>OY970811.1:0-2400000 GCA_963853775.1 Xanthia togata | reverse complement strand
TGGCATTCCATAATCTAAATGACAGTTTTTAATGTAGAAACATAACAACACAAATTCCGACAAGATAACAGCAATTGAATTAAATAATCCTTGTTTTACAGCCTGCATTTTGCAGTGAAAATACCTCAAAGTTATAATTTATACTAAACAATATAATTTATGTTGCAAACAATATGCACAGCCTAAACAAATGAAGATAAGGACAATGAACAAAAGTGACTATGAACCAAGATGTCTTCTTCTTTTCGTGTGGTTAGTAAACTAACCTGGTGTCAGAGTTTTAAAGCCGCCCACGGGCCTCTGACTTGGCTTCACATGCCGTCGAGAAATATCTAACCAAGATGTGATTAATACCTACATCTTGAAAGATCACATCAAAAAGATCATCTTTCCTAATAGTTAATAAGGTAATTTAACATTAAAACTCGTGATTTTTGTACCGTTATTGTTTATTTATAGTCTAGCTGTTTCATGACTGACAGACAACGCATAGCTTAACAAATGAAGATCAGAAATATTAAAGGACAATGGGCAAAAGTGACTATCAACCGATAGAGATGTGATTAATATATCTTGTAAGATCACAAATATTAATTCCTAAGAGCAGTAGAGTTAATTTAGGTAATTTAACACGAAAATTCGTATCGTACTCGTTTCCCAAACAAGACGTGTAAATAAAAATATACACTATAGGTATGTAATTTACAAAATTCGCACGCTCATAACACGATCATTACTAAAACTTATTTTAAAAGTGAAATTACCTTTTTTGGACTTTTACCTTCTTTTAAAGATCTGCGTGGGAGTACTTTTTCTTTCATAATGTGATTATGAATAAACTTTATGTATTATTTAAGAATGGACAGTTAGCATTTATGGCCGAATCTCTTTTCTTGTAAATGCATAGTTACATTATGTAAGCACTGAAACCAAGCTTCTATAATAAATAAAGATTTGGTAGGATAATATAAAAATACATAATAATAGACAACGAATTGCATAGCAAGGCGAAGATTATCATAAATAAATAAATAAACTCAGGACTGAAATTAACATCAATAAATAAACATTCAGTATTTTACAAGTTTTATTTAACTTTGCATGTTCTACTACTGAAGGCGAGATATGTTTGTTGGAATCTCTTAAATATACAAAACACGCGCTCTTAAATATACGTGAAATAAAACTATAAGTATATCCTTAGTAAAATTCCACATAAATATGGGGGCGTCCAAGCAAAAAAGGGTCCAGTTCTCGGCATTTAGTTTCCGAGATACCTATATGAAGTTTTGTAAAGTTGGGTGAAAAAATTGATTTCGGGATTTTAATTGATTATTAATAAATGCTCAATTATCTACAATTTCATATAGTAAATGACTATATAATACAACTTTTTCAGAATTTCGACTTCATATTACGTCTGATAAAAAAGAATTGTGCCAGTTTTTGAATATTTTTTCAATTCTTGCTATCAATTGACTATTCTAGATACCGAATCTAGTCTTAACTCAATACCCCACTGCTATATATGGGTCAATAATACACGAACACTTTACACAAAAGACACACCACATATTTTTAGACCAATAGGAACACACTAACACCACGCGACGCGCAACAACGTAGTTTACACTTAAACCTGTATTTTCCCCTTTTTTCCTCTTTCAGACGAACTGTTTTTGGTAGGCATTTTTATAGCAATGCGTAAGACCTTAGAAGACTTCATAGGTATATTACTTAACACTCACTGGTCACGAGGCTGACCACAAGTTTAAAACTAGCACAAAATAACTGTGGTAAAAGGAAAACTATGTCATTCATAAAAAGAGGTGTTGAAAACTGTACAACTATAACAAATGCAGTGGAGGCTAGTCAGCAAGGTGCTATAGCACATACGTACGTACGTACGCCACTATTGGAGGCAACAGGTAGCAATTTTAGGTCTCCCCGAAACGATCAATTGTGGTTGATAAATTGTCATCAATTTCTATTGTAGTAATATTATCAATCGCTTCAACTGCATTTCGTACACGATCAATTTGCTCATCAATGTCTATCAATCACGTAAAAATTGATCATTTCGGGGACCCTTTATTATGGTGAGAGAGTATATTTTGAAGATGTTAATGTAAGATGTTTATTGTTGTAAAAAAACCTGCCGTAACGAAGCTTCCAAGTTTGGACGAGTTGACGCCAAAACACGACTGTATCAGACATAACACTGACTAATACTAAATAGGGTATTTGAAGACATTCAAATGAAAGGATTAGCCATTACTATTCTCCTCAAGTATAAAGTACCAACGGAAGGAAGTCGTCTGCATTAGGTGCATGTGCAATAAACACGTGGTAACTACACAATCGAGGCAGAATGGCTGGACATTACTCGTCACACTTTATTATCCGTTGTTAGAATACTGAGTGAAGTAGAATCGGTTGATAAATTGAATGATTGCGTGTATGTCATTGCACTCGGTATGATGAAAAGGGATAATATTGGAGGTGTCAGTCTCTGTATGACGATAGACAGATTATTTCACACCGTAGGAGACTTAGAAAGTTAAGTGCTGTGTCAAAAATGTTGTTAGCACATAGTTTATTCAAATTCAAAAGTCATTTATTCGAACAAGGCTGAGAATCAGAACTTTTCAAACGTCAAAATTACATAAGACAGTCTCTGAAAACGCCCGCTCTTCACCACTTCCTAATGCTTTAGCTGGGAAGAAGAAGTGGCGCAACAAACTCCCCAGCAGGGGTCGTCTCTTAAATTAGCGTAGGTTCTCCATAGGAACCTACGCTTTGGAATGGGCAACTAGCTTCATATTTCTGACTGACTGACTCCTTGACAATTCGAAAGTGCCTGTAAATGGTTTAATTGAAATAAATGCTTTGAGTTTGAATTGTGTGCCATGAGTTTGCAAGTAGCTTGCACGTACGTAGGCATGGCTTTTCAGTTAAAATTGGATTGGCTAACGGCTCTAATTCTGTTTTATTTTACCTACGTTTATCTCTTGCTCGCATTCAAAGCAAGAGACACTGAAGAAAATAGAGCTACTGCTGGAAATACAGTCTTAAATTGCATCAGGTTCCTTGAGTTTAGACAACCGTTTCATTCAAACAAATGACTGCTCATCCACCCATCCGTCTGTAAGTTCCGTCCCAGATTGAGAATGCAATTGAAACAAATGCTTGCGTAGGCGACATGTGACATGGTCCGAGGAAGAACTAAATTGATCGTAATTGGTGATATGGTCGCGCCCCCGCTCGGCATTGAATGTGATTGCTCATCGGTCTGTGTATTCCGTCTAGGTAGACTTAGGTACTCCGGTTAATTGTGGTTTATTCTCTAGCTGATACGGATTAATTGAAACGGACTCCTACGTAACTCTAAGTATGTATCAGTAGGTAGTTGGTAAAGTTCTTGCGTCAAACCACATCCAATTCAATACAATTATTAGGACATGGCCAAAGTTGGGTTCCATTGGACATGTTTCGGGGTTCATCCATAGTTCCAGATATTAGCAAACATGATAATAATAATCTTTATTTTTTAGCATTATTCCTCAATTAGCTTTAGTTTCATATAGGTACGCAATCGGTTTTTTATTACCAAATAAAGCAGTCTGATGTACAAAATAAGGTGCCTTAAAATAGCCACCACCAATACCTATTCAAACATGCGTCTGGCCTACCTTGATCAGTCAGCCATGCTACCACATTACTGACTGCCTATAACTTCAACCACGGTATGATCTATTTCCATACTTTTCGTACCGAAATGAAATAAGAAGAAAAAAAGACTGTCCGTGGAGTTTCTTGCCCGTTCTTCTCCATAGGAACCTACGCTTTGGAATGGGCAACAGACATCTTTCTGACTGACTTGACTCCTTGACAGTTCAAAAGTGCTTGTAATTGGTTTAATTGAAATAAATGCTTTGAGTTTGATGAAAATAATCGTAAAATACATTTCCGTTTTATTTTAGACAGTTTTATCAACCCTAATTTAGCACGTGGTGGCCACGTATATATGTTTGAACATGCAGACTGACTGACAGCCTGTTTGCTAAAGAAAACCCGAGTTTTTGATATGCAGACGGCTGTCAGCTGAGACATGCTGATAATAAGGCACCACATGTCTCTATGCTGGGTGCAGTAAGAGGCAGAACTAAGGTGGCAAGTTGATGAACTTGGTAGGTTACGGAGACCGAGTTAATAGTTCAAGATTAAGAGGATTTTATTAAGAAGAAAATATATAATATAAATCAGCAACTAGTTCTCTGATTGTACTAGGCAACCAAAGGCATTGGAACTGGTCAAAGTGACTACTGGTATTGGTCTTGTCTACGTAATGCATTAAGATGGTCTTTAAGATGGTTAGTCAGAGAATGGAAAGTGGAGTTAACATTTTAAAAATAAGGTATACGTAAGGAGTCATAACGCTTTCTAATTAATTAACGTCTCAGTTTGTAAAACCCTTTGATCATCAGTGACGTTGAACAGTTAAAGGATGACTTCCTTTGGCTGTAGTACTATGTAATCATCCACCATTAATGCAAAGTCATACTATGTATCTCGACCCCTCGTGTCATGACATAACTTTAGCAATAAGATCACTACCAGACAACTGTATAGACAAGTCAACAAACTAATTATCAGAGTTCCAAGAAAAGCGTAGAGACGAAGATTTTCATCTCGAAGCAAATTACATAAACTTTGTATATATTTGAAGTTGTGTAAACTTATGAAACACGGTCATCCGAGAACGTAGTTACACTAATATTTAGCGTGTAATTAATAATCCAAAATTTTCCGCGAATTTGTTATAATAAGGAAACTGCCTTGTGTTTTATCGCGTGGGCGATTATTAGTAACACAAAGCTGTAAAATATATGCATTAGCCAGAATAATATTTAGCAACCTAAATATTATTCTGGCTAATGTAGGACCAATTGGTACACAAGATTTATGGAAAGCTCTATTACCTCTTCTTTTCCGTCCGAGGTATACCATACGACCATCTTCAAAAGCACTCTTCGACGTTCACCATGTAATAGCAAATTACAACGATCACATAAAAACTAGACACGCACCACAAGAATTCTCAGTCAATCACAAATTCAGCACTCTAACTTTGAAATCCGAAATCAATTTCATAGAAGAATCCTTGAAAACCAGTCTTGCAAAATACTATAACATTTAAGTGTCCCAAATCGAATTCGATACAAAGTTAACAGTTGATGGATACTATATTAGTATCCGAAAATATATCAACCACAAAATTGACCAAAAATGGAACAAAGCGAGGAATCCTTCCGTCCGCTGTAACGTCCAAATGGATACTGTAGTCAGAATGGTTATTGAATGTGACGGGACGCTGAGTGTCCCTAGTCCCGACGCGACTGTCGCCTGATTGGTGACACAATGCGGCATTACAATAATAATACTCGTGCTAAACAAAACAGTTTCCGGAGGTCATCGCGGTATAAGTCATAAAGTATGGATGTTATGAATATTATGGAATTTTGAAGTCCTTGACTTAGCCATTGAGGCATCCTTTGAGGTAGAGTAGAAAAAAGGTTGGCTTTCTTGAATGGCTATCCAAAATCAACCTGAATAACTGGTATTTTAAGAGTACACATAAAAAGTATATTTCTGAATAGAAGTTCGAACACAATGTCGAGATTTTTTGCGTGGCAAAGAATCTTCGAGGAGATTGATTTTGAATCAAAAAGAACCTGAACAATAATAAAGCAAAACAGTTTATTTTTAAAGACTTAGTTAAACAAAAATAAAGTCTAAAACGTGTTCTTGTTGATAATAAAAGCAAGGAATGTGAAAATTCCAACGATATATCTGAAGCCGTGATCTAAATTCATAAATACGTTTGTTTATAATCCACATACTTGCTTTCAAATAAAATGCTACCTAATTCCGACTGCAAATCTCTTGATCAAGAATTTAGATTTCTAGACTAAACATCTTTCTGAAAGTTACGTTAATATTTCAATTAACTTCCTGCCGTTTTTGAAACATTACGTTCCATTAATTTCCATTACGTTTTCATTTCAATAACAGAAATTCTTTCATATATTCATCTTCACCACTTTAAATCTGCATTATTAGGTATATTGAAAATCGCTGCCGCTTGTTTAATGCACTATGTGATACAGGAAAACCGCCACTAGCCAAGTCGTATGTCTGGCTAAACCAAAGCAGGATAGTTTTATCATTCCTGGCTATCAGCCACAAGGTTCTCGAAACAGTAAGCATTGTGAACCAAACTTGAGGTACAGACTTATCCACTAAGTGATACTTGCGTCAAAAGTGATCTAGTGTGAAATCGCGCGACGTTGCCAAATACACTATTATCTCGATTTGTTTTCCGTGGGTGTCTGACTAAAGGATTAAGCAGAGCCGATAGGGAGCTGAATCTATCTACATACTGACTGATAAAAAGTATATAAACCTGGTTGCTGTTTTGAAAGGTCAGACATTTCTTTTTTCTACATGAAACGTTAACTTCAGTAAACAATATGACGCGTAAACATCTTTGAAGTGAAGATTTTAATAATAGAAAAGAAGGAACAGCTTAAATTGTATCGGAAAACAAAGGCTTCCTTGACGTAGATGCTAACAATAATGAGCAAACCACAGGTCAGTCAAGTCATAGTATTGACAATCAACATTCACCTATTGTATCACCGTTATTGTCTTCAATGATGGGGTATAGACACGCAGTCGTTTTACCAATACGACTCGTGAATAGTCGAGTGACGTTAGTTGCATCGCCTAGTGCATATGGTCACGTTGCATGACATAGTGGTCAAATAAATTAAAGCTAATACTGTCTTTTGAAGTGATCGATGTTATTTCATTTCTTTCATTGTGTCGTTTATTGCGTTTTGATTTGTTCAATTGAAAACATTATGTTCATCTAAGTTTTCAATATCATCTTAAACATCGTTATCAAAGTCAAGCGAAAGTCAAAATTGAAATTGAAGCAAAATAGTGTTTATACAACAAAATGATAAGCGCTGAACGATAAAAGGATATACATTTAATCCTACAGATGCTTTCAATTTCAAAATAGTTTAAATATTTGAAATACAAGAAGCATATTAATTGAATGGAAATTAAACCATTATTGCCAGACATCCTGCGGTTGAACTCGTCACAAACAAAGTACCAATTGATGAACCTGACTCACTAGCGACCCCGATACGCTATCAACTACTGAATGAGCTGTTATTTGTCTCCCCTCGTGATTTATGCCTGTTGCGTAATGGTAGCCGTATCACTAATATGTCAGAATTACAATTAATTATATTTTCTATCTGTTATAGGTTTGTAGCAGGAATTACTGTTTCTGCATTATCAATTTATTTATGTTATATCTCTCAATTCTTTTTTAAATTTAATTTCTTCAAAATAAACTTCTTCTATTTGTTTAAATCTTTCATTGTTTCTTTCCTCGCCTCCTAGATCAAAGTTTTCGGCTGACTAATCCTGCCAAGGTTTATTATGTTCATTATTTTCATGTAACGCCATTGAATCATTACATGTTATTATTTATATTTAATTCATGGAACTGATTCAAAATGCGGTTAATGGTAAAAGAGAGGAAAATTATTAAAAAGTTATATTGAATTCAGTGTTGATTCAAATATATTAGTTATTGTTATTGCTAATGTATATTCCTGGTATTAGTGCTCAATAAACAAAGTTTTGAATTCTAGTAACTTTAATGGGATTTAGGTAAAATACTTGAGGATATGTTATGTTTGATGGCGACGATGGACGAGTTACAATCTCCTTAATTCCGAAGAACTTTTAATAGATTATCAACACCGAAATCATGCGAATTTAAGTACAGTTAATTCCAAGAGATAAAATGTGATAACCAATCCGTATACTAGTCGTGATGATGATGTCAACCTCTTGATGACCCTTGAATGTAGCGGTCAAGTATAAGATCCATGTTTAGTAATGAACGCCAAAAAGAGCAATGCTGAACTGAATGAAGTAACAAATGTAAGAGATGATGCGACTTCCAAATTACCTATTTCCATCTCGTAACAGAAAAACAAAACTAACATAAATTCAACTAGGACCCCTATAAAGAATAACCCGGATAGCAAAACCACAGGATACAGCATTAAACGGTTTACGATTAGCCTGAATAGAACAAAACTGCAGGATGTTCTAGATCCGTATAAATGCCTTTCTGACTGTTATGTATGGATGATTTTGGATTTTAGTCACTTGTGTGTAAGTATGCAAAATATTAGGATATGTTAATACAATATTAGGAAAATTACGTACTTAATAATGTTGTAGGTTCTTACGAATTGTACACAAACAGCGTGCTACAACAATACGATGACATCCTTAAATACGCATTTTGAAATAGGTGCGTTGAAGCTCAAATTGATAGGGATGAAGAAATCTTAAAAAGACAGAGAAGAATAGTAAAAGTTATATGCCTTTTACAATTCAAACGTCTTTTTGAACTAAAAGTTGTCGTGACACTATTCAATGCTATCCTTAGCAACTAACTAGAAACAGTAGCTAAAAGTACGAAATAATTCAATAAGTTATTTGATCGGCTAAAATAACAAATGTGAAACTCCGTCGATACGAGTTATGAATACTAATTTCGCCCCTCACATTCGCAACACCTATGGAACAATACATTACACAATAAAGATTAACATAGACAGAACAATACTAAGACAGTTGCTACTTGATAATAATTTTCCGCTATATTGAGACGGCAAGAAAATATTCGTGTGTAGATATGTATGAACCTTTAGTAAAAAGTGAAATAGAAGTGAATTAGGTTCTGCACCTGGAATACACTAGGAGGTTTTGGTTGCAAATCAAAAGAAATATAAAAAAAGACAGTGACATAACCCATTTATTTTGAAAAGATGAGTAAGCCCAAAAAATACAAACAGGTTTAAAAAAATCTCTGTGTTCCTACAATAAAAGGCACAACAAAGCATTTATATCTCTACCATAAATAAAGTTATAAGTCAACGAATAATATATCAAACTCTGACGATGATGGATGGATGAATGGGATGCTGTAAAACATACGCGAAGATCACAATTACATCAGAGAATTTGTATAACTAACCAGCTCTTTTATAGCCCATATAATGGACGCAAAAACAATGTTATATTACATGAAAGAATAAGCTAACGTAACGAAGTCTGGACGTCATTGGAACCGGTCATAACCCCTGGATAGATAGATAGATAGAATACTCTTTATTGTACACCATAAAAATTACAGACATAAATTTAGACATTTTACATAGGGTGACACAATGGGCGGTCTTATCGCTTAAAGCGATCTTTTACAGACAACCTTTGGATGGATACATACGTAGATCTTAGAATAATTCTTCAAGTAGCCAGAAACCCATGGGGTGACAGGTTCTAAATTAGAATCTTTATTACTTTATTGTAATTGTACCATTGACGTCAAGTTTACGTGGATGGAATACTTTATGAGTTTGAAGTACCAAATATAATAAAAGAATAGATTTTGTTAATCATTTTCGGAGGTGCCAGTGTCGGCGACAAATTTGTCACTAATTTGTTCAGCTTTGAAATTCTTGCCCAAATTGACCGATTAACAGACAGTATAAGTCGGACACATATAAGACACTCGATTTAAATGACACGCACATAAAATCAGATAACATTGATATGCAAAGTGCAAAGGAATACAAAAATAAAAAAAGGAAAACTCACAATCCTTAGTAGTTTAGCCATGAATCTCTCACAAACTTCGGTAGGCATCTTAACACAATCACTGAAGATTTAAAGATACGGGATAAAAATAAAGCACTGGAAGATAATAAAGGTGAAGTTTAGTTTCGCGGATAATGACGCGTGTGTTTCGCACGGGTATTGCGCGAAGACTGAGCCGAACCGCTGAACTACGGCGAACATGTACTCGTAGGTGGTAGGTCTAGGTGGTTTAATTATTCGATATCAAGTGTTATCACTTATCAGAGATACCGCGTCACTAAAAGAGTACTGTAGCGGAACGAAATATCACTGTTCAGCAAAGGATGAAAATATATTGAGCCTTTACATGGAAATCTGAATTAGATGCAGATTCAAATCGCGTCATTCATACGTATTTTAAAATGTTATCATAACGATAAACGTGAAAAAATATCTCTGATATTGGTTATTTATAATCCATCATTACTCACTGGTTATTTATGTTCATTTGTGCATTAATGCTAAATTTAATGTTTTCAATATATTTTTAGTTTTAAGCGTCAGTGCGGTTGGGCCTATGATTCATATTTCAAACGTTCCCAGATTTTTGACTGATAACCTTTTCTACAAAATTGGTAGGACGTTGGTTGCGTTTATTTTTTATGAGAACTCCAGAATTATCGCGGCGTTTATGCATGTTGTAACGGGCAGATGGCTTGGCTTAGCGATAATGTAAATTATTCTGCGAATGTTCTAGAGGAGCTGTTTTGTAGAGAAGTGTGAATCGATTGCTCTATTTATTTTACATGTTAAGCTGTTATGATAATACTCCTGTCAGAGATTGCATAATTTTGTAAGTCTTTGATTATACGAGGTACAGCAGCAACACTTCATACAGCAGCTGTTTCAAATATTTTTCGATGTTTCTATAGAATGTCTATACTTTTTCACATCCAAAAAGTTGTTCATATCCATGCGTGCTTTAATTTGTACGAGATCATCTACTTCAATTAGCAATTCAACCTTTTCCTCATTTAAGTGAATGGTATTATTATTTCTGTTACCAAAATATTTAGTCTCAATGTAGTTTCAGAAAACATTTGCTAATTAGTTGATACCATAGTCCATTAAAACAACAGGTGAAGCGGAATATTTCCCGCGCATTTCAAGTTCGTTCAACTTTGCTACCGGGTTAGTGTGACAACTGAATTAGCCTATACTGAAATAAGTGCGCGTGCGCATTATGAGCCGCCATTATCTCAAAATAACTAATAAATATTTGAGGGTAATAAATGTTATCTTGAATATGTTTGACTTTTTATTGGTTTATGTAGGTAGCTAATATATATGAACTATTTTTGTTAGAATATCATGATTCAGAATGACCTAACATACATGTGGAACAGTCAGGGAAGTCAATGTTCGGAAGTCTTCCGGTCGAAATGAAGATGAATGATTCAGGTATTATAATGACGATATTTCGAAACAAAACGGTGTGCAACATCTATGTTATTAACTTTTTCCTGTACCCTAATTACGTTATACACAATCAATCTGAAATTGTATCGATATGAAACAAATTGCTAATCCATTGCTTCATAAGTTCGAAAAAAAAATCTGCTCAAAAAAGTAAATAATGCAATGAATGTTGTTGAATTGTCAAAATGAAAAAAATTGTCGTAATCGTTTACGAAAATGTGTTGCGTAATTAGATATCTGTATAGGTCATTGTGACCAGGATATCCCCGAGTATATCTCGCTTTTAACAACATCAACGTATCTACTTATAGGATTTTCTTTTTATTGATATTTGAAGGCAACGCGGCATATCGTGTTATTTTGCTTGAGTTCTGAAACGTATGAAAGAGACAAAAATATTTCTTCAGTTATGGCAAATTTTAATAATTATAACGCCGGTTATATGTTAGACTTTTTTTTTTTTTTTCATTAATTATTAATTAATAATTGTTTATTTAGCAAAAGTAATACATAGACACAGATTCAACACAGTGGTAGACACATACAATAATCATGAATGGCTGTTTATACATACGTGTAGGGTAGGGTTACAAAAGTATTAAATGTATTAGACAAAAAATTAAACCCTGCCTCTCAAACTAGGAGACCTGTATCTTGAGAGACACTCATTAGGAATTTAAATTAAATTGTTATAGGAAGAAGAATTTGGACTTTATTCAATATTATAATCTCTATGAATACACAATTCTGTATATATATATAAAATTACATAATAGTTTTCATCCTCAGAAACAAAATGTTATATTAATTACATAGATTGCAAAAACAGGACAATACATTTTCATAACATACGAAATATATAATCTATGAAAATGTGCATTGTCATGATTTTAAAGTGATAATTTAGACAGCGGATTTGTTGAAGAGGGCTCGACATAAGATAATAAAGATGTAGGTACCAAAATATAAGTAGGATATAGTATGTTACAGGTGTATAGTTGACTAATAACATGAAGACCAGAACACATACTTAGGTTGTAAATAAATAAAAAACTAAGAAATACGAAAAAGAAAACAATAGAAAAAAGAAGAAGAAGAAGCTTAAAAATATTCAGTAGATACGCATAGTGTCGATAAAAAGTGCGTAGTCTAAAATGATTAAAAAAAACTGCCAAAGAATAGCACAAAAAAGCAAAAACAATTAAAACAATGACGAAGGTAAAGAAGTTGCAAAATCATGCAGTAATATTAGATTATAGAGATGGTTGAATGTGTACTTCAGAAGAGATTACCCTTCCCTTCCCTCAATCTTATTAAACACGGAAGGCGGAAGAATCAATGCGAATCACCAGGATGCAGAAACACCAAACGTTGATAAATATGATTCCAGCCTAAAGTATTATTAGTAGGTTTTGTATCTGGTACGGAATGTATAGTATTGTTTTATCATTATCTTTTGTATCCACGCAGATTTCAAGAGAGGTTTGGCTGGATCAAATGATATTGGGATTATTGTCACGTGTGTATGACATAATATGCTATCAACCAAATATGCTTAGTGACGTTATTTGAATAGAAAACTCGTACAATTAAATTGAAAACAGTGATGTTTAAAAGGCTCGTTTTCTAAACAATATACATGTACCAGACCATTTCTACCTAATCCCTCCTGGAATACGCATTAACTCTAATAACATGGACAATTTAATCTCATAACTTTAGAACAAAGAAAGATGCCATCTCTGAACTATAAATAGCCACATATATAAATTGCACGTAAAATTGTAGTAATAAAGATAACTGGAGATACCGATAAAGCTAAGATTTCTTTTACATCTATTTGTTTAGGCTGTCCTCTGTAGGTGAGATTGCGGAATGCTGGAAAATTGGCGTTCGTTAAATAAATATACGCATTGGGTATACTAATCTGAATTCCACGCTAGGTTTTCCCATTACCTACGAGAGTTTTTTCTCAAATAGTTGTCGAATAATCACACCTGTGAATCTCTCTTATATTCCCGTTGGATGACTAAATATCTCGGGTTATTACCTACCTGTAATTTTGCTAGTTATGTTGTAAGTTCCATGTAATGGGCGAGCCTACTGCCACTAAACTTGACTGCGGGCTATTTCTGAGAATTTCTGTAGTAAATTTATGGATAATCATAATTGAATCTGTCTTTGAAATCTCTATGAAGAATAGTCATCACCAAGCGGGAAGTGAGAATAATGGTGCAAAGGAGGATGCTGTTTTCAAACTCGATGTTCATATCTTAATCGACTTTTAAGGTGTTAATGCGAAGAAACACATACCACAATAGGGGAATTACCAAGCCGCAAATATAGCATTGAAACTGAACTACTTTAAGGGAGACACGCACCGTTCACGTGATTTTTATAAGGGTAATACAAAATCCGCCACAGACATGATAATAAATCTGCAACACAAACACGATGGAATGTTGATTAGAGAATGCAATATTGATATATCTTCAGAAAGTCGGAGTGAGCAGATATAGCAACACAATATAAATGTAAATAAAACACGCAAAAACGACATTAATCTTTTAATTTGGCTTTAATTTCTTAATACGAAATTGCTGGAGCAGAAATTCAGGGGTAGCTAAATCGAATAAACTATTCAGTGCTAAGAAGCAGCACAACTTTTTTAATGATGATTAAGTTATGGAAGCAACAATCCTATTAGAAAATCAGGCCCAAACCTAGATGATAGACAAGATGACAACGAAATAAATATAAAAGTCAACGAAATGTACTACATTATTGGAAATGAGATTTTGTTCTAAGTACTTGAAGACTAGTAGCTAATTATGATTTCTATATTTTTTCCGTGGCGATCTGAGGACATATTAAAGATAACAAAAGAGACTGGCTATATATTTATGAGTCTATTTAATGGTAACATTAGTTAGATCAAAATGGACTGAGAAATAAAACCACCAAACTTGACTTTTTTTGTCGCTGAAAACCAGCGCAGGGGCTTTGTCTCGCATAGGGTCCCAGCATTATGCTGAGCGATGGCCGTTTTGCGTGGATGTGACGCATATTTTCCTCCAATTTGTTATTTTCGTGATTTATTTGTTTTTTTTTTCCTTGCTTGCGTCATATTTTACCGCAAATAAACGTATTTTCTTTCTTTTTTTCTTTAAATATGATATGGGTAGAAAGGGAGGACAACCGCGATGTCGACTAACAGAGAAATATGGAAGAAAAAGACATGTTGCGCCGACACCACAGATAAATTGGGAAAAGGGGGCAGGACAGTGATGATGTTGATGATTAGTTCTAACCTAACAATCTAACAAAGAGTTAACCTCTATAAATTATGTAACAGACTCCATACAGCTTTTCCAAGAACATCTCCCATTAGTAGATCTAGATTTACTTAAAAATCACGTGTCAGACAGACACACAGGCACTTCAACACGACCTCGAACTACAGAATCTTCGTTCTCAAAAACTACTCCAACAATAGTAACAGGAAAAAGAAACGAATACTAATGGCGTGTTTAAGAACCATATTACTGTAGATCTAATCGGTAAGGGATCTTGATCTTTAGGCGTCGTGCATGGTGAGGAGTTTACGCGAGTTACGATTATGTAGGTATACCGTTGCTTACGCCAGTGTAGTGACTACGGCGGATGCCTAGCCCGACGGGAGTGATCAAGTTCACTCGTTCATGCCCCTTGGCTCAGCACCGAATATTGAAAATCCACCAGCTTGCTATTATTTAGGTATTAATTTAGGGGTCGTCTAGTGTTAATAAAAACGGGCATTAGTTTTCAGGCATTTCTTTCTATCCGCTGGTTACGGCCACACTGACAGTCCTAGCTAGCGAGCGACTTTTGTTTTACGTGGTGGAAACACTTCTTCTACCCTCTACTGCCAGCTGCAACAACTCGGTGATACGAGTACACTATGGCCTCCACATCGCGACCGCTACCGCCCGAGTGTCTGCGCTTTCACTCTGGTCGAGGCCTTACAGAACGAGACATCATTAGAATAATTTCACAAGTTCATCATTGTGATGCTATCACGTTTTGCTTTCTCACGTGGTATGGTATGATGTCGGTTTTGTTGTGATTGCTTTACTACAAAATTGTGGTAGATAATGGAAACTGGTGATAAGTAGTGTTTTTACGATTAGCTCGTGAATTCGTGATGTTTGTGGTTTTAGTCAAATAAAGCTTAGCGCATACCGTCTGCTGTATGCGGTATGACCGAGTGTGGAGTCTAATGGTCTGCGGTCGACCCTCTAGGTTCATTCCGTAGTTTTTGTTAATTTTGAAATTGAATGATTATGTCAAGAGGATCGGCAGGATTCTGTTAAGATGATTGCACTTTGATAACTAGTTAACTTGAATCCGGTTATTGTTAGGTACAATTTTCCGTTCTCGCCAGCTTTGAAGCAGCTTATATTCAAGCCAGTTGCAGACCAAGGGCTAAGCTAAGTTAGTTTAGCACAGCTCGCAGAGTTGAGGTAATTTCTCATACTTGAGTAGTTTGCGATTTGCACACAAATATGAGAAATTACGTCAGCTCTTGGTCTGCAATCGGCTTCAGGAGTGGTTGTTTAGGACTAGATTTAGAATTCATATCTAGTTTTTCATAATCTTACATAGTTAAACTTAATCATTATAAAAATATTATTATTTACTATGCATGCACAAGCACGTGGTTATTCAAAACGTGCGAGTTTATGTAAATTGGATTCAGATTTATATGTATATGAGTCTAGTTCAAACACAATATAAACTAAGTAATAATAAAACATAATAATACAATGCCAACAAGACAGTTATTTTTGTAACGTTTCGTAATAATATATTGCATCTTTTAATATTATTAAACATACTCCTTCTCAGAAACAATCAGGTGCCTAAAACAATATTAATAATTGGAAACAAATAACCCGCATGACAAATTTTTCTAACTAAAAACTACGCAATATATTTACAATTAAACAGCCATGTTGTCATAACTAAAACCATTCATTATTTAGAAACTGTCAACCACAAAGGGCACAACAAACGTATAAAAATAACTAGGTATTGTTAGTAAAAATCATAGCTATTTTTGTCTTTATTAATGTGCAACTTCGGTACTATGAACCGCGAGCAGTCAAACAAATAATGATACTTGTCAATATATGGAGAGAAAACAAAAATACATCGGTAGTAAGCGCGTACGCATATCGTTCTCTTTTTAAATAGCTACATGTGTACGGACTTTCTATTGGATAGGTTTGTACAAAACGGTATACACTTTTCTCTTCGGCAGGAATACACTGGTTGCAAAGTCAAGTGGGCTATTTCATAGTATTTAAAATGGTCGTAAGTGAGCTCAATAGAGCTATCTTTATTAAATATGAAAGAAAACAAGAAGAAATATAGTTTGTGCACTTATCTACATGTGTTACAAGCCGATTTTACGTGATTGGGGAACAAACATACAAACTTTCATATAGTAGGATTTGTCATATACAGCGTGTAACAAAAACTCTATCCAATCCGAAAAGGGCTCATAGGTACTGCAACAACATTACCAAAACGTAATAAAAAAAAAAAAACTATTATTGAAAATATAAAAGTTATTGCTTTTTAAAATTCACGTATTTCGTACCAAAATTATCCCAATTCCACTAAAAATTGAAAGGGGTCATAAATTATGGTTTGTAGACACCCATGACAGCAGCCCGCGCCCCATGTAATAAGCCGGTAAAATTGCCCATTGAAAAAAAGCAGCGATTTTTTTCTTTTATACAGAATTTACCACATACATAGGTATACTCTCAGTATGATTCTCAACAACACCTTCCCGGATCGGACAGGGTTTTTGTTACACGCTGTGTATGACATTCCTACTATATGAAAGTTTGTATTTTTGTTCCCCAATCACGTAAAAACGGCTTAACGGGTTTGAATAAAATTTAATGATTTCTCACATAAAAGAAAAGCTACGCGAAATATTTATGTAGTTTCTGTACTATACTGCCTAACCCTTCGGGGCATGATGTTTAAGTTTATGCGTAAGGTTACGACTAGAGAATTCTGTCTTGAAAAAAAGCGTTTGGATCTTTAACAAGTTGTCTTAATACTTACTTAAGTTATCGAAATAACGTAATATTATGTTTCTTTACAAAAAGCATATATATGTAAAAATATTTGTACATACACAAAATGAGTCCTTAATTACCATATTTCGTGATTGACGTCAGACGTTCAGAGAATTTTGTACTAAATATAATTCTGTGATAAATCCAGGATATATTTACCTCAAGTAATTAGATTTAACGAATAATTTTAGATTATTTTGTGTAAATGTTTGACGCATGTAGACAACAATAAGGTTTTTTTTTGCATTTTTATTATATTTGACGTAATTATTTTTCCCGGTAAATGAATGAAAATATACTCACATATGTATCGGTTTAAAGCTGACTCATCGAATCTTCAAAATACCACAATACAATTCTTATCCACAAGTTTAAATCTAAGACCGTCACAACGAAACGTATGGAACAAAATCTTGAATTTTCATATAATACTTTCACTGCACAACTGACTGCTTACATAACAATTAGAGGTCTCTAGAGCGACCAAAGCTGCCGACGTTCAGCTACCAACTAAGCCATTGTACTTGACTATAACTCAAGGTTCCCACACGGTTGGTCCCAAGACAAAAGAGAGCAATTAACATCAAAATAGACAATAATTGATGGAAAAAATCTGGATCGTTCGTGCGTGTATCTCAACCTTAATGATACGGGATCCTCTGAGCTCTGATCACACGGGAAAAATCTAAGTAAATAACTCCAAGAATTGACGTAAACACAATGAAAAGAAAAGAATTTTCATGTCAATTATAACAATGAGTTTAATCAATGTAGAATTGTAGAACAATTTCCACAATGTCTGCAATGCGTCTGTGGGTTGCTACGCGGGTCTACGCCGCTGCTACAAAAAGCTACGATTTGCTACGTAGTTACAATGACCGCTGTCGCGCTGTTTACCGTCTACGCAGTAAAATAGAGGTCACGACTTTTTTTGTGATACTTATGTAATAATACTAATAAGATTATTTTTTTGTGGATATGGATTTTGTAACTAACAAGATCTGAAAGATTTTTACGTACTTATCTTTAAAACTCGACTTGAACAATTATTTCTAATCTTTCGCGAATATTTCAGACAGCAATTTCTAACTTTCCTGTGTCAGAATATGCCGACTAAATAAAATAAATAATTGAAAAATCAAAACCTGACTGCAAAATTACAATATAATTGAAAAGAGAAAAAAATGATTTATTTTACACTTTTTTGTGTCCGCACATTCTTATGAATAAAAACTGATTCGACACAAACATGGCCCATTTTTACGCTATCAAAAACTTTTTAAACCAATTTATTATTCCTAATAAAATCGAAACATATAATTTATATATATTTTTGTAACCCCATTTTAATTTCCTTTATTTTGATACCAACCTACCTTTTTTTTTTGTTGACTTTTTATTCGATAGGATTGGTTTATTAACGTAAGTATTACTATTTCGCGCCAAAAATCCGCCATTTTGTTTTATATTTTAAAACACATAAACCTGCTAAGGACACTTGGGCTTTTAAAACGAATATAACGATACCTTAACTGTCGAAATCCATGCAGCCGTTTCGAAAATACGAGGTAATAAAGAAATTTACAAATATACATACATACAAGATACGCGCGAAAAACATAACCCTTCCTTGGTAGTCGGGTAAAAACTCGTGTCGAGTCTTTTGGTCACACTACCCTTCATACATAAATAACTAAACGTATTATGGTATCGAAGCTATGATTACAGTCAGACCATTTATAGTTATATTTGTAATGAGAAACCACTTTCCAAAGAACTACAAAATTACAGAGCAATCGTTACTTTGAAACAGTTTATTTAAATATTAATTTCAGAACATAGGCGCAATAAACAGCACGAACTATTTGTTTCATACATATTTACTTTTAAAGCTTCAGTAGGTACACGACGATGACGCCGGAACCGCACCGGCCGGCAGGCGGCGGACCGCATGTTGTGTATACGAATGAATATTATCGACCCTGCGTCGAAACCGCCGCCGCACACCGCACCGGCGCCACGTAGATTTTCATTTTCATTCTGAGATATTCTGATTTTTTTTCATCTTGCGGTTCGGCGCCGGTACGGTTCCGGCTTCATGTACAGGAATCCTAAGGGTGAGTTGTTACCATAATATACATGAAATAATAGAAAGCAGTATATTTTTTTATTAAATTCATAGCAGTCTGTGGAATCGTGTATCTCTAGACAACAGCAATCGACTTTATTAACACAAGTGTGCGGTTTCCTTTGAGGCGTGTTTACACAAACATGCCAAACGATAGGTTTTAACTTTACTATATTTCATATTTTTCAGGTCCAAAATAAGTATTTCATAGCCATAGGGGTGTTTTAAATGACTATACGATTTTTATATACGATTAACTAAACAAAAAGTTGCGCCAATCATCGCTAAACAATTTGTAGATGAAATTAATATAATGCATTACTGCGATTAGTAGCCGCATCACTAGCAGTGCAAGGCTAGTTTTGCCGTTCGAAATGGGCACAGTAACAATGAGAAAATAGTGAAAATACCCACGGAAAACTAGACAGTACAATCAGCTAAACTTTCTTAAGCACTTTTAATGCAATTTTCTTCCAATATTACCCCAGTTGTCATGTGAACTACATCAACCATCTGAACACATCTTTACCATCGTCTGGTTACCATGTATCGACAACTGCGCACGCGCCACCCGCACACAATGGCGGCCATCAACACTTGTGTCAACACACGAACCAATTACTATGTCCCAAACAACCTTAGTGCGTCAGTAAATAAAGCATTTGTTCAACAAAGTAGGTAAAGGAATTAGATTTGTAGAATATTTTAATTGAAACGCTAAACATGTCGTCAATGTAAAACTCATTTAACTATCATCGAACTAACAAGTGCCTTTTTTAGGTTACGTTTTCAGAGGCTTAAGTAACTCTTTTTAGAAAACAGGTCCATGAAGTGCCCGTTATGAAGGCACCAACTGCATTGAGTGTCCCATCAAGAAAAAAAATGAGCTTCTGCTTACATCCCGGATATAAATCTAAATGTGACGACACTGAATCTAGATGAGGAGGGAGGAAACGCATGTGACTAAAAGAGTTATGAATATAAATGTTGATGGATGGACATGGAGACCAAAGAAAAGATGGATGGACTGTGCTGAGGAATAATATGAAAGAGAAGGAAGTAAATGAGAGCGTGACGGTTGACAGGGGAGAATGGAAGAAGGAAACGTGTTGCGCCAACCCCAAGTAACATGGGACAAGGGCAGGAAGATGATGATAAATCTAAATGTGACGTACTGTCGTAAGTCGTAACTTCTACTGTCAAACATTGTCATGCATAAAAAAAATTGTTTAACAGAAAATAAGATAATAACGATAGCCTAATATCACTGTGGACTTGTGGAGACTAGTTCATCAGTGATGGAGTAAAGTCTGATAATTGCGTAAATATTTGAAACATGCTTTAAGTTAATACGTAGGTATATTATGTTGAAAATTAAATCCATCCTCATTTATCATATAATAACGTAATGGGGACGTAATATCTACGTATACATTACGTAGATAATATTGACAGATGTTAACTTTTTGCTAAGCTTCTTCAAGCTATGAGACACGTCATTTAGCACGCTACACGACATGACCCGACCACAAGCAAGTGCTCAGACAGACGTTTTTATCTTATTTCAAAACTTATTTACACCTACAAGTCTTAGTAAATGAGATTTTATTAATAATTGAGATATTTAAAGGAGTATCTATGGAGTTTCTTGCCCGTTCTTCTCAATAGAGATCTACGTTTTGGAAAGAGCAAATAGGTTCAACTTTTGAGTTCTGACTAACTGACGGACTCCTTGACAGTTCAGAAGTCTCTATAAATGGTTTAACTGAAGTAAATGCTAGCCGTGCTTTTGGATTTTCACGGGTTGTTTCACACCAAATCAGGCGGTTGCGAAGAAATCAAATTCAATTTACAAATCAAAAACTCCCATCCACCAATTTCTCGGGTCAATAAAACCGAACGACAATAAATTGTGTACATACATACATTTATATTTTAAGTATTCTAACGCTAAACACATACGTCACGTGTATATAAACAGTGGTAATAAATGACTCCCGAACGTGGACTATGTTCGTTCATTAGCCGTCATATGATCACGACTGGGTTTCATGATAGCTTAAGTGCTTTCCTTTTTTTAC
This sequence comes from Xanthia togata, assembly GCA_963853775.1. Lineage (NCBI taxonomy): Eukaryota > Metazoa > Arthropoda > Insecta > Lepidoptera > Noctuidae > Xanthia > Xanthia togata. Next base: position 2,378,434 of record OY970811.1, on the reverse strand, counting down.
TAGTAAAAAGTCGTCGAATTGCCAATTTTCGGCAGCTTCCTTGTAAATGAATTGCACTATGGAAACTCATGTGCATTCATTGTTCAAAATCAAAACTGGGTTTTAAAAATTAACTTCTGCATACACGAGCCTCGCGCAATAAAATTTGTTTTTACACCCTTACTTTTATGACACAAGCCATTATATGTTTATTCATAAATTAATTAGGTTATTCTTAATTACTAAAGATCGTTTACCCCATTTGACTAATTAGGCATTATTTGTGATTTTAATCCTAGCATTTCCCATATTTATTTTCATCCACTTTCAGCACATACCAATATCCTTCAACAGAACTTATCAATACACTTATCTACGTAGATACAAATTAACACTTTAATACTGCCAAACACGCGTCCCCTAAGTGATCAGCTACTAGTAAACAGCAACAATGACTGCTCATTATTATACATAACATTATGTGATGAATTTCCATCGATTGTTTACCGATTATTATCAATCAATGTTATCGGAAGACACCTGTGTCCGTTCCGAGTAGATAGTTACCATTTGTGTGATTAAAAGTGATGATAGCATCTTTGGGGCATTGCGGATAAATGTAAGGCTGGTAATATGCGGTTGTTTTTGAATATCGGTTTTTGTTTTCGGAAGGTTGGCTATCAGCTTGCACTGTTTTTATGTTGTTTGGCCAGTAAAATCGACCTGAAATATTTCTGTTATCTCAAAAAGAAATTCTGACAAATGCCTTTATGTCACCTTCGTCTACAATAAAAGTTATGTTAATATAATTAGTCTTTTTATCTTTATCATCATCCTCTTGTTCTTCACAATCATCGTCGTCCTCCTGACCTTATCCTAATTCATTTGGGATCGGCGCACTACGTGTTTTTCTATTCCTTCTTCCATACATACTTCTCTCTTTTCTTCGATATCTAGATTTCTAACAGCCGTCATATAAGTGTTCACTTCCTGCTTAGACATATAATCTTTCACATATCCATCTTTTCTTCGGTTTTCTTTTGATATAGTCGTCCATATTCTTATCTTGTTAAAAATAAATGTCGCTCTCTTTCTTTTTTCCTTGCTAATCGCTATATACAGTGTGATTGCAGCACTTTGTGGCCACAATGCGTATCTAAAGAGTGGTATGGGACGTTGCGGTACCGCAAACGGTACAGATTGAGTGCATTCTTGTAACGTCGTCTACACAGCGGTAACCAGGAGTCATATGTGTCGTTATGTATTGGATTTAGTTGCAATCGATGTGGTTCTGTGTTAACTGTAGTCTTATATATTTTTGCTTTAGTACTCTCTGAGAAATTGTCAGCAACGTCAATTTTGTTAGCTTTTTTGGAGGAGTGCGATTGCACTCCACTCATTGTTAGATATATTGTTAGAAGATATTACCATAATTGTAAACCATGCTACTAAGACAGTATAAGTCAAGCATTTGTAATTATGGTTGGTCAGCTATTTTTAGACAAAATATATTGGCAAGTGTCAAAAAAATATTTCACACCACTAAAGCCCAGTGTGGTGCGAAATATTTTTTGACACTTGCCAATATATTTTAGAAAATATATTTTGTCTAACAAGAAACTAGAGCCACTTGAATCACCAATCAGAACTAAAGCCATAGATATATTAAACTAGTTGACAAACAACAAAGCCGTTTTTAGAACGGTAGTTATTCTGTTTATCCGCACCTGTAGGCCATAGATATTAGCTAGCTTTACTTATCAAAGTAATCATGTAATGTCAAGTGCTGCAGTCTGCGTTAAGCTGGGAATAACCCTGTGTGTTTACTGATATTTACTTCAGCTGTATTGTTGTAACATATTTGTGTGATCTAATCTAATATACCGCTAGAATACATGCAGTATCGTGTGGTTGTGAAAATGTGTTGAATAAGGAACCGCTAGGAAGATTTGAAACCGCTATTTTCAAATCTTTCATTCATTTACGTTCAATTTTGCTTTGGCTACTTGTAGTTCAAATTCATCTGATATTATTAATATTATCCTTTCATCAAGATAACGAGTATGAACGACCACTACCTCTAGCAAGAACGAGATGAAATAATTAAACATAGAACAATCAGTATTTTGATAACATAAAGAAAATCCTACCTAGTTATATACAGTCGTAGTCAGCCTGGTTTTACTTAGATATAATATATCGGTGCGTGACCAATAAAGCCCTTTCCGCCTAGGGTTAATATCTATGTAAGAGATTTTGCCTGTCTAGGATGAACAAAATCCCTGATTTTCAGTCAGAAAATTCTATCTATTGTAAAAAAAAAATAAGTCTTCAAATAAATAAATAATACGCAACAGATAGTTTTAAGGACTGACATTTATTCAAAACGAAAAGTAACAACAATTTACGACCACTAAACTTTAGAATAAACAAACTTACCAAAGCTTGGCAAAAAACAGTTTGGAAAAAATCAGAGCGCCACTATCGCACTGAGGTTGCATCAAATGGGAAATAAGTAAAATGATTTAAACAAATTGCTAAAATTACTTTGCGACAAAAATGCTGCTGTTGGGTGATTCAAAACCTGAGTCCTTGTCGGCAAAGTAAGTAGTGCCATCAACATGATCATAGGTCTGCATTATGTTTGTGTTTAGTTTCATTTGTCACCGCTTCATACTTTTTTTTGCCAAACTGTACACTAAGTGATATTTTTACGAAAACATTTTTTTTTTCTAAAATATAAATATTAAAATCTTCACATGAAACGTTTTTAAAGTTTTCTTGGGTTTTTAATAGCGCCTTTATCGACTGTATTGTCAGGCGATTCCTTTCTTTAGTACACTGTAAATTTATGAGGGAAAACATTCACTCCACATTTGGATTATCTATGTGCGAATACAGAAAATACAAACTGACAGATTTTTATAAATTCTACGTCACCATTCACGTATCTACTTTTCAAAAAATTGGACGACTGTGACATTAGACTTTCAGAAAACTGGATGTCACCTCAGCTTCTGCAATAAAGTTTCATCCGGGCAGGCTTGTGTGATACCGCAAAATTCTAAAAGTGCCTGTCAGCTTAGCGCCTGTCTTATCGTAAAATGCCTGTCAAATGCCTGACAGACGGTAACCCTATTTCCGCCACCTACTGATTGATCGTCATCATGCGTTGTTATTTACTCTACCTGCATACGTAAATGATGCATTACTTTGAGTTCAATGAGATTATATCAGGGCCGGAGAGGATGTATTACCCATACTTTCTTTTAGGACATGTATCCTTCCGGAAAAATACTGTAATCTTAGAAATTTTGTCAGAACACGTCAGTGCGGCAGACCAAGACGAAGATGTAGCGACAAACTTGACTCCTACCAAAAGTAGTGCCCGAAATTAGCAGAAGACGGAAGGGGTTGAAAGGGAAGAGGGAGGTTATGCCCACTAGTGACTACTAGTGAGACAAAACAGGCTGGATAGATAGAAACTTTTTTTTTTTCAGATGTTGTAAAATACAAAGCAGTCTACATTTTACGTGAGTGAATGTTCTAATTAATAAACACATGAATAGACTTATTGTGTTAGAAATAATAATAAGTATGTTATAAAGACTATCGGAGTGGTGTTTTCTAAATATTGACAGTCTATTGTAAAAGCATTAGGTTTAATTGGCGTTTTCTTTTATGTTACAGAATTCCGTTTCCGAGTTTTCCGTTAAGATAGGTAAGAGGGTGATTAAAGCACATAATCTAAAGTACTTTCGCATGACGTAAGTACTTACCCAGTTTCTATACAAATAATCTACATAATAATATTACGTAACTTTCCTTTTCGTAGAAGAAGGACATGAAAATTCAACAATAAGATGAAAGAACTCTTATGACTTACGTTAGTTTATATTCCACTCTCAGAATCAGATAAAGACCCAACAAATATGTTTTTCTCAAGTTCATACGGAAAATATGTAAATATAGACATGCCATTCAAGAATTTATTACGCGTAATATTGAAACAGGGCATAAACATTGGTCTCCTGATCTTTCAGGAGACCAATGTTTATGCCCTGTTGCGTATGCGCAAGCGTGAAAGATTTGGTAACCATGCTTGGGTAATATACCAATTTATACACCAAAGTGGCAATACTAAGATGTACTACAGTCGGCATAGTTTGCGGATGACCAGTTGCCACCCTTACAGATCCTGTCACAGTAATTTTACCTCTGATTTTGCATCAGAGTGATCTTTGCCATAAGGTTGCTGTTAATCAATCAATCAATCAAATAATTTATTTCAATCAACAATTGGATCATAAAATACAAATAATAATAATCAGTTGGGTACATTAAATTGTAGCGGTTACACCGCCTCATACTAACTACGCATCAAAGACATGACGTCACACAAATCCTGCATCGCGCAATTAGAGTTTACCGCGCGAACGACATGGATAAGACTATCCGAAATCAACAGTAGGGCAGTCGGCCCGCCAGACACAACACCCGTCTGGTTGGAGGATCCTCCCTTTTCTATGGTGGATGAGTGAACTTTACACCCTGTTCCTCATGCCCCTACATTGGTGACCCGGACGTGATCTGAACACGCAACCTTCTGATTAAAAATAAATATAAATAAGACAAAACACAACACACAATTTCATTTTATTGTCACTACATTAAGCATACAACAATGGTTAATGTAGTGACAGTCAAACCTCTCAGCCATCATCTTCAAGATGGTGTTGGAGCTGGTACGGACCCTGCGCACCAAGGATGCGCACCGTTTCCGCATCGTCGCATAGAAGCAGTCAATGCGCGACTCAGCGAACATCCCTGATGCACTGCAGTACCGAGGCAGCCCCAACAACACCCTGTAGGCATTGTTGAATTGGACTCGTAGGGCGCTGTACTGCTTTTGAGTATAGTTAGCCCACAGGGCGCTCGAATAAGAACAGGTGCAATACGCTCTGAAAATACTGTTTTTTACTTCTTTCGAGCATCGTGCAAACCTGCGAGCTAATAATAATAATAATAATGTTCGCTCTAACAGACAACGCCCTGCGTTCCCGCTCTATGTCTGAATCGTCTTTCAAGTCAGAGGTTAAATAACTGTGGAAGGACTGTATGGAGTGGAGTGGTCAACGATCAACTTTATGGAGTGCCGAGCTGACCGCCTATTTGGTAATGGAATGAAACAGGTAAAAACACGTATGGGGTCCAGGGACCTCCGTCAGGAATGAAGTTCCTCGCACGCACACACACACTCGTATACAATAGAAAGAGAAAGAGAAAGGAGTATGGAGGGGCATAACGCTTTTTCCTTACGTGACGATTTCTACTAGTCAACTCCTGCCGCAAACCGCGTTAAGGAACTTCGTTCCAAAAGCAGTCATTCTAATAATCCATTTTCATTTTTCAATAAATGACTCGCGTTTCAAAATAAACATAAACCTAATCGTTTAGGCCGGAATTGGAGTGCAACTGTACAAAGTTAGTATAACATTTATATCTATGTTAGTTGAATCATGTTGACCGGACCACATGGCCTTGCCAGTTTGCCACATAACTGACCACACCCATTAAATTATCTCGATCATTATGCAATACTGATTACTGTACTGTTTACATTAAGTGCCAGCCCATCGCTATCAATACTCATTTAAATAAATAAACAAATAAATATCGGACCGTTCCCGAGTTGCTATGCAATATGCTGACTAACCAAACCAAATAGAAGCAAAATACAAGTTCATTCTTCATTTATAAGATTTAATTTTCATTGACAAGTAATAGAAATGTTTCAGTCTTCATCGGTATGTGATAAGATAATGTCACAATGGACGTTGTCCGACTATTTGTCAGACTTGCATGATACTTGTATGATTTTTATCTCAGGTCGATAAAAAATCTATTATTACAGTAGGATTTTTTGGTAATATCACACAACAACATCAATATGATAATGAAAGTTAGAAGATATCTAGTTGTTATACATGATTTATGGACAGATTATTATAACATCATGCCTGTATTCCCGAAGGAGTAGACAAAGTTGCATATTGTAGAAACCCTCCAATGCGAAAGCAAAAACGTGAGAAATTTGGAATTTTACGGGCTACATTGACGGATCTGCCTTAAGTTTAATGTCATAGGGGGCGAGGTGATTCTTGTTAACCGGGCAGACATCCGGGCTGCTACTGAGAACTTTCTTTAATGAAAGAACCCAATAAAACTTAGCCCGTTACGAGCATCGAACCTATCAGCAAAAGAGCTAGACAGCCAACGGACGGAGTTAGCTATAAAAACTCACATACTTTGAGAACTCAACAGAATTCTTCAGTGGGTTATCAAATAACACCGAATTACGATAAAATTAAAATTATTTATATACTATCCAATACTTACAGTATACGGATAGTGCAATCGGCGGAGCGGAGCGGAGTGGGACGCGTCGTCGTGGATTGCACTATCTATAGACAGTAACAGTCAATATGGAGTCCTCCAAGAAATAGCCACTTTATATGCTGATGATACGATGAAAACACAGGGATAATTATCTCCGGTTGACACCCGACGCTCAATTAACTACGGTATCAGGTGAAATTCTCGTAATGTGCCAAGGAGAGATTGTAGACGACACCCAAGTACGTAAAGCGTCTTTTAATACATGAATAATCTTTATTATTTAATCTTTTATATCGTGGTGGTCGACTGTGTATAGAAGCTTGACACTTGTTTATTATAACCATGGCTTCTAAGCGAGGCTTGTGAATTTTTGCAATATGCATTTTTTTTTGGAATCCCGAGGTCTGATCATGACCCAAGATAACTAACGCCTAAGCCACTCTTCGCAGTAGATAACTATATTATTTATAATTTTTCCGAGCTATTTCTATATTATAAGTACCGTCAACCGCAAGGCAACGTGCGTTTTTATCATTTCTAGCGGGACGATATTATCGTATGAACGTGGACGATCATACGATCCACGTCCACGTTCATAAAGTGTATGGAAATACGTGCACGTTATAACGTTATCGTGGACGGAAATTTAAAAGCGTCTTCATATATTTCCATACATTTTACTTCCCTGTGTTATCGTGATGCTGTGGACGTCCACGATAATATCGACACGTTAGAAAGTATAAAGTTAGAAACAATAGGTACGCAATAGAAACATTTGAACTGCGAATACTGCCCTTGTTGCTACAAAATACCTTAAGGCACCGTAAATTATGTTCATGCACGTGCGGATATACCTCAACTACTTGTAATTACTTGTCTTCCTTTAGAACGGTACACTGTCAACTGTCACAATGGTAAAGAATAATAATTAGGAGAAACTGAAATGTCAAATTGAAATGTTGTGCCTTAACTGAACTGAAGAAAGTAGAACAAATTGTTTGTTGAAACGGTACTGCAGGTACAGCCCGATTCAAACTTAATGGCGGCTGGAATATGAGGCGCATCGCTGCGCAATAACGAATTCATGGGTCAGCGGGAGTGAGGGGTGGAGTACTGCTCAGCGAGTAGCTAACTGCCGAGCCATCATCAAGTTTTTATAGAACTATACAAAGGATTAGCAATAATAATATCCACAATAGTCTATGAATGAGTTAAAAAATATCACAGGAAATAATTTTGTGCATGATAGTTATCTTAAATTGGTGTTGTGGTGTAGTTTGGGAGAGACCTATTTCCAGCGGTGGATTACGATAGACTCAGTTGATTGCTTTAGTTATCTTAAAAATAACAACGCAAAGTCAATCACAATGATTTTTACAATATACAAATACAAAATAATGTAAATAAATTAATGAATAAAAAATCACTAACGGACAAAGCCGCAGGAAGGTCACTAGTCTACACGTACAAGCCTTCACCTCCAGTATCACATCACGAACAGACCACGTCGAAACCACAACATTACATACCAACTGTGATAGATATAATTCACGGAAAGTATCGCGAAAAATGTTCATAACACACTGCGTTGGGCTAAGCGATTCCCAGTAAGTTATAAATAGAAATACGGCGAACCGACCAAATTGAGTCAGGATGAGGATTAATTAAATGCACTGCCTAGACATATGTATTACAAGTGTCTATTGTATTGTAATGCCGTCGTTATTTTGATTAATCATATAGGACGAATAACGTCCAGTCTTCAAAGACATGTGTGAGATCTATCAACCCGCATTGGATTTGTGTTTTTGATTACGGTCCATTTCATCTCACAAAGGGGAGACTTGAATCTCAGCAGGGCAAAAGCGCGTTGAGTTCGGTTGACGATATCGCCAAAGACACGGGAAGCGCCTAGATGAGGGGCGTATGGAGCCGGGAAGTGAGACAGAAGAAAGGCGAGGCTCATACCCCGCAGTGGCTGACTCCGAGCTGGTGATGATTGATGACGAGTCATGATGAGTGGGAATGTTATAGGCTGATTTTGCTTTAAGCTTTTGTGTTTAGTCTTTATCTGATGTAGTATTCTATCGATCTACTGATTCTATTATGTTTTTGTTGTATGTTCTTTCAGTCATTATCATGCGTTCAGTTTTCCCCTTCAGCAATTCAAAAGAAAAATATCATTGATTTTTAATTGATTCTGCACGTGAATAGTTAACCGTTAATTACGGGAAATTGCCTGTTGCGGTTCATGTGAATTTCATACGGATGCCAATTAGGCTCAATTGTAGTAACGACTTCCATTCTGCATTGGTTCTTTTCATCGTTTCGGTCTGTAAAATTTATTAAGCACGGGACAGTACGCCCGCCAACAAATGGATGCTTTGCAAACTTTTATCAAATGGATTGGAACGGAACAATATAGTATTTTCAATACATCTAGTGCTGGGTAGTATATCGAGACTCCCCCGTGCCTCTGAAAGCATAATTATGAAACCGCTCGTCCCTACTGCTATCCGTAGAACTTTGACTGTTGTAACGGGTATCAGAAGCCCTTTTTTTTTTCTTTTTTTTTTTTTGGGTGGGAAATCATCAAATGACGTCTCCCGCTCTGGGTGGAGCGGGAGGGCGTGTCAGACTCTTACTGACTAAAACCCACCCGTGTTCCTTCTGTTGCCTGTGCAATGCCAGGGGGCCACGGTATCCCTTTCGGACTTTCCCGCAACCCCGGCAGATCAGAAGCCCCTGACAATCAGTGTTATCAAGGGGTATCGTGTTACCCAGTAATTGGGTTGTAGAGGTCAGATGGGCAGTCACTCTATGTAAAATATCGGTATTCAGCTGAATCCGGTTAGACTGGAAGCCGTCCCCAACATAGTTGGGAAAAGCCTTGGCAGATTCAGATTAAACATTGAACTCATGTTCCAAGATAAGTAAAAAAAAAAAGGACTGATAGTAGAACAACGAAGCATAAAACATATAATATACAGTATAAACTATTTATAAGTAACATGATAGAAGAATATATAAAAATGCAAAGCTATATCTGTGCGTGTCTAAACCAGTGTCTTTGATATAATTTCAGAATGGCGGTGAACTGTCCCACGTGAAATTTAATTAACCGCAACGATAGGTACTTGCAAAACCAATAAACATTCACACATAATTGACATAACCATTTCCTCAATGATACGGATTAAATACTGCATAATGTACATACATACGATAGCGCTTATTAAAGTTGATATGAATATTATTAATAAAATAACAATAAAAAGATATGAGACGTAGTTAATACTTTCACAATTAATGAATTTGATTATTATAATGATAAGGTCCATCATCATCCTTCCAACGCTATGTCTTCCGGTACGCGGTCGCCACTCCAAAACCTTTCGGCCCCATCGGCCATCTGTTCTGCGAGCAATGTGCCCTGCCTATTGCCACTTAAGTTTGGCAATTCTTCGGGCTATGTCGGTTACCTTGGATACCTTGGAAACTCCAAGCATAGTCTCCATTCCATCCCTTTGGATGACTTTTAGCCTTTTGATAAGGCCCATTGTGAGCGACCACGCTTCAGTGCTATAAGTCATCACTGGCAATACGCACTGGTCAAACACTTTCGTCTTGAGACACTGCGGTATGTGGGACGAGAAGATATTGCGTAGCTTCCCGAACGCTTCCTAGCCGAGTCTGATTTCGACGATTGAACTCTTTCTCGAAGTTTGACCTACCTAGCTGGATAGTTTGTCTTAGGTAAACTCGTCCACAACTTCGAGCGTAGCGTCTCCGATCTTCATGAGAGTGGGTGTTACATGGGCATTTGACATGACCTTTGTATTGTCCATGTTCATTTTAAGACCCACTCTTACAGAGGCTCTACTGAGGTCATCAAGTATGGTCGTGTGTGGCCCATGGTCCATGGTCTCAGCCATGATGACATGACCGATGGCCTTGTTAAGGCCGCAGGAATCCGCTAGATGCGGGAAGCACAGAATCGGTCGAAGTGGTGGTGCTTGGGGGAGGCCTATGCCCAGCAGTGAACGTCTTTCGGCTGAAATGATGATGATGAATGATAAGGTAAATCCTGTGAGAGCCGAAGGTTTGTCCTTCACCTTATCACGAGGTAGAGGAAATTAATAATACTTACAATAATTCATATACTTAAAAGAAGATTAGATGCCGACCATGCCTCACATACTGAACTGTCTACTGAGCCTTAACCCTAAAACAATTGAAGACCTTTGCGATGTTAACGACAATGCTATCGACGAGGAAAGGTGTTGATCCAACGTAATTATGAATAACCCACCTAAACGAAGAAGAAAATCGTAGATGGAGATTTAGATGCTAATAGTAAAAGACTAGGTACAGTGAATGCATAACTAATTGAGTGTAATTAACAAAGTAATTAAGGAGTGCTTAAATTGTCGAAGATGAAGATGTGGAAATCGATGATAATTTACATTATGAAGATTTCACACATCACAGATATTTCACCAATCAATATGAAGATTTTAATGCACGTTTCTAGACTGATATAAATTAGACGCATATTCAATCCAAATTTCGAAATTAAACCATAAAGGACCTTACCCGTGGCCGACATGAACAAAGGACATCCTGATAACCGAGCCTTGAGTCCAATTTCGACACTATTGACTGTGATAACAATGCAGTGGATGATTAAACAAAAGAAGTTATTGTCTTTGCGAACGACGCTACTGGGTAATTGTAAACGGAGTTTACAAAAAATGTAAAAGATTTTTGTGGTTCTGCTATTAGCATTTTTAATTTGGCTAATTGTTGGTCGTTAGGTAATTTATTTTATAGCTAGATACCTATTATTTGATCATGTTTAAATCGGAATATGCAGAATACATAATATTCCCAGTTTTATACAGGTAATAAAAGGGCTGGCGTATCGCGAAAAGTTCTAATCGATGCAATTAGAAACTAAAACGGATATGGTGTGAAATCGGACGTCCGTGTACAGTTTTAGAAGTGACAGACATCCTGCCATTTCTTGGACTCCGTACGGTTTCTGTTTCGGACTAAGAAAGTATCTTAGCTACTGTACAGAATGCGAGCAATTTGATTTAGAAAATAATACTAGGACTGCTTGGTTATCTTCAGACATAAATTAATTTAAAATCAATGACATCATCCGTCGTGCTCTTGTCACCGCTGGAGTGCCAGCTGTTTTAGAACCCAATGGTTTGGCACGCGACGATGGGAAGAGACCAGACGGAATGACCATAATGCCTTGGAAGGTAGGTAGGCCTTTGGTGTGGGATGCAACGTGCGTCGACACCCTTGCGCCATCCCATCTTCCTAGCACGGCGGGCTGTGCTGGGGCTGCTGCTGCAGGTGCGGAAAACCTCAAACGGCGCAAATACTCCAATCTTATTGGGACTTATATGTTTGAGCCGTTTGGGGTTGAAACACTAGGGCCATGGGGTCCGAGTGCCCACTTAGTTTTTCGAGACATCGCCAAGCGGTTGGTCGACTCTTCACGTGACCAAAGGGCTGGCCTTTTCTTTGGCCAAAGAATCAGCATTGCCATTCAACGTGGCAATGCAGCCAGCCTTTTGGGCACTTTTCCTGTTGACAGCGATGCGGAAGAATTTTTTGTTGCCCTATAATTACCCCCCCCCCCCCACTTCTTATGTAATATATACTTGTACATATTATTAATAGTATTATTTAAAATCCAAAAATATATTTACATTATGATTTTGATGAACCTGCTTGTTAGCCAGCTGCAGTTTGTGAGGGTACAGCTCCTGCAGCCGCTGGCACAAGTGTGCCGCACTGTTGGCAAGGCGGGCCATGATGACCAGATTCTTGTCACTCACGCGTCAATCACTATAACCACGTGCTCGATAGCACTAATCTCCGATTACATTGTCATCCCACGCTTTGACGTAGCACTGTTTATCTTGTATTGTTTTATAACAATCTTTAACACTTGAGGATATTATTATTTTCCTCAATCTTTTTAAACAACATTTTTAGTTCACACTAATAAAGTTTCGAAATATATTTTCAATTTTTTGTTTTCAAACATATACGATAGGACATGAAAATATTTTGTGTGTCCGGTTGGCGTGCGTTTAGTAGATATATTTGAGGAGCGATATGCGTGCGGTATGCTCGCAGCAGTCCGGACGACTGAACCAAACCAACTGAAGGTAAGGCAGGTGAGGCTTACTATTACGTCGGTACGTCATTCGTTGGATGCAAATTGACTGACAACTGATAAGCCAAGTCGTGGGCGCGACGTTTTGCATGTGTCTGGACACTTTAATCCTGAATACTAAGTTAAGTATTTACTTTTAAACCGCATGCAAATGCATACGATACTAACTTATCTAACAGTTTCTACTTGGTAAACATTGGCAGTAAAATAACATGTTTAGCAGTGATAATGCAACACGACAGAGGCTTAAATTCCTAACGGGTTCTATAATTCAAAGAAATAGTAGTCATTTTAATACGTACAATGTTACCAACGTAACGTCAGGTTTCGTTTCATTTTGACATCACATTGGTATGCTATTGGACATTTGCAGTGTTTATATGTGAGTACTCGTATGATAGAAGCAATTTTATCTACTTCCACCATTTATGGCACCTGTATGTGTGTGGAATTTATTAAGGAATCAATAACATTTGCGACAGCTGATATTCAATCAGGTGATATAGTAAAATGAAAAGTATTTATTGAAGATACAAGAAATATTTGGAACAGAACTGAAATTCTACACAAAAGTGGACTGTGAGAGACATTTTCCAAAACATTTGAAGCATGCTAAACCGCAACGAATCCTAAGAACGTAACGAATGAAATGCTTGGCGAGACAATCCTCGATATGGAATAATCGGCACAACCGTGTCGGGACTAAACTCTGCTAAAATTACACGTTACACGCGTTCAATGTTCGTTTGATGGCCCGAAACGCTCCTAAAATAGTCGATAAAACGTTTGCGAGCCCACATTGAATAGTACTAAATGGATATTTTTTCGATTGCATATCAATCGAGATATTGATCTTACAGAAAAATTACTTGGTTAACGTTGTTCAAAATAAAGTCATGTAGATTCCGAGTTTTTTGAGTGCTCGCTCACTTGTTGGGAAATCTAAACACAACAGAAATAGGCCAACATAAAGGCGAATTTCCCGGACGAAGACAATTACCTAGACCAGCCATATGGCCACTATTCTGCGCGGGAAATGCCCTGTTTAATAGCTAAACTCCAGTTAATTGCAGAAGGTAGTCATCAGTCAAAATAGATCTCCAAGTATCATGAGGTTTCTGCGCAAACATTCGTGATCGACGATTTATGATTTTCTTAAACCATTTCTTACATCTACTAGTTATATAAACTTTGGTGTTGAGGATACTATACAAACATGATATACTTTGTGGTAAACAGGTGAGAATTGGATGATACCAGTTACGTTCAAAAAAATATTACATTACAGTGTGTAAAAATATTACGTCACAGATTTAAAAATTGGTTAGAAGTTAAACGCAATTTCATAAATGGTTAGAATTGGTCGATAGAGAAATGGTGTAACAATTTTCTACATTACTATTTACTACATTCTCTCTTGATATTTGCTTAGTTTTTTTTCTAAACAAGTCGATCTAGATATTGTTGTTGTAACTGTTTCTCAACGTTCGCTAGTTGGCTTTATATTTTCTTCTAAACACGAATCTTCTTCTATATTTTGACTGTTAAACTCTAAGTTAATGGTGTCTTCAAAATAGGTACGTGTTTCTGAGCATATGTTTATGCATTATATTATTCGTTTCGAGGTCACCGTTATTGGTACAACAAATAGTTTTATTTTCTAAATTCTTTTCGCAATCGCTAGAAGTAAGGACATACAAGTCGCGCGAATTGTTAAGTCGTGAGAGATCACGGTTTAGTTTCGCACTATGGCCAGTTGTGATTAGAGATCAATGCAGTTTTTATGTCTTCGGATTTCGTAGCCGTTCCACGTTTCTTTGTTTGTAAACGTAGTAGAAGTTTTTTTTTTAATTTAAAGATTTTTTAATTTATTTTTGGTTGCACGTTTTATTGAAGAACCTAATAGGCGTATTACGTAGGGTCTTCGTTTTTTTTTCTTCTAGCAAGAGCAATTTTGCAGTTCTATCTTATGAAATACTCTCTTACAGATAATAATCTACCTGAAACAATAGTGTCATCCTACATTTGTTCTTATTAAATTAATTCACGACCAACTCTAATTAACTTCAAACAACACGAGTCAAGTAGCAATTCATCTAATTGATAATTGTTCTTATCACTACATGATTTTCAAATTCAATCATAAGTAAAACAGACGATTCATACTTAGGTTTTTCTTGATACTCTCATGTTTGACCATCATCGCGTTTGTTTGGAAGTTGAAGGTAGAACCGTAGACCCAAATTCAAAATTAAATTAAAATAATCTTTTCAAAACGTTGTAAAACCAGCAATTTTGAAAAGATTTTCTATTTCTATATCAAACGTAACCCATTCAAAATTATTTTCTTTAATTATCGGCGTTCTATGCTCTCTTTTTTGAATAGCTTGTCTGTCGACAAAGACCATCTCTAAAGATTTCCGTATTTCTCTCGCCCTCTGGATTCACACTGGACCAGGTACTCTTTTGACGTCGTCCAAAATTGAATATACTTCTTCCAAATCTGTGAACGTGCCACTCCATGTGGCAAACAATCCCGTCACCGCAAGTGCTAACAGCCTGTCCGGTTTCGTGACCGGACCGTATCTCTAACGAGATTCACACGCTTGTTCTAATTCGTTGCTTATTTCGTCCAGCATATCGTCTAAAGCAGAATTTTCCGTATCAACGAAAATGCTTTTAACCTTTATAATACTGGTGTCTCATATTGGAGACAGATAACAATAAAATTCTATTGTGTCTGCTAATTGCGCGCGCGACAGATTAATGTTGACAAGATGGATTGCTTTGATATGGGTTTTACTTTGTTTCTTAAGAGAATGAACCTTTGTTGTTGTTTCGTTGATCTGCCGATTGAATATTGGATATTCTCAAGGTTAGTGCCACATTGGGAAACCAAATACCTAAGCGGGAGCAACGTTCTTTAATGTTGTTTTAATTCTAACTACAAGTCCTGCTGCTCGTACAACTCAAGTCTTCAAACCAATAAAAAATGTCTTTTGTATTTCATTTTTCTCATCGTCTGAAGGCGTTTCATTGGCAGTGTTTTACTGGTCTACCCATGCGTGAGTATCCACGCGAGTACGCGACCGACACATGCCAAAATGACAATTTCCAGATTTCTAAACATAACATTATCTATAACATCCTTTTGAAGAATTACTTTGTCTTTACGAAACGAAGCGCGAAGTACGTTAAATGGTCTGTTTTGTTTAACTGTCTATAGTATATTGGCCCCTGTTCAGTACTAGAAGTTAGAAGCAGTTATTGTAAATTTTCCTTTTATGTAATATCCTCTAAATGGTAAAGTAAGGGGTATTTCTGTACTTTAATTTTGTTAGTTTATCGAATTATCGTGCTTCATTTGATAGGCTTATATTTTATATTTTTATTTTACTGTTTGAAGAAAAGTATAATTTATTAGAAGATATAGCTCTGCCCTGAATAATATATTTTAATTGTGTCGGGAAAAATATCATCTAATCGTGACGCAATAGCTGATCATTTCAATCATTTCCTAGATAGTTCGTGAAGTAAATTGCAAGAAATAGGATGTATTATTCTCTTGTATGGATAATAAACGGTACAATTTCTCGTAACTTCCGCTGTACTATTATTTTCTTCGAATAATTCATATTTCATGCTCATTAGACAGTTATCTTTAACATCAGAGGGCTGTTTACAGGGGTTTATTTATAGTCAGCCGTTTCATACCATAAGCAAATTCTATTTTAAATTACAAAACTTCCTGCAGAATTATGATCAGCTTCAATAAGCTTAACCGTTGAGAACACTGCAAAAATTCTCTCACAAAAATAGCATTATTGACATTCCATATCCACAAACACAATCCACTATTTAGTAACACAATCTAAAAATATGTCGGCGTCACATTGTAAACAACACGTGCATCGGGCTACGCTGTAGCACTATGGCCCTGTAGCGCGCTACGACATTCTCCCACCTCCTCGCTGCTGGGCGGAGTTAGTGATCGCTACGTCGTAGCGCGCTACGTCTTTGCCCCACCTACAATACTACCGTATAAAAGAATCCGCACGGCGGCGAAATGGCATTCTACCTTCAGGCGTTGCCCGGTGCACAGGTTGTATTGCTTTCAATTATTGTTACTCTGCCTCTCTGTACATTGTTACTATTTTGTGTAAACTAAGCTATTACTGGGTGTCATGGCTATTTGTGTCTTGAAACTGATTAAGTGTAGTTTCGTGTAAAATTAATTGATTAAATAATTTATAAGAAAATCTAAATTCTTATTATTTAAAGAACCTCTTTTATTTTACAATATATCTGATCCTGTGCCTTCATCAGAAGTGGGATCTGACCCACTCCCACCTTTATCTGGGACTGCCAGTAATTTAATACAGGAACAAATGTAATTTTTTTCGGCTAGTACGGAATCAATTATTAAAAAAAAAAAAAAATGCACATAGTATGACACCTAGCTACATGACACCCAGTACGCAGTCAATGCTGGTTCCTTTCGATCCTGATGCACCTGAAACTGACATGATCAACTGGTGTGATCAAGCCAGATAATATTTCATGGGTTGTTGTTAAGGAAATTCTGGTCTTTAAATTTTCCAAATCCATGACAATTAAAGATCATTTTGATTTAATTATCAAAATTCAAATTGATAATAAAGTCGAGGCAGGAATGCGAATTTACCGGAAAATGTACTAACCGGTTTTGGCATATCTATCCTGTCACAGTGCGATGACAAAATTTGGCCTAAACTCAATTCTGTCGTTATAAACGATAAGAATCAACTCTTCCGCATACTGCGCAGCTTCTCATTAAAGAGAAGAATTGAAGAACCAGGTACGTCTGAATCGTACACTTAAATGCCCCGTCCGTCAACACCATTTCGGAGAAATTGCAATTCGATCGGTTCTAATAACGTTAATTGCTCACTCCAAATAAAATTCCCAACCATGGTACAAAACTGTCTTATCGATGTTACATATCATATCATGTCTTGCCTGACAAATTTCTCAATGAAAACGTATTATGAGGTCGCGTCATTTTGGGGCAAGGAATATCCGTTGTAGTTAGTAACGATGCCTTAACTTTTTCCAAAAATAAAATTTCAAATCTTAGCTCTAAATTGGAAATGCCTCTTGACATTAATTCGATTGACACAGATCTTACCGGTAAAGAAAAGGAACTTTTGATTGAAATAAATATTCCTCATATTTTATACAAAATCTTCCCATTACGCGTATTACCAAGGAGCTAAAATCGATCTCATAAATCCAAATAAAACTGTACATAGGCGACCTTACAGGCTATTTAGGAACACAAGACAACACAAGTTTACACCGAGTTAGGAATCGTTAATAACAAGGTTCAAGAATTACTAGATGTTTTCATAATTCGAGAAAATTCTTCGCCTTTCGCGAGTCCCATATTATTAATTTAAAAAAAGGGACGGTAGCGATCGCATGTGTGTTGATTATCGGGAACTTAATAGCAATACTCGACCAGACAGCTATCCTTTACCACTAATTAGTGATCAAATCGATAACTTACATGGGGCCTGTTTCATCTCTAATTTGGATATGGCCACTGGATTTCACTAATTTGCGTCCATAAGGAGTCTATAGAAAACTGCTTTTGTTATACCTTCGGGTCAATTTGAGTACCTAACCATGCCGTTTGTTTTACGAAACGCTCCACAGGTTTTTCAAAGGGCTATAAATACGGCACTTAAACCTCCTGAATCAGAGACCGTTCAAGAAGGGTTGGTTCGTTTAAATAGAGTAACTTTAATCTGGGTATCGTAATATCCTCTGGAGAGGTTGGACCAAGTCCTCATAAGGTTGAAGCCCTAAAAAATATCCCTCCTCCAAGCACTGCTACTCAGGTTCATCAATTTACAGGCCTGGCCACATATTTTCGACAATTAATTCCAAATTTCTCAAAATTGATGAAACCTTTGTATCCTCTAACCGCGGTCAAAAAGGTTACTATTAATTGGACCTGTGAACATAATGATGTACATCAGAAAATAGTAAAATATGTCATTTCTGAGACAGTTAAAAAAAAAATTGACCCTTTACCCATCGAACTCGACGCTGATGCAAAAAGGGAAGGATATGGGGTTATACAAAAAAAAAAAAAAAATGTCTACCTCATGTTGTCGCTTAATTTAGTCAGAAAACCACAAGTGCTGAAAGTCGTTATCATTCGTATGAATTGGAAACATTAGCCGTAGTTAAATCTGTGGAACAACACACGTTTTCAACATTACCTGTATAGGCGTAAATTTACGGTTTTTACGGACCGTAACGCCTTAAAGGCCTCTCATTCCAAAAAGAACATTATACCTAGAGTACACAGGTGGTGGGCAATTTTGCAGTCGTATGACTTTTTATATAATTTATAAAGAGGGAAAAAATATAGCACATGCAGTCTTTCTTTCACGTAATCATGCTGATACATCTTTTATTCATAAACCAGCTAAAATTGTAAATTTGGCTGAACTAGAGAGGTGTTGGTTATCTATAGAATAACCTGATTCTGAAATATCAGACATTATTTCCAAATTCTGTTCAAATTACTTGCCGTCTGAAATATCACACACATACGATATTAGACAGGGCATACTTTATCGTAAAATCTAACGTAATAAAACCACTAAATGGTTACCAATATTGCCACACTTTTTAACCTGATCAATGATTAATCATGGACACAGCGAAATAAAACACCATGGATGAAAAAACGCTCGATAAATTATACGATCCTTATTGGTTCCAAAAAATGTTCAAACTTAAAAAAAAAAAAGTAGATTCGTGCGTCGTTTGTAAGGTTTCCAAAGGTCCGTCGGATGCCCAGCAGGACCATTTATATCCAATCCCTAAATTGCCCATTCCATGGCATACAATTCATTTGGATTTAACTGGCAAACTCAGCCGAAAAAGCGAGCGTAAGGAGTATTGTTCCGTGATTATTGATGGTTTTTACAAAATTCGTCTTGTACGAGCATACCTTAACCCAAATGCATCTGATGCTATTAAATCACTTAAAAATGCAGTGAACTTGTTTGGCGCTCCTAAAAGAATAGTTGCATATCGTGGTAGGTCATACGACAATGCTGAATTTAAGAATTTTTGTAAAGATAATCATATCATATTATAGCCACTGGTTCCAGTAGGGCAAATGGTCAGGCCCAGCGTATGCTCACTATAGTTGAAACATATTCGGACAGCTTATGGCAAGATCATGTAAGCGACATCCAATTAACTCTCAATAGTACTCGTTGTAGAGTAACAGGGTTCACGCCCTTGGAATTAATGTTTGGTATTAAGGGCAGTTCATTAAGGATATCAAGAGTATCTACTAATAATCCTAATGAAGATAGGTTAAACCTCGTAACCATTCGATCCGATGCTTCTGCTAGTATAAAAAGTTGGCTCAATATGACACAGGTCGATATAACAAGGGTAAAGCTATAGTTAAACCTTTTTCAGTAGGTGACTCTGTCTTTGTTAAAAGCGAAGAAAGACACCAAACGAAACTAGACCGTAAATGCAAAGGCCCCTTTAAAATAACCGCTATTTTGGAAAATGATGGGTACGAATTAAAACACATTAATGGAAACAATAGAGTCTACAAATACTCTCACAAAAACTTGCGAGAAGTACCCCGTGGTCAGTCATTGTTTTTGGAAATCACAGAAAATTTTGATGAGGATGACGTGTCGGCGGATAATAACAACAGAGGTTCTTGTTCACGAGACTAGGCAACATATTAACTTTGATGATATTCAGTCTACTAATAGTGATACTATCTCTGCCGATAATAATACCATGTCTGCCAATAGTGATACCTCTGTCAATAGTGATACCATGTCTGCTAAAAGTGACACTATATCTTGTCTTTGTAGAAACCCTGGTTTACGTGCTGTTTCAGTAGAATCTATTGGACCTGAATCAATTAACATTGTAACAGAAGCACTTGTACATCAACCAAAGTATTGAGCTATTTGTTAATTAAGCTAAAGGAACGATACTTGTTCGGCCTAGCTAGATCCGGTCCAGTTTAACTGAAGGGATACACCTGAAGGGCAAAACTATTGCCGGACCAGGGGACTGATCTTGTAGGGTCAGAAGTTGACCGGACCAAGCCTTGTAGAGTCATAACTGACTGGACCAAGTGGTCAAATATCTGGAGGGTCAGAAGTTGACCGGACCAAGCCTTGTAGAGTCATAGCTGACTGGACCAAGTGGTTAAATATCTGAAGGGTATAAGTAGACCGGACCAGAAACAATAGCAGGATGACCAAACGGTACTTAATCAGTTTTTCATGTTCTAGATGTGGCATTGTGGGCTAAGCGTGCGAGGACGTCCGCACGTCAGCATGGCCGTGTCGGCGTCACATTGTAAACAACACGTGCATCGGGCTACGCTGTAGCACTATGGCCCTGTAGCGCGCTACGACATTCTCCCACCTCCTCGCTGCTGGGCGGAGTTAGTGATCGCTACGTCGTAGCGCGCTACGTCTTTGCCCCACCTACAATACTACCGTATAAAAGAATCCGCACGGCGGCGAAATGGCATTCTACCTTCAGGCGTTGCCCGGTGCACAGGTTGTATTGCTTTCAATTATTGTTACTCTGCCTCTCTGTACATTGTTACTATTTTGTGTAAACTAAGCTATTACTGGGTGTCATGGCTATTTGTGTCTTGAAACTGATTAAGTGTAGTTTCGTGTAAAATTAATTGATTAAATAATTTATAAGAAAATCTAAATTCTTATTATTTAAAGAACCTCTTTTATTTTACAATATATCTGATCCTGTGCCTTCAAATACATCATTAGAATTTACATAACCCACAATAACCTTCCATAAAACGGAAAATTTTCAGCAACTTTGATAATATCTAAATCATGTCGTGTCTGTTTCCTATCATGTTTGTCTTTGACATTATTTACGTTTACTGAAGTTTATTGCTCGTTTATCATCGGATGGACGGACTTAACCTTCTGATATTTGCATGATCTATTTACTGTAATGATTGTTTGTGCAATATTATTAGGTTTTTTATTATTTATGCTTGCAGGCCTGAAGTTTTGATGTAAGAGACTAATTTCTGAAAACAAACATTGTGTTTAGTGATTCATTGATCTAATAGTATTAAATACCTTACTTAAGCAGGATAAAGCCATGTATATAGCTGCTAATTACCATATTTTTAGACTGTGGTAGACAATTCAAATAACAAGGTACAGAAATAGAATATAATGAATTACAGTACTTAATTACAAATATACATTCAAAATTTTCCTTATAAAATTCCTTCAAACCAACAACCCACCAACGCCAATCAACGCCTCCCACCTACATCTAAGACGGCCGCCTCATCCTCTGACGCTTATCCCCGAAATACAGGAGGATGTGTCACTCTGTCCTCTGTCTACGTGACTCCCAGCACTGAGGTGCCAGACTACGCCTTACCCGGGCAAATGATCCATTGTCGTCGTATGACGTCATTACGCCCGCGCAACGATCAATAATTGGGTTAAGGGCATACTATTGTCAATGGTAAAACTATGGATAGGTTTATAATTTGAAATTTGTGTTCTGTAAAAGGTATCGTTTTGACGCAAGTCGGCGGTTCAAAGAAGTGGACAATAGATGGTGGCTTTTGATCTGGCTATTGGTAAGTATTTGACACATAACATAAAATTGCATATAGTTATATTGCATAAACAGCATGATACATTTTGTAAGACCAGATGTATGAATGCAAAGGAAGCAAGAGGAGTATGTAGAAATCGCAGCAGGTGGCGTTCTGTCGTTTCTGCCTACCCCTATGGGAAGATGGCGTGAGTTTATTTATGTATGTATGCATGAAGATGATCCGATTACCCAAAATTATGCAAGGTACCAGTATGTTGCATTTTTTTTTTTTTGCAAGAATAGTCCAGCCAAATCTTTCTATTCACAAATAATTTACCTGCAACACTCATCGGCTATCAAATGGTGTGGTGGTGAACACTCAACAATTTTATTTTAAGTCCATGCATTGTAAAATATGCAAACTATTGATATCCCAGCTAAGAAAGGTAGTGATCCCAAGATAGTGTCAATCCTCGGAAACCTTAGAAGCTTGAAATCTGACCAAGTCTAAGATGCAGATCTAAATTACGAACATATGCAAATGCAGACCATTATTTAAACTCATGCGCATCCAACAGTTAAACTTGACGCGCGAGTAAAATTGTTATACTAACTGCCTCTATCACCGATGGTCACGATTAATAATAGTTTTAACACTACTCTGCAATATAAAACACCTGTAGTAATGTATGTAGATTTAATTTAATAACAGCGATTAGCTTATGCTGGTTTTCTATGCAAATATTATGATTGTGACTGTCTGTGTAACTTGAAATTAAATGAAAGTGAAATTGTACTATAGGATTAAGTTATAGATGGTCATGTTTAGAAAATTGAACATGTTTTAGAATGGATTTACTGAAATTGACATAGTGTAGCGAAAATAGCAAGGCAATAGTAATCTGCCTGCACAAATGCTCGCGAAACATAACACTTGTTTATTTGAGTAAATTATAACCTACCTACTTGAGTGATGCTTTTTCGTTTTGTGTTGTTATTGTGTCAAAGTTTTTTTTTTTTCTAAATTGATTGTACTAACATAGGTTTTTAAAGTCATTTTTGTTACTAACATGCTATGGATCTTTGTGTCTGATAAATAAATGATTTTTTTTTTTTTTTTTTTTATTTTTTTTTTTATAACTCCTAGTGAAAAGTGGATTAAATTTTCTTTCCGAAACTTGAAACTAACACTTTTCATACAGGCAGCTTCTTGCTTAGTAATAGTCACCTGAGCACAACAATAAAATTAAACCTAAACAGCCAATGCATACAAATACCAGCTACCAACAATGGCGGTAAAAATTAAAAATATTGACCTAATAATAAACTAATCAATAATAATAGAGACAAATTGCTATCAAGACACGCGATATAGACGTATTTACTAGAAGTATACAAAAAATAGACACCATGAATAAAAGGATGCAATTTACACATTCCCACGGGGAGAACGTGAGAAATTGAGGCAGTAATCAGAAAGGAGGATTAAGGCACATGCATAGTGGAATACCGAGATGTAATGTTGAGGAGTCTATAATAATTAATGTTTGTAGGAAATGGTGTCTGTAATTTACCCACGATACAGGTTTGTCTAGTCCATCATTCACAATAATGTAAACTTATGGATGTTCCCTAGTGCTGATTACAATTTGGAAGAATGGCATAAGAGAAAGTCTGATGAAAAGTTGGTTACTGATGGCGATGATATAATATGAAAAAGCCTGGTGTTTTTTTTTGTGAATTCACTGAAGTGGTATTTGGTGAAAACCATGATCAGCAGATGACGTTTACGGAATAAATGATGATACGGGTGAGCGGATCTACCTATACTATTCATTACATGTATTATATACTAAAATCAAGTTTTGCGAAAACTCAAAAGGGATACATATTCTTGCCAATCTTTCTCGCTAAAGTACGGGAAGTATATGATAATACAAATGGATATAATAATAATATATTCTTTATTTCGGACTACACATACAAGTACACACAATCCATACAGTGTTAGTAACAATGACTTAAAAACCATTTTACAAACTAAAAATGACGTGGTCCAACGCACGTTGGCACGAGCCTCCGTACCCAGAGCCTTATAAAGGGACTGTCAACTTTGTCTAATAATGTTTTTAGGATGCTGCTGGAGCTTCCACGCAACCTACGACTATACATATGACTGGTAGTCATCCGTTGATGAGGGAGAGAAATCTTGTATCCGTCGGTAATGTTGGGAAAGTTCTAAGTGAGCAGGAAATACGGGTTTGTATAATAAATGACCAAGACGCGTATCATAAAACTTCCCGAGCCTACTTATGGATTATCAATTAAGATAAATGCAGCACTAGCCTGAGAACGACAACCGTCTTTGATCTCGTGCTTTAAAAAGGTGTAGCTGTACCCTATGCAGCCAAAAGGCGAAATCGCAATCGAAATGGAACTATTTAGTTTTAAAAGTTTCTGGTTGAACCAATATAAACACAAACCAAAATAAAGCTTGGTTGAAAGGATACATTCTGAACTTAACGACGAATAAACTAACATTCTGAAAGAGTCTCAAGAAAACGATTTGCGAGCAAAAAGTGCAATTTTTATATCAATTACAGGACATAATTGAGTTGTACACTTCAGTCAAGGAAAATGATTTATTTTGAGAACATCCGTGCTTCGATCACAATTTGTAAGGAAAAAAATGCCTATACTCATTCTCATTACACGTAAGTAACTAATAACATTGCATTTAGCACAAAGTAAACGTTTCAAAGGTTAAGTTGGATTATTTAGTTATCAATTTAGCGACATACTAATGCGCACATTCCTTGTATACTCGTCACCACATGCCAAATAAAAGAACCGAAAATCTTGAAGCAGTATAAGCACTTAGCGGGTGGTTGGTTTTTGAGGATATTACCATAGATTTCATTGTGTAATGTAATCCTGTGATGCATAATGTTGTCTGTTAGATGTGACCTTACCTAAAACCATACGGCCATACCATTACCTTAGCCGTAGTAGTTCAACTGCTACTATTGAGACACAATAGAATTTTAATTGTTATCGATCTCCCGGAGTCTTTGTAAGGGACGGGAGGATAAACTTATTGCACATAGAGTCATAGACAATCATCCTCGCGTTTGACAGCAGTGGCCAAATGAGGCCCTGTGTTATGCGGCACCCAAAAGTATTGTGCATTACGTGTTAGAATACTTCCGGCCATGCCCTGACCAATCAGTCCAGCTACTGAGCTTACTGAATCCATACTAATATTATAAATTCGAAAGTAAGTCTGTCTGTATGTTGCCTTTTCACGGCTAAACCACTGAACGGATTTCGATAAAATTTGGCAAGGAGATAGATGGCATCCTGGAGAAGGACATAGGGTACTTTTTTTCTCAAAAATAACCCTAAAGGGATACAGTGCATGAGAGTTTGTATGGGAAATCCAGCATTTCTTAAGTTTGGGATATGAAAATTCAAAACTATGCTTTTGGTAAAAATAAAGAATTACGCATTTCAGCGTTTTTGTAAAATCATCAATCAATGGGGTAAAATAGGGGATGATTTTAAAATTCACATGTAATTTTGTCTTTTTTGTGTCTTCTTTTCAAGAGATTTAAGGGATTGCAAATATAGTCATAGTCCGTATCATTTAGTCTTTATTTCATTAAAATTGGCCCACTCTGTCAAAAGTTATTACAATTTAAAGTCATTACTAACCTTTCTAACATGTAGGTATGTACTCGTATTATATTATGTGTTCAGTGGCGGCACCAGAGTAGGTATTACAAATTAATGGTGCTAAGTGATAACTGATAATAATAGTAAAAGGAATAATTCGGTTTTAACCGATTTCTAAAAGGAGGTTTTTTATGTATGTTCGGGCATAAGCATAACTCCGTCATATACGTATCTAGGCGGATTTGCAAAATTCCCATCTGATGGTGGTGATTTTGGCGAAATCGAGGGAACTCTTCAAACAGTATAGGCACACCTACATATAGCGAATTGGGTATTTTTTATAGTAACTCGTGCAGTTGTTCTCGGAAAGCAACATTTGGTGAAGTGGAACTGATGATGAAGATCACAGATGGCCAACGGAACTGCTCAATAATAAGTATTTTACGGGTTGCGATTCGTTAACTTTAATATAGTAGCCAAGCAATTTATGCTCGTCACAATGCATATGGAGAAGTAGGCTGATGGTGAAGTACCAGGAGAACTTCTCAACGATTTACGTCCGTGCATCGGGAAATGCAATATTTTGTAAAAGGTGATGAGAAGTTGACATTAGGCTATCGTAAACTTAGATAAATTACAAACTGACCCACTAAAAAGCGAGCAATAAAACTTTTTTTCCAAAAAAAAAAAAACAACAGACTTCCAAAAAAAGCACTTAAACTTCTTTTCGGCCTTTGGTTTTGCATTTTCGTTTTTTTTTTTAAGTAAGTGTTAGAATCGTATAATTCCTTTTTTTTTTAACAGTCTATTTATGTTTAGGACTTGCACCCTGAGGGTTTCCGTCTCAAAACTGTGCTTGCTCGACTGCCCGAATTTCCAAATCTGGATTGAAGGACAAACTTTTGAATCGAAAAATAACTTTTAACGAAGTAACGAAATACAGACAAAATTTTACTTCAAAGCCATTTCTATGAATTTTTGATCCCAGACTGAAGAACAAACTTAACAATGCAGTTTAAAAAAATATCCATTTTTCAGATTTTCCTCTTTAATTGACCTTGCTTCTCGCCAAACGTCATGCTGCTGGGCTAACGGTAAGTACCAAATGACTGGTTTATTTGCGAGTGTCAAAATATGCGGCATAAATGACCAATTTTTTTTATTGCTTTGAAATAGATGTTTGATTTTCGTTACAGCTCCAAGAGACCGTAGATCTAAGTTTTTTTTATATCTATTTCAACTTGATGCCTCCACGTTGTCCTCCACGATGCGTTCCTGTGAAAAAGGGTCTTGACAGACAACGAAGTCATCCTCAATTTCAATTTTTTATTTTGAGGTATTGAACCCTAGAACAGATTTATTATCTGCCTGTTACCTTTTCATGCGTAACAGCTGAACGGATTGAGATGAATGGCATCGTATGGATAGGCCATGACCTGGGTTACGACATAGGATACTCTGAATTCCGGTAGTACGTTCCTGTGGGATATTTTCCGACATCAATAAACTACGGAATCATCTATTCTCGTACAGAAACCCAAAATTAACTTACCAAGAATGCTCTCTCCCTCATTCACAAAACAGTAGAGCAAGAATTCAAACAAACCATTTACTAGCATCTATAAATCATGTAGCAGAGCGCCGTAATTGTCGTGCAGCGATCATCAGCGCTGTTTACCATAGAGACGTGCGTCATGACAGGGCTACGGCCGATGAATGATAAGTAGTAGTGGTGTGTGCATATTGGTGGGTAGTTCGCATGGAATTGGGTGCGTGAAAATTTGTTTTCCTTTGGAGTGTCAGTCTTTGTTTAGTAAGAATAAACTTTGAATAGAATTACTCAGGAGTTAATCGGTGTAAAGAAGATTGAAATGAGCGATTTTGCAACGATGCTGCAATAATTGGTGAATTTGAGTGCGAGGATTTATGAGCAGTGAACTTTGGTGATTAGTCCGAATGAAACTGAGGAGATCAAGCGTAATTTATTTACTATGGAGACTTAGAAAGACGGAAAAGGATAAAAAGAATTGAAACCAAAAATAAAGAAAAATACTATGAAGTCTTTTTATTTGTGTGTGAGCCGGTGTCCAGACGTCAGCTTAGAAAAGGTGTAAATTTGCCTGTTGACAACGATCTAATGAGACACCAAAAGATGAAAAATGACAATTCTAATGACATCGATAGTATTATAGAAGAGTGAATGTACAGTAGCAAATATAGGATGACAGTAGTCTTATTGAAACCTCATGTGGTTAAAAACACAATGTATATGAGGCAGTTATATCTGTACAGTAGGCCGCACCTCAGTATTACCAAAATCAGTATAAGTTGGTCTGTTAATCTATTGAAACTCCGTCTACGCTAGGCCAGCTCCAGATCAAAATTACCATCGTCGTGCGGTCGACTGTAGTATGAATGGTCAAGTGTTGAATATTAAAGTCGTAAGATTTTTAAATTGAGAATAGACGATCCTTATTTCTGTAGGTAGGTATATCATAAATTATGGCTCGAATAATGTGGAATGCACTATTGATCGCATTTGCTTGACCAGTATAGAACTTTTTTGAAAATATATATTTTATGAGTTTAGTCAAATGCGAAATGTGAGACCAGAGGAAGGATAAAAGATACTCAAGCAGTTTGAGACCCAATAAACAATTTATTTATTATTCTGAAAAGTACCTTTTATTTACATAATGGGTAAATCGGTACTTGTCAAGTATGTTGTATAGGATTACAATCACATGAATCAGTATTTATGAACAATGTTTACAATACAATACACTAATAAGAATAAAGAGTTCTATTAATGATTCATTCACCCATAACAGTTTATTCGTAAACCCTAAAAAGATATAGGCCAACTTTCAAAGAGAGATTAAAATCCACTCGCACAAAAAAGACCTTTAGTCGTAAACTTATTCAAATAAACCCATCAATGAATAGCACAAAAAAAGGGATGAATGGATAAAGGAGTATTATCAATTCAATGGATAATTAACGGAAACGTGATCTGGAGATATTCAATACATTTTATAATATGAAGCTGTACTTGTCTTCAATTCCTTTTGAGTTCTGTCGGTTTTTAAATCAAAAGTTTGCGTAAGAAGAAGAAGACAGTGCTATCATTCTCCTGCTCTTATCCCAATTTATTTCGAGTCGGCGCAACATGTATTTTTCTTCCATACTTCTCTTCTATCAGTTGTCATCTTTGTAGTCACCCCCTTTCTAGCCATATCATCTTTCACACAGTTCTTCCATCTATTTACACAGTCATTCAAATGACAGTGTCTTATAATAATGTTATTTTAACTTACTATGTTTGATCGAGCAAATCGTTGCACACAACTTAGTATAGGATGCAAGCAAGCAATGGATTCTAATAGGCTGAGTTGATTGGTTGTATTAATTGTAGTCATCATTCAGTCGAAAGACGGCCTCTGCTGGACATAGGCCTCCCCCAAGCACCGCCACTGCCTTCACAAGATCATCGGTCTACATTGAGGGAGGCCTTCCAATGCTACGTCTTCCAATTTATAATTACAAATGGATGCAGAAGAGACGAAGAAAATAATGTCGTGATACAACTTAGGAAATACGCATAGTACATACATACATAAACTCACGACTTCTTTCCATAGGGGTAAGTAGAAACTACAGAACGCCACGCTACGATCCTTACATACTCTTCGTTTACGTTCTGTATACATCACATACACACACCGGAAACTTAAGAAATGTTTTTTATTTAAGGTTGAGATGATTTGTAACTGTTTTAGTGTTGCCTTTCCTATATTTACGTAAAACATGTTTTCGAACATCGTTTCAGTTAAAAAATAATGGAAAAATAAGGAAAAGGTTGTGTCGTCAAAATATAAAAATATTTACCTTTCTCATACCTGAGCACATAGTTAGCGATCTTATTGTACTGGTTTTTTCCTTGTGGTCTAAAGATAAGTAGATACGTTATAAATAACATGATAATTTGGTTATATGCATCGATTTACTTTACCATTTTATAAGATGAAAAAGTTTTCCTCTTCCGAAAGGATTAAAATTATTATTCCAAAAGGAAAGCCCAAATTGAAATCAGAAAAACCGCGTGTTGAAAGCACGACAAGTGATAAGCATGGATGTGTATGGTCACGAGAAATGGATGGAAATTGTGTGCAAGGTAATAATAGGAAGAAACTAAGACTAGGAAAGAAGCCAACACTGAGATAACGACTGATAGAAATATAAGGCAAAAGCCTCAAAATGGGATAAGGGTTGATGATGATGATGAAGTGTGTTTAGAGTATTGACTGTGACAGCACCGACATCTAAAACGAATGCTATCAGTGCTGTGTAGCGAGACTGGCTACACTAACACAACAAGACTTTACCAAATACACAAGTAGGTAGGTACTACAATGCCCCACCCTCGAAGTGCATCCGTCAAATCATGACAAATGTTTGTTATGCGCATCGTTGATAAGACTGCGCCCGCGACTAGCGCTAAACGATTAGTCAAACATACTTTAAGTATGGATTGAATGTCAAAACTACAGTATTTGTGAATCTTCGACATATCTTGAAACAACAGAGTTCACGCTGTGTTGGAAATTGGTTTATCTGCTCATATGATTCAAGCAACTAGGCACATTAAATTTTTTACAAGAAATAAATTAAACCCCTTTTTTAGCTGTCCTTGTAATTGTCACGTCAAAGAGAGTACAATGCACTATCTAAATATAATATGAATAACTAAAACTAAAACAATCTTATTTATTTAAGATTTTTATGAATAAGACGGTAAGTCTTTGTTTACGTCCACAAATGTAGGTAAACGATAGTGAAGGTGTGTTGGTGGAGATAGACACACCTACTTTCTAGAATTACTTAACCTTTTATTCAAACATCACAATCAGACAGTGATCCGAACTTGTTGAACTTAAAATAGTAACCTACTAAGAGCACACCGATGGTATGGTGTGGTAATCAGCACCCCAAATTTGTTACACAAACTCAAACTCAAACCATTTATTTCAATTAAACCATTTACAGGCACTTTTGAACTGTCAAGGGGTCGGTCAGTCAAAAATATGAAGCTAGTTGCCCATTCCAAAGCGTAGTAGGTACCTATGGAGAAAAACGGGCAAGAAACTCCACGGACACTCTTTTAAATAAAAAAATTGATACAAAATATTGGTTACATCACATTTAATCATACTCCGAAGGATTCCGAAGGAAGCTCCCTATCCGTTACTTCATCACATGTTTGAACAATTCGTCTGATCAACAATGAAAATAACGCAATGAATGTTGTTGGACAGTCAAAATGAAAGGCATTGCCATTGTAAGTGTATTACGCAATTACCCCGGGGATCGCATTCTGTGTGTAGAAGATCTATTTCTTTGCTCGTGCGACGCGGGGCTTGGTTTTGCTGTTCCAATTTTTTTTTATAGCATGTAATCGTACGCACCGCGATCGCATAAACGCCACCAATACATAGGTAAATAAAAAACTGACGTACTATCCTCTCCTTCATAATACAAAAATAGTGACGACATAAATATAGAATTTAAAACCGTTTAAAGAAGGCTAAATATTGTTATTAGAAGCGATTCATCATTCTAATAGCCCGTTTACACTGCCCACGATGTCGCAGGCGGTATATTTTTGGCAATCAATATCGGGGACGTGGGAGATGAACGAGACAATTGGTAAATAGGACGACGACCGGATGATGCCGTCATCTTCGTCAGTATATTTGGTACACTTGCACTTTCGCCAATATTGTACCATGTTGTGGTAGACTAGGTCATGTATGTTGATGTGGATAGATGATGCAATATAACACATAACATCACGCCTCTATTCCCTTAAGGGTTAGTCAGTACTATAGATATACCTCCCCCTATGATACAATATATATTGGAAGATACTAAAGACAGGGTCTTTTATTAATGTAAACTTGGAAATACGACATTGACATGCTTGGCAGACGGATTGGTGGCCGTCGATTGTTTTTGTTAATAACAAAGGATGACTTTGCTGCTCTGTGTCCATCTTCTTGTCATCTAAGCCTAGTTAGGGCGAGGCCACAACACTGCGTTGTGGCGTCGTATTGCAAAAACGACGTCGCACAGCAATACAATGCGTAAGTCGTAGATTATTTTTTTTATTTTTTTGTGGCTTCGCACTTATGGAGGAGACATTTTTCTCGAAGCACCGCTTTTCGTGTCCTTTGGGTGTCGGGATTTGCCGAGATCTCGAAGGCAATAGACGTATAGCGTCCTAAGACTTGTCTTGCATAATTATGTACTTTATATGAAGAAAATGTCTACTAGTGCAAAATGGGCTTTAGTTGTTTGAAGGCGCTGTGTCCACTTTTTCGACTAAAAATATCAACATATTCCACCGAACTAACCATGTTTAATAAGTAATTAGACACTTGATACTAAAAATATTGCAACATGATAATTTATAGATTTATTTGAAATGTTCTATTAATAGACCGCAGGTACTTGTTTATCAGTGGCAATGTACTTATGTTGTTATTAATAGTATTACAAGTGTTTCTCACGACACAGGTGCGGTAACCGTGATAATATTATGATATAATTAAAGCAGCTAAGTATTGCATACCCACCTACCGTGACTTTACGGGGCAGTTACTTTATAGAATGCACAATAACAATAACTTTACAAAAAATGTATTCTGTCTCTGTTATTCAATATTGAAAAGAATAAGATGGGACATTTAAGTAACATGGTCAGGGGTCATGGGTCAAGTGCAACAGCAACAGCACCATTACTATTTTCTCTTTTCATATTTTTTTATTTATTTATTTTATTATTTATGTACACACATAAAAATAGATACAGATAAGACATAATCATAATTATGAGTACAAAGGTACTAATAATTATGATTATGACTTTTTTAATGGAGAAGGGATTATATATTTTTTCATTGGAATTCATACGTTGGAAGTTGGATTACACTTACATTCATATTCTATTCTTTACTTTTCGTGTTTATAAGAAAGAGATGGCACTATATATTTTTCGTAAGTACCTTTAATTCTTCTTCTCTCTTTCACTTTGCATTGATAAGAAAGAGACAGTGAACTTTTCATAGTTCTAGGACTTTATGCATTGTAACAGTGGCCTTACAGTTAAAACAGTGATAATGCAGGGGTGGTCACCTGCCGTGACGGGGTGCGTCGCAGGCGCAGGTGCCATGACACCTGTGTTTGCGATTTAGAAACGAACTTTTGGAAGCATTTTGAATATATTAAAGTTTAATAGACATATTGTTGTAAGGAAGAAATACTTACTAAGGTCTAAATAGCTATAGAATACCTACTCAAATAAGACATCGTACGAGTAGAGCACGCTGGCAAGCAAGTTTTTGTGCTAGTGCCTAGCAAACGATACAATGTTTATACTTATAATTTGAATACAAACAATACAGTTGTAACGTCACATTTAATTTAAGACGTTTACATCATTTTAGTATTTATTTGTATGGTTATTCAATTTGTCAAAAATATTCTAACTAATATTATAAATGCGAAAATAAGTTTGTTACGCTTTCACGCTAAAACAGATTTGGATGTTATTTGGCACATGAGTAGACCATGACCTGGGTTAGGACATAGGATAATTTTTATCGCGATAACCCCACGCGATCGAGACTTACCTGGATGAAGCCGCAGGCGCAGCCAGTAATACATACAATAGGTTGAAGTTGTTTCTAAGAAGAAGGTTGTCAACCTCTGCCCATTTAGGTTGTCAATCAATTACCTACATGTTTTTAAAATTACATACATAATAATATTTAAAAACTATTGCTTTATACAATTAAGAAATACCTACATAGATATATTTTTGGATACTTACAGAACTAATAGTTGTGTATGGAAACGGTGAAGGGAGGACAAATAATTAGATACACAATAATACACTTGTCGTGTTCTTTCAATTTGGCGTTATAAGAAGGGCTGTTGAAGATGATGGAAACTTAACATAATATTCATCAGAAGTTCGAAAACCTTTTAACAAAAACCTGTACATTACCGGTACAATGGCACGTGTAAAATACATAAAGTTATATTAATAGTTACATGATCGATGGCAGCCGCCCGATAACAGAGACTGATATCAATTAAAAATATTCCACTGGCGAGACTACTTATAGGAAACTGGTTGATAACTAGATCTTCATTTATGAGAGTTTAATTTCATAATTATTACCCATGGACGATTCCTGAAACTTAAAAATACCATAAAGAAAAACCTATGTAATTTGATCGCTTCGATTTGACAGCTTCATCTTTCTAACTGACCGACCGCTTGACAATTCAAAAGTGCCTGTAATTGGTTTATTTGAAATAATTGCTTTGAGTTTGAGTTTGAGGTTCTCTACGAAGAATAAGTACGAATGTGATACAAGAAAGTTCAAAAAATAAAACCTAACTACTGAAAAATCACTCTCTTAAAATTATGAAACAAGAAAATATTCTGTTATGTTGTTCTTATATGAAATTGTTATGTACAAACTATTCAATATTTATTGTCTCTATAAAGTGATGTTCAGAGGATAGCCGTGGTCATAATTATGTTACACGGCAGACGCATCCAAAGAACCTAATTTGTCAAATTATGATGTAGTTTAGAAGATAAGAGGGAATAGATGAACATACATACATACCGGTCAAAATCATAACCCTCCTTTTTGCTTCACCGTAGTCGGGTAAAAAATATTAATTGTTCAGGAGGACT
This sequence comes from Xanthia togata, assembly GCA_963853775.1. NCBI lineage: Eukaryota > Metazoa > Arthropoda > Insecta > Lepidoptera > Noctuidae > Xanthia > Xanthia togata. The sequence goes on along the minus strand of OY970811.1, from coordinate 2,343,761 downwards.
AAACTAAGAAACTAATAATGAAAGAGCATGAAGTTACTACGTTCAATATAAATTATGGAATCAATTATAAATCTCTCACGGGTAAGCAATTACTTGATTATAACAAACTACCGGGGTTAGGAGTCAATAGAACTCAGGGAGTTATTACTAGCATTTATTGTGTTATTGCCGTTATAACCAATAGACACGGTGTTATTGAGGTGACACTTAATACCTTTATAAAGAGGGTAGATAGACGTGGACTTTCTCAATCGACATGCAGGGAATTTGAAGTTTGACATCTCTGTCAAGTTGTGACGATTATTTCATTTGCTTTAAGTATTTGCTTGCGAATCCTTTAGGTAAATCCAAATAGCTGAATCTTCTATTATCGGAGTTTACCCTCATAATTTGTGTGAGATTCAATCCTACTATAATAATATTATAAACGCGAAAATTTGTGAGGATGGATGGATGTTTGTTTCTCTTTCATGCTAAAACTACTGAACGGATTTGGATAAAATTTGGCACACATATAGTTTATAACCTGGATTACCACATAGGATTTTACTTTACTTTACTTACTTACTTTTTATTCCGATATTCCCACGGGATCGAAACTTATGCGGGTGAAACCGCGGGGCGCTGCTAGTGCAATTTATATTTTATTTTAATCCATAAAACAACTCTTGCGTAAAATTGTTTTAATACAAATAAACAGTTTTTTAACAGTGGAAGTTGTTAATCATATCGACAGACACCAAAGTCGTGAGATATCCGGCGAGAAGAACGAATGCTGTTGCATTCGCGAATATAAAGAAATGTACATTTCGTACTTCCATTTTATGTTAACAGTTAATTAATTTCGTGATGTAATTTTTAAGCAAATGTTAAATGAAAGACGTTCTTGGATAACCCTGTGACCCCAAATATACTTTGTAGTAAAAAATTAAACTAAACATTAGGTTGAAATGTCAAAAGGTTTGAGACCTACTCAGTGGGTGACGTCGGGTTGTGGATATGTTGATGATGGTTGGGGGATGAAGAATGAAGAATAAACAGACTGACATTAGGACATAATTACAACTGTACAAATAGGTAAAAGAAGCCGCCTTTGCCCCAATATGACAATTAGAGGCTAATTTGTTCAGCAGAAGACTAGGCAAGGACAAGGGCTGCCAACCTTTCCCTAATCCCGAAGGTAAATTCCAATTATGTCCACCTAAGTAATAGACATGGCGATGAGATAAATCTTTCTTATCAGTAACTGGACGTGGACGATACCCACATCGCTCGGGAACGTTGCGATTAAGTCAGTAAGACTGCGAAGTATATCTGAATATCTGGTTTTAGATCACTTGTTTGATTAGAGGTCGTGAGATTTCTTATCGAGGCTCCCGATTCCTACATTTAATTTGAGAAGTATGCGATCTCATTGCTTTGTTACTGCTACGATTAAGTTCTCACAACACACAAGAGCATCCTTGGTCAGATGAGTCAGTCTGTTTTGGCTGAAGCACACAAAACAATAATATTTTATCGGAACTCTCTTAACGTCTCCACTGCCCGTGAGATTCCTGCATTGTTTGTTGTTTAAAACAATTTTAATTGCACCATGTTTTCACAATTACTCTGCAATGAAATCCTTCTTCTGTTTGTTTGTTTTAACGTTTCTAATGTTGCTATTCCAACCGCGTTAATGTTACTGTTATTCCGTACTATGCTCGTAACTTTCTGACATAAAATCTATTCCATATTAAAACAACATTAATTCAAATATTTTTTGGAATACCTACCTGGCAACCCTAGCTGCAATAAAGCGGGCCATTCACGTGGCGTTTAGTCGTGACCATGGCATTAATACGAACTCGTAATATTTGTCGTGTCGGAACTGCGACAACTGACAACGTTCATCGTACCTGAACGAGGTCGGTGCGACGTACAGAGGCAAGTTCGGGCATCCTGTTAATTATTAAACTGAATATTATTTTGGGTTTCTGAGTCAATGATGGAGTGGGTGGAGTATGTGAGAGGTGTGTGCTCGACATTGAAGTAAACAACATAATTCACAACATTCACAAGAATGTCGGGGTCGGTGTTAGAGCTACTGAGCTCTAACTAGCGATGGGCGATTCCGAGATGTTTAAACAATCGAAAGAATCGGAGTCGTTAAAATAAACCATCGAGTCAACCATCGACTCGCCGTTCTACAAAACAATCGAGATGTTTTTCGATTGTTTCGAGTCAACGGAATCGACCGCTAGTTTTTGATTGTTCGAATCAGTCACTCTCGCTCGGTCACCGGGGGGCGTGGTCAGTCGATTGACTCGATTGCATGCATCGAGCAGAGGTGCATGTTAGTTAGAGGCGAGAGCGTGCCAGACTCGAGTCAAGAGAGTCGCGCGTGTGACCGATTATTACAAATTAAATTAACTAATTAATAATAATAAAAACAGATTCATTATGAAGAGATAAGAGAGATTCAATATGTTTTATTTATTTTCATGATTCCTTCTATCTAAGTATTCGTACGTAAGTTAACTACCTACATTTTATTCCCGTCGTGGTATATATTATTTTCGATTGCTCCTGTTGAAAGAATTAGTTTGGATTCGCAATCAAAACGCAAGTCAAGAACTCGCGAAACTCTAAACCCGATGGTTTAGAGGAGGAAGAACTCGCGAATGAACGTGCCATGCGCCAGTCGCAATAACAGACCGAGTCAGACCCGAGTCCAAGTCGAAACAATCGAGAACCATCGAGATGTTCGAACAATCGAATAAGGCCTCTCGCCATCGCGCATCGCTAGCTCTAACCACGTGCGTAGGTACTGCTTATTGAAAAACAGTTGAAGATCAACGATAATACAAAATGTGAGTATGACACACTGGTTTCAGTTTCACTGATTGGGTAGACTCAAAACTCTAAGCGCTCCAATAATAAGGGTTTTCTAGCACGACTGAGACGTCAGGTCTAAAAACTATCAAAGTACCTTTTTTTTTGTGGTTACTTAATGTTGAACGTTATATATTTTATATTCATTGTCGAAATGGCGCCAACTGGTGGCGTGAATTTTCATGAAAACCCTCATTGTTTTATCACTCACTAGACTCCTGAGAGTAGCCTGCCAATATTGACGTATTTGTTTATGTGCACCGGCGCCATATAGTTTTAAAATATTTAACAAATTGACTAGTAAAAGTGTCTTATAAGATCTACTTATAGAAATAAACATTTCATTTCAGCAGACATGGTTTGGTAGAGCCAGGAGGCTTTTGTCACAAATATGACTAGCAAAAAACCGTCTGGTAAGGCAAGGTCTCTTTCAACTAATTTTAGTTTCCTTCTTTTGTCATCGAGATGGTAATTTATTTGAGGTTTCTTTGAAGACAATCTGATGTCTCGCCTGTCTGCAAGAACCTTTTATCAGTGAAATTCGTCCTAAGTATCATGAAGTATCGTGTCATTATCTAGAAAACAATAGACAATTTTGCATTGAATTTTCTAATTGTATAAGCATTAATAGATAGCATAACTTATGATGTATCATTGTGATCAGCATTGTTAGAATTTGCATAATTATTTTAGAATAGTAAGAGGTGTAAATAGATAATGATTAGTTTTGACGCAAGCAACAACAAAATAAAAAATTCAGCTATATGAAATAATTTTGCTGCGGATTTAAGTATATGAGAATACGTTAAACTAATACATGAATAATTTAATAAAGTTCGTGATTTGTTTTTATGTTTTTTAGTCCTCATTGTTTCTGCTGTTAGATAAGTTACCTACTCTAATTAAACTTCTAAAACTTTTCATCCAAAGTACACAACTGTCAAGAATTCAAGATTCATAATTAGAACGGTAATAAATAATTGTAAAATGATCGACTATTATTATAGCCGAGGTTTACCGAGTAATCCCGAAGTGCTGGGTAATCCTTGCGATACCGAGAAGTCAAAACAAATAAAGTACTTTCAGCAAAGCTTGAGTCATGCGCGGGCGCATACGATGCGTAAGCATTGTTAGAGTATACGTCACAGTTGGGAGCCGTTGCTTTCTAAACAGAATTAATTTACTATATTTAGCTTCAAGCCCTTTTAAGGGATCCAGCAAGACTACACGGTCTTAGCTTAATGTGAATGACCCTTTATTTCAGTAAGAAAATTGGCTTAGTCATCATCTTTAAGCATAATGAGAATATTTAAAATTTAAATGTAGGTACAATGTTTATAATTTAACGTCAGAAGACCATAATTCCAAAGGGGTTACCCTCCACAGTACACAAAGATATGACTAATGCAAATCCATAGTAGATACAATACACATGGAATTCATCGAATTTACATACAGTTCTAGGAATACTACAGAGTGGAATCATTTGACTAAAATTACAATATGACTGTATGTCTAGTACCTCTAAGAATAATTGACTTGAAGGAAGAAGGCTAAGGGTGTGACTACTGAGATGATAGCTAACAAGAGATGTAAAAAAGTAGAAGACATACTGCGCTGAAATCAAATAAATTGGCATAAGGGCAGGAAGGATGATAGTGATGAATGAATAAAGGGCAAATATAGGACATGAATAGTTAATCTATGTCGTAGAGAAGATGGAGAATGGAGAAAGAGGACATGGTCACGATCACCCAAGCCAAGAGATAAAGAAATTTAAGGAAGAAGACATACTGCGCAGAAACCAAATAAATTGGCGTAAGAGTAGGGAGGATGATGATGACGAATGAAGGAAAAACGCAAATATAGGACATGAATAAGTAATATAAATGTCTTAAAGGAGATGGAGAATGTAGAAAGAGGCAGGAGACATGATCACGATCAGTCAGCCAAGAGATTGTAAGATGACATCAGGAAAGCAATAAGGAACCAATGCTGCAGAAAAGCTCAATGGAAAAGCGATGGAATGTGGTCACGATATAATTGAGCCAATGATGAAGATGAATAGTATGTAAATAATAAAAGGAAGCTTACCTAACAGAGGTTTAGCACCTGTTGGTAATTATTTCGATTCAACTTATTTAAATAATTAATTCAATATAACAATTTTTCTGATTTTCATTCATGCTATCGGACTAACTTTTCCTTGTTACAGATAAAACCAAAACTGTCAATTTTACATTTCATATAATTAACTTAGTTCTAAGTATTGTATCATAACTCATAAGGCCATCTATACCAACTGCGAGTTGGACTGACTAATCATTCTGAACAAGCTAATGCAAAAGGAAATCAGCTTGCATGTCACCTGCGTACTACAACAATATCCAGGTTGTAATTACTTTATCTAAGCCCATAGATATACCTAGTTACTTTCGTTGACCTGCTTATGAGCAAAACTTTCTAGTAAGCTGTGCTGGAGTAGTAATGAATAAGTAATCGTTTGTTCCTGTAGTACTATTGAGAGCATTATAATACTGATCACATGATCATCTTAAAGTAAAGCCCTTTTATTAATTAACTACTTCATAATTTCCACAGTTGGTTTCAGTTACTGAGAACTTGACAGTATGTTTGGGTACTAACATCTAAACAATCATCACAGAAAAAATGAAATCAACAAGATGTACCCAAGTAATAAAAACAAACCGTAATTTTAGCAGGCGGCTTGCGGGCGCGCAGCGACATATACGCACGGTCCATCGCCGCAACAGCACCATTGGTCCCACACAACATCACTGTACTTTATTTACGTGACACGTATTATTCACTGCACCAATTAGTTAAAACAAACGCTGCGCATGAGTGTAGATCGGCGCGTCAACGGGGACTGCGCGTGCGCCGGGTCTCAGCCCGCCCCCCGCGCCCCCGCTACTATTTTCGGAGCCCTGTGGCCTGTGGTTTCCCCTTCGACACAGGACATTCTGAACAGTAGAGCAACTTAACGCGGAAGTTTAATGACTTCAATGAAAGTGCACATTCAAAGTGATAAAAACCAGGATATTGTCACATACAGGGCCAGTTTCTCGACGAAAATATAAACTAATGCGATTGGCTGTTGAAAAATCATTCAACCAATCATAACAGTTCACACGCCCTGGACAATTTATCACAATTAATTTTGCGTTCATTTTCGTTAGGGAAACTGGCCTTTTAATTTTTATTTCTTGTCTCTTCGAAGAACGCAGTACAGTGACAGTGACCGATTACAATAGTAAACTATAGTCTGTATCTCACAATAACTCGCAAACAACAAACAAGTCGGTTAACGCCTGTTTTGTGTCTGCTCCTTAACCATGGTTAACTGACATGTTATTGTATGAAGATAACAAATTCTACATGTTTTAGTACAATTGACCTTATAAAGGTGCATATTTTTATTATTTCCTCGAACAGCAGATGGTGGAATAATCAATTAACTTTAGACCAAATTCAAAAATAATATAGCACAACAATATTATTGTACTCAAATCTGGTTTTTTCTTAGAGCAAGCACCCCTGATTCTGATATCATTTCAGTTTTGGTAACATTTGTACCAGAGGACGTCAACAAAGTGACATTCTGCATCACTAACAACGACGGGAAAGTCAAATATGTATTGGATTGACATGCTACGGAAAACCTTAAATGAATCCTGTTGAAAGTTGTTTTAGAAATACGAAACGGTTTGAAAACGATTGTCACTTGTCTTGCCTTCAGGTGATTATCCAGACCAAGGACCTACGACCTCAAAAATACTGTAGACTTCTGACTAATCTACTGTCCGTTCAACAATGTGTCAATGTATCGGCAAATCGTTTTACTACAGTTATGGCATGTGCTAATCTCCTTCACATTTAAACGTAGGTGCGTCGCGACAGTTTTTTGTATGGTCGTATTAGGCGTCTATATTACATCATCTTGCATGGCCCGAGTTTTTTTTGTTTTTGCTTCTACATTTTGTTGATATATGATCTTGATCGTGCGAGGAGAGGCTACTTATGGAAATAAATTATGAATGAAAGGAAAGTCAACTACGGTCGAGGAATATAACATAGGTTACAGAGAAAAGACACGTTCGGACGTCTGACACGTCTGACAGCATAATCAAAACTTCAGGATCTCTGTCACTTATTGCAGACTTAAGTCAGTTATTTCTTCTAATACCACGTGAAAAACTGTCAATGTTGGATTTGAGAATGAAAACAAACATAGTACAATGTTGAAGAAACTTAATACATTGTCAATGTAAGTTGACTTACTGTTTACATTGTACTTTACGACATATCCGGACTATTCAGTTCCCCTCCTTTATAATATTGTAGGCGTGGGGATAATTTCTGCGTATGCGCATACAATACTACGAACCATGCCTGTAGAACAGTAGAGGAAAACTTATGATTATGATAACTGCAGGAATAATGACACTTGACAGTTAGTTTACCTCACATGCGTATAGCTGATTTATTAAAATCGTTTATGCACCTAAAATAAATACATAGCACGGGTAAAGGCTATGGGTGCACAAATATAGGAATTGATCACCTCAAGATGTCATGATGACATCGATCTAGCGCAATCTAGTTGCACCTTCGTTATAATCCATCCAGAATAACCAGCATACAATGTAAGCACAAAATTCAACCCCAATAAATAATTCCACCTTCGCCTCACGGTGGATTTTCAATATAAACTTTACAAACACGTTTGCGTCGCAGCTGACTGGCGTCAGTTTAAATTCAAGCAAGTCCAATTACGCCATATGTTGACTTTGTTGACCCCTCCTTCCCATAAACGTGCGCAGGAGCATTCTACGTCCGAGCGACGTACGTGCTTTAGTCTTTATGGTGTTGCGTGCACTTTCACGTTGAGCTTTGGTGAAGTGTATGCAAGAACAATTGTTATTAATTACTGTTCGTTACATTTGAAAATTAGGAGGCTTAGACAGAGCACTGTCGACAGCCGGTTTCGTAAACATGCGTGCAGTTTGTGTGGTGTAGTTTGATTGTAGTGTGTAAAAGGTTGTAAATGTGTGCGTGTGAGCGTAGCCAAAAGGCATGGTTTTTTATTTGGTGAGATTACCTACTGATCTACAAAAATAGACACAAGCAAAAGTTGGCACTTTAGGTAGGTATGTATCACATCAACGAAGTAGCGAGATGTAAGTTGTATAAGTATTGATTTGTTGCCAACAAATCCATAATAAGTAAGTACTGAATACATCAAGTAACATGTTCAAATACTTCAAAACATTCATAAAGCCGAAAGTTAATTGAATTTGCATCAAAACTGATGTCACTCAAAATGAATAACAGACCATTGACCGTCCGTATCTCATAAATATGTGTGAAAGAAATGGAATGCCACAGCTGTCTAAACTCTTGCGCAACTCGTGACGGACCAATGAAACAGGTCACTGGGTTGTTCATTGACGAGCGATCGATTACTAGTAACGTTTGAAATTGGAATGCTCATCAATTGGAGAGGTCAATAGTGGGAATTGACCTTATTTTTATCGAATATAAATATTCATGGACTGGAAGCCGACCCCAACATAGTTGGGAAAAGGCTATGTAGATGATAAATGATCTTTTTTTTTTGATAAAGATAAAGGAGAATGAACAAAAGTGGTCCAAATATCCACCACTAACGAGACTTATGTTCACTTATAGTCCATTAAACAGAGAGTAACTTTCAATATGAGACAAAAAAAAAAATAAGCTGTCGGTAAAAAGTTACGACTATATGAAAAATAATAATAGTTTAATTTTGTTTTACTTCACTATTTATTTAAATCAATTTTAACTGTGAACAAGTAGCTACTCTTTTTGTGCCTCTAATGAACCCCGCGCAAGTTGGAGATGTCACTATTTTTTATCCCTTTCGCTTTCTGTTTTTGCTGGTTGATTTTTTCTGATAATGCAAGTGGAAAGAAGAAACTGTGTTTGTTGCAATCATTCATTGTTACGAAGAAGGAATTATCAGTTACTTAAACAGTTTCTGGATAACCACCCGGGAACTGCTGAGCATATTCAAGGGCTTCTGGCACCTCGACAGGTTAGTACATATATACATGATTTTTCATATATACTTATATCTTTTTAATATTTCCGTTAATTCATTCCGGAGGAGCTCGTGGCTAAGTAGTAACTGCCGCTCGGGTCGATCCGTCAGGTTAAGCTACGCTTGCCGGGGTTGGCCTGTGGATGGGTGACCATCTTTACATACCGAGACTCCTCCGTGCCTCGGAAAGCACGTTAAGCCGTTGGTCCCGGTTGTCATTCGTGGATCTTTGACAGTCGTTACGGGTCGTCAGAAGCCCGAACGTCTAACAACCAGTCTTACCAAGGGGTATCGTATTACCCAGTTACTGGGTTGTGGAGGTCAGATAGGCAGTCGCTCCATGTAAAATACTGGTATTCAGCTGCATCCGGTTAGACTGGAAGCTGACCCCAATATAGTTGGGAAAAGGCTAGGCATTACTTCCCGTCGATCACAACACATATTAAAATCTATCTGGCCTCAACGTTTAAAGGACTGTATTACAGCCAATGGAGACCACTTCGAATAAGCTTTTTATATTTTAAATTCTTTTATATTAATGTATTAAACTAACACACTGTAAAAGTAATAAATACTATTTGCAATAAAAATAAATCTTTGTGACAATATTTATAGCATGACTAGGTATGTTTTATGTTTATGTTACACTGTAATTCACGAATAAAAATATTATACTAGCGCCTCGTCCTCGAGATTAGTAATTACACATGTTAGTTACGCTAAGTTGTCACCACTCATGCACTTAGTTGAGAAGAAACAATATTATATTCTATTTTTCTTTATCTATGGCAATTCAATTTGACATACCCACAAATATGTTTTTTTTTTTTTTTTTTGATTGTGTGGGTATTTCATCCTGTTCCGCTCTCAGACGATATCGCCAATCATTCGCATTCTAGTGCTCAACCACTCAACATTTATTTCGCGTCTTCGCACAGTTTGTTATAAAAATGCCGAAACGTAAGAATTCTAGATCTCGTGAAGAAGACATTAACCATTTCAAAAATAAAATAAGAAAGTTAGAACGTAAAATTCGTGATAGACAAATAAGTGCTTCGGAAAGTGTATCAGACTTGGAGGACACTATTGTTCTACACGATGTGGATATTGGAGCAGGTATTTACCTCATTTCTAAAGTGATAACTTTTTTCTTACCAACCCTCTTTACGTATCTACGTTATTTTAATGCAACCTGAACAGTCACTGGGGCTGTTTCAACGCATTTAAAATACGGTTGGCGTTCCTTCCGCTGGGGATTGTAACCTACCCTTAAAATTATTATGACTATGTATCACAAACAATAATGATGTATCTACTTAGCTGAAATTTCTGTTCTTTGTATAAAGATAAAAGATTACGATATTAATAAAAAGAAATAGTCATGGACTTATTTAAGTCCACTTTTTATGTTTTGTAAGTTATTTAACTTACGTTTTAAAATTATCATATCTATGATAATTTTCAGATACCCCCGCATTGCGACCAGATGATTGGTTATTAGAATGGCCACCTGAAGATGAAATAGTTCAGGACTCGAATCAAACCCGTGACCCGCAGCCAGGCCCTAGTACTTCTACGGTGGTACCCCCCGAAGAGCCTATTGTTCATGATGATAATGTTCCTGATCTGGATACGGAAATTCTAGAAATTTTAGGCGATGATCCAACTAATACTGACAAATACGGGCCTGAAATACGCAACGAACTTGCAAATCGTTTATTACACATTGTTAAAGATGGTCTGAATAAGGAAAATCGTAAAAAACTTATCTCAAAATATCTATTACCTAAAAATTGTATTCAACTAGATGCCCCTCAAATAAATCTGGAAATTAAGGCGGCAATTGCTGATACCGCAGTTAAACGCGATAAGGGCATAGAAAACAAACAAAAACAAATGTCTAGTGCAATTGCTTGTTTGGCCGACATCATAAATACTCAATTAAACTCAAAAACAATGACCAATGACGTGCTGCAAAAATTAATGGATATAATCAGAATTTTATGCGATTTACAACATGCAGATTCCATCACACGTAGAAATTTCATTTTATTTGCCCTCAAAAATGATATGAAGGAACACCTTAAAAACACCAAGATAGACAAGTGTCTATTTGGTGAAAATTTAGCAGAGACATTAAAATCAGCAAAGGCTGTAAATAAATCTGGGATCGAACTGAAAGCCGAATCTAGCAGCAAGACTGCGAATACCAATTATAAAGGACCAGCATCGAGAGCTTTAAACCGCAGAGCTCCCCCCCAGGCGCGCAGGCCGCCCGCGGGGCCGGCGCCAGCGCCGAGGAGCCGAGAGCCTGCCGCGCCGCGCGCACAGCATCCCCCGCTGCATACGCAGTACATGCCACCGCACGCGCACTCATCGAAGACGTCATCGCGGGGCCATCAGTCGACGTATCCCCGTCGCCGCTTCTAGATGCAGTTAAGTACGCAGGCCGCTTATCTAAATTCTATCAAAAATGGGCTGCGATTACGAACGATCAGACTATACTATCCTGGATAAGAGGTTATAAAATACCATTTATATCACCCGTTGTACAACATACACTCCCTGCTAGACCAACTCTCTCGGCTAGTGAAAGACCGCATTATTTAGAAGCGATAAATAACCTACTCAAAATAGGCGCAATATCAAAATGTTCTCCATGTGAAAATCAATTTGTCTCAAGTATTTTCATTGTACCCAAACCAAATGGCAAGATGCGCCTTATTTTAAACTTAAAAAACCTTAATAAATTCGTTAAAACAGACCATTTTAAGTTAGAGGATTTAAGAACGGCATTAAAAATGGTATCGTATAATTGTCAAATGGCGTCACTCGACCTGAAAGACGCATATTTCTTAATTAAAATGCATAAAGAATCTCGAAAATATTTAAGATTCTGTTTTGAGGGTAGATTGTTCGAATTTAATGTTTTGCCATTTGGGTTAAGCACAGCCCCATACGTTTTCACAAAAATATGTAAACCTATAGCTAAATTACTGCGCTCCGCAGGCCTTCTGTCTACGGTTTATTTAGACGATTGGTTATTGTTTGGATATTCCCACCTGGAATGCCTAACTAACGTAAACCTAACTAAAAGATTATTAACTACACTTGGCTTCATTATTAATGTTGAAAAAAGCGCACTTTTTCCTTCGACCAAATGCAGATTCTTAGGTATGATTATAGATTCACACGAGTTTCAGATTAGTTTACCAACAGATAAAAGGTTACGAATAAAAGCGCAACTTCTAATGTTTTCAAAATTAAAGCGTTGTAAAATTAGGACTTTTGCTCAATTAATAGGCTTATTAGTTTCTTCTTGTCCAGCGATCGAATACGGATGGCTGCACACTAAAGAAATGGAAAGATGTAAATATCTCAACTTGAAAGGTCATGATGATTTTAACAAATTTATGATTTTACCTGAATCACTAAAACCTGACTTTTACTGGTGGCTAAATAAAATAGAACATTCTGTCCATCGAATAAAAATTGATGTTTACCAAGTTGAGATATTTTCTGACGCCTCAACAACGGGGTGGGGGGCCGCCTGTGAAGGAAAGTCTGCGAGCGGGCAGTGGTCAAATACTGAAAGAGAACGACACATAAATTATTTAGAACTGCTTGCCGCATTTATTGCCTTAAAAGTTTTTGCTAAAAACCTTTTTAATTGCCAAATATTACTACGCGTTGATAATTCAACAGCAGTAGCATATATAAATAAAATGGGGGGTATACGATACCCTCACCTCACACAAATAACTCGTGATATCTGGAACTGGTGCGAAAGCAAAAAACTTTTCGTCTTTGCCTCGTACATAAAATCGAGTGATAATATTATTGCAGATTACGAATCACGAAGAACTCATCCGGACATAGAATGGGAACTGTCCGATTGCGCCTTTGACAGTCTCACCCGCGCATTCGGTCATCCAAAAATTGATTTATTTGCTAGTCGCATAAATAACAAATGTGCCACATACATATCCTGGCACCGAGACCCAGACGCAGTCGCGATAGACTCGTTTACGGTTTCTTGGGCAAATTATGATTTCTATGCATTCCCGCCATTTTCAGTCATACTTAAAGCTCTTAGAAAAATAATAACAGACAAGGCACGGGGTATCATGGTCGTACCTTTATGGCCAACACAGCCATGGTACCCCGTGTTTAAATACCTCCTTATTTCAGAAACTGTTACATTTCCACCTAAAAGCCATGCCTTACTATCTCATTCCAGCTCCCGTCAGATACACGAGTCGATTACCCTGGTGGCAGGTATATTATCCGGGAGGCATTTTCAAGGAGAAACATACCAGAATCATCACTTGATATAATGTTAGCATCATTAGCACTTAATTCTATAAAACAATACGACGTTTACTTGAAGAAATGGTGGGACTTCTGTAAAATTAATTCGTTAAATGTTTATGACGCCTCTGTACCCACAGTAATTTCCTTTTTAACCGAACTTTTTAATGACGGTTGCCAATATGGTACCCTCAATTCATGCAGATCTGCTCTTTCCCTGGTGCTGAGCCCGGTACTAATTAGTGACGATAGAATAAAAAGATTCCTCAAAGGGGTTTTTAGACTAAAGCCACCAAAACCCAAATATGAAGTTACCTGGGATACCAACCTAGTATTAGATAAATTGGCTTCATGGCATCCTAATGAGGAATTAACCTTAGATAAGCTTACAAATAAAGCCATTACTTTACTGGCTCTGTCAACGGCACAAAGAGTTCAAACTCTCTCGAAGATAAAACTTTGCAACATTCATAGCCTTTCTCAGCGTATCACAATTAAAATCTCCGATATTATAAAGACTTCTAGACCGGGATTTCAACAACCTATAATTAATTTACCCTTCTTTAACGAAAAAACAGCTATATGCCCAGCCACTACATTACTGTGTTACCTAGAACGCACCTCATTATTAAGAACATCTGACGATTTATTTGTTGGAATTAGGAAACCTCATAAACCAGTGGGAACGCAAACGCTTAGCCGCTGGATAAAGCGAACACTCAGTGAGTGTGGGGTCGACACGAGCGTGTTCAGTGCACACAGCACGAGACATGCAGCATCATCGCGCGCACACTCACTGGGCGTTAGCCTAGATACTATCCGTAAGACGGCAGGCTGGAGTAGGAATTCCACAACTTTTGCAAAATTCTATCAGAGAGTTATTATTGATGATGATAGTACTACCTTAGCAGAATCAATAATCAACCAACATTCATTATAATTTATTCGATTACGACTAGTTAAAAGCTGGCACAGAACAGATTTTCATACATTCATAATTAGTTTATTGAAATAAATACCTACATAATTGTCTACAGCTAACTATGATAGCTATTATAAGAATAATTATTCTTTAGTTAGTTAATTACAATATTAATTTGTTTGTGATTCATTTTACCCTTTGTGTAACTACTCAAAGAAACCGCCTAATTACTATTAATTGATAAGTCTGTTTCAACAATAAAATATTTTGATTTACAAACATTCATTCATTCATGTCATTGATGATTTTCCCAAAATACTTACTCTCAAAGTCTACATGTGTAATTACTAATCTCGAGGACGAGGCGCTAGTATAATTAATGATTAAACGAACTTACCTGTACGTGAAGTTCTATCATAATTATACGAGCGCCGAGTCCGAAGAGATTAGTAATCCCACCCTCCCAGTGCTGTAAATACACACCCCAAAATATCTACCATACATCGGAAATACATCAATGAACCACAGGATATTTTACTCTAAACTAAATGATTGGCGATATCGTCTGAGAGCGGAACAGGATGAAATACCCACACAATCAAAAAAAAAAAAAAAAAAACATATTTGTGGGTATGTCAAATTGAATTGCCATAGATAAAGAAAAATAGAATATAATATTGTTTCTTCTCAACTAAGTGCATGAGTGGTGACAACTTAGCGTAACTAACATGTGTAATTACTAATCTCTTCGGACTCGGCGCTCGTATAATTATGATAGAACTTCACGTACAGGTAAGTTCGTTTAATCATTAATTATGTAGCATTCTTGTGTTTTCTTTCTTCCGGGCCTTTAAACAAAGTCTATTTCAGCGAGAACGTAGCATGGGTCACCAAGCGGCAGGACATAACATGCGTATCTGCCAGGGCTTATTTTTAATCTTATATTTTTAATCATTTATGTTTTTTTTTTTTTTTTTTACATCGTCTCACATATAGAATCAACAAGAGTAATGTACCCAGGATTTTGTAATTTCTATATTTAAAAGAGTGTCCTTGGAGTTTCTTGGCCCGTTCTTCTACATAGAGATCTACGTTTTGGAATGGGCAACTAGCTTCAACTTTCTGACAAATTGACTGACTCTTTGACAGTTCAAAAGTGCCTGTAAAGGGTTTAATTGAAATAAATGCTTTAAGTTTGAGTTTGAGTAGATTAGTTCAAAATGTGATATGGACAGAATGGTATTACCGATATGTTTCGCATAAATAGGTAAAAAAACATGACTTTTCACTCAGTCATAACTTTTTACAGACAGCATAATTTTGGTTACGGTCTGGTTATAATGACTCAGTATTTAGTAGACTATTTTATTACATAGGTCTCGTTAGTGGTGGACATTTGGACCAAGCTTCATACATTTTTGGTCATTCTCCTTTAATTCATACCTAAATATCGACGATGGTATAGAAAACCAACATGCTAAGATTTTATAGAGGTTGAGTGTTCAGATCACGTCGGGTCACCAGTGTAGAGGTATGAGGAACAGGGTGTAAAGTCCAATCATCCTCTATTAGAATACGGAGGATACTCCAACCAGACGGTTGTTGTGTCTGGCGCGCAACAGCCCAACGATTGATGTCGGGAAGATCGCGCGGTAAACCCTGCTTGCGCGATGCAGGATTTCGAGTGACGTCAGTGTGATGCGTAGTTCGTATGTGGCTATGTAGATGCCGCCACAGTTTATTAAATAATTCTTTAGGGAAGCCCATGGGTTTCCTTTGCTTTTTCCAGCGTCACATGGCTAATAAATAAATATGATGTTTATATTAAATTAGCCTACTTCTATATAACTCGCACTCCGAGTCGATCCACTATCCTCCCAAATTGTAGAAGCGCATTATCGTTGAATATCATACAAAAATACGTAAATGAACATAATCCATCTATATATCTATCAACGCGACAAATACTTATATATTTAAAAGGCTTCAGGAAAAATATAAACTACAACTATTCCAAAGCTGACCTCAAACTGTCCTATCTCTATTTTCGCATTATCATCTCCCCTAGCTGTGTGGTCCACGGATAAGATAACGGAAGTCTAATAACTCTTTCCTTGAATTACGTAAGACGCAAGGAATAGATTGTATTATGTCATCTACATTAAAGACACTGTTAACAAGTTGCAGTGTTTATTAGCATTCGCCTCCCGCCACAGTTTTATTAACCTTTTTCTTCAAGTCTAGCAGACATTTTTATTGAGTTCTCTTGGATACTGTAGCATACAATCTACTTAGCCTTTTTCAACTATATGTATGTTGGGGTCGGCTTCCAGTCTTACTGGATGCAGCTGAATACCAGTATTTTACATGGAGCGACTGCCTATCTGACATCCACAACCCAGTAACTGGGTAATACGATACTCCTTGGTAAGACTGGTTGTCAGATTGTCGGGCTTCTGACGATCGATAACGATACCGTATACACGCACGTGCGCGTGTGCAAGGCACGAAGGAGTCTCAGTATGTAAAGATCCCCCGATAAACGTAACTTAACCTGATGGATCGACCCGTGCGGCTGTTATTACTTAGCCACGAGCTCCTCTGGATACTGAACCATACATACTCCTATTATACCTATACTATGATACCATTTTTGCAGTCGAACTATCATTTGGATTGGTACATAAGACTTGCATTGAATCTGTTTTCTACGACTTAGGTCAAGGCCAGTCCTATATCTATCTTCGTCGCATAGATTATCATTTAAGCCCATTTTCCTGGAATGAGCTTTCTAATGCTACAGGATGCAATAAAACTGTATCGTATAAAGGAAGTAGAAAGCCGATCTATATCAGCTACATCCAAAGACTATAAAACCACTTGACTGCGCATACAGTTCCCCGCCGCTCGAAAAGTATTAGTATTTTGTCGCCTATGTATAGGATAAGGTACTAGTAACCATTCTAGTTGTGACCAAGTGTTAGACCTGTGTGCACGCTAAATAATTACAAATTGTTATAATTTTTTATGTAATTTATAACGCATAAAATTGCCTTCATGCGCGGTGAAGTGGTGTGGGAAACATTCCAAGACATTTAGTTACAAAAAGGATGCCATACATTTTCATCGGTAAATAAACACTACGAAAACTATTTTTGATTTAATCACATTAAGAGCCACCGCAGGGGTCTATTTAAAATGGTGGTTGGGTGACCGAGCACACGGAAGAGTCGCGCGTTGATGTCTTTTGGAAAAGTCCCTTTCTTTCATTAGGGAATTCTAATTGTTTTATCCCTTTCTTTCCCTTTGTATTTTTATCGTAAAAATCTGTGCTGTTACCTTTAATGGCTAAATTCGATATCGATACTAATAAAAATAAACTTAATTAAATTTTTATTCAATTGAGATACTGTCATTAAATACCTATCTACTTTTACCCGACTTTAAAAAAGGAGGAGGTTCTCAGTTTTTTCATCCGTGTAATATGAAATAGAATCAACAAATCATTTGATTGAATTAGCAAGATGCATAATTCAGAAATATGTAGACGCTCGTTTATCATTTTTTACCAAGAATAGTCAGGACCCTAAAACTAATTCGAAAAACATATACCAAATTAATTCATTTTAAAAATCAATAATAAGAGGATACTTGTTTTTCTTTTTGCAACTGACTGATTTCGATTAAATATTAATGTGATTTTTATTGAGCATTTTTTATAAAGTTAAAATCCATTTTATCGATATCGACTATTTTCCCTTAATCAAGTAGAGCAATCCCTAATCAGACATACCTACGCAACTTGACCTTGAACTGACCAATTGCAGCCGCGCATTCTTCCTCGTCCCCCGGCCCGCGGTAGTGAGTCGTGTACTTAGAAGAAATCGGCTTATACGCTCTCTATTGGTTATATTCTCTTTGGCTACATCCGAAGAGTTTCCCTACAGTTCCTCTGTAAACTGGTGTATGTACATATTTGTGGAGCCAACAATTTCCTCAGTTGCGACAACGGGCCAATTAGGGCACGTTAATAAACTTTAATCGCTCACAATTAATGAGTTCTCTCTTAATTGTTGGTGGTACTACCGGTTTTCGCTCGTTTCTCGCGTATAACATAACATAATGCGTGTATTCCCCGAAGGGTTAGGCAGACGTCCACCTATAGTAGGTACACTTACATTTCGCCAGTTATGTTAAACTCCCATGTAATAGGGGCGAAGAGGTGCTGCAATTAGGATTAGAATCTGACAGTTGAAAAACATGTTAACTTCTCAGGTCCTGTTTACTCTTAATTTATCTTACAGATTTCACTAACATCCCACATTACATAAAACTGTAACTCGAGAACAAGTAAGTACGTAGTAGGGCCAAAAACTGGACAGAACCCGTGTTAACAGCCATGCTATCCCGAACGGCTCCCGTCTTTGAAGACCAAATAACCGTAACGACAGCCGTCATTACGTTTTTATTTATATTGATAGAGAAACGTTTTTATAACGATATTTCTTAGAAAGAAATAATTGTTGATGGATTGGATTACCGAGAAATTTGTTTCATGAATGAATGTTCAGATGAAATGTTGAGAGAATCTCGTAATGATACTTACTTACTGACTTTATACTAAAGACTGCCACGTTGGTCTTGTGGTCGCAAGTGCTACTGATGACCACGAAGTCAAACTCAACTCAAACTCAAAGCATTTATTTCAATTAAACCATTTACAGGCACTATTCTGAATTGTCAAGGGGTCGGTCAAGCAGAAATATGAGGCTAGTTGCCCATTCCAAAGCGTAGTAGGTACCTATGGAGAAGAACGGGCAAGAAACTCCACGGACACTCTTTTAAATTAGAAATTTGATACAAAATATTGGTTACATCATTCATTTCGAAATTATTCATGTGAGAACAATGTAGAAAGACGTGCACGTTCGTAAGAACCTTTAAAATAAATTAAAATAAGCCATGGCAGCTAAGAGATGACCAGTCCCAACTGACGGCGCCCGTTCATGAACATGACGTATGGATCAGCACCATTCAGCTCAACCATTTTGAAGTGAGGTAAATGATCCAACACACGCGCCACCATCGGCAAGATATCTGAGTGAGCATGACATACTCACAGCCGCCAGGGCACATTCGAGTCAATGAAATACTTATTACCAGGTAAATGGTAGCTCTTTAGTACATAGTACTCACACCTGTGCTATGCAATTATATAATACAAAGGAGATTGAATTTATACAATACAAAAATGGTCTTACAGTCTTCAGCAGCTCCAACAGAATTTTCAAAATGTTAGGTAATCAATTAGTTGTGGTTGTGGAGCAGGACCAGCAATGAGCCAAGCATTTTTATCAGTGATGATTACACCACTGATAAAAATGCTTGGCTCATTCACATAACCCATCATTCATCATTACCCCCAACTTATAATATGCCTGGCTACATAGCGTGCGTTTTATACAAGATTTGAATTTCGTCTCATTCAGTTGAAGTATGTGGGGAGGAGTTTTATTGTAACATTTTAAACAGTACCCCATGAAAGATGAGTCTACGAGTACCTACCTCTGCTACCTCTACCAGTCTCGGGTTCGATCCCAGGTCGGACAAAGTGTTATTGGGTTTTTCCATCTGGAATTTCTCAGTAGCAGCCCGTAGTCTGGATTTGTGCCTGGTTGATGCCAATAGGCCCGGCCCCTATTACATGGGACATATTATGTCCCATGGAATAGGGGCCGGGCCACACAACTGGCGAAATGTGGGAGTACTATATGTACACCTCTGCGCTACCCTTTGGGGAAACAAGGCGAGATGTTATGTTATGCTATTTGAATTTATTATGCAATTAAACATTGCAGGAATGGGTCTTCATAACTGATTGGCTTCGTGGAAAAGTAAATCTATCTAGCGGATTTAAATAGGCTATTTAAAGAATGCACTTATAAAATAAGTTGGTAAACTTCCATTGGCTAACATGCATTCTTCAATACCGAAACAATGAATTGAATGGATACGATCATTGCCATAATTCCCACGCTCTGCAAATTGATTGACAATCATTAATCAATCACTGCCTTGCTAAAAGATGCTATTGATGACATAATATTTCTCTTAGCCGTTTTTTACATACGGAAATAGGACTATTAGTGATCATTAAGTGCGCATTTCACCAATGAAACTGAACGCGATCAGCTCCTCTCTAGAGCTGTCACTGTCATCATTGTTGTGGAATATAGACACCTCCAGCTCTTGAACGAGGTTTAGATGTCCTGATCGCGTTTTGTTTCATCATTCATCGCCCTGCCCTTCAAATCAAATCAAATCAAATCACTTTTATTTGTTAACACAGGTAAAGAAATACAGATCTTGAGTTTGGTGAACAGAACGCTATGTTATGCCAGGAGGCGTACAAATATGGTGTGCAAATATTATGTTTTTTTTTTATTTATTTTTTTATGATGTTTGAAAATCATGCATAATTAAAATTTCAAAATAAATCATAACAATTATATAATATTATTTAAAAATTGAACGATGTCAGATTTGAGGAAATGAGAATGAGGAATTATTTAGTTAACAATGTCAAAAAAAATTGAAAATGTCAAAAAATTATTAAATGTCAATATTAATAATACATTTCAACCTCAAATTAATTCATCATTTAAGTTTTTTCATATATCATAGAAACAAAGCATTATATTCAGCTATCATCTATAAATTCATCCAGTGTGTAGTAACATTTGTCACTAAGCAAGCTATTAAGTGCCTTTTTGAATTTTATTAATGGCATATTTTTAATGGCATCCGGTATATTATAAATTTTTGGAGCGTTTCCGAAAAGGCTTTTACGCATTAATATATATATACGCCTTATCCCAATGTATTTGGGGTCAGTGCAACATGTCTGCTTCTTCCTCACTTCTCTATTAATCGTCATCTAGGTAGTCACCCTCTTTCTCGCCATATCATCCTTCACACATTCGATCGCGGTTTGTTGTTGCGGTGAAATTCGCCCCATTACTATAGGCTAGAAATTCGTTAATGACACCATAGCATGTCAAAGCACCTCAACTAAAACAATATCTCTTTCAAATATTACTCAACACTATACAAAAAAACAACAATAGCAGTTCAACAGGAAGTAATCACAGTGTAACTCAAACTAAAAAAATTCAATCAAATCATGAGACGGTACATTAAAAAAAAGTCTAACAGTCTCGGTGGCCGGATGGCGACGATTGACTGGCCCATGACTAAATCCTTAAATTACTGTATTGATTGGGACAATTGGTAATGACCGTGAACTAAACGGTGGACTACTGGTATCGGATTACGGATAATTCGTGGTGAAACAATCAGAGGTTTTCGAAACAAGAGACGTTCTTTAAAACGAAGCACTTTTAATTGCTGAACTAAGACAACGCTGTCAACAGTGACGTGAGGCCGGTTTCGTAAGCATGTGTGCACATAGTGAGGTGTAGTTTGATTGTAAATGTGTGTGTGTGAGCGTATATGCACAGAGCAGAGGTGTAGTTTTGTCATGTTTCACTGTATTGTTCGCAGCGTTGTCTTGGTTTTTTATTTGGTCTGAGGCTGAACTTATTGGCTTTCTGCACTAAATCACATAAGAGGAAGGACATAGCCGGCCATAGCGACTTGCACAACCGGCCTGAAAGAATCCCAGTTATTAGCTGGCCTTCAACGAGGCTGGGATAAGCACTTAGAGAATGTTAAGTCAACAAATAGCTGAAGAGAGGAAAGACATACGTGAAGGAAATACGTCATAAAACAATATTACAATATATGGAATATATTTTGGTCATAATCATTATAGCTTATGGAAAACATAAGCTATAATGCTTATGACCAAAATAAATTGACCGGCTGTCATTAACAGACAATCGAAATACGATTCACGGCACATTCTATTAATAGCTCAACCTTATAAGTAAAAATAAGGTTATTGAGACATTCTCGCGATCATGTCTAAAATCCTGACCAAGTCTATAGTACTGAAAGAACTTATCACTAACGTATTTCTTATTTAGGAGATTTATCTTACAGTCGCAAAGGCTAAAACAAAGAGGCTGTAAAAAGATACAAGGCAATCGATAAACTTCGGTGCAATCGCGCGTCGGTAACTTCCAACCAGCCATTTACCATCACACCCACGCAAGTTCATATCTGCGTGAAGCCTAATATGTGGCGTTTGAGCTTTCCCACGGGAGGTTAACGACCCGGGATTAAAGGGGATCGCATCAATGACAGCAATTGTTTCGACACTACATTTATTAAGACGCATTTACTGCATTCCGAGCTACAGTAAGCTTGTACCATGGATTTTCTTCTCCATAGGAACCTACTACGCTTTGGAATGGGCAACTAGCTTCATCTTTATTTTCTGACTGGCCGACTCTTAAGTACCTGTAGGTTTAACATATCATCACGCATGTAATCCCCGATGGGTTAGGCAGAGGTGTATCATTTCGCAAGTTGTAATTAAAATAAATGTTTTTTTGTTTGATTGTACGAGATCAAGAGTAGGCTCAGTATGCAATAAAAAAGATACATATGAAAATAAAGATTGGCAGGTGTGTTAATGCCATATGACAATAAGCTTATGCCAAATATGTTATTTATCACCATCGTGCATAAAAGTTTAAACAAATAAAAGAAAACTTCATGACAAATAAGTTTACCCGATAGGGTGTGCCAGACATACTAGAAAATTACCTACGATGCCGCGACTACAGCCGCACCGCGTCTAGACAAGGTAGTAATCGCTCATGTCTGTGTGAAGCCTAATATAATGTACGGCTTCAGGGCGTTCCCACGGTCGGTTGCCGACCCCGGCGTTAAGAGGATCGCCTCAATGAAACGGTAGAGAACGAGATGTCAATTGTTTTGGTAGACTGAAAACTTTCATAAGAATTTATAGATATGAATAATGTTAGCATCCGTACCTAAAGTGCTACAAGAAAATATTGGCGCCGAAATTGGCAGGGAGGTGTTTTTGGTAAACATTTGTGAAATTGTGTCACAGAAATTGTATAGACAAAACAAGACGGCCACGCGCCACAATAACCTTGTAGCGTTGTGGTCGTCAGTCCCAGTTCTAATTTGACGGTCGTCACGGGCCGAGAAATTTGAAAGATCACAACAACACTACATAACTCAACTTCAACTCGGTGCCCCCAATGAACTGAATTGCTGAGGTAAGATGACCAATGTCTTTGAAACTACTTCAAACAGAGTGAAAGTCGGCCTCACAGGAACAGCTAAGAATACAATGCAGAAGTCCATTGATCGTTATAAAAACAACATTAAATGCACTTGCCTTGTTTACACGCAATGTACAAACGACTTGCATTAATCAAAGTGTAGACGAAGCACCAGAGGATGTTTTGACAAGATATGATTAAAGCTAGTGGTTTCTGCGTTTGAACGAGACACCGGATGATGGCAATTTGTGTACGTCTATCAAAATTTTACTAATGGACGACGTCAAGATCTTCAATGACCTGCACTCAAGATAACTAAGGCTAAGGCCGGACTTCTAGAACGATACTCAGAGATGATTTAAAACTACATTTGAATTGATTAAAACTCAAATCTACTAAATAAGATTTAAGTTGGTTTCATCTCAAATCTAGTTTTAAATCGTAGCTATGATTTGGCCTACTAAAAAACCTCATAGATTTCACATAGATCTCTGCATGAATTCTGAAATCATAGAACACAGGCCTTAATGGGTGTTTTCAACTATCAGGTAATGCCAAACAAGCAAAGAAAGAATTTAAAATTAAACTCAACCACAAGCGCCCATATTCGATGGGAATATCCTCTTAATATTTGACTAAGCTCCTAACAAAGACTCGAACAAATATGGAAGCTTCAAACAAGGCTTCCTTAGCAAGCGAAGTTAAAGATTTCTTTGTCTGCGTAAGGTGTCAAGAATTAAGTAAATTTGTTTTGTAGAAACATGTGTTTTTACATTTACAACCTCAAACATAGACGGACTATTTTAAAGTAATGTGGCCGGCATCTACATGGCCACATGCGAATTACGCATCAAAGACCTGACGTCACACAAATCCTGCATCACGCAATTAGAGTTTACCACGCGAACAGCATATATATAATTTCCCCGACATCAATCGTTGGGCAGTTACCCGCCAGATACGACACCCGTCTGGTCGGAGGATCCTTTCTTTTCTATAGAGGATGAGTAAACTTTACACACTGTTCCTCATACCTCTAAATTGTTGACCAACGTAAGTTTAGACCTATTTGTTACATATATGGACCTATAGCATGCTTCTTCTTCGCGTCACCGGCACAACTGTATTTCAGATCTTGCTGGCCCAAAACCGCCACTTCCACGGCGTTGACGGTGGCAACGCAGATATCACTTTAGGTAGATGTTTTGGGACACAGAGGGCAGGATAGGAGGTGGAGCATAGTTTGTGACACATCCACACCCTGCTACCGTTCCGTTGCGGTAGCCAACTTTACCAGGTTGGAGTTACTTATATCTTCCTACTTGTGTCCGGAGACGGTTCAGGGATCGATGGCATTAAATTCGTCTATTTTTTTGCCAGTAATAGGACTCGCCCATCAAGGAGCGCTGTCCCAAATTAGACGCTTTATTAATTGATTACACATAAAACAAGAGGTATTTTAATAAAACAGGAATACTAAAAGATAAATAATTAAATTATCTTTAAAATGGTGAAGGTTTCAGTAAAATACGCTTGATAGTTTTAGTGTGATTCTCAGTTTTTTATCCGCGTTAGACGTAACTTTACAAATAAATTACACTATATAATATAATCATAATGTAAAATATTTACAGATTAAGTTATTAAGAAAATGCTCTAATTAACATATTATTTATTTTCCAAATCATTAACAGTACTAGTTTAGACGTGATCTTCAGAAGAAAATCAATTAATGTCGGCTAGTGTCGCCTAAAAACGAGAAACTTCACGCGAACCAAGTCGCGGGCAGAAATTAGTGTGAAATATTCATAAATTCAAGTCGTAAACTTCGACGGCAGATAATTTAAACTCCGCACTAATGATTTTGATGTTTACGCGAATATTATGCATTCAAATTGAGCTAATTTTACGGTCCGTTTCACAGGAACATTATTCAGCGGTAACTTATGCAGCGTCATTGTTGGTTTGTTTTCAACATCATTATAATGATGAAGAGTGGGCTCTTTTTGATAGACATATTCATCATCTTAGCCTTTTCCAAACTAAATTAGGGTCGGCTTCCAATCTAACCAGCTGCAGCTGATTACCAGTATTTTACATGGAACAACTAGGCATATTCTGGTGTGAAACTATAACTTATCAATTGATATGACCTAGGTTAATAACAACATTTACAACCCTCTGCAAGATAAAAGCGCGCACTGGGAACGAAGCGAAACGAAGCTAGGTTCTGCCAAGCTAAGCTAAGTTTAGCTTTCTTCCGCGTCTACAAGCGTTTACAAGCACAAGAGATATCAATATAGCTAACACACAAGTAAGCTTAAAATATAACAGAAAGTCTTGTGCGAGGCCAAAAGGCTCCTATCTCAGCATGATGCTGTGACATTTAATAATAAATGCCTCAGCGCTGGTATTCTGATAGGGCCCGGCACTTCGGTACTTCGGCTCCGCTACAAAATCTGACTGTCCAACCCTCGAAATTGCAACTAGAGAAGCGGTTCTTGTGATCACAGCCCCTTTATATCTGAAGTCGTGACTCTAACCGAACACTTCCAAGATAATAAATGCCAAAAGTGAACCAACAAACACTACCAACTTTGTTGTATCCCACGCCGATAAACCAAAGGTTCAATAAACACCGGTACAAAACTTTCGGGCCCGCAACCAGTACCGGATTCCATCGCCATATATGAGACAAGCTCGAAGGACTGCAAATGTCAGTTCGAATAAATATGGCATGGAGCCAACAGGTAAGGTCAACCACTCCGTCGTAACACTTGAACTAAAAAACCTCCCTCATGCCCGGGTTACACGAGGCTAATTTTTCAAGCTAGGGTATCAAGATTGTGCCAGTAAGCTAGTCACTCTGGCCATGTATACAGAACTAGGTATATACACGGCCAGAGTGACTAACTTGCTAGCATCCTTAAGCGAGTAAGCTAGTGAGAAAGATAGCAAAATAGTAAGCTAGTGAGATAGTTTCAATACAATAGAATTCTATTTTTGAGCTATTAGTGCCACTGATTTTACTATCCTGGCTTTTGTACTAGCCTCGTGTGACTGGCATCATTTTCTTCTCGAGATTAAGTCACTAGGCTTGCTAACCTAGCTTGAAAAACTAGCTTTATGTAACCCAGGCCTTAACGCTACGGAAAAAAACCCCAACCCCAAAATGACGACATATGCATGTGACTATTCTTTGTGGAGTATGTTTATGTGTGCTGTGTAATTGTGTGCTGTGAAAAAATAATATATATGAGGTATGTATTAAATAAGACTATTGTGAAGATGAACTTGTAATGAAAACAGTGTAAGGATATTTTGAAGACACAGTCTTGGTTGACGCGTTGATCACTCTTGAAACTAGTAATCTTTAATAAGAATGTCCTATATTGTCGCACCCATTTATAAAATACGCTTTCTCTCATTATTGTAAATTATTATGACCTGTTTTCTAATGAGAATTCTTTGTCATGGCGTGCAACAAGCGTCAGACCTAAATAAATCTCGCGAGAATGTGGTCAAGTTATAGAAAACCACTTCGAAGTTTCGGAACCCAAGTGGGAAGACGTAAAGAACTACAAACTCGTAAAGTGGGGGCTATCTGGACAAAACGGCAGTAGGGTGTGTGGACCTGTGTCGCTGCTTTAACTCCTACCCCGTCTGTGCCCCAAAAAATGCAGCCAACTCACCTCGGGCTGCCACCGCAGGCGTGGTCGACGAAATTTAATAAACTATCGTACCATAAACACAAAGAAGAAAATTAGATTACCACATGTTTTAACCACTTATTGCCCTTTGCTGTTTTAGAAGTCACCCATCTCCCAAGACTAATAATTTTACACGTATGCTTTGGGAATTAGGAGAATCCCTCTTAAGTTGTAACGGTTTACGAGGCCGTATGACGATGTTCTAAGACGTAACACACCTCCAACCGAACATACGTCATTACGGTATCTCATTTCGTATAGAACGTGTTCTACGTCAAAGATATCATCGCTTAACCGCATGGCTATCCGAGCGTACAAAAATCGTCGTAACTTATTATGCCACAAACTCATCACCCAAAAATTCTTCTCTAAGTTAACACCGCCATTCCTACTAAGAAGATGCACAAAAATATCAATATTTGCTTGATCTTTAGCTTGTTCGTATAGTACGTTGTTCTGTTATGACAGCCAAAGATGATAAAATCAATTATCTCGCTCTCCGGGAGATGGAGAGACAGATAAGTTAAACCAACTAACACCAAACCACGGAATCCAACCTGAGCTTAATAAATCAATCGATACGGTCGGTTACAGCAAGAATCGTAACGAAGAATTACGCTCATCGACCATTATAACAAAAAGAATAATGTTTTCAGTGCAAGTAATTTATCAGACATCGTTTTTCAGATCATTGCGTCATACGGTTGCGTAGTTTTAGCCGTCTCGCTCGAATTAATTGACTGCACTTAAAATCGCATGCACTAACGTATCTAACTGTTCTGTGTTATCTGTCATTAAGTTTTCATTGTCTACGTTCGAGTCATTTTTTTCTGTAAATTGGTTAAAAAATCACTTTTACACGTAAAAATAAAATATGTTTTAAAATTAGATATGGTCGGTGTTTCCTACATGACTACTCTGAGAAAAACACCGAAACAACAGTTTATTTTAAAGTCCAGCAGGGCTAACATGACAAGCGCGAGAAAGCTCTTTATCTCGTTTTGTCGAAATTTGTCTACGATTCTGACGTCATTCTAATCCCTAACATGACCGTAAACGACGAGATATCTCGAAAAAGGCACTTTGACACTTCTATATCTCGCGACGAGAAACCGATGTTGCAAGTTATTAGAAACAAATTATTTTTATGATAGCAACATCGGCTTGAGATTCCGTTTAATTAATTCAATGGTGCCGATTCTTTTGTCACAAATGCCTCTAAACTAGACTAAAAATCACCAAAGTTTTGATAATTCTTGTCAACCGACGATTTTCCATTCTGAAATAGACTAAAGTGACACAACTTAACTATATGTTAGTTTGACGGCACTGAGCTATTAAATTTAGTGAAAATGGCAATTTTGCTGTTCAGAATTTTACGTTCTTCACCTCAAATTTTTGATTGTCTAAGTATTTAATAACGATTAAAAAATGAACTAAAATTCACACCAACACCTCGACGGCGACGGTGCAAAAACAATACTGTCTTTTTTTCTTTTCTCTCGCTTATATCTCGAAAATGGTATGTCCTATCGCAAAAATAATGAAAATTTCGACCCCCTTTATGAAACCCATAAACCCCTAACACTCATCATTTTGGTAATAATTTTTTCATATTTTCCATACAAAAAACGAAAAATTCCATATAAAACACGTCGTTCCAATATAAATAGTAGTTTAAAACTAAGTATTTTCATTATAATATATTGTAAAATAAAATGATGACTAAAATAAGTACAATTATGAAACTGCCATGTTATTTTGGAGTTTTTTTTTGTACCATAATTTTGTCTACTCTTCTCGTCGTCAAAATCGACGAGTAAATACGACTAAATGATAGAAAAATCGGAGATTATCTCGTGTTGAATTGTCAAAAATCGAGATAACTAAGGTGCCATGTTAGGGTTTGTCGAGAAAACATCAATTTTAACAGGAGTCGACTATTTTATATGGAAGAGCTGTCAGAAAACGAGAAAGTGACCGAAATAGACAAAAATTACTCACGCGAGAGCGAGTAACTGTCGCGTGTGTCATGTTAGGCCTGCAGAGATAATCTTGGTCAGGACATTTGAGAAAAATGCAGATTCGAGTCTGCGATGGTCTTTTGAGGAAAGAACCAAACAGATTTGAGAGGACTTATCCAACTGTACGTACTGGATTCGCCAAATTGGCCCTTAGATTATCCTAAAATGTACTTGTTAAAAACGTAGTTAGATGCCTCCACCTAATGCCATTGTGTTTATTGATACTTAAACAAAATACAAAGGGGTCTGTTTGTGTCATGGGAAATGTTTATGTGCTTATAGAAATTATAACGTACTTTATGTCCGAAAACCACAATGCTGCATGACGGCACAAATAGGTATGTATAAGTAGTGTGATGGAAAATATCACCGCTCCGGTGAAAAAGTGTCGACTACGCTCCAAATAAGCCCATACACGCTAAAAATGTGATCGTTAGCTAGATAAAAGGACGCTTACATGTAACACTGGACATTTCCGGCTAGTAATGAGTTTAATTAAAACTTTATTGACGCTACAATGACCCAACGGTCAGGCGTTACTGGCTCGCAAGAGTCAAGTTACTGTGAAATCAAATCCTGCCGTTTAACTAGTGATGGGAACCAACTGACCTATGTAACGCACGCATATACACCATTTTTATTAATGGTAAA
The DNA here is from genome assembly GCA_963853775.1 of Xanthia togata. Classification (NCBI taxonomy): domain Eukaryota; kingdom Metazoa; phylum Arthropoda; class Insecta; order Lepidoptera; family Noctuidae; genus Xanthia; species Xanthia togata. The sequence goes on along the minus strand of OY970811.1, from coordinate 2,313,945 downwards.
CGTTGAAATTAAATATTTTTGAATATCAAAAGCTCTGAGACGATTGATTCCTTTTTAATCGCGAAGTGGTTATACATATATACGAATTTCTGACTACCGTAACTTTGAAAGCATTTGATGTTAGAGTATTTATGTCCATTGTCCATGTTAATAGCAACTTTATATTTTTATGAAGATTTCAACTGCCCGATGACAATGAGCATTATTCTTCGTAATTATTTTAAATGAATAAATTCCTCGATCTATATCCAGTATTATCCAGCAGTAGATAACTATACCTGCCGCAACAGAGAATATTTCTCACACACCACACAAACTATATCTAATAATTTCCCATAATAATTCCTATAGTTATACAATAATAACTGTCTATCCACACAATCGTGCTTACAGTAACAGTTCCCACGAGTGTATCAAGCAATCAGCGTTTAGTACTCCCATAAAGTCATTCGATACTATTCGCGCCACATGGCAGATTTACAACATACCGTATGAATATTATATGTATTCATGTAGGATGAACTAGATTTAAAATGGTGGCGTAATATAATATGTAGTTATAGCCTGTTAAACAACGGATTAGCTGGTTGAATGTTTTCTTTATTATTTTAGATTTGTATGGTTTACGGAAAATGAAACTATGTATAGAATTTAGGAAATATGTTACAAAGAAGGGGGTCAATACTGAGATGACAGCAGCTACAGATGAAAGTAAGAAAAGGGCAAGCTTCGCAGACCTCGAAATATATTGGACAGAGATAAAGAAGGTGATGAACATTACCGCAATCCCGTGCATTTCCAATATTGTGAGATTTTACATGCTGCAAGTATCGTTATTCAACATGTACATGACTTCAACATTAAACAGCATAATGATGACCAATAAATCACATGATCCATAATAAGAATAACAACACTAGTGACAATTCAATTGATTCACATTTACCTACAGACCTACATATTATTATAATATCCACATGATGCAGTACACTCACACCGACAAAAACACAAACACCTACCTACACCCATACACGTGTAAGCGCTATAATTTTCCCGAGAGCGAGAGTGCGTACGCACAGACATTAACACCGGTTAGATCATATGTTTAGACTGGACGCGTCTAATTCACTTAAGATGCATGATCGACAATATACTGACGATTTTTGTGTGCCATTTTTTTTCTGCGTAAGTTCCTCAGTACATTTCAGTACAACATTCGTACCGTACGTTTACCATAATTATAATAACGCTTTGAGTAAGTTTAAACTATCAACATTACGCTCTAGACGCTTGTTGCTCCAAGGAATGATGCTCCATGGACTTGTACATAATAGGTTTGATTGCTCTGAGTAAATTAGTAAAATATGCTATATTGTACCTGGAAGAGTAATGAGACGTGAGACACGCTCTTATCCACTGTTTGCTACAACTCCCTGTCGTACAAATGCGGGGGAGAGAGCGCTGCTCCAGAAATTGGTTCAGGCTTATAATAATAATTTTAATGATATCGATGTGTTTGCCCTATCGACGCGCCTTGCTCATTTTTTTTAACTATTTGGTTTTTATATTTAGTTTATGAAATGATTGGTTTGTTGTCAAATATTGATTTTAAGTAATTTTATCATAACTGTATCTTTTTTTAAGCTAGTAACATTTGGAAACGTAGTGGATTGTACCTACACTAAAATATAGCATACTGTAGATCTAGATGTATTAAACAATGTACGATTGTCTGATTTCCTAAAATAAAATAAAGGGTGGCACGCCAAGATATCTTTTCAACTCTCACGCTTTTAATGAAAGTCTACAGGAAACGATGAGAGGAATATACGACAACGTGGATATGGGAACCCCAGAAACGTCAGGCATAGAAAGCATGGATAGAGCATTGTCCTTGACCTCCCTACTGTGCGGTTTAAGAACTCATATTAGGTGTGAGCTTACCAAAAACCAATCTAGACCACAACATACAAATAACAAGAATATTTAATGTAATAAAAATAAACTATCTCAGTTATTTACCTATTAGGAAAACCGAACACAATACTACAGTAATACTAATGACATAGGAATTCACTAAATACGGCGGTGCCACGAGGGAATTGGTTGAGGAAAGGTGTAACATAAATATGATTAAACGTATTGCGTTCTTCACTGCAGTGCGGAATTTACAAAGTAATCTTGGACTATTTCGAGCAAAAAGTAGCATTTCAAATGGTATTGGAGAGGAAATTCTTCATATAACAATGTAATCAGAAGTGGAATGCAACATAGTAGTGATGTTGAGAGAATAGAATGTAAGGTAAACTTTGGAGCATTGCACTACTGATTACATTGGATGTTAGTAGCACCCTGAACCTTCCCTGAACACAGGCACAGAAATGATAAATCATCAATGTAACATTCAATATACAAATTTCCCCAGGACATTGCCAATATATTTCACAAGCAAGCGTAGGTATATCCTATCATGCGCACGTTTGTTAATTAAATAACAAAATTATAGCAAATCTACACATATCATAATCGCTTATCGCCATTAGTAAAGTATGACTAACTGTTTCTATATTTGTTTTAGAAATACAAACTACAACATAAAATTGACTCACGCCAGCATCCGTGTGCTAAAATCAAATTATTATTTTGTGAAGAAACACTTTCGGTAACTTTGTAGGAACTCACAAACATATTTGTTATATAACACTTGAAGCACTCACGTAAATTCAAATGCACTTTGCACTTTCATCAAAACAGGAATGAAATTGAACTGTCAATCTTTGCATTGCAACTGAATACACCAACATATTTATCTTCAAATATATTTCAAAGCAAGAAACTATTGGACACTGGACTGTGATGAAAAGCAGTAACAAAAATTCAAACACACTTTTGGCACTTTCACCAAAACATTATCAAAATTGGTTCGTTAACTCACGGATTACATTACAAATGACGGACATACGAACGTTTTAATGTCTCGAATCGAAATGAAGTAAGCATTAAGGACAGCGTTGTTTACTATGAGTCAGGGTGACACCGATGGCAGCATCACTACGAATCGTTGCCGTTATTGGTACTGCGCGTAGGCACCTATACCTAACAGATACGATTGGGAGCTTACTATTGGTTATTTATTAATACTGTATGGCATTGATCGCATTATCAATGTGTGTGTGACAGCTGTTTTCCCTTTTAGAGTCAGGAATTCTACATGGTGAGGTTTGTGGATAATCAGTATTTAATAGCAATTAGGTACTATAATAGTTTCCGAGCATGTGTGTCGGAATTATCTTAGCGGAAGCTCTTGATTACTTCTCGGCGCATTTATTAAAGATGGCGCTTAAAGTCTTCCATAAATAAAGTTATTACAATTTATGTCCCTATGCATTAGTACTAGTAACCCAAGGCACGCACCTCTTACTTTTCGGATTCATGTGCGTATTGTATAATTATCACTTTCTTCAAAAACGGTGAAGGAAAACATCGTGAAGAAACATTGTCTGAGAAATATTTCTAGATGGCATGTGAAGTCAAGTTAGAGGCCCATGGGCGGCTTTAAAACCTTGACACCAGGTTAGGCACTAATAACACGAAAAGAAGAAGAAGTACTAGTTTATTATCTGTTTCACTCCTTTCATATTCATCCACTATCTTCAGTTAGCTCTTAGCCTTTCGAAGGATACTTATCCCCCCCTAAAACTATAATTCCAAACCCATACTATACTCTAATCTCTTACATCAACACATTTTCCTCCATCACCTTTCTTAAGAAACCCCTGTTTGCAGAACAGGTGTACTCCAGATAACGTCTCAACAACATCTGACGTCTCATTCCCACTTTATCCTCTGGCTATGTCGTCTCCTTCATTCATATGCACCGTTGCAGGGGCTTTGCCCTCGGCGCGTGCGATACAGTTCCGTGCCTAGAGGTGTTAGAACGATCTGCTTATAATGTAGAAACGATCTGCTTGTAATATTCGTGTTTCTTTTGGGAGTGATGACATTTAAATTGAATAGAGAATGTAATATTTTGTATGACGTATACCTTTGTATATCTGCAGTGACCCTTATGTGTACCGCGACCGTTCAGAACAATTGTTTCAAGGTAGCAACTTAATTATTGTTATGTCAGGTGCACATCCGGATGGCTATCTATTTTCATACTTGAACGGAAAAAGTACTCTGATATGTGTTAAGTTGTGTCACTTTAGTCTATTTCAGAATGGGAAATCGTCCGTTAACTAAATTTTGGTGCTTTTTAGTGTAGTTTAGAGGCATTTGTGACAAGAGAATCGGCACCATTGAATGAATGAAACGGAATCTCAAGCCGATGTTGCTATCATATTAACCCTAATGTTTGTCATGTTAACCCTAATGGAAGGGGCAACTAGAATCAATTGTATTTTCTTGTAAATTTTGATGTTCAAAAGTGGCTTTTATGTGCCTAATTGAAATAAATGATTTGTCTTAGATTTTTAACGAAAAATGTATGCAAAATAAATCTTACATTTAGGTACACTGAGCAAATCCTTCAAGGACAATGTATTTCCTATCCTCAACTACTTTACAGAAAGCCTAGATTTTTCCACACGCCATTTTCCCAAGACAGAAAGTACCTAGATAAAAATATAGACTGTTTTATAATTAGCCACAAGGCTATGTCTGGAGGAAAACCGGCGCGGAAACAAGCTGCCATGTCTATAGACCGCTGAATGACAATGCGACGCCATTGATGATGCTTACGCGCATGGTACACGACTTTGTTGAGGATTTTGTATGGAGGGTATGTGAGGTAATTAGTGGATGGAGGAACACTGAAAGTTGTTATGGCAAGTCCAGAACTAAGGGAAAAAGTTATGACTATATTAAGCTTGTGTTGTTTATGCTAAACAAAACATTATGTAATCAATTTGCACCGTTTTATCTGTTAATTTCTGCAGATTTTCTCATTTTTTGATGAGAGAAAGCTTCGGTCTTAAATTAGACTGCTTTCAAGTTTTTTTATCATTTACACAATTACCAATAAACTTATTTAGAAGCCTTTTTGCATCAACAGCCGTCCTTCCTCAAAATAATTTCAGCTGTTTATGTAACAATTAAGTGCATCTAGCATGCATTGTCTACCGATGGCAACATTTTTAGTTTTTATACCCATAGACAATGGGAAACAGTCCTCCACTCATTCTTTTGAAATTAGATTAATCTGCATTAGTAACATCACGTGAGGTTTGAGTACAAATTAAAATGTTAATTAACTTGCTTCTAGAATGTTCCTGGCAAGGATTAGATAATTGTGTCAATTGCCACTCGGATGGTCTGAAGGGTTACTTACTGTCGTTCGTCAGATGTATAATAAGCCCACTTATATCGTGAGTTATAGTGATGGTAGCTTTGAATGCAATCTGTAAATGCATCTTGGAACGACTCAATATCATTGACCTATTTTGTTGCTGTATGATTGACGATTTGATTAATAAATGGAGTCTCTCATATTCTTTATTAGTTCAAGGGTGTTTTAGTCAAACAACCAGACAAGAAATTCTATTTATTTCTCTCTTTGCAATTACCAATTTAGACACCAGCTCTAATTGGCTCAGCGTAATTCGACACTCCATTGATCTATGTCCTGATTTCAAAGAGGAAATTGAATTTACGACCTCAGTTCGGCTTCGGATACCTTTTCTGTCCATTTAGGCCAAAAAACAGCAAACAGACAAACGGCATCAAAATTCTATAAATATTAATTCTGTAAATATGTCAAGCGGTCACAAGTCCCGTACGTTGTGACTATATGACCCCAGTCAGTCACTTGAAGTAAGTGAACGACCTAAGTATGGAACTGTGCCCTGATTTAAAAACTAGAGTAACACTATTTTCGAGAAAATTCGACATAAATTAAAATAGGTTAAATGCAGTTATTAGTTTTTTACATGTTTGATCTCGGCAACTTATTGGGCTGTCAAATAACATCTGGGTCGATAGAATGTTTTGATCGAAATGTGTTAAAATTTTATTGAAATGTAAGCAAATCAATTTGTATATTTTAAAATATCATCCATCGAGAAGTGAGATGGGGGAAAATTTTGGTGCAGAAGGATGCAAGAAGTACCTATAATACAGTTGTGGAACTCAAATGGAGTTGGGCAGGACACCTGGAACGGCGTAGTGGTGGCAGATGGAGTAAGGCAATGACTGAGTGGCGTCCAATGACTGGAAGACGAGGTGTCGGTCGTCCGGCGGCGATATGTGCGGAGGACATTGTAACTATCGCAGGTAGAACCTGGATGAGGTTGGCACAGGATCGTGGGTCCAGTTCTACCCGCACCGATTGACACCAGCAGAGAGCCTATGCTCAAGTAGCGGTGTGGGTAATGGTGATGATAATGATGGTGAGAATTCTACTCCACCAGGGTTTTTCTTAACAAGGCCATACTATATTTCAAAAACGAAGTAAACCTTGCTCCCATAACCACAAATCACACCCACATTAGGAATCAGTTGGAACACAAAGGGATATCTAAATTTACCACAGAATTCAAAACGTTCTTGTTTACAATATTTATTTATATTTCTGGAATGCTTTTACGTAATGTTGACAACGTGTATAATTCTTGATCTGTTCTGACAGCATTTTTTAAAAATATTGAACAAGAATATTATTAATTTATTATATAGGTGTTGGGGACACATTTTAATATCCGTGTTCTCCTGAGCTAAATTAATGCAGTTGTATTAAGACATAAATTAAATAATGATCTGGCCAGAATACCGAATGTCTGACAAGCAATATTATAAGAGGTATCGTGTTACCCAGTAAATGGGTTGTGAAGACCAGATTTAGTGAGGCACACTCCCCTGCTAAGTTCTTACATCGCATTTTACACTTTTTAATTTATTTTAATGTTTCTTTTTTTAACTGCTGTATAATTATACTGTGTGCTTTTTAGTTTATGCTAAATAAAAGTATTTTCTTTCTTTCTTTTTCAGGTAGGCCATCAGCAGAACTTTTTGACATATGGATTGGATCCTTTTTTCATACATACACATAACATCACACCTTGTTTTCGCCGAGGGGTTAGGCAGTGGCGCAGCCATAGTAGGTAGGTACACCCACACCCACCGTGGGTTGATGTACCTGTTTTAATTGCTCAAATAAGTATTTTATTTCTAAGCTTTTTGTTTCGATGATTTAAGTATTTCTTATTCATCGATCTGCTTCGTGCTTACGCTCTGCATATTTCACAAAAATAAATTTTCCTTGTACCTTGAAAAGCAATATATTTTACGTAAGTATACACTACAAGGTGTATTATTCCAAATGAATGTTTTCCTATACCTACAACGGTTAGGCCCTTTGCACACACATTTTTCTTGCCGTGAAAAACTACGATTTTGTCGCCGTGTGTAGGCTCGCAGAAACGTTGTCATCACAGAGACGAAGCTGAATCGTCTCAAGTGCCTGTAGATACACGGCACACTCACCCTTCACAGCGGACGAGCTCCTTAACAAAGATTGTTACTTCAACATGCGAAAGTGTGTTCGTTGGTTTCGGTCGTCAGTGTTCTATGGATCACTACGTAAGCTTCTTGAAAGACACGTTTCGGCGCGGTTTATACGCCATACCGTAAAGTCATGGGCCTTAAGATGCACTTGCTGCCCTGTCTCAGCTTTTTCACCCATTATTTACTACGAGGCAAGCAACATAACAAAGTAATTACCAGAGCATTTTAAGTCATTGAATGAATAAATGATAAGCAAATCATTCGCAGGTTTTCCATTCATTATGATAAGCTACGGACAGTTTGCATAAAAGCCGGTTAATTATCAAAACAAACAGTTATAATTACGCTAATCGAAAGCGCGTGATAGTTACGTAGGTACATACAGTAATTTGTTTGTATACTGTTTTCATGTAAAATTGGTACAGATAGTGCAATCCACGACGACGCGCCCCACTCCACGATTACTGTACTGTAAGCTGTACTTTAGTACGGAGCGGAGCGGAGTGGGGCGCGTCGTCGTGGATTGCACTATCTATAGCAGGGTTTGTCAACTTTTTTGGATGAAAATTCGATATCATTCCAGCTTTTAAAACCTTACAATAAGTCATTATAAGTTTTGAACCGTTTTTTGATGTTGCACTTTGCACGTAGGTCATCATTTTTTTAATTTTTTTATTCAGAATGCTTAGGCATACAACTATAATATAAAACATAGAATACTTTACTTTTACAGGCTGAATTTTTGAGATGATACTTCAGGCCGAAAACTGAAATCATCAATGAAATTGAGCAAAGGGACCAAAATTACCATGAATGAGCTCGATTTCTGTGAAAACTAAAACCTGATTTTTAGTTTTCGAATATACTCCTGTAGTTTTTCTATTTCAAAAACCACTAGCATGAATTAAACATATTCAAATAAAAGCACGTAGATCACAAACATCCACTATGAAAATGACTCGTAATCGAATCTGTTATTTACCGAACAGTTCTAAATCGAACGGCAGCGATCAATGATTGGATAGAACAGCTGTGCAAATTATTGTAATCAAACCAGCCTCGTAATCCTCCGCTTGATTTAAGCTTCGTGCAGACTAGCGCGACGCGACACCGGTTATTGTTATACCGTGAAGTTTTCTTAGAAATTGTATTGTTCGAGTCGCGTCGTGGCGTCGCGTTGCGCTAGTCTGAACGAGGCTTTATTCATTAAATGGATATAATCAACTGCGATCATTATTTCCATAATAATCTGGTGAAAGAAATTCATTGCAATGCATTAATTACTATTCGTAATTAATTCGCGTCTCGTCAATGGAATGCTGTCTTCGAAGCCGCGTGATCAATTTATCTTGACGTCACATTTACTAATGAATCAGAGAATTGAAATCGATGAAAGGAATTCATTGTAATTTTCTTTAGTGAAAGGTATCGGTCTTCATATGTTTTCAAGCGGTCTGCATACATTGGAGAAAATTGAGAGGCCATTTTCCATGGTACTCTACTAATTTGGCATAATTTCTGAGAAGCTTTTAGGTACAATTCCGTAGCCGACTGTAGATAGCAGCGGCAGGCCACGTGTCGCCGCGACACTCTGGTTTTTATGGTATTTCTATGAAATCTATTCGAATTTCTATGAAGTCGCCTACCGCTGCTGCCTGCAGTCGGCTACGGAATTGTATAATTTCCAACCATGAGATCTGGATGTTAAAATCACCATGGTGAACATCCAGAAAAGCGCCCTAGACAATGAAGATCAATAATCTCCTTAAGAACTGTCTTGGAACCCGCAACGAAATCATGGTTTATTTTTTGCAATAATAATGAAATAGTTCGAAATAATCATAGCTCCCTCTTGCGTTCATATCAAGCAAGAGAAATTAACAGTATTAGCAGAATCTGCTTTACGATCATTCCCCGCGACACCACCAAGTTGACACTACCGGTGGTGTCGCGTCTCTCATCTAGTGTAACTTCTAATCGGGCCTGCATTGCTTACAATAGAATCACTATAGGTACATTTACACTTGAAAGATTACTGTGATTACCACACGCAGTCAGGCCAAAACAAATGTATGAACTGGCAATAAAACCAGGAGCCAACGATACATCTTAAACGTTTGTTTGTCGGCGTCAAACGTCGGAAATAAAACGGACGAGGCCGCGAGAACACTAGTTTATTGCATACTTCGGCTTGGAACTGAATCTATTTTATGGTGTGGTCTTTGATCGTGGATTTCAGGGTGTAAAGGTTGAAAAAATAGTTGGGATTCCGTAACATTTTTATTGGATACGATTGAGCAATACTTTGTGAAAGTTCTTACTAGATTAATCAGGAGGTAGACTGTTCTAAGATTTTAGTTTTTTTGTAAAAAAGTTTTTTTTATTAAAAACAATGGCTATGATCCGATTAATAGTTTTAGAGAAATGCGTGGACAAACATACATACAACTACATATATTTTGTATATTTGTTTGGAAGCCCTAATAAATTATCTTATGTGAAATTGTGAATATAAACAGAAATGAGAATAGGATTGCTGGTTTTACAAACAAATTAAAAAAGATATCACTAAATAAATGTTATTATAACATAAATTAATATTTAATTGACAAATCTATAGAACTGAAATGATAATATAAATTAATAAAAAAAAAGATAATATTAATAATTAATAAAATGATACCTTAGAATATAACTTATTCTAAGTATAATCTAAGGCTTAGATTATACTTAGAATAAGTTAGTTGCATGTATACCTAATAAGTCCTCTTCCTTCAAATATTTCTTTTGCTGTGCCCGACAGGCTCAGGGTCCACGATTGTTACAAGAAATTTTCACTTAACACCTAATCATATACATTGTGGAATGCAATAAATTATTGAGTATTGCAGTTCCAATAATATTACATACATTCGTGTCGAATTGATAACCTCCTTTTTTTGAAGTCGGTTAAAAAAGTAAATTTAACTGTCCATGTGGTACATGACCAAGTTTAAATTATTTGCAACCAATTTTTTTAGGAACTTCTCATTATAAATGGATGTATACTCAAAAAATCAACGTAGAATACATAACGCTAGATAGTTGAGTAAGTGGCTATGGAATGTAAATTATCTGACATTTTGAATTGGAAATAAATATGCGAATTTATTTTGTATACCTAGTTACAATACTCGTATAATACAGCGGGGTTCCCCCTTTCAAATCACACATTACTTCTACCTACACTTATTTCTTATAAAAAATCCCGAAGTATTTGTATGCTTTAGTGCCATTTGTCGGAAACAAACACCAGCTTATTTTCCCTAACTTTAATGAAGTATTATGGTTGGAGATATTTGATTCACATCACAATCTAGTCTATTCCCTAATAAGTAATTAAAATATAACTTACAACTGTTAAGTAACTATACAAATGAAGAAATCGCCTTATTGACTTTAAGTATGTTAAGGGGAAGACACTTAATTCACGTGTTCTTTATAGTCAGCACTTGCACTGCAGTTTAAGTTCAAACCCCAGTTTATGACGTAACGATACCTATTAACACACAATACTTTACAACATTTCACCAGCACCTTACAAGCACATAAATCACATAAACAGTCCGTTACCCAACTATTATAAAATATGAGCTAAGTTTGGTGCGCTTGCGCCTATCCGTAACAAACAGGAAAGATGCCAAGTAACTATGTACTAATTACTTGCATAATCGCGAAGTTGGATGAGGTAAATAAAGGTAGGTTATGTTTCAGGAATGGAGGAAACAGTTGAGATAATGATGTTTGTGCTGTTTCAGGACAGACGAGGTTATCTTAGCTTTGTGAGTTGTTAAGAGTACTTAATAAATGTATCATACAGAATAATGGAGTTTGATAATCATACTTTACCAAATTAAAAAAAAACAACCAACTTTCAAAACAACACTCAAAATCAATCTGCCTAAACTTTTCCCAACTATATTGGGGTCGGCTTCCAGTCTAACCGGATACAGCTGAATACCAGTATTTTACATGGAGCGACTGCCTATCTGACCTCCACAACCCAGTAACTGGGTAATACGATACCCCTTGGTAAGACTGGTTGTCAGACTTTCGGGCTTCTGACGACCCGTAACGACTGTCAAAGATCCACGAATAACAACCGGGACCAACGGCTTAACGTGCTTTCCGAGGCACGGAGGAGTCTCGGTATGAAAAGATGGTCACCCATCCACAGACCAACCCCGGCAAGCGTAGCTTAACCTGACGGATCGACCCGTGCGGCAGTTACTACTTAGCCACGAGCTCCTCGCTTTCAAAACAACACTACAAAGTGAAAAATAACTTGAATTTCGGAAGTCAGTGTCTTTGGTTTTGTATTTTCGTTATTTGCCACCGAGTTGTTATTTTTCATTTTTTTTGTTTTTTAGGGTTTCGTACCCCAAGGGTGAAACGGGACCCTATTACTAAGACTCCGCTGTCCGTCTGTCTGCAGGCTGTATCTCATGGACCGTGATAGTTACACAGTTGAAATTTTCACAGATGATGTATTTCTGTTGCCGCTATAACAACAAATACTAAAAACAGAATAAAATAAATATTTAAGTGGGGCTCCCATACAACATGCACGATTTTTTTGCCGTTATTATAGATACGGTTAATGGTTAATGGTACGGAACCCTTCGTGCGCGAGTCCGACTCGCACATGGCTGGTTTTTTGGAAGACGGTTGTTTTTTTTGCACCACTTATCACTAAATGCATTAAACGTAGGAAATAAAACACCTATTTGTCAGTCATCTACAAACGATCGCTAAATAAATGATTTGTGGTGCGGGCTTAAAGTACAATCAGACTTTCGCTTGGTCATTTCTTCTTACTTTCAGCAAATACTAAAATGGAACATATTCACTATATAGACGGGGATACTGGTGCAATCGGGTGTCTGTGACGTCACCAGCTCCCTGTCTTAGTTTCAGGGCGGCCCCAAGGTTTTGTGGTTCAACGATTAGTGTCAAGGATGTTTCGAGTGACAAATAACATCGTCATTTGCATGAAATTCATCTAACTATTACTAGAGTTGCTATTGTGTTGGTTGGTTACATCATAATGTTTTGAGTCCTGCATATTCGGTTTATTTAAAGAATATATTATTAAACTAATAATATAAAGAGGTAAAATTTGTTTGTAAGTTTGTATGTATGGGGTAATCTCCGAAACTACCAGTCGGATTAGAAAAAATATTTTTGCATTGGATAGCCCATGATGATGATGAGTATTACACCCATTGTTTTAAAGTGTATCAATTAGATTCTATTGTGATAATGAACCATAGAATCTAATCTCTTTTATTCTTTCGTTAAGTGCCATAAAACTGCATTTAAATTTCGCGCGTAATTTGACGAAAACGCTGGACTGAGTGGACGCCATATTGCTCTGTGGTCATGACGTCAGTTGGCTGTGTAAGCAAATGCAAGTTATAAATTTGTGTTGTCTCCTTTTACAAAACCGTCCTCCATGGTATGATTTCAATAAAAATTACGTTGGTTACGAAAATAATAAAAAGGCTATAGAGAACAAATTCGCTGATAGTTGACAGTTCTAAGTTTACATAGCCGTATGACATAATAACATGGCGACTACTATCTAATGGTGTTAAGAAACAGATTAAAAAAGCTGAAACCTTTGAATTGAATTTTTAAATTTAGTTTGCTATTTTATGAATTAAAACTAACGTTTTCCGACTGCTTTTTGCCTAAGCTATCTCAATAATATATATTTAGATTTTTTTCATATATAGTAAAACACCCTATTCTTGAGGAAGGTTATAGGCGGACGAAGGCGAGGGCAGAAACTAGTATTTCTTAAATTGTAAAAAATATCAGCAGGTCTAATTGTCTAAACATTTTACCGTGAAAACTTAAGTGAAGTGAGCTTGAAGTGGGCTGTCATTCCCCCTAATGCTAGGGATTGACTAATGACAGCAACAAAGCTTACAGACGGTGTGATATTTACAGAAGAGATCGGCAGGAGTTTAACACGACACCACAATGAAGTTACAAGTACGCGGCGGGCCCGTCTTGTCGGGCCAATTCAGTGAGTATAGAGGCAACTTCTAAGTGAATATAACTGTAGGTAATAAGCGCTGTGCGATCTGAATTGCATCTTTATTGTGTCGTAGCAAGTCGCGTTTTATTTCAATGATTTTGCGGAGTGAACCATCTGTATATCTGCGACGACACGAAATTCCATAGTCTCAAAACAAAATGGTATGGGCAAGGAACAATAGGTAAGTATTAGATACTTCGTATAGGTAAGTGACTTACATTTAAAACAATAAAAATTGACAGGAAAATGCGTAGCTTTAATATACTCGTACTGCTGCCTGTACAAAAGAATATTAAGGAAACGTGCGCTATGTATACAGTGTTAATTAAAATATGTATAACGGTTGTTTTTTATCTACAATGAGTCCAAAATAATACCTACTACACTAACTTAGATATATTTTTAGTAAGAAAAGATACGTATTGCGATATGCACGTGACCAGTGAGGGCATCGTATTACGATAAACTTAAAATTCTCGATCACTTATCAAATTGGCTTAGTCCAGTACCAGGCTAACATAACCGTCTAAGAGAATTACAAAAACATCTTTTAATTTTAGTAACTGCCTGTCTGTTATCGTTTCACGCCTTAATGGCTGAACGGGTTTCTATGAAATATGGCACACATGTAGACCATAACCTGGGTTAGAAGATAAGATACATTTTTTTATCCCGGTAGTACCATCGAAGAAGTTCATATCTATACACCGACCGTAAGTACTATTTCTGCTTGCAGCGCTCGGCCGCTATAGAACCGGGGCGGTAACAGACGCGGTCATCGTGTTCACGGAATTTTGTTTTTAAACTGCTTAGATATGAAGTTCTTGGATAGTACGTTCTCATGGTTTAATTTCCGACATTCACGCGGGCAAAAGCTTTTAATATGCTATATTATTATATTTCAGATTTCCATACAGTAATATTGCCAAATTAATCAATACAGCGAAATATTTGACATCTATTTGCGACGTTGCCCACTTTCAGAATGCACGAATGAACTTTATATCTAACTTGCTTACACTATCAGCTCGATCTTCGCCTGTCAGTAGAAAGAGATGACTAGATTATCATAAATTATGTAGATGCTATCTATTCTCGGCCACGACTATGTAACATGAATTACGATGGTCGGGAATTGAATCTCGGAATGTTCAGCCAATTAACGTTCTTGGAACCTTTCAGTCAATTAATTGGAAAAAATCGGAGGAAAATTAAAAATAGACGTGAATGTAAGACAACGGTAGTTGGTGACATTATGTATCTATTGAAATATTTGGTATTTTTATTCATATTCTAGCTGCCCGCCCCGGCTTCCCACGGGTAGCACTAAGTAGGTACTTATCTACCTACCTACCTACCCTACCTACACCTATCTTAAGAACCTTGTCCTGAGAATAACAAACACAACAACAAAAGAATTATCCAATTTGGTGCAGCCGTTCTCAAGTTATGGCGTGACCAGAGAAATAGAGATTCATCTATACATATTGAAAAACAAAATCGCTTTTCGCGTTCGTCTGTATGTCCGCGTTGTTCTTCTAAACGACGCAACAGATTCTGATGAGGTTTTCACTATCGTTTAGAGAATTTATTCCGGAAGTTTTATGTGTGTACTACGTTAATATTAAAGGTTCGTTTACCTCAGAAATCTCGATGTTTTGTCAAGTCGTAATAACCGTACGAAGTAGGAGCGGGTCGCTAGTTTTTATATATATAGATTGTGACATGGTGGCGACATGTGGGGTCGGGGTACCTGCCAGGTTGGGTACACCTCTGCCTAACCCTTCGAGGATTACAGGTGTGATATGTGTGCTATGTTATGTTATTACTCGTAAAAACAGACTGAAATAATGTGGAAAGTATGAGGAACAGTATTAGGATACTCTCAACAGTGTTTCTCTTGTTGTTCATAACATAAACATGAGGTACTTTAGTAGGTATAATTATATTATACAGAAATGTAGTAAGGTCTTACTAATTCATTACATACAACTACTTTAACCAAGTACTTTGTTGAGTGACCTATATAGCCTTGACTGCAACGCTTAGTTAATCGATTGATTTATAAGAACAATAACAGCATCTTACAGTAACTTGTGAAGTTACATAAACAACAGGAAACAATTCAGTCTCTGAAAGCCTTCAGTCTGTTAGATCGCGTGCCGGCAGACAATTGTAACGAGCAAAACAAAACCACTCACCATAAGATTATCCACGGAATTGTATCCGCAAATCACGTACCCCATCACTCTATTAGCCATTTTGTTGTTATAATCACCATTCACTATTTATCACCAGAACATCACCAATTTTGAGCACGTGTCAATCACAAAAATCTTCAGAACTTAAAAGTCCATCTCTTATTCACTTACACACAAAGCGGAAAAGAGAAAGCACTATTAATCCAATTAGCAATCAATTATGTCAAATGTTGCATAAACACAAACAATTTTGATCCTTATTACGTTTATATAAGGTTGATAACGAGAGCACTAGTAACTACTGTTACGAAACTTTAAAGTGTTAATTTGCACGTATTTTGTCATGTAGAGTAACAATTGGTATTTTTTCATTAAAACGTGTGTCATGATGTGCGGTCGGCGAGTGACTGATTGTTTCATTCACAGCGGGTGCTGCGGGAGCCATGCGGGAATGGAACATGTAAATAAATCGAAACGAACAATGATCGTGGCGTGCGCAGCTTTGGATCATCTGGACACAATCTGTCTTGTTAACTAACTAAAAAGAAATATTGAATAATTTCATAATATTGGGTCGTGTGCCAAAAAGTTCACAAGAATCAAACAGATTTCTTTTACAGTTTTTTTTTTTTATCTTACATCAGACTCAGACCTACTTTTCTAACATAACTATTTACCCGTCTCAAATTTAACAAGATCTGTAATTTAATAGCAATAACAGATCAATGAGCACACTCACACTCCCTAAAGTTCAAACCACGCACGGTATCAAAATATTAAGAAAAATATTTGACTTCAAAACTTTCAGTAGGTAGATCCACGACAGCCATTTAAATGTGTAACGCTCCACAGAGTGAAACAAAATTAAACGTGTTAAATTAAAGCTGTAAGTAATTAAAGACATGGGCAATCTGAATGTAGTTTATTTAACAAGTTTAGGTACAGCTGTACTTACCTAAACTGTAGTATCTCTTGTCAGTTACTATGTAAAAGGTTACTGTATCCATCGCCACATCAATTTATAATGCCTATCTTAAGTAATTTAGCATCTTCTTTATCAACTTTGCTATTTAAGAATAGCAAGTTTTCATAATCAAGATCTTTGTCATCGATTATAGCAGCTCTGCTGTACCTACATAGGCATGTCCAATTTTACGTCACAGAGCTCGACTGTCAGCCTCTTTCATCCATCCTTTTTCCAGCTCTTTTAAATAGGCTACAAATCGTCCTAAAACCTACAGAGGTTTATAAACCTTTAAAAAAATTCAACACTGCAATAAGTGCGCAGGCGCACCATCGTAAAATTTACATACCACTACTTACTACATCCTGAAAAAACATCGCAAACTTCCATTAAAAATAAACATCCTGTCTTAACTTAAAACAACGAGAGCATTGATTTGAACACCAGATAAGCCCTGAACTCCTGACCCCCGATACTGACGAAAAGAGGTCGAGATCCCAACCTTGCCGAATGCGGAAGTCAAATTAATTGAGTTAGCTTTATTAAATTATCCATGCTTGTTCATTTGGAGTAATAGGTACTTATTAATTTAGTTGCAGAATGAATGCTTAATCTGTCGCGCGCGCAATTAGCAGACACAATAGAATTTTATTGTTATCTGTCTCCAATATGAGACACCAGTATTATAAAGGTTAAAACGGAATGGTAGATAGATTAACTTTTTTAGTGAAGTGACATAGTTTGTTTGCCCAACAACCTACATTATTGAGGTCCCGGTGGTGGATTATGACATTTATGGCCCACTCTCTCTCAAACAGAAAAGGCCTGAGTCTATAGGCCCGTGTGTTGGACATTTATGGCCCACTCTCTCTCAAACAGAGAGAGCTTGAGTCCCAGTAGTGGAGATATTATAGGCTGATTATATTACATAATGTTTTGGGCTTGTGTTTAGCAGTAGGTACAAATAGGAAATACCGTGAGAAACGGCTATTCCATAGCGATTTTAAAGACACTTTAATGCGCCTTTTCTATACTAATCTATACAGTTATAATATTATTTATAAAGTGATATGTAGGCCGTAATCTCCGGAACTACAGATCCGATTCCGAAAATTATTTCACTAATGGGAAGCTACAGTATCGCCGACTGACATAGGATATATTTAAAGTAAAACAAGAAATTTCACGCGGACGGAGTCGCGAACAGAAACTAGAAATAACAATATCAGACACGTAGTCTTTACAGATTACAATTAGAAACACCAGCTATCTAATTAGACTAATTACGCAACACATTTTTGTTAACGATTACGACAAATTTGTTTCATTTTGACAGTTCAACAACATTCATTGCGTTATTTACGTTGATGAGCAGAATTTTTTATCGAACTTATGATGCAATGGATTAGCAATTTGTTTCAAAACGGTTCAAAATCCGATTAATCGTGTAAGGATTACGTAATTACGTATTTCAAAAAAATGCCGGAGTTCAATTTAAAAAGAGTTGACCTAAACTATTTCCGGATATTTTAATGTGTCATACATTGTATACAGTAGCCAAACAAAATAGTAATCCAAGGAATGCTTTGAAGTTACATTAGCGTAATACTCTAGTAAATAAAAAAATACTTTTATTACGGTCTAAAAAATATGTTACACGATATTAAATATTTAGTTAAATACGAGTAGTTTTACTAGCGACCTGCCCTTGTTTCGCACAGTTTTTATTACTTGACAAAACAAAGAGATTTCTGGATTATATGTAAGTTTAATAGTAATGTAATACACATAAACCTTTCGGAATACATTCACTAAATTACGGTGAAACCCGCATCAAAATCCGTTTCGTATTTTATAAGAACAACGCGGTCACACTGCAGACGAACGCGAAAAGCGACTTTGCTTTATAATATTTAGAATGGTATAGATAGAAGATGATATTTTGATCATATTTTGGGGTAACTGTAGTGAGAAGGAAGAGATTTTTAAGGCCCAGAAACGGTGTATTAGATCTATGTCAAACCTAAAAAGCACAGACAGCTGTAAACCCGTGTTTTGGTCTCTGAGGTTACTGACTCTTCCATGTTTGTACATATTGGAGGTGGCAATAACGAATATACATTTATTTCCGACATTGGCAAATATAAGACCACGTAATGGGCCCTTGAGATCCCAATACAAGAACTTCCTACATTCGGGTCATTACAAAACAGCACTGTTAAGGAAAAGTATTATGACAATGGGGCCTGTCATTTATAATAAAATACCTCACGGTTAGGACTTGTCTGTAAACATGTTTAAATCTAAGGTAACTGCACTTCTTGTAGGCAAATGTTATTAATCTGTGAAAGACTTTCTAAATGAAAAGAATTTGTCCAGATTATGATTGTTATAAATAATTGCAATTTGACACTGTAAGACTTATCTACCTGACTATAATATTATTAATTGACTTCCCTATAATTTCTGTTTTGCTTTGTTGACATTGTTTTGTATGTATTGATATTTTAATTTATTTAAATAGATTTGCACGCCGTAAGGTAGACTGTAGCCGATCTCATTAAGTTATACAGCATCTTATACCTGTACCTACATTCATAGCAAATAAAGTTCTGATTCTGATTCTGATGACATGGTTCCGGAAAGGCTCGCCATGCAGTAAAACCCCTCTTCAAAAGCACTGCTCATGCATTGTTAGATTCTGAAGCTACTACCTCCGTAAAAGAAAAAAAGAAAGAAAGAAAAGAAAGAAAGAAAGAAAAGAAAGAAAAGAAAGAAAAGAAAGAAAAGAAAGAAAAGAAAGAAAAGAAAGAAAGGAAAGAAAAGAAAGAAAAGAAAGAAAAGAAAGAAAAGAAAGAAAAGAAAGAAAAGAAAGAAAAGAAAGAAAGAAAATAAATAAAGAAAAATGCGTTTATTGGCATTACGATGTATAGATATGAAGTTCTTCGATAGTACATGGGTCATAAACATAACTGACTGGCCGTAATAACTGTGGATACCTCTGCCTAACCCTAACCAGATAGGTATAGATTATAGTGCTACGTCTTCCGCGAGAATGTAAACATATTCGCATCTTCTTTCACGTTTAGTCACGGCGTCAATTGTTATGAAACTCAGGGAAAGCGTTCAGTCGTTACCTATTGTGTACGAAGTTTCTTTAGTCAAGATTATAGAGGATTTTCTTCCGATAGACACTATTTATTGCTTCCTTTGTTAAAAGAAGCCCGACTTTCGATATTTTAAATCTATTTGTTGCACCCAGAGGCATTGACAATGTCAATGGAATTGAGATGGTCCACAAGGATTCAGGAACCATCACCAACGGGTAGAATACATAGACTGCCAGGAACCGGCGATTCAGACTCACTTATTAAACCCAGTTCCAGAAAAAAGACATACTGCGTCGGAAGATGTTGAAATTCAACCCATTTCCAATGTCTGCATGTTACAACGCATGTTCATTATATCTATCATGAAACTACAAGTACAATCAACTTCAACCTATTTTGAATATTGGTGTTGAAACCACACCCTAACTTTATTGCATCCTATTTATATTATCTTCACCTATATGAATTTGGAGTTTCCTGGATCTATTCATTCAAAATTCATTCACACACCTCGCGACAATCCATAAATATGAATGGTAAGCAATAAAACCTTCTTGTTTATCTGAACGTATCTATTTCAGCGGTTGCCTAGAACCAGGTCAGGCCGTGTCCTCGATTGAGCGTCTCAGACTGTATCAATCTATCAATCGATGTGCTAGTTGTATTGGATTGACAGTTATATCGACGAGTCTTTATGGGCATATAGGTCTGTGAGGCTAAATATAGGCGTGAGTATTCGTCTCTTGGTAGAGATAAACTATATTGAATCTTTACTAATATTATAAATCCGAAAGAGGTCCAGAGGCTGATTTCACCAATAAAACTGAACGCGATCAGCATATCTAAACGCGTTCAAGAGATGTCAGTGTACAATATTCCGTAACAATTTTGACACTGACAGCGAATTGACGTGAAATCAGCCCTAAACGCTTTAACTACCTGATCCGGTTTAGGTAAACGAAATTGGCACAGACCCGGAGAAGCTACGTTTTGTCCATAAAAATAGCTTACCTTTTCAGGTACGATTATTTAATTATTTAAGCACAAATATGTACAGAGGCGAACTTAATGCCATTGGCATTTTATACCATTTAACTTTTCGGTGATACAGTAATTACAACAAAAAAAAAGAGGAATAAATAATTATATAATTTAGGAGGCCAAACGATCATTCGTCCCGATGGTTTGAAAATCACATCCTTGAAAATCTCAATACCAGAGAATTTGCGGATGCATGGCCAGCCTATTAAAGTCTCTTATGCTCTTAATAATGAGCCATTCTAACTTGACCGTGATACTTTCTATTAAGAGTCCTATTACATTTTTGACGCAAATTCATGATTTTTGACGTTGTAATTTTCAGCAGCAGTAAGATATTTGAATTATTTGATTATGAATAACGATAGTGCCATTCTCTTTATTGTAAGTTGGAATTACAAATTTTAACTTTTCTTGTCGTGTAATTTACTATGAATATTTTACGAACTCAGTTTACAAGGAAAAACGTCGGCAATGGAACTTTGACGCTCAAATTCACATTGTTTCAATCAGTTCTAATAAAAGCGAAAGTTACTAAACGATAATTTTAATGTTTTACTTGTTTATTGGAGTTCTAGAATTTCTTTAAATTCCTTGAGTTTTCAGGAAAAATTCGTAAAGAAAACCAATAACTGTCTTGATTTTCATGTCCATTATATTCCAAATAAACACAATTAAATCAAATAAACTAATATGATATAAAACTTCGATCTACAGTGAATACGTTTCATTAGTTTTTGTTTCTCAATATAATAAGACAAAATTACAATAAATTAAATTAAAGTACTATATAATCCGCGTCAATTCAGCGAATTACAAATTCAAATTTCCCTGACAGCCCCCAATCGTACCAAATCGATAGTTTAGCATAATCAGCCTGTAATGTACCCACTGCTGGGACACAGGTCAAACATAATAAACGTATTTTCTCTCTTTCTTTCTTAGGCCTTCTCTCTGTGAAAGGGAGTGGCCGTAATCCACCACGCGGGCCCAGTGCGGGCCTGTGCGGATTGGTAGATGTCACATATTTTCGAATTTTTGGTTCTAGGACACACCCGATTCCTCACGAATCGATAGTTGGTTTGTGGGCACAATTGTTTTGTCAATGGCATGACAAAACAATTGTGCCCACAAACTTAGTACCATATTGAAAGGCGGTGAATTGCGGCATAGACACGAATTCGGTACTAAAATACTAAAACTAGTACAGAAATAATAGCTCAACTCCTACTCATGACTATAAAGCGAGACCGTAATGTTATTGTGTTAGTAATTAAAAACGAAATGATCTTGGTTTAACTGCGCTTGCGCTGCGGCGGTAAATGGCGAGTAGGTATTTATCATAATACGGCTACAATACTGGAACCTACTGCTGAAGTAATAAAATATTTACGGACATGAAACGTATAACGTTGAAAGAGAAGTGGTAAAGAGAATGTATACTATTGTATAGAATCAAGTTCTGTAACTGAACAGACAGCTGTGCTGCTGGGGAGTTTGTTGCGCCGCTTCTTCCAAGCTAAAGCAATAGGAAGTGCTGAAGGATGGGCGTATTGGGGGATTGTCTTATGTAATTTTGACGTTCCAAAAATGCTGACACAGCCTAATTTGAAAAAAATACTTGATATTTAATTTTGAAATGAGCTCACTAAAGAATATTTTTACATGTAACTGACAAAAAGAAACCATTAGGTAGGTACATAACAAAAAAACACCAGTGTAGTTACTAAATTTTAGGAATACTATAGATAGTATAAAAAAATAAAAGTGAAAAAAAAGTGAAAGTGAGTATAAAGTAAATAAAAATGAAAGTCTGTCCATGACAAGAGTATTGCCAACCCTACTATATAATATAGAATCCTGCTACATTAGGGGCCTAAAAAATATAGTAGCGAAACTACTATATATTTTATTTCAATACTAAATGGCGAGATGATCGGAATAGAACCAGTATTAATCTCTAAATTTAATTTAGATTGTAAAAATAATTACGAGACATGAAAAATATATGCATAGAATAAAAATATAAATATGTAAAAATAAAAATGTTTTTGATACATAGGTACTATATGCTTAATATGTTTTGCCATCTACTTTATTTTTACAGGCAATGGCTTCGAAAATACTATATTTGATATAAAAAAAAAGTTGACAACAGTAGGCTGAACCGGTATGAAAATTTTAAAGTTCGGGAAAACTGAACCTTTTATCTGTGCATTTTTTGTATGAAGTATTGAAATTTAGACAGGACAATGTCTGTCGGGACAGCTAGTTTTGTATATAATTATGAGTATAGTAAAAATCTCTTAGTTGCTTTTGCAACATTCAGGGAAGCTGATAGCTAAGTTTCGGGGTTGGGAATCGACTTTAAAGTATCCGGTACCCTTGTCTGTCAATAGGAATGATGGCTGGGACAAAAAAAAGAAATTCTATTTACCTAGTTCGTCAGTCAGATAATAAAAAAATATTAGACACGTATTTTTTGCTTTATCAAATTACTTAGATAAAACGCATTAAAGTTGGGAAGTGGGGGCTGCTACTCGTGACGTCATGGTACATTATGATAACGTAAAAAAAGAAAAAATACGTGTACGTTATTTTTCCATAATCTACATGACGGACAAAAACATTTTTTAAGCCATCATCCCTATTCAGCACATTGAGTTTTGTCGAGTTCATAATGTCACTTTTTATTCGGAAAACTGGAAGGGGCCTCTGTCGGCATGACCACGCGTTCCGGTTCACCGAACAAAAAGTGACATACGAACGCGACGATCGTTTTAGTTAGGACGCAGCCTAAAAGTCGATTTGTCAAATCTCCCAGGCACATAATATGTTAATAGCTGTTATAATAATTATGTGTTGCATTTAGATGTTAACTAGCGCAATAGAATATTTTCTGTTTGCTATTGTATTCAATAGTGATGTGATCTCAAAGTATCGATAAAGACCTATTTCGAGTTTAGATATGCTAACTGTTTCATTGATAAAACAAGAATCTGGTTGCGTGTTTGCTAATAGGCGTAGGACTGGGCCTTAAGGAGATCTGATAAGAGTCTACTATTGACATTAATACACATTTTACTAAGAAATATGATTTCCGGAGATTAATTTCGAATTGTTGAGGACTGCAAAACAAAGTCGCATTTCGTAGTTATAGACAATCTATCGCATTGTTCTTCTTAACTATGCAACAGATTACGATGCGGTTTTTACCAAAATTTGGAGTTTTTTTTTTCATGCGTTGCACGAGTGGGTCGCTAGTTTGGTATTTAATTATCTTAACTCCCTTTTGCCTGCAGCATTTTAGTCTATCCTATTGTTGTACGGGGGGTCAAGCAATCCTAATTTCCGTTTTATTAATGGATACCCAATTGACTCCCTATTCCCAAGGGAGCAAGCAGATCATGACAATTGACAATAGAAGTAGTGGAACGACATGCGGGTCTGACTCAGCTATCACACGGTTCATCTATTGGTCTATAAAACGAGGTAGATTTACCAAGTATCTTATTTTACAGTAACGATGACGATGTTAGTTCACTTTTATAACGTTTTCCAATGCAAAAAATAAATAAGTACCAAATGTTATGAAAAAAAGTAGGTACCTTTACCAGGTTCAGATTCGATGTTCAATCTGTTATGCTAAGAACTTAAACTTTCGCAAGTTATAGATTTTTTTACTACAAACAAACATAACTTCGCCACAAACAGCAGCATTTAACATGAATCACCATTACAAGTTACTCGTTGTACTTAATAACCTCCGATAAAGGAATCAATTACATAGCCCACAGTTATAAACAGTATGTATCTGGTATTGGATGCACATTCTCATTCTAAATGGCTAATAAACTTCTCTGATATAAGGTCGTTGAGTGCGTTTTTATGAGCATGTATTTGTCGTTGATAATTGAATAATTGTCATTACTCGTAGTTTTAATAAGTCTTGTTTGAAAGTTCTTTCGGGCCAATGAACGTCGTTCATTGAGATATTAATAAAGTATTATTTCTACTGACATAACAATTACAAATAATGACCTATTACTAGAACGTTACTCTTTCCCGATCGGGACTAGGACTAAGTAAATCTATGAATAGTATAAAACAAAGCTGCTTTTCGTGTTTGTCTGTTTAGACGAACTAAACGGTCACACGTTTAGTTCTTCTAAACTACTAAATGGATTTTGATGTTTTCACCATCATTTAGAAATAATCCGGAAAGTTTATGGGCACATTAATATTTACCTTAAAAAATAACATAGAAATCTTGATGTTTTGACATGTGGCTAAATCAGTTTAGATTGCACCCGTGCGAAACATGGGCGGGTCGCAAGTAATTATATTACAAATAAAAAATGTTGATTAAAGAATGTTAACATAAGACTAATTTGCGAAACTATAGTATAAGTAGATGACTGATTAATAATAAAAAAATGTGTAACACGTATTTTTTTTTTGTACACTAAATGAATTACCTAATAAAAACTATGATAAGTATAATAATATAAATAAGCATTGTTTTGTGTAGGTACTGTGTACAAAGTAGTTGGCAAAAATTACGTCTCTAATGAACGCTCGGACAAAAAACGTATTGAATATTTTTACCGATACTTTTTCACCTTTTGCTTTTCCCATCTCTATTTAGATGCATGTTTAAATAAAACAATCGAGATGTGTGCAGTTATTTCACGCTATTGTATTGCGGGGCCATCCGCTGCTGTGCAAACTGGTACACATCATACATCAACATTTTATTACTTGCTGTGCTAAATGATGATTAAAATCTTTAAGATGTGTTTCCGCTCCGGTATATTTGAATTTAGACTAGAATTGGATGACTAGTTAACTAGCTTACTAGACTATGCCCATGGAATTTCCCATCGGCAAAAATGGCGACCTTAAATATAAACTTTCAATCCCTATTTCAGGAGGTGTGAATTTTCAAAAATCTTTAGTGCTCACTTTCGCAATATATACGGAACTCTTGTGAAAAATTTCATAATTCTAGTTCATGAAAGATTTTTTTTACAAAAAGGTATCAAGGAGAGGAACTTTCACTGGCGCACCATGAGCTGTTAACAACCCTACCACCTCCCACCTTGATTTTTAAATGGAAAATATTTTGTTACTCACCACTAAAAGAATCATAATTTAAAGACGTATTATCCTTTTGAAATCATTGCGTATTATAGGAAAAATCAAACAGGTAATATATTTTTTTCAGACTAAGTTCAAATAACTAAATCAACAAGATATTCTTAAGTGTTATTATTTATACACGACTGAGATTATTTATTCACGCCACTGTCAGTAAACAATGCAACTGGAACACAACTGATTACATTCGTCCTTACATGATTCACAGCTTCTAAATATAGACGGCCCTTGGCGAGCTGAACAAATATCTGATAACCGCAGATAGCTACTGAAATAGAACATTTTACTACAAGTGTGGGGTGCACAGGCTGTGCAAAAAACGTAGGATTTCTGTCTTGTGTCATTCACACGTTGATAGCAGATTTCCGAAGGGAATGTGCGCACTTGAAATCATGTGGCGGAAAAATGTGCCAATTGATGATTTGCAAACTTTTCATGTTTAAAGTCAATTATCTATTTAGTTACAGCTACATAACAACATCATGTGCCTAGCGTTTGCCCAAATATGTTGGGGTCAGCTTCCAGTCTAACCGGATACAGTTGCATAGCAGTATTTTACTTGGAGTGACTGCCTATCTGGATGGCTCTATTTGGCACAGCCGTCAGGCACACAATACAATTTTAAGTTATTTTTCGTTTTTTTCTGTTTTTTAGGGTTCCGTACCCAAAAGGGTAAAAACGGAACCCTATTACTAAGACTTCGCTGTCCGTCTGTCACCAGGCTGTATCTTATGAACCGTGATAGTAAGACAGTTAAAATTTTCACAGATGATGTATTTCTATTGCCGCAACAAATACTAAAAACAGAATAACATCAATATTTAAGGGGGAGGCTCCCATACAACAGACATGATGTTTTTGCCGTTTTTTTAGATAATGGTACACCCTTCGTGCGCGAGTCCGACTTGCACTTGGCCGGTTTTTTTTTTGTTTTTGTACGAATATTGTGCGCCTTAACCTGAGTCAAATAAATTTATTTTCTTTCTTTATCTGACCTTCACAACCGAGTTACTGGGTAATACGATACCCCTCGGTTTTCACAACACCACGATTTTTTTTTTATCATGAGTAACGTTAGGCATACTCTTTCATCCTCGCTCATATTTGCGTGTGGCGCGAAGGAGGCGAAACGCCGGGGCTTGACTCCGATGCCGCTAGAAATCGCGGCACAGCGGACTGAGCTCCGGCGGGATCTCATGGCGTCATGGAGAGTGCGATTGTCGAAACCCAGTGCTGGGCACGCCACTATTGCGGCGATAAGTCCCCTCTTTGAGGAGTGGCTGGAGAGGCGCCTCGGCGTCCTCACCTTCCGCCTGACGCAGGTCCTCACCGGACACGGCTGTTTCGGGAGGTTCCTGTTCGGTATCAGGCGGAAGACAACGCCCGGGTGTCATCACTGCGTGGATCGTCCGGAGGACACGGTGGAGCATGCGGTGGAAGTCTGCCCGGCTTGGGCAGAGCACCGCCGTGTCCTCGTGGAGGCGATCGGTGGCGGGGATCTCTCGCGTCCGGCCCTGGTCCAGGCCATGGTACGGAGCGAGAGGGCATGGGAGGCCGTCACCTCCTTCTGCGAAGCAGTAATGCTCGCGAAGGAGGAGGCGGAACGCGTGAGGGAGGCAAAATTCGCGCCCTCACGCCCCTAGCCGCCGCAGGAGGAGACGCCCTGGGCGTCGGAAATCGATTGCCGATTCCCGGCCACCGTAGGCACGGGCTTGCGGACGGTGAGCAATGGGTAACTCGCCGTCCGGTAAAGACCAAGCCCGGGTCGACGGCGCGTTGTGTTCCACGCGCGCCTCAAAGTGATGTCAGCAAGTGAAGGGGTCCGATGGGACCATTGCCTGCCGGGGTTGCGGGAAAGTCCGAAAGGGATACCGTGGCCCCCTGGCATTGCACAGGCAACAGAAGGAACACGGGTGGGTTTTAGTCAGTAAGAGTCTGACACGCCCTACCGCTCCCCCAGAGCGGGAGAAGTCATTTGATGATTTTTTTTTAAATGTATTCCCTGACATTTTTATTCTAGACTAACTTCTGCCAGCGGCTTCGCTCGTGTGATCTTTTTTTTTTTCAATGTTACTCATCGATAATATAGCTTTCTACTGGTGAAAGAATTTTTAAAATCGGTTCAGTAGTTTTTGAGTTTATTCATTCCAAACAAAAAAACATACAACAAATCAAATCTTCTCTCTTTATAATATTATTACAGGAAAATGCGAAAACAGCCTTTACTCGGCTAGCTTTGTTGTTATCTAATAAGCTATATATGTATAAGCTGCGTAGTCTACCTACTAGTGTGCTACTGGAAAAAATAAGTGAAAATGAAATATCGTCCGGATTTCAAATGCTGAAATCTTGGCCACCCTAACAGAGACGCAGTTTGTGTTGATAAAAGATCCGCTTTCCTTATCATTACATAAATAGTAACGTTTGATTGTGCCGACGATCTCTCAAAATTATCCCAAGGACGTGTACCACTCATATGTAGGTATGTAGGCGTACATATTATTTGGTACACATTCTGTTGACACCTTATCCTATTTGTTGATCTTGCATCGAGATGATTATGTAGAAAAAAATGTTTTTTCTCAGTAATCTAGAGCTATAAATAATTTAAAAACTAAAAATATCTACGGGTAAAACTTATTTAGATTTTTTACGCATTTACCTCAAGGAAACATCCGCTTATTTAAATCTTTAAAGTACTTAGTGACTAATGGTTTGTTTTTCTACCCTTTCACCTAGTTCCGACTTCGACACCCCATACGATTTTAATCCAAATCATTGCAATCCTTAGCCAAACTACTGTCATCATATTATAACTGGAAATAACCTACTAGTAACTAGAACATGCTACTAATTTCCATAAATGTACTCTCAAATGGGTAATGGAATCTCTCAATCAAGCCTTATCCAAGTGCAATTAATGAATTCACACCAAATTCATAAATTTATTTATTTATTCTGTTGGTGTAATTATTGAAAAAAATATGTTCTAGTAGGTTTTTTCCAGTTATACTTAATATGACAGAAATTTGGCTAAGGATTCCAATTTTATTAGCCTTGAACAATATTTATTTAGGTATTCTATATACACATTACAAACCTCTTACTTTGAAGTGTTTTATTTTTATTTTCGCTTAACTTAAGAGAGTCTACCTGCAAAATTGTAAAATAGCCACAATAGTTCTCGAAAACATCCCAACAATTGGGCTGGGCTATAACCACAACCACAATACAACCACAGACCGTGGCACCCAACGTGACTTCATGAAAAGTGTGGAAACTAATATAATAAGTGTAATAACACACGTGATGACACTTCGTGGCTGTCGAGTTGCGGCTAAACTCATAAACAAATAGCTCTTCAAACTCATACTACATAATACGAGCGATATTTGTCATCAGTGAGGGCTTGAGGTAGCTTAAGACATGAGTGCAGGATTATCGACCCGTCCCTGTTTCGCACGGGTTTTATGCCTTGACAAAGCATCGAGATTACTTTAATAATATTAGTTTAATATTCATGTATAAGCCAAAAAAAGCCTCAAATAAGCCTTCCGGAATAAATTCTCTAAATGATGGTGAAAATTGCATCAAAATCCGTTGCGTACTTTAGAAGAACAACGAGGTCATACAGAGCGACACGAAAAGCGACTTTTTATAACCAGTATGTATAGACAGCGGTGGCCCAGTGGTGGCGGCCCCGACTTAGGAACAGTAAGTCGTGGGTTCGAACCCAGACAGGCGCATTATTTTGCGTAATTTATTTCATCACCACTGCTCTCAAAACGGTGAAGGAAAACATCGTGAGGAAAAAACCGGCATGTCCTAGAACCAAAAATTCGAAGACATGTGACATCTACCAATCCGCACTGGGCACGCGTGGTGGATTATAGCCCATGAGAGGGTCATTGAGAGGAGGCCGTGTCCCTGCAGTGGGAACGTTATAGGCTGATGATGATGATGTATAGAAGATGACACGGTCCCTGAAAGCTTTTCTTCGCCATACAGTAAAATCCCTCTTTAAAAGCACTGCATATGCATTGTAAAATTTTGGATGCTACTTGTACTACTCCAGAATCGAATAGGCTCGCCCCTAGTAAACTGGACTAAAATAAATCTGACGAAATGTGGAAGTACTATAGGTACACCTCTGCCTAAACCTTCAAGGAAAATAGGCGTGATGTGTATGTTTATGATATTCGTTAAAAATACATAAGTAGACGATAATTTTTCTTCATACAGTCAAAAACTAATTTAACCACACAAATCTCATGAAATGCGCAACAAGTTTCACATTAGTCGCAAATGCTGTAAAAACGTTGCATAGAATAGATCGCACGAGACTGGGCTTGGCAAACGTGCTATATAATATCTATTGGATGGGATATAGTGTGTATACTGAGAAGGTATAGTATTGGCCACTGGTTTGAAGCTTTAAATAAAATCTAAAGAGGCTGTCACTTATCACAATTGAAAGCCTTGAACTTTGGAATCGGCCCTGTGTCTTCAGTCTTCATCCATTAATCTCTATCGGCCATCATGTCATTATGCAAAGTACCCCAAGTACAAGTGCATTCCTCTAACTAAAAATAACATCTAAAGTGCCCGTCACGAGAATTCATAAATTACATATAAATAAAGATTTTCTACTAAGTTACGTAGCGAAACATATTTTTATTATATATTTCCAAATTCAATCAACTCAAAGTAACATACGTGTAATATGAAACTAACGAGCAATTTCACTTGGTCGGGTTGTATTTTAGCGGTCTATAACGCTGTCGTCTGTTTTGTGGTACTGCGTTCCAGTACCACAAAACATTATACGACAGCGCAGCATCGGTGAGTTTATTGAATTTGGGATTATTTTGTTGTTGATAGAATTGTCGCTACGTTAACTTAGTAGAAGTTCTTTATTTACAAAATTTATAGCTTCTCGTGACGGGGACTTTAGTAACAAAAATAAAAATAAATTCGTCACAGATAGCGCTATCTTTAAGTTCAAGAGCTGTCACTAAAAATAACCAGTTAATCCCTTCAATCAACCACATTTTTACACCTCCCATTCGTCTACCGACGTGATACGTGACGTCATAATATGACGTTTTCATGTTCATAATAAATCAATTATCTTATCTTAATCCCAGGGGTCCTTCAGTCCTTACCAAACACCAGCCCACGTGAGTGACGTAGAAAGTACGGGGTTTTGGCAATGCCTCGATTTTGAAGAGAATATTTTTTTTGACAAGGAATAGGAATGGCAAAAGAAGCGGGAGAAATGGGATGCGATTGGAGACGCCTCTGTCCAGCGTGCCAGATGATGAAGATGCTGATACCGGAGAAGCTCTAGTATATCCAGTGAAGTTGCTGGCTCTTCTACGAAAAAAATCTCTTAAACAAAAAGTGGAGCTTGACTCCTGAATCCGTAACTTACACCACTCCAATCCCTTCAATAACGAAAACGTTTTATTTTTACGTTGTCGTTCGGCTAACGTCCGTCGGGTCATTTGAACATTCATACTTTAAACATTTAAACTCTACTTTAGCATTACTTATGGAGACGACCGATTTTTTTTTTTTTCAAACATAACATAACGTCACGCCTTGTTACCTCGAAGGGTTGGGCAGACGTGTACCTGTAGTACACCCAAATTGCGCCAGTTATATTTTTATGTCCCATGTAATAGGGGGCGAGCCTATTGCCATCAACCGGGCACAATTCCAGACTCCGGGCTACTACTGAGAAATTCCTGTGGGAAAAACCCAATCATACTTTGCCCGACTTGGGAATCGAACCCAGGACCTCAAGCTCAGCAGTAGCGCTTGCGACCACTAGACCGACGAGGCAGTTGTTTTTCAAACAACGTAAATAAAATAAAAATTGTTGGCTTCTTTATAGGAATCATCTTACATATGTAATGCTAAAGTATAGTTTGACAGGCTCTCAGCTTCAAATACTCAAATCAGAAAACGGCTGTTAGAGAGTAATTTTCAGCTAGCGTTCAACAGTTAACATTTTGACACTACGCAACCGATGTGCACCGTAAAAATTAAAACAGCTTGTTGTCAATACTTAATATCTTGAAGTTACAGAACTAGTCTTTTTGCTTTCAAGTTGCCTAAACTTCCTCGTGCTGTGCAGTTCGGTTGTGAGAAGTTAGCCTTGCGCAATCTAACTACCAATCTTCAGCATAAAAATATTAAAAAACTTGAAATGGTAATTTATTCCTTTGTACGGACAAAGAAAAACCTGGATTTCAATTTGTTTCAGCAGGCCTCATGTACCACAAAAGTAGTTCATGTAAACCACGAAAGTTGGAATCAGTCTTGACCTTCTTGCTGAGTCTTCTTGTCACAGTCATGACGTGCAGCTGCCAAATATTAATGTTATGTTTATATTGTTGTTTTTTTTTTACAAATAAACCTATTTTTATTTCTTTCTTTACCGTATGTGGCCAATTCACTGCACTCCGAAGTACACTGACATCGGTCAATTACGTCTAAATTAGCCGCGCGGGCTCGCTGACCGAGCAACACCGCCGGCGCCGGCGCAGACATACTCTACGTATAGGAGAGAAATAAAAAGGCTCACTACAAATGAGATGCTATTTATTTATGTAAGTAGATCTCTAAGACATTGTTTCTAGTTAATGTTTTAGTCAATCCTTTAAAACTAAATGGCGCGGCCTACCTGACTGATCCATGAGTAGAAATACTGAAACAAACTCAGAGGTCAAGGTCTCTTTTTCTCAAAGGGCGCGAATGTGTCATAAGGTGAGACAATAGCGCTGCTTTCAAAGAACCGAATGGAATAAATAAAAAGAAAATTGTACTAAACGATCATGCTCCTATGTTACGTCTTATATTTAATCGTGTCCGTGAAGTTTGCTCGTTCTTCGCCATAGGAGCCTACCGAGCTTTGGAATGGGCAACTAGCTTCATATTTCTGACTGACCGACCCCATGACAATTCAAGTGCCAGTAATTGGTTTATTTGAAATTAATGCTTTGAATTTGAGTTCAGAATATCACATTATATTGAGTTTGAAACTAGCTGACTACTAACCTTTTCACCACGATATGGGCTGCAATTTATCATCGTTCTTTTATAATTGATTGAGCCGACACGAATGACAAAGGACAAGAGAAACCTCGAACCAGTGTAGTCTTACTTTACGCAGATTGAACACGCATAAACGATATTTCTATGACTAAAATACCCTCAATATCGTCACTAAACGTATCAGCCTTCTGTTACTATTTATTCCGCG
Source organism: Xanthia togata (assembly GCA_963853775.1). NCBI lineage: Eukaryota > Metazoa > Arthropoda > Insecta > Lepidoptera > Noctuidae > Xanthia > Xanthia togata. Next base: position 2,280,614 of record OY970811.1, on the reverse strand, counting down.
GTAGTAAACGTGTCTGAACGTAATGTAGTGTGTGTATAATTGTACTCTACCCAGCACAGCGTAGCGTCGAATATATTTAGGTAGAGAAGTTTTGTATGTATGCGACCATACATCGATGTGCGTAGGTGAGGGCACACACTTGAAGATCTGCGTTTTTTTTTATTACTATTGGTTTTTTTTTAATGCAGCTTTACTAAGTGCGTGCGTACTACTGCCCGACAGGTGGATCAATATAATGGCTTTCGGAACCGTTTAAGACGTTTGTTAAAGACATAATTGACCATACTAGTACTCGACACGACACCGGTTATTGTTCTACCGTGAAGTTTTCTCAGAAATTGTTTTATTAAAGTCGCGTCGCGCCTGATTGCACGAGGCCTAAGACATAAAGATCACAAAACGCTCATGCGAATAACAGTACAAGTACCGACATGCGACAAATAAGCCGCAGACGCAACTCCGCGGCCACACCAACGGCGCAGCGATAAGCCAAAAATGTGGGCGCTTATGAATGAGCAGCCATTCATAGAATCGAACGACGACATTAGTAAAGAATGCTTTGATTCAAACTACCAGGAATCGAGTGTTTGATAATATCGATAACATAACATCGATTTATTGGTAACGGAATTTAGATTTTGAGAAGGAATTTGGAATTAATTGAATATCAAAATAATGCTTCTTCTTTTATAACATGCTGACTGAAATGTTTATCGTTTCAGACGTCCATTTTAATATTATTATAATAATGGGGAAATTAACGATAGTAATATTAGGATGAGAGCAGCGGTGGGCCAGTGGTGGCGGCCCCGACTTACGAACAGTAAGTCGTGGGTTCGAACCCAGACAGGCGCATTACTTTGCGTAATTTATTTCATCACCACTGCTCTCAAAACATCGTGAGGAAACCGGCATGTCCTAGAACCAAAAATTCAAAGACATGTGACATCTACCAATCCGCACTGGGCACCCGTGGTGGATTATAGCCCGCTCCCTCTCATTGAGAGGAGGCCGTGTCCCTGCAGTGGGAACGTTATAAATGATGATGATGATGAATATTAGGATGAGGATTTTAAAGATGTTTGCCATTAGAGCTCAGTTTTGAGAGACCAAACCGGAATGTGATATCCTACATAACATTTTTTTTTCTCGCTCACAACAAGGTACACAGTATTTCCATACAATGAGAGGTCAGCTTCAACTGGAAATGTATAGCTTGATATTTAGCCGTGTGTACAAAGGTAATAAAATACGGATTATTCTAAGCCTTAGGTATTCAACCAACCCGGAGGACACGGTGGAGCATACGGTGGAGGTATGCCCGGCTTGGGCAGAGCACCGCCGTGTCCTCGTGGAGGCGATCGGTGGCGGGGATCTCTCGCGTCCGGCCCTGGTCCAGGCCATGGTACGGAGCGAGAGGGCATGGGAGGCCGTCACCTCCTTCTGCGAAGCAGTAATGCTTGCAAAGGAGGAGCGTGAGGGAGAGGTTAATTTCGCGCCCTCACGCCCCTAGCCGCCGCAGGAGAAAACGCCCTGGGCGTCGGGAATCCATAGCCAATTCCCGGCCACCGTAGGCGCGGGTTTGCGGACGGTGAGCAATGGGTAGCTCGCCGTCCGGCAAGGACCAAGCCCGGGTCGACGGCGCGTTGTGTTCCACGCGCGCCTCAAAGAGATGTCAGCGAGTGAAGGGGTCCGATGAGACCATTGCCTGCCGGGGTTGCGGGAAAGTCCGAAAGGGATACCGTGGCCCCCTGGCATTGCACAGGCAACAGAAGGAACACGGGTGGGTTTTATTCAGTAAGAGTCTGACACGCCCTCCCGCTCACACAGAGCGGGAGGAGTCATTTGTCACACAAAAAAAAAAAAAAAAAAAAAAAAAAAAAAAAAAAGTATTCAACCAAGGGTGGTGAAGAGATAATTCAATAGAGGAAATATAAAATGGTGTAAAAATACTGGTATAAATTCTAACATTTTCGTCTATGGATTTAACATTTTCGACGTGGATGCGTGAAGATGGCGCTAGTATAAATATGTATGGCGCCAACGTGACAGGACGTCGTAAAATCATCGAATTGTTATTCAAACATGTTATCAAATCATGATACACACACTTTTGTTTATTATATCACTTTGTTGAATTTTAACAACTTTCTTTAAATAATTTTGTAACAGGGACTACGAAAGAGATGGTGGGACGAATGGTGCATTACCTGAAGATTGGCAAGTAGGTATAATTGCGGAACACACTAACAACTGCAATGCCTTTCATTTTGACAATTCGACAAAATTCATTGCGCTATTTATGTTGTCGAGCGCTATTTATGTTGAAACAGTGCACTTTCAATGGTTACGGATTGGTTTACGACAAATAACCTAGTTCTCAATGCCAAGAAAACGAAATGTGTAAAGTTTGCCCTCCCAAATGTTAGAAATCTAGGACCCAACATCGTCTTAGATAAAGAGGTGCTTGAAACTGTAAACTCGGCAGTGTTTCTGGGCATAACAGTAGATGCAAAACTTCAGTGGGGCCAACATATATCGAGCCTAGCGGGAAGGCTCAGTTCGGCCGCCTACGCTGTCAGAAAAGTAAGACAATACACTGACGTTGATACAGCTCGGTTAGTCTATTTTAGTTATTTTCATAGCGTTATGTCCTACGGTATTCTGCTTTGGGGCAAAGCTGCAGATATTCAAAATATATTTGTCCTCCAAAAACGAGCTATTCGAGCAATTTACCAGCTAGGTGCCAGAGTTTCTCTGAGAGATTTTTTCAAAGATATCGGTATCCTCACAGTGGCATCACAATACATCTTCGCCAACATCTTATATATTAGGCAGAATATACACTTATACACTAAAAACAGTGATATTCACAATGTTAACACTAGAAGTAAGGATAAACTACGTGCTCCCTTTCACCGGCTTCATAAGGTTCATAACTCATTTGTTGGGCTTGGTATAACCTTTTATAACAAGCTACCCTCTTGTTTGCTAGATTTGCCTTTTAATGCGTTTAAAACTAAAGTAAAGTCCAACCTTTGTTCAAAGGCATACTATTCTATCAACGACTACTTAAATGATAAGAATAGTTGGTCGCTGTGATTAACTCAAGACAATGTTTAAATGTTCTTTCTCCAGAATTAGTTTACCTACTGACAGGTTTTATGAGTTTATATAAAAGTCTATAATTTTACTTTTTATATACATTTATTTTATTTTTATTTATTGTTGACATAATCTACTCATTACAATGTTTTTTTTTTTTAATGAGTTGTATTATAATATGTGGTTAGCTAGCGACCTCGACAATTATTTATTTTACCTTGATGGTCCTAGTTTATCAATATTATTATAACTTCTAGTTACAGCTCTATGTAAGCGGGCACGCCCTTTATGCCTGGAGGCTTTATTTTCTTTCTTTTTTTAGATATTGTTTACGTTTAGTTATTTTTATTTCTGCTTGAGTATAGTTCTCGATGTTTTTGGTTGGTATATTGGCGTGTGCTAGCTGTCATATGGCTATTAATTTATAATTTAAATTTTATTTTGCGTAATGTAAATTATCTTATAAATTATTGTATAGAATCATTTTTTTTTTTCCTAACTGAACAGACAGCTGTGCTGCTGGGGAGTTTGTTGCGCCACTTCTTCTTCCCAGCAAAAGCACTAGGAAGTGGTGAAGGGTGGGCGTTTTGGGGGACTGTCTTATGTAATTTTGACGTTCGAAAAGTGCTGATTCTCAGCCTAGTTTGAATAAATGACTTTTGATTTTGATTTTGATTTCGAGCTGATGAAATTTTCAAACATATAAAGCAATGGATTAGGAAGTGCCTTCAAAACCCTTCGGATTGTGACAAGTGAATTCAAAGGAAAGGAGAAATTAAACTAGGAAAATGGGAGGTTTCGCTCAGAGTAGCCAGCACGGGCAATAATGTGCATCACAAATATCATACTTAGTACCTACTGTAGATGTTTTGTACAAGCTCTTAGGTAAGATAACTATACAGCGGGGTAACCATTCTGATTGTGAATGGAAGTGTGTTACGAAGTTTGGCCTATTCAATCATGTTGCTTATTGCAGATGATTCTCTCAAAACTTTCTGATATAGTCATCATTCTCATCATTATTCAGCCAAAAGACGTCCACTGCTGGACATAGGCCTCCAGCAAGCACCGCCACTTCTACCGCTTCTGTGCTTCCCGGATCTAGCTAATTCCTAGGGCTTTCACAAGGTCATCGTATGGGGGGCCTTCCAACGCTAAATCTTCCGGTACGCAGTCGACACTCCGGAACCTTTCGGCCCCATCGGCATAAAATTCATAATTTAAAAATAAGATACATGTAGTGGAAAAACCCAACAGAATCCAAAAATCCTGGAAGCAGTATAAAAGACCTTACTTCATTGGAATTATCCAAACCGTGGCATTGATTTAGTGCCAGACTTCTGACGTAAGCCCTGACATCGGGTGCAAGGATGCACTAAATTATATTTCATTATCACTTCTCTGTTTCAAAATATACTCCTCCAGACATAAACTAATTTTAACGTATGCGTCGTTTGACTTTTGTGTCATTGACGTAAGGTTTAAATTGCAATGAATGACTCACGTTGTTTTGTTTACTGCAACAACTATTGATAGATATGGTAACGTTTGAGTGTCTATATGTTAGACTAAAAGATTAAACACTTATAGGTAGTAAACTGTGTTATGTGTAAATCATATGGCCTGTTATATCCCGCACACATGACAACATAGGCTGATTATGCAACATATTGAATGGTGTCCTTACGCAAAAACGTAGTATTACTTTCAAATGAGCTCACTAAAGCCTATTTTTTTTTTTTACAATAACTTACAAAAATAAACCTTTCTTTTTAGGGTTCCGTGCCCAAATGGTGAAACGGGACCCTATTACTAAGACTCCGCTGTCCGTCTGTCACCAGGCTGTATCACATGAACCGTATTTCTGTTGCCGCTATAACAACAAATACTAAAAACAGAATAAAATAAATATTTAAGTGGAGCTCCCATATAACAGACATGATTTTTTTCCCGTTTATAGATAATGGTACGGAACCCTTCATGCGCGAGTCCGACTCGCACTTGGCCGGTTTTTTTTTAAATCCATATCTATTGTTATAATATAGAGATTACTGAAGAGTGTTTTTTTTTGTTTGTTTGAATGCGATAATCTGGGGAACTACCACTCAAATTTGAAAAATTCTTTAGCATTTGATAGCCTCGTTCTTAAAGTAGGAAGGTTATAAGCTAACATCACGCAACGACCCTTAGGAGCCGGGCTAAAAGAAAAAAAGAGTCAAAAAGAACGCGGGCGATGCGATGCGTTGGGGTGCAACGGGGTGAGACGGGGGAACAAGAAATTTCACGCGGATGAAGTTTCTGGCAGAAGCTAGTTGACTGATTTATACTAGACTGGTTTAAAGTTTCCCGATAAACCATCGATCATAAAACATAATCACTAACAATACTTGTAGTTTTCAAAAAAAAACATTACAACGCATTTTGACGCATACGTTTCGTATTCGCACGAAAAACATATTGAGTCTCGTGGTACGCAAAATCATTGCTTTCAAATGAACACACGAGCGTAATCTTACATCAAAGTAATAAAAAAAAAGAAATCACTATTTCAAAAAATGTATCATACTGGTCTACTAGACCGATTAAAAGAACCGAATAAATATCGCTCTCGTATCTCAAACTCCTTAAAACGATCACTAACCTGTGTATCCCTCAGATCCGGCTCACTGGCCGCAGCCGGCAAAACATCCCCCTGCATGTCTGCGGCCGCGCCAGTGACGTCACCTGCGCTTGCGCTCAGCGCTCGACGTCGCTCCTCCTTCTGTCGCTCGCGGTCCTTCCCGGTAAGCATGTGCTTCGTCTTCGAGAGGAGGTTTAGAGGCTTTATTGATTTTCGAACCTTGCGGATAAAAAAATAAGATAATTATTGGATGGTAAAGTTATGCTCATGAGAAAAAATTAAGGAAATAAAGCCGTAAGTCATCTTGGGAAAAAAATAAAAAATTGACAGGTCACCAGAAAAATGGAAGGAAATAGACCCCAGAGGACGCAAATTTACACGTTAATACGTAATACGAGCATGACACCAAGATCTTAAGCGCACTAGAACAGCTCAAAGATTGCCACAAATGGAGAGCGATCGTCAGAAAGTTGGGGGCAAGACGCTCAGCAGTAATCAAACAAATTAAAGAAAAGGGATGACAAACAAGCCGACGACCCACCTCATTGTATGTATTTACCACCGCGTTTAGGCATCTGAAATACCAGAACCATTGGAGATGCAGTGCCATCACAGACAACGTTGAACTGTCTCACATGCCTGTTGTAACGGCCCTTTCTTAGTAACACATGGGCGCGGCCAAGTGCGAGTCGGACTTGCCCATGAAGGGTTCCGTAGCAGCAAGTAACATAATATAGGTAAAAGTAGATTATTATTTACTACTTAAGCACCTATTACAGATTTATTATTAGTAAATAATGGTTCACGGTTTATGCATAAGGTTATGAATTAAATGTTTTTTTAATTTTTTATATTTGAGTTGATTGAATGAAAGGTAAATTGCGGTTTACGATTTATGACGTATTAAAAAAAAACTACTTACAAGATCTCGTTCAAATCAATTTTTGGTGGAAGTTTACATGGTAATGTACATCTTATATTTACTTTAGTTTTATCATTCTCTTATTTTAGAAGTTACAGGGGGGGGGACATTTTACCACTTTGGAAGTGTCTCTCGCGCAAACTATTCTGTTTAGAAAAAAATGATATTAGAAACCTCAGTATCATTTTTGAATACCTATCCATAGATACCCCACACGTATGGGTTTGATGAAAAAATAAATTAGTTTCTGTTCTAAGTATGGGTACCCCAAAATTTATTGTTTTTTTTTCAATTTTTATGTAAGGTCTTAATGCGGTTCACAGAATATATCTACTTACCAAGTTTCAACAGTATAGTTCTTGTAGTTTCGGAAAAAAGTGTCTTGTAACATACATACGGACGGACAGACAGACATGACAAATCCATAAGGGTTCCGTTTTTTGCCATTTGGCTACGGAACCCTAAAAAGGGCAGGTATGGTATGAAGAAAATTCAATGCCAAAGGAAGCACCACAATTGTGAATAAATAACAATAAAAGTAGCTACTGTTTCTTAATAAAACAATCATGCCATTGATTATTCTGACGGCTTTTGCATAACATATAGATTTATCTATTGACATTATTAAAATAAAACAAAAACCAAGACATTACTTCAGGATTTATCTATTATCATAGCTTTTTTATTTATTTTTATTTGTTCTTTTTGTAATGCTAAGGTTAGACTGGAAGCTGACCCCAACATAGTTGGGATAAGGATAAGCAGATTGCTTTCTTTATGAAATACTAGCGACCCATCCCTTTTTCGTACAATTTTTACGACTTGAAAAAATCTCGACATTTCTTAATTATATTATAATTATTTGTCGACACGGTTGGCGCAGTGGTTAAACGATTCACTGCTGCGCTGCGTGTCGCGGGTTCTATTCCCGCTCGGAATAAATATTTGTATGAACTAAAAGTAGTTGTTCCGGGTCTGGCTGTTTGTGTATGTGAGTTTCAATGTTTGTAAACGCACCCACAATACAGGAGAAAATCCTAGTGGGCAACGAAAAATAATTAAAATGAATTATGCTAGTTTAATATTATATGTATTACCTATACATAAACGTCCTGTAATAAAGTCTCTAAATAATAGTGAAAATCGCATCAAAATCCGTTGCATAGTTTAGTAGAACAACTTGGTCACACAGACAGACACGAAAAACGAATTTAATTTATAATATGTATCAAGAATATTACAAATTAAGAGAGGTCTATGCCCACACTCACCTTGCATTTAACGCTGCCAGGATGCACAAAGTTATTGTCATCCTTATCTCTCACTGGTGGCGGGTCTCTTAGCCCTAACACCAGCATATCATCCAAGGAGGCCTGCATATGCCGCCTTCTCGAAGGCCTGGCCTCCTCATGAGACCTCGAAGAGTACATGGACACAGAATCCATACTAGCTTTACTGGTCCCCCCAGAGATCACTGTCACATTTTCTACAGACTCATTTGACTGCCAATCAGGTGGCTGTCTTGGTCTTTCCTCGTATATTTCAACTGAGTTGAAAGTTTCAGCTACTCGATCGATTTCTAAGTCCATGTCTAACTGCGGTGGAATAAATTCATAATGATGTCCCTCGGTTTCCGTATACACTTGATCGTAAACTGCTCCATTAACGTAACCTCTGGAACTTGAAGGTATATTCCCATACAGATTGTTGTAGTTATAATTATCGTCTTCATTTCTAGGACTGACGTGACGAACGGTTTGTAGGTCGTTCGCGTTTAGGATGACGTCATCCAGGTTTAGAGGTCTCCCTTGACCTCCAAAGCCGTCGACAACGGGGGTCGTGTTTGAAAGGAAGGAACCATCAGCATCGAAGCTGCTGCAGCCAACTAACCCGAGTGGCCGTCGAGGCATGTCTTGGCGGAATCTGTTTGGCGCGGGTTGCTGTCCAGCGAAGTCTACTACTAAGATTCTGTCTGCGATATTCCGGCAGTCGTTGTGGAAACCAATGCCAGAGTCGCTGTTGCTGGAGGTAGTTGTTATCTCGCTGTGATTGCTTGGTTGAGGGGAATTCGCGACGAAGTCCTGAGCTTCTATCCTCTCCTCTTGTCTACACGGACGCCTGTCCCGCGGCACTCGGAATACCGGTCTGTTGCATCTCGAAAAGTTACCCAAAGCGGGACTATCTCCTTTTATCGTTAGCTTGGAAATTTGCTGTAAATTGGGACTTGAACAATCCTCTGCTGGTAAAGAATACATTCCTCTAATAACACCAATTACATATTCCGCTGAAGGTGGAAACTCCAAACATCTTTCGGCCACTGGGTCCCTAGTACACACTATTTGGAATTCCCTTGCTCTGGTAACATGAGCCTCATGTTCCGCCATTCTTGGATCTACGGCAAAAACATGGCAGCTGTGTGAAGCTTCGGCTTCCGAAGTTTCTGCTGATGTCACAAGGCCGAAGTACCTTCTATCAGCGTCTGAACCACATCCGGCGTAGACTATTCTCTCTCTTTGATACTGTGCTAAGACTTGTCCGTTTGGACGACGAAGAAGTAGAGAATTTGGGAGTACCGAGAGTAGCACAGGGGCTGCAGGACGTCTTTCCTGTCTTAACTTTCTGACGGCAGTTCTGACGTCACCCGGAGCAGCGTTGGAAGCAGCTTGTGGTGTTTCTATGGTGCCTAAATAGCCGACGACTGCGCGGCATTCGAGCCTGGCTGCGATGTTTGGCGTCAGCTGTGATCTGCTTAGGTTTTGAAGGATCTCGTTGACGCCTGATGTGCTGGGTGCCGCGTGGCAGCCTGGAAGCATAACGGTAAGAACTTAGTTGTGCTTTTAAGAGATGATTTATAATTAAGGGTATAACATTTCTTTATTTGTCTGTAATTTATATGGTCTACATAATTAAGTTTGTGTAAGTGCTAGTCTGTTAGGTAGTTATGGTGATTTGATATTTAATTTTTCAGATATACATTTTAAAAGTTGTGTATAGTCATCATTCTCTTGCCCCTATCCCTATTTATTTGGGGTTAGAGTAGAATGTCCTCTTCTTCCATACATCTCCATTAGTTGTCATTCACACAGTTCATCCATCATTTCTTAGATATTTCCCTACTCTTATAGGTATCCACATTAGTATACTACAGAAGGAAATATTTAAAACTATTAATTACAAAAGTTAATAGTGTGCAAAACATGCATAGTGGGTATTTTAACAAGGAAGGCATGTAAGCATTAAAATATTGGAGCAAAAAGAAAGAGTTATTACAATTAATTTAACAATGGAATAAAAGAATTATAGCAATGCATGTGGGTGCAATGAATTAAATAATATATTAAATAATAACAGTATGGCATCATTCAAATTTATTGTCAAATGCAACTTATTATGGGGCTTGAAAAGGACATGTCTATTTCATGGCACTTGAACTTAGTGAATAAAAACTGCTTTTCAATCAATTTATTCCATCTTTCTCTACATGGAAATAAAATACATTTAATGAAATTTTTTCTTTCTCTTTTATCTTTATCTTTAAGAAATGCAATTCAAAAAGAGCATCTACACAAAAACGCCTTCATTTATTTTCAAAAACTATAACTCAATTTAACACTGAGGGACACTAAACGCCCATACTTGTATTGTGTCTTGACCAGTGGTCTTATTTGTGTTAATATTAATTCAATTTCAAAGTATTGGAATCTAGAATAACTCTGAGTCATACTGCCATATGCCCAGTTCTTGCTATAAGAGTTCAACAGGCAGTCGGACTATCAGACAATTTAGAGAGCGGAAATAAATCAAGACAACTTATTTTAGTGCAGAGTGCAGGCTACAAAACAAAACATTGACAGTGTGATGTTGTTATTGACTCACATAATAGTCAACTGTTGCCAATCCATCTGCAAAAAGAATAAACAAACCACTTTTTAACTATAATAAAATTATTTGGTAAGATGTTAGATGAGTATGGATTTCTTTGAAGGCAATGGTGACGCCCCCTCAAAGTCAAATTCAAATAATTTATTTCAATTCGGTACAAAAAAGGCAATTTAAAAATCAAAATTTGCAAAAAAAAACAAAAAAAATTGATTCGATTCGCCCCTTCCAAAAGGTTGTTTTCGTATGGAGAAGAATGGGCAAGAAACTCCACCGTTACTCTTTTGAAATATCCCTATTATATAGGACTCAAACATAACTGAGCGAAATGTGGGTGTACACCTCCACCTAACCCTTCATGGACTACAGCCATGATGTAACATTATGTAAGATGATATTAGCCCTTTGGACAATCAGAAATTGCCTAGCTTCTACGCAATTAACTTGATCCAATGATCAATAGTTGTGCTTCAATCCAAGTAGAAAATCCAAGTTCCTTCAACTAGAGGAGACCTATACATAAACATACTTGAAATTTTATAATTAAGGTTTCTTTACAGTAAATAAGCATTGGAAGTTAACTTAATCAATCACCTATTTATAAAGCATTTTATGATATTGTTAATAATATAATAGTGGTAGTTGTGGAGATTTATATCTCAATATTCACCACCCCCATATAAACTTAACAAAAATAATAAAAATAATTTTTCAACCACTATCTCAATATACCTGGGTGATGTAGCATAGCTTGAGGCCTACGTCTCGGCGGTGGATGCCGTCTCCTCGTCCTCGCTCGCTCATCAGGCTCTGTATCCTCAGTATCCGTAGGCGGCGCCTCCCGAGGAGACACAGACAAGGCTATAGCCCCCGGCGCAGCCGCCACCATGCGAGCCACAGAGGCATGCGGCGCTCGAGCCACGCTAGCCCCGTCCACGGCCAGCAGAGCGTCACCCGCACGAAGACCTGCGCGCTCTGCCGGCCCGCCAGCCGCTACCGCAGACACCACGCACGGCCGCTGTCCCGCTATTGTGAACCCAAAGCCCCCAACTCCTCTAGCAACAACAACACGCCGCTCAGCTGTCCGCGCCAGCGCCGCACGGCGACGTCTTCGCCGTTGCTGCTGAGGTACCATCACAATAACTTCACAAAACTAGTATTTTACACTAAAACAATCCCATCTTTGGTTTCCTTTTGATGAACACGAGATTATTAGAGAAGAAAACGAATATTTCTGTTCGTTACAAATACAGTTTTATTTTAGAAAACTAGAAAAACGAGAAATAAGAAAGTTTCGAGGCCTTTTGTAATTGACATTTAGAAAGTTTGAATGCGTTCAAAAGTTTTCGTAGAAAAGTTTTATAAGTTTTAAAAGTTTTTACGCAAAAAAAGAAAATTATACAGAATGTTGAAACATTTCTAAATGAATAAATTAGGGAGTTGTGTTTGGATCCCACTGAAAAAAAAATGGAAAACAATCAACCAACAATACCTTGTTTTTATGATTCATATACTGGTAACACATTTAAAACTCGTTTTTTTTTTATAACTAAACACCCTGCGATACTGTTGTCAAAAGTATTACTGCCTGTCAAACGAAATATCCCACGTTGGTTTGTTATTTTTTGAACAAAATACCATTGTTTCTAGTACTATTATTTTAATTGTGTGGATAACAAATATCAAAAATGGCAGTAAGTATTTACATAAACTATTACACTCTGTAAAGACGTAACTCCTCATAAAAATACACATAACCAAAACATTCTTTTGAAACCGCATCTAATCGCAATATTCTTACAATTTTGCAGAAAAAAGGTAAAGCTAAGATCAGTAAGGTGAAGAGGAACAACCAGACTACGAATAAAATGAGGAAGAAGGGTCAGCTGAAGCTGCAAAGGCACAAAAGGCATACGCCTAAGCAGAAGCAACCAACCCAGCAAGAACAGATAGAATACAGCAGTGAGAGTGAACCGGCGTCAGGAGATGAGTTCGGAGACATGTTGGATGACGAGGAGCAGCTGTACCTTATGAAGCGACTGGCGAAACAGCCATCATTGCTGGCTAATGTGCCAGAAAATGAAAAACAGGATAAAAAGTTAGTGTCAAATGTTTCCATGCTTCATTATGCTTACATTTCATGCCTAATCATTTGTGTGTGAGTATTCGCACATAGTACATATCACGCCTATGCTCCCTGAAGGGTTAGGCAAAGGTGTACCTATAGTACACCAACATATCGCCAGTTATATTTAAGCCATGTTATAGGGAGCCAGTCTATTGCCACCAAGCCACCAACCAAGCACAAATACAGACTTCCCCCACTTAAAAATTCCAGATGGAACAACATACTTACACAAGAATTACAGCCATTAATATGCCTTTTACAATTACCAGGTCAAAAAAACGCAAGAGAGAGAAAAAAGAACGTGTCCCAAAGCGAACCACAGGTAGTGACAGTGGGGCTGAGAGTGATGGCCTATCAGACAGTGACATTGAAGACAAATATGAGAAGGAACAAGAAGATAGACCAGTCAAAAAGATGAGGGCACTCCTGCCCATCAAGACAAAGGAAGGATTGATGGAGAGGTCTGAGGAGTGTGAAGGTTAGTGTTGTTACGGTCATTATGTAATGTTGTGCAAGAGTATTCTGAAATGAAGATAAAAATGTAGGAGTATATTGCTCTGTATCCACTGTAATCTTAAGGGAGACGAGTTGGTAACCTGCAATGAAATTCAAATTTTCATTATTTTTTGCAATTTCCAAGTCAGTTTTGGGTTGAATTTTGATTAAAATATGATTTGCGACAGTAACAAATATGGCTTTAGAGAATTATAATCATCAGCAATACACAACCAGCTCCAAGTTAGAATAATCCTCAAACGTCATGATTTCATGAAATTGACATTCAATAGGGTAACTTAGAGATTTGTATAATGATTATAATTTAATAAATAAATATTTGATACGGCCACGAAACATAATGTAGATCAACAAACAACCTGATACTGATTTGCAAATTGCAAACATGTAAGAAAATTTGAATTTCGCTGGCTGTTCTGATGCTTTCAGTTGGGTCATGCATGGCTCCCTGAATCGTCAATTCATGATACGCTTGCCTCCATCCCAATTTATTTGAGGTTGGCAGCATGTCTTCTTCTCCCATAATCTGTATTAAATGTCAAAGGCTCCCTAAAGTGAGATACTTACACAAAAATGAAATTATGTTGTAAATTTTAATTGACTACTTTTTGACCTGCAAAGAGCTGCTCGTTGCTAAGTAATAACAGCCGCATGGGTTGATCGATCAGGTTAAGTTGCTGCAGTCCAGTCCGTGGATGGGTGACCATCTTAACATGCCAAAACCCCTCCATGGTTGGTCCCCCTGGCTGTAATTCTGTCATCTTTGACAGTTGTCAGAAGCCCGAAAGTCTGACAACCAGTCATACTTGGTATTGTGTTACCCAGTAACTGGGTTATGGATGTCAGATAGGCATTCACTCCATGTAAAAAATTATAAATATTCAGCTGCATCCGGTTAGACTGGAAGCCGACCCCAATGTAGTTAGGAAAAGGCTAGGCAGATTGATTGATTGATAGACTATTTGATGTGCATTGCAATACCTGTTCCATAGCGGAGTCATGTTCTATTTCATTCAATATGCAATTGTTTGGCTCAATGCTCATTTATTTTTCCATAGACTCAGAATCAGAAGAAGAAGAAACCTATCAACCTAAGAAAAGCAAACAGACTGAAAAACAATCAGATTCAGATGGTTCAGCGTCAGACTCCGGCATGGAAGGCACAGAGGAGGGTGACGTCCCTCCTGAGGACAGTGAGGAGAAGGTGGTGACAGCTGTGGAGCTGTTAGCGGCTAGGAGAGACAAGCTGCAGCATGATAAATTGAGGATAGGGGCTCTGTGCTCGTCTTTGTTGGAGAGTCCAGAGAAGAAGGTGAGTTGTTTGTGTTTATTCTTTTACTGTTTGATAAATATGAATGCAGCAAAATGCATCTATTTTACTTTAATCTACTTATGATGAATACATTCTATCTGCATGAGAAAGGGCCAAATGTTCTGGAAACTTGGGAGACCCCTTTGCTCATTGTCTTTCATTTTAGACATCTATCATATTATATCTTATTGGTAGAATGTGATGTAAGGTACAAAGTTCATCATGACTCCAATTCATCGCTTTCTCCAGAAACCTTTCCTGAATAATAACTAAGTAAAGAAGAAAAAAGAAAGAAAATATGTATATATGCGGTAAACGTGACGCAAAGAAAGAACAAATACTCGAAAATAACAAGTTGGGGGAAAATATGCATCACATCCATGCAAAACGGCCGTCGCTCAGCATAATGCTGCGACCCTATCTCAGCATAATACTGCGACCCTATGCGAGACAGAGCCCCAGCGCTGGTATTCAGCGACAGACGGCTTTGACGTGATGACGTCAACCGGTGCAGCATATAATGAAATCTATTCTTCTATACATATAATAAATCTGTAGTCGAAGCGTTTCTGTACATTAAAAAAAAAAAAAAAAAAGTACTTGGAGTGTTCAATAATAACTAACAGATACCATTTCTATCATTTTTGGAATTTTTGTCTGTTTGTCTGTTTGTCTGTGAGGTTTGTTTTTTCCAGTATCACGTAAAAAGTACAAAATCAATATGGTTAACTTTTACACTCAAATATTGTTTGTAACTTGAAGTTTCATTTAGTTTTTGTTTCATCGCAATCGCTTCAAAATATCAAAAGATATATGATTTAAAGTGTTCAAGAAGAAATTGTCATTACGTAATGTACATACACGTAACGACATCTATTGACGCAAAATAATACTAACGTAAATTCAAGTAGATTTGTGAGTTCGTAATGTTGTTTTAGGATAATTATTTTCGCATACTTCGCGCGGTAACTTAACACGTTACATTGTGAATAAAATAAAACTCCCAATGACCCAATTTAAACTTAGATTAATTCAAGTTTTCCAAAAGCGATGTTTATTAGTTTAGTAGTAGTGCGATAGGTGGCGCTCCCTATCTTTCAAATCATGATACAACTTAATTATTTAAGATATGATATGATATGAAACAATAGTGATAAATGTTAATTTCTTAAAAACAAAAATATTTTGTACTTTTGGACTTTTCTACATAGTTTAGTTAGCTTATTGAGTGTTCGAACGTTTTCCAATATATTTTGACAGTATTACTTCGTGCTCGATAGATGGCGTTGTTCATTTAACGTAATTTTTTGAATCGCGGTGTTAAGATTCTCCGTAGAAGAATGACCTTAGCCCATTTATAGTACTTTCTCCTTGAAGAATTGGGTTTCTTTGTTCTTGGTCTCTTAATTGTCGGAAAAAGTTTGTTGTGGTTTGATCGTTTATTCGTTGAAATTGTTCTTTTGGTTGTTTCGTTTCGTTCGTTGGGTCAAATTACGAAGTCAAGAAACGAGTCGTTACTTTACTTCGTAAAATACAAAATTCAAAAGTTATTTATTCAAACTAGGCTGAGAATCAGCACTTTTCGAACGTCAAAATTACATAAGACAGTCCCCCAAAACGCAAACGTAATTCGTTCGAATTGGTTTCGTTTCGTTCGTGCGGTCAAAAAACGAGTCGTTACTTTACTTCGTAATTCGCTCGAACTTTTGGTTGGTTGGTTTTAGATATTTTCTTGAAAATGCCTTCTAGAAAAAAATCTAACCTTTCGCAATGTAGTCGAAAAGCTAAAAAAATGAGACTAATTATATCTCAAGAATCCGAAGAGGATCGTGAAGCGAGGTTAAATGCTGTCCGAGCACGGCAAGTTAGAATTCGCGCATCTGAAACGCCTTTCCAGCGTGGGTCTAGACTAAGAATACAGCGTGCTCTTACGGCGGCTTCTCGGTCACGGGAGAGCACAGAGGATCGCGAAGCGCGGTTATCGGCTCAGCGTGAGCGCCGTGCACTGTCACTCGAGTCTGAGGCGACTTTACGCTCTCAAGAGAGCATTGTGGAACGCGAAGCGCGGTTATCGTCTGACCGACAGCGCCACGCACTGTCACGTGAGTCCGAGACTTTTACGGAAAGGGAGTCACGCCTTAGTACACAAAGTCTCCGGACCGCGACTTTACGCTCTCAAGAGAGCATTGTGGACCGCGAAGCGCGGTTATCGTTAGACCGAGAGCGTCACGCACTGTCACGGGAGTCCGAGACTTTTTCGGAAAGGGAGTCACGCCTGAGTACACAAAGTATTCGGACAGCAACTTTACGCTCTCAAGAAAGCATTGAGGATCGTGAAGCGCGGTTATCGGCTGACCGAGAGCGCCACGCACTGTCACGCGAGTCCGAGACTTTTACGGAAAGGGATTCACGTCTGAGTACACAAAGTACTCGGACAGCGACTTTGCGTTCTCAAGAGACCATCGAGGATCGCGAAGCGCGGTTATCGGTTGACCGAGAGCGCCACGCACTGTCACGCGAATCTGAATCTCTCTCAGAGAGAGAACGAAGATTAGTGTCAGCCAGAGATAGCTATGTACGCGCTCGGTTGAATGATGAAAGGTATTTAGCGTCCGAAAGGGAAAGAATAGACGACTTGCGACAAGCAGAAACAGCACAACAGCGTCAATCTCGCTTAGAGGCTGACCGAGCTCGGTACAATCTGAACAGAATTACAACTGAGGACGCTGACGAGTCTCTGGAATATGATTTCACAAATGTTATTACAACTTGGGTCAATAAGGAAAAAGCAGGTTTTACTTATTCACCTAGAATTGACTACGCTGATTTCGCCTCTGTTGGTGGTATGACCGAAATTTGCAATTTTTGTGATGCTCTGAAATGGAATAAAGAGACAAATGGAATGTGCTGTTCAAGTGGAAAAGTTGTCATTACAAATTTTCAAGATCCTCCAAACTTTATTAAAATCCTTTTATATGGCGATCACCGCCAATCTAAACATTTTTTAGATAATATCCGTTCATATAACAGCGCATTCCAGATGACATCTTTTGGGGCAAAACAAATAACGGAGGGACCGTTCATGCCAACCTTCAAAGTGCAAGGCCAAGTTTACCATCTCATCGGATCGTTACTGGCAGAAAATGAGCCCAAATTTCTCCAAGTTTATTTTGTGTCTGATTACACTGAACAGCTCAGTGTCAGAAATCGTCATTTTCCCCAGCTTAATAGTGACCTTATATCAGGACTACAGAACATGCTGCATCAAGCAAATCAGTATGTGCATAATTTTAAAACTGCATTGGAGTCCATTCCGCCTGGCAGCAATGATTTTAAAATAATCATCAACGCAGATAGACGTCCTGTTGGTGAACACCGCGGGAGACACAATGCACCTGTCACAGATGAAGTTGCAGTTGTTTTAGTCGACCAAGAGTGTGAGAGGCGTGACATCGTGTTGCGCACTCGCGACGATCGCCTTCAACGAATTTATGAAACACACCGAGCATACGACGCCCTGCAATATCCGTTAATATATTGTCATGGTGAAGATGGGTACAATTTCGGGCTCTACCAAGTTAACCCTACTACCAGGGTAGCCAATTTTAATAAAAAGATATCGGCTCAGCAATATTATTCATACCTTTTACAAATAAGGCGCAATCGCTTCGTCTATTTGCAACGATTTCGTGGTTTGTTCAGCCAATTTATTGTAGACATGTATGCAAAAATAGAAACGGAACGTTTAGTTTACATTCGCACTAACCAACGTCGTTTACGCGCTGAAGAATACGTTCATTTGCGGGACGCGATGCAAACGGATACTAACGTCGATAACTTGGGGCGATTGGTCATCTTGCCATCCAGTTTTACAGGCGGTCCACGATATATGCACGAAAGAACGCAAGATGCTTTTTGCTACGTCCGTAAGTACGGCCGACCGGACCTTTTCGTAACGTTTACAACAAATCCAAAGTGGACCGAAATTTGTCAGGAACTTCTTACAGGACAGGCGTCATACGATAGGCATGACATAATTGCAAGGGTCTTTCATTTGAAGCTCAAAGTTTTGATCAATCTCCTTACAAAAGAGAAACTATTCGGTTCAGCTCTATGTTTTATGTACAGCGTCGAGTGGCAAAAGCGTGGTTTGCCCCACGCCCACATTCTCCTGTGGCTGGAAAACAAAATTCGTTCCGATGCTATTGACAGTGTCATAAGTGCTGAATTTCCAGACCAAAATGAAGATCCAATTTTGCATGACATAATTAAGACACACATGGTTCACGGGCCATGTGGTGTTTTAAATAGGGAATCACCGTGCATGCAAGATGGTAAGTGCTCAAAAAAATACCCTAGAGCACTTTTAGCACAGACTATGTCGGGGGAAAATGGGTATCCGTTGTATCGGCGCAGATCAGTCTCGCAAGGTGGTTTCACAGCTTCTACCAGGTTCCGTGGGCAAGAAATTGTTTTGGATAATAGATGGGTGGTGCCGTATTCGCCAGTATTATCTAAAACATTTCAAGCTCACATTAATGTTGAAATATGCAATAGCGTAGAGTCGATAAAATATATTTGCAAATATGTTAATAAAGGTAGTGACCAAGCAATGATCGCGCTGAGAAATCGCAATGAATATGATGAAGTCACGAGGTATCAATCTGGCCGGTACATAAGCTCCTCGGAGGCAGTTTGGCGTATTTTAAGTTTCCCGATTCATGAGAGACATCCGCCGGTCATTCATCTCGATGTACACCTTGAGGGCGGGCAAAGAGTGTATTTTCAGTCTGAAAATGTCACAGCAAGGTTAGACAATCCAAGACAAACCACCTTGATGGCATTCTTTCGCCTCTGCCAAACAGATAATTACGCGAAATCCCTTCTATATAATGAGGTCCCATCTTATTACACGTACAACAAGCAGCAAGGTGTTTTTAACCGTAGAAGACGTGGAACTGCTGTGGAAGGCGAGCCTGGAGTTTTCAAGGAACACGTGATTGGACGAGTGTACACTGTGCACCCGAATAATTCAGAGTGTTACTATTTACGCCTTCTTTTGCACGTCGTGCGAGGACCTACTTCTTTCACTGAGCTCCGTAAGGTGGATGATATTGAATATCCCACATACCAAGCTGCTTGCCGCGCACGTCATTTATTAGATGGAGATCAGCATTGGGATGAAGCTTTAGCCGAGGCAAGCGTCAGCGATAGTCCATATCGCTTGCGTCATTTGTTTGCCATCTTATTGACCTTTTGTGGATTAACGGATGCTGGGCAGTTGTGGCAAAAATATCGAGAAAAAATTTCTGAAGATTTTTTGAGACATGTACGTCAAAACAGTGATGGTGAAATTCCTGACCGAGTAGTTGAAAATTGTCATAATAGATCGTTGTTGGCCATTCAAGATATAGTTACAAGTATAGGAGGGAACCCGCTCACTCAATACGGCTTGCCCACACCGACAGTCGATGGGGAACGTGGGAGTACGCCTCGGAGATAAATTACAATCCCGTGGAATTAGCAGAAACCCTGCAAAACGGCTGCTCAATTTTGACAACGGAACAGCGTCAAATATTTGATCGAGTATGCTGCAGTGTGGATAATAAATTAGGAGAAATCCTGTTTTTAGACGCGCCCGGTGGAACAGGCAAAACTTTTCTAACCAAAGTTATTTTGGCACGAATAAGGAGCCAAAATAAGATTGCTCTCGCTGTTGCCTCCTCAGGAATAGCAGCCACATTGTTGCCCGGAGGAAAAACCGCACACACAATGTTCAAAATTCCCATCGACTTGGAACGAACAGAAAGCCCGGTTTGCAATGTGTCACGCAATAGCGACAAAGCTAGGGTTTTACGCGATTGTGACATAATAATTTGGGACGAGTGCACGATGGCAAACCGCAAGGCTGTTGAAGCAGTAGACCGAACTTTGCGCGACATTAGGCAAAATGACCGGCCGATGGGAGGCATTACGGTACTTTTCTGTGGTGATTTTAGGCAGACACTCCCGATAATACCGCGAGGTACCAGAGCCGATGAAATTAGTGCCTGTCTAAAGAGTTCGATTCTATGGTGCAATGTCATATCAACTCATTTGAGTTTAAATATGCGAGCACATCTGGGTGGGAACCCAAACGCACAAGAGTTCTCAAATTTACTTTTGAAAATTGGTGACGGCACATATCCTACACAAGATGGCAAAGTAATTTTGGTGGAGAACCTATGTTGTTCCGTTGCTTCACAGCTGGAACTCATTTCTTCTGTGTATGGGAATCCCACTGATATCGGTAACCACGCTGCTGCTTGGCTGTGCCAGCGAGCTATTTTGACTCCCCGCAACGACCAAGCGGCAGCAATAAATTCACAAATATTGGCACATGTTTCTGGGGAAAGTAAACAATATACTTCAATAAACACGGTTACCGAAGAGGAAGATGCCACACACTATCCAGTAGAGTTCTTAGAATCCCTTAACACACCCGGTCTTCCAGCACACAAAATTTGTTTAAAAGTCGGAGTGCCAATAATTCTTCTCAGAAATTTAAGTCCTCCCAAACTTTGCAACGGCACTCGGCTCAGAGTCACCAATCTCCAACACAACGTCATCGAAGCCGAAATCTTAACAGGTTGTGGCGCCGGTGATGTTGTTTTTATTCCCAGAATTCCCCTCATTCCCAATAATTTCCCCTTTAGTTTCAAACGTGTGCAATTCCCCGTCAGCCTATGTTACGCCATGACCATTAACAAAGCTCAGGGCCAGACATTATCCGTTGCGGGGGTAGATCTTGGTGTTGGTTGCTTTTCCCACGGCCAACTTTATGTAGCTCTTTCGCGTGTGAGCAACCCTAGCAACCTTTTTGTGTACGCTCCAGGTGGTTCCACGTCTAATATTGTATATAGAGAAGCATTTTCATAAATAATTATACAAGTTTTTGGCAGCATCTTAGTTACAAGGAAAAATCACCAGGCCTGGTCGAAAGATTCTCCCTTTTTAAATGAAGGTACACCTTCTCTAAGTGACACATTATTGTTTTCCGACATCCACGCGAACGAAGTCGCGGGCACAGCTATAACAAAATAAATACTGTAAACTACACTCCGTCTTATGATAAAACAAAGTCCCTCGCCGCGTCTGTCTGTCTGTCTGAACGTGATAAACTGAAAAACTACTGAACGGATTTTAAAACGGGTTTCACCAATGGACGAAGAGATTCATGAAATTAGACGATTATTGTCAAGATGTAGGAAAAAATCATGCCGACTGGGAGCTTTACTGTCGTACACCGCGTAAGCCGTAACAATTCTTTAGAACATAAATTTGATGTATCTTTAAATCAAATTTATGTTCTAAAGAATTGTAGAAGTTCAACAAAAAAAGTCGGCGATAGCATGTTTATCTTCTAAGGAAGACCCACAATAACTATTTTTATATTTCAGAATTCATTTTACCTGTATTATATTTACCTTATCCAATAAAATATGTTATTTAAATTGGCGATTTAATTTAGATTAAAATATGCCTTGAAATCATATCATTACATGAATACTTTAAAAGATATCACAGATTCAAAACTACCGGGCGCAGCGGTAGGAGTCAATGACCTTTTCCTCGGCTATTAGGTATGTAATCCCGGTAATACGTTCCCGTGGGATATTTTCTGAAATCCACGCGGGCGAAGCCACGGGGAAAAGCTAATATAAATAAATATTTAAAATGACAAATTCCGCGTTCCGTCGGCGACGAGTAAGCCCACGTTCGCATAGACGTAATAAAATTGCGGCGATTTTTTTCGTGCATTGAATTTTCTACGCTCTGCTTAGCGCCGAGAGTTGAAAATTCAACGAAATGCGACGAATGTTCGGCCGAATATTCGTTTTCGGTACAATCGGCATATTTTTTCATGTTCGTATTCGGCCGAATATTCGGTTGATTTGTCGAATAATTACCGAATATTTAAATTATTGTTAATATTTAAAAAATAACATTTTAATAAACATTAAGGTTAAGTAATTACTAAATACCTAAGTGTGGTTTATTCTGAAAGTTGTACATATTTTTTTGTAAATGAAAGAAACACTACTTTTTGTACCAAAATTTATAGACAAAATAAACTAACTTTAAAAAAAAATATTATGCGAGAACTGCAATATGTAACCGAAAGAGCGATGCATCGACTGAGCAAGCCGTGCTAGCGCGAGGTGCCGCGGGGCAGAGAGGGGGACGTGGCAAACGCCCCCGGCTCTTGCCGTACTCACGTGTACAAACCTGTTTCCCGCGCAGAATTTAACCGAATGATTCGGCCGATTATTCGGTTCGGTACGTTTTTGACCGAATATTCGGCCGAACATTCGTTTCGATTGAACCTACATTCGGCGCATCTCTATCCAATAGTGTGTTATTTCAACGCGACGGACGAGAGTGCGTCCCAACGCGTTGGATTCTCAACGCTCGGCTCAATACTGAGAGTTAAAGAGATAATAATACAGAAATCCAATGCGCGATAAAATCCCGCCGCGATATTTTTACGTCCATGCGTATGTGGGCTAACTGAAGCTGTATTTAAAAGAAAGAAAGTCATCGTAACTTTCTTTCGTCTTTGTATTTTTTTTAATACATCGCGGCGGAAATTTCGACACATATAACCTTAAGGTATATTACTTACACGTTTACATGTTTCCAAAGTCAATTCATGTGTATATATTTATATTTTCAGCTAAAAAATCTGTTCCCAATCCTGTACTTAATGGAGGACCGTTTGAAAGATGGGTCATTGAACTTGCACTCTATCCGCAAGCTCGCCACCGTGTCCGCCTTCGAAGTGTTCAAGGATATTCTGCCGGAGTACATGATACGGCACCAGGATTACTCCAATATTAAATGTACGTAGATTAAAACTTTCTTTGTCGGTTTATATTTTTACCCGACTGCGGTGAAGGCAATAAAGGAGGGTTTGTTATTTTCTTTATGAAGGTTCAGTACAAATAGCAAGAAAAATGGACGGAACCCTTTAGCATCATCAGCGTATAATATTCCCATTGCTGGGACACAGGCCTCGTCTCTACGAGAGGGAGTGGGCTTTAATCTTCTAGGCGGGCCCAGTGCGGGTTGATGGACGTCACATGTCTTCCAATTTTTGGTTCTAAGACATACCGGTTTCCTTTAAAATTAGGAGACATGAGAAAAGATACCTTTTCTTGTCCATTTCTGTCGTGACTTTGAAGATCCCCTTTTCTAGATTCATCAAACGAAAACATAGATTAGCGCATTAAGATCAGTTGAAAATCAGTTTCAGCGTCAAATGTTGACAAACCACCTTAAAAAGGATGGTGGGCAAAAATATATGGGAGCTAGTCCCACTACCGCCACAGTTAAAACCACTATAGTTTTGAAGACATTAATTCTCCCTTTACTTAGACCAAGGCGCATTAAAATCTGTTAAAGGGTTATTCAGTTCTGACAATGTTAGGTAAGGTTAGGATGTAAGGGGGGGGGGGGGGAGTCTCAATAGCTGGTCCCAATACCGCCACAGTTAAAACTAATGTAGCTTTGAAGACATTACTTCTCCCTTTACTCAGGCCAAGGCGCATCAAAATCTGTCCCAGGGTTATTCAGATCTGACAATGTTAGTTTAGGTTAGGGCTTAACGGAGAGATTTTCAACAGCTGTTCCCACTACCTCCACTGTTAAAACTAATGTAGTTTTGAAGACATTACTTCACCCTTTACTCAGGCCAAGGCGCATCAAATCTGTCCCAGAGTTATTCAGTTCTGACAATGTTAGGTTAGATTTATTATTGTTAAATCATTCGATTGCGTGTCGGAAACCGGCCAAGTGCGTGTCGGATCACGCACAGCGAAGGGTTCCGTAGGAGAAAAATACTTTAGACACACGCCGATCGGTTTTTCTCGGATATATTTGGATGGTGTCATAATAAAAAAGATTCAGTGTTATTTGCTCTCTTAAGAATTCACACTTAGTGGTTGGCTTAACTGGGACCATTATCGCCCACCATCCTTTGCAAAATTGTGACTTGTCCTTCGATTTCCCCCTACTAAAGGATTTTTGTGTAACTCCACAGTAAAGAAAGACACGCTATCCCTGTACAAGTACGAGAAGGAACTGTTGGAGTTCTACAAGAGATACCTGCAACGATTAGAGAAAGCGGCCGGAGTGCTGCGACGGAAGAAGGGAGACACCAGGTACTTTATATCACCATTCTCTTGCCCTAGTCCCAATTTATTTGGAGTCGGCATCAATTAACACTGTTATTTGAAAATATTTGTAAAAGTCATTTATTTCCGGCAATGCTCTGCGCGTCCAATATAACAACGCGTTCAGGGGTTTGTTGGGGTTCCCATGGCGCTGCAGTGCCTCCGGCATGTTCGCAGGCCACAGCACGGATGGCTTCCAGGCGGTGCTTCGCAAGAACGGCCTCCCGGTGGTCTCGGGTAAAGGGTACCAACACGCTTCTGAGCGTGGTGGCGGACAGAGTGGAAAGCCAAATCCTGAGGCATTGGTCGCTCATGCCTGTCCAAAATAATAATTATTTTAAATTTTATTAACATAGTTATAAGAATCTACCTACTAACATAATATGGACTTGTGCCAATTACCGTGTGCTTGGTCTGAAATAAATATTTTCAATTTCAATATTTTTGAAAGAGTATCCATGAAGTTTCTTGGAGGCGTTTCCTTTAGAGAAGAGCCAGCTTCTCCATAGGAAACGCCTAATTGGAACCACAGCAATTGCACCTAGCTTCTGACGTTTCATAAGTGCTCATGTTGGTGTTTTTTTTTATATTTTATAATAAGACTGTTTAATAAATGCATAAAATATTGAAAATTCGAGCTTTTTATTTTTCGCTGCCAATGGATCTTTCGTACTCCACAAATAAAACTACAAAAAAAAGTCTAATTAAAATTATATTTCTATTACTCTCTATTACACGCAAAAAATTAAAATAACTAATCTTTGTTACAGAAAACTGGACGAACACACAATGTCCTTAGCCCTGGTATCTCTCCGCTGCATGTGTGGTCTGTTAGTGGCACGACCATACTTTAACTATGCCACCAATATAGCACAATCCGTGGTACCACACCTCGACAGTAAGGACGAGAGGGCCCGCGGTGCCGTCACTGAGTGCTGTACTAGTGTGTTCGCGGAGGATAATAGGGGAGATATTACTCTCACTGTAAGTTTTATTTTGATATTATATTTGGTGTGCTGGTCGCGCGACCACACTTCAATATAGCGCAGTTTGTTGTACCACATCTCGACAGTAAGGACGAGAGGGCAGTGAGTGCTGTACTATTGTTCGTGGAGGATAAAAGGGGGGATATTACTCTAAGTTTTTATGTATAATTTGCAAAAAGCCTGCTGTTCATAAGATTATATAATGCGATTGTGTTTTACCTAACTCAAACTCAAAGCATTTATTTCAAATAAACCAATTACAGGTACTTTGAATTGTCAATGAGCGGTCAGTCAGAAAGATGAAGCTAGTTGTCAATTTTAAAGCGTAGTAGGTTCCTATGGAGAAGAACGGGCAAGAAACTCCATGGACACTTTTTAAACCAGAATATTGTTACAAAATATTGGTTACATCATTCATCTTGAAATTATACATGTGAGAACAATGTAGAAAGACGTGCACGTTAAAAGCGTCCGTAATTAAAATATAAAAACAAAAACAATTCAAATATGCCGTGGCAGCTGAGATGACCAGTCCCCACTGACGGCGCCCCTAATTAGTTGAATTAGAGGGTTAAAAAAGGCGTGATGTTATGTTATTGAAAAAATACTTGCAGTAATCGTCTACTAAACGGACGTCATAATTTTTTTTTAAACGGACTTAATGGAACTAATTGACGATCCCTGCTGTAGTGTGTACCATAATATAATAAAAACTAACAATGGGAATATCCCTAAACAAAACATGTTCATTCGCTTCAGCACCTTATGTAAAGGATATTTTATCGTCAAAACTCAAAAGAATAACCAAAAATGTCTTCTCCTTCTCTCCGCAGGTGGTCCGCTTAATAAACCAGTTAGTAAAACGCCGCAACGAGCGCTTGGACCCGTCCGCTCTGGACTGTCTGCTGACCCTCAAGATACGAGACGTCGACATGGACGCCGAGGCCGAGGTCAAGAACAAGAAGAAACTAGACGAGAAGCACAAGAAGAGGATCGTTAACTTGTCTAAGAAGGAGAAGAAGGTAAGGATCGTGTAGTAATATTATTTAGGTATTTACACAAAGTAAAAATCATTTGGAAACGATATTATAACTTTTGAGGACAAAGGTACTGCTTATTTCGTGAGAAATTTCTTCCAACAGACGAATCTTCAGATATAACTGGACTTGTAAATTGATGGTAACGATTTTGATATCAATAATTATGGCTATTCTCCATCTTAAATCTAGTGAAGTCTCGCAGACAGCTTCAAACTAATTCTATTCTTTTTTTAGGGTTCCGTACGAAAATGGTGCAAACAGAGATGTATCTTTTTAACCGTTATAGGAAAAAGTAAATAACAACAAAATAAATAAAAATATGTTTAGTTTTGGTCATACGGACTCCTGAGTGTGCGGGTCTGACTCGCACAGCCAGATTTTGTTTATTTTTGGAGTAGATTCGGACACTGAAACAGGCCCTTATCGATTTTTTTGCTACAATCAACTAACATGATTTCAGCGATCAAAAAAGCTAAAAGAAGTAGAACGCGAGCTCTTAGAGACGCAAGCGCAGGAGAGCGAGATGGCGCGACGCAAGCAACTGACCGAGGTCACCAAGACCGTGTTCCACATCTACTTCCGACTGCTCAAGACTGCGCCACGGTCTAAGCTACTGGCTGCTGCGCTAAATGGACTTGCCAAGTAAGTTTTTTTTTTTTTTTAAGTACAGCAGTAAACTATTCGTTTATAGGCAAAACTGTAGCATCAGCTAGGAGCTGATATATCTTCTAGCACTTGTTTGCTAGAAGATATAAATGCATTACGATTTGTCAGAATGCCATCTCATTATTTTAAATGTCAATGCAGGTGTATTTTCTAGTTAGCATTTCTGCAATGTAGAAATCTCTCGGCGACCATCAAATTGCTGAGTCCAAGAAAATCCATCAAAGCTTCTCTTGTTTTTTTTTTATGTGTAACATCTTTCCTGCAATTAAAATCGAAATAATCAAATCTGTGGGAGTGATTTCGTAAAAAGCGACGGAAATGTGTAACATGAAGCCGACGAAGCGCGCTATTTGATTTGGCGAATGAACGCGCGCGAGATGCTATAGTTGGCCGTCAGATGGTACCAACCCATTTTCTGAGAGATTGTAAACAGAATGATGAGGATGGTGATGATGATGAATATTGTTTATATCATATACAGGTTGTTTGGCAGAACGTTGAAAATACGAAAATGGTGGATAGGTGGGGTCATCTGCTACTTACTCAACCCATTTTTTTTTTTTTTTTAATGCAAGTTGAAATTTAGTTTCAAGTATTTTTTTACATATTTCTTTAAGTTTGAGGACTTATAACTTTTTTTCTAGCTAACATCTGAATAAAGCAATAGTTTTATAAGAATCTACCAACATTAACGATAAAAAAAAATGCCTGTTTTATCCATTTGTGATAAAAAATACACTCTAAAGTTAAGAAAGTGGTGAAACTAGAAGAAAGCAAAAAATATTTTTTTTTAATATCCTGGGGTCCAGGGCCAATTAAATTAGGGCTGAGTAAGTAGCAGATGACCCAATCTATCCACCATTTTCGTATGTTCAACGTTCTGCCAAACACCCTGTATACATCAGCCAAGATGTCAGATGTTACACATAATAATGCGATTACCATAGATTCATAGTGCAACTAGGAATCTATGGTGTATAAATGTAGGCTTATGAATGAATGAATGAATGATATTAATTTAGGCTTAATTTATGGATTGTTAGTGAATTATCATAATTTATTATAATTACTAAAACAAGAATGAAGAGGAAAACACACCACGCTGTACACATCGTTTAATTAGTAATTTGGTACTTATTTTATATTCTCATTGTTTTATTGTATTAGTTTATGTATTAATATTATTGTTTCATAAATTTATGTTACGCACATTTACAGTTAAAGGTATATATTTATTGTTATTACATGTACATACACTACGTTCGGTTGAATCACACATAATTCAGTGAAAAGGAGTACTTACCCGATAAATTACATCACACAGGGGGACGTCATTATGTCATTCCATAGGTAATTGCTGAAAACCAGCGCTGTTGACGTTAGGTTGGCCCGAAGTCACAGCATTTCGCTGAGCAATGACCTGTTCTTGCACAGATACGACGCACAGTTTAATTTCTCATATTATTTATTACAAATTTATGTAACTCTGTAATCGGCATTTTGTTTTTGTTATGTTTTTGTTGTCATTTGACAATGTCGCAACCACAGATTATGTAATGTCGCAACAGTAATTACGCAATATTTTCTTTGGTCCGAGGCCTTGACATCAACCAATGAACAACATTTCAAAACTTTTTTTTTTTTTTCTGGTTGAATACGAGGCTTTTGGCTACCTTTGTATTTTTGTATAATTTTTATTTTATTTTCTTTTGTTATAATGTGCGTTTCGTTTGTGCAGAATAAACATATTTTCTTTCTTTCTTTCTTCTTTCTATTACTGTAAGGCTAATGCTAAAGGCTTGCTCGTTTTTTTTAAATTTTCATCGGAATAGTAAAGTAGTAGCTTTCAGTTCCTTTCTTCTTGTATGTTTATGTGTACATAAACTGTTAAATAAATACATAAAAAGCTTTATCCACTTTATCCCTTTATCTTGTAGTTTATGTTGTAATGTATGGGTTGTACATGAGTGTCACATGTGTTGGGAGCTTGCCCAATTTAATAAAAATGTGTAAAGATGGTGTGTTCTCCTATAAAAAAAATACAAATTATACAATAAAATAATTTCGGGCGCCTTGGAGATGCACACAGTATGTTTTAAATAAACAAACTTGCCAGATAGAACACTTTGGAGAGTCAGACTTTTAATCTGCCGGTGGGTAGCTAATTAAATGAATAAAAGAATGGAATTTCCTTTGCTAATACCTTGTTTAATGATTGCCAGTAGCTTCTGAGTAATTATGAAATTAAATACAAAATGTTATAGTTACTTACATTATTATTATTATTGAATTTACATTATTATTGTTGAATTTAGATCATTATTGCATCTTTGTTGATAAAGAAAAAGGTAGGTAGTAAAAAAGATGGATTTAATAAAACCTCTAGGATCGTGGCGTTGAAGGTAGGGATAAAAATATCCCTTGTAGAAATACCGTAGTTGTATTCTGCAGAAATATATCCAGTAAAGAAGACGAAAAGAAAAGAAAACGAAAAGAAAAGACGTCGGGACCAGGGTCGGTCAATCCGGCTGTAACAAAATTTACAGAGAATTAATAAATTGTTCGGGATTCCCAAACGTTGGGAAGCGTGGCGTTCCACGAGTAGTAATAACTTACCGTCTTTTCCAACAAATGGCAAATTTAAGTGCACCACAAAATTCAGGCGGGCGACCAATCACTTAGAAGCCTGGAACAATAATTTAGTATGATATCGAGCACTCGTCACGCTATACAATTTATCAATCCGAAAGAATTCAATCTTACCAAAGAAATGAAGGATTATTCCTACGTCACCACGTCCTGAGGGAAAGTTTTTGAAGTTTACGGCATCAATAGGCCGCCAATACCCAGGATTTATCCCGATTGGAAAAAAATTAGTTAAAGTTCAATACTTCATCAAGAATGTTCGTCGCCAAAGTGAGAACGTCAAAGTTGACAGCTTCCACCAAACACCAAAGACAATCGATGACAGCAAAAAAAACGTTCCGAAATAGACTTACTGACGAGAAGCATGTAACGATTTTTTAAACTCGTTACAATGTATTCCTAAATGTTATAATTATAAAATATCTTAACATTCTCTCCAGGTTCACCCACGTAATAAACCTAGAATACTACTCGGACCTGGTCTCAATCTTGGCCCGCCTGATATCAGACGAGCTGATAGGCGCACGGGAACGTCTCCTGTGCGTGCGCACCGTGCTCGCCATGCTGGCCGGCGCCGGAGATGCACTGAATGTAGATCCTGCCAAGTTCCATGCGTATCTCTATGCGTGCATGCTGGGGGCTCATGCTGGTTAGTATAGCTACAAAAAAAATAACATACCGACATCACAAGCTGCATGAAAACTGTTCGCTCTGAACTGAACTATGCCACAACCAAAATGTGCATCTCATTTTTTTTTTTAATTTGCGCTTCTTGTTTTTTTACAGGATTTTTATCTTGGTTATGTTAAGGAAGGTCGCAGAGTAGAAAACCGAGGTCCTTTATAATTTACGCAATCAACCGCACGCTCCGTCTGTGATTACAATTTGACATTGACACCGCCTTTATGTGGTAGAAGTAAGAGCGGTTTTCGACTATCATTGCGCGATCTATAACCACTAAATATCACGTTTTTAGCAACAATAGTCCCGTCAGTAATGATAGACCGATCCCAGTACAATGTGACATGGTCATTTTCGGGAACTGGATCGGGCACATACTTGTAGTACGGTACCTCAGAATCCTGTAGTTGAAAAGTGAAAGTTTATTTTTCATAGTAAGTTGCTGGTGAATAATCCTGGCCACTTGGTTATGCCTGTGCAAGTACGTTAGCCAGACGAGTACTTGCCGTTATTATTATTCTTATTAACGTTTTCCAGGCAGGACCCACGCCGACTCGAAGATAATGCTCGAGTCAGTGACGCAGATCTGCGCACGCGCACGTCGCGTGTCGCCCGCGATACTGCAGGCCTTCGCCAAGCGTGTCGCCACTCTGGCGCCACAGCTGCACCACAACGGGGCGCTGGCCAGCGTGGCGCTGTTGCATCAGTTGGCTCAGGTTTGTGATGTTACTATATTATCAAAAGATAAAGATTAAAAGTATGAATATTTGGTTGGTTCCGAATGTCAATCTTACTACCTCAAAACAATGTTTAGAATAATCCTTATACGTAGGCACCGTTTTTTTCTCAGCAAAGAATAATAGGCCATTTAATTTTCCGTTCACACATAGCGCGAGAACATACTCTATGTATTGGTTAATTTACATTGCATCAGAAGGGAATCGAAGAATTTTTGATTTTTGTAATGTAGAAATAAATTAGACATGATACCACGGGTAGCGCATCTTCCCAAGAATTTTCGCGACTACTGTCGGTGACGTCGATACATTTTAGCAGTAGGAGGATTTCTTTCTTTCACTCCCGTCGCGGTGTAAATTGACCCATCCATACTAAATAATTGAATTGATAGCATTTGCTACATCAGTACTTTTCCTCGCAAAATCTTACTTTACCCTATTTCGTTATGCAGGCAACACACGTTACGATATACTTGCGCAAAATTAGACTTACACACACAAGTAATACATTACCGTGTGTGGGATGAATTAGCACAAGTATCCGAGCCAATCGTTGTTACGCAGACTTGGGCATGTCTAAACTTGCGCAAGTATATCGCAACACAACAATATTTTACCCAACAGCAAAGCAAGGCCGTCTCAACTCTCCTCGAAGCAGACAGCGAGGCGAGCGGCTCGGGTCGCTTCGACCCGACGCTGCCGTCGCCGGAACACTGCAACGCGCACGCGGCCGGCCTGCACGAGCTGTGCGCGCTGGCGCGACACTACCACCCCGCCGTGCGGACTGCCGCTACTGCAGTCATGAGGGGGAGCTTGCCGCAGGAGTTTCATAAGATGTAAGTTCCGTTATTGCTACTGAATACTAATTCTCAGTCACTTGAGGATTAGTGTAAACTGAAATCTTTGTAGTACAGAGGAGCAGAAGCTACAGCAGTGACCAATAATTTTATTTTACTGGATAGCTCATATATAACGGTACAAATTGCTGCCATTGATTTTTCCGAATATATCGACACGTTCTATAGACTTTATTTATAAAAACATCATATCAATTACCCATGTTTGCAAAGAAATACATTTGATTTGGTTTCTTGATTTTTGAAAGTTACAGTAAAAATATGGTTCTCTTTGCAGCAGCTTTGCGGTATACACTACTTCCAAGATACAATACTAACAAGTGGCTGTCTTTTGAAACTTCTAGACGTTCAAAAAGCGCTATAACAGTCTAAAATAATAGTTATGGTTTCTTGAAATGTTTACCGTAAAATATTTTTGGTTTTGTCATTCCCAGGACGCCCTCTCAAATATTCAACGCATACGACGGCTCAGAGATGGCGTTCAAGCCGTCGATACCTCCTCCGAAGAAATCCGACAGTATCAAGAAGTTAGCACACAACCATCTGTGGGCGCAGGCTGACCTCAAGCAGATGTGCGAGGCCGTCGAGAGTGGCGTTCAGATGGTCATTAGCGAGAGATGAGGAAATAAAATCATTGTTTAGTCAAAATGTGGCGTTTTATTTATAATTAACTTAAAGAAAGAAAATTGAATTAGAATAAACAACTTACAAAACAAAAATATATCTTTTGGCTTTGGAATCGTTTGATGCGAGAGCGATCTGTTTTAAAACGACACTAGAACTGTCTATTTTTATAGGATTCCGTAGCTAATTTTGTCAACGGAACCCTAAGTACTAAACCTACGCTATCTGTTGGTGAGGCTCAAGCGACCGACAACTGAAGTAATTCACCAAATTATTATTTACACTGTTTATTTGGAAGATATTTCATGACGGTCAAAACTGTTCATTATCAAACCATTTAGTGACACGACAATCGGCACAGTCTATTTTTTCCGATGTTCACCTGATTATTTGTCGTAAATCATGATTATGAGATATTTATTTACATTTTTATCTTTATTCGCTTACATGATTAAGACTGACATGCATTTTTAACGATACATACATAAATATTATGAGTTCAAACATGATCACTACTTATATTACAACAACACATTATTGCTCCAGCTTCTCGTTCCACTCTCGTATGGTGTTGACAAGTAGTTCGAATCTAGTCGCGCGCGCCGTTTCTAGCACGCGCTTAGAATTCGCGCGTTCAGTCTCGATTTTCTCTTGTAAGGCTGTTAGTTTGGTGCACCAACTGTAATTAAGAAAATAACATAAGAATGTCGTCACGGAATCGTAGTCACATCATAAATCTGCCTGCAGGCAGAGGTTGAAAGCAAATCCAATTTTTCCTAGTTATGGTGTCAGTTCATATCCATGCAAGTACAAATGTGACTATTTCAATTCAAATGCACTTTTATGTTTATTTTCGACATTATTGACTTTGGCGAAGGAAAATCATCGTGAGGCAACCAGGACATAGCTATGTATTATAATTTATAACACACCGAGAACTATGAACCGAAGTATGAATAGACGCGGTAAAATCTTGTAAAATCCGTATACTAATATAAAGACTAATATTATAAAAGCGGACGAGTCTTTGCTGCGTAATTTATTGTTAAATGTCGCAGCATCATGCTGTGATAGGAGCCTTTTGGCCTCGCACATGACTTTTTGCTTAATTTTTTAGTTTGTTTTTATTTTTATTGTTTTATTTTTAATAAGTGTGTGTTTTATTTGATTCCTGTGCTTGTCCCAATAAATACTTTTTCTATATTTCTTTGTTTGCCTGTTACCTTTTCACCTCTAAACCATAGAAGCGATCGTTATGAAATTTGAAAGATAAGGTAGCCTGGGATCTGGGATAAAATATTAAGTTGTGACTAACATTTGTCTTAATAACATGGTTGACTAGGTAACTCACCTGTCATTCTGCTGTTCCCAGAACTTCAGCTCGGCGTCCACTCTCTGGTACTGCTCTTGCTGCTGCTTCAACTCTTGCATCCTCGCGTTGAGTTCTCTGAGCTCTGCGGCGGATGCGGCCACGTCTGTAGCTTCCTTGCTTGTCTCGTTGTCTAGCATGTCTTGCTCGCGTTGCAATGTTGTTTTCATCTCGCGGATTTTTGCGCGGGTTTCATCCTGGGTAGGAAAAAAAGTGGTTATAGCATTCATTGAGAAACTTTGTATGGTTGTTTCTGGGTATCTTTTAAATAGCCAGAGACCACGTACTTTCAAAGCCTAAAAATGTGACTTGGTGACTAATCTCATAAGGGTTTTTGATAAAATTGCGTGCCTTCTATGTCACTTCGCCTCATGAGTCCCGTGTACACGTGCACTTCTTGCCTAATCGTTATACCAGTTATAACTTTACAGATTGTCGCAGACATGAGATAGCGAATGTTCTTAAAAGCACGGGAATTGAATTCGCGTCAGAAATTATGCTATTGTTTTAATACGATGAAAATTTATATAAACTGGATTAACTGCTTTTGCTAAATTAAGTAACAAATTATACAAATAATTAAAAAATAACCTGATAAATTCTCACTCTGCTTAGCCTTTTCCCAACTATATTGGGGTCGGCTTCCAGTCTAACCGGATGCAGCTGAATACCGTATTTGACATGGAGCGACTGCCTATCTGACCTCCACAACCCAGTAACTGGGTAATACGATACCCCTTGGTAAGACTATAGACTGTACTTGGAAGATAAATTATCAAATTAAAATTATGTCATCATAAAATTCCTCGGCATCGCTGTCGACTGGTAATGTGAAATCTTGGAAGTCAATAACTTACGAGGAGCGTAGCCCGTTTCCTTGCTAGAGCGGTCTTCTCTCGCGTTTGTTCTGCGCGTTTCTGAGCCAGTAATGTCGCTAGTGAGCGTAACGCATCCAGTCCGCGCGACACGCTGGTAGCACATTCGGCGCTCATCAGCTCCCTGGCAAACAAATATTATGTGTTAGCTTCGATCCCAAATCAAATCATTTCAACTAAACCATTAAATCTTACGGAATCAATGGCGATAATAATACATCTGTACATTCCGCCAGCAGCTTCGCCTGCGTGATACCGTTATAAATGATAGCCTATGTTATAATATAATATAGCATACTACTGGTGAAAGACTTTTATGTAAGAAACTATTCAAAGATATTTAAAAGAGTCTGCGCCCAAGCTAAATCAAAATTATTAAGTAACAAAATTAGTATTTCTAATAATAAAATAAAAGCTGTGTGGCAGATAATTAACAAAGAAACTGGAAACACGAAACAGCGAGAACAGAATGAAGTGTCTTTAAAAATTGATAATGAAACCATTTCAGATAAGTTAAAAGTTGCTGAGACACTAGAAAATTTCTTTACCAACATCCCAATAGAAGTTACGAAATCTCTCTCCTCATCATCTATACTAGCTGAATCTCTTCTAAAAGAAAACTTCAGTAAGGACATTCCAAGTTTTGAATTCAAGCCTATTTCTATTGTCACAATTGAAAAAGCATTCAAAAGTCTTAACATAAAAAACACTGAAGACTTATGGGGCATTTCCGTTAAGGTTCTTGGAGATATCATTGACACAATTGCCCCTGTTCTAACAGGCATATTTAATCAATGTTTAGATAGCGGTACGTTTCCTGATTTAATGAAACATAGTAAAGTAGTACCAATTTTCAAATCGGGTAGTAAGAGTGATCCCTCTAATTATAGACCTATATCTGTGTTACCAGCATTGAGTAAAATATATGAAAAAATCATGCTGAACCAGATGCTGTCACATTTTAATTCAAATGGGATTTTACATAGTCACCAGTTTGGTTTCACGAAAGGTAGGTCGACAACTGACGCTGGAGTAAAACTCATCAGTCACATTTTGGAATCCTGGGAGAATTCCCGGGATGCAATTGGCATTTTCTGTGACCTCTCAAAAGCGTTTGACTGCGTTGACCATACTACACTGATCTGTAAATTACACCACTACGGAATTCGTGGACAAGCTGCTGACCTTGTTCTTTCTTATCTATCAAACAGGCAACAAAAAGTAAACGTTAATGGGGCGACGTCCTCGGGGTCTCTAGTTAAAATGGGCGTGCCTCAAGGTTCAATTCTTGGCCCTTTTTTATTTCTAGTCTATATAAATGACCTTCCTTATATGATGGCTAACTTATCGGATATAATTCTATTTGCTGACGATACTTCTCTAATTTTTAAAATAGATAGAAAAGATACAGATGTTTTACATGTCAACGATAGTCTAGCTGTTCTTTCGAAATGGTTCGCAGCTAATAATCTTTTACTGAATGCGAACAAAACTAAATGTATTAGATTCTCATTACCAAATGTACCTCAAGTTGATCTAAATCTAAAACTTGATGGCAAACAACTAGATGCAATAACGGAAACTATATTTTTGGGAATTACTTTAGATTCAAAATTGCAATGGGGCGCCCACATTAGAACTCTTTCAGGTAGATTAAGTTCAGCTGCATATGCAGTAAGAAAAATAAGGCAGTTGACTGATATAGCCACAGCTAGGTTAGTATACTTTGCTTATTTCCACAGTATTATGTCTTATGCCATTCTGCTGTGGGGATCGGCAGCTGACGTAGATTCAATTTTCATCTTACAAAAGAGAGCAATCCGCGCTATCTATAAAATGGGTCCTCGCGAATCCCTTCGAAACAAATTCAAAGAAATAGATATACTGACTCTGCCTTCTCTTTATATCTTAGAAAGTATTTTGTATGTTCGCAAAAACTTAGGACTTTTCAAAATAAGAAGCGATTTCCATAATATAAATACACGTAGTAGACATGAAATTTTGATACCCAAATTTAGATTAACTAAAACAAGCAAGTCATTTCTTATAAACAGTATCCGCTTTTATAACAAGTTGCCTAAGTCGGTTACAGAACTTAGCGATGGGAAGTTCAAAACCCACATTAAACGCGTTCTTATCAAGAATGCATATTATAAAATTAAAGACTACGTTGAAGACAAGGAAGTTTGGCAATAATTCCTTCTGCACATGTGGCTTCCCTGGTAGCTCATTAACGACAAATTGTATAAGTCTATTAACTGCTCCCAAATTACCATGTTTATATATATATATATTTTTACATTTTTATTTTTACATTCTTCCTTGACATTTAAATCACGCTATTATTTGACATTATAATATACCTACAATTTAACTTTAAATCTTTATTAGTGGCTTTTGTGATCATGATAATTATTCAGAATTGTAATATCAATCACGTCATTTCGTTTTTAATACTTTTTTATTTTTAATAATTTATTTATTTTTATATAGATTATTTTCTATTTTGTGAATGTGAGAACGCTGTAGGCTTAGTGGATTTGCTGACCATAATTATTTTGTTAAGTACCTGGTACCTGTTGAAAGACCTACACTGTCCTCCCATACCTAATAACACTGTTGAAAATATTGTAAAAACCAATTATTTTTAAAAGAGTAACCGTGGAGTTTCTTGCCGGCTCTTCTCCATAGGAAACGACCAATTGGAACCGTGCACCTAGCTTCTGACGTTTCATAAGTGCCCATGTAGGTTTATGTGAAATAAAATATTTTGAATTTGAATTTGAATTTAAAAATCGGATCAGTAGTTTTTGATTTAATTCATTAGAAACAAAAATACAACTCTTTTCCCTTTAATATTACTGGCGACCCGCCCATGCTTCGCACGGGTGCAATGTACAGACGCCAGCAGGTCAACCTACCCGAAACTGTCAAATTTTCCCAATCAACTTTGAACCTTATACTTTAGTGATAAAGTTGAAAATATATTAAAGAAATTTGACAGATTGTAGTAGGTTGATGTGCTGGCGTCTGTACTGATGCACACGTCAATATCCCAATGTTCATACGGTTAAAAACAAAATGCAGTATGAAACTGATGATCCCAAATTATACAGTAACAAAATATCGTTCTGATCATCGCCGTGTGCGGGCCTTACAATTAAAAAAACAAAAGGGGTCTATTGTCTATGCATGGTCCTACTATTTCGTTGAACAGGATAAATTAAAAAAATGGTGTCCTTCGCCACTTGTGGAGTTTGGACGTCCAAATACTTGTATTAATTCAATTCATAAATTAATTTCAATAATCGCAGTTCCTTAACAGCCGACGAAAGGTCAATGACCCCTGTCAGTCATGGCGCCACGCCGCGCGCTGTTAGCCATAATTATTTTACTGCGCGTAATTTTAAATCTGTGATATCTTTTATAGTTTTGATTTATATGTTGTAATGTCCAGGAATATTTTAATCTTAATTAAATGGTCAATTTTAATAACATATTTTATCAGATAAGGATTAATAATATACTGGTCAAAATAGGTTCGGTTTTTTTTATGAAATTCTGTTAGCAAAAAATGGCTACTGTGGGTCATAGAAGATAGACATATACTATCGCGGACTTTTCTGTTGACAATTTAGTCAGCACACGCCATGTAAGCACTCAAAAAAGTGGTAGATTTTTGAGATGGGGCTGTAAGGGTTTTTTCAAACTATCTAAGTCTTATAGGAAATAAAATTATAACGCTTATTCGTTCGAAGTTATTTTTTTTTTCGGCTAGTCTGTCCATCATTAAAAGTAAGTTGTAGTTTCTTTCCTACCAAAAGTATGGAAAAATATTTTTGAGATTTCTTACTTTTCTAGTACTCAAACCTCAGTTAGTCCGATAGAGTTTTCTGATCCCTATAAGAAATAGGATCGATTAGCATAAATTCAAGTTTTTGTGAAAACTGCACATTTTTTGCTGACTGCATTTTTTTTTTCAAAATCTGTGAATGCAGATCAAAATGTCTCAAAAAGTAAAGGACAGTCTCCAAAGTCCGTTTTCCTGTAGCTACAACGGCTAAGGTAGCTGCCCTTACTGCCCCATCTCAAAAATCCACAAACCAACGACTCGCCCATAGACTATACTCGCCTTTATACTAAATATTATAATGAGGTAAAATTTGTTACAAAAACTAATGTATAATGTCAACTTACAAAAAAAAATTAATCTCCGGAACTACCAGTAGGATTTGAACATATTTTTGCATTGGATAGCCCAATTCTTAAGTAATGTTATGCGGACGAAGTCGCGGACAGAAGCTAGTTAGAAATAGATTGATTCGTTAGGATCAGAATAGGGATGATGACTAAAACAATCCATTTGTTTTGTCCGTCTTGTAGATTATTAAAAATAATGTACACGTATTTTTTCATTTTTTACGTTATCAAAAGATTACAGCGATACATTGAGTTAAAATGTGCCACTACGTCATCATTATGTAGATTTTAGAATAGAATAGAATACTCTTTATTGTACACAATAAAAAATACAGACATGCTATTATGCTTGGGACAGGCCTATGTCCAAGTGGGTCAAGGGTGTCAAGTGTTTCGGCTGAAATGATGATGCTAATGACATAAAATAATGGTAAATCTAAAACTTACTTTTCATCTATAGCCAATGAGGCGAGATCGGGGAACTGTGCTGATAAATGTATGAGGCCTTGTTTGTACTCCACGCAGCTGTCCAGGGTCTTCTTCTGCCAGAGAGCCAGCTCCGTCTCCTTGCTGAGCACCATCTGCAAAGGCGGTTCTCAAATAATTTGTGATCTAAGGTGTCTATAGTTTAACCGGTCAAGCCGCGCGTCGCTAAGTGGATAACACTTTCATAAATCCCATCTCACAGTATATGCTTCTAACATGATAAGATCTTCGTCCATTCATCCGCAAAGAGATCACCTGTGCTATACAAAACGTAATATAATTATCATATCATCTCTTCTAACACTGGAATAATAATTTATAAATGAGATTTTAGTAATTACCTTCCCGATTTGTTCCGTAAGTGATCGCTTTGAATCTTGCACACGTAACGCGTAATCCACTTCATCCAACAGTTTGGTGCGTTGTTCCACACTGAGAGGCTGCGTCTCCAACTCTTGTTTGAGCTGCTGACACTCCGCCCTGATTATTATTATAAATCAACAATAAAAAAAAACAACTTTCACTAAGGACCAAATATTTTTTTTTTCATAATTCGACAATAATGACTCGACTTGTAAAGCCACAGATGAATACTCTCCGCAAAATCATTCAAATAAAAAGCGACTCTTGCTTAGACACAATAAAGTGCAATTCAGGTCGCACAGCGTTAATTACCTACAATTACATTCACCTACACGTTTCTATCGCGTAACTCTTAGATTTTCTGACTACGTGACACTCACTGAATTGTCCCAACAAGTCGGGCCTGTCGCGTACTTGTAGCTTCATACCTAAAATGCGGAGTGAACCATCTGTATTCATCCGTGGTAAAACAAGTAAAAGTTGTTCATAATGATCAGTTTAATTTAATGCCCCTTTTCGGGTTTTGAGTTATTTAAATTACACCTTGATTTTGCAGGAGATGCTAATATAAAATCGTACAGAACGCTCCATATAAAATACTGGTATTCAACTTCATCCCGTTACACTGAAACTTAATAAAAACATAGTTGGGAAAAGCAGACGATGACAAGATAACCAATATAGCCCAAAGAATTGGTAAACTTAAGTGGCACTGGGCTGACACATTGCTCGCAGAACGGATAGCCAATGGGCCCGAAGGGTTCTGGAGAGTGTCCCTCGAGGTAGACGCGGACCTGGCGCTAGGGCACTGCGCTGGAGGCGAAAAGTACAGGACCGGTCGATGTGGCGACATTTGGGGAAGGCCCATGTCCAGCAGGGACGTGTTTCGGCCGTAATGATGACTTACGTGGCCCTCTCTATTTCTGTATCGATATTTTTCATGAGATCAGCCAGGTCGGTGAGCAGCGTGCACTGCACGTCGTACGCGGCGCGCTGGGCCCGGCGCGCCGCGCGCTGCCCCTTGAGCCCGCCCAGCAGCGCGTCGCGCCGCTCGCCGCGCCGCGCCTCGTCCGCGCGCGCGGCAGCTTCCACTTCGTCTTCGAGGCAGTGCTCGTATTCTGGAACAGTGACGGTTATTTTATTCACTAACTAGGTTTTTCCCGCGACTTCGCCCGCGTGGATGTCGGAAAACATCCCACGGGAACGTCCTACCGGGATTACATACCTAATAGCCGAGGAAAAGGTCATCGACTCTTACCGCTGCGCCCGCCGCCATCGACCACAGTTATGTAGTTACGCGTTACTGACTTTGGATGGTGAACTATGTGCAACATAACCGCAT
This sequence comes from Xanthia togata, assembly GCA_963853775.1. Taxonomy (NCBI): domain Eukaryota; kingdom Metazoa; phylum Arthropoda; class Insecta; order Lepidoptera; family Noctuidae; genus Xanthia; species Xanthia togata. Next base: position 2,239,046 of record OY970811.1, on the reverse strand, counting down.
GGTGCACTACCTACCTCTATTTGACCACAGGAAACTCGTTATTCGACGCTTATGATGATCATTTCCTGGGAAACTAATTTCACATTTGATACCTATGCTAATAAGTAGCATAGCAGTAATACATGGTGTATTACTGCTATGCTACTTATTATTGTTTTTTTAATGATATTTTTTTCAGTTGCACACTTCCCAAATAACTGCTATTTTTTAGGTATACGACTCGAGTGTAAACGTAACAACAGTTTTTCAACATACTTTTGATAGTCTGTCTCAACTCTGCAATCCTTTCCTCGTCATTGCCCAGCAACGCTTTCAAGTTTTGCAAGTATTCGTCATTCAAGTCCTCAAACTGGTGACCGGGATCTTGAAATCTGTGTATCAGGAGAAATGTTCATTTGTGTTAATTATATAACTACCTTCAGCCATCACTTAAGGTAAAATACAAAAGAATAAGCATTGGTGAATAAATAAGCTCAGGAGTGCTACACACTTTTCGGTACGGCATCATTCAGCATACAGCCGGGCAACCAAATCGAATATAATAATGGCCTATTCAGATACTGTCTCGCTCGGTAGCGACACTGGTCCAGTGACTAACCAGAAGGCGGACCAGTATCACTACCGAGCGCGACAGGGATATCGCTTATATCTGAATAGGCCTTAATTATTTAGTCTTTATGTTCGGGAAAAGCCGCCCCGAAGAAATCACTACACATAAACGGTTTTCATTCGGCTCGGGCAGATCGGTCAACGCCGTTGAGCCTCTAACCTCGCTTAACCATATTCGGGTCGGCTTAGTTCGAATTGAGCAGAACAATTAGAAGAAATGAAGCCGTATATGTATTGTGTAGTAATTACTTCGGGGTCGGCTTTGTTGTTTCAAAAATATTGCCGAATCGAATGTGACTTGAGCAGTGTTTAGCATCCCTAACATGCTGCGTGTTGGCGATCAAAACGTACATAATCGTGGTTACATTTTTATTTTTAAGCGCCCTGCGGATTGACCTGCATAAACCTCGATCCCGCGGGAATGTCGGGATAAAAAGTATCCGGTGTCCTAATCCAAGTCATGGTCTACCCATGTGCCTCAATTCATCCAAATCTGTTCGGCCGTTTTAGCGTGAAAGCATAGCAAACAAACAAACTCACTTTCGCATTTACAATATTAAAAACAATAAAATTAAAATAATAAGTTAGGATATTATAAGTTTAGATAGACATTTTTGTAAGAATATTATGATTTTAAAGAGTGTCCGTGGAGTTTCTTGCCCAACGCTTTGGAATGGACAACTACCTTCATATTTCTGACTGACAGTGACTGACCCCTTGACAATTCAAAAGCCTGTAAATGGTTTAATTGAAATAAATGCTTTCGAGTTTAGTTTGCATACCTGATCCAGCACTTGTACAAGTAGTCCCTGCGCAGACACGACAACTCGTCCTTGCCGACGTACAACCACTCGTCACACACCATCATTTCCTACAACGAACATGCTGATTAAAATATCGGTAATACTTCTTCTCCTCTCGAAAACGAATTATTGCAGAACAGCTGGCAGCTGAAAATTGTAAAATATTAGGCAGGTACAGCCCGATTCAAACTTAATGGCGGCTCGGAACATGAGGCGAGTCGCTGCGCAGTAGCGAACTCATGTGTCAGCGGGGGGGAGGGGTGCGGTACTGCGCAGCGAGTGACTAACTTCCGAGCCGCCAATAAGTTTGAATCGAACTATATCAGGGCTGATTGCTTAGAGTGCGACGCGAGCCTTTTGAGAACGCTATTTTAATGTTTTTTAAATTATTTTTTTGGTTCCACAATCATCCCATCCTCAACAGCTGACGAGTGTTTCTTAAGTACCTGCAGGCACTAGAATAAAATTGAAGTCTCAGTAAGTAAAATAAATACTCACGATGTGGCTGGCGAGGTCCAACAAGTACGCTATAAGCGCCAACGCGTGTGGGAATGCGTGCAAAGTGTTGACTGTCTTCAGCCAGGACTTGGAGACTGTTCCAGGGTAGAGGAGACGCTTCGATAAGTGTGGGAGCTGGTGATAATGAATTTACAACATTTGCGTTAAAATGTCTTCCTTCGTCTTGCAGATAATATTATTGAGTATAACTTACACTTTACAGTTTGTTAAAATTGTATTGGTCTAGATTACTTTGTCAATAATGAGACTATCTTGAACTCTGATTGAAACCCTAAATCGAATCAATTCAACCAATCAACAAAGTCGACAAAAACCTCGATAAAAATCTGTCATTGCAGTGACAAATGCGCTTTTTGCATATTTATTGCAGTGATAAATGCGCTTTTTGGATATTTATTGCAGTGATAAATGCGCTTTTTGCATATTTACTGCAGTGACAAATGCGCTTTTTGCATATTTATTGAAGTGACAAATGCGCTTTTTGCATATTTATTGCAGTGACAAATGCGCTTTTTGCATATTTATTGAAGTGACAAATGCGCTTTTTGCATATTTATTGCAGTGACAAATGCGCTTTTTGCATATTTATTGAAGTGACAAATGCGCTTTTTTCATATTTATTGCAGTGACAAATGCGCTTTTTGCATATTTATTGCAGTGACAAATGCGCTTTTTGCATATTTATTGAAGTGACAAATGCGCTTTTTTCATATTTATTGCAGTGACAAATGCGCTTTTTGCATATTTATTGCAGTGACAAATGCGCTTTTTGCATATTTATTGAAGTGACAAATGCGCTTTTTGCATATTTATGAATGGTGTCCTACCTAGTTTCTCATATACATTACAGGCTTTTAGATACTCACCTTAGTAACATAATTATCAGTATTAAGCTTGGCATCCTTAACGATAGCCGTCAGTAAGGCGTTCGCGATGTCCACGAAGCGCGCGATGGTGAGCGGCCGCATGAGCGCCATGCCGGGCGCCGCGCCCGCGCCGCGCGCCGCCAGGGCTTCGCCCACGCGCCCGCACTCCGCGCGCTGCCACGCCACGGCGGAGATGGGCCTGAGGGACCAGACAAAGGAAAAATCTAATAAAAAAGTAGATGTAAGATTGTATTGTATTGTCTGAGAACTTATTTTGCGTACGCCAGACGTATGTATGTGTACCCTTACCGAAAATACGTGACAAAAGTTCGGCGTCATTATGACTGCAATGCTTTTTAAACTACCTCTGACATAGTAGACCGAAATTACGCTTCTTAACCGGATTTCCAGCATGTGTGTTGCTATACTTAGATTATATGAGATTGATTTTCACGCAAAATTTGTGCTTAAAGTTACATGGAGTTGCTGATATTAACATTGCCATACAAATCACTAATCACTAACATATTATAAAACGAATTCCCCCGCCACGTGTCTGTCTGTCTGAACGCGATAAACTCAAAAACTACCGAACGGATTTTCATACGGTTTTCACCAATGGATGGAGTAATTCATGAGGAAGGTTTAGGACCTATAATTAATTATGGTTTTGTGTAAATTCGCTGAAATATTATTGTTGAAGTTGTCGGAAAAAATCATGCCGACTGGGAGCTTTACTGGCGAGCGCCGCGAAAACCAATAGTTATAAGTATGAAAACCCCGGTTAAAATCCTGATAGTACCTACTATCGCGTGGAATATTTTCCGAAATAGGCGCGCGGGCGAAGCCGGGCAAAAGCTAGTACTTAATAAAAAAACATGGAATGGCAAAGGTAAAACTCAAACTTACCTCAGATCTTTGATAGTAACAAAAGCCAAAGCTCTATCAAGACAAGTTTGCCAGCTACGAGTTGCACGATCTTCTGATGGAGTCCTCTGTAAACAGGAACGCACATTATATATTTTTTTGTTTTTTTCACAAAAAATTTCACCACAGGGTCATATTATAAAGACGATTTTACAGTTAAAAAAACCCAACTGCAAAAACACATCACTGAAAAGAGAAAAACAAGCATTACTATATAATTTTAAATAACCTGAAATATGGTGTAGTTTTTGTTTGTCCCCATTTTAATATACCCAGTGACACTCGCGCAATTAAGACGAATCTAACGACTTATCGTTCATCAAAATCGGTTCAGCCGTTTAGTAGTTACTAGTGAAGATCGAGATGGACAGTCATACATACATATATACAGGTCAAACACATAACCCTCTTTTTTTTGCTTCGCAGTCTGGTAAAAAGAAAGGTTGAGTCATTCCTGTTTCAATGGTCATTAATAAACATTTTATAAATGTAGGTCAAAATGGTTTAATAGTTTAAAAATAACTAAGATACTTACAACTGGTGTTGTAGTAGGTCTGGTGGCATATTGACTGGAACGCAGAGGTGTCATGGAGGACTGTCCAAACCTCTCTCCTTGCTGGGACCGGGATCTCTGTACAAGTGTCTTACATTAGGCTTATAATAATATTCATTCAATTGCTATGCTGTACTAAGTCCCTCTTAAATAGGACCTAAACATGACTTGTGTAATGTGGGTGTATTATATAAATCTCTGGTGGCATGCCTGTTTTCCCCAAGGGGAGAGATTTATAATACTAATACTAATTTATAATAAAGTTAAGCTGTGGCAAGCTGCATATGGGTACTCATTAGTAGCTAGGGTCCTCTACCAGTAGTACCCAGTAGTACTATACCTAGATAGTCATTTAACTTTATAATAAATTTTAAAGAACTTTTATTTGGTGTTGGACCCAGTCAGTGGAAACTGCAATTTTTCAGAGATTTATGCAGTGTTACATATTTATATTAATCACTATTGAGTTTTTTTTACAGAAAAGGAACAATGTATAATTAAAACAGCACAAACTTACTCCATTCATAGGTATCTTACTAGCAGAAGTTTCTCTGCTCAGCCTGCCGCCTCCAAACGTTCCTCTGGCAGGCTCTGCACTGCTGGAGCGGTGTCCCGCAGCGCTGGGTCGCCGAGCCTCCGTGGACAGGCGGTCTGTGGACCCCGGGCGACGGGGCTTCGGCAGTAACGATACTTTTCCTTCTAGCCTGGAGTTATTAAACGTTATCCGCGGAATCAAGTTTATATTAATGCTAAATCATAATGATCAAATGATTTTAGGCTGACTATTGAATAAAAGGGTCATAGTGGAACTATTCTAAGGCGAAATTCTATTTTGTTAGTTTGAAGGTACCTTGATTTTCGCAGCACGCTGGATTGACCAGGAACATATCTATTTGGATTCATTCTTGGAGACGTATAACTCAAAAGAAAGAAACAACAAGAAAGAATTACAATTTATTTCACTTTTCATTCACAACAATTCAACAAGTTTTCGTTTGAGTTTGAAATTCAAAAGCCTGTCAAAGATCAAAATAAACTACGACCACAGATAAGCAAACGTCGCAAACGATGCGTTCATGAATATCATTAGGTAAGGTACACACAAAAAATTGAGCAACTATTATTGTAAATTCCTGAAACTTTTTTCTGCCTCAAAAACCAGTTGTGGGAATGTTGGGTCCAATAAACATAGTTTCATGAAATTGGTTAAATTTGTTGGTCTGTTAGAAGTACTCATCACATCTGGAAATAGAATTTGAAACAATAAAATTATATTATTTTTTATTAGATTTTTATTATGTCATATACTTCTGTCTAACCCTTCGGGAATTACAAGCATGATGTTATGTTACGAGTAGTCTTTAGCTGACGAATTTATGAAAACATAGCTTGTTTATTAGCCATTTAATAGGTTCTTCAATTTTTAGCAAACGGAATTACCTAATCATCATAATTATTCTCCTGACATAACCCAAATCATTTGGGAATTGGAATTACTTAAGCTTAGATAATTGTTAACCAACTACTTTACATACCCTTATTTTCTAATGCATGTTTTAGGACATTGTCCACATTTCGATATTTAGCGTTGATGGTAGGACTGACTTGCATACTATTGTGGTTTAACACAGGGAAATGTTGACCAAGCATCTGTACGCATTGTGGTGGATTTGTTTTTATTTGAAACTTTATTTTTCTTATCTAAAACATACGGTATTCATTAAAATTATAATAGCCAATAGTTTGTTGCCACTTGCCACTGCCAAACAATCAGTGATCGATTTTGAAACATCTATTACTGGATCGTGGAATTTACATTATAAGACTTCGGTTGAGAAAGAGTGGCATACCTAAGTGCAGGACCTAGGTATTGGACTGCAAGTATAAAATCAGTAGGGCATTAAACTTACTTCTTGACAAGAGTTGTTAACGATTAGAATAAGAACATCTTCTTTATAAATTCCTTTTATTTTATGATGCATGTTAAACGATTCCAAAATCTTTGTGTCTGCTGTTATTAAAAGTTGATCGTATTGAACACGAAGGAACGAGTTCGATATTTTGGAATCATATTTTGTCCAACTTCCTCTCCACAACATAAGCTTATCAATCGGGGTTGCCCATGAATCTGAAATAAAGTAAAATTTAATAACCATGACAAAACAATAAATGAATAGATAAGGAGCCTTATTACTTGTATTGCTGCTCATGTTGTGTTATTATTTTACTAATTTGTTTGCTGTTACAAAGTTGACTGTTTTCTGACGAGTTCCCGCCAATTTTTATTTTTATTCGTTTTTGTGATAGCACAGTCTTCTTATTTATATGCTCTGTGGTCTTCTTGTTGGGGCTTTATATCTGAACGCACTTTGTTTGACAATACAAATCCAATTGGCATTCTGAATTTCTGATTAGTATGCCCATTCGACATAGATTTATCTTCCATTGCTTTTGTTTTATTAGAACCTTCAGCTGATTATCTTCGTCTTTCTCAAAGAAATGTGGCCAATGTTCAATGTTGACATTGACATTTGTAGCATTCAGTGAACAGCAGTGAACATTGACCAGATTCAATGGCAGTGAATGCATAATATCCCTATGTAGTCTGTGAGTGAATTAGTATCCGTATTTAGTCTGTGGAGTGATTATATGTCATTATTTTGAGAACTTGGTGACACTAACAAAAATAAATATTTCATGAATTTTACTGTTTTCACTATAGTTTCATGAAATTAAAAGCAGGATGTCGGCAGGAACTTACTACTTCGTCATCGTCGGGCACTCTGACAACCCGATATTTGAAATGGATTTCATTCCAGTCACGAAAGAACCAAAGGTACTTTACTCCCACTTTTATTTCGTATTCCTTCAATAATTTGCCAGGATTCTGTATTGAGGAGTATATGTACATTTGTCTTAATAATACATACTTCGCTGCCTAACCTAACCTAATTTGGTTGCATAAATGAACACTATTATTGCAGAAAGAAGACAACAGACATTTGAATCAGTTCATAGCCCATGCAGCATTAGACCTGGTAGATGAACATATGTGGAAAGTTACGAACACATACTTGAAGTCTGTTGACAAGTTCAACCAGTGGTTTGTTTCTGCATTTGTGACTGCTAGCCAGGTAAGCATAATGAGATGCCTAACCCTTACAAGTCATTTGCTTGGATTTAATAAGGTAGTTTACTATGGAACTGTTTGGTAACAAAGCTAATAAAAGCATGTTATGCTGCTGCCTGCACCAATACTGTGCTGATTACAAGCAGTTTGATGTTACAGCTGCCATCTATTATTTAATCAGCCACTCTCTGGTATCTTCATTGGACATTTTTTTAAATAATATCTGGAGGATTACTTTTGTCTTGTAACAACAAACAAGTTTTAGCTGGTACTAACTATCTCAACAAAAACTTTTCAATTCTCTAGATCCAATAAAAAACGAGGAGGGACGTGCATACTAGTAAGAGAAGAGTTAATTTTTAGCCAATTACAAGTAACAAATGAAATCTCTTGCGATTATAGTTTCGAATGCTGCGGTATAGAAGTTCCAAGTCATAACTTAATACTAGTATGTGTTTATAGAATACCCGATTCCGACACAGGTATATTTTTAAAGAAAATGGAAGTATTGTTACACAAATTAACTCATAAAAGTAGGAATCGTATTGTAATATGCGGAGACTGGAATATTGATATCTTAAGAGACACTAAACCAACAAGAGAATTAATATCTATTTTAAATAATTTCAACTTATTGACTCATGTTAAAATGCCCACTCGGAAAAAAAGCTGCATAGATCAGATAGCCAGTAATATCTTGACCCAAGACACTAAAAGTAGTCTACATAACCTAGCTCTTTCAGATCATGATACTGGGCAGTCATTAACGTTCTTTCTTCCTTTAACTAATAGTACGCCGAAGACGACCAACTTTTTTTATGAGGTCAAAAGGGATTACAGCAAAAATAATATAAAAAAATTCCTTGATTGTATATCAGCTTCAAGTTTTAGTGAAATATATGATGAAACAGACTGCAACAAAGCATTTAATATATTTCATGACCTATACATTTTGTTTCACAAACTATGTTTCCCTGAAATAACAATAAAAAGATATAATAAACCAATAAAAAATAAATGGATTAGTAAAGGAATAAAAATATCATGCATAAAAAAGAGAACCTTATATTATAATTACCAACATGATGCCCTAAGCAAAAAATATCATGAAAAAAGGTACCTGACCTATTCTAAAATTTTAAAAAGATGTATATCAAATTCACAATTAATAAATAACAAAAAACATATACATAATTCTAAAAATAAATGCAAAGCGACATGGTCTATTATAAAAAATAATATAAATAACGACGAAAATCATAAAAATGAAATCAAAGAATTAATAATAAATGATAAGATAATTAATGACCCTAATGACATATGTAATCAATTCAATACCTATTTTATAGAAATGACCCATAACTTTAACCTCAGCAATTATAATAAAGTCAATAACATTGATATTACCACTAACACTGACAGTATCTTTTTGACTCCAGTAAATGAACAAGACATTATAAAAATTATCAACTCTTTAAATGACACTAACGCTACTGGATATGATGAAATTACCACAAAAATAATAAAATTAAGCAGTAAAGGCATAGCATCACCGCTAAGTTATATAATTAATCTGTCGTTTGAGACAGGAACATTTCCTACTAGATTAAAACAATCTATAGTTAAACCGCTATACAAAAAAGGTAACCGCACGGATATGTCAAATTATAGACCCATTACATTGATACCTATCATAGCAAAGATTTTTGAGAAGGCAATGTACGGAAAAATAATCAACTTCTTAAATAAAAACAACATACTTACCGAGAACCAGTTTGGTTTTAGGAAGAATAGTTCGACTTCACTTGCTTGTTTTACTTTGGTCAAACTGATATCTGAAGCTCTCAATAACAAAATGTCGGTATTATCAGTATTCTTAGATATGAGCAAAGCATTTGATTTTGTTCCACATACTCGCTTACTTTGCAAAATGGAGAAATACGGCATAAGAGGCTTGGCACATGACTGGCTTAAAAGTTATTTATCGAGTCGCCAGCAAAGGACAGTAGTTTCAAAAATGGACAATAACACAAGAAAAACTTATAGTTCAGAGTTAAAAATAAATAGTTGTGGTGTTCCTCAGGGAAGCGTATTAGGGCCTCCATTATTTATAATATATATAAATGACCTTTGCAAGAGCCTAAAACATAATTGTACACTATTTGCTGATGACACTACTTTGACGATAAGAACTTCAAATAGAAATGCCCTAGAAACTGATACTAACAATGAATTACTTAGTGCAATGAAATGGTTGGAATCCAATAATTTACGTGTAAACATTGAAAAAACAAAGCTAGTATCATTCCAAACATATAATTCGTTAGTAAAACCACCTCAAATACAACTTAATCATTCAGTTTTGGAACCAGTACCATCGACCTTATTCTTGGGAATAGTGATTGACGAAAATTTAAATTGGAAAGAACATGTAACAAAAGTCTGCACTCGACTTGACAAATTTGTGTTTGCTCTAAGAAAACTGAGACGAATAGCCAGCAAAGAAACAGCCCTTAAGGCATATCATGGCTATGTTTCGTCAGTGCTACGTTACGGCCTCGTTATATGGGGTAATTCGGTAGACGTGAACAGAGCATTCATTGCACAAAAAAAATGTGTCAGAGCTGTTTATGGGGCAGAATATTTGGAGCATTGTAAGCCATTATATAAAGCACTAAAAATTCTTCCACTTCCTTGTCTTTACATTTTTGAAATTTGTGTATTTATAAAAAGGTATTCGCACATGTTCCCATTGTATGAAAGCATTTCCAAAAGAGTTAATGAGAGAAGCCCAAATAAATTACTTGCACCTAGACAGAGACTACATTTGTATAGCAGGAATTGCAATTGCATGGCGATCAAAATATTTAACAATTTACCCCCAGCCATTAGAGTGTTGCCCATTAATAAATTCAGGAAAACAATATTTGCCTGGCTTTTAGAAAACTGTTTCTATTCAGTTAACGAATTTTTTAATTATAAATTTTGACATTATAAATATTTTGTGTATTTTTGTGTACTATTGATTGACATTTGACATTATATAATTGGTATATTTTGACATATAATTCAGAAATAATATAAGAAAAAAATTGTAATTGTAATTGGCATTGTATAAAAAATTACCTATTTCATTTCAGAACTTATTTATAATTAATGGGGATTTTAATTTTAATTGTACTTTAATTTTAATATTTCTACACCGGTAACGGTAGTATATGTGAACTTTTATTAATATTAAGATCTTAATGTACCATGTACTGAGAAATAAATTATAAATAAATAAATAAATAAATAAATATTTTCCAGATGAGATTCATAATGGTTCATGACGCACGCAATGAGGACAGCATCAAGAACTTCTTCACAGATGTCTATGAAGCATACATCAAGTTAATGCTGAACCCCTTTTATAAAGAGGACACCCTTATCACATTACCAGCTTTTGAGAAAAAGGTCCAGTTTCTAGGCAAGAAGTACTTAACATAAGATAGTATAAGTTTAGTGAATAAGATGTATTTATTGGAGCTAGGTAAATAATAAGCTAAAAATGTTATACATAGGACAAACAGTCCTAACAATACATAGTCTACAATGGAGTGGAGTGGTATGTATGTATGCAGTCATAAGTGTAGTGTGCCCACAGAGAGTATGTGTGTATGCCCATACAGCCCGTTACATGGGAATTAAACGTACCTGGTGAAATGTGGGTGTACTATAGGTACATTCCTACCTAACCCTTCAGGAAATATAGGCGTGATGTTATGTATGTGTATGTTTAAAGCCTTGTGCAGACTGGGGTGATGCAACTATCAAAAAAAAATTTAAGAAAACTTCACGGTAGAACAAATTACCGGTGTTGCTTCGATCCATTCTGAACAAGGCTTTATCAGAGATATGAGATTACACACAACTACATAATTATAATATTTTTATATCAACAAGTTGCACCGACTACTACATACTACTATCTCGTGTCGTTGTCTGTCTATAACAAAGCATAAGCTGGATGATTATAATATTATGTTATGTTTATAATAATGTTCTGATGAGAGTGTATCAGTGTAAAATAAAAGATGTAAATATTTCTTAAAATAAATTACTTTTATACCAATTTTAATCACATTTTATTTCAATTTAGTTTGAAACTGTCTTAAATACTTGAATCATAATACTGAAATACTTATTTAGCATCATCACTATGTCACTGGGATAGATTACAGCAATAACACATGGTTTACATAATGCCTTTCAATTTAGATGAAGCAATCAAATAAAATAGTGGTAAGTGAGCCATACCTTTTATTTTTGCAATTTTTTTATGAAAGTGGATTAATCTGGTTAAACCATGTATTATTGAATAATAGTAGATTGTTTAATAAAATGCACATGTCTCAAATAAGAATATAATTCAAGAACATGCATGGTGAGCAAGCTGCCTCATAATCTAATTAACTGACAGTGTGGCGAGTTAACAAATGACATAAAATACCTTATAATAATACTTATTTCTATGCAGGCAGCAGCCAACTTGGACTTAATTCAAATAATTGAATAACTTTCTCAGATTAAATAAAAATTTGGAGTATTAAGTTTTGAGCAACTATAAATTAGGTACTCCAATTTTTTTTTTTTACTGTGCAGTCACTAGAACTTAGGCCCATTTTAATAAACCATTCTCAATAAGGTGAGACTCCTATACTCTTCATTGAAGGCTTTTCTGGATGAGACACCACAATATGAGTATGGTTCCGTGATAGACCATCAAACGCTGGTTCTACTGTGTCAACTTAAAATAGCACCTCAAGACTTGTCACTAACTTGAGAGAAGATTAATAAAACAGGCCTGATTAAACAGAAATTACACTTGGAATTTCAACATAAATTAGGAATTATCTGTAAATGATATCTGGCTGCACCCTTTACTTCAATATATCAACAAGATGGTTGGCGTTACATCACTAGGGTCATATATTATTAGTTATAACCATCATAGTTATCTTAGTGTTTAGTACAAATCAGGAAGGCCTAGGTCTGCGTCTGGTACACTTCCAATTGAGAAATCATCTGAAAAAGAGAAACAAAAATAATATTGTGTTTTTGCTCCCCCTATTATGTAAGTAAAATATTAAAGGTACGTCTATTACTAAGGGCTACATAACAGTCTGAAGCAAACAGATAATTTGCCCAGTTTGAATAATTCCCTTTACCAAAACACCTTCCTTCCTTTGCTCAATCCCTTTCTCTACATGCTGCTTGCTTCTTAGCCAGCTAAAGTAATAATTCTTAGCCCACATATTTCACCTTTAAAGAATTCATCCTGATATGAGCAGTTGAAATCGATGCTGTATCTCTTTGTAGCTGGTGGAGGAGTGTTGGGTGGAGAAAACTGCTTCAGGATCTCAGGTTCCGGTACCGGCAGGTAGTCAAACAAGTCTCTGTGGTGATTGTCTGTCAAAAGAAAATTATTTGTGATATAACTTGTATTATAGCTATGAGTACAATTATTAATTTGATAAACAATTAGGAAAATAAATAATCTGTTGATTGTTTGTAAATTAGGTAAGGATTTTTTGTTTTGGTAATACCCTCTTATTTGAGGATTGCTTAGTAATAATTTCTAGCAAAACCATTAGGAAGATGTTACAGAAGACCGACTGACCAAAAAATTACCATGAATTTTCCAAACTTACCATACTTGTAAGAGGGTTTGTGGAACTCCACATCATCCCCACAGAGTTGCATATCATTGTTCTCATCACTATATATCAAGGAGCCAACATTGACGGCTCTAGGAGTGAATACATTCCTCACAGGAGTATTCTTCAATGCCTTCCCAGTGTTAGAGAGAAAAGATTTCTTAGGTAGTTCTGACTTCTTTACGGGCTCATTAGGCTTCACCGGGCCAGCAGAGGCGATCTTGGTCTTACCGATGTTTTCTGAAAAAGTTAACAGTCATTTAACTTTTGTGAACAATAGGGGGTAACTTTTACTGGTCATCAATGTTACGAAATAATCAGGCTATCATGTTTTATCAGGGTCAAGACCAGCAACCAACTATGTCCTATTGATATCATGAATATAATGTTATAAAAAGTGATTAAAATAAAAGTTCTTACCGATATTCGATAGCGGTTGGCGCGAAACATTTTTCACAGTTTGCCTGGTGAGGTGGTCGCCGAAAATATCGAACAGTGACTCTGCCATGTCGTCAGGGATACAAAATTGCACTTTAATGCAATGAAAAAACTCGAATTTATTAAAAAATCAGTATAATTTCAATAATTTTATTGGAATTGCACCAACAAATACAATACAATCGTTGAATGGCAAACGGTTTTTTGAATTATTTATTTTTGTTTTTTTACCGACGCTTTATCTGTCAAACGTGTTACTGAGTCTTTTGGCACGACACACGGTGGGTTGAAAATCGGTTTTCATAGACTTAGGGATTTCAATTTACAAGTGCCTTTTTTTGCCGGATATCTTTATTACTAACAAAAATGACACCCGAGTTCATTCTGCACAAAAACGAAGGAATTATATATTTTTTTACAATAAAATTGAATGAAGCTAAAATGAACAATTTGAAAGTCACTACTTCAAAAACGTTTATTTATTAATTCGAACGTAGGATTACAATTACAACAAATAAAATAAAAGTTCGCGATCGAGAGTCGCGGAGGATCGCGTCCGCGGTCCGTCTTCGTTGGCGGCATAGATAATACACTTTATAATACAAGAGTTGGCGGTTCGGTTACCTCCCTCCCCCGCCTGCCTCCCGTTCCCTGAGCTCCCGGCATATGAAGTGCGTGGGTGACGGAAGGGGGGGGGGGGGGACGCTCAATGTATGGCACTGCGACTGCGTAACAACACCGCACTTACTATGTCCATAGACCCCGTGTTACACAATATAATTATCTCTCATGTCAAGGAAAACCGAAATATCTTTACAGGTACTTATTATTTATGATTTTTTGTCGAACTCCACATAACGATATTGCTACCGATTCTTATTTAAAAATCCTCAAAATATTTATATTTATATTTTGCTCGCAAAACAACAGAAAAGTGCGTGGAATTATACGACTGGTACTACATGTCGTCGTCAAGCGTACATAAAATATTAATACACGGGGCTAACATAATCGAGATTTTGCTGATTGGGACTCTCGGAAGGACCCTCAGTCTCGAAACAAAGATTTTAAGAGATTCCGGGAACATCACTCGCGGAAAAGAAGCAGGCAAGATTTTAATCAAGATATCCTAAATATGATTGTTGTTTCTTCGGATCCTTTCCTAAGTGCACAAAGGCCTATAATAGATACCAAGAGAAAGCAGAGCTTTTTTTGCTGAAACTCAACATTCAGTTTCAAGAAATTGAGTTCGAGTTTTTAGAGATATCCAATCTGGAATTTGACTCAGAATTGGAGTTCACCAACGAGAGTGATAAGGATTTTTTTTAATATTTAATGATATTTTTCATGTTTTTTTGTTAGTTTATTGTACAGAAGCAAACACACAAGACACAACCTACTTTTGACAGCTTCCGGTAGGTAGACGTGATGACGTCTGTACCAATACGTTTGGTTGTTATTTCCATATATTCGTTTTTTAAATATTTTGTATAGTTGTATTTCTATTACTTAAATAATATTTTTCTATCCTCTGTTTTATTTAAGATAAAAATAAAAATAATAAACAGCTTTTTTATTTTTCTTGTTTTATATGTATATTCTTATTTGGGTCATTATAACATTCTTCATAACGATGTTCCTCACTTAGACACTAAAAGGAAAAAAAAAATAAAAATATTTTGATGAATAAAAAAAAATGGCAGCGTTAACCTATGTGGAGTATGACAAAAAACATAAATAATTAGCACTATAACCACCTGTAAGGATATTACTACTAGGTTATTATTAGGCTAGATTTTTCATACTAGCTTTATACAAATTTTTCGTAAAAAAAAAAAACTTTCGATACGGACTCGGGTGTCATTTTTGTATAGGAAAAAAATCCGGCACTTGCAAATTGAAATCCTTAGGTCTATGAAGATGAACCCGATTTTCAGCCCACCGTGCGTCGCCCCAACAACGATGATGAAATTGATGAATGTTACGAAATCTGTTTCTTGTTTTCACAATTTCCGAACAAAAAGGATTGTGTCAACACTGTCAAAATAGCCAATTTATTTTAATTTGACAGACTACGACCAATAAAAATAAAGTTACATGCTCTGTAATCACTTCAAAATAAACTCACGCGTATTTATTTTATTCTATTGAACTAGAGTACGTACAAACCGATAAAATGTCGGAAGATAAGTCTTCCAAGACGAATGGCCTCGGGCCTGACCCCATGCAACGTCTGGCTACGTTCAAACCACCCCGCGACCTCACCTTGGGTGGAATAAAAACTAATAAAAAAGTATTTACACCGAATTTGAACGTGTCCAGGAATAAAAATAAAGGGTAATTACGTGTTTCATTTATTGTTTACGCCTTCGTCGACTTGAATTATGTACACCAGATAAGATTGCGGTTTGTAAACAATGCGACATAGTACGAATCCACAACTCATGATGGTCTTCCGCTAGTCGTAAATTTGTAGAAACTTTCTTACTAATATTCAGTGTAAGAATTGTGTTGGTATCGGAATTATTCGTAATTTTACTAGTTTAGAAACTAGTTTGTCCATGCAGAATATTTTGTTGGCTACTCTGAAATGTGTTTGATTCAGAGCTCCTTTAGTCAATAGTACATACTACAGTGTGGTGAGGATAACACACTTGATTGATGTTGATGTATCAAGCTGACCTTTCACTGTACTAAACATTTTTGTTACTTTTATATACTTCCTTTTATATAGTTTGTGCACCTGAGTCTTAAGAGTCCTGTTGAAGTGAGAGATAACATATTGCCGTGGCCATGCAGAAGAAATGTCTGGATACACTACAAGTTCCATTTTTTTTTTTTCAAATTTAGAGACTGTACAATATAGCTATTTTCTTAATGACCCTCGGCAAACTTCATGTTTTGGACGCTCTTATTCGACTTCCCAAGTCGAGAGAGCACCCGGTCTGCACCAAATGCAAAGGGCAACTGATAGAAATCCGATGACTGACGAAACACAAAGTTTGCAGAGGGAACCATAGCTAGAATTCAACAGCAAGAATCATGCAAGCCACATTTTAATGACTTAAATATATTGACAGTCCCAAGCTTGTACATTTTGGTCTTACTTAATTGCTTGTCAAAAAATATCTTTGAATATGAGACTGAAGATGAAAGGCAAAAAAGGGAGACACAAGAAGAAAAGATCTCCAGCTGAAGCAAGTGCCTCACCTGAATGTTGTAATGCACAGTGCCTACCACAAGTCATTAAAAATGTTCAATAAACTGCTGACAGAAATTAAAAGTCTAGTATAATACAAGTGGAATTCAGAATAAGCTTAAACAGTTCTTGTTAAATAAGTGTCTCTATTTTATTGATGAATTATAAATTAATACAAAGCCCGAAAGTAACATAGTTTTATTAATATGATTGAATTTTAAGAATTGACTAATGATTTTATTTTTTCAAATATTTTTTTTTAATTATTTTTGTTTTTATTATTATTCTTGTTTTGTTATAATTTGAATAATTGTAAAGATTTAAATAAAGATTGTATGCATGATGTTTCCTATACTTATATTTAGTTATAGAAATTCAGACACAATGTAAAAATTGTTATCGATTATCGAATAAATGAATTGAATTGAATAGACATTAAGAAAATAGTTGTACTGTAATATTTTATGACAAGTTTTCAGTTCTTAGTGCTTGTAAGCTGCCAATGTGATGATGATTTTGTACATACATACATAAACTCACGCCTTCTAAGCTGCCAATGTGATGATGATGTTGTACATACATACATAAACTCACGCCTTCTGTATTCAACACCACTTGCTACACTCCTATCATACTCCTTTTACTTCGTTTACGTTCATACATCTGGTCATACCTACACGCACGCCGAAGATGTTGTGTTGATAAAATCCATCAATAAACTCTTCATTTTCTATTCATAGTCAGTCATAAAAAAGTGTAATTTAAGTCCTTTGTAAAAATAATTTCAGCCCATCAAAACCACAACAGAATCAGAGAAAAGATGACAAAGATAGAAAGGAAAGAAGAAATGATAGAAATAAGAACTTCAGAAATGGGCCCAATATTATTAAGTCCAGTGGAGTGTTCTCAGAAGGTAAAAAATATAATAATAATCATAAGAAGGTAGGTCCGCCGGGGCTTAACTCCGCTGCCGCGAGAAATCACGGTTCAGAGGACAGAGCTCCGGCGGGATCTCATGGCGTCATGGAGAGTGCGATTGTCGCAACCCAGTGCAGGGCACGTCACTATTGCGGCGATCAGTCCCCTCTTCGAGGAGTGGCTAGAGAGGCGCCACGGCGTCCTCACCTTCCGCCTGACGCAGGTCCTCACCGGACACGGTTGTTTCGGGAGGTTCCTGTTCCGGATAAGGCGGGAGGAAACACCCGCGTGTCACCATTGTGTGAAACGGTGGAGCATACGGTGGTCTGCTCGGCTTGGGCGGGGCACCGCCGCGCCGTGTTCTTGTGGAGGTGATCGGCGGCGGTGATCACTCGCAACTGGCCCCGGGCCTTGGTACGGAGTGAGAGGGCATGGGAAGTAGTCACCTCCTTCTGCGAAGCAGTACTGTTCGCGAAGGAGGAGGCGGAACGCGTGAGGGTGAGGCAAATTTCACGCAGGATAAGCCCTGGGCGTCGGGAATCCCAGGCCTAATCCCGGCCACTGTAGGCGCGGGCCTGCGGACGGTAAGCAATGGGTAGCTCGCCGTCCGATAACGACCAGTTGGGGTCGACGGCGCGTTGTGTAGCCTTTCATGATCTATTTACCAGAATTACCAGGAAAATATTTTAGGAACAACATACATTTCGACATTTTCCTGCAGTTGATTTGGCAACCACACTTTCCAGAAATTCCTAAAAACGTTTCCTTTAGTTAATTTGCCATCCACACTTTCCAGGTCTGGGCAGTGCTGAGCGACATTCATCGCGAGCATCATACGGCAGCAGAGACTCAGATAGAGATACAGTACAGGCTATGCAGAAGCCCACCATTAGAGTTAAAGATGTTATTAAGGTAAGATGGCCTATGTAGAGGCTACATTTATGAGCCATATTTAATTGTTCCTCTAAAAACTTGTATAATCAGTTGTATAGTCATTCCACGCGGGCCGAGTGCGGGTTGGTGGATGTCACATCTTCGAATTTTTGTTTCTAGGATATTCCGGTTTCCTCACCATGTTCTCCTTCACCGTTTTGAGAGCAGCTAAAAACCATAGGGACCTTCTAATGATGTACGCTTTTTTAATTAAATGAGCATTTTTTTAAAAACTTTATGGCCTGTTCTCAAATTTGATTGCAGTATAGTATTGCATTATAGATAATAGCCGACTATTAGAGTAAAAGATGATGTTAAGGTGAGATATAGTATCTATATTGTCAGTTACTTTTTATGACTTTACATTATTATTATATTTACTTAAAAGAAAAAAAAAAAAAAAAACTTCTAACGAATATGCGTTATAACGAATATGCGAATATATATTTGTTGCTTGTGATTTCCGACGTTCTGAGAAAAAAATGGTCTCAAATAATTTTGAACTTTCAGTCTTGGTAAGACAGTGTTCCTGTAGCTACAACGGTTAAGACAGCTGCCCTTACTGCCTCGTCTCAAAAATCTATCCTGTATAACGTTGCTCACCGCTTCGGTAATACCACAGTCTGTGGTACAGACCACGGAATGGCCGCATCGGGCAGCGCTTAGACGGCGGCAGTACTAACAAAAGTGTGTTGAGCGCACAACTGTTGTCAATGACTTGTGTGTTGTGTGCGAGTAAACTAATTCGCTTAGTTTGTGTGGTACGTGTTGACAATGCCGCCTCTGGCAGCAGCCGCCGAGCCGTCTCTGTGCTCTGTGGATAATACAGTCGTTAAGTTTCATCATCATTTAAGTCGAAAGGTTTGAGGTATGCTGGACATAGGCCTCCCCCTCTGGATCTGTTCTGCGAGCTATGTACCCTGCTCATTGCCACTTAATTTGGCAATTCTTTCTTCGGGATATGTTGGTTACCTTGGTTCTCCTGAGGATCTCTTCATTAAGGTATGATTCGATTACGTAGGGAAACTCTAAGCATAGCTCTCTCCTTTGCCCTTTGGGTGACTTTTAGCCTTCAAATCAGGCCCATTGTGACCGACGATGTGATTGTGAGCGATTGATTTTAAGTTTACGTGTCAATTACTCATTTCCAGATCGACAGAGAACTAGAAGAGCAAAAGATAAAGTCAGTGCTTAATGATGGCAGCAATATGGCGGACGAGGACAGCAGTGAAGACTTCAAACACGTACAGGAGAGGGATGCGCCCATCAAACTGCCCATGGATGATGGTGGTACGTACCCTTTATAATCACGCGATCACTTATGGAGCAGGTAGCAAACTATCGATAAGACCCAAGGCGTTGCACATTCTTATTGCTGACATTTATGGCCCGACGACTCAGTTCTTAACGCGGTGACTATAATGTTCTATATTATGTACGTTGTGTTATCATGGTAAGGCACTAAACATAGCAAGTGTCCGTGGCGTCTTTATTGCAGACCAAATAAAGGAAAAAAAAAAATACAAAAAAGGGAAAAATACAAAATACAATAGGATGGATGCTCTTATCGCAATCAGCGATTGCAGCATGGTGGTGTGAAATGTAGTAGGATTAGTGCCTGTTTTCACTCACAGAACGCGACTTCTGAATGTATTGCCTAATAAAAACGCACTGTAAAATTTTCAACACTGCGTTCAGTGCCCAGAGTTGAATATCTAATGCGGCGCCTTTATTAGGCATCACATTTAGGTGTCGCGTAGTGTTAGTGACTATTGATTGAGTTTGCGTTGACTATGCGTAATTTAATTTTAAAATTTAATTTATTTACTCTACGCTAGCGCCGCGTTGACGTGATTAAAAATTCGACGCGGCGTTAGCGTTGCGTTTGCGCAGCGTCTACAATGCGTATGCGTTAAATGTATGCGTTTGTGAAAGTTGATATAATTAAAATGTAGTATGTGGGCCAATAAAATAAAAATAAAAATCGGGCCAGTGCGCCACGAAGAAGAATATATTAATTTAGTTTAGTAAAAGATTTTTAGGATAATTTCTTAGAAAGTTTATAATATTGTTTATCTGTCATCTGTGATATTTAGGTATAATTTAATTGGATCATTGAAACTGCACTAAAATTTTCAAAACGGTGTATCATAATCATAAACCTTGTAAACAATGTACATTTTATTTATATTACAATTATAAATTTTATTTAGGTACATTACAATTTTATATTTTATTAAAATTACAATTATACATTTTATTTATAGGTACATATTACAATTATATTTTTTCCTATGAATGTTTAGTTCCATTTTTCAGGAGCCATTCACTACAGCTACTAGTGTGACCGTCATCGTTGTTGTCTAACATTGAATGGTATTGTTTATAGGCTGGCCCAAAGTAAAACCGACCGTGAAGGTAAAACAGGAGGTGATCGTCAAGCGCGAGCCGGAGGATAACGACTGTGGTATTAAATTATTGTAGTTATGTCTTGAGTTACGTGGTTGCGGAGATAAGTGGTTATTTCATTTTGCCGTCCTACCTTTTTACCCGTATTTTTGTAGTAATTGCGAATACCTCCCGCTTTATGGAACCCACATTCAATATTTTGACATTGTTTTTTTTTTTTTTTTTTTCTTATTTTGTTTGGTTGATGGCAATATATGAATAAATATAATATTTGGTTATGAAATAAAATTACTACAAAAAAAATGAGTTTTGTGAAACTGAATGTCATTCATAACTCAACAAAATATTAGATTATTATTATAAAAACATATTATTTATGTCAAATCTGTATCTATTTTTCTGTGTGTGTACATAAATAATAAATAAATATTTCAAGAGTACACACCCTTGCATCACTTAATTCGTATACGGCGTAACTGGAGACATCATACTATTACATTCGCAGCTCTGCATCGCCATGTGAACTGTTCCCATTGGCTAAAGGAGCGGATATAATTAGTTCCTATGGCACTTTCGATGCATTCCTTGTGTATTCGGAATTGGTGTTTGTTGGTTGTAGTTTTTGTATCGTTTAACTGGATAAACAGATGCCTCTTAGAAAGAAACGCGGAGTAACGTTTTGTTTTTGTCGATCTGTACAATACGGCTGATGGATCATGGCCAGTCTGAACATAGGCTCTCCGAACTTTTGCTCATGTACACTCACACACTCGCCTTATGTCACCATTTGTTTCCTTAAAAATGTTATTGCGGAGCCTTCTGCACAAAGTTCGGACCGATCATGGTGCATCGGCCATATTGTAGGTTATTACTGATTGTATATTTACTCCGCGTTTATTAAAAAAATAATTTAAATTATTTCTATCTATCGGAGATTAAAATCAGTAAAGAAATACCGATATTTATTATCATTTTTTGTTAAAGTCAAATTAATCATTTCAACTATACCATTATTTTGTCACTTCAGATCCAGTTAAACGGTAAACGTAATATAGAACTGATATTGTAAACCAAAATAATTGAAAAGCTTGATTTTGGTTTCGAATATCATACTGTATTTTTTTGTAATAATATTGTAGGCACGCTTTTCCATCATATTTAAGCTTAATTATATAAAAATACATTTCATGAACGTCACAAAATCTTTTTTATTTTTGATATCGGCAGCTTATCGCGGATTTAAGCAGATACGCGTAACACACTTTGCTTGGGGCTTTATTTCATGTTCCTATAATTTGCCTGTTCACACTGCGATGATCAGTACATATTTTACGTATAAAAATTGGGATCACACGGCAACATCCCACTGTTCATTCATAGGGTTAAAAACAAATGCAGTTTGAAACTGCCAAATGATCCCAAATACACAAAAAACATTATAAGTACTGATCATCGCCGTGTGTACGCGACTCAATTATGACCGTATAAGGTCAAGTAAAATTAGCTAGCGAAACTCCTCATAACACGATAAAAAAGGAACTGTTTTTTGTTCAAGTGACTACACAAACTGCGGTAAAGAAATCATCTTTTTTATATTAGTTATGGATATCTATCACGTCTACGGAGTATCGTTGACTAATTTCATTTGACCCTGCATACTCTTGTTCAAACAGCTAAATCAGACCATTGTTGAAATGGGGATGCACCATACACCTCTGCTCATGCCTGTGGGGAATACAGATGTAATGTTTTGTTGTGTATATTTCGGTGGTGGCTTTTTCATAAATTCACTATTATTAGGTTAGTGTATAACTAGAGTTGTATTGCAGTGTTAACTGAGGCGGAAGAAAAGGCGCGCCCTGATGTTAAAGAGGTGTTTGAAGATACAGACGTCGTCAATCTACTGAGGAGTGATCAGCCGACACTCATATTATTACAGGTAAATTCCTCATTACTAATTGCGCAGAACAGTTATTTCCTGATGACTTTTGACGATTGAATATTCATTATTAGACTGTCAACAACAAATCCTTTGCTTTTCGCTAAGTATAACAATCAATAGAATATGGGGGCTAAGTTTACTACAACGAACCGAGAGGGGCTCGTGGCTAAGTAATAATAGACGGACGGGTCGATCGGTCAGGTTAAGCTACGCTTGCTGCGATCAGTCCGTGGATGGGTGACCATTTTAACTCCCCTTGGGTTACCCCTACGTGAGGGGTCGGACGGAGGGGTCACCCAAGGGGAGTTAAAATTAATGGAAAACAAGTTAAGCTGTTGGCACCAGCTGTCATTTTCTCTTTGACAGTCGTTTCTGGTCTTCAGAAGCCAGAAAGTCTGACAACCAGTCTTACCAAGGGGTATTGTGTTACGCAGTAATTGTGCTGTGGAGGTCAGATAGCTCCATGTAAAATAATGGTATTCAGCAGCATCTGGTTAGACTGGAAGCCGTGCCCAACGTAGGAAAAAGGCTACGCAGAATGATTTACTATAACGAATTTCTACTGGAATTATTTTAGAATAGTGTCCAAAATGTTATCATAACTGGACTTGACAATCCTCTATAACAAACGGCCTTATTGTAACTCCACTTCCAAGCGCTTACGAGTATGTTTCGTACGAGTCCTTGTAAAGGATTGCCAGGTGTGGTCTTTGCTGTCATAATATGACGTCACCGTAGTCTTAGGAAAAACTAAACAAAACTTATAAAGGTAATATAATCACAGTTACCAGATTCGCTGCCAGGCCGCGGCGGCAAGGTGGAAGATGACATGCCTCGACGCAAGATCAATGACGAACCTTCCACCTCTACAGGCGAAGAGAAGGTGGAGAAACCAGTAAGTATGGTTGGCCATAGGTACATGGGATCCTTGCTTATACAGAGCCGTCCAAAATAAAATTCCTAAAATCATTTTTTTTACATGCCTAAGAGATATTTCTCGATGGCATGTGAAGCCAAGTCACAGGCCCATGGGCGGCTTTAAAACTCTGTCATCAGGTTAGTCACCAACCACACGTAAAGAAGAAGAGATTATTTTAAGTAAATAGCTGATCACACATTCAGTTGTTAACGTGAAATAATGTTTTTTTTAAGAAACTTATTTTGTTTTTATTTTAATACTAGATTCCGAATTGCCGATATAAGAATATAAATCGAACTGTGTGAAGTTTCGTCAATTCATACTTTAAAAAAAAAAACATCTTCATCTTTCAGTCGGGTCAAAGTACTGATGTTCAATAAGTAACCATGTAAAGTACAGTGGGCAAAATACTGCTTGTTAAATAATATTTTACAAACTATCAATATTGGACTTTGCTCTGACGTCGCTAAAAGTTTTAATACGTATTCGAGAGGGGTATCGAATTAATTTAGGCGGTTGTCTGTTTATTAAAAATACGTATGTAGTATCCATTGTCAAACAACAATATTGATACTCTTTTTTTATGTTCATACATGTAAGTCTTCGAACCTCTAAACATTGTCCCCCCAGCCTCCAGAATGTAAAAAATAGCGATAAAATCTCCAAAATTTCCCTAAAGAGTAATAAAAATGAGACCCATATTTGTCAGGTGTGGGGTTCGAACCCACGCTCCCTCTCGGGAACCAGAGCTTAAATCTGGCGCCTTAGACCACTCGGCCAACCTGACATGATTGCTGATGACGAAATAATACTACTATAGCCAGTAGTGATTCATAATTGAATGAAACTGTGAAATCGTTTAGGCATGACATGACGCACTGTTCAATTATTATCGATTTAAGGCATGTTTTTAAAACTTTATTCCTACTAGCGCGTAGTGGCTGATAAATTGCCTGCTGTGGTGCGGTCATAGGTTCGATTATCACACTAAAGAAATATTTTGAAACCTTTACAGATAGTTCCTAATTTCATTCCTGCCCCCCTAGCCAAGTTGCAAACGATAAACGTGAACGCTTAGTAATCTCCAATAGATTTTCAACTTTATACCTATATATTTATAAGAGCATAAAGTTGAAAATCTATTAAAGACTACTGAGCGTTAATAGTTGCTCCTGGCTGGAGGCTTTGAGTGTAGTGCTTAAGGCAGCCACAGGATTGTTCGGTTAAGCAGTAAATACCTTAGTGGTATACCTGCGAGATGCCATAGTTAAAAAAAAAAAAAAAAAAAAAGCGACCGGAACGAACGAAAACACTATGTAATCTTCAATAGATTTTCAACTTTATATCCAATTACATAAAGTTGAAAATCTATTAAAGACTACTGAGAGTTTACGTTTATCGTTTGTGACTTGGCTAGGGGGGCTGGTCTGGGTGTTTGCGAGCCTATTGTATTCGCTTGTGTCCCTACCTCCTTTGGATTTTATTACTTATAGACAACGCTTCATTGGGAGAGTAGTGGCAAAAGTGTCTCCCTAAAGTACCCCCTGGCCCCTCAGTAGTCCCTGAGTTCGATTTCTGGGTATTGCATTGGGCATTTTAATACCTAAAGTAAGGCCACTTTAATAGGTAACATTTGACAATGCATCAAAATTCAACAACGTAACCTTGTAACGGTGGGCATAAAATAATATATTTTTTCGTTTTGTTAAAACTGCACAATTGCTTAACTTTTTTCAATTACGATTACATATTTATTGTAATAATAACCGATACGAGTAATTTTACGATTTGCTTTCACTAAACTGACAGACGTCAAATGTTACATATTAAAATGGCCTTACTTTAGTCAATTCTTACATAGTGAAGTTGTCTGTCTATAGGTACAGACGCCAGCATCAACCTACCCGAAATTGTTAAATTTTGCCAATCAAGTTTGAACCTTATTATTAAGTAATAAAGTTGAAAATGTATTAAGTAAAGAAATTTGACAGACTGTAGTAGGTTGATGTGCGGCGTCTGTACTTACAACTGAATCAGATAGGTCTTATGTTTTTGTCGTTTCACAGCTATTTACCTCTTATTTTATATAAATTCAAAATTAAAGTGATCTTTAGTCTCGTTGCAATAAGGTTCAAATAACTGTGAAAGAACTATACAGTGCTGCATGGATCTTATGGCACTTGAAGAACATTGTCCGAGGAGCGCTGTTGGTATACATTTATAAAATTTAATTTTAAGAAACCGGCCATGTGCGGGTCGGATTCGCACACGAAGGGTTCCGTACTACCGTACAATATTTAGGAGCAAACGCCGAATAAAAAACACATTTTTTGTAAACTTATTATTTGTTGTTACGACGGCAATAGAAGTACACAATCTGTGAATATTTCAGCTGTCTACCTTTTATGACGGTTCATGAGATACAGCCCGCTGACAGACAGACGGATGGACGGTCGGAAGGACAGCGGAGGATTCGTAATAGGTTTACGTTTGGCATAATTCGGGTACGGAACCCTAAAAAAACAAGATGGCGGCGTAAGTTCCGAATTTAGCCACGCGCCAAAATAATCTTGTACAACTTTAGCTATGTATTTTTTTTATTGCAGGTAGACAACAGATGCCGTTTGTCAGATTTAGAAGAAGGCCGCATCGGGAAGCTGTTGGTGCATCGCTCTGGACGAGTCAGCTTGTCTCTCGGTGATACTATGTTTGAAGTAAGTGTCCTTAGTCTTCCGTTATTTGTATCAGGGAGTTTGTTGTGAAAAGAAGATTCCTTTAATATTTATGACAAATAACAACATTACACGCTTTTATTCCCTGACGGGTTAGGCAGAGTTGCAGAGTTAATCCACATTTCGCCAGTTATGTTTAAGTCTCTTAAAGAGGCGAGCTTATTGCTATCAATCAAGCATAAATCCAGACTCCAGACTGCTGATGAGAAAAACCCTAAAGCTGCTCGACTTTGCGCACCGAGGAAGCTCAGCAGCCGCGCGATCACTAAACCAATGAGGCACTCTCGTGTGGTTTGTCACTCGAGAAAAGAAGAATTGCGCATTTGAAACTAGCCTAGCTAACACGCGACGTTTTTCTGTGTCTTATCTCCATGTTGCGTGACATTTTTCCTTACTATATGCCAGGTGTTTTTTTTAGTTAATACTGAAAAGGATAGGCTTTTCTCAACAAGTAACCGGATGCAGCTAAATACCAGTATTTTACATGGAGCAACTTCCTATCTGACTAACCTAGTAATAATCATGATAGTAACTTTCTTTTTGGAACGAAGTTCCTTAAAGCGGCTTGCGGGAGGAGTTGACTGGCAGAAATCGTCACGTAAGGAAAAAGCGTTATGGGGCCCTCCGTGCGACTTTCTCTCTTTCTATTTTTTTTTTATTTCAGGTGTGCATGGGCACGAAAGCAGCATTCCACCAGGAGGTGATGTCGGTGGGCACGGACGACGCGTCGCGCTCCGCCAGCCTGGTGGCCCTCGGAGCCCTGCAGCACAAGCTCAACCTCGTGCCCAACTGGGAGACCATGTTCCATGACATGTCTGTATAGTGTACTCAGAATAAATGGTGATAAATTGTAAAATTGTTTTTTATTTGGCTGGTGACATGACATGAATAGAGAATATAATCCCGGGATTACCTCGGATTATCCCGGAATTCTACCAAGTTCAGAATACCCTATGTTATGTATATTTTTGAATGCTCACTTAAATGTCTCGCTGATAGTGGCGAGTGTTGGATCATTTAGTTCCCTACAAAATGGTTGAGCTAGATGGTTTTGATCCACGCCTCATGTTCGTGAACGGGCGCCGTCAGTTGAGACTGGTCATCTCTTATATGCCAGAACTTTTTTTTTCATTGTTCTCACATTTAGAAGCAACAAGAATAATGTACCCAGGATTTTGTAATTTCTATATCTAAAAGAGTGTCCTTGGAGTTTTTTGCCCTTTCTTCTCCATAGAGATCTACGTTTTGGAATGGGCAACTAGTTTCAACTTTCTGACTAACTGACTGGACTCTGACAGTTCAAAAGTGCATGACAATTCGAAAGCTTTGAAGGTGGTTCGGCCGTAGTCACGTTACCTTCAGCAGGGCCATCATGAGCGCAGAAAAAAGGCGCATGCCACAGCTATTCTAAGCTGAACGAGCGCGCGAAAGTTATCATCGTTGATTTCTTGGTAAAGACAAATGTTTCAGTTCTGTTTTTTTACAAAATGAATCACATCTAGGGGCACTAATTATTTGCATACTTAGAATAGCTGTAGCATGCCCACTTAAAAGACCACCTTCAAAGTCGATTTTCTCGAATACCACGAAACTACTAGGGTACTAATTTTGTTGTCCGAGCACTAAATTATTTACCAAATATGGAAGCGATTGGCGTTGGTAGTCCGGTGGTAGTCACGGATATGCTTAAAGTCAGAGTGTAATGCAATGCAGACAAAATCTGTCTTGCGATCCCGGGATTAGCCGCGTTCAACCCCGGGATTTACCGGACTTGAAAACTCCCAGGACTGTATTCTCTAGTTGTGTACTGCAATAATTTTGTAATCATACATAGTGTTTACGAGTGCGAAGAATATATCTGTTTATGGATGGAGGGAGAGGAAGACAAACAAAAGATGGATGGATTGTGTGAGGGATGATAATTAATGACAAGCGAGAATGACAGCGCGACGGCTAACAGGAGAGAATAAAAGAGGAAGACCTTTTTTACATAATTATTTAATGTATCTAAATTATTTACAAAATAAACTAATCCGTTATTTCTAAGCAGTAGCATTGGTGGCCATAACTTCCTTTGCTTTTGTTATCTGTGTGTCTCTCTTCCCTCGTACTTGTTGCCTTTCAGGTCTATGGCAAAGTTATCTAGTCTAGGTAGGTAGGTCTATGGCAGCTTCAAGGGTCTCCGGTGCTATGAATGTTGCACTCAGGTCCTGAAAAATAAGGAAGATTTTTTAAGTTTCAATAATTGATTACGTAAAGTTATGTTCGCTGAAGACAGGTTTGAATAAGAATTTTTACACAATGACCTCATCCAAACTGTTGTGTTTTGCTGATGATATGAAAATTTATACCACAATATCATCTCAGAGGGACGCGACAGCACTAAAAGACGATCTACGCCGGTTGGAGGAGTATTGTCGACAGTATAAACTGGATCTGAATCCTATTAAATGCACGGTTATAACATTCCATCATAACCACATCTTACACTTTAGGGGATCAAGTACTTCCCAGATCTAATTCCATCCGTGATCTGGGAGTCCATCATGATTCCAAACTCACTTTTGAATCACATGTAGATGCAAGTGTTAAGAAGGCATCGAAATCACTGGGTTTCATAATGCGGTTATCCAAGTGCTTCACACAAGCCAAAACCCTGAAAATTCTATACTGTACTTTTGTTAGAAGCCACTTGGAGTACGCATCTGAAATATGGAATCCGTGTTACCACAAATACATTAATCGCATAGAGAACATTAAAAAAATATTAATAAAGTACCTATGCTATCACCAAAGAATACCGTATCATTCTGGAAATTACCTAAACCTCTGTAAGAAATATCATTTACTGCCCCTAATAAATCGTCGGGAGATCTCTGACTGTGTTTTGTTACTAAAAACATTTAATAATAATATCAACAGTTCCGAAATTCTATCCAAATTTTACTTCAATATCCCCGGAAGGTTGAAGCGGTCCAATCCGTCACTCCATGTGCCATTTACTTCGACCAACTATAGACAGAACTCATTCCTTGTGCGTGCAAGCAGAAGCTTTAATAAGTTGTGTGTACAGCATGACTTTGATCCTTTTACAACAAGCGTGTCCGCAGCCAAAAAGTGATTGAGTCTTAACTTTTTCACGTGATGCTCAATACTGCCCAAATTATGTTGGCCTGAGTAGCTTAACCACCTTTATGGATTCATCTATGTGCATAATAATATACCTTTATGTGAAGACTTGTAATTGGCTGTCAGTCACATTTTCAATGTCTTATTCTGGTTTGTTTAGCTGTAAGTCTTCCAAAGGAAATAAATAAATAAAAGTTATCTTTTAAGTTAATAATATACATCTGTTGTAAAATATCATTGGTCATACTTGAGAAGAATATCAAAAAGATTTGTTGATGAATAATGACTTTTACCTTCAGTAGTTAAGACTTCCTCGGAAGCTATCGGATCCTCTCCTTCAGCTTGTGATTGTGTGTCTCCATCCTCTTCAGGGAGTATTGCTCAAGCGTGATCACCTCCACTTTCTTTCTCTACTACTACCTACATGTTGCACCGCGACCTGCGAATTCCACTGCTTGTTTAGCTCTACGCACTGAGCCCATTCCTCGACTTCCATGCGTTAAGACATCTCTAAACTAGCACTCTCGTTGATTTCTCTTTAATCATAATTATTCTCATAGTAGAACCTTCTTATAGCCCACATCTGAGTCTTATAGTTATTGTGGAGACGTAGAAACTCTAAACGCTCTTCTTCCGAAACAACGACGGGACGTTTTGGTATACGTCCTTTTTGCGACTGGTCATGGTCGTAATGGTAACCATCGAGGTGTTCTGTGTGCTTCTGCGCATTGTACTAGCATGGGCCAGATACGCCTTAGTAAAGAATTTTGCGATACCATTATTTTCGATTAACTTTCTCGTTTTTGTTTGTTTACAGATATTTTTTTTTTAGAAACACGGCCACCACCCTCAGACTACACCTGACCGCAATGTTCATTTGACGTGTGTTGTGTGTCAGTTATGAGTTATGTCAATGTCTAAAGTCATTTTTTTTTTTGGAAATGCACGCGTTCGTAATAAGTTTTGTTGTTACAAAATTTCACGCATTACGCCCTGCACCCACCATGGTCCACCATGGAGAGGTAGTCCACCATGGTCCAACCAATAATTAATTATAATTATTATAGTCCAAGCCTTAATGATAGTGGCGACAAAAAAATCAATCCTTTAAATTACTTTTATACAACTGGAATCTATTAGTTTCTGAACACGCATCCATTTATCTCGAAACACGAATGTCAATTCAATTGTCAATTATTAACAAAACAAATGTCAAAGTTATCGAATCGGGCTGTGCCGGGTCTCGATGTTTATTTACCAAAAACTCAATGATCACAATAACTTGAGCTGATTATCAAGATGATAAAAATATCTGCTTTGAATGAAGAATCGGAGGAGGACAGCGGATCCGAAGAAGAGGTGACAAGAGAGGCGTCCGAGCAGATAGCATTGCAACAATACGCGAATGCACTTGAGCTTCAAAGAAAAGGTAATCTAAAAGATGCCACTCAGTTACTTAAGGACCTCCTCGATACAGAACTGCTATATGATGTTAAGAAGCCGGCACAAGGGGAGAAAGTACCAGGTCCTTTGTTTAATTTAAAGTATTTATCGTATAAAAATCTAGCGACTATGTTAACCGCATCGGAAGAAGTAGATGCGGCTATTGAGGCCTACTGTGCGGCTGCAGAGCTAGACGACACTGACGTCACTCTGTGGCATCGCCTGGGACAGCTCTGTATGCGTGTCAAACGCTACGAAATGGCTCTCCACGCTTTCCAACGCGGCGCGGACCGCAATCCTCGTCACTGGCCTTGCCTCGACAAGATCGTGACACTGCTTCTTGGTCTAGACTACAAAGAGGAATGTATTACAACCATACATGATGCACTTCAATTAGACCCAGGATATTTGCGAGGCCTGGCATACAGAAAGCATATATTCACAGTCTATCCTTACATAAGAGACTTCATGGAATATCTTAATCCGATTTACAAATGGAATGAAAAAGAAGATGAACCAATTGACGAGGAAAAAGCTGAAAAGCTCATAAAAGAAGCAGACAAGATTAATGAAATATTTCTTGAGCAACAGAGAGCTGAGCAATTTAAATATGTTTTGCCTGAATTAAAGTTGGTTAAACCTATTACCAATTTAAGTTGGGGATCAGTTGGAGAATCACTTGTTCATATGCATCACCATATGTCAGAGCATTATTATAGTCATGCCTGCAAAATCGAAATTATTTTTGAGAAAGAAGATAAAGAAGAGACCATGGAGGTGTGTGAGGAGCCCAAAGAATTAGAACCAGAGGAAAATAAGATTGAAGAAGTGGTATCAGAAACTGAAAAGAATGCAGAAAATGTATCAGAGAATGAAACCAATGAATTATCAGACAAGGACAAAGCAGCAACTGACACAGAAAAGATTGAGAGTGATGTTGAAATGGTTGCAGAGTCTGCTGAAGCACCTCCAGACAGTAAAGTAGCCAAGAAAGCTCCAGTTAGAAGGAGAGGTAGTGCACTCAGCTTTCTAGAAATGTGGGAATGGTGTACAAAGAGAAGATCTGGACGAAAGAAACCTGTTAGTAAACAAGAACAAGATGATAACATCTATGAGACACTGCGCAAAATGGTGCCTGTTTCTTTAGTGCTAGAAATGGTTGAGAAGAAAGAAAATCAAGCTAGAGAGACATCTCCAGACACATCAGACCTTGATAAACTATTTGAAGAGAAGGAAAAACTTGAGGAACGAAAAGAATATTTTGGGTCAGAAGATGAACAATTAGATGTTAAGAACTTCATTAACCAGCATACAGAAAACAAAAGGGATATCATTGATATTTTGAAAGATTACCTTAGTATTTTAGCTGTCAAATGGAGAGAGAAATGGCCACAGGGCCTTCCGGAGATATTCATTGAAGCTAACAAATGCTATCTCAATCATATTGATGTTCCAACATGCACCGGTGACAATGATGAGGAGCTGCTACACTATACCACAGTCAACATCTTGGTGGAAGAGTTTTCAGTAAATGAAAAATTTAACACATCTCCGATAGATGACAGGCATAAACATGATTTAAGTGTGATTGAAACTATAGGGATCACATTGAGTTTAAAGCCCCACATTTTCGAAAGTACCGATTGCTTAGAACTGACACTACGCTATCTCTGGGTGAAACTCCACATTCAATTATTAAACAAATGCAATGAGTTTGCTCTAGACTGCTTGTACCAGCTTCAGTATGAATTCGAAGCCATGGGAGAGCACCGTGACATATACAATTTAAACGTCGTCAACTTTACATTTAAACCAACAGTCAACGAGAATGAAGTTTTAGCTGGTGTTAAGTTCCTTGAGAGAAATAAGAGGCTTTCTACTGTTATGGAGTCATATGAGAGAGGAAACTACGAAGAGGTATTATCAATAGTAATTGATACTTTTGAACACTGCAAGACTATGGCTAGAAATGAAGAAGAGGTGTCCCTAGATTTTGCAGTTCACTTATCTGTTATATTGGATACTTACTGGGCTTTAGACAAGCCAGATGAATGCTTCAAATGGTCTCTGACCTGCTTACATGAAGCTCTAAAGCATTACTTTAGATTCACAACAGGATCTCAGGAATATGATAAGTGGACCCTCACAGTTGTTAAGATACTTTGTTGCATGGAACACATACTCACAACAGAAGGCCTGACATGTTTGGATACTGTTTCTCAAAAGGAACTGAGTCAGGGTCTGGAAGATCTCATCAGAGTCATTGGCCACCAAGTGGAGACAAATGCTTCTGAAATGCCTTTTGGCACCGTCATCCCCTGGATCGTAGTGCATTACATATTGCAGAGAGAGGAGGATCAAGGGAGGGTTAGAATGGAAAAGGAGAAAGTTGCGTGCGATGAAGTTCCAAATCCTTTAATGGTTTTATTTATTGCACATGAACAGCTGGGCAAGAGAGGTTGGTGTTGTAAGTCTGAAGCAAAACTACTCTATTTCACTTTAGACACGGTGGTGCCGAGGCTACGATCGCCGTCATTGGCCAAGTCTTTAGATCAAGTGGTCCAATACATGGAACAGTGCGTTTTCTGCTTGTTTGGGCATCCTGGAAGAAAAAATAAGTTAAAATATCTTGTGGATCATAATGTAACATCATCTACTTTAGACTGGAAACGAGCGCAACAACTATACGAGATCTTTAGACCTCCGATGTTACCGGCTCTGGAAGGCAAGCTGCCCGGCATCACTGCCGATACCGAGCAGTTGTTCCATAAAATACTTGCGCTGCTTCCTCCGGAATGTGACCCTCAAAAATACCTTCCAGAGATCGACAAATTCATTAAAGGGTTGGAAGATAAGCTACCTTACACTCCATCACTATTACCATACAAAATGAAGGACATTTACTTTCTGCTCGGCGATTATTATTATAAAAAAGAAGAAGTGAAGTTAGGTGTAAAGTTCAACATGTTAGATGTTGCCGTAAACAGTGACAGAGTAGAATCCTGGGCGAGAATATCTTTAGCAAAAGCTGTAAATTTAGATGCAATGCTTAGTTCTTGTAAGAATCTCATCAACCATGAAAGAGAATATTTGAATCCTGCAAAATCTGTGATACGATGTTTTAAAAGATCGATGGACTTGGATCCCACGCTAAGTCACATGTGGACGGAGTATGGAATGTTCGCTTATACAGTTCAGTCGTTTTGTTCTCGAGTACTGAAACAGGCGAGCGAGTCATTGAGTATGGAAGATTTCGAGTCTTTGGAGAAACAAAAGGAAGACATGTTAGATACGACGCAGAAATGTTTCATGACTGTGCTTGTCGATCTAAATAGCAGTACGGACGATGATTCGTGGCAGTTTTTCTTTATGTTGGGCAAAGTGGGTGAGAAACGCAACAAGCCACCATCTGTATACTTAGATTATTACATGAAAGCCGTGAGGAGTTTAAAGGAAAATGATGCGACGTATCCTCTGAAGATTAATTACAACACACCGACCCATTTGTGCATAGAAGTGTTAGAGGTACACTATCGAATTCATGCATCTATTTTAAAATACATAGAACAACATGAAAACAAGCCTATACCTGCATCAGTGGGCAAGGTTTTCTCAACGTGCATTGAAGAGTGGAAGAAAGGTCCTTTTACTAGAAAACCTAAAAAAGATGGTGCAGCAGACATAGAAACGAACACAGAGCCGAAACCTGCTGAACCAGTTCACCCGGCCAACATTCTCAAGCGATCCATCAGCGACGCAGGTGAAGAGGAGTCTCATGAAGCCAAGCGATTGAAGATGGAAGCCGCGGCGGCTAAGGTCAGGAGGTCCGCCTCCTACGACACGGAAAGAACGCCTAAAGAACCGATTGTGCAAAGTACGGAAGTGACTGACGCAAAACCCGTTGCGACTGCCGAAGAAAATAAACAAGAAGTTGTTATTATAGACGATAAGTCGCCACAACCAACACTGCCGTCGCCTCCACCACCACTAGACCCTGTCAAAGAAAAAACACCTGAAATAGAAAAGCCTTCGGAAGAGAAAAAAGACGAAACGGATGCTGAGAAAAAAGAAGACAGTTCTTCTTCGTCTTCCTCGTCATCGTCCGATTCCAGTTCCAGTGAGTCGTCGTCGGATAGCAGTAGCGACTCCAGTAGCGATAGCGACACCTCCAAATCGTCCAACGACTCTAAACCTCTTACAGATGACGAAATCATGAAGATCGTATCAGCCTGTCTCGACGCGCTAGAAGACTGTGCGAGTCGCTTCCCTCCACACTACAAAGCCATATACAGACTTGCTCACTATCACTTTTACTACAAAAAAGGTAAAGACATCGAGCGATGTCGAGATCTCATGTTATCCAATTTCACTTCAAGATCAGGCCAAAAATTGGGAGGACTATTCAGTGAAAAGAAACCCTCCAACTTTTTCAACAACATATGGAAAATACCTTCACCAGAAGTAGACAGGCCGGGCAGCTTCATTTTCCACATGAATCGCTCCGTCCTTCTCACTTTGGAGATATTGAAAGAGATAGACGATCACAAAACTCTTTTGGACCTGAGCTTGCACTTGCAGAGAACACCTGATCCTGACAAGAAGTACCTCCGTGACTCTGACCGAGAGGAGCTAGCTCAGCAAGCATTCTCGCTTTGCGTTCAATCACTAAAAGGACAACTGACCAAGTTCAGCCAGCAAGCTGATTTGAAGAGCAATGAGGTGGAGCGGCAAGCGCTGAACAGTTTAATGTTAGATATTTACAGAGCGTACCAGAGAGTGCAGAAACAACCGAACTCTAAACAATTCACGAACTTACTAATCGAAGGTTACAAGCTAGCCACAAGTGAAACGATCGCTGAAAATAGTAATCTAGTCGACATAAGCATGAAATACTGTCAGAGGTTGATTCAAAAACTGAAGCACGAAGCGATGATGTCTAGTTTGGATAAAAGCCAGAATGCTCAAAAGAAACAAGCTGCTAAAGCTGCTGTTGCTGAAACTGTGAAGGTTACCACTTCTACTGTGACGAGTCTGCCAAAGCCAGAGCAGAAACCGTCACAGCCTTCGACATCAACAGCAACGGCTTCAAGTTTACCAAAAATGTCGGCTCATGACATGGCCGCCGCATTCCAGAGCTTCATGCCGATACTGAACGACCCCGTGCAACAGGCAGCGGCCGCTCTTTCTTTATCTTATCTATCCAATATAAACGCTCTAGCTTACGGCCCGTCATTGCAGACCGCATTGCAGAGTACTCTGCAGAATTCATTCCAGGCTGAATTTTACCGTCAGTTCTTAGGACAGAGCTTCTCGTCGTCGTTTATGCCGCCTGCGAAAAAGCAGAAGCGCGGTCCTAAGCCTGGTTCGGTGCGACCTCCGGCGAACCCGCAGATGAAGGCGTCGAAATCTTTCACTGCGCCGACAATGCCTCCAGTGACCAAGGCTGCGCCTACGACTGTGAGCGCGCTACAGAAGTCTAATTCGACTCCCTTAACTCCCAGTATGGGGACGGTGCTTCAGAACCTGCCTGCCTCGATGAATGCTAACCTGTCCTCGTTCGGGGCAGTGCATTCTACGTCACACTCTTCACATTCGACGTCACACGTTTCACACACGTCACACTCGACGCACACGACGACACACTCGTCGCACACGATGCCTGCGCAGGCGCACATGTCCACAGCGTCGACTGTGAGCGCCGCTATCCACACGAAGCCTCCTATGCCGCATCAACAGGTTAGTCCAGGGAAGACGCTGCAAGAAAAGCTAGCAGAACGGCAGAAACACCTCCCGATATCAAAGAGCCACGAGATCAACGCATCCATCAGTAAGCTACCATCTTCGCTGACCATCACCAAAACCTCGGTGCCTAAGCAAGGGACGAAAAGGCTCGACGCTAAGAAACAACTGCCTTTCACGGAGAGACCTAAACCTATCACTACAGATGAAGTTATAGTACTAGATGATGATTAGATTATCATTATTTATTTATCAATGAACATATTGACCGCCCCAGTCGGATCATCATGACAAAGGTTTTCGTGCACGTGCCGCCTTAGTCATATTTAAATACGTCTGAGCCTAGTTTTTTTTTTTTATTTCATTGCTCGATCCTATTCATCCTAGGTATTTAGATGTCGATTTATGAGCTGGGTGCTGGGGGCATGGCTGATTTAGAACCAAGTGATCAATAGGTTTGTAGAAATTAATCTAAATCGTATATCATGGACTTATGTATAACTTTAGATTTAATAAATGAAATACAATCAGCTATACATATTTTAATTTATTTCCTATAAATACCTACTTATACCAAAATAATTGTAATAGGTAGTTGTTAAATTATTTTACATTGCTTGGAGGGCTTTTATTTGAGGGTTTTAGCAAAATCAGTATAATGCTATAATTTAGTTTATCTCGTCTCATAGGGTAAGCTATTATTTAGATATTATGTATTTTTTAGGGTTCCGTACATCGAAAGGAAAAAACGGAACCCATATAGGATCACTTTGTTGTCCGTCCGTCTGTCTGTCTGTCAAGACCCGTTTTCTCAGGAACGCGTGGAGGTATCAAGCTGGAATTTATATCAAATACTCAGGCCTACAGTCCCTTAGAGCTGTGAAAAAATCAAAGTTCTTTGCCAACGCAATCAAAAGATACAGACGTTTAATTCCGCAAATTTTCGACACTCGCAAGGGAATCAAAACCTACAAGGTACTTCCCGAGAACCATTGACTTGCCGAGAACTCAGAATCTTGAAATTTGGTAAGAAGCAACGTCTACAAAAGGAAAAATTGCGAAAACCACATTCTTTTTGTTTCGTCACATATTTTTTTAAAAAGAATTATTAAATTATTACCCTTTTCCTCATGAACGCGTAGAGATATCAAGTTGAAACTCATAACAAATACTTACTTTAATACTTAAAATAAATTTCTAAGTCAACGCAAAAACGTGTGCGTTACTCCAGCGGAATGTTGTTCGGCTCGACAGATAATTAGTACCCCATCTCGTGTAAATGTGCCCGAAATTTAGAATTTGTGCGTCCAGCCGATCTAAAGATATTCACGAAAAACAGATTCCGCTGGAGTAACGTTACCCCAGCGGAATGTTTTTTAACCGGTGGTCGTAGCCGAGTACAAACTAGCTACTTAGATAGATCATATTTGTGCCTAAATGTGCCCAAAAAATAAAATTTGTGCGTCTTGAGGTTTCAGAGTTATTCAAGATGACGCTGGGGTAACGTTTAGCAAATTGCTGTACCTCTCAAACGGCATGACATACAACTACGCTTTTTTTTAATACGGTGGGTCTTACTTTGTGCGTATGCTGTGCAATTTTATTTTTTCTTTATTCGACACCGTTGGAAAATAAGAAATTGATTTTCAAAAACCCAAAAATCGATCCTTGCGCTTCAATGAGAAAACCCTAGAAACTTACCAGTTATGGGGATTTATACCTTTTATGAACTCAAAGCATCATGCGAAATTAGATGTTTCTATTCCAACTCCTCAGAGAGCTATTCCATTTTAAATAAAATCTGGCTACGCTAAAATGTGACACTCCAATACAGGAGTTATTATTAAGTGACGTTAATTATGATTCGGCAAAAATTAGTACCGGGACTGTATTTTCTAGTTGAGTACCTACCGCGAGAAGTTTGAGGGCGAAGAATATGATATTTATGGATGGAGGGGGTGAAGAAGACCAAACAAAAGATAGATGAACTGTGTGAGGGTCATGAGGGATGATAGTTAATGAAAAGCGAGATGGCTTTAAGGAGAGAATAAAAGAAGACATTTTGTGCTGACGAGTATAGCATAATCACATGCCAGTTTCCTCACAATGTTTTCCTTTACCATTTTGAGCAGTGGTAATGAAATTATTTACATAAAGCTCCTCTTTGTTTGGGTTAAGTCATCTCTTAGCTGCCATGGCTTATTTTAATTTATTTTAAGTTTTTGAATGATTCTTTTTTTCTTTTTATTACAGACGCTTTTACGAACGTGCACGTCTTATTACATTGTTCACATGCATAATTTCAAAATGAATGATGTAACCAATATTTTGTATCAATTTTATATTTTATTAAAAAGAGTGTCCGTGGAGTTTCTTGCCCGTTCTTCTCCATAGGTACCTACTACACTTTGGAATGGGCAACTAGCTTCATATTTTTGACTGACCGACCCCTTGACAATTCAAAAGTGCCTGTAAATGGTTTAATTGAAATAAATGCGTTGAGTTGAGTTTAAACCCACAACCCACAAATCAGGGCCACCATCAGGCAGGAGAGTATATCATTTTATAATAATTTTGTTTACATTTTTCTCTATTAGCATAATGCCACCATAAGACTGGTTGGGAGGGAGATACTTTTTATCTAAATTACAGCTAGTTAAAAGTTTCAGAAATTCTTACATAATTATTTAATGTACCTAAATTATTTACAAAACAAACTAATCTGTTATTTCTAAGCAGTAGCATTGGTGGCCATAACTTCCTTTGCTTTTGTTATCTGTGTGTCTCTGCCCTCATACTTGTTGCCTTTCAGGTCTATGGCAAAGTTGTAGTCTATGGGGTTCGCTAGAGCATGGTCTATGGCAGCTTCAAGGGTCTCCGGTGTTATGAATGTTGCACTCAGTTTCTGAAAAATATGGATGTTTTTATTTTATATAACTGATAATGTTATGAGAAGAGCATGTTTAAATAAAGGAATTTAGCTAATTAAACAATAAATTCTCAAAATGTAGTATTCAAACTACATACTCACAGAACAATAGAATTACACACAACATTGGTCATATAAGAAGAACTTCAAAAAGATTTGTTGATAAATCATAAATTTTGAATAATGAAATTTATTTACCTTCTGTAGTTTGACTTCCTCGGAAGCTATCGCGATCCTCTCCTTCAGTTTGCGGTCGTGTGCCTCCATCCTCTTTAGAGCGTATTCCTCAAGCGCGATCACCTCCACTTTCCTTCTCTCCTCACGTTCCACCGCGACCTGCGAATTCCACTTCTCGTTCAGCTCCACGCATCGAGCCCATTCCTCGGCCTCCAGGCGTTGAGACATCTCCGAACTAGCACTCTCTCTGGTTGACTTCTCTTTGATCATCTCCTCATGGTAGAACCTCCTTATAGCCCGCATCTGAGTCTTATAGTTATTGTGAAGACGTAGAAGCTCTAAACGCTCTTCTTCCAAGACAACGGGACGTTTTGGTATACGATAGATTTTACTTTTTGCGACTGGTAGCCATCGAGGTTTTCTGTGTGCTTCCGCGCATTGTACTAGCATGGGCCAGCTACGCTTTAGCAAAGAGTTTTGCAATAGCATTATTTTCGATTAACTTTCCCGTTTTTGTGTTAATTTGTTTACAGAATTTAACTTTTTTAGCAACACAGCCACTTAACCTCAATCTTTTTTTCATTTGACGTCTGTCAACAAATGTCATATTTTTGGGAAATTTCGGCCGCTTTCCGAATTAGAACATGATCACTCACAGCGCTGACATTGATAATTGGCGTTCCGAGTAAGATGAACGCTCGTAAATGTCACACACAGTACTCGCTCAACGTCAAAACTTGCATATCATATTTCTTCGTGTTTATATCACAAATTTCTTCTTCTTCTTTGTTTAGGTAGCGAACGGTAGCCAGAAGCACAATTTCGAAAATGCCACGTCATGATGCGAGTCAAACCAAAACAGCACAACTGACA
This sequence comes from Xanthia togata, assembly GCA_963853775.1. NCBI lineage: Eukaryota > Metazoa > Arthropoda > Insecta > Lepidoptera > Noctuidae > Xanthia > Xanthia togata. The sequence goes on along the minus strand of OY970811.1, from coordinate 2,198,160 downwards.
TTTTTGACAGCGCTTTAGTAAAAGGCATGGTCTGCGTTATCGCAAGATGGCGCACGTCATGACGTCATCTATGACGATTCAAGACGCAACGTTATCGCGACCACGTTAATTCGGTACGACTGTTAGCACGCTCAAATCGATTACATCGTAACTCGGAATGCAGGGTACATTGACTTATTAGGCCGCTTTCCGAATTAGAACATAATCGCTCACAGCGCTGACACCGATAATTGGCATTCCGAATAAGATATCACGATTAGAGTCTGGCTAACGAAAGTTGGCCCCAGAATATTGGCGGCAAATTTAAAAAATACATGCATGACAACACTAAAATTATACTATGAAAATTGGAATAACCTACTTTGATACTTGGTAATTCATTATTAAAAATATCATATATATAGTTTTTCAATAAGGACGCTCGAAAAGTTCGAGCGTCCTTATTGAAAAACTATATATATAACAGCGCATAGCGGCCATTTCGGTAATGCGATTGCTACCAAATTTGGCACGAATATATATTTTGTCGTGACATTTCACCATGGAACGCTACACGCTTCAACAACGCGTAGAAATTGTGTAAAATTTATTATCAAAACCAGTTGTCTATTCGCCTACGTTCTGTGCGTTGTGTTCAATTTATGGCGTTCATCGTGTGAGTTAACACCACTCGATTACTTTCTGTGGGGTTACATGAAATCTTTAGTGTACGCAGATAAACCACAGTCAATTGTTGCCCTAAAGGCCAACATAACTCGCGTTCTTCGTGAAATTGACCATTTATGCGAAGACGTCCTCCAAGATTAGTCCACCAGAATACGCCATCTACAGCGGAGTCGCAGTGGCCATTTGGCTGATATTATTTTCCACACATAATGTCATTGAATATTCTTTAAAATGTTATAAAAATTGTAGTAATATCACATAAACAGGTTGTTTTATTTCATTTCAAAGTTCGAGCGCTCTTAATGAAAAACCATATATATAGACAGTATAAGAACATTATGTTAGGGAAATAAAGAAACAGAATTTATCTACACATGTATTAATTTTTGATATGTATCAGGTTTGTAACGGGATTTTGAGGATTTATTGATCTGGTATAGGTGTTAGTATATGAGGTAAATATGAGCGGAATCCGAAAATAAATAGACAAATAAAATACGATAATATTCCATAAATAATAACTTAGTTTTATTCATCGTAATCAAAATCAGATTCTAACACTTCAATGCCAAAAGATTCATCACTGTCACTAGTATCGCTGTCTCCAACATTTATAATAAAACTTTCTAAATTTTCTTCTGTTATTTTATCACGTTCTTTATATTTATTTTCAACATGTATTACATGATCAGGAATTTTCTTCCAATCCTGTGAACTTACGTTTTCAAATGAATCTTTAATTATTTCTTCTAATGCAGCTGTAGTAACTGCAATATTTTTGCTAGCCTCTTTACGTTTTGCCAAACTCCACACAAGCTCGATCGCATTTAAATCACAATGGTAGGGTGGAAGTCTCAACACCTCATGACCACATTGATTTAAAATTTCATCAGCTTCATATATTGGATTAGGCGTATTTCGTTTTACAATACACAACAGCTCTGCTTTCGTGTGGTAGTCCTCATATTGAATTCCATTATCACGAAGCCACTCTCTTATATTACTTTTACGTGTTTGTGTGTTCGGAACCTTATTTATAATTACCGAATGGTAACTAGCATTATCCATTATGATTACACTTGGTTCTTCCAAATTTGGTATAAGTTTTTCTTTAAGCCATTTATTAAAATTTTCAGCATTCATGTCATGGTGATAATCAGCATTTTTTGATTTAGTACTAAACACTAACAAAGAGTTTGGTACGGGGCCTTTCTCTGATCCAGCATGAACTATAATGTACCTTTTCCCGGTCGAAACATTTTCAATTGCACCACTAGTTGAAGGACCTTGCCATGACTTCTTAGGCTTGTAGTTTCTATGGACATAAGTTTCATCTAAATAAATGATTGGCTTGCCTTCTGCACGTTTTCCTGCTATAGTTCTTAAAAATCTATGTCTCCAAGCAGATATGTCATAGCGTTCTATTAATACAGAACGCTCATTTTTATTATTTTTAAACTCATAGCCATTGGCTAATAACAAGCGGCGCAGTTTCTCTGTATCCGTTAAAATCAATACTTTCTTTTAACTCCACCAACAGTGTCCTCAGTGTAGGAACTTGTTTTTTAACAATATAAAATTCGTTTATCTTGTTACGCCTACCATCTATGTCAAAGTTATCTAGGTTAGACACAGTAGGTTTCCGTGGGCGTTTCTTCCCCGGGGTACTCCAGACACCTTCATTTACTGCACCTTCCCTTTTTACTCTCTTTAGTGTTCTGACACTCACTTCTGCAATGAAGATATACAAAATATGTAATTAATTCTTGGTTTACGTAAATGCAAAGGTTTTTTTCGGCATAATTTCAAAACACCAGTGTATAGTAAAAATTTACCAGTCATTGAAGTTATTTCTTCTAAGTACTGATTCTGGGTTATTATCCTATTTTTTTGCTCTAATTCAGTGAGATTTTCAATAGTTCTTACTATTTCATCAACTCCTTCGACATCTTGCAGATTCTCTGTTAAAGAAAGTTAATCGTTTTAAAATTACCATTGTATGTATTTTAATTGTTTTTTTTTCCTCTGTTATATATCGTTTTGTATGTACAATAAAGCATATAATAAATAATAAATTACCAACAAAAATACAGCAAAAATTCATTATGAGTATATACGTAAAACATAGGTGATGTTATTAAAATGAATACGTTGACTGATGCGATGTACGAATGAATATTATTAGTTTTATTCAATACGAAAAAGCGAAAGTAACTTATTTGTAAGGATACGTAAATTATAAATCAAAATTTTATTAAGACAACTGGATAGGTAGGTGTTCAAAGTAACAAAATAATATTGTCTACTAACCTAGACAATCTTGTTTTTGTTTAAACGCGGCATTGCGCTGTTGTTGTTTTTCGTTGAACTTGCCAATCATGCAAAACAACATCTTTCGTACACCACTTTTGATAGATTTGTTCATTTTAAACCGTAATTAGAATCACAATTTACACAAACGCATACAATTTGACACCAGAGATACCGAACGACAACCTTGTCAAATTGACGTTGACGTTCATACAGAGTTGCTATATAAAAAGTTCGCAAATAATTCCAAGGCCTACTTTCGTTAGCCAGACTCTATGACAGCTGAGGGCTGACAACAATTCGGAACGCTCATGAACGCGCTCACGGTACTCGCTCAACGTCAAAACTTGCATATCATATTTCTTTGTGTATATACCACACATTTCTTCTTCTTCTTTGGTTAGGTGGCGAACAAAATTCATAACTTATGACTTTTAGACACCCGCTAAACGACGGCCGCCGCCCGCACCAAATGTAAAATTCGGTCAAATTCACTATTGAAAAAAAATGTAGGGATTATTTTTTCTTTTTTCCTGAAAACGTCCACATAAATATGCTAACAGTACGATACCCAATGATTTCAAAAGGAAGGATACGCCCATCAGAACATTTCACATAAACCTTCTTCATACAAGAAAAAACTAGCGCCATCTGTGACAACTCATACGAACTACGTGAATGCCGCTTTGCATAGGTCCACGACGTAACCTTGTACACACGGCTACATTTATTTTAATCCTACACAATGCGAAACTGGAAATTATAGCTGGATATGTAGCCGTGTGTACGTGCGAACATGATTTTTTGATCACATTTTTTCGGAAATAAGTTAAGGCGAAAGCGTCAGAGTAGCCCGCGAAATTAAAATTTTCTTACGTTTTTTGCAATTTGCATGTCAGTAACAGGTTGTATGTTGATCTATGATTCGCGGTCGTAACAAATATGGCTACCTTAGCGCTTCCCCTTTAAATTCCATTGGGATCATAGCGAGGTTGCGAATCATATACCTAGAAATTAAACCTATTAATCTCTGTCATAAAAATGAGCAGAGCATACTCTTGTGTTTATGAGGGTTGAAATAAGGCTCTTCGTTGTTTCCTAATAATGCGACTCCAAATCTCTTTACGCGTTGAATCATTTGGAAATCTGTAATTTAAAATTATTTGAATCCTAATTCGCCATCGCATATTTGTATTTTTATAAACCTCCTCCTCTCCATTTTTACCAGAAGCAAGCTTCCGGTAAAAAAAAGGTGCAAGCTGAGCGAAGCTACTACCGTCATTGATGACGGCAGTAGCTTTGCTCAGTTTGCGTGAATAAATGAAAACAGCATTTCAAAATATTTTATGAATTCGATTTTCATATCATTTCCAAACTACCTCTTAAATTTTTGTACTCTTTTTGTTTCACTCTTATGTTGAATATAAAACATATAAGGTACGTCAAAAAATTCAAAATTACTTACTAAGTACCTAAGACAAAAATAAAACACAAATAAAAAATTACGTCCGTACAAGGTTACTTCACGCGCTGCCGACAGCGCGCGACATGGCCGCCACTGTGTATCTCGGTGGTAAAATTATCACTTTAAAAATATGTTTATTTAATAATTTAATTACAACAAAAGTAATGTAAGATTACTTTCCGATGATACGATATCCCATGTTCCTTTTTAACCTTAGTATCATAATTTTTGCTGCCTTTTACTACGCAACTGGGCATTTTAATATTAATACTGTGCCGACTAACTCATCCGCTTGCGGACCGCGTTCGACTGAGTCGCGCTGGCCCTAAACTAATATTTTAGGGCCAGCGCGCTGGTGCCATTTCGTCGCGCGTCATAGAGTATAGTAATAGTCGCGCGTTTAGCCTGGTCCTTACTATATATGTCTATGACGATACCTAACAACACCCTCACGGATCGGACAGGGTTTTTTTTTTACTATGTTGTATGTTCTCGCTGCTGAGGTGAAAAGTTGTATGTGTTACACGAGAGCAAAGTTATTTGCATCTCGTGTCTTTGAACCCCTCGCAGCGCTCAGGATTCTAACCTAGAATCACTCGCTACGCTCGTGATTCAATTATAGAATCCTTCGCTTACTCGGGATTCAAAATCAACACTCGCAGCCAAAAACAACTTTGCTCTCTTGTTGCACAAATAACTATTATAATAATTGTCTTTACGTTTTTCTCTTTTAGCTTATCTCCACCGTATGACTTACTTAGGAGATACTTTTTAACGAAATTACAGCTAGTTTACAAGATTCAGAAATTCTTACATAATTATTTATTGAGACATCTGCGATGATTCTTTTTTTGGTTGGTAGGTCATACTTCAGAGGTGGTCCCATATAAATTTTATTAACTTTGCTTGGGTAGTTTTTGAGTTACCTTCAGTTCAATAATACGTATTTTTCCCACTTAGTCTATATGGATGATGTTATAGTTCCTGTCACTGTTATTTACTTATAGCAGGAAGTGGTACCTATTCGAATTTGTATGGGGTAGGTACCACAAGTAAAAAAAAAAAAAAAAAACTACTGACTGCAAGTAGAAGTCAGTGGCAAAAAACGAAAATACATATTTAACCAAAGACCCACTTCCGAAATTAAAGTTATTTTTAAATTTTTGTGCTCTTGTTTTATTTTATGTCATTGCACTACCATATTTGTCGTAGGTCTCCCTATATAAAAATGTACTCTGTGGTCGTAGGTATTTAATTGTCAATTTATAAGCTGTTGGTTGCACGGCTGATTTAGACTCCAGTGGTCAATAATAGGTTAATGTAGAAATTAATCTAAAATGTATTAGATTCAATAAATGATATACAATCAGATAAACGTATTTAAATTTATTTCTTATAAAATATTAATTTTTACTATTTACAAAATAATGTAATTATACCAAAATAATTGTAATAGTTGTTACATTATTTTACATTGCTCACGTATGCTTTATTAACATCAGTGTTTGTAAGGAATTATTTCCAGGGCTTGTATTTGAGGGTTTCAGTGAAATCAGTAAAAATGCTATAAGTAATTTAGTTTAGTGGTGAAAAGGTTACTGATTGATTTCTCTTTTACAAGCAACCACTGAATACACATAATGAAATTAAAGTAATAATACAAGGTGGTTATATAATGGCATCCATCCCATTGATTATTTTATAATCTTAATCATACATAACTTCACAGAAAGAGGTTATGAGTATTCAGTTTTGCATTATGTATCTTATTAGACACTATTTCCCTTCATTCCTCACCTTAAAATTATGATAGTTTATATGTTCTACCACTGCATCACTTGTAAAATTTAATAGTACTCATTTTTAAGTTTATGATTTTGAAAACTGGTCATGCATTTTGCTGTTATCTGTATGTGCTGACCGTAAGGGCCAGCGCACATTAGCTCGGTTTCTATCAATGTTGCTAATTGAAATCATCATCTGCCTAGTCTACCCAACTATGTTGGTTCGCCTTCTAGACTAACCGGATGCAGCTGAATACAAGTATTTTACATAAAGCGACAGTCTATCTGACGTCCACAACTCAGTCACTGGGTTGCGCTAGTCGAAATAAAGTTGAAAATAGTTTGGCAGGGAAAACCGGGCTTTCAGTACTATCCGGGCAGTTCGACAGTTCTGCGTCGGCGCCGGCCCGACCAAAAACACTTTCATAAGAACTCTCCTCCTACCCTCATTAACAAGTGATGCAAATATTTTCTAGATCAGTGTAGTATTCTCATCATGTAGAAGGACATGAGCATTGCGCTGAGGTTCCAGCTCATGAGGATGGTGAAGAGGTAGGTCAGCACCAGCATCGGTAGCGGCAGTAAGAATACGCGCGCGTTGTGAAGCATCGGCAGATCTGTCGGACAAAAGAAAACGGAAATAAAAACACGCAAACAAATGGTTCCGTACCACCAAAACTGTTCCAGTCTTATTACAAAACAAGTTCTAATTTTGGTCAAAATTTTCAGTCACTTTTTGTATTTCGAACCTTTTTCCGATTGAGGCACAGAATAGTACAGAAGGCGCACTCCGTATTTTATGTATGAAGCTACAAGTTCACGGCGGGCCCGTCTTGTCGGGCCAATTCAGTGAGCGTAACGTGGTCAGAAGATATAATAATAAATTTATTTGTTGAATAAAAAAAAACGTTTATAAAAAGTGTACATTTAGTCAACAGTATGATTTCCCAAACAATCATTATAATGCCTAAAAATAAACTTTAACTAAAATATGTAAAGAACAGGTGCAAGTAATCATGGTATGGAATTACAATGTTAGGTAGCGAAATATAACAGATACGCGATAGAATGAGAGGCAACTTCTAAGTGAATATAATGTAGGTAATTAGCGCTGTGCGACCTGTACCCTAATTACGTAAACCACGATCAATTGGGGGAATTTGAATCGTTTTGAAACAAATCAATTGGTTCATAAGTTCGAACAAAAAACTGCTCAACAACGTAAATAGCGCAATGAATGTTGTTGAACTGTCAAAATGAAACAAATTTGTCGTAATCGTTTATGAAAATGTGTTGCGTAAATTAGATAGCTGAATTGCATTTAATTATGTCGTAGCAAGTCGGTTTTCATTTAAATGACTTTGCGGAGTGAACATCTGTTAATCTGTGACTGAGGCTATAAGTTCTCAATACAAAATTGACAAAGACTCGGGTTTAAAATCAGCTTTTGTATTTAGAACTTTAACATAGTCGGAATAAAGCTCGAAATTAAAAAAAATTACTCAATTTTGGAAACCTGGGTCTAAAAAGAAATCTTCTTTTTTTTTAATAAGGCCGTTATGCTTTACCTTCTTTTTGTTATTTGAGAGAGAACGTAGTAATAAGTATTCTGTGAACGTTTAAACTGTCTATCATTACGTTTAAAAGTACAGTCCTGTGGCAGACGGACGGACGGACAGACAGACAGCGTAGGTAGAAATTCTAACAGGATTTGCGCTGCCAGTATGACTAAGTGATGGGGTGGTGGTGGTGTTCAATATTACTCTTGCATTCACGAGTGGCAATACTTTGATGTACCTACTGCCGTCACTGGGTACAGCCCCCGTGATACCACTTTACTACTGGCGAATATTTTGACCACGGCATGAGCATATTCTATACAGGGTGGCAGGGACATGACGCACAACATGTTTTTCGCCGAATAAATAAAAGATGCAGTTTCCTACAAAAGTACAATTCCTACGTGGTCAAACGTGGGAACGGCATTTTTTAGGGTTCCGTACCCAAAGTTTGAAACAATAATAGGGTCCATTACTAAGACTCCGCTGTCCGTCTGTCACCAGGCTGTATCTCATGAACCGTGATAGTTAAACAGTTGAAATTTTCACCGATGATGTATTTCTGTTGCCACTATAACAACAAATACTAAAAACAGAATGAAATAAATATTTAAGGGGGCTCCCATACAACACATGATTTTTTTGCCGTTTTTATAGATAATGGTACGGAACACTTCGTGCGCGAGTCCGACTCGCACTTGGCCGGTTTTTTTATAACCTACGAAAAATTTCAAAGCAGTGACGTCCAGAATTATGTACGAAGTCCATGGTAACAGGTTGCCTGTCGATGTCCTGCCACCCTATAAACCTCTAGCCGATTCGCGAGAAGTTATGAAACCCACATTTTAATGTAATTCCCCATTTCTGTTCACACTTACCCCGATCAACGACTTTTCCATAATCTGAAAGTCAATTTTTATTTTAATTCTTGTACAGGCATGGGCAAAAATATGTATACACATAGCGGAATTAGGAGTGAATTTACGAAAAATTACTTTGTTATGATTATGTACCCTGTGCGCTAATAATCCTATCCTATACTATTTAATGAGCAATATTTGTACATACAATCACGTTCTCAAAACCGGCTCTTACGATTTCGATGAAAGATGCATTGGAGTTTACGGGGCGAAAAACGATCTACGAGCTAAGTCTCATTTCTGGGGGAATTCGTTTTCTCTATTTTCACCCGAGCCGATAAGCCTGCAATAAATGTTGATCATTTTTAGCAGTATTTTCCAAATACTATTCTTAATTTATTAGTGTCGTGCAGTCTGATGGCTACATTGGTACAATGAATTTACTTAGTATTGTAGAAGAAACTCACTTTAATTTCGCTATGTGTACATAATTTTGCTCATGACAGAGTGCATAGACAAATAATAGTTGTACTGCCAAGGGCAAAAATACACAACATTTCCCGGAATTAACGCACACCACCGAACACCCCAATTAGCATAATAATCATAATATTTTTTATTTATTATTATGTACAAAACATTTAATTAGTTAGGTATACTGATTGTAGGGGAACATTGTGGTCACATTACAAATCTACGCACGCACACAGTTGCACAGGGGTCTAGCAATACTACGCCAATAAAAAAAAAAAAAAAAACTACGTAAAATGATTTGGTTGGTTTTTACGTAGATTTAATTAATTTTGGGATAAAAAATAACTTATATTAAAAATGTCAGAAATCGACTCAGTAAACGATACTAAACAAACTATTTTCATAATGTGCATTAATGTAGCTAGACTATCTATTAAAACTGTGAGATATTAAACATACAGTATCTGTCACCAAATACCATTACAGTGCGGTGATATTTAATAATGTTAGCCAAAACACAAAGTCAAAGGCTGCCTTTGTATCTTTTATGTTGGATAAAGTTTAATAAACAATGAAATAAAACTGCAAGTGTAAACATATTTTTGCCCCTGACTGCTCTACAGAAGTAATACTTACTGCTGTATCCCAAGAATGTGATATACAGGTAGTAGATGATGGAGGCGAGCCAGAACGAGTTGGCGACCAGGCAGGAAATGAAACCGTCACGGAATAGTATGTCTGAAATAAACAAAACATACCATAATAGAACTGCCTAAGGTACAATTTACACCGATCAGCGCGTCCGAGGGCAGTGGACTGCATTTTACAATGCGAGAAAGAAAATTGAAGTTAGAACTCATTAATTAAAGTTCATATTTGCATGCGTTCCAAAACCGTTCAAATACCGTGGGCCTTGAAGCCTCAGAACTTTCTCCTCAAGAAAGTAAAGGAAATCAAGATGCTGTTTTGATCAAGCTGTTTAAGTAGTACTTAGAACAGTTTCTAAGCACTACTTGAACAGCTTGATCAAAAGTTCAAGTTCTTTAAACCTCCAAGACTGGCCTAGCACACCTTACTTAGTTTTTAATTGGATTTGACCGCCAGTTGCAGAGTAACTTGAATTGCCCTGTAGGCAGGTTGATGGCTTCTTGGGGCCGTATTATGACGTATTAATGCCACCATTATTCCAGTGTGAGTGAGAGACGGAGCTATGCAAGGCCGCTAGCACCATAATTTTTTCGCAGAGGAATAGTGATGGCATTAATACTTCATAATAAGGCCCCTGAACTGACTGTCCGAACCTCTTAGTTTTTAGGGTTCCATACCCGAAGGGTGCCAAGCGAAACCCTAATAGAATTTCGTTTGGCACTTTCTAAGCCTCTTGTCGCTGTCCGTCTGTCCGTCCGTCTGTCAGCGGGCTGTATCTCATGAACCGTAATAGATGATAGTTGAAATTTTCACAGATTGTGTATTTCTATTGCCGCTATAATAAAAAAATTGGTAAATAAAGTTAATAATTTAAGGGGGTCGCCATAAAAAAAATGATTTAGAAAAAAAAATAGCCTGGCATGAGGGTGTCATTGTCTAGAACTCATCGAGTAGAGCACAAATATAGTTTTTTTTAATCTTCAAAAGTGAAGAAATAGGGCTCCGTAAAAGTTGTCAGTTTTAGACCACTTTGTACGAGCTAACTTGTTCGCATCAAGTTAACAAACTTTGTTCTGAAAAGTTAGAAATTTGAAACTTCTTTAAAACCTGTACCATATACTGTATTTAATAAAAAAATATTAAAACACCGATTCATAAGGTATTTTATTTAAATATTATTATATTTAAATAATAGATTTCTGCAACTGCAAATGCAATTTATGAAATAAAAATGTACATAATCAAGTAAAAAGTGTTAAATCTTGTAAGATATGGTACGGAACCCTTAGTGTGCGAGTCAGACTCGCACTTGGCCGGTTTTTCTAAACTGCGCAACGAATTTTGATGCTGTTTTCACCATCATTTAGAGCATTTATTCCGAAAGGTTTATGTATTATTATAACACATTTAACTTATATATAGCAATTTACATGATAGTCGCGGTTTTTATCCTAACTAATATTATAATGTTTGTTACGCTTTTAAACCAAAACGGCTGAACAGATTTGGATGAAATTTGGCACATGGGTAGATTATGACCTGGATTAGGACATAGGATACTTTTAATCCCGATATTCCCACGGAATCGAGACTTATGCGGGTGAAACCGCGGGGCGCAGCTATAATATAGTATGTAATAAAGTACTTACTGTCAAAGAACACGATCTGGAAGAAGTGCAGCAAGGACAGCGGCGGGAAGAACGCGTTGATGTGCACGTCGAACGCGTAGCCCCACTCCACGTCCGGCCCGTCCTGGTCGCGACGCAAGTACTTGTTGCTAACGTACCTGTCAATAAGAGTAACGTCATAATTATAGTTATTGTATAAAGGACTGGACCACGGAGCGAACCTCACACTATTCACTGTCACATATGATGTGTAACATCTAACATCTCACCTTGGTAATAAGCAACATTAAGGCGCAGGGTTCCGATTTGCCTTTGTCTTTTTCTTTACGTGTAAAGAGTAAAGAAAATAACCACACTTTTGTACTTTTTCAATGTTTTTCATTGTTTTTTTCATCATATTGCTCATATTACTCATCATAATCCATCACTGAATGCAGGTTGACATTAGACATTTTATGGTATATTTTTTAACTATAATTATAATTGTTAGTGAAGGTATAAACTGCTTTTAAAGACAATTAAGAGGTGTGGTTGAAGATTTTTTGAAGCATTAATGTATGTTTAATTATGATTTGAGTTTGATCACTGTATTAAAATAAGACTTGAAAATATCATTCTTTTTTTTTGGTCAAAATTATTTACGGTTTAAAGATACACGTCTTTAAAAAACCCCGTTTTCGGAACCCTGCGCCTTAAGGTGAAACATTACGTGGGCTCGAACTCACTGGTGGGCGTGGCCAAAAAGCACGTTGTCTCACCTAGCATCGTGCCCGACAGAGACAGTGTCAGTGATGAGCAGTTAGACGCTAGTCTACACACACAACGTCTGTTCGCACGCACACAAACACTGTTCCCAACTGAAACGATGTTAGACGTGTTAGAAGGGCGGGGCCTCATCAAGGTCGGTTTTGACGGCTAACTAGCATATCGCGCGCTCATTGGTCAAACCAAATAGCGCGCGCTTCCCCGGCGTCTTGTTACACACGTCCGTCCCTTTTCGCGAAATCACTCCCACGGTTTTTTAGTGTATTGTACATGTTCTGTGCACAGATTGCAGGAAAGCGAGACGAAACATGTAATACATTAAAAAAAATATCGGATTAGGACATCCACAAACAAAATGGTAAAATATACAAAAAAAAATAATATGCATACTGTTAATATGCAAGTATGAAAGTAAGTAAGCAAGTATGTAAGCGCTATGGCGTTCTGGGTTTGATTCCCAGGTCGAGCAAGTGTTATTGGATGTGTCCTATTGGACTTTCTCCAGTGCCGGATTTACCACGTAGCAAGAGTAGCAATTGCTACGGGCCCCGCGCAAAAGGTCCCGCGTGTCTAAACCCGCCCAACTCCGTCTGATCGTAATTTTATGAGTGAAACTTATTAAGACGTGGTGTGGTAGGTATATTGAATTTACTTGATGTCATAAAAACGTGAAACGTTTGGATAGAAGGTCCAATGAAATATTATGTAAGAACGGTCAAGACATATCGAAATTCCGAGGCACCGTATACAAAAAAAATTCGAGCTCACTTCGTTCGCTCTTGATCCTAGTTTCTCTTAAGGGGAGGTTTTACGAATTTGCCTGTTTTAAAATCAATTTTAAATGGTCAAACTAGTGTATTTGGGTCCTGAAAAAAAGATATGTCATAGATACATCCTTGTTTGACGGACATTAAAGGTTAAAAACACGATAAATTGTAATTTGCTCGATCGAAAAAAAATCCGAAACAGGGTCGATTTCAAAACCATTTTTCGTTTCATTTCCTAATTACAGCACAAAACAATATGAAAATTGCATAAATGATGAGGTAATCGTATTTTAGAGGTTATTTAAAGATTGGATTTTTAAGTTTAATAGATTTTTTTAAAAATAAACCCAAGTATAGTAAATCGGGTTAAATCGGCTCGCGCTCAGAGTCCTGCGGGACGTCATCGGAGGTGGACCTGTGTCAAAATTTTTAAAAATACGCTCTCTCTGCAGTTGTTACAAAAAATCTAATAAAAGAAGAACACATTATATATGAAATTGCGACAGCTCAGAAAAAATATTTCGTTATTTTATTATAGTTTTAATTCATAACATTGTTTTCGAAAGTGAGATTATTTCTATGCGATATGATGACGTTTAACTGTCATCTTACAATAGTGCTAGACACATTACAAATTATTATCGATATATAATTTTTTGTCGTCGTTTATGAAGAAGTCTTTTTTTGATTTTTTAATCAGATTCATCAATGTTACTATATTCACTCTCAATCGAAATGTCTTTGCTAATATCAAATCCTACATTAATAAACACATCATATACAATTTGTCCGATTGTCGGTTGCATATGGAATATTTCAAACAACTATCACTCTCGCAAGAACAAAGAAAATTTAAAAAGAAATGGTGTTTCAAACAAAAGTGCTATACTAACATGAACAAATGTATGGAACACGATAAAAATCGTAATTATATTGTAATCAATTAAGAAGTAAGGAGATTAAATAAAGCACAGTGTTACTTTTCTTATTTCGTCGTTGTATTTTCTCAACAAATATACTAGCACTTGTTATTATTACTAAATAATGTTTAATTTGCAACGGCGCCATTTCTATTTTATTTATTAAAATGCGTAACTTCCAGAATCACTCATTTTACCAACACTTTAAATCAATTGATCAACTGATATGAAACAGACACAGATAAAACAACACTCTTAATCAATTGAGAAACTGATATTAAACGTAAGACAAATAAAATATAACAATATTTTTCGAATAGCGGAGCCAGCAACACAATTTTTTTCTTGAATCCGTGATTTTATCGTATTGGCTCAGTATGAACAACTTTCAGTTTTGAATACAAAAAGTCACTGTTTACGATATTTTATACGACACTACTATAAACGATAAAATGTCGTTCTAAAATTTCGATGTCCTAAAATAATAGATTCGATAAAACTGTCCATACGCTTGGTATTAGTCAAATGTTTGTGTACCGGGCTGTTAATAGGTACAATGAGACCTCCTCTGTTTGTGACAGAAAAAGATCTGGCCGTCCACGTAGTGTTCGTACGAAAAAGGTGGTCAAAGCAGTAAGGGAAAGAATTCGAAGGGAAAAAATTGTCTTACTGTTTCGAAAATAATAGGTTCGATAAATTATAGCTTGCTACAGCTATAATTTATCGAATCTATTATTTTAGGACATCGAAATTAGGTACGTCACTTGACAATAAATTATGGCAATTGTTACTTCGTAAATAGCCGTCAATATTTACGAATCTTCATGAGCGTTGGGAAATATCCAAAACAAAAAAATATGGTCACAGTATAAGCGAAACAGTAAGACAATTTTTAGCCCATCCAACTTAACAAAAATCCCGACGAAATAAAGATGAAAGTTTGTATGGAAATTCGCCATTTTTTTTCTTAAATTCACTTGATAAAATTCTTAAATTCACTGACAGACAATGCACAACCTAAACCGCTGGGTCTAGAAGCATGCAATTTTGCACAATAGTTCTTTTTATAACGAACGAAATTATGACTTTGATATTTTCTATCAAAATTACATTTTGCGTGACCGTTGAGATACCCAGTAGCACTATTATAATTTTAAACTTTCACCTTACTACCGCAAAGTCATGTTTATCTGAAACTAGTTTCTGTCCGTGACTTCATTCGCGTGAAAGTCATAAGACATCACAATATACTAAAATAACAGCCACATTTTATAAATCTTCACTGTACACTGTTTGTAGTTTTGGTCTCGGCGACCAAAATATACAGAGATTTAGGACTGGTGACGCGACTGGCTGGCTAGCTGGACTAGCGAGCAAGTGACAGAGTTATCCGTGTGAGAAGCAGCTCCTCCTGAGGTCGAAACGCGCAAGTAACACTCGTCAGTAGCAATTTCCCATTGCTTGCGAAGTTTTTGGTTTTAAGTGAATTATTAAACGTGTGCGTTCCTTCATATACTACCTAATGGCACAACACTGATACACGAACTGCTTCTTACAGATTATTCATGACTACCCCAGCTATCACTAAAAAAATCAGCAGTTTGTACAAGGGTGGCTATGGTTAGGTGACTGTTAATGAGATTTTTTTTATTGATTTTTATTAAAACCATAGATGACAGAAGAGGCCTAAACTTCATGTTTTTCGTTGTACGTTCTACGATCTCTCCCATAACAGTAGGTATATGAAAAGGAAAAAATGTTGTTTATTTTATAAATAAAATTAATTGATTGTCACAAAACAAACACACGCACGCACACACACAATACATTAGCTGATAACGACACCGACCCGACATCGACACGATATTGGCGATCAGATGATCGGATACGTTTAGTGCCTTGTCTTGTTATCGCAACCTATATCGTCGCAGACAGCGACGAAACGGACTGAAAACACCCATTAGGTACACAGGACATTTTAAGTAATCATTTTAGTTCATGACACCGTAGGTCCCATAAAATGTAAACTTATTGAAAAAATCGAATCTAAGAAAAACTAGTTCAGTTGATCAACTGCAAAATTTCATGCTGTGGCATGGATTTTCCGAGAAATGGTCGGCGGTGCATCGTAAATAGATACGTCACTCTGCATTTGGGGGAGGCGGAGGTAGCGTTTCAAAGGCCTACAGACACGGAAAACCTCGCCTTAATTCTACAGATTTTCTACATAACAAAGCAACTCCTATTTCTGTATATATTGTCAAAAGAACCTCTCAGAGGTGAGGTGCTAAAAACTTTCGAGCAAGTTTCTCTTCATTCATAAAGTTTTTTTGAATAGGTCACCTAACCAATCGGAGGTTCCAAAAAAAATCGACATCGCTTTCCTCGCTCTTGCATCTTAGGTTCTCTTCCATGCATAAACTTTTCTACATTAGTCAAAAAAATAACTCCTATTTCAGTATAAGTATCCGGGGTGCAAAAAAAATCGGTCTTTTGTCTAGGGGTCCTAGGTAGAATTTGCTTCAGGCCCCACGCAGGCTTAATCCAGCACTGACTTTCTCAGTAGCAGCTCAGAGCTTGCATTTGTGCCCAGTTGATGGCAATAGGGTGGCCCCTATTATATGGGACATAAACTTACCTACCGAAATGTATGTGCACACTACTGTACCCTATACACCTGTGTGTAACACTTATAATTTATAATCTCGGAAAAGTACTTACCATAGTAACGTGGATACGAGTACACCGGCGCCGATGAAGTCCACAAACACGACGAACAGCACAAACAGCGACACCTTTGCTGCTGACAAGCTCAGTGCTAACCCCAGACATATTGACGATACTGGAAATATTGAACAAACATTATAATTAACGCAATTTCATTCTGTCACAGATAATATTATAACACTAGCATTCTGTTTGGAAAAAGACAATCTTTTACTATTCCAGTGTGTAAGAGAACAGCTTTCCATTGTTTATTTATTGTAAGAAGAAAATCTAGTTTTTAAAATATTATTGATGAGTAAAAGTGTGTGTATGTCGTAGAATGATTTGATCATTCGAATTTTGGCGAATACCCTAGTACGTGTACCCTAGGGTTATTGCGAAAACACGGATAATTAGACAATGGTAAAAACATTTCTGCAAGCAACTTGGATGTAGCGCTCGCCAGCCGCTGGCTTCGCGGCTCGCGCGCGGTTTATAACGGTTTCAGCCTAACCTAACCTATTTCACCCAGTTCAATATCATACAATCTGCCTGCGACTAGATAATTAGACAGTGGTGATAACATTTTTGCGGCAAATTGTATGATTCGTCATTTTGAACTGGGTGAAATAGGTTAGGTTAGAACTTTGACCAACCGTGCGCGAGGCGAGCGAGCGCTACTTCCAAGTTGCTTGCAGAAATGTTTTTACCATTGTCTAATTATCCGTGTTTTCGCAATAACCCTAGGGTACACGTCCTAGGGTATTCGCGAAAATTTGAATTATCAAATCATCCTACGACATGTACTTACAGAAACTTCATTTAAAAAGGTAGTGAATATAGCAATTTAATATGTGTCCGCTGATGGCAGTAGCCGTTATTTGGAGACTTCTGTTATTGGGTGTTTTATAACGACTTGGGTGTTTTATACAGGTTAAATAATCAATTTGATTTTGATCAATAATAGTCTCATTTTTATTCGTCTTAGGTATTCACCTGCTTTAGCCAAGTTATCTTTCACACTCTCCATCCATTGTTTTTTGGTTTTATAGATCGTCATTTACATTTATAGATAAACAATACAAATTATGTACAAGCAGATTTTTAATAATAAGCTTGTGCATAACTTAGGAATTAATGTACATAATATTAAGAAACAGTCTTGAAAATACTCTTTAAATTTCAATTAGTTTAACAGAATAATGTTACTGAAGAAGCTGATAAAACTCTGTAGATTGTCGATAAGATTAGGTAGGTATAGCTTTACTAACATAATTTGTAGTAGCATATTATTTTTACAGTAAATTTTACAAATAATCTATTTTATTTATATAAGCATAAGGAACAGGGTGTAAAGTTCACTCATCCTCTCATCCTCTATAGGAAAGGGAGGATCCGCCGACCAGATGGGTGTCGTGTCTGGTGGGCAACTGCCCAACAATTGATGTAGGGGAAGTTATATACATGCTGATCCCACTGTAAACTCTTGTTTGCACAATGCAGGATTTAGTGTGATGCCAGGTTTTTGATGCATAGTTTGCATGTGGGGATGTAAGTGCCACCATACATTGGTCACAGGCAGTAATAAATAGGTACTGTTCATTGTTCTACAGTTATATGTGCAATCAATAAAGTTTTAAATGAACTATATTTTCTAGTAAACTTCTTTGGGCTGTAAATAAGTTTTATACATATTTTTTTTTAAGAGTATGCATAGTTGGTTCATTCATGTTGAAAGGAAGGATGAAAGGCGACTAACAAAAGGTATTTACAAGGCAGGTGTGAGTGGAAACGCAAGGAGGGTAGAAGGACATAATGATATAGTGACCTTATTGGTGATGTTCTTCAGAAAGGTCAGGTGTATTCGCAACCGGTGCATGTGTATGACCGAATATGTGAGTTTATATATGTGTGTATTAATTTTATTTAATTATGAGCCTTTTGTCTTCAACTGCAGGGCAAGTCTCCCTTTGATCTTTCCATTTATATCTATATATGTTGGAATCTGTTAACTAAAGTAAATAAATAAGATACTTACAGAATAACCATACACTAAGTAGGACTAAGAACGCTGGGTCATCTCTGGCAAACTGTGACTTAGTATCTGAAATTGAACATAAATTCATGAAAAGGAAGAAAGGAAAAAATGTTGATAAAAAAGTTTTATCAATACTAAACTTATTGTAAATCCTGTTTAGTTTTGAGCATAGTTCTCTGAGCTTTGAAGAGCATTTTTCAGATGCATCTATAGACTATATCTAAAAAACTATTGTATCGTACTGAGAGTAGGCAAGTTCTTCCAACTTTTTTATCATTGCTGTGTATAAAATAACCACAAATAGTAACTGTGTTCTTACAAGATCTTGACAACAGAAGATCTAAACTACTTAAATGCACTGTACATTCACACCGTACTTACGTTTTCTATAATTGAAATTCCTAAACACTTTCTGTGGCGCCACAAAAAGGTACACCATTTGCCATGCAGCGAATTCAAAGTCCATCTGATTGAATTGGAACAGTCTTTTGATGTACTTGTAGCGCTTCACCGCCGCACTGGCCGTCGTAGGCTGGTAATTAGCTGGTGCTGGCAAAGGAGACGTACTCCTTGGATAGTTACTCGTCCCAGGAGTAGGCGACGTCGGATACTTCATTTTGAATAGATTTAGCTACCCAAAATTACCACAATCACGTCATGAAGACTCTTAGGAAAGTTTAATATTTATTCTTAAGGCTGTTTAATAGAAATTAAAACATGTTTATTTATTTTAAACAAATAAAAACGTAAGATTAGTCACGGCGTAACTTCAATTTATTTAGCCGAAAGTTAAACGTCAAAACGTCACTAACGTCAACGTCATTGTTGCGGTGAGTTTCTCTTTCTAACGCGTATTGAGTAAAAAAGACAGCCACAACATAAATGTTTAAAATATGATTATTTTTCAAGGATTACTTGAAACATTTTATTTCCGGATTTCCGAACGAAATCATTTACGATTTATTTACATTCATGCGATCCGTAAACGTACGTACACGATACTCGATAGTTTTTACCTACCTTACTACCTTTAAATGTTTACATTTATCTCTCTACCTTAACAGTGACAACATTATTTGACTTAAGAATTTTGATTCAGTTGAGGTCACACATGCTTGTGGGATTGCGGCTTTTTAGCATGCGAGTGGGCCAAATGGCCCATTACATGTATTTTTTTTTCGTGCACTGGATTTTCATCGCTCTGCTTAGCGCCAAGAGTTGAAAATCCAACAGTGTGTTTTTTCAACGCGCTGGTACGAGAGTGCGTCCTAGCTCGTTGGAATCTCAACGTTTGCCTCAACACCGAGAGTTGAAAATCCAGTGCGCGATAAAATCCCGCCGTGATATTTTTACGTACGTGCGAACGTGAGCTTATACCAGTGTGACTGGTATGAGGTTCAAAGCAGATGCTCTACAAATTCCAGTGGCCAGGATAAAGTCTACTGATCAATGATCATGAATAAAAGCACAGTGACACAACACATAGTTATTGCTACGGCGCAGGGAAGCCGACTGGCCGCTAAACTGTAGGTATGCGCGCTGCGCGGGGAACATTGCAATTTGCATTGATAAGCCCAGACTCAACCAAAGGGGAGATGTATGGAGATGTCCGAATCGGAGACGAGAAGAGATGTTTCACAGCTAGGGAGTATCCACCAAGCTGTGCAGAGATGGCTAGACTAACTGAAGCTGAGTGGAGACGAGCTGTGTGAATAACGAAATTCTATTGGTTGCTTAAAACACATCTCTCCAATTGTCTCGTCTCCGCTTTGGTGGGGTCCGGGCCTTAGCATTATTGTTACCTGTAGTTCCTACACCATTTTTTTTTCTAAAACTCTTTTATTATAGACCACATGCTTACCTTAGAACTTGATGCTTAGGTTTTGTGAGGTGTAATCAAGTTTGAAAAATATAAACGAAAAATTAAGTATGAAATATTAGAGGTATTTTAATTTATTTATCTTAAAACTAACAGTCAGTTATAACATTATCACAATGATTAATTACAATTTGCATCATAATTTTAATTAGACAACAAGTTTCTTAAAAATTAGGACAATTGCAAAAAATTTAAAGTGATTCAAATAAATTATTGTTTGAATTTAAATATTACTTTAACTTACATTCAACATAGACATAGGTATTATTATGAGTTCATTTGGTAACATTATGGGAGACGGTAAAGAAGCACCTGAAATTATGATATTTTCACTATTATTAGTAAGTTCTATGACTAAAAAAGGCGTAGCTACTGCTACTGCATTTTTATAAACGGTTCCTTTTTCAATTTAAAAGAACATAACATGAATTTTGTTGAACATTAATTACCCACATATTTCGAATAATACGAGTATGTATTGTCTTTAACTACTTACTAGAACATAATTAATTAAACTTACTAACACTTTGACTGTAGGTACTTAAACTTTAGAATTAATCTCTATACAGTATTCTGCAGCAGCCAGTTGGAGTAGTGCGTGACCCTGGTATACACGCCAGGGTACCCTGGCTCCCCGCACTTGTTTCCGAACGAAACTACGCCGATCTGCATCCAACGACCTCCCACTTGCAGCATGAGAGGACCTCCTGAGTCACCCTGTAACGTAAGATTTTGTGATATTAGTTGTTTTTAGGGATGAAAAGTGAGAACATAGGCGTGTATTGACGTGTTAATTGCGTTACCCTTTAAAGGAGCACCCTCCTTTCGGTTTCTTTTATTGAACAAAACTTGTATTCTCCTGGGATTTATTAGTTTTTGCGGAGCATGTCAATAAAAGTGCTGAGCAGGGTGCTTGGACAGGAAACCTCCCCGTGTACCTGTGGGCTGGAGTTCCCTTACGGATGCGCCCGGAAGGAAGGCCAGTCTCCGGGACGGTGCACCCTGGGGTGCGGGCAATGTCTCCCCATTAGGTACTGTGTGCCTAAGGGGTCTCGTTGTCCGTATGCCAATATCCTGTCGGAGGAACGAACGCTCTAACGTGTACTCAGAGAGAGCACACGTTGCGCAGCGTAGGAGTGCGGGCTAACACTGCCGTCGGGCAGGCAGGAGGAAGCCTTTTCTTCTGCCACCGTTGGTCTCATAGCCCCGAAGAGTGTCAAGGTCATGTCTCTGGCACTTGACGGGGGTCGAGGGTCATGGCTAAATTACCCCAAACCTCCAAGCGGCGGCGCACCGTGAGGTAGGTTGTAAGCTTGACATTAGTCAAGCAAGTCAAAATAGTGGTTCGCACTAGCGACTAATTATCTAATAGCTACCCATTAGGGTAGCTACCACTATTTTGAGACATTAAAAAGTTAATACTCGTGGGAACAAAATGCATAAAAATAAAAAACCAAATCAAAAGGAGAGGAGTGATGTGGGGTCGGAATCCAACGTTGCGTCTGGCGCAATGAGCTCGGGTTAGAGCTCAGACCGCGAAGTGGTGGGAGCTCAGAACCGTGAGGAACAGGAAGTTCCTCCGGAAGCGTTCCAAGCCGGGGGATCGCCAGGGGTCGTCCGCCGACGAGTGGCTCTCTGGCCTTGCCAGGGAAGAAAGATACACTCCAGTCGGTGGGGTGCAGCCCGGGGAAAAGGTGTGGGTAGAGGTCTCACCACGAAGGAGGCCGGCGAGACGAGCCCGGCCAGCCCAGCTGAGCTGGAGAGGCCCTGCCGCGATCAAGGGTTGACCTTGAAGAGGACCCAGCCCTCTAAAGACAAGCCCATACCCGCGGCCATGGCCTCTATTTGCGGCCATGGCAGCGGAGGCCTATCACCTCAGGCCTCCGTCGGACAGAATGTCCGAGATGCGGGTGGAGGTCGCCCGCTTGACAGCCCGCCATGGAGCTTCTCCGAAAGGAGAACGAGGAGCTCCAAGCGGACCTGGCCGGGCTTCGAGGAGCCGGCCCCCATGAGGTGCTGCAGGGGAGGGAGCAGCATGGGCAGGGACGGCCCGTGCCTGCGGAGGACCGGGTTCTGACCCTGGTGAGACAGGAGATAGCTTCTCTACGGTCTCGTTTTTCCACACTAGAAGCCATCGTCTGCGCCCCTTTCTAGCGGCGAGCATGCCTCTGGCCAAACCAAGGCGGCATTATATGCCGCCACCGCGGGTGCCCCGACCGGCCAAACCCGGTTTGGTGGGGCAGACCAAGGGCTGGGCGGCTACACAGGCGGCGAGGGCTCCGGCCCTGGCGGGGAAGGCCCCGGCCCTAGCGGCGAACCGGCCGCCTCCTCCTAAATCTACTCCGGCTGACGCCGAGTGGCAAGTAGCCGGGGAGAAGAGGAAGGCGGGAAAGAAAAAAAGGGCGGCCCAAAGAAAGGCAAGGCGGCAGCGGCGCAAGGCGCGGCTAAGCTCCGCGCCCCGAAGTCCGCAGCTGTAGTGATAATACTACAACCAGAGGCGGAGAAGAAGGGCGTATCCTACCGTGACGTGCTCGCCAAGGTGGGAGTGGCGGCGGATCTCAAGGAGTTCGGCGCCGCAGATGGCATTCGGGTGAGGGTCACTGCGCCCAGTCGCAGTGACCCTCAGCCCGGATGCTGGAGGTCCCCGGTGCGGCAAGCGGCCGAAAGGCTTAGGGCGTCCCTAAATGCGGACGAGGCCCGAGTGTCCAGGCCCACCAAACGCACTGACATGCGTATTCTGGGCTTGGACGACTCAGTGACGGAGGGACAGGTGGTGGCCGCTGTCGTTAGAACTGGAGGGTGCTCTGCCGAGCATTTTAGAGCAGGCGCCATCCGTCCTGACTTCACGGGGATGTGAGCCGTTACGGTGAGCTGCCCCGTGTCGGTTGCTAAGAAGATAGCCGGGGAGGGCCAAATGTTATTGGTGGGCTAGGTTTCCGCGCAGATCATACTGGAACCCAGACCTCTGAGGTGCTTCCGCTGCCATGTGGGTAACCATGCGGGAGCTAAATGCACCTCGGAGGTGGACCGCAGCGGTTACTGCTACTGCTGTGGTCAGCCAGGTCACAAGGCCGGCTCGTGTGACGCCACGTCGCACTGCGCTGTATGTGCGGCAGCTGGCCAATCACCGGATTGGGAGTAAGGCCTGCGCCCCACCCACCAAAGCAAGAGGCAAGCCATCTGCCACCGCCGTCACAGCCGCAGCCACCGCCACCGCTGCCGTTGCCACCTCCACTGTCGTCGTTGTCGCCCCCGCAGCCGCCGCGGCAGGAACCTCACACAGGGCTCAGGAGGGAGCTGACATGGAGTGCCAATAATGGCCCCATTTCGCCTCCTCCAGGCGAACATCAACCATTGCGCCGCAGCGCAGGATCTGTTGCTCCAGAGCATGGCGCAGTGTTCGATTAACATCGCCGTGGTCGCTGAGCTGTGCTTTGTCCCGCCCAGGGATGACTGGGTGGAGGGCCTGAGCGGCTCAGTGGCCCTAATTTAGTCAGCCACCGCCGGAACACCGTCCTTCAAGGCTGTTAAGAGAGGACGTTGTTGCGTTGCAGCACGGTTCGGGGAGATTGTCGTGGTAGGGGCATACTTCTCCCCGAGCCGAACTCTCGCCAAATTCCACAACTCCCTTGCGGAGTTGAGAGTCGTCGTCATCGGGTTCTGTTCCCTCCCCGTGCTCGTCCTCGGGGACTTCAATGCCAAGATGTGGCTTGGGGTTCCCGGTATACGGAAACACGGGGCAGGATGATGGAGGACTGGGCGCTGGAGACAGGCCTGGTCGTCCTAAACCGGGGTTCTGTTCCCACGTGTGTGCGGATGCGGGGTGAATCGCCGCACAACGCCAACAACACACACGCCACCTCCAGCGAGACATTTGAGTGAGCATGACATACTCTCAGCCGCCAGGGCATATCAAGTCAATGAAAGACGTACCCATTCATGGTAGCTTTATATAAGGTACATGGTGCTCACATATGTGCTATGCAATTATACAATACTAAGAGATTGAAGTTATACAATTCAAAGATAGTTTTTGCAATCTTCAGCAGCTCCAACAATATTTTCGAATGCTAAATAATCAATTAGTTTATGCGCCCTTATACCGCCCTGATACCGTGGCCCCTGGCAATGCACAGGCAGCTGAAGGAACACGGGTGGGTTTTAGTCCGTAAGAGTCTGACACGCCCTCCTGCTCCACCCAGAGCGGGAGAAGTCATTTGATGATTTTCCACCCAAAAAAAGGGCGTGTATTGACGTGTTAATTGCGTTACCCTTTAAAGGATGGCGTTTCGGTATCTTTTATTAAACAAAACTTGTATTCTCCAGGGATTTATTAGTTTTTACGGAGGATGTCATAAAAGTGCTTGTTCTGGAGATTTAACCCAGGATACCAATGCAGCTAAATTGATCAAAGCTATAAAAGGTTCTTCTTATCGTATCGATAACTCTTATTATGTCAGACCACGTAGCAACCTGGACAGCAGTGTTATTTACCGCATTTTATACCCGGCGAGTGCAGGTACATATCTGCACTCGCCGGGTATAAAAGGCCCTCCTTCGGCCTTGTGTGCCTGCCACATGGCAGACAGTTATGCATGATGAGCAGGATAGGAAATGCGGAATATCCAGTAACGGGGCTCCATACTCACACTGTTACAGCTAGGTACGCTAACAGGCATTATGTAATAAGCCATTACCAAAGAAGACAAGCACATAATAAAAGTCAATGCAAAAGATCTTTACCTGACAAGCATCCACGCCGCCTCTGGCATAGCCCGCACACAGGAACGTGTCAGTGATAGGCTGGAAGTAAGCGCGGTCGCAGTCGTCGTTGCGCCACACCGGCAGCGCGGCCTCCAGCTGCGCCGAGCTCTCCCCCCCGCCGTAGCGCGTGGTGCCCCAGCCCACCACGGTAGCTACTGAGTTTTCGAACGATTGTCTCGTCAGCTCACCGTGTGGCAAACAGATTGGGATTACGTATTTCGATTTCTGGACGTTTTCTGTAATAAATTAAAATGTTTTATTATAATAGTAATAGTCATACAATCTTGTTCTTCTTCGTGTCGCTGGCACAAGAGTATTTCAGATTTAGTTGTTCAATTTCGAAAATATAATTATAATCCATGTTTGGAATACAAGACTTAACACTTTGAACATTTGGCGCCTATAATAAGCAGATCTTGTCGTTTTGTCTCTCGCGTTACCTTCTAGAGAGTTCTAAAAAATCCAGACATTAAATCAATAATATGATGTTGTGTCCTTACCTGATAGCACGAGTATCGCTATATCGTTATAGAAGCCAACCCTAGAGAACTGATCATGCGCGCGAACTGCCGTGACACGCAACGTGACAGGCCGCGACGGCTCATCATCGCGCGCTAAGTCCACGTCTCCGAGACGGACGCTGAACTGACGGGCTGGGAACCTGAGGAGGAAATAAAGTTTCAGTTTTATTTGAAATGGTCTACATAATAGGAGGTCTCAGCAGAGAACCTTGTAGGATGTAACGTTACGGCCTGGACCATTCATATGTACTTATTTCGATTCGTACCTAAGTAGGTATGCCAACGGAATTTTCTAGTATTATTTTTAACATTTTAACCAGAGCGATTAAAATGCTAAACTAGAATCATTTGGGACATTTTTGTACAAATATAAATAATGCCTAGATTGCTAAAATATGTTCGGACATGTTAGATTTTATCAGAATCCTTTACTTCCTATAAAAATGTCAGGATTACTCACGGCCTCTGCTTGGAATCTCTGGTACAATGAGCAGCAGTGAGGACATGCTTCTTCCCGACCAGCGTGCCGCCGCACCAGAACTCTCTGCGCTTGCTGCCGTGAAGGTAGATGGCGGCCATCCACGGCCACGCGCCTGGCTTCGCTTCGGTTCCACCCACGATGCGACCGCCTTCGTCTTCTCGCTGGCCACAATCTGGAATCAGGTTATTATGATACTATGTTAATCATGGTCCTTTTTATCACTTTTTTTCTGTGTATTAATGAGTTTTTTCCAGAGCTGCATGCCATGATAAATAATATGTAGGTCGACAATACATAATTGCAATATTGTATGACAAAAAGGGATTGTTAAACTTACCTTGCAAGTTTCAAGAGCGCTTTGGAAACAATTAGATTGCTTTTATTACAGCTATAAGGTTCTAAATTCATATTCTTACCCTCGATATCAACAATATTGGAGAAATTAGTGATAACAGGTGGCGTGACTGTGTAGTATGAAGTGGTTCTCGGTGAAGTCACCGTGGTCGTGGTCGCAGGTCGCCTGCTCGTGGTCGCTGGTCGCCTGGTCGTGGTGGGCGGCCGCTTTGTCGTCACCGGTTTCGGCTTCTTTGTCGTTAACACTAATACAGCTGATGGCTTCTTCGTTGTTCCAGGCTTGGGTTTAGGTTTCGGTGTCGTCACTGGTACTAAGTAAGTCGGCTTACTCGTCGATGCAACAATCGGTCTCTCTGATTGCGGAACTATTGCATCTTTAGGACAACACACCCCAGGCACAAACAGATCTTTGAAACACAAAGATTCCCTGAGATTCACCAAGTTTAATAGCAGTTGAGGACAGTTGCTTAGGTCTTCGCAAATGCCCTCCTCTCCTTCAGGCGTCGTACAATACTTAGCATCCTCCTCATCGACACGATCTGCTGTCGCTATTTTAGTTATAGGAGCATCAGGTAACACTTTTGGTAACGCCTTCTTCACTATTGGAGCTATTTTATCAGTAACGTTTCTCCCTAAAACGTTTTTACTTATAGTGTATAGAGCTTGAGGTAGTTGCTGTATGGTTGGGTCTGTCTCGTTTCTTTCATGAGAGTCGTTAACCATGTCTACCAAGTAGTGGCCGACAGTGTTTATGGCACCTAGAGTCTCGGATATTCTGGTAAAAGCAGAGTCTGATAGGAGCCTAGGATCGTTTGGATTTCTCGGATCTGCTTGGATAAAACCTACAGAAGATCTGCTGTCGAAGTATTGAGGTCCTTGAAAGTTTGGCACTGGGTTGTATTGGTTCGGGCTATACTGGTTATTATGGGCGAATTGAGTTTGTTCATACTGATTGCTTTGGGGAAATTGTGGTTGCTCAAACTGGTTGTTATGAGCAAATTGTTGTTGCTCATAGTGATTGTTCGCGTAGTAAGGACTTTGTACGGCTTCTGAAGATCTTTTCCTTGGAGAGGAGAACTGATGCCATGGCGGATTCCTTTGCTGTGCATGAGGATTCCAGTCACCCGGAGTCCGCATGTGGCTCACTGGAAAACGAAGTCTTGCTTAATGTTTTGTTAGAAAAATGGAAGGGAGTGGGTGGCTAGGAGCATTGATGCGTACCTACCCATGTGGTGTTCTGCGAACTGGCATTCTGCTGGTGGTGTTAGTATTAAAGTACCTGTAACAAGAGGAGACAATATTAGTTTGGTGCAATTTAAGTTAGTAAGCAGTTAAAGAGGTACCTACCTGATTTTACCCGACTACGGCGAAGCAAAAAGGAGGGTTATGATTTTGACCGTTATGTATGTATGTTCATCTGTTACCTTATAACTTCTAAACTGCTGATCTTAATTTGACTAATGAGGTATCGTTGGAAGCGTCTTGATCGTCCGCTGGTTATAGGCCACATTAAATCAATATGGCGCCCTCAAGAAGACAGCCAATAAAAAATAAAATTGAACTGACTTTGAAAAAAAGACACTAAAAGTGTATTTTCGGTTTTTACCACCGAAAATATTTTGTACATAATAATGTTTTTTTTTTTTAATTCTGTTCAATTTTATTTTGTAATTTTCAGCGAATGCCATTTAATGATTATTTGTAGACAGTTTTAAGAAATTAAAAGTGTAATGCGTGTGTGATCAAAATGGCATGCAGGGCAGAAGTTGAAAAACAAAAAAAAAAAATATGGGTATACCTACTTTCTTTGGGTTATCTGTATTTAACAACGGATGTTAATGCCTTCCAGTTATATTAGTTTGGCAACAATATGGAAATCCTTTATGTTTATGACATTAAAATTAATAGATGCCTATAACATCTTGAAACCTAAATCGAACACACGAAATGTTAGGAGAAATCGTGAGAGCGACAATGACCCAAAATTTCAGAAATCGTCCTTCCATTTTGGATGTGTCCGTAAAACCAGTTTGCAATCGTAATCCATATATAGATTAGGAGAAACTTTTAATTTCCTAAGGATTGATGATTACAAGAGTGAAACGATTGCTTTCTTAAAAAAGTTAGAACAAAGTTTTTGTTTTTATTTGCCAAGTTATTAGTGAGGTGTCGTGGTGAGTGTCTCGTGAAAGAATTTTTAACGAAACCGTCGCGAGATTACTATCGTGATTATTGTTTTTGACGGAAGTCACGCAACGTTAAGTAAGTTTTAAAAGATTCTTGGCGCAATCTTATGAATCTAATTTTGAATGGAATGATGTAGGTATCGAGGCGTTATTTAAATGAAACTGTCTGTTAGGTTGAGATTAATAATGGCGATGAATTTAAATGTAAGTATACGAGTATGTACAGAGTTAGATGATCATAGTAGGTACTATTGAAAATAGATCTTCCGAAGTCCTTGATCATACAAAATAAATAGTCGCATAGAACGGTACTCGTAGGTAGCGAACGGTTCGGGTAGGTTGACCTGCTGGCGTCTGTACCTACTTGCCTATGGATTTGAACCCACACCTCCTGCATGAGAGGCGAGGCCTTAAGAGGGAACAGGGCGCGGTATTCTCCATACAAACGTATTCCCCGTTTTTCTTCCTGAATAATGCCTCTAGAGCTGTCATTTTTTTTTTATAAAATCAGGGTCTCTATAGGCATGTCCCTGTCATTTTTTTCTGCAATTAATAAGTAAGGAAACTATGACCCTCCAAAAATTACAAAAATGCCCCATTTTTACCGCCGTGATTAGAGGACTACCAGACTAATTCGGAAAAGTTTTTAGCATAAAAGAAAATAATAGGAACCTAGACATACTCTTTCTTAAAATCTTAATGTAAAAAAATATTAAATCGGTTTAGTTTTCGAGGAGAAAAAAGGAGAATGCCAAACGTCGTTTTCGTCAAAAAATTTGTGATATAATCGGTCTGAGCTGCAGTTGTCCCTATCGCACTTTACGGGGTTTAACTCGGTTTTTCGGGCGCAGCGCGACGGCAATAGTTTCTTCAAATACCTATTTTTCAAATTCCTCGCAGCCCCTCTTAATCCCTCTTAATCACTGGGCCATCACGACTATAGATACTAAGATTGTATTATTGAGTAGATATTAAAAGCGTCGAATTTGATATTGTGACTTAACAAGGTGGAGCAAAGTCAAAGTCAAACAATTTATTTCAAAGGCACATAGAGGCATTTTTGATTGTCAAAATTTACAAAAAAACAGAATTGATTCTAGTCGCCCCTTCCAAAAGGAGCACTATGGAAATACCTATGTAGTAGTTACGTACCTACTCTACTAGTCTATTTAATTATTAATATATATGTCCTTCTAAACTATGCTTTCTCTCAATACGTAAGGTACGGCCTGCAGAAATATATAATTAATTATTATGTATTGAATTGAAAGCCTATAACTTATCCCGATAATAGTCAAGTATCAACGACCTAGTTTCTTGCGAGAACTTACAATTTCTCTATTAAATATCAAAATGGCTGCTTAATTGGACTTGGGTACCCTTGTGTGACCACGGTTGGAAACTTCGAAGCTAGATGTTTTGAGTTAGATTCCCATGTTTGGTAAAAATGGAGTACCTACCTAAGGCAGCCATAGCGGCACTTCACAATTTGTTATATGATAATGGTGATAATTTTCTAGTATTTTTTTTTTCTTCCTGCATTTTCCCACTGCTAATCAGGGGCAAAGGTCTCCCCCACAGCATTTCGCTCTTCCCAGTGAGTGAATTGAGTGGAGAAGGCATTCTCCAGGACCTCAAGTTCTAGATGTGGTTGTGGTTGTGTGATGTGTGGTGTGGTACGGGCCCACTTGCTAAAGGTTCAAAAGTGTCCCTACATCTGCTTAAAAGGCATTTGATGCCGCAATTAATGTGACCTACTGGGCCCTACTTAAAGAGTGTCCGTGGAGTTTCTCGCCCGTTTTTCTCCATAGGTACCTACTACGCCTTAGAATGTGCAACTAGATTCATATTTCTGACTGACCCACTCCTCGACAGTTCAAAAGCGCCTGTAAATGGTGTAATTGAAAAGATAAAGCTTTGATATTGAGTTCGTGGGCCTATATATATAAACAAGACGTACACTCCCATCGATCAAGAAAAACATGAATTAACAACATCAACTCATTCATCCTTAGATTCCAAACATTTAATCTTTATGCCGCGTAAATCCAGTGGAATTAGCATCCAAGATGGCGGTGACAGTGACGTGAGATTACTTCGCACTATGGTCATATGACTCAGTAGAAAGTTTATGCAAACTGAGACAGTTATGTAATGTGCCTTGAGGACGGCTTTTGTTTTCGTGTGGTGATGAAATGCAGGAATTTAGGCATGGTGATAGGTGGCTGCCTTCCGGAGTAATATGACCTACTTCAATTTATGTTAAAAACAAATGGGTTGGGTTTAATACCAACTGAGGTTACAGAGAGGAAGAGATGAGATGAGGAGAGCTATTGGAATGTCTCTTTAGTCGTACAACAGTTTCCTATGTCTTATAATCAGTATAGAACCAGTAAGGCTCGAAGCCAAAATGTCCATTGGTAGGGAATGTAATTAGATCAACATCTTTCTATTACTTGTCTAGGTGCTACCGAAGAGGCGAAATTAAGGATAATTTTGACTAGCACAAGCCAAGCCGAAAATAACGGTAGCCTGAATTCACTTCATCCTTTATGAACGCTATCCTTAATAACTTAAGCCCTAAACCACATTTCACCAAAATCATTGAATATGTTATCATTCTGTTTAATTATCTTACAGAGAGGAGGCCAAGCTGATGATTATGTGTAGGGTTTAATATTGCTTGCATTCCGTGACACAAGTTTAACGGAGCCCTGAATCATCTATAAAAGGCGACCTTGTTACCAATGTTACACAAAATAGGATCTTGAATCTCGTCCCTCCTCAGCTCAAAGGTAGGAGGTCGTCACCAGGCATTCGTTGCCTCATTAAGGAGCGACTCGGGTAAACAAATGATGTAACACTAGTTTGCACGGCATTTGTGACGTAAACTGGGTTAAGCACCATCTTATGCATGTTCTTTACGTAAATAAAACAGGAGAACAGCGGTTCTGAAAGCAGTGACAAGATGCATCTGACTGCAGAACGAATTTGATCTAAGTTTGTTGGTACGGTAAGACAATTCGGTTGCTTCATAAAGACTGAAAAAATGACATCTAGCAAGGCAGTATTGAATAACGACTGACTTTTTCAGTAAAAAAAAAATGGTACCTAATACTTATGGACGCCAGAAAATTAGGACCTTAGTAAAAAAACCTTGAGTAGTTTGAAAATTTCAGGATATAATGCAAATCTTGGGTCTCCTGACAAATAACAGCAAAAGGAAAACCTACCGGGGTCAGGATATCTGATACTTGAAGATCATTTTTGTAGGTTAAGGATATGTTTTTCTATAGTTTGGCTAGGCGAAGATTTTTTTCCACGGTTCTAAGTTTGAGCGTCACTGATCTAGAACTTATTTATTTTCTAGATTGCATCTCTAAAATATTGTGATTACCGTTTAGTGATCATTATTGCCATGTAAGGCGGCAATTGTTTCTCTATAACTGCAGCAATGTCTTGAGAAATGATTTAGCTATTTAGCTGCCTACATACATAACATTATATGATTAGACATTCCCCGAAGTAAGTAAGCAGAGGTGTAGGTACCAGTACACTCGTTTCGCCACTAACTTATGGTTTTAAATTCAATGTTCAAGAGGGGCGACCCTATTGCCATTAAACAGGTACAAGGCATGATACGAATGATAGCTTCAACAGTGTCTACTTCACATAATCAAAACGTAATCAGATATTCCACGTCAATATGTGCGGCAAACTAGAATCAGATAAGCCAGTTCTAGAAACAGGTCTATTATAAGCTGACCTGAAATTCGTCCTAGATAGCCGCTGTCAAGGTTTACCGCTAATAGCCAACTTTCAAGGAAATAATATTGTGGGTACTTATGTTATAGAAGAGAAACGGAGAAACGTGCGCGCGTTTAAGGAACTGCCAACTATTCAGTTTCATATTTTAACGAGAACATCAGTTTCACCCACATAAGTCTCGATCCCGAAAGAATATCGAGATAAAAAGTATTAGTATTAGTATTACTATCTGACTACTCTGAGAAGAAACACCGAAACAAACTCAGAGGTCACTGTCTCTTTTTAAGTCCAGACATTGACTTGGTTAGATCATGGGAGGACATTAAACCAAGGGTGGACACAGGGGCACGTGCAAACGATGATGAACGCTGAAGAAGTAGGCTACAATATCTTAATTGAAAAAGAAATGAATCCCAAAAACAGCATAGTGCAATTCAAGATATGGGAGACACTTCTTATATGTCTGGCCCATGTAGCCCTCCCAGAAATAAATCCAGGATCCGCCCTTGCATTAAACCATACAGGACCTCGATGATACCTACTGTAGTATTTAAAGGCTTAATTAATACAAAAACAAAACTGCCCAAAAAGCATTGCCACATTGTATGACGATGCTGATGTTAAAGCGTATATATTTATTTCAAAGGTACACCAACAACTTATTCACTAAAAACATTAACATGATAAGAAATAACATAAGCATTGAGTTATGGTGAATTAGTCACTTACTGGCGTACGCAACACTTACATAAAAAAAAAGTTTCTATGAATGTGAGTATAAAACTATAAACAGACAATTTCTAGACTTTTCGCTTATGTAGAAACAAATGTACCACCCATGCATTATCACGAACCGTCTTTTGTTCATATCCGTCACAAAATACGTAGTAACGAAAATCTTTTCCCGAAAAAACCTTCGATCAATAATATTATTGATCGAAGGAGAAAACTCACGAAAAGCCAGGGCAAGGTTCAAGCTTTGGATTGTCATAAATATTATACCCGTAATGGTTCTTAGAAAACGTATGGCTTTATATTTTCCTGGATATATCAGTTGGTCTACTTTAAATCATGACTTTCGTGACTAGAATTTTAAAATAATTCTTGTACTTGGGGTTGTCGGAATTCACAAGGGGATTTTATAACAAACTGAGTGTTAAACCAGGTTATGCCTCAGTTGTCTAGTGTTTTCTCAAAGCGTGTCGTCAGATTCGGTCAGCTTTTTCGTCATTATTTTCGTCTTCGTGTATTAGGTATATCATATCCGAATTTTTACTGCTGACTGGCCTAGGCACTATCACATTGTTAGTGAACTCCTTGTACAGGTTCTTAATAATGCAAGTATTATACAAAAAGCACAGACAAGCAGGTCATAGACAGTAAGTGGGGCATCATCTGTTGTGTCAACAGTCACACGGCATGCTTCTTGGGAGTATTCCCATTTGGCACCTTCAGTCCCCCACCTGTATTGGAAGCCGGTTCAAAGGTTTATGAACAATGTGATTAAATGTGCTTGAGGTGCATTAAAAGTGCAATTAAAAGGCCATTAACAGTGCCGACATAATATGATCATCTGGTGCGCCCTGAGCAGTCAGCTTCGCTACCACCCTACAGACCAGCTTGTCCTACCAAGGCTTGAACTATTTATTATTAAGTAGCGCTAAATCAGGATACCGATCGACCAATCAACCAATAGGGGCTAGATGATCAATAGGGGCTAGATGATCAAAAGCACGTATAGATACCGGACCAATATTAAGGATGTGTCGTTTCGTAAGTCCGACCTCGATGCCGCAACCTCGGGAAATACGTCTCGCGTTATGTTACTCATGCGTCCGCGCATTGATTGGTATACCTAAGGTGTTGACGATGGGTGAACCAACTAGGTATAGTTACACAGAATTATGTAACATAATGGGTGTTGTGAGTTTAGGTCTTGTTATTGTTTTTGTTCGACTATAATAGCATCTTAGTGCTGATTTAGACCTTCCGTTTCTATTTCCCTTGTCTCTATACCTGTAGATATATCCATTAAATACAAAACTAGGTCATCTATCCCTTCTCTATATTCAAGGATGGCTGGCTAATTTTGTTATTTGGCCACAAAGACAAGTCTTGTTTGCCTACAACCATGGACGACTGCAGTTCTTGGGGTTCCTAAAAGCCTTATTCAACTATAACACTGACGGCACAATATGTATATCGTGTGTTTTAAGATTTGTTCTTTAGAATGTTTGCAGCCTGAACAAAACTGATACCTAACGTTATTCCTGCAATGCTACTTGGTATGCATTGATTGATAATGCTCATATTTACGTAGCCCTGTAGCGTAGGAGGAAACTTTCGCTATCTAGAGTCTTAAATGCACTACAAGGACAAACAATAAATATAAGGCGATTCGTGCATCATGCATGCTCACTGACTTGTTTTTTCTATTCGTGTTAAAAACAATCAATCTTCTAAGGCAATCGGGTAAAAGGACGAACGAAAAATCTATAGATACGTTGTTCCAAATCCATAATCATGTGCTGGATCGGCAAAGGCATTCAGAATAAATAATTGTAATGAACTGTATCAAAGACTCTTGCATGTAGGTCACGAGCGTAATATCATATAAATGAGGACCTTTTATATAACGTACTCGACATTATACAAAACATCCCAGAAGATTTCAGGCTCCTCTAGAATCGTCCGCTATGCAAGTTTATTGACCATTCCTTTTAGTGCTGACCAATAAAACGAGACCCAAGTCGGAGTTTCAGGAAAAAACTGCTATAATTCAGCACTTGCTGTTTCTGTCAGTTTCGCTTATTGTTTACTTACAAAATGTTAATGGAACTACTCGTATAGCTCAAGTATAGTACAAGGATCATTCGTCGTGTGGCCAAAATCTCCGCGCCACCATCTTGTTTTGTTTATGACAATTTCACAAACGTTAAAAAACAACGGCGGGGCGTTGTTGTCAATTTAATTCAGGCGCCAAAAGATCCGCCCTCTACATCACTAATTCATCAACGAATCAATACATACGTACTCTTGCAGTTCTTTGTGACGCGAAGCATAGTTAAGAGTTAAGACGGAAAGGAAACAAATGTTGTTCTTTCTTTAAATTTGGTCGCAGTTACTAGGCATCATCAGCTCATCACAAAAAAAAAAAACAGTAAGTAAGTGAATTTGCGTATAGATTACTTATTTGTATTTTTCAGAAATCAAAATAGGAATTATTTGGGGATCGAATATACATAAGTACTTGCCATTAGCAACGCGTAGCGCTTGCAACATAAACGCATATTTGTCCAATATGCGTATATGTTGCAATTTTACAATACATAAAATTAATTGTTTTAGTAATAATGTTCACAATATGTTATTGTTGCATGTGAAGCGGTACTAACTAGACTTATTGTGAAGAAATAAACTTGTCGTACTTAATCATATTTAGCCATGAGAATAGAAACACATTGTGGATGACTTTGGGAGTGTCGCCATTTTTTTTCCTTGAGTACTTCGTGATTTACTGCTATGTGATACATGCAAAATTCGCGCTTGTGACACTATAATCATGGTCAAGCGCGAATTTTGCATGTTGTCTCGAGTTTGATAACCAGTACCTTAATTACGTAATATAAGATCAATCGGAATTAAATCGTTTAGAAACTAATTGCTAATCCATTGCTTCATAATTTCGAAAAAAAAATCTGCTCAACAACGTAAATAACGCAACGAATGATGTTGAACTATAAAAATGAAATGCTAGGCGACATGGCACTTATTATAAACGGCGAAATGAGGGTGAACCCTTCAAGGAATAGGTACAGGTGCAATGTTCTCCTCAATTTAATAGTTTCTTCATTATAATGGTTATTTTCGTACAACAAATGTACAGCATCAAAGCTCCTCTTATTCATTTCCCTTATTACTGTTATGCACACACATATTATCGGTTAAAAATTTACATTTCTTGAAACGATTATCTCTGAAATTGTAACGAGGTTGCCAGTCCATTTATATGTTAGCTATCAACACATACAGCTGTAAACTATTGCATTAGCCTGGAATTTCTACTCGGAGTAGTTTTAATGTTTTACTAGCCTTGTTCCGATTGCGATGTTGCATTGTTATGTACTGAATGTTGGCCTGTCTATTAGTACCGTAACGTTATTCAATACCTACGTAGATAAGCTACGTATGTTTTCTACTTAACTTATTACTAACTATACACATTAAATAAAAATAAACAGAACGCCTGCTACGATCCCTTACATAATCCATTTGCCTGGTTAAAAATAAACAATAGGTAAAATACTCCAATTTAACTAAACCTAACAACAAACTAAAATGGCTAAACCCAACAACAAACTAAACTGCCATGCTACCCTGGTCTGTGCGAGTCTCAACCAAGTCTTACCCGCGATCTTATCATCTACCTATTTGGCTGCTGGTCTACCACTACCAACACTCCTTCTACTGTCTCTCGGCAACCATTCAGTTAGGGCTCTGCTTCACCTGTCTTCACCACCTCCAGTCTATATTACGAGTATATATATTATGTATTCTCTTAGATTGTCCACACCAACTCAAACAGAGTTTGTTTTCCTCGTGGTTAATAGCCACAGTACTGACTTTTCTCCTTAGGACGTTTTACAAATATCAATGTCCAATACACCAAAAATATATTCACAAATAAACTATAACTAATATAGACAGCTCCATAAAAAGCAACGAAAGTTTGACTTTTAAAATAAGCTGATGACTCACTATCGAAAGCTCATTCTCACGATCAAATTCACAAATAGATAATATTATATTTAGTACCCATGTTCACAACACAACACAATAGGCCTCAACTCCCTCTTAAAATAACAAGCACTATAAAGAACACATTAATGACAACAACACTGTTTTCATCTAGATAAAAGCTGCAGAATTATAATTTCATCAAGATAAACCAATTAACATTCATAAGGTAAGTTTAGCTACAGATGAAATATGCGCAGAAGTTTAATTTCAGACAATACTTAAAAAATATTTACGAAAGCATACAATCATGTTGAAACAATAGCGTCACATGATATAGAAATATTATAATATTCATGCAATCTGCGTACAAACCAATCAACAGAAAATGGTCAGATGAGATGATTTGCAATGGACGATGCCTTCAAAATTCAGATGAATAATATGATGCAGGGATAGGGGGCTACCCAAAACCGAAAAACTGATAAAAAAGTTTGGGGACCTCTGGTCTCAAGCAATAGAAAAAAGTTAAGCTACTTACGACAACGTGGCAAGCCCTGAAAGAGGTGGCGGGGTGGGCTGGTCTCTGACCAACATTTCAGCAACCGGGAAAAGTGGAAAGTGTAAGGGATGCCTTTGCCCTGAAGTGGAACCGCACAGGCTCAGAATAATAAATAAGCAACATATGCTTGGTTACTAACTAACGGCAATATACTAAAGCCTATTTCTCTACCAACAAGACTGTAGAGATAAATATACCTATTCACAAAGAAATGGTTCGAAATACTAACATAATATAAAAAATGTAACCGGTTTTAAAATATTCCTAAGTAATGGTTCGTCTCTTAACCTTCTTATTTTGCATTCAAACGTAAGTGGCATTTCGCGTTCAACAATGGGTTACATAAGCTGCGCGCGCGTCGCTGACATCACCGGCTTTCACTATCGTTCGGATAAGGCGGTCAATGAGTCAAAAATGCGGGTTAAGACTGTCCACGTTGTTGAGGGTTTAAATAGTAGTGCAGTAGGTTTTAGATTATTTAAAAAAATCTTGTGATAATGATGGATCTCTGTAGTTATAAGAGAGAACAACCTGGAGTCTGGATATGTGCCCAGTTCCTCAACTGGGCACAAATCCAGACTCCAGGTTGTTCTCTCTCGCCCCTATTACTCTATAAGGAACTTGAAACATATCTGGTGAAATTTGGGTGTGCTATAGGAACACCTCTGCCCTACCCTTCTAGGAAATACTTGCGTGATGTTATTTGAGAGAGTTTAATTAAGGGGTGTTAAAGTTTGAAATAATCTTAACGTGAATTTGTCCGATTAACTCGAAACTTGGTTCATTATTAATACTTTGACAGGAAATTGTTTTATGGATCTTTCGAAAGTCAACCCTTAACTAATTAAAAAGGGGTTGTTTAGTTTTAAAGGAGGATTTTACTGCGTGGTATTATCATCAATATTGAAGTTTGTATAAATATATATCCTACCTAAGTCAAATAATAGAAAACGTGCCTAAGGAATTTTTTAATTACCCCAAAGGGGTGAAAATGGGGAATACATTTCATATAAAAAATCTCTTTTCTTTGATTTATGAACTTGTAACTTGGCCCGAACAAATTAGTATTAAATTATATGATTAATAAAAACTACCCCCAAGGAGGTTGAGACGATGTTCAAGTTCGTAGAGGAAAGTACGAAATCCAAGCGGACGAAGTCGATTGCAGAGACAGAGTGCTAAAGTACCTACGTACTAAATAAATCTATAAACACCTACTTTAATTCTTCGTGTGTACCATTTACATATTAAATCAGCAGTTTATTATAGGTGCTATTTAGCTGACATTAACGCGAATATTATGCGCCGGAACGGAACCTGTTGTACGCATAGCTTAGCGGGTTGTATATATTTTCACATTTTCTCACGTTCCGAGAGCCGCTGCAGAAACGAAATATTACTGAAAAGTTCTGAAAGCGCTTTAAATGATATTTTCACAAGGACATATATATGGTTCTAGTTACATTCATCTATATCGTTATCTATACACATTTTAGTCGCGTTTTGAGGCCGTCTATATGACCGCGTTGTTCTTCGAAACTACGCTACAGATTTTGATGTGGATTTCACCAAAATTTAGAGAATTTATTCCGGAACATTCTAAAAGTTGGCAATGTCGCAAATAGCTGTCTAATATTTACCTGTTTTGATTAACTTGGTAATATTACTGTATGGAAATATGAAATATCGCTAACTGGTGAACTCTATTATTGCAATTTTAACACAGAATTTTTTACATCAACTAAATATTCGGTGTTACAATATTAATTATTGCATATCATAATCAATATTTTTGTTCACTAGTTAGCCATATTTCATATTTCCATACAGTAATATTGCCAAATTAATCAAAACAGCGAAATATTTGACATAATATATTTGCGACGTTTTGTCTACTTTCAGAATACACGCTTAGGTACATACATATTAAAGGAATCTACCTACATGTTTTGTGAAGTTGTAAAAACTGTGCGAGGCAGCTACATAGTTTGATAATAAATGGTCAACAATTCTAGATATTCTTTCATTGGTGTTTCTCTCATAAAATAATTTTAATTTATTGTATGCTGACGTGTCAAATAAATCAGGTGGATGATTTAAACGCGGATATGGCAGGTGAATTATAATCAATTAACGAGACATACTCCACATCAGCTGAAATGTTGACAGTGTTGAATGAGTTGATATTGCAACATTTTAATTGATCGACTTGATATCCGCATAGTTGTGAAAGTATAAAATGCGTTCGTTACTAAGGCTGCAGGTGATATGAGAATTATCTAAGACAAGACGGTCACTATCTTGAATGATCGGCAACAAAGGCTTATTAAAATCACAAAAAAAAAATTTGACAATGAATGGAATATAAATTAGAGGAAAACCCATCTCCACACCAGCCTTTTAGGCTGAACAATAAAATTGGAAGAAACCAATTACGTTTTAAAGGCAGTAAAATTGTACTCAAACTTGAAGACCTAAAAATGACTCACACTTGGCAAGATATTTCGAAGAAAAATATGCATTTCACATATTTCAGGATGTGCTGTTCTCAAAAATATTGACACATACGTTATGTCATAAAATTATCTATATAGCAAACACAGTGTTTTGCAAACGGATCTAGACTCTGCAGCTGTCACATTACGTTGCATTGTTACAAAATAGTAGGTAGTACCTGGTAATCTGTCTGTAACGTTACCAAAGAATCATTCATATGCTGTTGAGTAATCTTTTGTGATGGTTCCGATTTGCGTAATGTTATCACGGATGTTTTTATGCAAGAGAATGTTTTGTTGCACTGTGGCTTTGCTGTTGCAACTTCATCTATGTTGAAAATATTTTGTGTTTCTTTGGGAATATGTAAAAACTCTTGTTTAAGCGTGACATGTGTATTTTTTATGGAGACTTCGCCACTTCCACGGCTTCGACGTTGGCAGTACCGCAGAGGTTGCTATGGCTGCGTTGTTTGGGGCACAGAGGATACTCCTCAATAATGTCCCACCTCTTATCTTGATAAGAGGTGGGACATTATTAAGGAGTAGTAATATGGATACTCAAGTTATTAGTGACCTCCTTTCTTAGATTCTTTCTTTTAGTGACCTGATGTTTCAATATTGCCATCTCTGACTCTACTTTTCTAAATTTCTGCAATATTTATTTTACTTAGAACTACGTAGTTAAGACCAAGTATATTTTACCATTAGACCTCGACAACTCAATTGTATAACTAATATTGCCAATAACTTCCCTTGCTCGTAAATTATATGTAAAAGCATATACCATGTTGAAATAGATCCTATTATCTATCGGAACGGGAAATAGTTATAGATTTTCTTGCTGGAAGTGTTTCGCTTAAAAGTAGTCAAAGCTGTACTCTGGATGAAGTATTTTAATGGTTACATGGAGCTCGAGATAATAATTGACAGTGTTGTCCATAACTCCTTTATAATTTTAATTTTTCGTAAAAAGCTAAAATCTTGTCAAACAAACAGCGAGAAGAGTAGACTTAAGGCTCTCATTTTTTGGTAGGGATAGAAATCCCTCTAAAACGTTTAACAACAAATCTATGACCCGCATACTATATCGGCAATAATGCTTTCGGAAACACCACCAAAATATAAAGCATGGTGTAGTTTATAGAAAGTTGAAAGCGTTTGTTTTGTGGCGTTTCGTTAAACACACACGATTTTCTTTTGTTTTTAAATGCTTGTGTGTGATGATTGTGGGGCATTGCAAGATATACGATTGTCAAGGTTTAAGAGGTCGCGTGTTATATTAGCTTTGAGTGCTGTTTTAACATAATTTATGTAAGGAAATGGTCAAGGTAAAGGAGCTTCATTAAACTTGGTGAAAAATCTCTGTGTCGTCGTAACCTTGCTGTGTTATCACTGTTATAAGTAGTACTTAATTTAAATGAGAGTGCACTTACTTTCAACAGGTGTTAATTTTTGACATAAAAATTCTAATTTTGTATGTCATTTTGTACCTATTGCCAAATTCGTATTTGCTATGGAGATTTATGCAAGAGCTGATCATTAACAAGTTATAGGAAAACTATTGGCCAATGGCAGACATAATGTTCTGTCCAAGTTTATTAAACTGGGTTAGTAGTAACCACAAAACTAAACAAGAAAGTTAATTAAGGCCATTGGGTGCGACCGGAAATACCCAATTAAAAGAGGAGTGGACTCACACAAAACCAACGCAGATATGAAAAGGTAAACAATACTTAGAGATAAGAACTATTGTCTTTTTGGAACAACTCAATCACTGCAACTCTTTTTAGTCAGAATATGCTTAACTCTAGTGGCGACCACCAGAAAACCGATAAAAAAATAATAACTTAGAATTCACAATTTAATCCATCAGTAAAATAACAGTGGAGACAGAATAGAGCTGGTCATAGACACAAAGGGACAAGCGGGGATAAGTCCAAATCAAACTCAAACTCAAACTCAAACTCAAAGCATTTATTTCAATTAAACCATTTACAGGCACTTTTGAATTGTCAAGGAGCCAGTCAGTCAGAAATATGAAGCTAGTTGCCCATTCCAAAGCGTAGGTTCCTATGGAGAAGAACGGGCAAGAAACTCCACGGACACTCTTTAAAAAAAAAAATATTCTTACAAAATATTGTTTACATCATTCATGTTGAAATTATACATGTGAGAACAATGTAGAAAGTAAGCAATGTAAGCGTCAAAAGCGTCCGTAATAAAAAAATAAAAACACTTCAAAAATTAAAATAAGCCGTGGCAGATAAGAGATGACCAGTCCCTACTGATGGCGCCCGTTCAAAAACCCTGACGCCACGAACATGACGCATGGATCAGCACCGTTTAGCTCAACCATTTTGAAGGGAACTCAACGATCCAACACACACGCCACCACCAGCGAGACATTTGAGTGAGCATGACATACTCTTAGCCGCCAGGGCATATCAAGTCAATGAAAGACGTACCCAGTAAATGGTAGCTTTATAGAAGGTACATGGTCACATTGCTCACACATGTGCTATGCAATTATACAATAAAAGAGATTGAAGTTATACAATTCAAAGATAGTTTTTGCAATCTTCAGCAATTCCAACAATATTTTTGAATGCTAATCAATTAGTTTATGCGCCCTTGTGGAGCTGGACCAGCGTTAAGCCAAGCATTTTTGTCAGCGATATAATCCCCAAGCTTATAATATGCTTGGCAGCATAGTGTGCGTTTTATACAAGATTTAAATTTTGTTTCATTTAGTTGTAGTATATGGGAAGGTATTTTATTGTAACATTTTAAACAGTACCCCATGAAAGATGAGTCTACTTTAGCCAGTCTGAAACCCGGTTGAACTAATTGGTCCCTATTTCTAGTACAATAATTGTGTCTTTCACCTCTTTTACTGAAAAGATTAAGATTTTTCCTGACGTACATGATGTTTTCATAAATATATTGACAAGGTACCGTCATGATGTTAATATTTTTAAACATGTCATGGAATGGTTCCTATTATGTGTGCTGTTACATCATTTTGATTCCAATAATAAAAGACAGTTTCCGTCGGAAACAGCACCCCAATTGAGTAACACACTTTCAATCACAATCCGAGGGTTTTTGAAGGAAATTCCTAACACATTGCTTTATAGGTTTGAAAAAATCGTTTGTTCAGTAACGTAAATAACGCAATGAACGTGGCTGAACTGTCACAATGAAAGGAATTGCGATCGATTAGGCTTTTATGTGTAATACGCAACCACCCCGCAGATAACCTTGAAAAGTTGGTGATGATGGGCAAGGTAGAAGAGAAAAGA
This sequence comes from Xanthia togata, assembly GCA_963853775.1. Classification (NCBI taxonomy): domain Eukaryota; kingdom Metazoa; phylum Arthropoda; class Insecta; order Lepidoptera; family Noctuidae; genus Xanthia; species Xanthia togata. Next base: position 2,154,521 of record OY970811.1, on the reverse strand, counting down.
CCTCGCGGCCGGCACCTTACAGGGTCAGACCAAGTAGCAGCCCTCACTGAACTCTCTGTTACGACCGCCCTGAGAGAAGCCGGGAACTGAACGAATTGGAAAAACATCATACATAAACCCAGATAAGAATAGAGATAGTTTACTATACTTGCACGTCGTTTAGAAAAGAACCGTCCCTTTATTATGCGAAGACACGGCGCACATAATTTATAGCGCGCCTCGCGGTGGGTGTCAAGGCTGACCCGATGTCACGGCGAAATGTTCTGTACGGGTAATTAAGGGTACGAACGCACGTGTGTTTTAATGTCCCGTAATTACTAGGTATAGGTCATTTATAGGGTTCTTGTACATTATAATTAGTTACTTTAATGTAGCAAAATAATTAAAGCGTTGAAGTCTTTTGTTAGGAAGTGTGTAGTAGAACATTTAGTGGACGGTTTTTTCACCAGGTCGCTAAAACAATTAAGTTATTTGTCAACTTGGTGAATGTGCAATTTTTTTCTGTAAACGCAACTACGATACAGAAAAAAAATCATCAATCATTATTCTCCAACCCTTATTCGAAAGAAAGAAAGAAAATAAATTTATTTGACTCAGGTTAAGGCACACAATATTCACACAAAAAAAACAACTTAATATAGTACTTTGTAGTATGTGGAGTTGGCGCACAAAAAAACCTCAATACGAGTATCATATCAATTTCTAACATTTAAAAACAACTCCAAATGAATCCCTTTGAGCCAGTTTTATTCAACTTACATCCGTGTCAAATCTAAAACAATTCTCGTATGATCCAGGATCCAAGATGGCGGCTGTAAGGTAAGTTGGTTAGCCGTCATACGACACAAACCGAGTTAGCGGCAGACGATAGAGCTTGTCTGATGTAGTACGCGATAAGGTCACATTGTATGCGATAGCAGATGATCGTTAAAACTGGGTAAGGGTAAGATATAATTACGATGTACCCAAAGCGTGTCGATGGGACCCTGTTACTAAGCCTCCGCTGTCCGTCCGTCTGTCTGTCAGCGTAATAGGTAGACACATGAAACGATGGTACGGAACCCTTTGTGTACGAGTCCGACTCGCACTTGGCCTGTTTTTTTACTTGACTGGTTACAGGCCTTTTCCCGGGACTTCACAATAGACTTTATCAAAGAGTAGGTAAAGCTTGGGTTTCACGACATGGAGATTGGAACTTACTTTCATAAATAACACGTCAGTGACGTCATTCGACGGTACATTGCGGACGCCATGTGGCGTTCACCGCAGTCTGAGGAAACCCTAGCTTGAGGCCTATTGTCTACGACGCTTCTCAAACGTAATCACAAAGCCAAATCACCTAAGATTAGCCAGAATGTCACAGCACTAGTATTTCAATGGCGATCCGTAACTCCGTACTTGACGCAACATATCACAAACTAGTTACGGGAGATGCGCTAAGGTAGCAAATTCAAAATTTATTTAGTTTTTTGCAATTTGCAGGTCAGTGTCAGTTCGTATGTTGATTAAATTATGATTCACGGCCGTGACAAATATGGCTTTACATATAATTAGAATCAGTAATAAATTCTCAAATGTCGATTTCATGAAACAGTCATTCAATAGGATTACATGAATTGAGAGAGTTGTGTTGATGATTTCTATGATTATCTCTATCTATACTATATAATATTATAAAGAGGAAAGATTTGATTGTTTGTTTGTTTGTATTGAATAGGCTCCGAAACTACTGGACCGGTTTGAAAAATAATTTTACCATTAGAAAGCTTAGTTTTCGGGGAGTAACATAGGCTACTTTTTATCCCGGGAAAAATAACGAGTTCCGCGGGAAAGACCACGGGAGCGAAGCCGCGGGCAAAGTGCTAGTTATTCTATAAATAAACATTTGATACGGTCGCGAATCATACATAGATCAACATACAACCTGATAATGACCTGCAAACAGCAAAAAAACGTAAGAAAATTTGAATTAACTAAGTAATTAAGGCGTCAGGGTAACCCTGACGCTTTTGCCTTACCTAATTAGTTAATTCTGGCTACTCATCGGCGATTTGAGCTTGGAACTGGTAACTTTTGATTGTGGAAGGAAGTCGAAGTGTCGGTGGACGTTATTGGTAGAACCTTGGTGAGGTTGGCACAGGAGCGTGCCATGCCCAGCAGTGCATGAAGTAGGGCTGTGGATCATGACGATGATGATGGTGAACTTTTGATTGGCCTTACTCTTGCGTTATAGACAATCTGAATGTCGCTTATGTTGTTCGCAGACATTTTTGGCAAGACATCTTTTATTTTTCCTTGTCTATACTATAGTAATATTATAAAAAGGTAAAATTTGTGAGTTGTAGGACGTAAACTTCGGAACTAGGTACTGATCCGATTCCGAAAATAAGGACCTTTATGTTAAAACAAGAAGTTTCACGCGGACGAAGTCGCGCCCAGAAGCTAGTGTAAGGGTACGCTTGCTTCGTGCAATTTTATGTAGTGAGTAACTTCCCAGTGCAGCACAAAATGTCCTAAATAAAACGGACAAATAGTCTCCCTAAGCAAAACTGGAGACAGAAAATAGGTCGAGAAACTACGATAGACGTAGCGAAAATAGAGGAAAATTCTGTTCTGAGTGCCGGTAGGTACAAGAATAAATTTACAGTGATGATAAAAATAGGAAGCAAGCGGTGTATTCTGAGAATGGAAAAATATAACGAAGTACGCTTCACTCACTAATAAATGATAATTTAATACATAACATTACACGACGCCTTGTTTCCCCGGAGGGTTGGAGGAGGAGGTTTTGAGGATGATATTCTCGTAGCATGTATGTTTCCTTTTTCTTTTATTTTAATCACATTTAAATTGAATTATATTATTTTTCTGTAAGTACGCTATACTGTGTACAGTACTGCTGTACAGTGCCAGTACAGCGTCCTAGTTATTGTTTTTTGCTGCACCGAACGACGTCATTACGTCGGCGCCGGTTGTCGCTGAAAACCAGCGCTGGGGTTCTGTTTTTGCATAGGGTCGCAGCATAATGCTGAGCGATAGCCGTTTTGCGTGGATGTGACGCATGTTTCCCCCAACCTTTTCTATTTTTTTTTGTGTGTAAGCTCTTTTTGCGTCATGTTTACCGCAAATAAACGTATTTTCTTTCTTTTCTTTTAGAGGTGTACTCGTACCTGTAGTACACCCTAATTTCGCCAGTTAGTAATAGTGGCGAGCGTATTGCCTTCAACCGGGCACCAAACCAGACTCCGGGCTGCTACTAATAAATTCCAGATGGAAAACCCAATAACACTGCTCGATCCGGGAATCGAACCCACGACCTCATGTTCAGTAGTAGCGCTTGCAACCATAAAACCAACGAGGCAGCGTTAGAACGTGAAGAACCAGTTACGTATACTCCTGTAGGTACCTAAGGTCGTATGTATTTACAAATGTTTTATTAAATAATATTGCTGTCGATGCCTATACTTAATTAAAAGTTGTTTAATGGTCAGAATTTTCCGATAGTCGTCAATAAAATGTTGATTGGAGTTTTTATTAATTAACGAACTATTTTGTTTGTAAAAGCTCTTTGAAGTGAACCACTAGAGCTAGTTTGACGTCAGATCCGCTATTGGTACCTACTATTTATGTAAGTAGGTAAATATCTGGGAAAATAAATTAAATACGTACTGAAACTTTCAGAATCCGCAGTCTGGTTGAATTTCTATTATCAGTGATTTTATTTTTAAAACTTAATTAAAAGATCTTTAATATTAATATCTGCTGAAAAAACAAAAAAAAAAAACACGCTATCTACCGTTTAAAAAAACAAAACAACTTGACAGCTTCGTTTTTCAAACACGCGTAGATAGTTAAAAAACGAGCACGTAGCAAATTAATCGATTAGACCGTAATTGTTACGTGAATGTGTTAATCGATCATGCAATACGCTATTAAAGTAGTAACGTAACAATATCAAATTTTTTGTGTGCTACATAAAATAGTAACGCGTTTGTTACACGTCATTTTCAATTCATAAATACCGCTTGTGTTGATAAGCTGTCATAGGGGCGTAGTTTATTTATGTTCAATTTTGCGTAAATATCTTGTTGGGTTACCCATTTTCTACATGTTTAAATAACACACTGCAGCGTTATACGACTGCATATTTTATAATCATCCTCTTTTTGACCTCTTTCTTTTAAAAAACCGTTTCGTGGAACCTGCTTACAGCCCTATTTCATTACCGTCAATGGATCAATTTTATTCAATTTATTTTTAGATTTTCGAATGGTTTGGTCGACGTGCAATTTATTACAGAAAAATAAATAATGTAAAGTCTTTGCTTACGACATACGTCATTGCAGACAAAAGTTTGAGAATGTACGATATTTTTTAGAGAAAATGATCCAGTGCTAGATATTGGCTACTTTTCGTTGTTAATTTTTAACGCGTTCAATGTGTTCACTGTGAGTCGGTGATTTACAAACCTTGTGTGCTTAAATGTTTTCTTGTTTTGAACTGGGTAAGTAGGTATGTACGCTTTTCTCCCTTCTCAACTCTCCCACTCCTCCTTCTTATCTCATGTCTCACTTCCAATATCTATGTTCTTCACACACTAAGAATCTGCGTTCTTCTAACAATCTTCTCCTACTTTGTCCTTCTCATACTTCTGACTTTGTTCATTCTTCCTTTCATATTCAGTCCATTCTTCTATGGAATGCGCTTCCTCTTGATATCAGGACGGCCACCAGCCAGTATGCATTTAAGCGAAAATTGCAGAGTTTTTTGTCAAAATAAATAGAGTAGTCATCTCAACACCTCTCTCCCTTGAATTTGCATATATATATATTTATAATATAGGTATATATTTTATTAAATATGTATGTATGTGTATTCTAATTATTTCTAATGATATATTTTAATAAAAAATGTTTTTCTTTGTTCCTCTCAAACAGAGCACCTGCCATCTAATCTCTTCACCACCCTTGGTTGACTGGTAGAGAATGCCTAAGGCATTAAGTCGGCCTTTGTACTTCTTTTGAGTGTGAAAAGTTTAAATAAATAAATTTCTGTCTTCATTCTTGCTCGGATTTTTCATAGTCCCCGCTATCCGGTCTTATATTCTATTTCTTTACTATAGGAACGCCTAGGATTTAATTATCTTTCCTGCCCCATATACCCTGGGAGAGTTCATCTTCGACAAACGGTATGTAGTTTTTTCTCCTGTCTTCAATCCATCGTTATTTCTTCTGTATTATTAAAAATTCTGCTGGTATTCACGATCTCTGTCCACTGTTATTAATTTGTCTTAGATGCAGGAGACGTGACTAATCAGCCGGATTTCGGCCTTCCATCCCCACGGGTAAGCATCATACTTCGCGAGTGGTTCGCAGTGCTTCGGGGTCGTGAGGAAATTACGCCACGACTCTTTCATTGCCACGCCGTGCAATGGATCGATTCCAGATAACCCCTACTACCGAAATTTGCCTGTTCCTTCTTTATCTTAATTCGAATTCATACGGTCCAACTTAGGCCATATTAACCTAGTATATTTATTGACCTATAACTTGTATGTGTGGTGCAAACTGTTATTAGAAGTTGTTTTTTTTTAAAGTAAATAAATACCTACAAGTACTTATCTAACGTAGGCGTTCTTTCGTAGTGATTGCAATCAGAAACTGAGGGGCGTCGCGTCACTCATACTAGCTCGAAACTGAGCTCACGCGCGCAGTTTTACACGTACCTACTTACAGTTTTTTTCCTTTTTTATCCATCGATTTTCCGCAATTTCGTTTCGTTGTGAAATATATTTTTTTTACCATTTTTGTAGCGTTTTCATTATGTTTTGATATTTGGTTCGATATTACGAAATTAAACGTGATTATGTGACGGAAGCCTTATTTTATTTCGCTACAACACACATAAAACATCACGCCTGTATTCCCGACAGGTTGGGCAGAGAGAGGTGTACACTCACACTTTGCCAGTTCTGTTTAAGTCCCATGTAATTGGGGTTGGGGGACGAGCCTACTGCCTATTTTTTATACGTATGTACTTAAATAGGTATCCTCCTAAAGGACTACTTGAAATAACGGAACCCTTTTATTTACTACTTACTTTTCTATTTAGGTGGAGCAGACGTATACAAACTCAGTCTGAGGCGAAACAAGAGCGTCTTCACTCTTTCCCTCCGTCCATTTTATACTTTTTTTCATTGAAACCTCCTCGGTTAATTGTTACAAAAGAAAAGCACGGCTTTCTCTGTTTAGTTTCTAATTTCAAATGAAATATCTCAGTTCCTACGTCGTTAAGGAGAGATTTTTAAAAAGACTAAGTAGCTAGTAGCGTGTGTTTTATTTGTAGGATGTGTGTTGTGCGTGTTTGTACATACGGGTTTCTTGTAAGTAATATGCATTTTATTTTTGTTGATGTTATATGAAAAAAGGAAGTGCACTTAACAGCATCACTATTGAGCGTCAACAGGTAAGTACTTTAAGTATGCAATTTTTATTCCATGGACATACTAATCGTCAAGTTTTGAATATGAATGTATGGATGGATATAGAGTAGAGGAAGACCACAGAACGTTGCGATAGATGGACTGTGTGAAAGATGCTAAAGCTAGAAAGGGATATGACTACCGAGATGACGATTAAAGGTACCATTCTGTACCCGACCGCTAGAGGCAACTGCAGGCGACGTGTTGCCGCGACACGACTGCAGGCGACGCACGTGTCGCCGCGACACGACTGGTTGACTGGGAAAATAGTATGGAATTACATTTTCAGAAGAACCCGATTATGAAAATTAAAATGTTACTAATTCGTTCCGTTACTTTTATCAGTAGGTAATTTGACTGACTCGTTGGTATAGTGGTCGCAAGCGCTACTGCTGAGTGTGAGGTCCTGGGTTCGATTCCCGTGTCTGGCAGTGTTTTTGGGATTTTCCATCTGGAATTTCTCCGTAGCAGCCAGGAGTCTGGATCTGTGCCCGGATTTGTCGCTTATCTGGCAAAATGTGGGCACGTAGTTATTGTACACCTCTGTCTAACCATTAGGGGAATACTGGCGTGATATTTTGTCAGTTTAATGTCCTAAGTTACTCTAGTTTACAACCCTAAACACGCTCACGTAAGGAGAAAAGCTTGTTGATAAGATACTGATAAGGGTAACATGGCCTCTGCTTATCACAGCACAATTAGTGAGCATGAGTTTAAAAGCCTTTTTGATATGAACGATCGCCCTTATCGAGTCGAGACGGTACAATCGAGGTGGAAATGTTGGCGTGGTTCCTTTCGAAAGCACTGCACTGGAGCATATAACAGGAATATTTTAGGCATTTTTATCATTAAGGTAGATAAAGAATAAGTAGTAGGTATGAACCTAGTTCGTATGTACTGCATAAAATACATGATGGCTATAGGTTCGTCACCTATTATGGGACTTTAACATATCTTGGGAAATACACCCCTGCCCACCCCTTCGGTGAATGCAGGGTGACGTTATGTTAAATACTTTATAGGTTATCAAGTGTATCGTTGCTTAATAACATGTAAATTATTTTGATTACAAAGATTGTACCTATTTAAAGTTCTGCTTCAATTAAGACTTTTGTAGGCTAGTAACGGAATATCGAGGCTAGATAACATAGGTAGTTCAGTTGCTAGTCAGATTATTTTAGCAAGAAGATAGGACTTAATTGTTTTATATTTAATTGATTTAACGCCGTTTATTTATTTTATTGGGGAAATATCGAAACTTGAATTTCCATTTTTGGAATAGGTAGATAAATGGATGGTAGATAATTATACTTAATATTTTTTTATGTTATTCATTACGTTTGGTAAATCCTTGTGGGTATTTGAATTGAACAGTCGCGAAAGACAAATTGAACGAGTTTAAAAAAAAAAAACTATTTTTAGAAATTCTTTCGTAGATTTTATTTTTACATGCTGAAATAAGGTAAGCACCAGGTCACGAAAAAAAAATGTACTCACCAAAAAGTCCGAAAACAGTAAGACACCGCTTCCCGAAACGAGCGATATCCGCCATAATAGTAATAACAGCTCTAATGTAACGATTACGTCACGCCACTTTCACTGCGCGACCACACAATAACATTCTACAACCACTTATGAAACTGGGGACGGTGCACTCCAGAGTTCGACGCACTTTCAAAACAAATTTAAAAAAATATCCCAAAAAAGTTTATGGTTTTCGGACGAACTCCGTGTCGAGTTTGACTTTGACGTTTTTTTTGGCGGGAGATTTTGACATAACGCGTGAAGCGCGCTCACTCTCGTAATGGACAGTGAATTGGCCGCGGTGGTGCGTTTTGCTTTTACTTTCTGCGTTCAGTGGGGAGTATCGGTTCGCAGGTCCGTCTCGCTGATCATTGTCCTCAGTTCAGATGTAGGAAAGTCGTAATGGTACGACGGCACGAGCGTCTTGACAGTAATTGTGCGGGAACAAAAAAGGCTCAATGGAGAGAGCATTGATGCAATTCCTGGTTTATAACATTGAGATTATTCATAGATTTGTAGAGAAGTAGAGATTAAGATGAAATGTGTGAAAGATAACACGGATTAGAAAAGAGGACTGTGACGGACAGCTGCCGGCTGATAGTCAAAAGGATATGAACTATGAATTATTGCGCCGACTATGCAACCGACTACAAGTACATAACTTTGAGCACCAATATAATGAGAACGACGATTCATAGAAATTATGAAGATTACCGAAAAGGAATTTTCGGTTATTTTCAATTAGATTACTACAAATAGTCTAGTAGAATTATCGAATACCTTTAGTAGGGTTTCAATTAAGTTAGTACCTAAGTTATTGACAACTATTTCATTAGGTACACTCTGTTATTAGTTTATTACCTTCTAATAAATAAAATAATTCTTTGACGAGTCGACTTGATGACAGTCAGAAGAATGCATTAATTGCAATCAGTAACAACGCCAAATTAGTAGAGGAATGTACCTCATTCTATTATCTGCTTGCCTGCTATTCCATCTAATCACGCATGTTTTTTTTTTATTTTTTTTTTGTGTTTGTTACATCTTTAGAATATTGTTTATGTTTTTTTTTCTCTGTTTAGCTTCTTTTTCATTAAGTTAGCCCTGCTACAGCTAATGTTTGCTAACAGCTTGTTTTTATTATATAATAATAGTAATCTGTGGAAAATGTTGTGGGAAGTATATTTGTTAAGTTTAATTTTAAGATTTTTCCGTTTATGTTTAATATACCTACTACTGTTGGTTCTCCCTTACGTAATAAATAAATAATCAACTTTAAATAAATAAAATAAAGTTGTTTTATTAGATATATCAGAGGACGCATCGCCCCGCATCGGCGACGTAAAACATATTGCACATGGAGTTATTCACTATTATTACTTGTAAATATGTGCGATAAAGGCTTATACTAAATACCTACATATATTTTTTCTATGAATATTTTCTATTTCCACAAGTTCCTATTAAAAAACACTTTTAAAACTTTGTGCAGACACAACTTATTCTCGACGCTCTGCCTGACTGTATCCACGAACAGTGAACTACGATAATTCGTCTCGTTTCAATTAGGTAGGATTTTGATCATAGCATTCCTTCTTCTTCGTGGTGAGGAAATTATAAAAAAAAACCAACAATAAAAATCTATTACATAATAAATCAATGTCAAACCAAAGGAAAAATATATTCATAAACATGCAACATAAGTTAAAACGGAAAAACCTAAGTTACACAATACGGCGGCCCATGCGGTCGCTTCTTAAAATCGTATTTCAAAATCGGCAACTTGAGAAGGTCCGGTACGGTAATGATGACCAAAAAGTCTACAACACTACATGTATGGCCCGCTGTGCACACAGTGGTTCCAAAATAAACGATGTTGTGTAGTTTTTTCCTTGTAAGCAAGAGAATTATGGGATTTAATTGGGCGTGTTGAAATAAGACTTTTATTTATCGGATTAAATTTTGTTTTACAAATATTATGTTCCAATGAGATCCTAATGTGTTAAAGGTAGGTATAATAAATACTCTTTCGCCCGCTTGCACCAAGTCACTAAATGCGTTTAGCGCTAAACTTATGTATTTATTTATTTAACCATTTCTGTACACACATAAATAAACAAACAAGATGAAAAGAACAGAAATACGTCCATAGGTGATGCTTATTTCTAAAGAAATCTCTTCCAGCATACCTGCGATAGGACAGAGGGTAAAAAGAGATGTAGACACCGTGTGTAAGAGTAGAGAGAAAGTAAAATACATAAAATCAGAACAATTCACTCAATAAAATAAAACAAATTATATGACAATATACTTACGAACACACATACATACATACAATCATACATACTTCTAAAATTAATAAAATACAACATAAATACCTACGCAACTATGACGAAGTGGAAAGATAGTGTTCTTTCACTCTTCTTTTAAATACTGCAACAGTTTTTCAGTCCCTAATGTCGGGCGGAAGAGAATTCCACAACCGCACCGCGTGCACGGTGAAGGAGTAGGAGTAGAAGTCAGTGGAGTGGGGAGGGGACTTAAGCAGGTTTCTAAGATGCGACCTGCAAGGCACATCAGAAGGATGGGCATAGGAATAAAAGCGCTCCCGCAGATAGGAAGGAGTTTTAGGATTATGAAGGAGGCTAAATAGCAGACACAATATCCGAGAGTTCCTGCGAAGTCGAATGGCCACTTGAGTATCTTGCGAAAGTTAGAGACGTGATCATACTTTTAGAGGTTAAAAACAAAACGAATACATATATATATTTTGTAAACGCTCAAGTTTATGTAAAAGCTCCTCGGCATCCAAATAACAGGCATCGGCGTAATCTGTAATGGGCTGAATGAGAGTTTGAGCAAGGGAGATTTTTGTGTTCAAGGGCAAGAAACTCTGGAGGCATTTCAACGAATGGAACGTAAAGTGCACTTTGCGACTGACTTGAGCAACATGGGCAGCCCACGATAAGTACGAGTCCATGGTCACCCCCAGGTTTTTAACTGTATTTGCGTAAACAATTTGAACTCCATTCAGACAAAGAGGCGACAATGACGCAACATCGAGCCTATTCCGCATATACCTGCCGCCGATAATCATGGCCTGGGATTTACTAGGGTTGATTTGCAGTCCAAAGGTCCGCGACCACTCGCAAATCAAATCCAGGTCACTGTTCATGGCAGATACGGCGATATTTAGTTCTGTTTCTCTCAATTGTTTGAAGATAGAGAGCAGTGGTGGCCCAGTGGTAACGGTTTTCATCACCATTTTTTTCAAAACGGTGAAGGAAAACATCGTGAGGAAACCAGTACATCCTAGAACAAAAAAATCGAAGACATGTGACATCTACAAATCCGCACTGGGCCCGCGTGGTAGAATAGGTATAGTCCACTCCCTCTCGAAAAGAGGAGGCCTGTGTCCCAGCGGTGGGCACATTAGGCTTTTTGAACTGTATTTCTAATTATTGATGTAAAATTCAGTTACCACTACTACAGTAAGCTCGGTTAATCGGTGGTCAAATAACTCAGCTGCGCGCCGTGGCCGGAAAATCATCTTATCTTTTTAATTACGTATAGGATACTAATGAAACTTCAGTAACGCACACGAACTTGAGGCCCTCTTACTCAATTTCAGGGAATCGAATACCTAATCTATGTGAAAATGATCATGTCTGAATTCCTGAAACTTCCTAAGTACTCTAGAGAGCCGGGACTGGTTTATAAGGGAAGGTTTAGAGGAATTACCCCAGTATTTAAATAATAACTCCTCTGAGGTGGAGGAAATTAAATTTTAAGAGGCAGAGGCTCTATAACAACAACAAAAATATAGTATAAAAACTCTTTAAATGCGTCCTAACCGAATTGTGGTCGCGCCGCCATAGTGAGCCTACCGGCTTTCCGGACAAATGAGTGACATATGAACGCAATGTTCGCGTATTCGTACGAGCGATCGCTTATTTGGTTAGGACGCGGGGATATGTATATTTTATGTCCACTTTTCATTAATATTGACTAAAATAATTATAATAACACTAGCAAACATGTGAAGGTGTACCTTCACGAGAAAAAAACATTTTTTGACGTGTAAGCCCAGGTACGCACGGGCGTATTTTTATCGCGGCGATTTTTTTTCTCTTATTCGATTTACGAGTTTCTGCTTAGCGCCGAGAGTTTAATATCGAACAGTGTGTTTTCTTGACGCGCTGGGATACGCGCTGGATGCGCTCTGTTGGATTCTGAATGCTCAGCTCAATACCGACAGTTGAAAATCTAGTGTACGAAAAAAAATCGCCGAGATAAAATATTTCCGTGCGTAGCTGGGCTTAGTGTTAGCCCAAATCGTTCGTCTGTGTGCCTTCCAATTGAGAACAAGGTTAGGCCACGTCGGCCTCCTATATCCGCGCCTGAAATTTCAATACCATTTCAATTTCCCCCAATCTTCTCGGCCGCCATTTTCCCGGGCATTGTATAAAAAATTCTTGATAAAAACAATAAATTCTCATCCCGGATGAGTAGTGTATGTAGACGGGCTTCATCCTGCCTGTTGTGAATATCTCAACTGCGTTTAGGGATGCGAAAGTGGTTGGTAATAAATATGGATAAACGTTGGCTGTAGGAAAATATCTGTGCCGATAACTTGACCGTGTACCTATGCCATACATTTAGTTACTTTTGCATGTAGTTCCATGAATATAATAGGTATGTGAGAAGATGTGGCCTAAGTACCTATCTTTAATATACTCGTATTTTGCTGATTCAGTGCCATTTTATATTATAAGTTTCCTATTTTCTATCTGAAAACCAGGTATTTAACTCTGAAACTTTCGACAGGCTTTGTAAAGATTTCGTGACATGGAAAATAATTAATTCCTTAGCACGAGATATTAATATAGCAATACAAGTTCAGCTAGTGGTAGGTACCTAGGTACCTATAGTCAAAGTCTATTTCAGATTCAGACAAGTCATCGTTAGATAACCATTAACCAAAATTAGTCAATGGAATACCTACCACTAACAAAAACTACCGTTACATGTTACTTAACATAAAAGTTTTATTTTTATTTCTTTATTAGTCATTATTTTTGCTTTAAGGTATGATGTGGCTGATGACTAATGTTATTTGTCATCAGCCATCGTAACCTTTGCTATTTAAGAGCATTTCCACATGCAGATAATTATGTAACCAACTATAATTTTATAACACAACTTCGATAAGTTCGATCTATCGCGTCAGAATTTCGAAACCTGAATTCGAAAACATAATCCACAACCCTGGCATGAAGTCCTCTATATTCAAAAGCCTTGAGGGCCATTGTGTTGGACCCACCAGGTGCTATATTAGGTCTTAAATAATACCCTTCGTATTTGAAAATTCACTTCACGCGCTTTATTGAGCGCGCCTGCCATTTTATTGCGAGCAACGACCACGCGCTGAATATCTTTTGTGCAGGCGCTCAAGTGTGGTTTGTAAATGATTTCAAAGGAACTTTTGTGTTTTTTTCTTTTATAAGATTAGAATCTTAGGTGAAATAAATTGGATTAGGTCGGCCGTATTTAAATTCAGTATTTTGTTGTGGTTCAATGATCGCATTTTCATCTCTTAATCATAATACTTACCTATTAAATTTTAAGCGAACACGATCGAAGTCAAATTATCAAAAAATTCAGATCCTCATTGAAGTTGGAAAAAAATACTCGTATTATAAAGAATGCCAAAACATACAAAAACATCGTGATATCAGTTTCAAAGAACTTGTCGAAACATAACATACACATACATAAACTCACGCCTGCTTCCCACGGGGGTAGGCAGAAACTACAGAACGCCACCTGCTAGGATCCTTACATACTTTTTAGGGTTTCGTACCTCAAAAGGAAAAAACGGTACCCTTATGGGATCACTCATATGTCTGGCTGGCTGTCTGTGTGTCTGTCTGTCCGTCTGCCACAGCCAATTTACTCCGAATCTAATGGACCGATTAAGTTGAAATTTGGTACACATGATATGTATTTTTGTGACCCAAAACCGGACGCGCGGACGTGTGACTTAAATAAATGAATTTTGAATATGGGGTTCACTTTTGGGGCGCAAATAAGAAAAAATAAATTTTGCAAACTGTATCTACCGACGTGTGACATATCAAATTAAAGGGCTTATTGCGAGGATCTCAAATATTTTTTTAATAGTTTTATAATGAAAACTTAAAGATATTGTAGCGGTTACACCGCCACATACGAATTAGGCATCAAACACATGTCGTCACACAAATCCTGCATCGGGCAATTAGAGTTTACCGCGACATATACAGGGTGTCCCGTAAATAATGGATCAAACGTAACGGGTAGGTAGCTTACCTCATTTCCAACAACTAATTTGAACAGTAAAAAAAAACCGGTAAGGTAACCAAGATATTTTTTTTTTCGTTTTTACCTTTCTCTCTACCAGCATTCAGTGTTTGGAACGCTGTTGCTGCAAATGATAACATTTTTTGATGTGATTTTTGTCAAACATTTCTGAATAGTTTACTAATGTTATAAGATACCATTTTTTTAAATAACATTTCATTTGCCTTAGAAAAAAAATCTTGAGTTGGAGTTGGCTTCCAGTGTGACCGTATGCAGTTGAATACCAGTATTTTACATGGAGCAACTGCCTATCTGACCTCCAGTTACTGGGTAACACGATACCCCACCCTTGGTAAGTCTGGTTGTCAGACTTTTGGGTTCCTGACTACCCGTAACGGCTGTCAAAGATCCCCGAATGACAGTCGGGACCAACGGCTTAACGTGCTTTCCGAGGCACGGAGGGGTCTCGATGGTCACCCATCTACAAACCGACAGCGGCCAGCGTAGCTTAAAATTCGATCGACCCGTGAGGCTGTTTATTATTTAGTTACGAGCCCCGATAACTTATTTAATTCATGACTGGCTCAGCGTTGGCGGAAATCGTAATTTCCCTCTGTGGTATCGCGAACCACGTACGATAATTACTTAACACGGACCGTAGCGGACGAAGATAGAATTATGAATGGGTATTATAAAATTATGATCAACATATTTACCTGCACGATATTTCCCGTTATGTTATGTTATGTAAAAATGAGTGAGCCTTTTGCCTATTACCTGGCACGAAATACTTATTTTTTATTTTACGATGGGTTTGCTCTTGACTCTAGTCTAGGTCAGAGGTGACAGAGACAAAGTCAACGATGGAGTGAGCTTACCCAGAAGAAGCCTGTTCACTCTTACTTTGAATATATTAGGGTTGTATGCGTTCGGAAACACAGACCCAGGCAGAGTTCTACTCCTTTGCTGTGCGCATTATAAAAGACGTTTGAAAACGCTTAGTGCGAGTTGGTGGAATATCAACTAGGTAGGGATGGTAACTTGGTAACCTGCAGTGCGTCTAGATGTCCGATGGCAGAAGGAGGCCGGTGGGTGAGGTGGTGGGGACTATTGAGAAATTTCTAGTGAAAAACCCAATTACACTATACCCGAACTGTAGGGATCAAGTCAAACACAGAACCTCATGCTGAGCAGACACACTTGCGACCACTTCACAAACGAGGTACTCACAAAAGTAAAGTCAAACAGCGCCTTTATGTCGAAGCAGTAAGGGCGGTTTTCGTACCTAACGTAAGTGTTACCACTGATGTCATGTTGACTGTACATTAGTTTTGCCAGTAATCAGAGAGCTCTTGAAAGGAATGAAAATTAGAGCGGTATCGCACTACGTCCGATCCGAATTCGAATTCAAGATTCGAGTTCAATCTGAAATGGGAATGTTCTAAATTCGGACGGACAGAGCTCGGATCTAGTGCGTAACCCCTCATACAAATAGTACTATGGCTACTTCGGCCCGACATTTCTCGGATTCGGATCGGACGTAGTGCGAAACCGCTCTAAGTCTGGGTCGCTGACGTGGTGAAGAGGACTATATACATATACATCTTTATATATATATAATTCTTCTGTACGTATGTCACTGAACTCCTCCTAAACGAGTGGACAGATTTTGAACAAAACAATTGAGTGGTTCCCTGGACGGATTAGATTCACAATTGAACCCGGTAGGTGGCGCTGCGATCGATTTCTAAGAAGACAAAAAAACGTTCGGGTAGGACAACGTCTGTCGGATCCGCTAGTAAGGTATGTAATTTGTAACACTACCGCGCCGCGTGACCAATAACAGAAACGTTATAAACTTCATACTTTCAACACTAAAGCAGAAACTCTCTGAAACCAGAGAACAAAGGACCTTACCCATGCCGAGTCAAATGTCAAATGAAAGGTTACCTCGACACGTGCCCATACAATATATAGGGGTTTATTTATAAACGTTGCTTAGAGTTAAGTAATTAAAACTTAGAGTAAGATAAGCGAATGTTTAACCATACATTTTAGGCGTTAGAACGTCACTTTAAGCAATGTTTATAAATAAACCCCATAAAGTTTATTGAGTGTGCAACTCACTCAACTCAACTCAAAGCATTTATTTCAATTAAACCATTTACAGGTACTTTTGAACTGTCAATAAGTGGGTCAGTCAGAAATAGGAAGCTAGTTGCCCATTCCAAAGCGTAGTGGGTACCTATGGAGAAGAACGGGCAAGAAACTCCACGGACACACTTTTATATAAAAACGTTTGATACAAAATATTGGTTGCATCATTCATGTTGGAATGATGCATGTGAGGACAATGTAGAAAGGCGTGCACGTTCCTAAAAACGTCAATAATATAAAGAAAAAAAAACATAGAACCATTCAAAAATTTAAAATAAGCCATGGCAGCCAAGAGATGACCAGTCCCACCTGACGGCGCCCGTTCACGAACATGACGCATGGATCAGCACCATTCAGCTCAACCATTTTGAAGGGAGCTAAATGATCCAATACACGCGCCACCATCAGCGAGACATTTGAGTGAGCATGACATACTCACAGCCGCCAGGGCACATTCAAGTCAATGAAATACTACATATTACCCGGTAAATGGTAGCTCTTTAGTACATAGTACTCACACCTGTGCTATGCAATTATATAATACAAAGGAGATTGAGTTTATACAATACAAAGATGGTCTTACAATCTTCAGCAGCTCCAACAGAATCTTCAAAATGTTAATTAATTAGTTGTGGTGGTGGAACAGGACCAGCAATGAGCCAAGCATTTTTATCAGTGATGTAATCCCCCAACTTATAATATGCCTGTCTACAGAGTGTGCGTTTTATACAAGAATTGAATTTCGTCTCATTCAGTTGAAGTATGTGGGGAGTAATTTTATTGTAACATTTTAAACAGTACCCCATGAAAGATGAATCTACTTTAGCCAGTCTGAAACCTGGTTGAACTAATAGGTCCCAATATCTTGTACTATAATTATGTCTATCACCTCTTTTACTAAAAAGATGTATTTTTTTCTTACGTCACCACAGATAATTACCTACTGATTTATTACCAATTGCAAGTTTTGCTAAAACATCTTCCATTACTGACTCAAATATAGAGTAGTTTTGATAACTAGGGGGTCTGTAAACGCACAATATGACATGCTTATCTAGCTCAACACAAGACAGTTCAATGCTATGTTCAACCGATAGTTCAACTATGTCATTACGGGGTTTTGATTTAATGAATATCAAACAGTCCATAAAAATATCTGGTGCACACGACTTCATCTGTATTCATATTTTTGTTTGTATTTATCATCATCATCATAACATCACGCCTGTAATCCCCGAAGTGTTAGGCAGAGGTGCACCTATAGTACACCCACATTTCGCCATTTATGTTTAAGTCCCATGTAATAGGGGGCGAGCCTATTGCCATAACCGGGCACAAATCCAGACTCCGGGCTGCTACTGAGATCCCTGGGAATCGAACCCAGGACCTCATGCTCAGCAGTAGCGCTTGGGACCTAGTGGTCCACAAAACAAATACAGACAAAACATACAAATACAGACTGCCTCGTTGGTCTAGTGACAAACAATTTTAACTAGAGACCCCGAGGAGGTCGCCCCATTAACGTTTACTTGCTTTTACCACGGCTTTACCTTGACCATTTTTGTACCTATATCTTGATTTCTATCTGAAATATTTTCTTGTTTCATACTTTTTAGAGCGTGATTTTTCAGTGGTCGGGGTTTTTGAACTTACTTTTTTATTAATACAAATATCCAGGATTTAAAAGTAGCTTATGTGCTTCTCCAGGAGCCAGGTCCTTGTTTCATAACGATGGGTTAGTGTTTTCATTCATTGTCAGCTAAATAAAAGCCTCGAGGCCTCTAGGGCGTGCCCGCTTACATGTAGCTGTAACTCGAAGTCACAATGATAAACTAGGACCATCAAAGAAAATTAATAAACAGTTAATTTACTAATAACAATAACAAAACCATGGTCAGCAAGACGACCAGTCACCGCAGTGTTGGCAGCGGTGACCACTTTTTAGCATCAGGTAGGCCACCTGCTTGTTTGAGACCCAAAAACGTGAAAAATCTTGCAAAATAATGTAGTGATAGATAGGCACCGTTATCGTATCGCCGTTGACACAACACCCATACTCTAAGTCGTCATTGTGTCCTCCACTCGACTGTACCTCCACTCAGCCTCCTCGATCACTTAAACAGTTCTAAGTTGACATTGAACGCCCAAAACTCGAGAGTTTTCCTTTGTCGAAGTGAGGAATCATAATTTTAAAGTTAGAAAGAAAGCCATGTACAGATAGTGCGATCCACGACGACGCGCCCCACTATGCGATGACTGTACTGTAAGCTGTACTTTAGTACAGAGCGGAGCGGAGTGGGGCGCGTCGTCGTGGATTGCACTATCTATAAGCGTCTACGTAATTAAATAAGAATGTATCAAAATGGCTCACGCGAATTATGTTACATAAAGCCTGTTGAATAAATGTGGTTACATAATAATATCAGCCTAGGTTTTTCCCAACTATGTTGGGGTCGGCTTCCAGTCTAACAGGATGCAGCTGAATACCAGTTTTTCACATGGAGTAACTGCCTATCGGACCTCCACAACCCAGTTACTGGGTAATACGATACCCCTTGGTGAGACTGGTTGTCAGAATTTTGGGTTAAAGATCCAAGCATGACAGCCGAAAATGTCCGCGTATTGGTAATTAATTTAAAGTTTCTGTATTTTGGCATAACAACACATATCGACAAGATATAGTTCCATTTGTTCGTCTATTGGAAGAAGGTATTTCTATTGCACTGTAGTTACTTGTCTGACGTGTAGAAGGCAGCCATGACGGTTCATATTTGGTGGTGGACGACGACATCTTTCTACAGTGTGGATGAGCTGTGTGTTATGTTATGGTCTTAGGTTAAAGAAACAGCGATTTACATTATCGGACAGAAAGTAATACAAATGAGTATGAGTAGGTAGCTTGTATAATAATTATGATACTTCTAGCGGAGGTTTCTACGGGTGAAATGTTGGCTCAAAAGGGTGAATGTAGGGCTGTGGTTCAAGTAATAAAGGGACCGGAAAGGGACGGGGAAAAATAAATTATACAAGAAAAAGTAACTATGAAACACCTTTAAATTGGACAATTACAAGTAGATGCAACAACACATAGGGTCAAATATTTGGAACTCACAAACTTAAGATTGCATAAGAGATCCAAATATTTTATTGTATAATAAATAACTATACACAAGTGAAACCATAAATACGTAAACCCCCATTAATAAACGTGGAGAAAAGTTATGCCAAACCTAAACCTCGAAAAATGTACGCCTATTCTGATACCTATTGGATGTTACTTTGCTCCGTGTTTAATAACGGGGCAAGTGTGCTGCTTCCTATAAAATCTTTATCGTTAATATAGCTCTCCGCTCGTGGCATGAACCACAGCCCACATGGAAGGCATCGCCGCCATGTCAAACTTGTCACCGCGGCGCCCTCATTTCTATCGGCCCCACACCGTACAGTGTAGACACCACAATTTAGTTGTTGTTGATACATTAAGCCTCGTCAACTTTCCTAAGGAACTTAATTACTATGACAAGCGATTCTATCATTTACCTACATAATTATAATTTAATTTTTCAATTTATTAATTCAGTGTCAATTCACATTGCGTTCGAATATTGGTAACTAGCTGCACCCCACATAAGTCTCGATCCCTTAGGAATATCGGAATAAAAGGTATCCTATGTACTTCTCCAGGTCATGGTCTACCCATGTGCCAAATTTCATCCAAATCCGTTCAGCCGTTCAAACGTCTTCTTCTTTTTGTGTCTAACCTGGATGGGCCTCTGACTTGGCTTCACATGCCGTCGAGAAATATCTCTCATGCCGTTTCCTCACGATGTTTTATTTGTTTTAGCGTGACTGCGTGAGAGCGTAGCGAACAAACTCACTTTCGCATTCATAATATTAGTTAGGATTCAGTATTAAACATAATCAAATAAATAATTTTGTAGATCATAAAATCAAAAATAATAATACTTATAATACCTATTATAATAAAAAGCAACGTCTTTCTGTTTGTCTGTCTGTTAGTAAACTTGAAACTCAAGAACCAGATTTATAAGATTTACGAGGTATTCTTCATAATAAAATGGATGTTATTTTAGGTTGGAGTTCTTTCGAGGTACAGTGATTTGAGTTGTTTTCATCACACTGCGCCTTTGAGCAATCGTATCGCCAGTCTGCTGTGTGAAAATCTCAATGTGAAAACTAAGGTGAAGTGATCTTGAAGTGAGCTGTCATTCTGGTACTAGGACACTATTGACACGTTAGTTGTCACGTGTAGATTGTTCAGAATTAGTAGGATGGGTGATCTCTACATGTTCTATTCTTGAAATTGTGCTTAGAATTCGCGCTTTTTTTTTTGTTCCAAAAACAGTGTTACAGATTATGTTTCCACCAGTTATTGATAAACAAAAACTATGCAATACAATACTGGGGGCTAACCACGACCTCTTTAAGGGGAGGTTTTACGAATTTGCCTGTTTTAAAATCAATTTTAAATGGTCAAACTAGTGTATTTGGGTCCTGAAAAAAAGATATGTCATAGATACATCCTTGTTTGAGGGACTTTAAAGGTTAAAAACACGATAAATTGTAATTTGCTCGATCGAAAAAAAATCCGAAACAGGGTCGATTTCAAAACCATTTTTCGTTTCATTTCCTAATTACAGCACAAAACAATATGAAAATTGCATGTATGATGAGGTAATCGTATTTTAGAGGTTATTTAAAGATATAATTTTTAAGTTTAGTAGATTTTTTTAAAAATAAACCCAAATATAGTAAATCGGGTTAAATCGGCTCGCGCTCAGAGTCCTGCGGGACGTCATCGGAGGTGGACCTGTATCAAAATTTTTAAAAAACCGCTCTCTCTGCAGTTGTTACAAAAAATCTAATAAAAGAAGAACACATTATATATGAAATTGCGACAGCTCAGAAAAAATATTTCGTTATTTTATTATAGTTTTAATTCATAACATTGTTTTCGAAAGTGAGATTATTTCTATGCGATATGATGACGTTTAACTGTCATCTTACAATAGTGCTAGACACATTACAAATTATTATCGATATATAATTTTTTGTCGTCGTTTATGAAGAAGTCTTTTTTTGATTTTTTTATCAGATTCATCAATGTTACTATATTCACTCTCTATCGAATTGTCTTTGCTAATATCAAATCCTACATTAATAAACACATCATATACAATTTGTCCGGTTGTCGGTTGCATATGGAATATTTCAAACAACTATCACTCTCGCAAGAACAAAGAAAATTTAAAAAGAAATGGTGTTTCAAACAAAAGTGCTATACTAACATGAACAAATGTATGGAACACGATAAAAATCGTAATTATATTGTAATCAATTAAGAAGTAAGGAGATTAAATAAAGCACAGTTTTACTTTTCTTATTTCGTCGTTGTATTTTCTCAACAAATATACTAGCACTTGTTATTATTACTAAATAATGTTTAATTTGCAACGGCGCCATTTCTATTTTATTTATTAAAATGCGTAACTTCCAGAATCACTCATTTTACCAACACTTTAAATCAATTGATCAACTGATATGAAACTGACACAGATAAAACATAACACTCTTAATCAATTGAGAAACTGATATTAAACGTAAGACAAATAAAATATAACAATATTTTTCGAATAGCGGAGCCCAACACAATTTTTTTCTTGAATCCGTGATTTTATCGTATTGGCTCAGTATGAACAACTTTCAGTTTTGAATACAAAAAGTCACTGTTTACGATATTTTATATGACACTACTATAAACGATAAAATATCGTTCTAAAATTTCGATGTCCTAAAATAATAGATTCGATAAAACTGTCCATACGCTTGGTATTAGTCAAATGTTTGTGTACCGGGCTATTAATAGGTACAATGAGACCTCCTCTGTTTGTGACAGAAAAAGATCTGGCCGTCCACGTAGTGTTCGTACGAAAAAGGTGGTCAAAGCAGTAAGGGAAAGAATTCGAAGGGAAAAAATTGTCTTACTGTTTCGAAAATAATATGTAGGTTCGATAAATTATAGCTTGCTACAGCTATAATTTATCGAATCTATTATTTTAGGACATCGAAAATAAGTACGTCACTTGACAATAAATTATGGCAATTGTTACTTCGTAAATAGCCGTCAATATTTACGAATCTTCATGAGCGGTGGGAAATATCCAAAACAAAAAAATATGGTCACAGTATAAGCGAAACAGTAAGACAGTTTTTAGCCCATCCAACTTAACAAAAATCCCGACGAAATAAAGATGAAAGTTTGTATGGAAATTCGACATTTTTTTTCTTAAATTGTCTGACAGACAATGCACAACCTAAACCGCAGGGTCTAGAAGCCTGCAATTTTGCACAATAGTTCTTTTTATAACGAACGAAATTATGACTTTGATATTTTCTATCAAAATTACATTTTGCGTGACCGTTGAGATACCCAGTAGCACTATTATAATTTTAAACTTTCACCTTACTACCGCAAAGTCATGTTTATCTGAAACTAGTTTCTGTCACAGGCATAATTTTAACACAAGAAATAGGAACAAATTAGATCAACCACGTTTCAGATTGTCTAAAGTACACACTTCTTTTATGGGGTACTGTGTAAAATGTTATAATAAAATACCACTCGATATTCTTCAACTAAATGAGAAGAAATTTAAAACTTGCATTAAACGCACACTATGTAGACAAGCATACTATAAGCTGGATGATTATATCGTAGATAAAAATGCTTGGCTAAATGCTGGTCCTGCTCCACAGCCACTTGGGCTCACTAGTTAAAAATGAAAAAATTGGTAGAGTTGCTTCCCCTTTTTTATTTTTTCTGACTACGTACTTTTTGTTTATTTTGTTTTTTTTATTAAACTAAGTTTTAATTATTGAATACTCCAATAGATAATATTGATTTTCTTTCTTTTGGTGGTAAAATTCTTGCAAACTATAGTTTTGTATAACTTAGACGCATTTTTATTTTCAATTTTTGTAAATGTGAGTACCATGGAGTCGTTTTACTATGTTATTATGTTGATTTTGACTTGAAAGAGCAGGGTAGTTGAGAGTTTGTCATGCTCACTTAAATGTCTCGCTGATGGTGGCGAGTGTGTTGGATCATTCGGTTCCCTACAAAATGGTTGAGCTGGATGGTGCTGATCCACGCGTCATGTTCGTGAACGGGCGCCGTCAGTTGAGACTGGTCATCTCTTATCTGCCAGGGCTTGTTTTTAATCGTTTTTGATTTATATTTTTTTTTTTTTTACATTGTTCTCACATATAGAATCAACAAGAGTAATGTACCCAGGATTTTGTAATTTCTATATTTAAAAGAGTGTCCTTGGAGTTTCTTGCCCGTTCTTCTCCATAGAGATCTACGTTTTGGAATGGGCAACTAGCTTCAACTTTCTGACTAACTGACTCTTTGACAATTCAAAAGTGCCTGTAAAGGGTTTAATTGAAATAAATGGTTTGAGTTTGAGTTTGAGTTTGTCCGTGACTTCATTCGCGTGAAAGTCATAAGACATCACAATATACTAAAATAACAGCCACATTTTATAAATCTTTACTGTACACTGTTTGTAGTTTTGGTCTCGGCGACCAAAATATACAGAGATTTAGGACTGGTGACGCGACTGGTTGGCTAGCTGGACTAGCGAGCAAGTGACAGAGTTATCCGTGTGAGAAGCAGCTCCTCCTGAGGTCGAAACGCGCAAGTAACACTCGTCAGTAGCAATTTCCCATTGCTTGCGAAGTTTTTCGTTTTAAGTGAATTATTAAACGTCTGCGTTCCTTCATAGATATACTACCTAATGGCACAACACTGATACACGAACTGCTTCTTACAGATTATTCATGACTACCCCAGCTATCACTAAAAATGATAGATTTTGATGAGATTTTTTTTATTGATTTTTATTAAAACCATAGATGACAGAAGAGGCCTAAACTTCATGTTTTTCGTTGTACGTTCTACGATCTCTCCCATAACAGTAGGTATATGAAAAGGAAAAAATGTTGTTTATTTTATAAATAAAAAAAATACAAATTTGGGTGAGCTTCTGTTCAAAATGAATTGATTGTCACAAAACAAACACACGCACGCACACACACAATACATTAGCCGATAACGACACCGACCCGACATCGACACGATATTGGCGATCAGATGATCGGATACGTTTATTTATTTATTAACACTTCAAGCACATAAATGTACAGAGGCGGACTTAATGCCACAGGCATTTTCTACCAGTCAACCTTTGGGTGATGCAGAGACAAACTGTGGTAGGTGCAATAGCGCCTTGTCTTGTTATCGTAACCTATATCGTCGCAGACAGCGACGAAACGGACTGAAAACGCCCATTAGGTACACAGGACATTTTAAGTAATCATTTTAGTTCATGACACCGTAGTAGGTCCCATAAAATGTAAGCTTATTGAAAAAATCGAATCTAAGAAAAACTAGTTCAGTTGATCAACTGCAAATATTTCATGCTGTGGCATGGATTTTCCGTGAAATGGTCGGCGGTGCATCGTAAATAGATACGTCACTCTGCATTTGGGGGAGGCGGAGGTAGCGTTTCAAAGGCCTACAGACACGGAAAACCTCGCCTTAAGCAGAATTATTTTGATGTTACTTCAGTGCGAGAAAGAAATGGAGCTATACAGAACGTCTAGCTCTATCTCTTTCCAACGCTCAAGTAAGATTAAAATAATACTGCTAAAAGAGGTGGTGGTAGGGCCCCAGTACTTAACTTTAGTGGAAAATATCACTAATGTCCTGTAGCTACTAGCTAAAAAAAACTATCACAATCACAGGAGACGGCCTTCCGTTTAAGATTAGTCAGCGTATTAACAACGTCATTGTATGTGACCCAATATTTGTTGGAAAAAGCTAAAGGTAATAAAAAAATACATGAAAAAGTGGAAACAAGTTGGTAATCAAAAAAATACAACAGGCATGCAGGTGCCACAATGACTGTACCGACACGAGCTTAAATAAATTACTATTCATATTGCATCGACCATGTCACCAAAAAAGAAAAATATATACCTACAAATATTATATTTTTAAAAACCTACGATACGTCGCCACGTCAGCTGTAATACGTACTGTCTATCATGCCTTGTGCTTATCAATTATTACATATTGTATTACATGTTGGGGTGGCGCCAACAAATCCACAATAAAACCGCTAGAAATAGCCCATAGAGCAATTTTGAAAGTAGCTACATTTAAACCCATCATCTTCCCCACAACAACTCTATACAAAAATTGGAATGTCCTTAATTAATTAATTAATTTATTTCAGACATGTTCCATACAGAATATAAAAAATTAAAACACATGTACATTAAAATAATCAATAAAAATAAAATTACATTTACACATTAGAATTACATTATCAATAATTATCATAATCAAACAATTGTATCGATTTAAATTAAATATACTTAAATTTTAAATAAAAAATGACATTTAAAACAATCAACACAATATACACACAAAACAGTCACACACATGTCAAATAAAACGAGGAGAGGCGCTAACATGAAGCTGCATCCACCTCTGTAGCAGGGATAGGTCCCACCGCTCGGACAAAACCCTCAGGAAACTGTTGGAGCTGCTTCGTAGGCGACTTAATAGTGAAGCGCTCCGCTTCCTCATGATCGCGAAAAAATCATCGGTCCGCGCCTCAGCAAACATAGTCGAAGCACTACAAAACCGCGGAAGCCCCAAAAGTATCCTGAAAGCATTGTTGTACTGCACTTAATGTCAGACAACACTTTATTTTGCAGACCGTCCTACTACAACACCGAAATACCCCTTTCACTATAATCACGAAACGACGAAAAGACAGGATATGCACTATTCCACGGCCGTCTTACACTTTCACTAAAAGATTCTTTCATTACCTTGGTCCCTATCTGTATAACCAACTCAACGCAAGCTTACCAATCTTTGGCCTACCATATTCCAAATGCAAAATTACTGTTCGTTCGTTCCTTCTATCCAAAACTTATGATGAGACTGAGGAACTTTTGAAAACACTCTCTTAGATTTTTACTACTGCTACACCTGCAACGAAACCAATTAATTCTTCAATGGCTTAACAATAGGTACCTCCCTTCGTTTCCAAAAACACACACCCACACTCCCCCCACAAACACATCCAACACTCACATTACAATACACGATTACACCCCTTTACACATTCCATATCACAATCAGACACACACACACACACAAAATTGTCCTTGTTTGTTTTTATTTAATTTTTTCTTATTTTTAATTCTAACCTTTCATTATTAGTAATTGTATAGAAGCATAGCTAACCTAATAAGATGGTAGACAATAATGTAACTTGTAACTCAATTTTATCAACACGTAGCATATTGTGAGAATCAACTTGGGAGGCAAACTGTCACTCCTTAATACAGGTTGCTCAGCAACTTAGCTAGGAGAACAGAAGCTCACCCAAAAATTTGTATTTTACCATTATCATGAATTAATTGTAACCATTATGTACTACAAATAACCTTTTATGCAATAAAGTATTACTTACTTACTTACTTACTTAAATGGCGGCAAAATGGAGGCGACACGCGTTGGCCATTTTGTTGCCTAGAATACAGAATTGTGTTTAATTTTTTTGGATACAAGCAACATGCGATTTTACATTGCACATCGTGAAATAAGCTACAGGACCTTTTTTTTTTTTTGTTTTTTTTTTTTTGGGTGGGAAATCATCATATGACGTCTCCCGCTCTGGGTGGAGCGGGAGGGCGTGTCAGACTCTTACTGACTAAAACCCACCCGTGTTCCTTCTGTTGCCTGTGCAATGCCAGGGGGCCACGGTATCCCTTTCGGACTTTCCCGCAACCCCGGCAGGCAATGGTCTCATCAGACCCCTTCACTCACTGACACTCTTTGAGGCGCGCGTGGAACACAACGTGCCGTCGACCCAGGCTTGGTCCTTACCGGACGGCGAGCTACCCATTGCTCACCGTCCGCAAGCCCGCGCCTACGGTGGCCGGAAATCGGCAATAGATTCCCGACGCCCAGGGCGTCTCCTCCTGCGGCGGCTAGGGGCGTGAGGGCGCGAAATTTGCCTCTCCCTCACGCGCTCCGCCTCCTCCTTCGCGAGCATTACTGCTTCGCAGAAGGAGGTGACGGCCTCCCATGCCCTCTCGAGACCGAGAGATCCCCGCCACCGATCGCCTCCACGAGGACACGGCGGTGCTCTGCCCAAGCCGGGCATACCTCCACCGTATGCTCCACCGTGTCCTCCGGGCGATCCACGCAGTGATGACACCCGGGCGTTTCCTCCCGCCTTATCCGAAACAGGTACCTCCCGAAACAGCCGTGTCCGGTGAGGACCTGCGTCAGGCGGAAGGTGAGGACGCCGTGGCGCCTCTCCAGCCACTCCTCAAAGAGGGGACTTATCGCCGCAATAGTGGCGTGCCCAGCACTGGGTTGCGACAATCGCACTCTCCATGACGCCATGAGATCCCGTCGGAGCTCTGTCCGCTGTGCCGCGATTTCTCGCGGCATCGGAGTCAAGCCCCGGCGTTTCGCCTCCTCGCGCCACTCCCAAATATGCGCGAGGACTTTTGCCTCCAGATCCCATGGCGGCAATCCGGCAAGGAGGCTCGCCGCCTCACCGGAGACCGTGCGGTATCCCCGGACCAGCCGGGTGGCCATGACCCTCTGGGACGCGTTCAACCGGCGGGCAGGCCGCCGCCGCAACGAACGCGCCCACACCGGTGCCCCGTACAGGGCCATGGACCGCACGATCCCCGCGTATAGCCTCCGGCAGGAGGCGTTTGGACCCCCTAGATTGGGCAGGAGCCGCTTCAAGGCAGCCCCGACCCGGTCCAGTCTGGGAGCCAAACGTCGGAAATGCTCCACGAAGTTCCACCGACTGTCGAGGACGAGTCCCAGGTACTTCATCGTCGACTCGACGCCGATGTGAACCCCTCCTACCGTTATTTGGGAACCCGTCGGTGGCGCGTTCCGAGGACCATGAAAACACATGGCCTCGGACTTGTGCAAGGCCACCTCGAGTCCCAACTGCCGGATTCTGGCCACGATTGTCGCAACCCCGTGTGTCACTAGTTCAACCGCCGCCTGGTGCGACCTCCCCTGCTCCAGGACCAACGTATCGTCAGCGTAACAAATGACGCTGACGCCATTGGGGAGGTCGGCGCGCAGCACCCAGTCGTATCCGATGTCCCACAGATGCGGCCCCAGGACCGATCCCTGTGGGACACCGCACGACATCTCTCGCCGGTTCCACTCTCCCTGGTGACCGGGGTAGATGATGGCCCTGTCCTCCAGATAGGCCTCGACCACACGACAGAGGTAGGTCGGCATCCGGTGATACCGGAGTGCCTCCCTGATGCAACTCCGGGCAGGGTATTGAAGGCGTTGGCGATGTCTAGAGACACCGCCAAGACGACCCCACCCCGAGCCACCACATCCCCCGTCGTGAGGGCTCGCACGCGCATGATGGCGTCCACCGTGGAGCGCCCCCTGCGGAAACCAAACTGGCTCTCCGCCAAATCCGGCCCCACCCGCACCAGCCGCTCGACGAGGCGGTCTGCAATGACTCTTTCAAAGAGCTTGCCCACCTCGTCAAGCAGCACTATGGGCCGGTAAGCGGATGGAGAGTCCGCAGGGCGCCCCGGCTTCTTGATAAGGACCAGTTTCCCCGTCTTCCAACGAAGTGGGAACTGGCCCCTCACCATACATGCGCTTAAGAGCCCTCTTAGTCGAGGCCCGAGAGCCTCTGAGGCCAGGACCCAGGCTTTCCCAGGTAAGCCGTCGGGTCCTGGGGCGGTATTTATGGCATTCAGCCTACGTACTGCCACCCTCATCTCTACCTCGGTCACCTCCGGAGCATCGTCGTCGTCGGCGGTGTGGTCCGCATCGGGCACCGCAGTAGGCGGAGCCATGGGCGGGGAGGCATGTTCCCCTCTCGAAGGGAACAGAGCGCTCACCACATCCTCCACAAGCTGTGGCCGGAGACTCTGCGTCAGCGGGGGAGCCCATGGGCGGAGTTTCTCCCGCACCATCTTGTATGGGCGTCCCCACGGGTCTCTGTTCAGAGTCTCCAGCGACTCCTCGCGGGACAGTGCCCTGGCCCGCAAGATCTCCGCTTGGAGGGCGGTCTTCGCCGCTCTGTACCCCTCGTACAGCTCCGCCTGAATGGCTTCCGTATCCGGAGGTCGAATACGAAGCCTGCGGTGCCTGGTGTACCGGCGTCGCGCAGCAACGCACGCATTGCGCAGTGTCGTCAGCTGTCGCGACCACCAGTACACCTGGCGCGAAGCACGTCCGGGTTGGACCCGGGGCATTGCCACGTCACATATTTCGGACATGGCCTCCCGGAACCACTCCGCCTCGTCGTTGATGTCGGCAGGCCTGTCCGGTGATGACACCCAGGCCTGCACGATCGAGGCTTCCAGGAGGAGCTCCCGGTCCAGCTGCTTCAGCGCCCACCGCGGACCACTCGGGGCCTGTCGGACCGGCGCGCTCGAGGTCTGGGCGGAGACGTCAAACCGGATGTACCGGTGATCGGAATACGTCTCCACCCCCTCCATGACGTGCCAGTCAATGACACGTGGCGTCAGAGCGGGGCTGGCGAACGAGATGTCCACCACTGATTCACCCCGCATCCGCACACACGTGGGGACAGAACCCCGGTTTAGGACGACCAGGCCTGTTTCCAGCGCCCAGTCCTCCACCATCCTGCCCCGTGTGTCCGTATACCGGGAACCCCAAGCCACATTCTTGGCATTGAAGTCCCCGAGGACGAGCACGGGGAGGGAACAGAACCCGACGACAACGACTCTCAACTCTATAAGGGAGTTGTGGAACTCGGCGAGAGTTCGGTTCGGGGAGAAGTATGCCCCTACCACGACCATCTCCCCGAACCGTGCTGCAACGCAACCCCGTCCTCTCTTAACAGCCTCGAGGGACGGGGTACCGGCGGCGGCCGACGAAATTAGGGCCACTGAGCCGCTCAGGTCCTCCACCCAGTCATCCCTGGGCGGGACAAAGTACGGCTCAGCGACCACGGAGATGTTAATCGACCACTGCGCCATGCTCTGGAGCAGCAGATGCTGAGCTGCGGCGCAGTGGTTGATGTTCGCCTGGAGGAGGCGAAATGGGGCCATTATTATTGACACTCCATGTCAGCCCCCTACTTAGCCCCCTGTAAGGGCCCTGCCGCGGCGGCTGCGGCGGTGACGACGGCTGTGGAGGCGGCAACGGGGGCGGTGGCGGAGGTTGCGGCTGTGACGGCGGTGGTAGAGGTCTTGCCTCTGGCTTTGGCGGGTGGGGCGCAGGCCTTGCTCCCAATCCGGTGATTGGCCGGCTTGCCAGCTGCCGCACATACAGCGCAATGCGGCGTGGCGTTACATGAGCCGGCCTTGTGACCCGGCTGACCACAGCGGTAGCAGTGACCGCTGCGGTCCACCTCCGAGGTGCATTTAGCTCCCACATGGTTGCCCACATGGCAGCGGAAGCACCTCAGAGGTCTGGGTTCCAGCAGTTTGACCTGCGCGGAAACCCAGCCCACCAATAACCTCTGGCCCTCCCCGGCTATCTTCTTGGCCGCCGACACGGGGCAGCTCACCGTAATGGATCGCAACCCCGTGAAGTCAGGACGGAGGGCACCCGCCCTAACCTGCTCGGCAGAGCACCCCCCAGCCCTAACGACAGCGGCCACCACCTGTCCCTCCGTCACTGAGTCGTCCAGGCCCAAAATTCGCATGTCTGCGCATTTGGTGGGCCTGGACACTCGGGCCTCGTCCGCATCTAGGGACGCCCTAAGCCTTTCGGCCAGAGCGTCAGCAGCCGGGCCACTTGCCGCACCGGGGACCTCCAGCATCCGGGCTCCAGTCGCAGTGACCCTCACCCGTATGCCATCAGCGGCGCCGATTTCCTTAAGGTCGACCGCTGCCCCCACCTTGGAGAGCACGTCACGGTAGGACACGCCCTTCTTCTCCGCCTCTGGCTGTAGTGTAATCACTACAGCTGCGGACTTCGGGGCGCGAAGCCTAGCCGCGACGCTTCGCTCCTTGCGCCGCTGCCTCCTCTCCTTCTTCTTGGCCGCCCTTTTTGCCTTCGCTGCCTTCCTCTTCTCCCCGGCTACCTGCCATTCGGCGTCAGCCGGGGTAGAATTAAGAGGAGGCGGGGGCAGCTGTTTCGCCGCTAGGGCCCGGGCCTTCGCCGCCTGTGTAGCCACCCCACCCTTAGTCTGCCCCGACGAGCCTGGTTTGGCTGAGGCAGCTGCGGTGGTGGCATACGATGCCGTTTTCTGCTGGCCAGAGGCCGGCATGCTCGCCGCTAGAGGAGGGCGCAGGACGATGGCTTCTAGCGCGGAAAAACGAGACCGCAAAGAAGCCATCTCCTGCCTCACCAGGGTCAAAACCCGGTCCTCCGCAGGCACGGACCGTCCCTGCCCAAGCTGCTCCCTCCTCTGCGGCACCTCACGGGGGCCGGCACCCCGAAGCCCGGCCAGGTCCGCTCGGAGCTCCTCATTCTCCTTTCGGAGAAGCTCCATGGCGGCTGTCAGGCGGGCGACCTCCGCCCGCATCTCGGACATGCCGTCCGACGGAGGCCTGAGGTGATAGGCCTCCGCTGCCGACAAAATAGAGGCCATGACCGCGGGTATGGCCTTGTCTTTAGAGGACTGAGTCCTCTTCAAGGCCAAACCCTTGATCGCGGCAGCAACGGCCTCCGCAAACCTGGCCGCTCGCTCCGAATTGGAGCCGCCAGCGGCATCCGGCTCACCACCTGCCGACTCTGTAAGGGCCACCATGGTGGTCGTCCCTACAAGGTGGTTTTCCTCTTCCGTAGAGGGTCTCTCCAGCTCGTTTGGGCTGGCCCGGCTCGGCTCGCCAGCCTCCTTATTGGTGAGCCCTCTACCCTCGCCTTTTCCCTGGGCCGCACCCCGCCGACTAGAGTGAATTTTTCGTCTGTGGCCTTGGCCCGAGACCCCCTCATCGGCAGACGACCCTTGGCCATCTTCCGGTTTGGACCGCTTCCGTAGGAACTTTCGGTTCCTCCGGGCAGCCCCCACCACTTCGCGCTCAGAGCTCTGACCAGTGCTCTTTGCGCCCGATGCAGCGTCGGACTCCGACCCCGCATCACTCCCCTCCTCTCTGTTTGGTTTTTTGTTTTTGTCTTTTTCCATATTAGATCCCACGAGTGTGTCTTTGTGTATTTACTCAAAATATTGTGGTTCGCACTAGCGACTAATTATCAAATAGCTACCCATTAATCAAGCTTACAACCTCCCTCACGGTGCGCCGCCGCTTGGAGGTTTGGGGTAATTTTTTATAGAGGATTTCTTCCCCGCGGTCCGGGCGGTTAAGCCAAGACCCTCGACCCCCGTCAAGTGCCAGAGACATGACCTTGACACTCTTCGGGGCTACGAGACCAACGGTGGCAGAAGGCTTCCTCCTGCCTGCCCGACGGCAGTGTTAGTGCACGCCGAGCCCGTACTCCAACGCTGCTCAACATGTGCTCTCTCCGAGTACACGTTAGAGCGTTCCTTCAACAGGATATTGGCATGCAGACAACGAGACCCCTTAGGCACACAGTACCTAATGGGGAGACATTGCCCGCATCCCAGGGTGCACCGTCCTGAAGACTGGCCTTCCCCCCGGACGCATCCGAAGAGAATTCCAGCCCACTGGCACACGGGGAGGTTTCCTGTCCAAGCACCCCAAGCTACAGGACCTGAGGTTGAACATTGTAGTTTTCGGTTCTAACAAAAAAAATAAAAAAATTATGTACTTTACTTTTAAACTTATTTATTTTTATACTAACGAGCTTATTCTACCTCGAGGCGACTGACCCGACCCCTCTAAAAGGTTAATTCACTTTTTAACAATTTTCTAACTAGCCTCATTCATGGGCACCCCAAATTGTCGGAAAGTTTTTCAATTTACTGAAAGATGATGGTTGTATCGCGACTCGAGTTAGGCCCATCGTCCACGACGCTTTTCAAAAGTAGGTAACGTGTTACAAACTCAAAGAAAAAAAAGAAAAATAACGAAAATATGTTTATTTGACACAGTCATGATAATAAGTCAGAAAAACAAATAAAATAAAAACTAATTATTAAAAAAAAAACGGCCAAGTAGGTACCACCGAACAATATTTTTAAAAAAAGCAGAAAACAAGCACATTTCTTTTTCTTATTTATTTTTATTATTTGTTGTTATAGCGGCAATAGAAATACAAAATCCGTGAAAATTTCAACTGTCTACCTATTATGGTTCATGAGATACAGCCCGCTGACAGACAGACGGACAACGGAGGCTTGGTAATAGGGTTCCGTTTGGCACTGGAACCCTAAAAAATTGAGTGTCTTACGGCTGTACCAAATCACAAATGATTACCCAGAATGTCATAGCATAGCGTATTTCAATGACGATCCGTACACGACGCGTTATTAACTAAATTGTGTTGGTTAATTTTACTTATTGTTTAGTATATATGTAGTTAATTTAACTGAAATCGGCATTTTGTTTTGTTGTTTTTGTTGTCATTTGACAATGTCGCAACCACAGACACAGTTTACGTAATGTCGCAACAGTAAATTACGCAATATTTTCTATGGTCCGAGGCCTTGACATCAACCAATGAACAACGTTTGGTTCCAAACGTTTTTTGTTGGTTGAATACGAGGCTTTTGGCTACTTTTTTTAGTTTAGTATGTTTTTCTGCTACTGTTGTATTTTTGTGTGTTTTGTTTGTGCAAAATAAACATATTTTCTTTCTTTTCTTTTCTTTCTTTTTGGTTGCGTCGTGTAGGTATGGACCACCATCCAAATACTAGTGTTGTGACAGTCCGGCTATTCATTGGTGATTTGAGTTTGTAACATATTACTTTTAAGTAGCGTCGTAGTGGACGATGGGCCTTAAAACGTCGACTGTTGAGAGAATGTTAACTTATGTTATTTTGTGTATGACATTCTTTAGGGTATTTATATACCGATAGTGTTAAGTGATTAGCCTGCACATTCCTAAGATCAAGTTAGCTCGTTTAGAGACGGGTTTCAAACTGGAAGAATTTTGAAAGAAGTGTTTTGTTAAGAAGAATTTACAAGAAAGTAGATAAAAGCTCCCGACGAAGTCTGAGTAGGAATGTCGACACAAACTCAGGTATGAGGTCTCTTCTAAATTATTTTCGTGGGACAATGAGACTATAAAGCCGATCTCTCAAAACACCGAGAAAATTTAATAGAAGCACAGATTATTAAGATGGTTCACCCCACAAAATCATTTATATAAAAGCGACTCTGGCTATGACACAATAAAGTGCAATTCATGAAAATATCAGAATAAGAAGCTGCATTTATTTACACATGTAAAATAAAAAAGTAGGTATGTGTGTGTCAACTCCGACGCACGACTGGAGTTTAATCCTTAATACGAATGTCTTTGAATATGCAATAGGCAAAGAGGATAAATAAACGCATCTCTTAAAAACCAAACACCTCCTATAAACATACAACCCCCCAACCTAATATAACTCAAATGAAACAATAATTAGATCATAATTTAGACTTGTCTTTGCGATAAAATCAAATTTAATAATACTTATAATACTTATTAGGTATAATAAACAAGCAACGTCTTTCTGTTTGTCAGTCTGTTATTAAGAACCAGATGTATACGATTTATAAGGTATTCTTCATAATAAAATGGATGTTATTTTAGGTTGGAGTTCTTTCGAGGTACAGTGATTTGAGATGTTTTCAAGATATCGTGACTCCCCAAAACTGCGCCTTTGAGCAATCGTATCGCCTGTGTGCTGTGTGAAAATCTCAACGGGAAAACTAAGGTGAAGTGATCTTGAAGTGAGCTGTCATTCTGGTGCTAGGGGGACACTATTGACAGCGCATCTTCGCCTTAGTTGTCACGTTGAGATTTTTACAGAGTTAGTAGGTTGGGTGATCTCTGCATGTTCCATTCTTGAAATATTGTGCTTAGAATTCGCATAAAAAAATACTAATACTACTATTTTTTTTTGTTCCAGAAACTGTGTTACAGATTATTTTTCCACCAGTAGTTCCAACAATAATTAGATCATAATTTAGACTTGTCTTTGCGATTTAATTGGTTTCAGTAAAGTGCAAGTAATCGTGTAACGCACGGCCGAAATATCTAGATTGAAATGTGAAATATGTACTGATTATTTTCAAAATTGTAATCCGTGTTATTTACGAATCCTAATTTAATAATATTATAAATGCGAAAGTGAGTTTTTATGTTTGTTACGCTTTCACGCAAAAACGGCTTAGCAGATTTGGATGAAATTTAGCACATGGGTAGACCATAGTAATCCTGGTTTAGGACATAGGATTTTTATGCCGATATTACCACGGGATCGAGACTTACGAGTATGCGGGTGAAACCGCGGGTGCAGCTAGTTTATGAATAAAACACAAACTTGTATAAATTTCACTCTTCATAAAAGTTCCAAACCGCGGCCTTATATGCAAATCGATTCTTAAGAAGTTAACGCCAAAAAAATATAAAAAGAAGTCCCAACACGGTTGATGCAGTCTCGTGGCTTTGCTCGTGTCACGTCACAACTTCACACGTAATTGGATAACTCCGGAAATCTGCAGCATTTCATTTCCGTGAAACTGAGCTGTGCACGTGCGGGTTATACATAACACGACGATGTACATATACCTTTATCAGGGGTTAAAGTATGAAATTGCCGTTTTATTGCAATAGATACTTCGAATTGACATAGAACCTTCATGGTTTGAGATTTTTGAGTGAAACTTTTTTCACATGGTACCTATGAAGTTCTTCTTTTAAAAAATGTGCAACATTCGATTATCGACTTTCAGTTGTTTTTTTTTATTCAGCTTAGACAAGAAAGATGGATACTTCAAAAATTCGAGTTCCGACGCGGATCTAACGTGGCAGAAACAGCTCGCAATATCAATGTTGCGTTTGGAGAGGGGACTGCTAATGAACGCACCGTGCGATTTTGGTTTAACCGCTTTCGTGATGGAAACTTTGATTTGAAGAACGAACCACGTGGAAGACCGCCCACACAGGTGAATAATAATGAATTCAAAGTGATGGTGGAAGCCGATCCGAGCCAAACTACCCAGGAATTAGCGGCATGGTTTAACGTTACCTTACCAACAATATTGACTCATTTGCGTCAAATCAATAAAATAAAAAAATATGAGAAATAAGTGCCTCATGATTTGACTGATCTGCAGAAAGAAACGCGTTTTAAAACTTGTGTTGCCTTGTTGAATCGATACAGAAATTAATCTGTCGCGCGCGCAATTAGCAGACACAATAGAATTTTATTGTTATCTGTCTCCAATATGAGACACCAGTATTATAAAGGTTAAGGAATATGAGGAATATTAGATCGAATTGTGACATGTGATGAAAAGTGGATTCTTTACGATAACCGTAAGCGTTTTCGCTTACGGTTATCAATATATGCAATAATATCATATATGCAATGGCTGACCCCAGGTCAAACGCCGCAACAGTGTCCTGAAACAAAGCTTACCAATAAAAAGGTAATGGTAACTGTTTGGTGGTCTCAGCATGGTGTTATTCACTATAGCTTTCTCCGATCTGGTCAAGCAATAACGGCAGATGTCTACTGTGCCGAACTCCGAACAATGATAGCAAAACTAGCAGTGAAACAGCCCCGACTCATGAATCGATCTTCACCCCCATGATCGCTTCGCTCCATGATAACGCGAGACCTTATACAGCACGAGAAACCGTTTGACTCTACAGGAACTGCAATTAGAAACCTTTCGTCACCCTCCGTATTCGCCAGACTTTGCTCCAAGGACTACCATTTTTTTCGTGATTTGGACAATTAGTTGTCTTCTCAGGAGGCAGTACAAAATGCTTTCACACAGTTTGTCGAATCTAGATCACGAGAGTTCTATAGCAAAGGCATAAATGACCTTCCTAGATGGCAGCAATGTATAGTAATAATGGTAATTATTTTGATTAAATATATAAGTTCAATTAAAAAAAACAGTACAGTATGTCGTAGTGTGTGTCGTGTGTGTGTATGTAGTCGGGTACAGTATGTTTTCGCGGAACAAGTTTTCAATCAGTATTTAGCAGAAATAATTTTACAGTGAAAACCTCCCGTCCTTTGTAAAGTAATTAAAATCAGTAGAGCTCTTTGTAAAGAACTTCGGGGAAGTAATACTGTACCTGTCTTCATTTTATGTTATCCATGTTGGAATATTATGTGTTATAGAGACTTTTTTAAGATTATGTACGCCATGGGTGCCAAACGGAACCCTATTACTAAGCCTCCGCTGTCCGTCCGTCTGTCTGTCAGCGAGCTGTAGATATCTCATGAACCGTATAGGTAGACAGTTGAAATTTTACACTGATTGTGTATTTTTTTGGCGCTACAACAACAATTATACTAAAAATAAAACTAAGTTAAAAATTAAAGGGGTCCCCCATACAAGAAAAGTGTTTCGGCGTTTTTGGCAAAAAATTGTAAAATGTGTGTAGAGAGAGTGAGAGTAAGCTGGACGGCGTCTGGCCAAAAGGGACTTCGCAGGTGGAGTAGGAATTCTGAACACCCGCTTAGACAAAAGTTCTACTCTCAACTTCCTCTTTCTTCTCTATTTCACTATAGTCAGCTGTTTTGGGGAGGGTCTTGTGAGTGCGAACAATTGCAGTTAAAATGAAAAGTTGCCTCACGCGGAGGACTTGGATTTCTCTGTAGAGTTTGTCAGTTGAGAATCGGAATGGTTTCCTAAACGAGACTTTCAGAAGTGCCATCTGAGCACTCTCAACGTAAATCATATAGCTATCCGCCACTTCCCCAGACAGAGATGCAGTACTGAATTATGGGCTGACAGATAACCAGTTAGACCTTTCTTAAGAGATCTATAAGCTGGCAGTCACGAAGATTCTTCATTATGAAGATTAGTTCCCTTGTTCTGCCAGCTAAAGCGGAGATATATGGCCAGAAGGAAAGCCTGGAGTCAATAGTGATCGGGTGGCATGTGCAGTTTGCAGGATGATAACTTGACGAAGGAGGGCAGGAGTTTATTGTCAGTTGAAGGTCGTTTGGAGGACTAGAGTTTGAGGTTTTCGAGAAGGCGATGTATTTTGTTTTTTCATTATTAAGTGACAGTAAGTTATAATCGAGTGCCTCTGTAATAGAAGTCATACCCTCCTCTGTCCGACTGTACACAAAGTCCCAAGACTTGTCATGAAATAAAATCACTGTGTCATCCGCGTAGGTTATTATTTCGGCGTTATTTAATTCTAGGTAATAGATGTCGTTTATGTACAGCTTAGGGCCTAATATGCTACCCTGAGGGACTCCATAGTTTATAGGGAGCTGTTGGCTACAGTTATTATTTATTTTTATAAATTGCACGCGATTAGTAAGTTAGCTTTTGAACCAGTCGTAAGTCACTCCTCGAATTCTAAACGTCTCTGGTTTACTCAGAAGTAAATTCACCGACACCGTGTCGAAAGCCTTGGCAAGGTCTAGAAATACCGCGATGCGCTTATCTCTGTTGTCCGTGTGAGACGCTATTCTAATCGCCAGAAGTGTCAGGCGTCCTCGGTGGACTTACCCCTGCGAAACCCAAACTGTCTGTCTGAGACCAAGCGATATTTTTCTAGAAAGTTGACCAGTCGAGTGCTTACAACTTTTTCTAGTACCTTGGACAAGGTGTTAAGCAGAGCAATCGGCATAAAGCCTTCTGGATTTTTTTTGGTGCCGTTGGTGACGGCCGCTACTTTCCAGAATTCAGGGAATGTGCCTGTCTCTAAGCTCAGGTTAAAAATATACGATAGCGGTACAGCTATGGAGTTAAGAGTTTTCTTAATCAGAGGGACAGTAAGTAATTCCGGGTCTGGTGAACTGTCATCTTTGAGCTGAGTAATTATAGTATTTATTTCATATGGGTCAGTAGGGTGTAGAAAAAGCTTGTGCTCCGCCGTGTTACGAGCTTTGTATTTAGATGCTACTGATTCAGAGAATTGTGCCTCTGATATTTTAAAGAGTATTTTATCGACCAGTTTTTTCCCTACCAAGGTAAAGTGGTTATATTGCAGTTACTTAAGAAGAAACAGTAGTTTGATAGCTGTGTAGTAGTTCTGTATTGTCATTGCTACGGTTTGAAGTTCCGCCTACGATTTTGATTGATAACCAGAGTCTTTTGAGTCTGGACTATTTTCTGATATAGGCTAGCTTTATAATCTCCCTTTATTTTGCGGAGAAGAGAGTTGTAGAAGTTGTGGTAACGGCTGTAAACCTTCCTAATGATAGCGTCTTCCGGGTGTGCCCTTGAGTAACCGTGGAGTTTATCTCTGTGATGCGAGCATCTAATGAGCCCAGGAGTTATCCATAGCTCGATATTTATCATAGTTCAGCTTACTTTAGCTATTTTATATGTTTCTCACATGCCGCGGACATTATTGAAACGAAGTTGCCGATTGCTGTATTAAAAGAAGGGCTGTTGGTCACGGAAGCCAGTCTTCATTATTAATGTTGCCGATGTGAATCTTATTGTATTTGGTATTACAGGTATTTGATGAATATGTTTTATTTTTCTGTTTAATCTGAAAAGTGATACGTCCGCCATGCAATCTCTATGCTAGACTTCTTTTTTCTTTTTTCAAAAACTCGCGGCGCCTCTGACGGCGCTAAGAGCACAGGCTAGCGCGGCACAGGCAGCATGGCTACAGTAAGTCCCACCGTGCGCCACATATATTTAAGTACGACATTCGTAGAGCCAAGCCAATTAAAGAAAATTACTCATTAACAATCCACCTTCTCGTCAGCTAGACGTGGAACGTGTGTAATTATGCACTCGTTTACCCTTAATATAATTGCAGTACCTCAGGAGGTAACAAAGAGGATTGACTTGTTCATGTTGCCCTCACTTTGTAAAGGTACCTAGTACTTACGTGTATTTAGTTACATATACTTAACATATTCGACGGCACGGTTGGCGCAGTGGTTAAAGCAATTGACTGCTGCACTGCGTGTTGCGGGTTCGATTCCCGCACGGAACAAATATTTGTATGACCTACAAGTAGTTGTTCCGGGTCTGGCTGTTTGCGTATCCCACGATACAGGAGAAATTCCAAGTGTGAGGCAACGTTTAAAAAAAAAAAATTGAAGGTGTAGCTACAAAAGGTGAACTAAGAACGTATTGCGATATTTAGAAGCACAAAAATGTCACGTAAGCGTAATGTGAACCAAAGTAATTATTCCACTACCGTTAAAATCACTAATTAATCAGACATTGTACTACATTAATGTCAACTTGTACTTCATTGTTGTATGAATAAACCGCGAATCTTAGCAAAATTATAACTACAAGTAAAATAATTAACATTCTGCCCGACTGAAAAAAGCATAACATCTACAATGTTCAGCGTAGCACCTTCTACGTACAGCGTAGTACTTGCTACATGTTGTGTAGTAGGTGCTACGTACAGCGTAGTACCTGCTACGTACGGCGTATCGTGTAATAGGTTGTGTGCTTGTTAATATTATGGTACTTCTAACAGCTTCATTTGATCAGTCTTATGAGGTGGAGTTCTAAATGCGCTAAGATTTCTGTTCAAAATGTTCAGTCACGTTTAAACCTGTCTGGGAAATTATGAATAGGAATCTACACTCACAACACTTTGAACTTTTATGCCTGATAGCATCGTGCACACTTGCACAGTTCAAACATTGGATCAAGCAGAATCAAGCTGAGGTTCTTATACTTATGTATATGTAGCTTCATCCTTTGGGAATTGTACGTGAAATATACAGAGACAGAGAAGAACCACTTCCTATGAATGAATATAGTTAAATAATAAACACAATACCCAACAATACCATAGGAAAATGAACTATTACTAATATCATACTTTTAGGAACAACCTGTATCAATCTAAGTCACATTCCTCCACCACTTTTTGCTTTAAGATGGTCAGATTGGTCATCGATGTTCGCTCGTTAGTGAATGTTTTGCTTCTTACCCTCGTTGTTGTTTTTGTTTCATTTTATAATTAAGAACATAAGTTTGTTTTAATTGTCTAAATCATGTGGTCGATGATTTTGGTGCACGGCAAAACTCTAATGAGTTTATGTTTGCACCAACTTATTATGTTTAAAGATGTATGTAGGTATACTACTGAATGAATTAATAAATAAAAATATAAAACATTTCTGCCATATTAATTCGAAACTGCGGCATTTGCGGCAATGCAGCGAACCACATTGACGATGTACGGATTTAGAGATGTTCTTATGTGATAATCAAATTGACCAATGGGTACAGGAATCTGAAAGGACAGCAATAGGTACCTAACTATCCTACATATTCACAATCATTCGGCTTTCGAATTGAAAATTACACATTTTCGGCAACCTGGTTTGCCTAGTCCCCGAAAGCAAATAGCTGTCGGAAGAATAACGGTCAGCTATTTGTAAACAGTGCAGCGTTTAGAGACTCCTTCGATGAGATTGATTGACGTTCGATTCGGCACGGAAGCGTATCGAATGCTTGTGCATAGCTATGCTGGAGGCTGGAGTTGTGGTATTGTAACGGGCCGTTCATGGGCTGGAATAGCTAACTCGGAGCGAGTATACGTCGTTACCGGTACTTGTTACTTCTACTAATTGAATGCTGCGCACGTATTTCACTGATTGCATTTAATATCGTAGTAACGCCTCTGTTCCCTGAAGGGTTGGGCAAAGGTGTACCTATAGTACACCCATATTTCTCCAGTTAATAATAGGAAAAGAAGTTGCCTGTGTCCTAACTATAAAAGCCAAACCTTTTCATTCAACAACGTAAACCTTCATTGATTTCTACGTCTTCCCTCATTACTATACATAAACATTTGCATCAAGATTACCATAATTTTAGGAGCTCGAGCCAAGAGCCATGACTGTCAAAATTATCGAGTTCTCATCTCGGCTGCACCCGGTCTATTTATAGACGACTGTTTGGCCAATCGATTCAGATCGAGGCCTTTCAGTCTTTTAACGTTTATATTTCACGAAAGTATTTACAGTACGGTGCCCCTGTGTTGATTTGACATAACGAGCTGTAGAGACAGAGGCAACGCTCCCAACGACACTAAACTTTTATATAAAAGTTAGTGTGTAATTTTAATGTGGTCGTACTGTTGTTTAACGGCACAGGATAGCCTTTGCCAGAAATAATTATTTTAATATATATAAAAAAAAAAAAAGCATTTTATCGTGGACTTAGTAGCAGCGGTTCCCCTGATATCCAAACTCAAACTCAAACTCAAAGCATTTATTTCAATTAAACCATTTACAGGCACTTTTGAATTGTCAAGGGGTCGGTCAGTCAAAAATATGAAGCTAGTTGCCCATTCCAAAGCGTATTAGGTACCTATGGAGAAGAACGGGCAAGAAACTCCACGGACACTCTTTTAAATAAAAAAAATTGATACAAAAAATTGGTTACATCATTCATTTTGAAATTATGCATACATGTGAGAACAATGTAATAAGACGTGCACGTGCGTGAAAAAAAGAATCATTCA
Source organism: Xanthia togata (assembly GCA_963853775.1). NCBI lineage: Eukaryota > Metazoa > Arthropoda > Insecta > Lepidoptera > Noctuidae > Xanthia > Xanthia togata. The sequence goes on along the minus strand of OY970811.1, from coordinate 2,111,412 downwards.
AAAACTTAAAATAAGCCATGGCAACTAAGAGATGACCAGTCCCAACTGACGGCGCCCGTTCACGAACATGACGCATGGATCAGCACCATTTAGGTCAACCATTTTGAAGGGAGCTAAATGATCCAACACACGCGCCACCATCAGCGAGACATTTGAGTGAGCATGACATACTCGGTAAATGGTAGCTCTTTAGTACATAGTACTCACACCTGTGCTATCCTCTTTTGTCATCAGGAGACAGCCACCAGACTTACTACGGTTGTACACTGGCTGTCACCAGCCAGTGTACAACCGTAGCCAGTAGTACGTTCCCTTTTACGTTCGTTAGGTGAATCCTGAATTTTGAGACAGATATTTTTTTTCCCGTACATCGTACACGAGATTTTATCGAATAGAGCAGTGACAGTAGACAATATATTAAAATTGTTCACACGGAGTCTATGCGGGAAAATATCGTGTTCGAGAAATATTATGTCCCGTATACCGTTCAAAGTTGTCAGCGAGGAGGCCGCGTCTCGAAACGATTTTATCGAATACGACACGCAGTGTCGCTTGTGTTCAAGTTGTATTGTTCACACAAACAAACTTGTGTCTCGTATTCTAGACTCGCGCTCACGCACGTTGTGGTCCTTGTGACGTAGCTGCGAAAGTAAATCGAATGTAAATGGTCGTCGTGTGAACGACTGTCTCGTATACGGTAAATCCGTATATGTGATAAAATCGAATTGTATAGTCGCCGTCTGAACGTAGCCATACAGTACGAGATCCGGCTGCGAGATTACTACGTTCATCTAGCTTTTAATAAAAATCAAATATTAACAAATATTTTTGAATGAGAGGGAATTTATTTTTGTCAAATTTCCTACCAAAATGTGGCCGCTAAGTATTTTTGATTAAAATATTATTAATATATTTTTCGAGAAAAAATCATTCACTTGTTTTTTAAATAAAATCTAATCCACTTCACAGCAATAAATGTAAAGAACTTGAAAAGTTATATTATGGTTGCTATTGCGCAGTTGGCCGCAACATCTTCGCAGCCAGGTGTAAACAGGTATTACACTGTTAAATTTATATGTTCATGACGTACGAGTATATTCATTATTTGGATATCAAACTAAAGCTAATTTGTTTCAGATAAAATTAAAATAAAGAGTAAAGCTAATTATAATTTACGTATCGAAGATAATCACAAATTGTTCGGAATCAAATTCAAGGTAAACTCTTAATTTCCTACACTACCTACCTACATTATATTTGGATGTTTTCTGGAGTAGTTTACAAGCCTCGTTTATGAATTATTTGCGCTAATCCTCGCTCATCTAGTTGGCCGCACTCGTCGATAATAACTTAATTGAAAATCGTTAATTGGTCGCCCGGGTTCCGATATGAAATAACGGATCGTTAAGACTACCAATCGTTAGTAGTGCCTCAGAAATGTGAAACGGTCTGCCATAAAGACTACAAATCGATATAACGACTATAAAAGTACTGATTACTAACCGAAAACGATCGTTAAGAATCGGGCGTAAGTAATTTGTTCATTCATCCATTCAAGCAGAAAATATCACGTCTTATACGGTAATCATCTTTTTTTTCAGTTTTGTTGATGATGACAATAAACAGCAGGGTCTAGCAGGAGGGTAGGTTAAACAATAAAATGGTAAGTGGCCGTTATTAGGCTGTGCAGGTGGGCTCCAATGCTCCATAAATACAGTAGTACAGGGAACGCGTCGCCGGCGCGATGCCATTGAAGTTATGTCGTGGATGCTATCCATTGCTGGGTGAGTTTGTTTTGTTTCAAACTCAAAGTATTTATTTCAATCAAACCATTTACAGGCACTTTTGAATTGACAAGGGATCAGTCAGTCAGAAATATGAAGTTAGTTGCCCATTCCAAAGCATAGGTTCCTATGGAGACAAACGGGCAAGAAACTCTACGGACACTCTTTTAAATCATAATATTGTTATAAAATATTGGTTACATCATTCATGTTGAAATTATACATGTGAGAACAATGTAGAAAAATACGTGCACGTAAAAAGCATCCGTAATAAAAAAATAAAAACAATTCAAAAATTAAAATAAGCCGTGGCAGATAAGAGATGACCAGTCACTACTGACACAGCGCCCATTCACGAACAGGACGCATGGATCAGCACCGTTTAGCTCAACCATTTTGAAGGGAACTTAACGTTCCAACACACACGTTACCACCAGCGAGACATTTGAGTGAGCATGACATATTCTCAGCCGCCAGGGCACATCAAGTCAATGAAAGACGTACCCAGTAAATGGTGGCTTTATAGAAGGTACATGGTCACAGTACTCACACATGTGCTTTGCAATTATACATACAATACTAAGAGATTGAAGTTATACAATTCAAAGATAGTTTTTGTAATCTTCAGCAGCTCCAACAATATTTTCGAATGCTAATCAATTAGTTTATGCGCCCTTGTGGAGCTGGACCAGCGTTAAGCCAAGCATTTTTCCCAGCGATATAATTCCCCAGCTTATAACATGCTTGGCAGCATAGTGTGCGTTTTATACAAGATTTAAATTTCGTTTCATTTAGTTATAGTATGTGGGGAGGTATTTTATTGCAACATTTTAAACAGTACCCCATGAAGGACGAGTCTACATTAGCCAGTCTGGTTTTTTATTTTGAGTAATGTACTGGCAGTTGATTTTAATCATAGTTGTTTCTTCAGTATAGATTGTGATTCATTAATTCAGTGACAGACAATGCACAATGTCTGTCTAGAAGCATGAAATTTTGCGCAAAAGTTCACAAGAAAGGATTTTTGAAGTATAAATCCCCTAAAAATAAAGAAATGAACTCTGAGATGCCTGCTAGTAGAGATGAATGGAAAAACCGGCGAAGTGCTAGTCGGACTCGCACACGAAGGGTTCTGTACCGTATTAAAATCGAGCAAAAAAATCACGTATTACTTACTCTTGGACCCCTTTAATTATTAACTTTATTAAGTTTTATTATTTATTGTTATAGCGGTAATAGAAATATACAATCTGTGAATTTTTTAAATGTTGGTTCATGAGATACAGCCCGCTGACAGACAGACGGATGGACGAACAGCGGAGGCAATGATTCACAATCCCTACTGCGTGTACGGATAGCGCCGTCATTCAAATACAAAGTTGGAATAATTTTGGTAAAACTTGTAGAAATCTCTCTAAAGTTTTATTTGTCAAACGTCACGCAGTCACGTTAATTAGTGTAAAATGTTCATATTTACTGCTTCAGATCAACAGTCATAAACTATAACAATTTTACGACCACTAATATGAATTATTATTAGTGTAGCGTAGTCCCTGTAGGTACGATTTTAATTTGTATGATTATGGCCTAAAATAAACATACAAATTCAACAACTATATCTGTTTATTTACTATTAAAGATACAGTACTTCTATGTTAATGCAATTGTGGTAAATAACTCGGACTAATGGCTGATTCCTGTAATTTACGAACAGTCAGTGTTTAAAATTAAGACTCTTGCGTCTTTCCCAATAATGAAGCAAAGACCACATAGCTTTGCATAGTACTAGACCCCATATGGAAATTGCTATCACAGGAAATTAGCTAACGAATCATTATATATACAGGGTGATTGGAAGATGGGTGCAAAGCTTTAAGGCGAAGATAGTACAGACCATTTGGAACCATTTAAGGCATGGTTGTCTCAGACGAAGTCTTACCAATTTTTTTAACCTAATATTGGTTTTTTTTTTTCTGAAATTCCCAAAATTTTATGTAAACTGCATAATTATGGCCTGAGAATGATATATGAGTTCAATTTTTTATTTATTTAATCAAAGTAATGTGTAAGCAATTAAGCAAAATATTTTTTAGGCTTCTGTGAACATTAGACATTTTTTACAGACATTTAAAGTTCAGATAATTTGTATCAATCCGTTTTTTAAACCTATTTTTTTTTATGGTAAGACTTCGTCTAAGACAGCCATGGCTTAAATGGTTCTAAATTGTCTGTACTATCTTCGCCTTAAAGCTTTGCACCCATCTTCCAATCACCCTGTATATGCTCAAATTGGCAATAAAATATGTCACCATTGGTAAGCACAGAAAGTTGAGCCAGAACACAACTCGCTTGTTTTCTTTATAATAAACATAAAAAAAGGTTAATGTATTTAAGGTGGGTTTCAAATTTCATATATTTTACGCTTTTTTCATGGTCTTGATGCTTAGGAATAATTACCAGATATTTCAGATACTACCCATATTTTCTTATTCATCTTTCAGACAGGTAGGCCGTCAAACGGTTGCGTCAGAACGTTTCAAAACTTCTTTTAAACTGTCGTTTGCGAATCTTCGTCCAATATTTATGACGGATCGGTGCCAAAACATATTTAGACGTCCGTCTGTCTGTCCAAGATAGACAGACCGGATAATAGGTGGTTTAGTTTTCATGATAATTGTCATGTGTCAGAGACTAATTTTTCAGTATACTTAGTTGTTACATTTCACGAACGTGCGACTGGCATAGCAATTTATACTTTATAACAATGACATAAGAGTCACATGACGCGTGCTCGTGAGTTGCAATGCAAGGTCTGCTGCTTTTTTTTGTATCTATGTTGTTGGCTGTTATTTGACTGAAGAAAATGTTAATTGGCGATGATGATTAAATAAGTGGATGAATGAAATGAAAGTGTGATTTTTTTTTTATGAGGTAGAAGTCATTTTTAAAGTATTGTTTGGCATAGGAAAGTGTCTGAAGAGTTTCAAACGGTTTTCTGTTTGATCTTTTGCATTTTGCGTTTTTAATTTATTTAATTCAGGTTCGTATTATTTAACCTCTTAAAGTGCTAATATTCTGTTTGTTAAGTACCTTTAAAAATGTATTTTATTTTTTACATTAAAACATACACAGATTAGCAGAAGCCACCATGACTTGACTGAAGTCTGCGTAGTAAAATATTCATTAAATCACGTAATATAAGATTGAGATTTCAATATCATCGTGATCATTGACATTCCCGAGCTAGCAATGGACGTCGCCCTAACATTTCCCATCAAATATTCCTGAAGGCTGGCAAGCAGCAGGGCCGGATGCTGCGCGATCTCTCCGATCAATAGCAACGCCCGCCATCCCGCCAGGGCTCAGTACCGCGCCCGAGCCCGCCCCGCAAACATTACGTACCTTTTTTAATAACTATTTTTTAAACAAACACGGTTTTTTTACAGCCATCTTTCTATGAGGTTCTTTTTTTTAAATTCAGAGTTGTGACGCTGCGGGGTCGTCTAGAAATGGGACTCTGTTGAGGTGAGTTCTCTTTTTGACTTTGACATTTTTTTATTAGATGTTTTTTTTAAATAGGCTGTGTCGATGGTTTTCTACATGGTTAAGTGCCGCCGGTTTTTATGATTTTTGTATTTTTATTTTTGATGAAAATTTTCGGGGGCGTGGTTGGTAGTTACATGTTTTTTAATCGATCGGTGAACATAACGTGTAATATTTTTCTAACAAAAAAAAAAAATCCCGTTTTCCCTTTAAAAATAAATATTTAACAAAGAAAAGGATATCATGAATGAATTAATAAATTTTAATAACACGAGAAACGATTCTTGTTAACGCATAGATACACCGTAGATACATTTTTATAATAATTATTGCAATTAATCGATAAACTCACCCGATCCTGTGGACCACCAATTCTACAATCTGTGATCGCTTAATAAATAAATAAATATAAGTAGATAGGTACTACTAAATGTGCTTACTCATTGTGGTATTTATGATTATCATGCAATCCATAGTTTCTATCTAGGTCATGTTAATCACGGCATAGTACCTACATACCTAGGTACCATTAAAAAGATAACTGCAGTTTTAATATTTATTTATTACTTTTCCCAGTTTCAATTACAGCTTTATCGTGTCATTTCACTGTATTTATTTTAATACCTTTTATAAACGTGTTCACAAAATATATAGATTCAAATGTCAAACATACAACAATTTACTGGCGGCCATGTTTTTTTTTTAACCACAAAGAATTTATTTTTAATTTTCTTTATTTACAAGTCTGATTAATAGTAAATAGGTAATAAAAATCTGTATATCATGTTATCACAGATGAAAGATGTCTCTATTCGTGAGCGATTGAGATAAATCGGGACATGATCGGAATATAATCCCGAGTCGAACTGGGTGGGGCGTTTACTTGCAAATCTGAAAACGGCTGAAAATACCTAAATGTTGTTTGTAATCGTTATTTCATTTTTAGGGTTTTTGGTTTAAAATCTCATTGGTTCGGTCGGTTGATGGCAGGCTCGCCCCCTGTTACATGTGACTGAAATAACTGGGTATACTATAGGTACACCTCTGCCTAAACCTTCAGGGAATTCAGGCGTTATGTTATTTATAATGTTCAGCGTTTAATCGTCCCAATGCAAACTGTGGTGAAAAGACCTCTTTTTAATTTATGTATCACATTTGCTAAGTTTTTTGAATGCATCAAGTTCAGGTTCCTTCACTATCTTTTCCTTTCTCGTAAATTATAAGAATAATGTTGTTTTGAATCGAAGAAATCCAAGTCATATTTGGACATTGGACACTATGCTACACTACTATAACCTCGGTCCAAAATCGAATACTTATTTAATTTGTATCAGTTTAAAAGTAGTAAAAGTCCTTAATAAATTGATATGTCATTGCATGTTCCACATTATTATGACCTAGAGATTATAGATAAGAACCCTCGTTATACATAAAGGTGCCTGTCACACGAGATGACAAAAACCAGTCTGCAATTACACTCGGAGTAAACACTGAAGGATATTTGCTATGACATCTGTAAAATATTATATATTAAAGTCCCATATCGTGTCTGTCTGTGACCGCCTGGCACAACGGATTTCAATACGGTTTTCTTTACACCATATTTTATAGAATTCATTTCGGAAGGTTTAAGTATGTACTATATTAATATTTAACTTAGATATTGCACAGAAATCTCGATGTTTTGACAGGTTTCAACATCAGTATAAATTGTTCACTAATCCAACAGTTTAAAAAGTTTGAAGCTATAATGTACTAAAATAATTCTGTATAATAATAATTTAATAATAATACCTCTTACTTTTCGGATTCATGTGCATATTGTATAATTATCACTTGCTTCATAAACGGTGAAGGAAACCGGCATGTCTGAGAAATATTTCTCGATGGCATGTGAAGCCAAGTCAGAGGTCCATAGGCGGCATAAAAACTCCGACACCAGGTTTAGTCACTAACCACACGAAAAAGAAGAATAATAAATATTACTTACCGTTTATCGATATTTATACAACTTGACAGTCGGATCTTGTACTATGAACGCGCCCTTTTACATCTGCAGTAAAGCTTCGTCTGCACTGGAAATAGAAAAAGAAAAATGTCAGTCCATCTCGTTCTCACCCGACTGTGCGACAAGTGGTTCCGTAGTCAACAAGGAACCCTTATAGTTTCGCCATGTCCGTCTGTCTGTCTGTCTGTCCGCGGTTTAGCTCAATAACTATTGGTACTAGAAACTTGTAATTTGGCATGAGTATACAAGTTAATGACGCCAAAAAAGTGGTAAAATAAAATTTTGAAAAAAAAAACAATTGTTTAGGGTACCTCCCCTACATGTAAAGTGGGGATGATAATTTTTTTTCGTCCTTGCCATAGTTTGGGATATCGTTGGTCCCATAGGTCTTTTAAAAATATTAGGGGTTTGCGAAGACTGTTTTTTGATTAAGTAAACCGTTCGTGACTTATCAAGCTTTAAAGTACCGATTTTCATTAGAGTCAAGTGTCCCCCCCCTCTACCAACGAAACGGTTGTAGTTAGAAATTTAAATGTAACGGCATTAGTTCTTATATATAACGAAATTTAAAGGAAAACTATCACACTTAAGTGGGCTTTACAAGTTTACGAGTAATAATCGACCAACTTAAATTTGCGGTTGCAAAAACATGTTCTCCCATATATTCCGTATGGGATTTTCAATTACAAAGTTAAGTTTGTTCTTACGATAAATTCATTCCAACTACGGAACCCTTCATTGTGCGTGGTCCGACACGCACTTGATCGGTTTTTTTTTAAAACCGATGTGCTAAGGAAAAAGCTGGTGAATAAAATCAGCTTTATTCAAAATGTAGTTGCGCCCCGTGGTTTCACCTGCATAAGTCCTGATCCCGTTAGAATATCAGGATAAAAGTATTCTATGTCCTAATCCAGGTCATTGTCTACCCATGTGCCAAATTTAATCCAAATCTGTTCAGCTGTTTTAGCGTGAAAGTGTAACAAACATATAAACAAACTCACTTTCGCATTTATAATAAATATTAGTTAAGGATAGTTGGGATATATTAGGGTTTGGCTTCCATTTAATCATGAAAAAACGGGCTGCACTCCGGGAGTGCCGGCAGAAGTGAAAACTTGAATATTAACGTTGTGCATTTTTGATATTTTGGAATGGTTAGGGAATAATTTTGCACCGGTCTACTCTCCCTCCGTCTTACGAATTTTAGATCAGGTCACGTGTCCTGACGCGAGTTTAACATTTTTTACCCATTACCATAAAAGTGCACAAAGCCGCTAAAGAAGTTTTCACTTCCAAAATCTTAGGCATTTCCACAGTGTAAAATACTGATTACCAGCATCAGTGGAAATACCATCCCGCACAATCTAAATAGTGGAACCGTATCCAATACCAATGGACCCGTAGCGTAAGGTTGGACTGTGGCCATTATTTCTTCTGTTGTTGGGAACACGAGTAGATAAGTACCGGTTACTCAGCTACGTGTAGGCAATTGTGTGAAACAACAGGACTGACTGCTTCAGTGTTTCATGTAGGTAGGTACCTAGAACGCGTGCTGAGAGAGTAGGAACTCTCTCAGCACGCGTAGCATCTCTGCCTTAGAAACATAAGAAACGAAATACAAAATGTAGATTGTAAAACGATTTCTACGACACGATGTCAAAAATTTAAAATATATGTCGATTTGTATAGAAAGAGACATTGCTTTTCTTCTTGGAAAAGAGATAGAAGCGATCTTGATAATGTAGTTTTAAGTTACCTATAGCCTTCAATCAGTGTTATGGCACTCAGTTGGTCCAAAAAGGAAAAAAACTTATTGCAAAAAACATGCTGTTGGCTGTCTTTACTATAAATAATAATTAATTGTTCTCACCCTTTACAATCAGCTCATTCAACTTCCTCGGGTTACATAGTAATCTTTCTCTTCTTCTAACAGCTGACCTCAGCTAACGGTATCACTATCGAATCTATTTTCTAATCCCTTTTGACATTTCCCGAGAGGAATGTGCGGGAAAATCGACCTTGTCACGTTGACATTTTAATTGCATGCCCGTGGCAAAGGTATCGCCGTATTCAGTCAAAGGGGCGCACGGTGGCCAGTTGCCGTGCGGTTGCCGTAAGGAACGGACGTCGATCTACTTCAAAGTATTATTGGAGAAATAGTTCGATGAGTACGGATCGGTAGTTTTATAAAATAGTGCAGTGTTTAAAAATGTTTTTTATATGAAAGTGTGGTTAAAATAAAAGAACAAAGTTGAGTAGCAGTTTTGGGTTTATTTTTACTTCCGGATTTGATTAACGGTGAGTTTTTGACTTCGAATTAAGATGATTAGTTTAAAAACCAATACAATATTAAATGAAAATAAAATGTACAATAATCAAGAGTCTCTGAAAGTCATAAATTAAATTATCTAATAGTTTAGTTAAAAACGGTAGTTGAAAAAGATTTTCTCGCACACATCTTTCATTCATAACAATATTAATAGTTTCATATTAATCATTATTATAATAACGTTGAAATATCGTCTGACAGTCAGTTGACAACGTAACAAGTTAAGCACATATCTTGTAACTATATTTCGTGCATATCTGGCAATTGTCCAATTGATTAAAAAAAACCTCAGTAACTGTACCTAACATTACGTATTTAAATGCAGATTGAACTGCCTTAAAATAGAGTATTTTACATTTCATCATGTTCTGGCTTAAGTAGACTCATCCTTCATGGGGTACTGTTTAAAATGTTACAATAAAATACCTACCTACATACTACAACTAAATGAAACGAAATTTAAATCTTGTATAAAACGCACACTATGCTGCCAAGCATAGTAGAAGCTGGGGAATGGATATCGCTGACAAAAATGCTTGGCTCAACGCTGGTCAAGCTCCACAAGGGGACATAAACTAATTGATTAGCATTCGAAAATATTGTTGGAGCTGCTGAAGATTGCAAAAAATATCTTTGAATTGTATAACTTCAATTTCTTATTATTGTATAATTGCTTATCATAGGTATGTGTGAGCACTGTGACCATGTATGTACCTTCTATAAAGCCACCATTTACTGAGTACGTCTTTCATTGACTTGATGTGCCCTGGCGGCTAAGAGTATGTCATGCTCACTCAAATGTCTTGCTGGTGGTGGCGTCTGTGTTGGATCGTTGAGTTCCCTTCAAAATGGTTGAGCTAAACGGTGCTGATCCATGCGTCATGTTCGTTAACGGGGGCCATCAGTAGGGACTGGTCATCTCTTATCTGCCACGGCTTATTTTAATTTTTGAATTGTTTTTATCCTTTTATTACGGACCTTTTTACGTGCACGTCTTTCTACATTGTTCTCACATGTATAATTTCAACATGAATGATGTAGCCAATATTTTGTAAGAATATTATGATTTAAAAGAGTGTCCGTGGAGTTTCTTGCCCGTTCTTCTCCATAGGAACCTATGCTTTGGAATGGGCAACTAGCTTCATATTTCTGACTGACTGAACCCTTGACAATTTAAGAGGTTTTTTGAGTTTTGAGCGTATAAGCGTTACAAACAAACAAACGCACTTTCGCATTTATAGTATAATAAGTTACGATATTAAAAAAAATTGTCCTCCAGACTGAATTTCGGCCTTGTCGACCAAATTCATCGGAGACTAGCCTCCGGCGCGGGAGATATTATAGTGCACAAGTGTGTGCGCAGACACAGATGCACTCTCTCTTCCCTCACTCTCATAGTCCGATGGGACGGCAATCCGACACGACCGGGAGAGAGATCAGGCGCAGGGAAAATGGTTTTATTTTTTTCGTGTTTATGCTAAGCATTGGGTCTTACCCAGTCCACTCTGAAATGACGCGCCCCACTACCACATTTTACGGTAAAATGTGGTAGTGGGGCGCGTCATTTCAGAGTGGACAAGCTATACTGGGTTGTGGAGCTCAGAGCTGCATACGGGCACACTGGAAGCCGACCCCAACATAGTTGGGAACAGTCTCGGCAGACTGATACGAGAAGTGAATATTTGTGGAGCAGTGGTGGCCCAGTGGTAGTGGACTTACGAGTTGTAGGTGGTGGGCTCGAACTACGAACCCAGGCAGTCGCTTTAAATTATGTAAATAATTTCATCACCTCTCAGAACGGTGAAAGAAAACATCGTGAGGAAACCGGCATGTCCTAGAACCAAAAATTCGAAGATATGTGACATCTACCAACCCGCACTGGGCCCGCGTGGTAGCCCACTCTCTCTCGAAGAGAGGAGGTCTGTGCCCCAGGAGTGGGAACATTATAGGCTGATCATGCAGCAGCATCCAGTTAGACTGGAAGCTAATCCAGCTAGACTGGAAGCTAATCCAGTTAGACTGGAAGCTAATCCAGTTAGACTGGAAGCTAATCTAGTTAGACTGGAAGCTAATCCGTACATAGCTGGGAAAAATTTGGCGGATGATAATGAGTGAGACTGTAACCATGATGATTCAAGTCTTTTCAAAATAAGACACTGTATCGTAAAGTAATTGTGTAACTTGAATTCTGTCATTTGAATATACCTATCACTTTTCTATTAAAATATCTAAATGTCAAACAGAATCCCTTTGTACTGAACTTATCCATTTACTGTTCACATTTAAAGTTTAAAGGTTATTTTGTTCAAAGGAATCCAGACTGCCCTATTAATAGTTCCGAAGCAAACTGATGCAAGGTGTAATATTTCTCTAACAAGACGAGATTGGAAAATGGGATAAAAATTTTCATTGAGTACTAGGGTTTTCTATTTTAAAACAATTAAGGTTTTTATTAAGTAGTAACTATTGTTGGAATAAGAAGTATTAGTAGGTGTAGTTCGTGACTGTTATTTTTAACCGACTTGCTAAAAGGAGGAGGTTCTATGTTCATTTGTATATTTTTTAGGGTTCCGTACCTCGAAAAGAAAAAACGGAACCCTTATAGGATCACTTTGTTGTCCGTCTGTCTGTCTGTCTGTCAAGACCCTTTTTCTCAGGAACGCGTGGACGCGTCAAGATATACTCAAGTCTACTGCCCCTTGGAGCTGTGAATAAATCAAACTTCTGAGCCAACGCAATCAAAAGATACAGCCGTTTATGCCACAAATTTTCGACACTCGCAAGGGAATCAAAACCTACAGGGTACTTCCCGTAAACTCAGAATCTTGAAATTTAGTACAAAGCAACGTCTTATAGCACAGATAAAGGAACAATTGCGAAAACCGTACATTTTTAGTTACATCATATAATAAAAATATTTTTAATAATTTTATAGTTACTGCCCCTTTCCTCATGAACGCGTAGAGGTATTAAATTGAAATTTATATCAAATACCTATATTGTCTATTGCCTTTAAGCTGTAAGAAAATTAAATTTCTATTTCAACGCAATCAAAAGAAACAGCAATTTAAGCCTCATATTTTCAAACTCGCAACTACTCGCAAGGGAATCAAAACCTAAAGGGTACTTCCAGTCGACCTAGAATCTTGAAATTTGGCATGAAGCTATGTTAAATTTTTAGTTTTCATGTTGTAGTGTTTTTTTTGGAAGTCTGTTGTTTTTTTTTTTTTAAAAACAATATTTATGAAATGTCAAGTTCTATTTTCAGTGGTTTAAGGTACAAAATCCAGATCCGTCTTAACTAACCGAAATCCGTAACTTGTGTGACGAATGTTAATGCCTAAAAGTGCCTTTTAAGTGCCTGGTTGAAAAATATATCAGTTGACTTTGAGTTTTGATTTCAAGATCAACACATCTACGAGGCTCAAAGCTAATAATTGAAATTAACTAAACAGTCTCATCGTTTCGTGTATGTGTAAGCATTCGCTATTTCGGTCAGATCGATCATCTTCTGTTAAGATTGATCCATGGAATTAGTATGTACTTTAAAGTACAATTTTCACAGCTCCTTGGATTGGTATACGTTCAAGTATGGTAATCCTAAAGTGCCAGAGACAGCACGTGTAACCATAATAACCCGGTTTTTGAATTGAGAATTTAAAGTTGGGAACTTGTTATACTTTACATAAGGAGGAAGCCATACGTAGTATCCCTATGTAGTCTGTGAGGAAGCCGGCGACCTTAGGCGAACGCGTCAGGGTAGCTCGCGAAATTCAAATTTTCTTAGGTTATTTTTTCCAATTTACAGGTAATCATGTTGATTCTTGATCGGAATATGATTCACGACGGTAACAAATATGTATTTATAGAATTATCATAATTATAATCAGCAGTACAACTCAAGAGTGTATTCGCGTTTGTATATTTGTTACGGTCGCGAATCATATTTTAATCAACATACACACTGAACTGCAAATTGCAAAAAAAACTGAAGGTAATTTGAATATGGTGGGCCACTTTAGCGCTTCCCCTTATTTATTTATTTATGTAGGTAATGCTTCTGTTTATGTACTGTATAAGTAGTTATCAACTCTAATTCTCAAATCAGCAACCGGGTGTAAGGAACCTGGTTGTTATAGTTATTATTGTGGTTACAAAAATATTAGGCGGTAATGTTTTGAGTGCAATTCCATGCTGTATGTAAACTCTCTTAACACCCACGAGGACTGAGATTACCCGTTTATTTGCAACGCAGACTACATGGCGATTGAGAAACAATATAATTTACATAGTAACATATTGTTTGATGTTCAAACTGTAACGTAAAGGTGGATACACATTTGAGCATTTACTTGTAACAAAACCTCGAGCCACTTTTCGACGTCGAGTCAATTTATATTTACATACAAGCGATTTCTTTCAAGGAGCCAAGTGACGCGCGTAAAACTTACGACGCGAAGAGACATGCAAAAAAAAAATCTTAAAATTCGACTGCACCTAAAAAGTTCAAATCAAGCTCGCTTTTCAAGCAGTCTGGTGCGGTTGATAGCAGTTATTTTAGTTCAGATGGTCCAACTTCGAGAAAGAGGTCAATCGTCTAATCCGACTCGGCTGGGCAGTGTTCGGGAAGTTACGCAATATCTTCTCGTCCCACATACCGCAGTGTCTCAAGACGAAAGTCTTTGACCAGTGCGTGTTACCAGTGATGACTTATGGCACTGAGGCGTGGTCGCTCATAATGGGCCTTATCAAAAGGCTAAAAGTCCCCAAAGGGCAATGGAAAGGGCTTTGCTTGGAGCTTCCCTACGTGATCGAATCAGAAATGAAGAGATCCGCAGGAGAACCAAGGTAACTGACATAGCCCGAAGAATTGCGAAACTTAAGTGGCAATGAGCAGGGCATATTGCTCGCAGGACAATTGGCCGATGAGACCGAAAGATTCTGGAGTGGCGATCGAGTACCGGAAGACGTAGCATTGGAACGGCTCCCACAAGATGGACCGATGACCTTGGAAAGCCCGTAGGAATCCACTGCATGCGGGAGGCACAGAATCGGCCGAAGTGGCGGTGCTCGGCTTATGTCCAGCAGTGGACGTCTTTTGGCTGAAATGATAATGTTGATTTTAGTACAATGTCTGTTTAGATACCAAATGCCAAAGATACAATGATAGAAGATACGCATGAAAAACATAACCCTGTCTTTACGGTCGTCATAAAAAAGGTTATAAACTTGGAAATCCTCTTATAAATTGACCTTGGCTTGTAGGTGATTGTCCTTGGCTTGTAGGTGATTGTCCTTGGCTTGTAGGTAAAAAGGTAATACGGGCTGCACGCTCAGCATGACCACAATAACGGAAGAATAGACACAATGACAGATAAACAATCACAACCTGTCAGTTAGTCTATTCTTCCATCGACAAAACCCGTAGAAAACCCGTTTCTACGTGTGCTGGTGTCCGGAACTCCACGTCAATGCGCGTATTTTGCCATTCCATAGAGCGTTACATTAAATGGAAAAAGCTATAGTGTGTACTCATCTTAACGTCTATAACGTGAAATAATGCGTTGGCGCGCGCGGAACGTATTCTCACACAAGAATAGTTACAAACTATTTTAAAATCTGTTAATGAGCTGATTCGTCTGTTATCAGCTGTTTGAGAATTTAGTTTAATTCTATGTTAGAAGAAAGTTGTTCGAAAATATGTTGGCAGTTACATTCATTGTCAATGTTGTGTGATTTGTCTAGGTATTTATCACGTTGTTATAATATCTCCGTGCCTCGGTAAGTCACGGTTGTCATGCATAAGTAGAACTTTGACAGTTGTGATGGGTAGTCAGAAGGGCCGAAAGTCTGACAAAGAGTCTTACCACTGATATCGTGTTACGCAGCTACTGGGCTGGAGGTCAGTTTGGCAGTCGTTCCATGTAAAATACTGATATTTAGCTGCATATGGTAAGACTGGTAGCCGACTCCAACACAGTTGGGATAAGACTACGCAGATTGATGTTCTGCGCACAGCTGAAGAGATTTTTAAGTGTCACATAAAAAGTCATAAATTTTTCTTAGATTTTATTTTCAATTTAAGTGTAATTTTTATTTTCTTTAAAATTTAGTAGATGATGATTTGTCACATTTTTTAAATGTTTAGAAATACAAACAAAACAAGCTAGTTCTAGTTTGAATAAAATAAGCTTTATTACGTTTTCATACCGAGCTACTGTTCAATATAAGAAAACGCTGTGTTATATATACTAGCCATTATGGATAGATGTTTTTTATGTTAGAAATCTTACGTACGTGCCTTTTAAAATTAAGTTGTCACAAATCAATTAACATGCTCTATCGATATGTATACATATTATAACAAAATAGTGTCGAAGAATTTTTGTGTGTTTGTCTGGATGTATGTTCCGGATTAGCGCAAAACCGGCTGTACGGATTTAGATGAAATTTGGCAAAGATAGTCTATACCTTGGATTAACACATAGATTTCTTTAATCCCGGTAGAACATTCCCGTGGGATGTTTTCTCACATCCACGCGGAAGCCACGAGCAAAAGCAAGTTTGAAATACACGGAATTAACATCACATCACGCGAAGGGTCAGACACAGGTGTGTAGCATTATCACCCTAGAATATTCCCTCTACTGGGACACACTCCTCTCTTCGAGAGGGAGTGGGAAGTAGTCCACCACGCGGGCCCACTGGCAGTTGGTAGATGTCACATGTTTTCGAATTTTTGGTTCTAGGACATTCTCCTCACGATGTTTTCGTTCACCGTTTTGGGAACAGTGGTGATGAAATTATTTACACAATTTAAAGCGCTTGCTTGGGTTCGAACCCACGACCTACAACTCGTAAGTCGGGGCTGTTACCACTGGGCCACCACTGCTCTCCATAGAGGTGTTCCTGTAGTAAACCAACATTTTGCCAGTAATGTTCAAGTACCACGTAATAGGGGCGAGCCTATTACCATCAACTGGGCACAAATCCAGACTCCGGACGAAACTATAGTACTTCGTGTTACTTTTAAGTATACTGTAGGCTGTTTATTATTTATACTGTAGACGAAATGCATTTAAAAAACTTAGACTGGATTTGGCAGCCTAATACTCGGCAATATCAACTAACTGAGACAAAAGATTTACCAACCAATTGAATTTGTCACGTAAATCCGAAATTCACGTAAAACTACTTCTACAAATAGCACTCTCGTAGCGCATTGCTAATCCGCTACGAGATGTCTTAGTGGGCGTAGCTCGTAGCTGGGCTACGCCGTAGCAATCCTATTATCCTTGAAAGGACGAGAGCTACGATTAAATTCTATTTTCAAAATTCAAACTGACGGTTGTAGGATATCTTCGGATTTTTAAAAGCATTACTTTACATCACGCCTGCATTATTCGAAGGTATAAGCAGAAGGGTACAGTACTCCCACATTTCTAATATTAACAATATTATTGCCATGATCTTGGTAAGAATACAGTTGCTTGTAAAAAATTACACGTAGAAAAACCCAATAACAATTTGCCCGATCCTGGGATCGAACGAGGACCTCATGCTCAGTAGTCGTCGTGCCAGTTACCTGAGACAGTAAACAGTCAATGAATTTAGATAGTTCAAATTAACGGTGATTTGAACTTTCGAAGTTCATTGAGTTGGATAATTATTTTAATCGAACTCTAAATGTCAATGGAATAAGCCCAATTGAAAACATAAATAGACTATACAGCATGTATCAGAAACATGTTGGCATATTAAAGGGTGTGGTACAGACGATCAAACTGTACAACTTTCTCCATGAGACCAACATCGTTATCGCGAAAAAACTATTCGCCGGCCCATACATTTTTGGATCGAGTAGGTATTGAAGTTTTGTGTGGGACAGTCGATATTTTTTCGCGATCACCTCTAATTACTAAGATGAACTTCAAATCCAATGACCTTAAAATTTGATATTAACGTTAATTTGAACTTTTGAAGTTCATTGAACTGGATAAAATATTTAAACAAAGTGTAAATGTCGATTAACTTCACTCGGTTTTCTACCGACAGTGGAATTAAGCTCAACCCTTTGAAATAATAAACAGAGTAAATAGTTAAAAGGTTAACTTAGTAGTTTACTCTAGCGCACGCTAGATGGCGTAGTTAAATTTGTTTACATCCGGCGCCATGGCGCCTTAAATGTTTGTAAAGTAACATATAGTAGAAATACATTGTCACAAGTTATAATAGATATATGACATACCTAAATATAATGTACTAGATTCCGCCAGCGGCTTCGCCCGCGTGATTTTATCCTAATAAATTATAGCCGCGGTTTCACCCGCATAATTCTCGATTCTGTGAGAATATAGGGACAAAATTTTTTTATGTCCAAACTCAGGTCATGGTTTACTCATGTGCCAAATTTCATCCAAATCCGTTTGGCCGTTTTCGCATGAAAGCGTAACAAATAAACCAACAAACTCACTTTCGCATTTATAATATTATTCTATTATAGTTAGAATGTTACGAAGTTATCATATAACATTCCACTGGTAAAAGATTTTTTTAAATCGGTCCAGTAGGTTTAGAGTTTATTCATTACATAAAACAAAAATACAAATCTTTCATCTTTAAATATTATTAGTGTAGATAACGCTACAAGATTTTTTTGGCGCTTGACCAAAGTCAGAACTAACGCAACTAACTATCTTGTTTTTTCAATACATATCTGTGACTATTGCACAAATATTACCAACAACGGTGATCTTGAATGAATTTATGAATAGACCTATTTATGCTAAGAAGGCTTTTACTTAATTGACTCCATGAAGACGTTATAACTATGTGCCTCATCAAATATTCAAATCATGTCTGAGCACTTCCAGAAAATAACGCTTCTAGCTGGGAAGTTGTTAAGTTTACATTTCTTAGTCAAAACAGGAGGAAGCTGTAGACTTCTTCATTTGTTTTTTATTGTTCTTCATCTACAGAGGGCTTCGCATGAACGCATGACGTAAACGGAACCGGCATGTCCTAGAACCAAACATTCGAAGACATGTGACATCTACCAACCTGCATTTGCCCCGCGTGGTGGATTACAGCCCACTCGCACACACACAGGCCTGTGTCCCAGCAGTGGGAATGTTATATTTTATTATAGTTATTTAGAACTATTGTGTAAATTGTATTTTTTTTTTTTGTTTTTGTCTTATTTTGTTATTTCTCTATATGCTGCACCGGTTGACGTCATCACGTCAACACCGGTTGTCGCTGAAAACCAGCGCTGGGGCTCTGTCTCGCATAGGGTCCCAGAATTATGCTGAGCGATGGCCGTTTTGCGTGGATGTGACGCATATTTTCCTCCAATTTGTTATTTTCCTGTTTTTTTTTCTTTGCTTGCGTCATATTTTACCGCAAATAAACGTATTTTCTTTCTTTCTTTCTTTTCTTTCTTTCTTTTCTTTCTTTCTTTTCTTTCTTTCTTTTCTTTCTTTCTTTTCTTTCTTGTAAGTAGGCTGATTATGATGACAACTATCCTATGTACAGCATTAAAGCCTTTTCTTCATTGGTCAGTGCGGTATCGTTTCAGTACAGCATGCTCTGTATACCGAAACGATACCGCACTTCTTTCATTTACTGACCTGACTTTTTTTTGGGTATAATTTGTGCAGTACCGCTTAATTCATTGACATATAGGCGCTCGGTAAGCTTTCGGTACCGAGTATACCGAGCATGCTGATCCCGCACCGCTGACGTACCGACCAGTGAGGAAAGGGCCTTAGGTAATTTTTTTGCGACAAGCATAATGTATAAAGATAAAGTCTTAAAACTAATTAAATATTGTGTATAAAAGGAGTATTTTCATTTCTCCTAAAATACTCGGAGCCTCAGCGGTCAGAATCGTGTTACGCCCACAGAACATTTTCAGTTTGAATTGTATCGTAGGTAGAACAACACCTATGCCGTGATCACAAGTGACAAGATTTGCCAGTCAGCAAGAAAACTTGCTCCTTTACAAAGGTCGCTCGTCGGACTGATCACCCATTAAAATACATGACATTTCATTATTTTTAAGGTGCGACTTTGACTCAAACAAAGAGGATTGGAATCTTGAAATTAGTTCAAGATTCCAAACCATTTTCTGACCAGACATTAAATTCAATTTATTTGCCGCCGTCCCTGTAAACGTTTCTAAAACTGACCTCGCTCCTAGCTATAACAGTATTTAACTTACAGCGGCTATTTTTAACCCTGCCTCAAAATAATCACAGCAGGTAAAAATTCGTTTTTTTATTTTGATTGGAGAATAAACTAGCTACGGCCCACCACCCACAGGGCAGTGGTGTCTACCACCACCACCGCCATCCACCGCCATTGGTGGTGACTCTGCTGCCTATAGACATCTGCAATACCAGATTAGATTATAGATATTTATTGTACATACCTAGTTTCGGTTTTTATTTATATTTTTTTTATTGTTTTTGTTTTCAATCCCCAAGTGGGATATATCTAAGTCCGTAGGTGTGTCCGTGGCATCACAGTGGGCCCTATCAGAATACCAGGCGCGACGGTTTTTTTTTTTAAATTATCTCCGTATTATTCGCACAGGTCGTTATTATTTTGTTAGTTTTTTTTATGCTCCTTTTTTATTGTATTTTTATATTATTTTGTTTTTAATTATTATTACTGTTTGTATTTCCTGTGTGTGTCCCAAATAAAATATTTTTCTTTCTTCTTTCTTTGTTTAGAAGCATTACACATGCGTTGCCATCCTAGAGACTAAGCTGAAATTCCTCATCTGCCTGTAATCACACCGGAAGGCAGCAACACGAAGCAATTGGCGGCAGAAATAGATATGGTTTTAGAACTTCCCCGAATGAGCGTCTTTAAAAAACATCTACTACTCATCATCATTCATATTATTCTTCCTCACTTCTCTATCAGTCGTCATGTCAGTAGTCACCCCCTTTTTAGCAATATTTTTAGTTCACACAGTCCGTCCATTGTTTCTTTGCTCTTCCCCTACTTTTATAATAGCTATCCACATTCTTACCCGAAACTTTCTTCACGACATTTTCTTCATTCATACCCACACGATTTCCACATAAGTTTTCAGTGACCGGTGCCACTTTTAGACTTCCTCTTATATGTATAATATAAGTAAATAATTCATATGTACTTTCTAAATACGCCTCCATTAGTCCCCATCTTCGTTTGTAAACAAAACTTCCTAAGCGGCCCCGTGATTAAATATTCGCGTGTTCCTAACTCAAACATTTGGCCGGTAGTTTGTAAATTAAAGGTACATTTTTGAGGGTAGTTACAGTATTTAGGTTACGGTACTTACTGTTACAGTTAATGACTAAAAAAAATATTCAGTTAAGGGCCACCATTTTTTATGGGAGTTGATTGTCGATTAATGCGTAGACTTTGTGCGATGTATTTTCTTTGTTTTAAATGGAAACTTGTTTGATAACCAGAATGTTTTATTAGGTAGAAACGAGACAATAGTAGATGATAATAGTTAATTTGGAATCGTATATATACGAGTATCTTGTCAAGATTTATGTTTAGCAGGGACTGCCATACACGAGATGGTAGAAATTGAGTGGGAAAACAAAGCTTTCATTAAGTTATGTGATGGATCTCTGAAGTACACATCTGCACAGCCTTTTCCCAACTATGTTGTGGTCGGCTTCCAGTCTAACCAGATGCAGCTGAATAGGCAGTATTTTCCATGGAGCGACTGCCTAGCTGACCTCCACAACCCAGCTACTAGGTAACACGATACCCCTTAGTAAGACTGTTTGTCAGACTTTTGGTCTTCTGACGACCCGTAACGACTGTCAAAGATCTACAAGTGACAGCCGGGACCAACGGCACCGGCTCCGAAGTTCCCTGTACAGCTACTATTAAACTTTTGTTCTGAGTTTTCCTTTGTTTTCTATAAATTATTATGCACATAATAAACTTAAACCATTCGTTGAAGTGTATCACATAACAGGAAAAAAATATGCCTGATATTCTCCATTTCGACGAGCCAAAAATCAATTATAATGAAATTATAATTTCCCGAATAAGGGTTCAGGGAACCGACCCTCCAAATCCCAATCGATTTAAGATCGGAAAGCTTTACAAATTCGATTTCCTGCGGGTTGAAGACATGTCTGCCTGGGATATTAATTCCAATCGATTTTGAAATTGAAATGAGCCTCCATATTTGATTTTGTAGATTCATACGAGTATAAAGCTGAGGGCCTAGAAAAAGTGAAATTCTAAGTGTGATAATGACGATGGAAAAGCAGTTAATGTACCTATTGGAATGAAATAAGCGTCCGAAAACTTATGTCATTCTTTTTGAAAATTGTTGTAGAAATATGTAACGGTTTAAAAGGTATACCGTTTGTCTCGGCCATCTTAGAAGGTCTGCCTTGTGGCCGCATGCGTGATTGCTGAGCTGATCTTGTGTTCGATCGCGAGGTCAGACAAAGTGTCGTTGGGTTTTCCATTGGAAATTTCTCAGTAGTGGCTTTGTGGCCTGCGGGCAGTGATAGCCTAGTGGCGTGACCGTCAGACTGCAAGTGAAGTCATAGGTCTTTAGTTCGGACCCAAGGCACTTTTCGGATTCCTATGCGTATTGCATAATAATTGCTTAAAAATCGGTGAACGAAAGTATCGTGAGGAAACCGGCATGCCTGAGAGATATTTCTCGACGGAATGTGAAGCCAAGTCAGAGGCCCATGGGCGGCTTTAAAACTCTGACACCAGGTTAGCCACTAACCACACGAAAAGAAGAAGTAGTGGCTTGGAGTCCGAATTTGCTCAATTGATAGCAATAGGCTTATCCTCGTCAGTGAAATACAGACCTCCGTTTAATCCTATGAGAAATGCAGGCATCATTCACAGACAACATCACTCCTGTCATCCCCGAAGGGTTAGGCAGAGGTGCACCTATAGTACACCCACAATTCGCCAGTTATGTTTAAGTCCCATGTAATAGGGGGCGAGCCTATTGCCATTAACCGGGTATAAATCCAGACTCGGGGCTGCTACTGAGATATCTCTATTGGAAAAACCCAATAACACTTTGCCCGACCTGGAAATCGAACCCAGCACCTCAGGCTCAGTAGCACTTGCGGCACTAGACAACCGAGGAAGTCCTCAGGCAGGCGTTATAAAGCTGATTTGCCTATAGAAGTTTGCTAGTGCCGAGATTGTGTTTCAATTTGTTTGATTTCATAATTGACGCGATAAGAATTTTACGAAAAGGTTTTCTTTCATAGCATTATTTCGTTAATGGATTTCCGTAGCGTGTTTCGAGTATAATACTATCAGCAGGTCTGTTCCAAAACAGAGAGAGAATGCTTTTTCATTTGTGCTGGTTATTGAACTAACCGTAATGGAAAAAACAACACATAACATAACATCACGCCTGCACTCCATGGAGGGTTAGGCAGGGGTGTGCCTATAGTACACCCACATTTTTCCCGTAATGTTTAAGTCTCATCTAATAGGGGGCTAGCCTATTGCCATCAACCGGGCACTTATCCAGACCCGGACAAAGGGAACAGAAAATCTCGTGAAGAAACCTGGACTAAATTGACAGACTATTAAGTCCAGGTTCCCTCGAGTTAAAGCTTAGATTAATTTACCTTAGATATGCTACGAAAACTGTTTAAGAAATAGTTGGAGATGAAAAATCTGGAAGAGATCTTGTCGAGAAGCGGAAAATAGACATGCTATCCACCATCACGCGTTCTCTATGAATAAAGTAAATGCAAAATAACACGCATGTTTACCGGAACGGGAGGTGTACAGATAGTACACACCGACATTTCGCCAGGTTTGTTTAAGTCCCAAGTTATATGATGGTGCTCGTTGTCACTATAATTTACAATTGCAGACAGGCAATTATACATTCACTATCATAAACAAACAACACAACATGTCCTTACTATGACAGAGGGAAAGTTAATTGGGTCGTCTCCCGGCCTTTCTCCGCGTGTATTATAAATAAAGTGCATCGGACACTGAAAGTTTACGCGGTCGGACGGCCGCCATGTTTGTATTAGAAATGCTGTCTCCCCCGCACGGCAGCACACTAGGGGTGGCCTGTAGTATTCTGAAAAATGGTTTTATTTTATGAGATTCCGTGTCTTGGTTACAGCATTTTTGTAGTCTATATTTTGGTCAGCTTCCAGTCTAACCTGATGCAGCTGAATACCAGTATTTTTTTATATGGAGCGACTGCCTATCTGACCTCCACAACCCAGTTACTGGGTAATACGATACCCGTTGGTAAGACTGGTTGTCAGAGTTTCGCGCTTCTGTCTACCCGTAACGACTGTCAAAGTCCTACAAATGACAACTAAACGTGCTTTCTGAGGCACGGAGGGGTCTCGATATGTTATGGATGGTCACCCGTCCACGGCCCGACCTATCGGACACTGAAAGTTTACGCGATTGGACGGCCGCCATGTTTGAATTATTAATGCTGTCTGCCCCGCGCGGCAGCATGTCTAGGGATGGCCGGAGCTTTCTGCAAAATGGGTTTTTTAATGAGATTTCATGTCTTGGTTATTGATACAGTATTTCAGTAGTGTTTCTGTTGTAAATAAGGACTAGATTGTTGATTGAGAGGTTGGGCCTGAAATGTTATATTACAAGTAGCTCTCTCGCAACGTAGAGACGCGAGCACGACCAAAAAAATCAAAATAAGGGATAATTGTGATAAATTATATGTATTTTGTAAATTGGTTATAAATAAGACTTTAACAAGTCATTTTTTTTACTTAGGTTGGTGTTTTCTAGCCGACTTCTCCGAGAAGAAATACTGAAACAAACTCAGAAGTCAGGGTCGCTTTTATAAAGTCTATAACATGTGTATTGTAATGTACATTGTAATGGTCAGATAATATTTATGAGGACCATGTAGGTTAATGCCTGAGGTGGTCTCTTGGTAGTCATCACAATGTCTTGTTTTCTTCCTTTTTTATTTTTTGTTTGTGTGTAGGTATATGGCCACCTTGCAGCTATTTCCTGATAACTTTTTATTTATTATTAAATCGTGGTTTTGTATGTTGTGCTGTCTTTTGTGTGCACTAAATAAACGATTTATATATCTAGAAAGAAAGAAAATACGTTTATTTGCGGTAAACATAACGCAAAAAAGAGGTTACACAAAAAACATTAGAAAAGGTTGCGGGAAACATGCGTCACATCCACGCAAAACGGCAATCGCTCAGCATTATGCTGCGACCCTATGCAAGACAGAGCCCCAGCGCTGGTTTTCAGCGACAACCGGCGCCGACGTATTGACGTCGTTCGTTGCAGCAAAAAACAATAACTAGGACGCTGTACCGGCACTGTACACAGTACAGCGTACTTACAGAAAAATAATATAATTCAATTTAAATGTGATTAAAAAAAAAAAAAAAGGAAACATACATGCTACGAGAATATCGTCCTCAAAACGTTTTGCGCATTATGTAGTGGCAACTTTTCGAAGCGTCACTACCAATAATAAACTCTGTATAATCTATGGTTACACTCAACAGGAAGTTATGCAAAATTATGTAAGGAATTACAAAATGGCCAATGATGTAATAATATGCATCTATCTTGAGGGAGCACCTCACAGTTTTGAGTGGATCTGTCCAGACAGTGCACCCATGTGTCGGTTATCGTGCAGCTCAACTTAGTTAGGAGAGTTCTGGTTAGGCAAATGGCTCTTTCAGCAATCCAATAGATATTGGCTTAGATTTTCCCCGCATTTTCATATTTACAGGTAGAATCAGGGAAATGAATTGTTTATAAATTCATTACCTGCCAACTTACCGTTTATTCAAATCACAATATTCACAACAGTCATTCTGACAGTTGTATGAAATGGCTACTGGTCACGGCTAATTGACGTAGTGTGTCAATTTGAAAGCAAATTTCCTTGACTGTACAAATAATTTCCCAATACAACCTGCCACTGTCATTCAAATACGCCTATGCATACAAAAGAGTACAAGGCAGTTGCCGAAGGAAGTCAATAGTTAATGGTTAATAGAATAATGACAGTTTATTGCACGCACCCATACGGGCAACTACAACGGTAGGTACATCATTGCCGATGAATAAAAACGAAGATGCGCCCCGCTCCGTACTAAAGTACAGCTTACAGTACAGTAATCGCGGAGTGGGGCGCGTCGTCGTGGATTGCACTATCTGTATTTATTATTGATTTTGTCATTTCCGATGGTTTGAACTTTTCTTTGGAGGGCAGCATCCTTTCTACCTTCTGAAAACACAGATCGATAATTTCTGAATTACACGCTATAAAAAATCTGGAATGGATGGATTTTGATATCTTTAGCGATATTGGGTTTTACTTCTCTAGTATTAAGTATTTCGCCGGTTTATTGTGTTTGGAGAAATGGGTAAAGAGTTTCATTAGATGATGTTGTCTTGAGGCTACTCCTACTACACAGAGTGCCGGTGGCACGGACCGCCGAGCGGCACACCTTTATTTGGCGGCACCTTTGTGCGGCAAGCCGGGCGCACCGCGGCTTGCCCGGCGACAAAGCCGGTAGCATTGTGTGTAGGAGCCTTAAAATTTTTCAGATGAGAACTGTATTAAACTATTGTTGATTGTTGCAGACGGAGGATGGACATCCCGCGGCCATCATGCGCCCTCGTATTGGTGTTGCTATTCATCACACATCGCACAGAGTAAGTATACCTACTGTTTAACAATAATAGTTAGCCTGTCACTGTCCTACTGCCTTTACCTCTGCTTCTTCATACAGTAAAAGACTTTACGCACGTTAGGTACTCGCGTACCTATTAGGCATTAAAATTATGCTTTAGAGATCCGGCCATAAAGCCCGTTTTCAAATCAGTGATCAATATAATCAGTACTGAGGATTCCTCATATGTGTTCGTTCAAGAGGTCAGTGAAATGCCAGTGACTGAACTGTCAACTGCTGGCGCTACTACAAACTATTCGCTGGTCAGGAGCCCATTAATGATATAAGGAGCTCAACTTTAGCCCTCATAGTAATTACATCCAAATAAACAGTGTCTGGTCACCGGTGTCCGACCCGTTAAGGCGAAGTAATATGATCAATTCTATCGACAAAATTACCATAATAAGCAATGATATTAGAAGTAAAAAGACGTAGATAGGTTACCTACCTAACATTCTATCTTCAAAAACGGCACTATGTCACACTATTATATGACACGTGGAAGTAGGAGGGCATGTCGTAATTATCGGGAGCGAAAAAGAGACAAAACGAAGAAAATGTGGCTAATTAGCCAACTTTTGACGTGCCACTTGCGGAACGTTTATAACCTATCTACCTCTTTTTACTTATAATATCATTGATGATAAGGCATTGTGTCCCCCTACTGTTTTGAAATGGCGGTCATTTTATTTTATTTTATTTCTGAGTCAGAGCGGGTTGGACACCGGTGACTAGACACACTGTATTATGAGAAAATCTAATTGTTTGTATGAGAATGGTGTTTCAAATTTTCTGATTTCCTTGATATTGACAAGAAATACCTACGGCAAATCTACCACATATTCGTATACAAGATCCCCGTAATATCTCGTCTGACGGGAAATGCCCTCGACCACAATTTTAAGTTTAACTGCAAGACGTCTGTGATTTATGCTCGAGAAGTTTCCTAACTTAATAATAAGCTCGTAGACAGCTTTCTGACTTTGACATATTTATTATTATAAGAGTTTACGTGAAGATTTATTACTATTTAGACCTAACGGACGTAATGTTTACAAAATTGCGATACACATAAAGAAACAGTTAACTATTTATACCAACTTTTTTATTGGGCTAAGCAGTTAAAATACACTGCCCCTGCGCCCTATATTATTTTGCTATACCTACGTAATCTATTGGTAGAACAAATGTTATCTTCCTAATGGCTTCTTACGGAAATGAAAGTAAGGAGTATCCATTATGATCATGTTAAAGAAAATACACGTCAATACCCTAAACTGTTTCTGTCAAATAAAACATAAAAAAACTTTTTACAAAAAAAAAACCGTACACAGTGTTAAATAACTTTAATTAGTTTTATGCAAAAGACTATAAAAAAAACGTACAGACGAACATATAACTTCCTCCTTTTTTGAAATCGGTTAAAAAGTATCAAATACGAATGATACCTTCATTTCTTCTTTCAGGGTGAAACTTTCAACTTTAGGTGAAAAATTACAACACAGATTCTTGTCGATTATTCGTAATTTAAAAATATTATAATTACCTGGATACTTAGTTGAACTTTCATTCGTCATTAACAATCAACTATATTTTAGCTAGGCAGGGTTTAAGTAGATAATTTATCTTTAATTGACTAACATCAATCATAACGCAGTAATGGAAACTCATAAAGAACAATATATAATACTTTTTGTAATGCTTAAATAATAATTTCATGTAATGGCGTAGGTAGGGCTAACGTTAAGATACTGCCCTGTGCCCATCACCATTAAGATTTACGACGGCAGTATTAAACTGATTTATACACAGACGAGAGCTAAATCAGACTATTTCATCTCGAAGTAATAAAATCAATAAATAGCAGAAGAATCGAACCAGTACCAATGACTAGATTAACACACACACACACACACACACACCCTACATCACACCATATCATATCACATCACATCATACACACCACACATTTGTCAAGTTTTTGTTCATGATAATTGCCGTCAGACTTTCCACATTATACAACGCCTTATTTTGAGTCTACAATATCATACACGCTATTTATTTATAACAGTGTATTAAATCCTGCACATTTTTATTTACTACGCGTTCATTCACACAGTCCGCCCGAGTCCGCCCACAACTCAACTGGGTAATTTTCTCACATCACCGTTCTTATGTCCCAAAATAAGGTATCCGGCAATTTATTCATATGATTCCTACGCTTATTATTAAACTTCAGCCTAGAGTCGGGTTGTATACCTAGCAAATTGCCTTCGTACACAAATACCAAAGAATTTTCTACGTCAAGGTAGAATGCCAGTAATATTTAAGTCCAGTTTTGACTTTCAATCATTTAAAATTAATCGTTGCCTTGCTATTGTAGATATATACATTATTATAACAAGTTGTTTCTCTAACTTTGTGCCTGCCACACCTACAGTTTGGTAGGTCATTACAATTAAATACGACGCACTTATCCGCCTTGAAATACATTTTGTGCAAAGCGACCGACTATTTGAGAGCATTTTTTTATTTTTTATT
Source organism: Xanthia togata (assembly GCA_963853775.1). Taxonomy (NCBI): domain Eukaryota; kingdom Metazoa; phylum Arthropoda; class Insecta; order Lepidoptera; family Noctuidae; genus Xanthia; species Xanthia togata. The sequence continues at coordinate 2,082,483 of OY970811.1, read as the reverse complement.
CTAGCTTTCATAAATTGACTTTAAGAATAAGATCCATTCCCTGCTGAATCTAGACCACTTCATGTTTGTCCACCTTTCTTTATTTCATTCACCGTCTTCATTCAACACTCAATATTTTCAAAATATTCAACATCTGGATCTGATATTCTTTATAATCATCCATTTCAATTAATCTTTTTCACTACCATTAATCTACCTTTGATCAATTTGTGTGGGTTTATACAACGTCAATTAGCCATTCTAAGACATGTTATGAAAACAAATAATTACAATCGTCCCTCGTAACATCGCGGTGCGTCTTCGGCAACTATCTATGTTAAACTCGGTTGAGACTGACAAAGTGAATACACAATGTAGGTCCGTGCCTATGTATGTATATACATATACATTTGATTAAACAAAGGTTAAATTATATAAAGCAAATTCGGGAATTAAAGGATACGATGTACATAATGACGACGGGAATTTATAAAGATCATATTTTTCTATTCTGGAAAAGGCAGAAATCATTTTGGTATCTGGGCTCCAGTCCATTTTGTATTTTATTCGATGCTATGTCAATATAAAATCATATTTTATTACCTCTATGGACATTACATATGGCCATGATCCTTTAAAATGTAGCATTTTATTATCATGCGTGTTCTTTTCGGTTATCATATCACAAATATATAATATACCGGCTCGGAAATATGGTATTACAGCTGCATGTTTTTCTAATATTACTATGCTGTTTTTATAGACAACTATTTTCCGCAAAGGATGTCGTATTGTTAAGTTGTCAAGGCAAAATGCTATTGAACATACATGAACCATTTTGCTATTTAGCTTCAACTCTCACTGAAATGTATTTTTAGTTTCTTTTTAAAAAGTACTTAAAATGTTTTATTGTTTTTTGTTTCAAAATTATGTACCTATAGTCGATGATTTTATGCAAGGTAAAACTCTAATGAGTTATACCTTCTATAAATGTTAATGTATGTGTACTGAATAAATAAATAATCTTATCTAACCGCTTGCATTTTAAAATATCTTACAAATCCATTGATCAGACTTTGATCGCTTAATTCAAATAAAAAGATAAACAAAACAAGTTCCTAATCTTTATCAAGAACATCTTCTTTTATTCAATAACTCTTACATTTTACAGTATTCCTAGACAACAAATTAATCTATTCCACGATCGCGCAAAAAATAAACATCACTTTATTATTACTGTTACTGTTATAAACTGCACACATTCCACGGAGACTAGGAATATTTGGCGGCAATAAATAAAACTGTTATTTATATTTCACGTAAAAAATATAGATGTCCCCAAGTATTAAAAATTTCTTGAATTGTAAAGAGATCAATTAATCTACGTTAGCCCATGAATATTCGTCTCTACAGAATTATTAAAAGGGTATTTTAGGCAAAACTTTCAAGCCACGAAACAATTCAACGTTTTAGAACTCAAATTAGAGACTTTTTGTTCTTCTTTTAAAGACTTTTTACAATAAAGGTAAGTTGTGACGATAACCCAAATAATATGGCGCGCGTCGTAATTCCGCCAGTGTTTGTCATTGATTCAATTACCATGACATAACAGGCCGAGGATAGCCCTGCGTTAAATTGCTGCCAAGAACAATATTGTAGGGATAATGTCACGACACAGACCTTTGACAAGTTACACCGACTACCGATTATGTTGTCAATACATCTTATAAGAGAATCGGCTAGCCGGAAACCTAACCATTAATAACAGCAATGCGCTTGCACCTCAAATCACTTAAGTAATACATTTACATCTTTGTCAAATTGTTAGAAGTTAATAGAGACAGAATGATGTATATTATGTTTAACGATTTGTAGTACTGTAGCGGTTACACCGCCACATACTAACTACGCATCAATGACATGACGTCACACAAATCCTGCATCGCGCAATTAGAGTTTACCACGCGAACGACATAGATAAGACTATCCGAAATCAACAGTCGGGCAGTCGGCCCGCCAGACACAACACCTGTCTGGTAGGAGGATCCTCCCTTTTCTATGGTGGATGAGTGAACTTTACACCCTGTTCCTCATGCCCCTAAATTGGTGACCCCGAGTATGAACGTCAACGCAGCCTTCGTGCAACTACTTCAGCGTGACGTCATCATCATCACTCCCGCAAGCTTTCGTGAGGCGAGTCACACAGACAGCCAGCACCCTCGGCTTCAACGGGTATCCTGACCACCAGCATGCAGCGAACGCGCATTCCTGGTCATCACCCTCAGCCTCATCGCCCCGACTCACTGGGGAATCAACGCAATCATCTCAATCAGCGCAATCACCGCTATCACCTCAATCACCGCAATCATCTCAATCAGCGCAATTACCGCTATCACCTCAATCACCTCAATCACCACAACCGCCGCAATCATCGCAGACAGTTCCGACTCACCGCGAACTGTGCGGCACCCGGTTCCGACTCACTGGAACCTTAGCTGGCACTGTGAAGCATCGCAAGATACAAGACTCAGCCCACTATCGACCTCCGGTCTCCGGAGGGGAGTGATGTAGCGGTTACACCGCCACATACTAACTACGCATCAATGACATGACGTCACACAAATCCTGCATCGCGCAATTAGAGTTTACCACGCGAACGACATAGATAAGACTATCCGAAATCAACAGTCGGGCAGTCGGCCCGCCAGACACAACACCTGTCTGGTAGGAGGATCCTCCCTTTTCTATGGTGGATGAGTGAACTTTACACCCTGTTCCTCATGCCCCTAAAGTACCATATAGTAGTTAAAACTAGATACCAACCAATCACTCTTCTTTTCACAGATGCATGAACGGTGGCAAGATAAACTTCAGGGAGAAAGAAAAGCAGATCTTAGATCAGATCTTGGGCCCGGGGCGGTACGACGCCAGGATCAGACCCTCGGGGATCAATGGCACTGGTGAGCAACCGCTTGGCTTCGAGCTTCGTAAGGTCCGTGGTGGAAGCGATGGCTAGGTAGTGCTAGGGTTGACGTTGGAAGATATAGGACTAGTATTATGGGTACGTTAAAGGGAACTGTAGGAAGACGGGAAGTCTAGAGTTGATAGGTGATAAAAAAATAAATGCTTGAATTCATAGATGTAATTGGAGGGGAAACAGGAAAAGGTAGTATGAGTGTAATGAAGAAGGTAATAGGGGAATGATAGACATGGACTTGATAAGTGATGGAGAAATAGATATAGCTTTCATTGCTAGGGTTGATAGATATAAAGGGAGTGGTAGAAGCAAGAATGGGTGTAATAGAGGGAATAGTTAACATATGGGTGGTGAAAAAAAGGGTTCGATAGAGTTCATAGGTAATGGATAAATAAATTATGTTTGCATTGCTAGGGATGTAAAATGAAAAAGATAGAAAAAGTAATATTAGTCACCTCCAGACCGTATTTCGGCCTGGACGGCTAATCCCAATGGAGTAGCCTTCGGCGCGGGAGATATTATAGTGACACAGACACAGATGCACTCTCTCTTCCCTCACTCTCATAGTCCGATGGGACGGCAATCCGACACGACTGGAGAAAGATCAGGCGTAGGACCAATGGCTTAACGTGCTTTCCGAACCAGGAAAAGTAATATGGATGTAGTAAATGTCGAAGGAACAGTTTAGAGTTAATAAGTAGATATATAACAGTTAACAGGTAATGAAGGCAGTTGTTATGATAGAGGTCAAGGTATTGAAGGAAGTAAACTGAACTGAGAAATGCTTAGAATAGAAAATAATTGATGTTAAGATGTTGAAGTTAGATTGGAATACCGACTTGAATAGTTATGATATATTCATTATTTCAAATGTCTTTATTGGCGCACCGCATTCTGGAAGTCGTAAAATGGTCAATGAAACTTAATTTATGACCGGGATATTTACACAGCGTGACTGAGAAGACTGAGAACTTAGCCCATTCCTCTGTTGATGAACATAAAAACGCATTTTACGCAATCATTAGTGCGCACGGCGTTTTATATGTATTTCACAACATTCAAAAATAAATTTAATGGTTAGCTGTCGCTTGTTTACTAAATATGGGGAAAAGTATATTATGTTTGTCTACTGACTAAAAGTAAGGATAAACTCGTTCACTGACCTCATTTCTCATAAAAGCTAGAACGTAAGTTAGTATAAAGAAACCATGATAAATCGATTTCATATTGGGGTAGAGCACTTAGTGTTCAAGTCAGCTTTTGAAAGAAATACCTACCTGTGTTAAAAAATCTAAAATTCTAACAAAGAAATGGGAACCATCTTGAAATAGTTTTGACAACCATTTATCGTTGCCCATTTCAATGGCGTCGCCACCTACAATTTCTACTAGATTAATGACAAACTTCTTATTAATTGTTAAAGGCTTTCTGCCCTTCTTCATATTTGCGTCTATGTATATTTGTTCAGTATATTTTCTATCAATCGCTAAAGTGCTGACCATAATCATATAATAATATGCTCTTCTGACTTCTACTGTTACATCCTTACTATTATATTGATCATCTAATAATACTAGTTCTCTTAAATCCCTAAGCTAACACGACAGTCCATATTTACCGACTATAAATTCAATTCCCTTCAGAGTTGCCATCTCGTATGCCAACTCAAATTCATTCAGGCAAGACGGATGTCCCTCTGGCCTCATTAACAAACGTGTGATGAATTCCCCTAATGGCTTCGTCAAAGGATCTAATGATTGTATAAACAACCGTATCTTACATTAGTCATTTGTTTACTTCACCTGTTAACATCCTATCTTCATCTATCATACTGGGAAGCTTTGCTACAAATAGTACAGTTTCTATATCTCTAAAGTTGGCAAGGTATGGTCCATTATTTGCACTCACGGATGTATTTTATCAGTTTTTGGCACTTGTGAATGAGAATTAGGTGTAAGTTTTCTTCGTTTATTAATCGTGATAGCAAATCATATTAGCATATTAGCACCCTCCCCCACTTCTTCAATTTAAAAGGTCAGCATCGTAATTTTTTGTGATTTCTGGGTTAGGTTTAATTTGAAATTAAATTGTGCATTGTATTAGGGTTTAAGAAGTTTATGAGCAGATGATGTTTTTAAAATATTAAGCAGATACTTAAGTATAGCTATCGCTTCAACCACATCTGGACCCAAGCTAATAGAAACATTGAATAGTGAATTTTAACATTACGTAATAGAGTACAAAATTGATGTACTTGCTGACTGAATTAGAAATTTGTTTTCCATCTCTGAAAGGATTAAAGACGCTTACGATGTGAGGTACTTTTTTGTTTTTTTTATGTACATGACTATGCTATTTTTAGTTTTGTTCTAGTCGTTTTAATTGAAACTAACAAATAAGGTCATAAAACATTGAGTTTTTTTCTGACATTGAAGGAAATATTTACGTATTCAACAATTATCTACTGGCTCTTGGAACATAATTTTATGAAACGTCTAAAAACGGGTAAATAGGACGTCACCACATAATTTTCTCTGAAAAATCTCTCATAAATATGCTGCATTTTTCGTCTATTTACCTCCGGAATGTGCGGACCACATGTGAACATAATAAATGTACGTCGAAAGGAGAATGCGACTTAAAATAAACCAGAGAACGTGCGTATTTTGATAGTGTATGCTAAATGTCGTAATCCAAGTCATTTGTAGCTGTATTTATATCTACAGTAAATAAAAGTTCAGTTATTGGATCCTAGAACAAAGTCATTTGATTCTTCGGTCAATATTTTTGGCGTTCATTCACATATTTTGTATAAATCTGCGTTTCGAATAGTTTGTTGAACTTCAAAGTTAACTATTGTATTCGGTGGTTATTTATTATATAAATTCTATTGCAAATTTTAATTGTCTTGAATATCTTCTCCCACAAGGGGTTCAAATAGTCCATTTGTAAGTCAATCAATGTGGTGGCAACATTTAGATCATTTACAGTAATATATCGAGCTGTCTCAAATTTCACGTCTACATCACTCGCCTTCTTTGCTTCGAAAATTTTGTATAGCTATATTTCTATGGTATGTGGATGATTCCTTGAAAGGTTTTTAGCTAATATCATGGGTATTGAAGGGAAGTCATTTGTCTGGCTGTCGGAACACATTAGCTTGATGCTTGATAATGCGGAAAAAAACATCATGTCGCTATACTTGTACATAACATTATGTATCTATGATCGATTACTTAATGTTTACATACGTTCTAATATTGATAAGCAATAACATTATAGGTATTACCTACTTATACTACCATTGTTGATAGGTATTCAATGTTTCTAACAAAAAAGTATTAATAATTATCTGCAATTTCAAATTTGAAACATTATATCAAAAATATTTCAAAGACGAGATCAGTATTCTAAAGTGGTACTCAAAAAAGTATCAAAGTACCACTCAGGCGCTACATCTTGTAATTTCCACAAGTTCATTTCATAACAAAAGACGAACGTTACGTGAAAACCATAAATCACGTCGCAATTTTTTCTCCGCCATCTTGTTACAGCTTCGCGCGGGAATTGGTAATGGAAAAACATTTCTCGGAACTCCTAAGTGTGTTTTTTTATGATTTTGTACAGTTTTCGTGTTAATGGAAAGGCAATTACATTGTAAGAGGTTCGTGAAAATGTGAAAGTCAGCAGAGTTAGTGGTTAGAAGTAAAAGGTTGGAAGCTTATCGTTGGTTTGCGTGATTTATTCTCAGATTTGTATCGATTGCTTCTCTTAATGTTGCTGGTGTTTCAAAGAGATTTCTTCTGACATTTCTTACATAATACTTTCCTTTGCTTAACATACAATAATTCAACAATTCATCTTCCCAAAGTGCTTTTGACATCTTCCTCCTATGAATCATTGAGTCTGTCACGCATTGAGTCTTCAACGATTTTATTTACGAATCCAAAAATAACCAATCCATCATTTTAGTAATCATTCATTTTATTATCTGAATGCGAAATTGGATAAGCGTAGTATAATACAAAATTGCAGGATCCTCCTTGGACGTTTTATTGGAAGATAAATATGGAGCAAGAATGAAGAATGTATATATAGAAATAATAGGACATGAATCTCTATCAATTCATCTTGTTAAAGTGTTTTTATTCTTTAGGAGAACTAGAATTTTTGAAGATTTGCTTGGGGTTTTTAAGATTATGAAGGAATATCAAGTGACTGGCGGGAATGGCAACTTGTGAGTGTAACAAAGCTGACACCCATTGATAAATTACCAAATATTCACCGAAATATTGGGTGTCGTTTAAGTTGAAATGTCTTCACCAGGTACGGTTCACGCCTAATTATTTTCTTCAACAATATCCTTAAATTAATCACACACGTCCCAATAGAGTTCCTTTCTTTGTCCCCATCGGCTGCTATCATTGAATTGAACGCCCAAACGGCTTCGCAGAGGTTTCATTAATCACCTCCTTAATGGGTCAGGGCTACCATGCTTCTTAATCAATTATCCATGCTCTAAAAATCCCAGGTCCAGTCGGAAGCTTGAGATGAATGGTTAGTTTGGTTTGGTCTTTAGGAAAAACGTTGCTGATATCAAAACTTTCTAAATTGTTGTTGATAGAGAATCTGTTATTCCAATCTTCTTTGTTTGAAGTACTACAGCTACTCTAACACTAAATTATCTATTACTATATTGTTAGGTTATATCTTATAACGTTTTTTGCAATTATTTTTTTCAATCTTGAAACTTCAAGGGTAAACTGTTATGTATTTTTAGGAAACGATTTTATTTTATCGTCTAGGTCAGTCGACAGCCCTGTTTATAAACTTTCTATTTGCGGTGGGCCCGGCTGTCAACTACGGTAGGTATTTTGAACCCATTTGAACCATTCACTAGCAATTCATGCGTTTCACGTTTTGGAAAGGGTTTATGACTTATTCTCCTTAATAAACTTACAGAAAATAGTTTTTTGTTCAAAAACGGTAATTCAGAAATCAACATTGATTTTAACTTTGGCGTTTTTCTCATACAAAATTATGAATTTGGCGATCATCAACATTTCTATAACATTGCTTTTCTCCTTTTTATTCTCTTTGATCGGATCTTCAGATATACTAACAACGTTGGCAGAGGAGTCAACATTTCCAAAATTTTCTTCTTTTCCAAATTGTTACCTACCTGTTTAATACCTATTCGTTACAGCGTTAATTTAATTACACATAAATAATAATCGGTTCCTTTCCGAACAGTTACAATGTTAATAATAGTTACAGTATTAATTTCCTTTTCGGGCTACCCATTTACGCATGGGTGCTAACGTTGAATTATTTATGTGTTAACTATCACGCGAACGGTTACTGTTTCCCTACGTTCCTACGTTAGATTAGACCTAGACACGTATCAAAACATAATAGCCTTTCACCCTATTATGTTATCAAAATGAAATAATAATTCGGCCTGAATTTGATTGACTTATTTCAATCGCGTCATTAATTAAGTTGGTGTGTTCATCATCATTGCCTATCTTAGTTGCTTATGCCATAATAATTTCGTCTGTGCTTTTATAATTATTTGGTTCTAATAAATCTGACACAACACTAATATAATTCAATTCAAATTATTGATTATTCGAATTCACCGAATTGAATATTAATTGTTTCATATTTGAATGATTGATTAACGCGACAGTCTGGTTGATACAATTTTAATTGTTTAATGGACTGGTGGGTAGGTCTCTGTTTTTTTTTATTGATTTATCTGAAACGTTTTAACAGATGGCCCAGCTGTAGTTAATATAAACCTGTTCGTGAGAAGTATAACGACTATAAGCGACATAAAGATGGTTAGTAACGAGAAAGAGAGAGAGAAACGTAATATTTTATGTTAGTGTCGTTAGATAACAACAGTATAAAGTGCCAATGGACAAGACCACAGTCTTTGATCACTAAGAAATTGGAAAATCAATGAAATGTATCGAATTGACGAGCGATCGAAGTGTAACGTGATCCAAAATGTCAATCCGTTTATATCCTTGGTTTTTAAATTCCTATAAGATCATAGATCTTGTCTCAGAGAGCAGACCGTAAAGAGGTTGTAGCGTTTGTTTATCAAATAACAAAATTAGAATGATCAATCATTGTGACTTCAGTGTAAGGAAAAAATCTGACTTTAATTTTCCAAGCTCGTACCTGCACTTTTTGAAATACATTGTAGGAAATATTAGTTAGGCAAAAGTATATAATTTAGATTATTAAGACCTAATTTAGGCAGATTGGCACGTACTTAAAAATAGTTATAACATTATTCAAAATTTTAATGTTTTTGTTGTTTGTTTTCTTATTGGATTTTTTTTTGGTTTATTGATATGGCACGTACATTTTGCTCATAATTACGATCTTGGACAAATTAATATTTAATTTGAACGTATGAAAACATCAGAAACAAATGTTACAGCCTATTTAACTTTGTTTTCGTACGGGAGCGGGCGTGTTACGGTAAACGAGAGAGCAGTTCCTTCATTTTGTTTTTCATTAAAATTATTATTTTTTATATTTATGGAATTATTGATAATTATAATATTTCATGCGCTGTCATTTTATTTTGCTGATGATTTTCTTGGTGATCCCAATTGAAATCCTTGTTATTATGATATTTATTTTTAGTTTCTGTGTTTTATTAACTTTCATTGATTTACATAATAGGTTTCCTATAGCTTGCATAATCAGGTACTTAATATATTATAACTAGCCTAACAGTCAATTAAAATGATCAACATAAAAAAAAAAGAAAGAAAATAAATTTATTTGACTCAGGTTGACGCACGTGCTGGTTTACCCTAAAAAATTGTTCCGCCTTCAAAAAATAGGTATCTGTTTTAAAATAAAGACGCTGTAAACAAACATAATAACATTTAAAAATCATCTACTATAGGGAATTCTATCTTTAAAAGTAGATAATTATAATAGTGGCAAATGGAGTGTGCTTTTAAAAAGTTATGCTTACGTTTCGTGACACTATCTCTATCTCACTCACTAAATGTTGCAGAGCTATTAAAATAATCGATAAAATATCCTGATCACGCGATCAAAACAATTTGTTTGAAAAACAAAAAAAACTAATTGTCACGAAATATTAAATATGTTGTAGCTTGTAGCTTAATATCCAACAATAATAATTATTGTTCCAGTTTTTTATACTAGACTTGGTTAATGGATCAAGATCATCAAGTGTAACTAAAAAATGAATATTTGTAGTTTAGCTTTATTTATTATAGAAAGCTATTAGATTCGAAATTTAATTATTTATTCTATAAAAACCATTAGAAAACGATGCTTTCATCACTAGTGGGACATTCTGGATTTAGGAAGACTCATAACGACCCAAAAGAGGTAAACATAGACCCCCCCCCGCCCCCCGCGAACACCCCTCCCCCCGACCCCCGGGCGTGAGATAGATGTTTTTTTATTTGAGTATTTTCATGTAAAGCACGTATTAAAAAGTTAGTAAATGAGATAAATTAGAGATTTCTTTACGATGTGATTCACTAATCGAAGTATACATAGTTAGTATTACTGTTAAGGTCTTACAATACCGAGAAATTTTACAAAAAATTAACGTGTTATTCATTAAACATAAAATTCACGATATCGTAACGATAATCTAGCATGTTTTAGGTAAAGCTGCAAACGTTTATGATTCAAAAATGTATGATTCTAATCATAAATAAACTAAATGCTAAATTCAAACTGACAGTTAACTTAATCCAGATTAACGTTGAACAAACTAAACAAACCCTATTTAACAAGGAACACGTAGCTTTCTAAAACAAAATGTTAATTTCCGGCACACGCCATGTTTCCCCTCAAGACCGTGTTCTCTCAACCCCGAAACGTGATATAGCGTTTTTATATCGACATTAAGAAAAATGTAACATAATTTTATTAATGTAGGATAAAATGCTAAAGAACATAGTGTAGTATATACATATAATGGTAGGAGTAGCAAAATATAAAACCTAAAATCCACCATTCTTCATAAACTATTCTCTTCTTATTTTTTTCATTTTTGAAAGCTTGTTTGTCAAATAAATGTCATTCTAGATAAATTATTACTAATTTACTTTATCTCAACCCATAAGAGCAATAAAAAAACCTTTAATAAGTTACAATTATGTTTGAATAATAATTTCTTCTTATATATTTTTTTCTATAAGTTTTAGTTGTTTATTTTATTTGTTAATCAAAAGATACTGCTCTATATTACACTAACACAAATTCTCGTTGACAACCGACATTAAGGATTGTTTACAGCGTTTTATTTTAACCCGATGTCATTTGATTTGATGTTAGAGGTTTTATTTGATCACAATTATCTTTATGTTCGTTTGTGTGATCATACTGTCGGATCATTCATGAGCATAGTGTACATTATGTTTCCAGGTGGACAGGTGAGTCGCTATACACTGATATATAACGCGCATTCACAAACTAATGTTAGGCCGTAGTATCATAATAATTCCGTGATTTATCGTATATTTTGCTTGGTACTTAGATGGGCCAGCGGTAGTGAGCGTCAATATATTTGTCCGAAGTATATCAAAGATCGATGACGTCACAATGGTAAGTCAATAAGGACAGACTGGGCCGCTACTAGTGTTACAAACGTATAAGTTTACTGTATCCACGCGGTTCAAACAAGTCAAATGAATGGGCAACTCTCTCCTGTTGACTAGGAGTGATTTACCCGACACTATGTGTAATGTTCATTTTTTCTTATTCTTTATTTTTTCCTTTCGATTTCTCTTTTCCCGTTTGGTGTTGACGACCAAAATCGTTTTTAGACGCGCGTCTGTTACTTCTTAGATCGCCAGTATTGATATAATCCTAGCTTTATTCATCATCTAAAACTAACTATACATAGAATAAAAATATAGTCTTTATAGTTTTTAGTTATGTTTCTTTTTTAATTTAGACTGGCTGGTTGTCCTTGTTTTCATCTGACGGGGCATTAGCTTCCTTTAATGAAATGGACTGATCTGTGTGGTCAGCGAAGTTGTTGTGATCACTGTCGGCTCCACTTCATTATTATCTTTAAGCATCTAACATTATCATCAACTTGCGTACTCTCTCACGACGCTATTCGTATAGTGTGGTTAGGTGTTTTATATGAAGCGGTACAAACAATATATAAATTGAAATTGTTGTTTTCTGTCGTTAAGGCTATGCGCCAACGTTAGTCCATGTCAACATGTATCTACGGTCCATCAGCAAAATAGATGATTACAAAATGGTGAGTGTTTTCACATGACCTGATGTAATCTGTGACATTTTTATTATAAACTAAAGTTTAGATTTCTCTGTGGGATTTTGCGATCCACTGCTCTACCGTCGGTGCAACCCTATAGTGCCTCAGACCACGGCAGCAGTGGACCGCGCCCAGTATTAGATTTGTCTTGTCAACTTTGTTTATAATAAAAATTTAATATTATGCAATATCTGCACTACGCTAAACATTCTCAAGCTATTCGTAAATTATTGTGTTCGTGGTTTTGTTTCTTTTCTTTTCCCCTGGATTATTTTTTAGTTTTTTTTTTAATTTGTGCACCTTACTTTTTCCTTTCCTTAATGTATCATTTAACCCACCCTTAATGTTAAAAGTAAAATGTTTAACTTAATTTGTTGCAAAATTATTACCGTGGTGCGGTGCCGCGCACATTATTATTTTATTTTATGTTTTAATTTGATATTAAACTTAGACTACCTTGGTCTGAACTTGTCTAAATTATAAATCCTACATCAAAAATTTATTGATAATCAAAATTGTCGCTTAATTTTCTTCATAAACTTACTTTTCTGTTTCTTTTTTTCTATTCCTTATTATTTTCTTTGTGTTTACCTATATTTAGAGAACACTCCTGCAGGAGCGTCTCGAGCTGTAAAAACACGTACAGGATGGACTATTGGCACTAAATGTAGATAGCACTAAATTATTGATCAGCAAACTCAACCGCTTCGGTATCACAGCACTGATACGTTCAAAATTCAATTTGAACTCAATTGCCTTAGAAGAAAAATTGTATCACGTAATGTTCTAACTAAAAGAATCCGGCCACGCTTGTAGGTACCACGGGAACCGCGGCCCGCACCAGACACCATCATTTTATTTATTTTCCTTATATTTGTTTGATCATGCTTGTTATATTGATTTCACGCAGATGAGGAGATTATAAAAACTATTTTGGTCGTGTACGTTGATTGTAATTAATTGTTGATATGTCTTGTTCATGTGAATTTGTGTTGTGTAATCGGGACTTACCGCCGCGCCCGCACTCGCCTTCGTGCTTGGAACGGTGGCTGCCCACCAATATGTGACACCCGACCCCAAACAACAGCTAGACGTATCGTAGCTCTAGTTATACTGGCCGATTGTGCATGAAGGTAATTAAAGCATTCCTTCAACGAATGCTGAGGACGGTAAGTTTGATCTGGGCTTCGCTTCTGTGCATGTTGCTTCGACTCGAACGTTCACTTTTGGATAAGGATGATGGATTTTATTTTGGCCAGTGGAGTTAACATTAGTTTGAGAAACCTTCATTTCCTTCATAACATGTATTTTGAAGCCAATATCTTTAAGTTCATCAACTTTGTGAAATCCATCAACATTTCTTCTATCATTAACACTGTCTTTACCACTTGAAAAATTCTAGTCCAAAAGTAAACTTTCGAGTGAGCATGTTTGAACTTCTTCTGTAAGCATCTGCCGGCTTTTGTTGTACGATAATTCATTTGACTTGCTGAGATGTCGAGGGATCCTCTAGTTCATTGTGCCTTGATGTCAAATTAATTATTGAGCGAACCTTCGACACCGTCCCTTCCCTTAGTGTAATACTCGTATTTCTATATGTACAATCATGATGTGCCAGTAACACCTAGTTTGAAACTTTCGCACTTAAAACTCTTGGCACTATTTTATATATTATAGTAAAAAAGTTTCTAAACAGGTTCTATTGGCACAAATAAGAACACGTTAAAAGCTTACTGGTAAAATAAAGTCATTAGTTAATAGCTTTGTGCGTAAACTAAAAGACTAGACAATAAAGATGAAATTAAAAGTGATGAAGCTTTTAGATGCACAGATGCTACGAAATCAAAGTGGAGAAGATGTGGTTAGCATAGATTAACTTGGTGTTACATTGAAATATTGTCAAAATGGCAAAAGTAATTTTAGACCAGACATAGAGACCTGTGATATAAATGTAATACATACTCGTAATCGTGATTTAGAGCAAACATGAATCAATTTCTCCAAAAACATTAAAAGCATTTTCTTCTACGTTTCCAGAATTATCAATAAATCGTTGTGTGTATATTTTTTGACAATGTATCAATGTGTGTGTTCTGATTTATGAAAGCTTGCTACAGGCGGATGTCATGTTTTCAGGAATACTCAGTACAGTTAACGTTTCGAGAACAATGGTTAGATGAACGGCTGAAATTCAATAACTTGGGAGGTAAGTGAACTTTTATAAATGTAATATCGATAGTTGGTTCAAACAAAGTTTTGAAAAAGTATGAGATAAACTGTGCAGAATAATGTTCAAATGGATCTAGAGAACTATTCAAAGAAAACGATTTTTTGCAGTCTTTTCATTGCTATAAATAAAGGCTGAAGTGCTGTTGCAAATTTAAGATAATCTTCTAATTGCTCATTTTACGTTACTTTATCAGTCTTCGAAATTCCAGTCTTGAGCCTTTAAATCCACAAAATTACTCCAAATTCTCTATTCTCAATTTTTTTATAGTAAACTTTGCCTAGTGGATTTCTCTGTGGGGTTTAATATTCAAAATCATTGTTAATCTCAGAAGCAACTCTATCTACATAAACTTAAGTGATTCATCAATTACTATTTCCGTACTTAAAAAAATGCCTTTTAAAACTGTAGTAGTCTCTGATCCTCCTATAGATTTAATTAATCACAAGTCCTTTACATACTAAAACGTTTTTCTTAAAATACTTATTGCCCATTTCTCCTCAGGTCGCCTCAAGTACTTGACCTTAACCGAAGCCAATAGGGTCTGGATGCCTGACTTGTTCTTCTCCAATGAGAAGGAAGGCCACTTTCACAACATCATCATGCCTAACGTCTACATCCGTATCTTCCCCAATGGAAACGTGCTGTACAGCATCCGAATCTCTCTCACACTGTCTTGCCCCATGAACCTCAAGCTGTACCCTCTGGATAAACAAACCTGCTCGCTGAGAATGGCCAGTTGTGAGTATTTTATACATTATTTTCTTCATTATCATCATTATTATTCAGCCGAAAGACGTCTTCTGCTGGACTTAAACCTTCCCCGGGTATCGCCAGAACAACTGGGATTGTGCCTTTTGCATCAAGCGATTTCCTAAAACCTTCACCAGATCGTCAGTCTACCTTGAGGGATGCTGTTTATATGAGTTTTCTGCACAAGAAAACAAACTCCCTTCTATGGACTTTTGTTATAAACGATCTATAACGACCAAATATCAATTTAACGACATAGAATACAAGATCTTGTATAATTAATTACAGTCTCCAAATTAATATAACTGAAACAATGACCCAGCTATAACCGTTTACCAACGGTAAAAAAACATGTCATCTACAAAAATTACTTAGCAACAACAACAACCAACAGCTGCTCCCAACAGTTTGCGGGCAGATATTTGGGCGTTCCGTTTACATTTCATTACGAAATAACCTTGTTTACATTGCGTGCTGTCTTCACGAATCGTGTTGATTTTCAACACCCCTGTAAACACACGGAGCCTTGGATTTGTAAAAAGGTGTTTATTTTTATTGTCATTCTATTTTTTGTAATGAGAGTTTAAGAATAGCGTTTGTTTGTGAATAAATCATCTAGTTAGACCTATTGGATCATATACCATTTAGTTTTATTAGCTACTTAGTTAGTATCACTGCTCATCAACCAATTGCTAATAAGCATCATTATCTTTGGCTGTTGTTAAACCATCTTCTAGTTTTAAGTCTTCTTTATTGTTATAATGTCGTATAACCCTGTCCATCGTTTGCTGGTCCTCACAAACATTTGCAATTTTTTAATTCAAACAAAGATCACATCATCATAAACGTTTCCCTTTCAGACGGCTGGACCACTGATGACTTGGTCTTCTTGTGGAAGGAAGGCGACCCCGTCCAGGTCGTGAAGAACTTACACCTACCTCGGTTCACGCTTGAGAAGTTCCTTACTGATTACTGCAACAGTAAAACTAATACCGGTAAGTTTAGCCTTTGGTTCGTCATTTTGTTACCTATCCTATAAATTACTAAAAATCTCTTAAAACATCTATATCAATCTGCCTAGCCTTTTCCCAACTATATTGGGGTCGGCTTCCAGTCTAACCGGATACAGCTGAATACCAGTATTTTACATGGAGCGACTGCCTACCTGACCTCCACCACCCAGTAACTGGGTAATACGATACCCCTTGGTAAGACTGGTTGTCAGACTTTCGGGCTTCTGACGGCCCGTAACGACTGTCAAAGATCCACGAATGACAGCCGGGACCAACGGCTTAATGTGCTTTCCGAGGCACGGAGGAGTCTCGGTATGTAAAGATGGTCACCCAACCACAGACCAACCCCAGCAAGCGTAGCTTAACCTGATGGATCGACCCGTGCGGCAGTTATTACTTAGCCACGAGCTCCTCTTAAAACATCTAAGTAAGCAATAAGCATCTCTGAGGACCCTCAACGCCGCCTCAATGCATCTTCCTCTCAATGAGGAGAGGTCTGACTCCCAGCAGAGCAAAAGGCTGATTATAATATCGTCCTACAGAAATGTTACTACTGTCTCAGAGACTATTTTGTTGACAGTTCTTTGACATAATAATATTTGTATACTCGTATCACTACTATTTATGCATGATGGCTATAATAACAATAATTATGTGGACAATGTCAATTTGATTTTTCTTTTCTTATCAGTAACTTATTGACATTATAATTATTTGTATTGACACTATTGCATTTCGTTAAATATTTTCATTACTTACCTGACATTACCAATTGCATTTTATTAAAGTACTTACATAACAAAATGACATTGATACTACTGAATTATTATAATTTAATTTACAAAATTGTCAAAGCCTGCCATTAATGAATATTTGTACGCCAAATGGCAAAACATAGAGAAACTATACTATATGTTTACCTACAAATAAAGAATATTGATTGATTGATTAATCTATTAAAACCGGCTGTACAAGTACGCAGAATCGAAAAATGTATGTATCGCAGTAAGATGGTTATAGCCGAGATATAGTTATATCCCTAGGGATATAGCTATATACCGTAATATAGTTATTTGAAAGCGGTTTATAATACAACGGTTTGAAAAAAATATTTGTAGAGTAGCACAATTTTATGTAAGATGAATTCTCGCACCGATTAAGGAACAGGTCCGACGATATCCTAGCTCCCATTACTATAACATTGTTCCTCTTCCAGGTGAATACAGTTGCCTGAAGGTAGACCTGCTGTTCAAGCGGGAGTTCAGTTACTACCTCATCCAGATCTACATTCCCTGCTGCATGCTTGTCATCGTATCGTGGGTGTCCTTCTGGCTGGACCAGGGAGCTGTGCCGGCAAGAGTGTCACTAGGTAATATATCCATGTATATAAGTAATCCTACAGAATCGTCTATTCAGCTTGAGACACAGTCTGTTGGGTTAAGTAACGTCTTACAGAATGATCTGATTTCTCCGCCTTGATTTTTGGCTAAGTTTTGTCTTATGAGGAAACTTTCTTCAAGTCAGAAAGCGTTCACAATTTCACTATCAAGTGGCAGACTTTATAACACGCATGGATGTGCAATGTATATCCATAATAAACAATATACCTTCAAAAAATACTGGTTTGATGTTATAAATGTCATTGTTTTTGGTTTTATCCAGTGGATCCGTAGTATTTGAAATTGGGAAATTCCTGTGAGCATGCAAGAGGAATATTCTGCACTAACTAAGTATAACTATAGGTAACTGCTCACAATTCATTCAATTTCTAGAAGTTTATTTGGTAAACGGTTTATTTTAACAATGGACGTATTTACATGATTTAAAAACTAACAGACTTAAAATAATAATAATATGTACAGGTATGTATAAAAATAGGGGAGGGGGGGGCATAATTAAAGGCATCAAAAAATTCATCCGCATCGCTGTCAACAGGAAAAGTGCCCAAAAGGCTGGCAGCATTGCCACGTTGAATGGCGATGCTGATTCTTTGGCCAAAGAATAGGCCAGCCCTCTGGTCACGTAAAGAGTCGAGTCGAAGAGTCTTGAAAAACCAAATGGGCACTCGGACCCCATGGCCTTAGTGTTTCAACCCCAAACGGCTGAAACATATAAGTCTCAATAAGATTGGAGTATTTGCGCCGTTTGAGGTTTTCCGCACCTGCAGCAGCAGCCCCAGCACAGCCCACCCTGCTTGGAAGATGGGATGGCGCAAGGGTGTCGACGCACGTTGCATCCCACACCAAAGGCCTACCTATCTTCCAAGGCATTATGGTCATTCCGTCTGGTCTCTTCCCATCGTCGCGTGCCAAGCCATTGGGTTCTAAAACAGGTGGCACTCCGGCGGTGACAAGAGCACGACGGATGAGATGCTGGCGTGCCGTGCTATCCGGCCTGCGCTCTTACTGCAGGATAGGCCATGGTGTCCGAGACAGTCGACACCTTCACCGCATTGGCAGCGATGCGGAGCCACACAAGGAGCGCCCAGACGCAGACAGGTAGCGAGCTGGAAGGTGGTATCACCCAGCATAGTGCCTATGTTGGGTGACGGTAGCACCTGAAGCCAGAGGCCCGACTCCCACTCACTCACAGCCAACAGGCGGGCACGCTCAGCAGTATTGGTGACCGTATTAGTAAGATTATTCCGTACCAACCTGCAGAGCGGCTCATCCCACTGAATTTGGTAAACTGAATGATATAATGTATATGATGTTTGAAATTGATACCACTGCCAATCATTGGAAACAAGCACGTCAACCAAGTTCTAGGAATTCTCCTGAACACAGTCCGCAAATTCCAGGAGCTTGTTAGTAGGAAAGTCTGTGTGAGCGTTCACGTGACCATATAAGAGTTTCTAAGAATGCTCTGTGGCGTCATGTTTTGTGGTACTGTTTTCGTTAATGTTTCACAAAAGTATTCATGTACTACAATATCGCCCTTCATTTTATTATTGAGTATTTAAAAACAAACTAATAGTTTGAGAATTCTACGCAGTTTAAAGAAAAAAAACTTTTTCACAAAAAATAAAACCGATATTTTTTGTGAAAAAGTTTTTATTTTTCACTTTTTAGTTGTGGTACCTACACAAAACCCCCACATAAATTTGAATACCCATTACCTGCTATGTAAATTACAGTGACAGGAACTATTAGAATATCATCCACATATACTAGATGGGAAAAATACGTATTATTGAAGCTAACTCAAAAACCCCTCATCAGATCTTAACCAAATTTATATGGGACCATTTCGAAAGTATGCCCTACCAAACAAAAAAAGAATCATCAAAATCAATGCATAATTGGCGGAGTAATCGCGTAACAAACATATTGAGAACCTCCTCCTTTTTGAAGTCGGTTGATAATAAATACGTTTTTCTCTACGTTACGTAAAGCTGATGCATGTTAAGCTTTATGTTTTCTAGTTTGTTTCCACAGATGTATTCAGTAACTGTTTAGGGGTATGAGGAACAGGGTGTAAAGTTCACTCATCCACCATAGAAAAGGGAGGATCCTCCGACCAGACGGGTGTTGTGTCTGGCGGGCCGACTGCCCAACTGTTGATGTCGGATAGTCTTATACAGGGTGTTTGGCGCATGGACCGACACAAGTTTTTCAGGGATTTGGGAGGTCATTAGCTAGGTTCTAGCTAAGTTCAAAATAGCTTTTAGTTTTTTTTATAATTAATTTAGAAGTTGTAAAATTTCATTCATTAAATACAAAAATTAACTTTGGAAGCTTGTAAGGAATTTTCTTGAAACCAGTTGTATAAAACAAAGATGTTTTTAGATTTAAAGGACTTTGGAGAATGCAACAAAATTTGTTTTGTGCCACTACACCCACAAACAAAAAAGTTATTTCAAATTAAAGGACACATTTTGGGATTTTTTTTCATTTTAAAAAAATAATCATATGTAACCAACCGTGACATTTGGGACAAAGGGTGTATGGGTAGAACCTAGCTAATGACCTCCCAAATCCCTGAAAAAATTGTGTCGGTCCATGCGCCAAACACCCTGTATATGTCATTCGCGCGGTAAACTCTAATTGCGCGATGCAGGATTTGTGTGACGTCATGTCTTTGATGCGTAGTTCGTATGTGGTGGTGTAACCGCTACAACTGTACCATTTATTTTGATATTTTCGTTGACCGTGCTGAGGTTTGGTTAAATTGAATTCTTTCTAAGGTTCTAATTTTCTATTTACATTGGCATGAGGCTGGCTTAGGCAACCTGGCTTAGGATCTACTATTCAGGTGTTTAGATCATGAATTCTTAATTTCAGGAGTGACAACCTTGCTCACGATGGCGACTCAGTCATCAGGCATCAACGCCTCCTTGCCACCCGTGTCCTACACCAAAGCTATTGATGTCTGGACCGGCGTGTGCCTCACGTTCGTCTTCGGAGCGTTACTAGAGTTCGCTCTAGTAAACTATGCGTCTCGCTCTGACATGCATAGAGAAAACATGAAGAAAGCGAGACGGGAAATGGAAGCAGCTAGCATGGATGCTGCCTCCGATCTCCTCGATACTGATAGCAATACCACTTTTGCTATGGTGAGCTCAAATCCAGTATTTTTAAGGTGTTTGTGATAGTGCTTTTGGATTGAAACATAGTTACGCTTTGACACATTTTCTTAGATGTTTGGTATTTTGTCAAGTTTGATACCTAGTTATAGTTCATTATGATATTTTTGCATACTGTTTAGGCTTTTTCAAATATAGACGTGATCAATTGAGTTTGAATGATGTGAATGATTTATTTGATTGATTGGATTTATTTGATCATCTTTACTTTCGATTTATGAATCATAGGTAATAAAAACGACAGTTTTGGTAGAACTAGTTGCAGTACTTAACTTGGAATTTGGAGTACATTTGTTAGTAACATTATTTTTGCAATTTTTTATTGCATCTCCATGGCCCAATATGCATGCATTTCATGGAGATGATTTTGATAAAAAAAAGTTAGAATTTGAATTCAAAAGCACATAGCCATATGATTTAGTCGAAAATGCAATATGTCTTGCCTCCCTGACCGGTCTGCAACAAACAGAAACCCTTGGTGCGTGGCGGCCCGGTGGAAAACAAGATGCGGCAGTGCGAGATCCACATCAACCCACCACGCAAGAACTGCTGCCGTCTGTGGATGTCCAAGTTCCCCACTCGCTCCAAGAGGATAGATGTCATCTCCAGGATCACCTTCCCACTTGTATTCGCTTTGTTTAATCTGGCTTATTGGTGAGTATGATTCCGAATGTTTAGATTGGGTATTGATTGGGTATTCTCCTTGTCAAAGAATAAAAAATCAGTAACCTAATTCACCCTCTATGTTGTGAACTCCCTAGAATTAAATTTTGAGGTGTGGTGTTGGATCTGAATTAACCATTCTTCTTTGCGATTAGATATTAATATACTCCTCCCGTAGATGTAATAAGAGGTGACAAATGAAAGTCAAGAATGTGCAATATCCAGTTACCCACCCGTGTTCTAATAATTGTATTGTGAGTTATTGTGGAAAATCTTTCAGGACTATAAGTAAGGAATGAAGTCAGCTCTAACGCCGTCACTTCTTGACAATTCAAAAGTGCCTGTAAGTGGTATAATTGAAATAAATGCTTTGACTTTCAAACAATCATTTTAGACTTATAGGTTTTATTACTTAGAAAAGCCTTATAAATCCATGCCTTTTCCGAATCGTCATCATCGATTCCTGGTTTTCCAAATTTTTAAATAAAACTGTGCGTATCGTGTGGTCAGGTCAACGTATCTGTTCCGCGACGAGGACGAGGAGAAGTGATTCTCCGACTCCCTGGAGCGGGGCGCGGGTCCGCTGGTGCGCCTGGTGGCGGCCGTGCTGGTGCCGTACGTGCTGTTCGCGCTGGCGTACGCGCTGTGCTTCCGGCTGGGGGGCCCACGCGCCGTGGGCGCCCTGCCGCCCCTGCCGCAGCTGCCCGCGCGCTTGCGCAGCCGCCCCGCGCACCGCCTCCGAGATGGCACGCCGACATAGAAGCCTAGAACTCACCCCATTCATTTATCGTGAAATAGTTAGTGCATTCTTTTAATCACCGTCTTCCTTGTGGCAGATCCCACTCAGTATTTGTTGGCGTTAGTGTAATTATTAGTAAAGCTCAAAATGTTTATATGTATATAAATGTGCCCAGTGCCGGTGTAGACCAGGCTTCCGTTTTTAATATAACAGGAACAGTTCATGAAAATTGTAAAACAAAATTAAAGGTTGATCGATCGTTCAACAAACGGTACGTCTATTTCGGCACTTATCAAGTCTCAACTTATTGTGTACAAAAAATATCTTACTTTCCGAGAATTACAAATTTTCGATAATTTTACCAAAGATATGACTCCTTGTATGGATTCGTACGTAATCTAACCTAGGTTAAGACGTATTAGAAACCACTTAAGAGGTTTCTACATGATACTTTAACCCTTAAAGTGTTAGGTATTTAAGGACTAGAATGCAATGACACTAATGTTGATGTGAAGGGTATTTTAACATTTAAGTATTACATTAGTAGTTGAAATTACGCGAAGGACTTTATCTATTAGAGAAAAGAGGGTCGTTTTAACTCTAGATATAGATTACATGTCGGAACCGCCAAAGACGGACAGCTGTTATCGTTCAATATTAAGTCAACTGCAGTTGGCAGCCTTAATTTATCCGTAAAAGTTAGTGACTTCCCAACATTTTAAAGACTTCCAATTCGTACCAAATATTGGTAATTATAGCTGTTTGTCGATGGCAGGCGTAAGTGGCCTAGTTATGTATCATGTAGGTATCATTTACGACACATATTTATTTAAGATAAAACACGTACGCAAAAGAAGGAATTTATAAAAACCAGCTGTTATATATATAAGTATTATTAGTCGGGTATTTTCTTGCTGGAAATTTTAATATGTTATTGTATCACGGAGGCCAATACAAAATGAAATGATAACTATTCCAAAAGTTAACAGGTAGACACGACAACGGGATATCATCAAGTGGAAATGTTTAATACAAATATTTTTTCTTTGCTCGTTAGTAAATAGTAAGCACATTTACTAAATTAATGGCTTACCCTGCACCTGCAATGTATTTTGATTTTTAATCTAGTTTAACTTTGAAATCGAAATATCATCAATAATTTAGTTTTGCCTTATGCTGAAGAATGTATTTGTTATTATATAAATCCACAAGCCATTTTGTTATAAATAGTCAACTATAGCTTCCATGATTAATTGCACATTAAGGTTTTCACCGAGACACGTAGGTAAATGGTAAACGTGTAAATAGTTGGGCCTACAACTTTCTACACCTGTGTCGCTCATTGTACAGTTACCTATATTTAAAATTACAATTATATCATGATAAACAAATGATAAGATTTTATTACCGTTAATTTGTCTGTCTGTATGTATCACTGTAAATATTACTCAATGTTTCCTAATTATATTATTCGTAGATAATTGTCCCTTGAGCTATTGCTTCAAAGTTGTCTATAGGTATTTATCTAAATCACAGTTTATGTCCTTTATATTTCTTTGACTAGCACCCTAACTGCGTAACACACGATCAATCACAATCTGAATCATTTTGAAGGATATTGCTAATCCATTGCTTCATATTTTATGCTCGATAAAAAAATTGTCTGTTCTCAACAAATTAAATAACGCAATGAATGTTGTTGAACTGTCAAAAATAGATTGTGATCACACGATCTCGTGTGTTACGCTCAGGGTGCAGACAGTAGGTGTGAACTGTATAGTGCCGTATTCATTTGAAAACATTGTAGTTAATCTTACTAATATTTCATTTTATTTTGAATCCATGGCTCAAGGGACATAATATGGATACATTTAAATCTACTTCTCAATGTGTAAATGTATTATGACACCCACATAATAAAATATCACTAATGCTGTGTTCGGCTGTTAAATACAATAAGTCGTACATTAATGGCTTAGGCACGTTTGATTTTATTATTCGGCGGAGAGAACGAATCTGTTTTTAACTCTAGAAGATGACAACAGACCTCAATGGTACTAAAATTTGTTGACTTTGCTTCTCATTCCGATCTTAATTATATGAGTCTAAATTCTTGAGGTGCTAAATTCAGATTGGTCGACTATCCAATCATACAGTACATGATTTCAATACCACACTGCTTTCTTCGTCTCAGTTTGACTACGAAAGCTCTAGAAATGAATAAGACTTTGATTTCATACGATTCTTGCTCATTTTTCTCTTCCGTCCTTTAATTTGAATTTAGGTCTTATACCCACATGTGCAATACTGTAATCGTTTAGATGTGTCCTTAAATATGTATTCTTGGGCTGTGACGAGCGGTAGTATCTTCATTATTATAAAATAGTACTTTCTTTTACTTTCATTGTATGTAAGGAAAATATTAGCCTATGTCCAACGCTCAAAATCTCGTAGACGTATTAGGCATACATACGTGTAACCTTTTCGTATGTATGTTAATAATTGTAGACTCGATGTCTTAATTGTTGTTATCGATAATACTGCGATCTAACGGGATTATAGCCAGTAGTTTACTCAATACCCAATTTTGATCTATATGGAGTTCATTATCAGTCAGACAAGTAGCCATTAGTTGAGTTACTACATATTTACAATTAATGGTTCCATTGTTAGGATATATAGGAAATGTATTACTATTGAAAGCAACTTTTCGAGGTACCACAGTTATTTCAGTGATACTTTCTGAATTTGCATTCAATAAAAGTTAAACACAACAGTAATATCGATGATGATTTGACTGAGTTTTTACTGCCTCGTGCGGACAAAATTATGAAAATATTTTCAATACATGTTCTACGCATGTTATTGCCGTAATCCTCACATTTAATTGTAAAGTCAATTACATCACTGTATAATAATACATTTTCAACATATCTGTCACTGTTAAGATTTCATTTGATTGCCCTTGACGTAAATTAAAGAACCTGACAGAGTATTATAATGATCTGCTACGAGTAGGAAGATTAAATCTTTACGTTGAATCTGGAAGAGGTAATGCATGAAAGTAGGTTTAAGTTACTATAAAATAATGACCAGATTTTAGAAGTCATAATGGTCGATTTACCTCTTAAGATTAAAGTAAAGGTAGACGGTTTTCAATCATAAGCTATGTTAAACTTGATTGATTTGACACAGCTAATGACTGAGCTAGGTCATCTAATATTAAAAATGCATCCGAGGTTGACAAATAAAGACGTACCTCCTTCTCTAACCATTTCCATTTAATTATAAAGGAACGATGTAAAACATAATGATTTTAATAAAAGTATACCGAAATATGTAAATGTGTTTTAACCTTTATAATACTGGTGTCTCATATTGGAGACAGATAACAATAAAATTCTATTGTGTCTGCTAATTGCGCGCGCGACAGATTAATTAAAATATCAAACTGACCCAGCTATCAACACTGATATAATATGTGCATACGTAGGTACTGAATTCATGAGTTTACATACAAATAAAACAACATTTGTTACTTATTTAATTAATTAATATTACAGTAATTAGAATCATTGTAATTCATAAATGACCCAGCCGCTCATTTACTTACAGTAATATTATTATAAAGCCTAAGGCAGATAAAGCATTAGGAATATCTGCAAGAACTGCTAAACATAAAATTAGGGGTACCGCAGGGGAGCATCGATTTGACCAAAGCGTTTGACTCAACGAACTATCTCACTAATACATTATCTACCAAATATTACATGAGAATAATTGCTTATAGCACACTATAGATACATAACACATTTAAATAAACGAATCCATGTAATTTTAGTAAATACATTCTGAATGACGCAAAAACCGACGGATTCTAATGAAGTTTATATTTTCCCTTCGCGCTGACATGTTCGTATTTTTTCTCCTTCCGTCTATAAAAGAAAATAAAAAAAATTGTGTTATAGAAATGGGTTAAGGAATATAGCCTGATGGCCTTTCAATCTTGTATCCTATGAAAAAGAAATAGGATGTATGTGCACCATAATATGTAGATGTATGTGCATACGCGTAGGTACACCATCGTTAACCGCAGCAGCATCGTTTAATGCAGAGAGTGTTCAAACGCGAATCTATTCGACAAAATTAATATAATCTATAGGACGGATAGTGCAATCCGCGAAGAGGCGCCCCACTCTTCATCCTAAACGCGATTACTGTACTGTAAGCGTGGGGTGCGTCTTCATGGATGGCACTATCTACAATTCTGGACCCAGTAACACAGGAGTTTTTACCTAGCACAGGACTCAGGGCTTCACTTTTTACACGTTTTTTATGCCAATAAAAATAATTTATTATATAATGCCTAGTGATAGAGTCTAGATTGTACCTACTCCTGCATACCTACGACCTAAAGAAAGCTAAGCTAAGCTCTAGTGTCTCGAGAAAAAACTATCCCAAATGAAATGGGATAAGGCTAGGCAGAGTAGGTACTTATATGTATTCATAAACTTATTTATTTATTTCATTTAGGGACAACAAACAGCAGTGTATTAATAAGTAAACAAGTTCGAACCATTACCCCATAAAAAATACACAATTACAGTTTACTAATTATTATTGATAGAAGTCTAGAGGTCGCAAGAGCTACTACTGAGTTTTGAGCATGAGATCCTGGTTCTGGTTCCCAGGTCGGGAAAAGTGTTATTTGGTTTTCCCAGCAGGAATTTCTCAGTAGCAGACCGGAGTCTAGATTTATGCCCGGTTGATGGTAAAAGGCTTGCCCGCTATGACATGGGACTTAAACATAACTGGTGAAATGTGGGTGTTAATTTGGGCACACCTCTGCCTACCCCTTCGGGGATTACAGGCGTGATGTTATGTATATGTTTGTGATAGAAATTATATGCTGAATAGGCCTGCTCTTGACCTCAATCTCGCCTGATGGAAAGCGATTTCTGAGGTCTATGATGGATCGAGCGTACCGAGAAGATGCCTGTTCACTCTTGCTTTGAAGGCAACATAAGTCAACATAAGTCTATGGTCAACATTAAGCTTGACTAAATAAGGATCTCTTTGAACTTAAATTAATTTGAGTGTTTTAAATATCTTCTGAAGTTCTGATTTCCCTAAAAAGGGCTTTGTAAACATTTAATGGAAAATAGCTCAGATTCATAGTAAACGATTAGCGTTTTCCTTTGTTTGAGAATTTTAATCAACAAATTGTAAACAAACTTAAATACTGCGTACCTACTGCGTATTAACTTGCAACACTTACCAGAATAAGCTTGTATATTTGATAAATCGCTTCTTCCGGGTTGCAGTCATCATTAGCTTGTTCAGAACTGATGGACCTCTTTCCGTTGCCCCAGCCAGAGCTGAAAGTCAACTGACCATCAATCAGAACGACTATAGCAGCTACTAGCAGGAACAGGACGAGAAAACGACACATATTGATAATTGCTATACTTTCCACAGCTCTGCTCCACACAGAATGGTCATTTGAAGAATTGCCCCGAGTTTTTATAGCCCCTTGTATTCATTATAACGCGCCTTTAAGGTTTTCTATGCAAATCAAATGAAGCCTGTCCAATGTTAATGAAATGCCCACATTTGATGGCGTATATATCAAGTTTTTCGTTGTGGAAGATAATAAAAATGTTTTTCAATTGTTTTTGGGATGTTTGGTAATTTTCCTGCGTGACCTTTTCGTTGTCAGCACCCAAATCATTGATAGAAGGTAGGAGGGCACTAAAAGGTCACCGTCGGGATCGATTGATGTTGTTTTTATTCACAGACCGTCATAACGTAATTATTTAGCCGCAGGTGGAGATGGGGTAAGGGAGGAAGGGGTGGACAAACGGCATGTCTTTTTCAAGGCGTTTAGTACACACAAACAAACACCAGTTATGTTTACCTAAGTTCCAAGTAATAGGAGACAGGTCTATTGCCATCGACCGAGCATAAACCTGGGCGGTTGCTGAAAAACTCCTTATGGAAAAACCCAATAAGACTGCCCGAGCTGAGAATCGAACCGGACCGGATTAACTTTGTTTTATACATAGTACTTAAAAAGCAAAGTCGCTTTTCATGGACACTATACATGAATAGCGACTTTGTGTGTCACCTCTTAGTTCTACAAAAAACTACAGATACCTACTTACAGTTTTCAACATCATTTAGAGAATTTTTTCCGGAAGTTTATGTCTATAAGCCGCCCATGGGCCTCTGACTTGGCTTCACATGCCGTCGGGAAATATCTCTCAGGCACGTTGTTTTCCTTCACCGTTTTATAAGCAAGTGATAATTAAATAATACGCACATGAATCCGAAAAGTCTGAGGTACGCACCTTGGGTTCGAACTCGAGACCTAGGGTCCGTCCATCAGGTTGAGCTACGCTTGCGAGGGGTGGTCGGTGGATGGGTGACCATCTTTACATACCGAGACTCCTCCGTGCCTCAGAAAGAACGTTAAGCCGTTGGTCCTGGCTGTCATTTGCAGATCTTTAACAGTCGTTCCGGGTCGCCAGATGCCCGAAAGTCTGACAACCAGTCTTACCAAGGGGTATCGCAACTTATGTCTATAATTTTTATGGTGTACAATAAAGAGTATTCTATCTATCTATCGCATTACCCAGTTACTGGGTTGTGGAGGTCAGATAGGCAGTCGCTCGGCGCTCCATGTAAAATACTGGTATTCAGCTGCATCCGGTTAGACTGGCAGCCGACCCCAACATAGTTGGGAAAAGCCACAGAAATCTCGATGTTTTGTACAGTCTAAAAAACCGTGCGAAGCAGGGGCGGGTAACAATAAAATAAAATAAAACATTCGTGATACCCAATAACAAGTCCTTTCATACAAAGATAAGGAAGGATAAGTCAATGTCTCAACCCAACCCATTTCAACCCATTTTATGTAATCTAAAGCAATTAAATAGCTTCCCGCGTCACAGACATCCAATCACATACAAATTAAAACTGCTACGGCTTCTATCAATTCATCTTCACATATTTGCTCCTATATAAGGCTAAGATTCTCTCACTGTAGCATCACATCTCCTTCACCCTTTCATCTATTACCAAGTATCTGTTACGTCATCGTCATCATGAACAATATCAGTCTGTTTGTCCTGATCCTGGCTTGTCTGTGCATGCTCGCTGATGCCCAGTTGACGTTCACATCCAGTTGGGGAGGCAAGAGAGGTGCTGTTTCTGCTACCATGTCTTGCAGGAGTGAAGAAACTATCGCTGCTATTTATAAGTTGATCCAGGTATGTTGATTTTTTCTTGGTTAAATACGAACTAGCTGCCTTCCTCGGTTTTACTCACATAAGTCTGGATAGTAGATAAAACACGTACAGAAGAATTATATACCTATATACCTAAAAGAAGATATTAAAATTGTATGCAGCGATATTGGTTATTATGTCGGCAATCCGATAAGGGGATGTAGGAGAGCTCATATGCAACCAAATGTGAAATGACTCCTCATGACCCCTATGCCAATGTCAACCATTTTATAGTACCTAATTTTACATTTTATATTTTAATTGTGACTCGATTATGGTTAACATTTGCCTACGAGTCAAAAGCGGTTATTTAGTTATAAATGACCTCTCCTACATCCCCCTAATGGATTGCCGACATATAACCAATAACCCTGTATATTAGATAGGATTAGGATAAATCATATGAATGAAGTAAGTGAAACATGTGGAACCACCTTATTATACCTTACTGTACTGAATTTCATGCAAACAAATATACAGGATGATTGGAAGCTGGGTGCAAAGGTAAGGCGAAGATAGTACAGACAATTTAGAACCATTTAAGCCAAGGTTATCTTAGACGAAGTCTTACAATTTTTTTTTAAGGTTATTAGGTTTACAAAAAGTATTTATGAATTTAAAATAGTTATTTGTTATACAAGAGTGCAAAGTTGCTTTTTAACCGCGTGTTCAATTTTGATGACCGAGCAAGCGAAGGATTCAAAATTAGAATCCTGAGCGTTAGCGAGGGAATCAAAAGAGCACGAGGTGAAAAATCTTTGCACTCGAGTGCAACACGTAACTTTTCATTCCACCTCAGCGAGGAAATGACTAAATGCAAAAAAAAAAAAGTTTACAATCACAAGATAGGTACACTTTTATTTCAGTTTAGGTATTAATTACTACATTATGACAGGTAAGTATTACAGAATAATCTTTAAATTATAACAAAATAATACTAAGGTATAATTAAGAAAATTTTAAAGTAACGTTGCTACAGTTATTTAAATTGAGTGTAATATTTTTGTTTGGTACTGTAATATTGGTGTTAGTCACTTGTGTACTGTTTTTCGGTAAACTATCTGTCATACTTAATAGTTGTACCGATTCATCGGATTCCCTTGGCGTGAATGTTGGAGAGAGAGGGAGATGGTTAGATGTTTCATAACGGCTTATTTTTGATGTAGAAGGGCCAGTACAAGGATCCGATTGAGGCTCTTTCAGTGTAATGGCTCCTACGATGCCTTCACATATTTTAGACTTATTTTGGATGGAATCCTCTATGTATCCCTCTACAACTGCATTGGACTTCCAGCCTCCGTGGCGCTTAAGGGACAGCAGATCAGCTCCGGAATCAGCCAAAAGTGTGGCTGAAGTTCGTCGGAAACAATGACCCGTGTACAACAGGGGTTCTGGAAGTTCAAGAAATGTTGCTATTTCTCGTGGGATACTGCCAATTTTATTAGTACCCATAGGCTGTCTAACACACTTTCCATTGCGATACTGTAGAAAAAATCGATTGATTGGAGTGTTAGGCGGGCGTAAGGCTTGATATTTCTCAACAATCGTTACGTATTCCTTGCGAATGACGAAGTTGCGGTCTCTTTTTGTCTTTGTATTAGGTAAATTAATTAATAGTAGGTCATCTGAATGTTTCTCAATGTTTTTGACATTAAGTTGTGTTAGTTCATTAGTTCGACATGCTCCGTTTATTCCAATAATAAGAACAACCTGTAACGTAAAGAGTATTGTAGTAGATAAATGAATAAAATTGATATGAACGCATAATTATGCCTATCAACATCTACTAAGTATACTATTTAATTGAGATTAATATACTTAAGTAGATACTGAATGTGCAACTGACTTACTTTTGCCGCCAAATATACGGAATCGGGTGCTTCGTTAAGAAACTTTTCAATATCAGATACTGTGAAAACCTTCGATTTTTTTGGTTGATGACCAGATGAGGCTCTTTTTAAAAATGCCACTAATTTAGGATAGGTATCGATGTTTGTCTTTTTTCATCTTTATTGTTGCTTTTAGCATCGAATACGTACTCCATAGAGTGCTTGCTTTCTTGTTCTCGGATAATTCTATAAAATATGCCAGCAAAACGTTTTCTGAGAAAGTTTTGGCTCCTTTTGCTAGTCGCCACGTGTTGAACATATCGTACTGTTTTAAATACTTCTCGCGTGATTGTTGAGGGAGAAAGCTCATTTGCGCATTATTAACAGTTTCAGTCAATTCTGTTGGCGTCAAGCAAACTTCCTCGTCGCTAGAATCACTCATTTTAGTTTTTTCACTTGTTTTCAAGTTTCTTGTTTTTAATATACCTAAGGTTTAACAATGACGTGAAAAAATGCCGCGTAAAGAACCGCGTACAAAGCAAATTGAAAAAAGAACACCAAGAAGGTTCCGAGTCTGAGTTTTTAACAAATTAAAAAAAAGTTGTATGATATATTCGGCACCATAGAGGTAGCAGTAAATAGGTTTAATGTTTTTTTTAATTCACAAACTTAGTGCACACGATGTTCTAAATTCAATTTACTTTATCCTCTAGAGAATAAAAACGGCTTTTCCACTCAGATACTGAAGATTAAAAATACTCTTTCCGAGATGGTGGGATGAAAAAAAAATTGTCAACTTAAAATGTCTGTAAACAAAATGTCTAACGACAAATAAGCCTAAAACTTGTTTTGCTAGATTGCTTACTCATTACTTTAATTAAATTAATTTAATTTGGCCAATAACAAGCAGTTCAGTTAAAATTTTGGGAATATTCGAAAAAAAAACATAAAAATTAGGTTAAAAAAAAATGGTAAGACTTCGTCTAAGACAACCATGGCCTAAATGGTTCTAAATTGTCTGTACTATCTTCGGCTTAAAGCTTTGCACCCAGCTTCCAATCACCCTGTATAATACCTCCCACCTGGGTACCTACTTAGTTTTAAAAACGCAAGTTGCAAGTCTGAGGTCTTGGAATCGATTAGGTAATTTACGGGGAAGTGTAGTTTTCTCAAGATTATTTTTTTAGAGTGGTCAGACTTCAAAACTGGGTACCTACTTCTTACTTGGTCATTTTTGAGTGCACCGTCTGAAATAGTCTAAAATCCGTATCTAAATCTTACGCATCAAATGAAATATCAATTTAATCAAACTAGTACCTAAGCTCAAATAAAAAGTACTAGAGACTCGGCGTAATTAACTGTGTAGGTGCGGTCTAATAATAATTATTTATATTTTTCCAGAATGAGGCCGAGAAACTCCTCCTGTGCCAGAAGCCCTGAAGAGAAAACATCTCACCGAAGTTTTTTATCAAACGTCGCCGCAATGATTAAATGGAGAGTTTGTTTTATAATTATTGTTGTGACCACACGTTTTTAGCGCAACTTGGATCCACGCTGTGTTGAATAATAAGTGTATTGATTCTGCTTTAAATAAAATAAAATAATGCTTAGTTAATTTCTTTGTTTTAATTTAATGTAGTAAGTAGTTAGACACTTAGGCAGCTGTCCCACCGAGTAAAACTAGGAACAAAAACCAGCCAAGTGCTTGTCGGACCACGCGGCACAATGACTAGGGTTATACCTATGTACATACCGTACATACGGAATGTAAGGGAGTTAATGGGAGAACATGTTTTTGCAAATGTAAGTTGGTCGATTTTAAGTACCTAACTACTTGTTAACTTGATCCATATAGCGCTTTGTGGTAGCCGTTACGAAATAATTCGACACTATGTGTCCACACTTATTCATTCTAGTAACACTTTTTGGTCGCTGAGTGTACTTAGTTCCGTCGCTACGACTAGAAATGGGGAACAGTCGACACAGTAACATTTGGTTATAAAGTTACGTTGCTGTGTGGTAACATTGTTCTTAGTCTGCAACCACTTCTCAGAAATCATTCGTTCGTTCATTCGTTTTCGTTCTCTTTTTGTTCTGTGACTGACAAGTTAAAAAATAATAAGAAGAAAACATCAGCCATCACTGTTTATCAAGGTAAATTTTTATTCATATTTTAATTTGTTTATATTGTTCAAATCTATATGGGAAATGAATTTCACTGTGTAATTTGTTGATATAGTTTGAAATTTTCAATGCGCCACCATAAAATTGTGATTTAACCTGTGTAGTATAATTTAAACAATAGTTTGTAAGAACTATTAATAGTTTTACTAACAAGTTTTTACATTCCCAGAGCTTGGAAGCTTTTGCTGTAATATATTTAATAGTAACTATATGTTATGGAACCAAAAATGAACCACAAAATTGTTAAATAATTAAAAAACGTAATTTTATTTAGAGAAAATATTCTAGTCACAGCTGGTCAGGAAGTTACTAGATTATGTCGACATATGTCGACGTGAAACCAAAAGTAGTTACAAAGTTACCGAATTCACAAAATGGTTTATTGCTTCCAGCGATTCTCAAACGTTTGGACAGGCCTGCATATTATCAAATTATGTTTAGTATAGTACTAACTAAAGAGGGCTCGTCTCACCTTATATCGGTTGTGCCTAGTACATGGGTACTGGGCAACAACAAAGACTCTGTCCTGTATTGGCCAAGGACGAGAAAAAACAGCGACCTTGAACTATTAAGGAGAGATGAAAAGTGTGCCTTCGGAGAATTGGAGAAAATTAAAATGTGTCGTGAAACTACAAGGCATAGCTACTTTTGCTGAAGGAATTAGATTAGAGGAACTGTATTCAAATTTTGAGGATACTGTTGATGAGGAGAGGTAAGTTTTACGACGTGTTTTATTCGACAATAATTCGACGACGTGACGCGCCCCACTACCCTGTGTACGTAAAATGCAGTAGTGGGGCGCATCACTTCAGAAGTTTAGACTGGAAGAGCTCATGGACAATGTTTAATACAACTGAGTGCGCGAAGAGTGAGAAAGAGAGGTACGACCACGAGTCGGTCGGTCGAGTCCGTCTAAGGTCAGTTGAGCTGCGCGCTTCCGAAGGAACGCACGCACGTCATAAGACTGTGGTACCGATAAAGCGATGTAATTTATTACGTTTACTAGACTGAGTGTAGATCAGTGCTTAACTATTGGATTCTATTAATTTCAGGTTATTATGGCGTAAGTACTTTTACACGTTACAAAGAGCATGTAAAATACCACATGTTTGATATAAAATGGTATTTTTAACAGTGCTTTTACGAACTTAGTGATTTTGAGTTTTCTATAATAATTTAAAAATACTTACGCTTTTTTTCAAACTAAACTATTATTAATAAAGTATTTCATGTCTTGATTACATATTTAGGATTGCATTAGAATCAGTCTTCTCATTTTAGACGTTGTTGAATTTAAATTTTGTATAGAGACGTATACGACAGTATGTTTGACATCAAGTAGGTAGGAAGGAGCGCCGCGCGGCGCGTCTTTGCCTTTATCCGGGTGCCTTGCATTTACCTTATCAATCCGGTACCTTTATGACGTCTTTACTCACGACGCTCAGTCACAACGAAAACTTAGGGCCCAGTATATTTTCTTAGTAAAGAAAAATAAAAACTACTTACAGACTAGTAAAGTGATAAATAATAATAATATAGCGTACGTAGAGATAGGTATTGCCAGTAATTTTTCCGCCAAATTTGCTCGGTCACCTTAAACATCCATATTTTGTTCGTTTGGCCATCTCATGGAATATCACCTTTTAAATAATTATTATTTTTACAGATACCACAAAAATCGTGAAAATAAAAGAAAACATCCGGCTGAAAAGTCAATTGTGGAAGAATTACAAAAATTGTAATACTGTTTTTGAAATGATGGAAGATAAAGAAACTAAAAAAGATAACGATAATGAAACAAAATGAAACATTTCTCTATGCCATTATACCAATATTTTCCATTTCCCATTGGTACTATGTTATTAAATTTTGGCGTTTTTAATAAACTTCTACTGTCTTTTGGTAAAAATTTATTGAAATCCGTGTTTGAATTGTCTCTCAATATAGTATGTAATTCCTTTAAGGCATTTTGAGGAATCTGGTACTCGAATGCCCATTGCTGAATTTGGTCTTTTATATTTATTGAATGTATTTCGCTGTCAGAATCAGACGATTCTTCAGATTCTGCTGCGGAACTGCTGGTATCCAGCCCCTCATTGACATCACATATATTATGAGAGGTCACAACTGCATCTAATTGCACGTTTGACACTTCGGAAGTTGGTCCACCGGCACTAGGCTGCTTGGTACTAAACTGTACGGCATCAGGGATTACAGAACTATTTTCTTGAATTTTAAATGATGAAGACGATGCATTTGATAAGTAGTCTGGAAAATATTAATTCTGAATTTTAATGCTGACCTAAACTTAAGTTATTAATTAAAATACCCACCAAAATTTCATTTCAAACAATTTAATTTTAAAACAAATAATAAAATGCTTGTGCACGTGCGCTCTATTAATTGGCTTCTATTATTTTTGTATTATGATCAGTAGGCAAACAACAAAGACCTATTTAATCTTATAGGCTGCGATTAAAAAAATATGTCAGGTGGATAACCACTCAGTAACACTTTCTTACATCAAAAAAATATGGAAATAAATAGTTAATTTTGATAAAATTTCAAGTAAACAATATAAGATTTCGTATAAGAAACACAATGTATACCGAATAAATATACTGTCTGAAAAATTATGTACTACTTGGAGATAGATTTTGTGGAACCAATAATTTGTTAACTTTTCTGTAGAAAGTCGATGTGAGTCGGAATCTTTTCGGTTCTTTACTTATTTTCAACTGCAATCATTTGATCACTTCTCGAAACAGTTTGAGAAACAGTGTCTTATTGTGACTTTTTTATTCACATTTCAGTAATATATTGTTCAGTAATAATGACGTAACATTACGACACCTCGTGTAAATATAAATTTTAAGTTATTATTCTAGTAACATGGTGACCACACCGCTACCACACATTTTTACTCGATTGTACACATGTTACAAACTAAACACCAAGTGTTTAAAAATAAGTCTACACAAATGTTTACGTTACGTGTGAACACAAAGACTACTTAAAGTTACTGAAATGTTTTCCGGTCAAATTTTGTACGAACTATTACCACACATAGAGACCAAACCCCACACAGTCACCATGTTTCGTAACAGTTACGAAACGTTGCGACTTGTTACATCTTTAACATATCTGCGACCAAAAAG
Organism: Xanthia togata; assembly: GCA_963853775.1. Classification (NCBI taxonomy): domain Eukaryota; kingdom Metazoa; phylum Arthropoda; class Insecta; order Lepidoptera; family Noctuidae; genus Xanthia; species Xanthia togata. The sequence continues at coordinate 2,045,780 of OY970811.1, read as the reverse complement.
TGCTTTATGGGATAGTTTTCCTTTTAAATTCGTTAAACTAACTGCCGTGAATATTTTCACATATAAAAACCAATCATTTAGCTGGCAAAGTGTCATTTTTGTTATAGTCAAGTTAGTGTCCCCACTTGACTAACAAAAATAGCACTATAAAGCTTATTTCGCAAACGGATCCCTGAATCCAAAAACGGTTTCGAGACACTCACAATGTTTTTAAACGACCTTTCCAACGACACCACACACTATGCGATAGACGAGAAAAAAAAACAAGCCCACTATCTAGATACGTTTATGGGAGGTACCCTTAGGGATGTGACATTGTACAGAAAAAATCGATTTTTTCCGTTATTCATTGTTGACAGATTAAATTAAACACCTGTCTTATCGATAATCACACTGTCACAGCATTAAAGCTCTGTTTTATTAATTTAATAATCAACCAGTTATAAATTTACATTGGCATAAAGTGGTAAAAAGTTTTTTTTTCCATTTCGCTTCTTTCTAATAAATAAATTAAAAGTCTGTGGGCAATGAAAGTTAAAAAATAATAAAAGTTTTGGTAAACGTTTTGATAGTATCCGGCTCCTGCAGGCCTAACATGACACACGCGACAATTACTCGCTCTCGCGTGAGTAATTTTTGTCTATTTCGGTCACTTTCTCGTTTTCTGACAGCTCTTCCATACAAAATAGTCGACTCCTTCTGTCAAAATTGATGTTTTCTCGATAAACCCTAACATGGCACCTTAGTAGGGATAATTTAGGTTTTCAACGTACAGAATTGATGACATAGCGTTAAACGCACAGATGGCGTTAGCGTCATTCATTGACGAACTTCGTAGTTCGTGGTTCGCGGCACTCTGCGGCTTCGCGCTCCTGACTAAAAAACTGAGTGTTGTTGCCGTTGCGGGTGAAAAAAATCGACAGTGAAAAATAAATCGATTTCTTATTAATCGATTTTTTTAAATATATAAATCGATTATCATTTATTTTTTTATCGATTTTTAATAGATTTTTTCTACAATCGATTATTTTTTTCACATCCCTAGGTACCCTAAAAAGCAATTACCTACTTACTTTTGTTTCATAATTTAATTTTATCACATTGTCGGCGTGATTAATAGTATACCCATGTCAAATTACAGCTTTTTAGTACTAACAGTCTCTGAGCTAAGCCGCGTACAGACAGACGATGAAGAAACTACAAGGGTTCCTTGTTGACGACGGAACCCTAAAAACAAATCGTGTTCCTTACCAATGGTAACTTTTTTATTGCTAAGCTTGACTGTGCATAAACATAAATTGAATAGATTCGTAAGCTTTTACCTGTGATACTCGTAGCTACCATAAAAACCTACGAGGTATTTGCTTCATTACCTATTGGTGACAGATATCACTGACGGTCCGTAAATTATAGGAATCGGCCATAATCGAGCGTCGCTGGGGCGGCTGGCTCGACACAGATAACGATCGCTATATGAATTTGGTCGTAAAATTCTAATAGTAGCGTCCCAGTAGCGTCCCTAGACGCGCGTAACGTGCTTGACAAGCACGAAAAAAACCCGTACTTGTGAACCACGTCGCGTGCGTCTGGGTACGCCATTACCTACGACTTTGCGACCGAAATCGCTATCTATGTCCAGACTGCGGGCATTCTCTCTGATAGCTCTTGTCGCTGACCTACGCCTTTTATGGGAAAGATTATAATTGTATTGACAAAGCTTATTTTTTTGTTTTCTTTTGTCATAGATCCATGAGTATCCTCTTGAAAACAAATCCCGTTAAGAGAGTAAATACTCTCTTTGATTTGTAACTTTTAAAAAAAGATGTTTTTATTGTTTTTCTAATAAATGCCTAATTATGATGAATTATTGACTTTAGTAAAATATGATATAAAATAATTACTCCTATGTGCGGCGGTGTGTTCAGTCAGCGATCAACTATTTAGATAATATAGGTATCTGGTATATCTCTTTTACTTACACAGGACCTACAATCGTTTGTACTTACGTTTCTTGAGCGAGAAAATCGGTGATAGCTAGTCGCTTCCTCGTAGGCGGTGGGACAGGTGCGCCTTAGCCTAGGTTGGCACGGGCGATTTTTTTTTGTGTACTGGATTTTCAACGCTCTGCTTAGCGCTGAGAGTTGAAAATCCAACAGTGTGCTTTTTTGCGTCCCAGTGGGTTCGATTTTCAACGCTGACGCTTGAAAATTCCGCCGCGATATTTTTCCGTCCGTTTTAACGCGGGCTTAGGTACAACCCCGGACATTTGCGGCTGACGAATTTCACCCGGGCTTCTTCTTTAGTTTCGATGCATCGCAAAGTTAGATTCGGTAATTGTTGCCTCGTTGGTCTAGTGATCGCAAGCGCAACTGCCGAGTGAGAGATCCTGGGTTCGATTCTCGGTTTAGGCAAAGTATTTTTTTATTTTTTTTTTTTCTAATTAGAGACTTTGTATTCTACAGGTGCAGAGATATGAAATAGCATAGCTTCTAAAGCAATTAAAATACTACCAATAAAATTCATAAAAAAAATATTTTAATTACTAGTCATAATATATTGTTAAAACTATTCAGATAAGTCCTGCTATAAATTAATGAAATTGGACTGCTCCCACCGTCTAATTTCTGAACATACTAAAATTGCTAAGCTTTTAATTTGACAAGTCAGCAGTATTGTGTTGATGTAAGTGGCTCATTAAATCTTCAGTACTAAAACAATGCCAAATGAAGAAACAATAATATTTAAAAAACTGCATCTTTTGACTGTAACAATTGCAGCTAAATGATCACATTTCTACTGACTGACATTCACTTACAATACATCAATTAAGATAAAAGATAAATGTACAACAAATTAAATGCCAGCATTTTTTATAAAATAATTAAAATTGTCCAAATAGTTCTAATAACAGGCTCTACTCTATTTCGCACTATGACGCAGATGGTGACAGTACTGTGGACACCCCACTGGTATCCAGAGACATCCTGCTAGACCCAGTGTGCGGAATATCATCTTCATCCAAGAGTTCCCTCATCCTCCGCTTATAAATCTCACTGTCCGGGTTATTCTCTTGATTCCTACATCGGTCCAGCTTCTTTTCAATAAGTCTGACTTTTTCACGAGCAGGACTTTCAACCATTTTCACAAGTGATCTAATCTTCCTCACAGCTTCAATTAGTACCGCTAACTTGTCCTGCCCAGCTTCTCTAAATAGCATGTCTGTTACGTAACTATCTAGGTTCTCTTGCTCTTTACTTGCTGCATGTAGAACGGCTGCTAAAGCTATTTGTGAGGGAGCGTATAATAGACAAGCGTCATTCAAAAACACCTTTTCAAGGAACTCGTCAATACCTCCTCTCAAACGTTCTGGGTTTGCTAAAGAACATCTGGTTTTAATATCTATCAGGAATCCCTCGACAGGTCGGAAGGGATTGTGAATAGTCAAATGGTAGTTTAGCTGTTGCATCAGTAATAGTTCGTTGTTCAATATAATATCAGAAGCCTTGTCCCTGTCACCTTTAATATTAGCGACGAACTGACCGATGGAGACGTTAAATTCTTCTACTTTGCAAGCCAAATATACACAGGTCGCGAGAATTTCCTTCGGATGATAATCCATGGTTGAATTATAGAGATAAAATCGTTTAAAATAGTGGAACGCAGTTCCAACAACTCCCTTTGGCATTGGAGGGCTGAACCGCTTGCAGAACTCCTTTAGGTGCAGCTCGTACTGTTTCAGAAGCAGTCTTTCCTCGTCAGGAGATAAAAAGAAATTGTACCGTTGAAATTCATCAATGTGTGTTCCATGTTTCGAAATATAGTTAAGGTTATGCTTTTCTCGCAGAATGGCTAGTTCACTCTCGTCGCTGAATGTCCAGAATTTCCTTTGGGAGCTCGTTGAAAACATTTTAGTAACTGTTACTGATTTCCTGGGTTTAAATTAAATACAAACACAATAACAAACCCCACCAAACAAACGGCCTCGTAATTTGAGTTTGACAGTAAATTGACATTTTAACAATATTGACATTGCGACACACTGGGCTGCCCTATTTAAAAAAACATTCTTGAAACAGCTGATAAATTCTAGCTAAGACTTTTATCTATTTAACATTTTCGCAAATTCATGACACATATACGGGAGGTCCAATTCATGACACTTATACGGGAGGTCCATTAAATTTTACTATCTACACACAATTCTTTAACTTTTCTCTTGGAAGAAATCATATCTTATTATTTTATGGCTACATTGCATCATCTGACTTAACGTTTCTCCAAAAGCAGTAATTCTGTGAAAAATGGTCCGAAATTACTGAATGAACTGGCAGGAAAAATATTCTTCATTTCCTGTCTTACATTTTGCATTTTCATTACTATATTTTTTCATGATAACTTCATTTTGATAGCTTACATATTTTTTACAGTTCAAGTTTTAATACTGATAGTACTTTGTTAATTCATTGTAGTTTCAGCAAAGAAACGTGCTCACACGATTTTATCTCTTTCCCACTTGTTGCGTTCCGGCTCTCTATCTCAGACGCATTTGAGTCATCTTCAGTGAGTGCTGCTGATTGTCATAAATTAAAGAAATTAGACTATTTTTATATCAATAATCATTTCAAATCGTAGATAACAAGTGAATTCAAAATGTCGCGACCGGGTGATAGACCAAACCAAGCCCAAACATACAAACTAGTCGTCGTCGGCGGTGGCGGTGTGGGAAAAAGTGCAATCACAATACAATTTATTCAGGTATTTATCGCCGTATTTGGCCGAGATCCGGCTGCGGAACAGATGTTACAGTATACTTAGTTTCTATTCACGATTCTGGGAACTCGTTGTTTCCTTGATTAAATGATGTGTTCATACTTAAAAATAGTGTTTGTGAGGCAGTCTATGTCAAGGCCTGTTTGAAGGCGACTCCGCCCACTGGCGTCACCGCATCTGGTGCTGAAATGCTATCGTTTGGTCTTCCAGAGCTACTTCGTGACTGACTATGACCCCACCATCGAAGACAGTTACACCAAGCAGTGTGTTATTGATGATGTACCGGCTAAACTTGACAGTGAGTACACCTCCTTAACTTTATGGTATCCTGGTGTTTCAATATTGTGGGTGGGTTGAAGAAAGCTAATAATGTCTCGATATTAAAATATCAAGGGCATTGCCTCAATACTTTGTATTCAATGTTATTACTCATGGCTACCTGTTGCAGTATGATCAAATTTCTGAGAATAGTGATCTAAATTTGTATTTAAATTCACTTAATCCTGTGTAAACATGTGATGCACTAATGACTAATATTGTTGCAGTCATGCTTGGGGTAGGCCTTTGTTCCACAATGGGTTTCTTTGTGCTCAAATAATGATGATGCACAATCCCTCATAGTCATCTATTTCACGCAAGAATCTAGAGTAGCGTAAAACCAGTAATCAAATCTCAGCCTCATCCAAAGATTACGCCCTTACATGAGGTACTCCACCATCCGCATTGCAAGGGCTACAATAGAAACTAGCATGAAAATCATCAACATCTGAAGTCAGAATCAAACATAGTGTAAACACATATTTGTTCATAATTATTATCTCCACTATCAAAAAGTTTTGTATCACAAGATGAATGATATCTGATACAATCTTACAGCTTCATGAGTCATCTTATTTTTTTTTCTATTAGTATGGGATACATTCCTTATAAAGAAAATATACTTAATTCACCTTGTGCTTAGATAGGAAAAGACAACTTATTGCATTTCAATAAATTCAAATTAATACATGGTATTTACTTTATAATCTGTATGTGGTCAAGGTATATTTTCTAACAGTAACATGACACCTTGCCAATTTATCTGTAAAGGTGGAATACAGAAAAGAAGTGGGGCCCTTTGCTGAAACATAAAAAAAACAGTTTTAAGCATAGAACTTGGACTGTTAAAATGTTACATTAGGTTTTGCCAACATTGAAATTGATATAGCAAATAAAAGAAGTAGGATTACAATTTAAAATCAGAATAACTTTTAAGGTTTAAGGATGGATGGACTGAGTGGAAGGTGATATTGATAGAAATGGGGAGACTACCGAGATGATGGCCAATAGAGAAGTATGGAAGAAAGGGACATGTTGCGCCAACCACAAATAAATTGGGATCCGGGCAGGAGAATGATGAATAACTCATATTATAAAGAACTGTAGCACACTTTCCACAAGAAAAGTAGTAAGACAAAAAAATAAGTAATTATGTCAGTTGGTAAATTAAAAGATACCTAGAACTTTCAAGTTGAGTTTTAATTATAGCGAAAGCGCTACAGACGCTATAAATACATATTTAGTGCAGCCGCAAAGCATATTTCAATCAACATACAACCTGATGCTGATAACTGAGATGCAAATAGCAAAAAACATTATCTAAATTCCTTCGACTACCTTAGAGCACTTTAGAAACAGTTACTTCATAATCCCTTTTTTCCTCCACAGTCCTGGACACAGCCGGTCAAGAGGAGTTCAGTGCGATGCGAGAACAATACATGAGATCTGGCGAAGGTTTCCTCCTCGTTTTCTCCGTAGCCGACCATGCTAGCTTCGACGAACTGTACAAGTTCCACAAACAAATCCTCCGCGTCAAAGATAGGGACGAATTCCCCATGCTGCTTGTTGGAAATAAGGCGGATTTGGAAAACCAGAGGGTGGTAAGTATCTCCTTGGTACAAGTTGTTCTGTGTGCAGCTGTGAGGTTTGAGTTGCTGATTTTTCTTACCAGCTAGCAATGAGGAAGTGGTGAATCGTTACATATTTTAAAACAAAGTCCCCCGCCGCGTCTGTCTGTCTGTCTGAACGCGATAAAATCAAAAACGACCAAACAGATTTTTAAACAGTTTTCACCAATGGACGGAGTGATTCATGAGGAAGGTTTTGGTGTATAATTCATTAAGGTTTTGTGTAAATTGGCTGAAATATGACGATTATAGTGGAAGATGTCGGAAAAAAACATGTCGACTGCGAGCTTTACTGTGCGCCGCGTAAACCGTAAAAATACATAAGATTTATGTTCTTCTTAAAGTTCATCTTATAAAGTCCGAAATAGCATATAATATGTTTATATTCTAAGGATGACCCACAGTAACCATTAATGACTCCATTATTAACCATCTTTCTGAATTTGATAACAATTTCATTGATATTTTGAGCGGTATTAAATTAATCCTTAGCCAATAAAATATGTTATTTAAATTAGGCATTTAATTTCGATTAAAATATGGTATGACATCTTATCATTTAACCGATAGAGGCCTATTTTCCGAGGCCGGTTTTCCTCGACAATAGAATAGAATAGAATAGAATAGATGTTTATTTCATTAGTTGAGAAAACTGTGTTACATGTCACTTATAAAATGTAATTTTACAAGAGCATTGGGGTATGCATTTTATTTTGGCGCATTTTGTCCGGGGAGGGATCTTTTGCAACCTATTGTTGAGATCTTTTCTCACATAATTGATTTATACAGAACAAGTGTGAGAAATTTTGGATTTAGGATCCCATTAGGTCTAGACCTAAAATTACTTATAAGCTAGGAGTGACTTTACGAGTCAAAGCCTATGCTGACGGGGGGGGGCCGTTCTCTTGTGGAGCGGTTGGCCTCTCTCCGATTTGTTTATGTATTCAATTTCGCCTATCCTGTTTGAGAAAAGGGATGGATTGAACTGTCCATATCTCGTATACGCGGGACCGGGATCGTCGAGGCCGCTGATCGTCAGTGAAGTGAGTTTGTCGATCATATCGTGGTGGAGATCGTGTGCTCTGAGATGCCACGGGTCTTGATCAAGCATTTCCCAGAGCGTTTTTGTTTCAGTGCGACGTGGGAAGGCACCTGCAGCTTTCAGTGCCATTCTGTACTGTCTTTCTAGTTTTCTCAGATTGCTCTTGCTGTATCTTGGTAGGACTTGGATCACTCCATAGTCGAGTACTGGCAAGAGGCACGCCTGTATGATGAGTAGTTTTGTTTCGACGTTCACTTTCGATCGGTACCCTATGATCGAGTTTAGGGCACCTCTTACTCGTTTTGATTTTTCTACAGTTTCTTTGGTGTGTTTATTCATCGATAGTCTCTTATCAAATATGACACCGAGGTATTTTACTTCGTTCTTATATCCAATACGTTCATTTTTCATTTTGATGTAATTTCTGTATCCGTTTGTATTTCCCAGACTAGGTCTTTTGTGGGAGAACATGATACACTCCGTTTTATCTACGTTGCATTGGAGGCCCCATCTCTTGTAGTAATCTATAATTTCCTCCGCTGCCCATTCTGCACGCCTGGTGGCATGATCTGGTTTCTCCGCTGCATTGAGAATGCACAGGTCATCTGCGTACTGAGAGAGCATCTGACCTGCGATTTTTTGCTTTGGTATGTCAGCGACGTACAAGTTAAAAAGCACTGGTCCGAGGATCGAGCCTTGGGGTACACCGTGTGGTACCTTTTTTTCTGTTCCTGTGGTTGTTCTGAATCTGCCTTTGGTTGTTCTGTTCGACAGATAATTTTCTATTATCTTTATGATGTTATTTCGGGCTCCAGCTTCGTAGAGTTTCTTTATTAGGCCCTGATGATTTATAGAATCAAATGCCTTGCTGAGGTCGGTCGATATCATGGCCACACTGTGCCCTTTCTCCAGGGCGTCGCTGATGTATTTGCCGGTCCTTAGTATTTGTGTTGCTGTGCCTCTTTGGCGGACAAATCCATGTTGGTGTTCGGGGATAAGTTCGTTGCTGACTGTGTTTATTCTCGAGAGAATAATGCGTTCGGCCCATTTGCCCATGATATTGAGTAAACTAATGGGTCTGTATGACTTTGGTTGTGTGTAGTCTTTCCCTGGTTTATGCAGAAAGATGCATGTGCTTTCTTTCCATCTTTTTGGGAAGTATCCCGTGTTGATAATGTAGTCCATTATTCGCTTGAACATAGCTATCATTGTATCGCCTCCCATTTTCAAGATGTCCGCTCTTATCCCGTCAGGGCCAGGTGTTTTCTGATTCTTGAATTTTCGAAGGGCTGTTTTTAACTCTGCGTGTGATGTTGCATCCAATGGTTGGAATGGTGTGTATTTCTCTGTATTTTCGTCTTCATGGGAGATATCGGATGTGTGAACGATAGCCGTGTCCACTAGCTTGTCGATAATCTCTAGCTCTGTGTTGCAATTATCTATAAGGGGGAGCCTTTGAGGTGGCTTTTTCATCGCTCTCTGTATACTCCACATTTTCTTTCTGCTGTCGGTTTTATCTTCTAAAACTTTGTTCAAAATTTCTTCTCCGTGTTCCATGAGTTTCTGAGCTAAATTGCGTTTTAGTCTGTTGTATTCTCTCTTTAGTCCGTTGTATCTGTATGTGAATCTTAGACCCCATGCGATGTCTTTTGCTTTATTTCTTTTGTCTATCAACTTTTGAATTTCTTTGGGAAGATTTTATTTTCCTCGACATACTTTTGTTCGAATGATTTAGTCGATTATTCTATCCGTTAGGCCCAATAAAGTAAAATTATTCACAGACTATAATATTAACCCTTACTTTATAATAGAGATTTAAACAGCGTGTACCTGCGTGTCCGCAGGGTCACATTCGTGCTCGAAGTATGTCTAGTTGCCGAGTCCTTAAGGTCACAGCGGGCCTCAAACAATGAATAGTTTAAAAGATATCACAGATCCAAAATTACGCGTAACAAAGTAATTATATTGTCTTTTGTACCCGACTATGGCAAAGCCAAAAAGAGGATTATGAGCCTATTCATTCCAATAAATCCGAGACAAGGGCCCAGGAATCCCAGGGTTCTCCTATTTTTACACCTATAGCTTTTCAATTTTTTGCCCTCATACTAATAACAATACACTGGTTTGGTAATAAAAGTGAATAGTACCTAGTATGCTCTACTATAGCAATGATGTCATCCTCTATAAAACATTCATTGCCAGTTTGACCTGAAACTAGACAACAGTCATCTTAGTAATAAATATATGTATACGCTACCACTGAATACATAACAGTACAAGTACAGAAGATTCACTCCGCAAAATCATACACAATAAAATGCAATTCTAATGACCTAAAGTTATATTCACCTAGAAGTGGTATCTTTCTATCACATACTCTTTTATCTTCTGACTGCGTTACGTCCACAGAATTGGCCCGACGAGTCGAGCCCGCCGCGTACTTGTAGCTCCATATGAGTGCGTTATCTCAAGCCAGAAAATATCAAATATCGTCATTTGAGTGTAATGGATAATTAGGACATCAGCTTCTGGGCTTCTGGCCTGACAGGACGAAGATCACATTGAAACGTAGACAGAGTATCTGTCTATGCATGGAAACATTTCACAGTTACCATTCAAAAATACTCAATATTCTCCATTCTGCAATAAGATGTAAAATGGAATTTCCGAATTTCGGATTTAAGTCATAGGGAATCCTGAAACCACAATGTTTTCATGTTTGGATTACATACGTTTATGAATGACGATTGTTATTGTTTAGCGTTTATCGTGAACATAATATAGTAAACACGTATTCTTCCTGTTTTGTAGTAGATTTATTGTATTCAGAAAATGCCCATTGAGCTCATTCATAACTAATGTCGTTATCGCCGCAGACCGACGAGCGATGGTGAGTTCGACCCCCACTCGTTGCACAAGCCACCCACCTATGAACAAAGTATTCAGAATACCGATAAAATATTAAATCAGGATAAATTATTGTGTCAACTAATTGTTAGCGCGTCAATTGCTGTAGTAATTGTGGATCATATTCATTATAAATCCTTTATGAGGAAAATGAAACTGGAGTGCTGGACACATAATTATTACGTTTATTATACTCAGATGAAACTGAACTACACGGATAAAGATTCATTAGTGAATCATTCAATTAGTTTATGTTTTGCAAATTCGCACAGTGTAATCTAAATTAAGTCAATTTATTATATTATAAGGTAAAACCCACACTAATGTTTACAGGTTTCACTGGAAGAGGCACAAGCCCTATCGCGCCAACTCAAAGTCCCATACATTGAGTGCAGTGCGAAAGCACGGATGAACGTCGACCAAGCTTTCCACGAGCTCGTCAGACTAGTCCGTCGTTTCCAAGACGCAGAGCGCATCAACATCAAGTCAGACTATGGTGGTGGCAAAAAGAAAAAATGCACCATCCTGTAACACATTATATCCGTAGTGGGATTTGTTCAATTCGTTCTACATTCAAAGTTCGCGCCGTTCCGATGACAGACGATTTTTTTTATTTCTGAAAAGATGTTTGATTGTTTTTTTTTAATTATTATTCTGGAGATGTACTGACTATCTAAGGAGGATTTAGTCGACTACCAAAAGCTTTATTTAAAAAAAAGTGTTTAGCTCACTCTTAAGTTAAACAGTCAATGAGGGAATAGATAGTTTGTACATTTGTAATGAAATTATTCGGGTTGTAATATAATTAATATTTATCAATACATCTCCATTTTTATCTACTTCATTAGTTTTATAAAGCATACAAACAGTCTTATATTTTTATTTATTTATTTCATTTTAGTTTTTAAGCATTATTTACATTATTTTAGTGGAAAAGCACATTAAAATGCAATTCACCTGTTTCTTGTTGTTCTCGTTTAAGAATAAATGTGATGCAATTGCACCAAATTTTTATCATTTTGGTACTCATTTGTCTCTAGTGCCATACTTTGAAGTATACTGTGTCGAAATTTGAACCCAAAATATTGCATACAATGTGGCTTTAATTTAAAAGATTTTAAAATAATTAATTAGCTATTAAAATTAAATAATTGAGTTTTTTTCTTCTGGGTATATACAGTCAGCGACAAAAGTGATTGAATATTTCAAAGATTCAAAACTGTTTTAAAAATGAAAAATAATACAATGAAAACAATGTGTTTATTTTAAAGTAATGATTGATTTCTTTAATATTCACAGACTTGCTGGTGATTTGAGTTTTTCATAATTTGGTAGCTAAAATATATAATCTTTACAGGCACGTTTTCAAAAGAAAACGAGGCGTAAATAATATACAATCGAACAAAGATTTAATTTTGGGTGTGTGTCAAAAGCCTTTTCCCAAATAACAGTTAAGTTTAGCACATTTTTTTTTAATAAAACGGTGCTTAATATTATAGCTTTATAACCTTTTAGCACAATTTTCGTGGGATATAATCCCCATAGTTATTTTTTTATTTAGTTTGCGTCTTCAAATGCAACATATTTTCTATGCGATTCTTTGTTTGAATAAATCTTGATATTTATTATTATTTTCGTTTTTAAAGAAGTCAGGCCCGATTTGGACGCGGATTGCTTTTGGTTATATGATAATATTGTATCATAAGAGTACAATTATTTATTGTGTAATCAAAAAAACAGTAACGCATTTACGCATCCATATTTAAAAAAAAAAAAAAACTAAAACTAAAAAGTCGTCGGTATTCTTTTGAAAGTTCATCAAAACTTATTGACGGGTGTAAAATAAATAACACATTTTTAATTAATAAAACTGCGTGGAAAATTATATAAATATTTGTACGTTTAATATTATAGACGTCTAAATACCAAATACTAATGTGTATAAAATATTTTTGTTACTTTTTGTCGTTCAATAATTAATTTTAGGTTAGCATTAGTAGTTTGAATTTAATGTATCATTTGAATAGAAAATGTAATTTCTACAATTATTCCATAATTTAGTCGGATAGACACATTTTTATTGAACCGAATTATAATATTATAACCGATTGAAATAAGCAATTTTATACATAGAAGTAAGTTTACTGTTCTGGTAACAATATAATTGTATTCAAATGAAACATTGAATTTTTTACAAGCAGTTTGGAAATGTATATCATAAAATAGCTTTCTGGTTATTGATAACGACTAAATATATACTTCTTATGATGTATCACAACAGACTATGTGCCAATGACAATATTAAGATCCTATGTGATAGGTCCCATAGACTCTCAAGTTCGCCAATTACACAAGACGGTTATGAACAATTTATAAATATTATAAATTAAAGTCGCTTTTCGTGTCTGTCTGTGACCGCGTTGTTCTTCTGAATTCCGCAACTGATTTTAATGCGGTTTTCACAATAATTTAGATAATTTATTCCAAAAGGTTTATGTGTATAACACATTATTATCAAAAACTAACTGAATCGACAGACGTCCTGTCCAAATTTCAATACAGATGTAAAGTTTTATTTTCGTAAAAACCTCATTGGGGGTTATTACTTCAATTTTATAACATAAAATAGCCAAATCGGTTCAGCCATTCACAAGTGATGCGCTTATCAACGAACAGCATTTCATTTTTATTTATATAGATAAATAATCTCGATTTTTTTTCAAGTCGTGAAAACCGTGCGTAGGGCGGGTCGTCAGTTTTTAATATTTAAATGTATGATGCTAATATGAACCGTTACCTCTAACCAGAAAGTTCACAAACATTTCGTAAGTTAATTTTAAAAAGAGATATATATATATATTTTTATATCATAGTATTGGTTTTTACACATTTTTTGCTAAGCATGTATATTACTTAGTTGGTGCACAACTGATTTTGATACACATATTTACAATGATTTTATATCGATTTAGCTTTTAAAGTAATCTGTAGAGAGAGAGAGATGTTTTTACAATAATTGTGTTTATCAGCTTGTATAAAATAAGGGAAAGATGTTTTTTATGAACTTTTTTCGTGAATGTAAGATTGGTCACGTTTTACTGGTAAAAATTATATTAAAAACATATTTAATGGAATCAATATTTATTTATTTATTAGCGAGACTGCATTAAATATTGTACAGTCGGTAACAGTATTTTTTTTGTGTTGTGAACTCATTCAGTATGTAATTATAGTGTGTCATAAGATTATACCTACATTATTCTAATTTAAAATACTGGTTCAGTTATTAATGTTTTCAATGCGATGTCTCCGAAATATTCATATTTATTTTGTACCTATGTATTGCCTAAATAAAAATTTGTGTGAAATCTAGTTGTTTTGCGTAGCAACCGCCCAACAGGCAACATAAATAAAAAAGACGAATTCGAATTTTAGAATTCAACACTGGAAACACTGATAACTTTTATAGTCTGTGTTGCCGCGTAAAAAGAACCAGAAAACTCGACTTGTAAATAAATTGTTTTATGTATTGTGAGCTCGCTTGGAGTATAAAATAGGTGATTATTTTCCGGAAGTAGCCCTTTATGGGCCCATACCATGTAGAGATTTCAACGATGGAGTCACAGTGCAGGTGCAATATTGTAAAAAGAGCTTTAACTTGTGGCGTTCTATCGCCGTAACCTACTAAAATGAGAACTGTTGTCCAGCTAACTATTGTATTTGTAAAATAAATCATTGTAACATATTATGCTTATTATTTTTAGGAATCAGCAAAATAAGCATTTCACCTTCATTTAGAAAGTTTAATGTCAGTTAAAGTAATGCCTGTTGTACTATAGTTGGGCCGTATTGAACAGAGTATCGCATCGGGTTATAAACGTCAATACAACAATATTATATGCTGATTATGCTTATGCTAATCCAATAAAAGCCACAAAAACTAACTCGAACGATGATTTATTACTTTAATCACATTATATTACATGTATAAATAGTCTACGCGTGTTCACTTCCTGGTGGCGAGGGCTGACAGGTCTGCGATGCAGCGGTCCAGGGTCGCCTTCTCCTGGTCGGGGGTGATGGCCTTGCTCACGTTGGTTATTACCCAGTCCACCAATTGTCTCTGAGCCAGGCGACGTTCTAAGTTGGACTTCTCGAGTTGGTAGTCAAGGCGACGCTTTACCTGGAATAGAGAAGTGTGGGGTTAATTTCGGTATATTTGGGCTGTCGAATTCAAATTCTCGCCATTACGATATCTCTATGAATTACGGCGCGATACTCTCGTCCGTGTAGATACGCCTAAGCACTAGGTTTATGGCCTATAAATAAATGAGGATTCTAGCTCCTATTTAACTTTGGTGTTATAGGGCATGGTGTGGAATAAACATCTTTTAAGTGTAAGCGCGGCTTTCCCATAACAACAACTTCACTTACAGCGGTCAGCCGGACATCCATAATGTAAAATTAAAATAATGCAACTATTAACAGTAGTGAAAAGCTGACTTCATTCATGGACAAGGCTATATTGCTTGGTTATTCAAATTCAAGCCTCATTTTATACAACACTAGCTAATCCCTAGCTAGGCATGTGTCGCAATGCCTTTTTTTTTTTTATTAGTAACCTCGGGCGCGCACTCAATAATTTACCAAAGTTTCATCTCAATGGGTAGAGCTATTTTTGAGTTCTTGCGAGACTAACGCACGGCATTTAATTTTTATATATAGAAGATAGATAGATAGATGATGAATCAAAATTGATCACCTCACTTGCCAATATAATAAAAGCTTAAATAGCTTATCCAATGTCTATTTACCTCAGAGTAAGCGTTCATGAGACGTTCCCTGTACGCAGCCTCGAGCTGCAGCAGGACATTCTCCTTCTTAGCCTGGATGAGAAGCTCCTGGCCCTGTGCACGCCACTGAGCAGTCTTTTCAGACTCCACGGCCTGCTCCAAATTCTTGATGGAGTCAGTGCGGCTCTCGTTCCATTCTGTTTCGATTGTCTGGAAAAATTGAGAATTTCTTAAAAGTAGTTCTTAAAAAGGTATAAAGATAATGTATATAAAATTGTGTTTATATGGGATGCAGTGTGTAGAGTATTCGCTCATAGGGGCAATGCCAATGCGATGTGGAACCAAATTGGTCAAATAAAAAAAAGCTGAACTCAATTCTGAGTTCTAATTAAGCTATTATTTTGAGATTGCAAACAGACACTTCAATTTTATTTATTTGTATGTATGTACCTATTGATAAATAGATAGAAATGAGTTACTTACTTCAACTTCCTTGTCCAACCAGGTAGCTAGGCTAGGTCCGAGTTTCTTAGCGGCAATACCGACCATCAGTAGCAGTGACAGACCGGTGTAGTATTCGTGCTCCATAACGTAGATCTCCTTGCTGCAGAGATAGGTAGCCAAACCAACTCCGAAGGTATAGGGACCGGTCACACCGGTCTTAGAGTGGAAGAACTGGAACCTGGAATGGGTAGTTTGAAGATTGTTTATTTTGTGTGTTATTGTATTAGTGAAGTTAGAATCTTTATTTGCTGCTTTCATATTATAAAAAATCTGTAGGCTTTAGGTTAAATAATATAAAAAAAAATACATTTGAAATCACTTAATATTTACTGGTGTAATTTAGAATGAAAAGAAAATTTTATTTATTTGGTTGATTAGTCTTAGGCTGGCCTATAAACATACATACAGCCCAAATATCTGTATAAACTAAATTCTAACTGGAATTCACAATCTGAATTCTGAATACCATACATGATAATTGATAATCAATTTCTTTTACAATTTCACATACATTTTGACTTTAATAATTATTTCTACTTACTTACTAGGTAAAAAAACTGCTAAAATTAAATTCCCTCTTTTTGTTTTATTTTTTTACATTACAAAACCAATTTTTACCGATAATCCCAGGTTGGGCAGTGTTATTGGGTCTTTCCATGAGGAATTTCACAGTAGCAGACTGGAGTCTGGATTTGTACTTGGTTGGTAATAGGCTTGCCTCCTAACATAGGACTTGAAACAACTGGTGAAAAGTGGGTGTACTAGGTCCACCTCTGCCTAACCCTCCATGGAGTGCAGGCGTGATGTTATGTTATAAATTGCTTTTTCAATATAGGAATCATACCATTCTTCAGGGATGAAGCCAAGCCTAACTTTGCCAGGCTCGCCTCGGACTGGCCTGGGGAAGTTTGTATCATCGCGGTTACCGGAGACGGCTGACGCGGAGCCCCGTGCGACCAGCGCTGTGGAATGTCTGGTTGCAGCTGTAAATTATTTAAATGATGATTAAATATTAACACTACTATAAATAATAAAGAATGGCAAAGGCCTTCTGCATACAGCATGATGGAGACTCAATAAGAAAGACTCCACACATCAATTATTAAAAATCTTATCTGAAAATAATAAGCATTTTAATATTTGATTTGTGAGGTTTCTAGAAATATTAGACAAGAGCAATAATAATAAATAGCATATTATATTACACTGTATCCCAAAACTTAAAAACTTATGACACTAATCAGCTGCAGTGCGGAATATTTTATTATCAGCTGCAGTATGTACCCATATTATAGGTTATACTACCTTTTTAAGCTCAAATATTGAAATTGAACGGCTGGGACAACTTAATTAATATTCACAACTCATAATAATTATGTAAAACAGCAAATTTTCGGTCGGTTTAAACTAAATAATTTCCACAATCGCGGAGACACCCGTCAAATCGGTGATTACATAAACCTCCGTAACCCAGGGTTAAGGTTAAAAACTAAACATTAACAACACATTTAATAACTTTTATACACATTTTATTCGTTATTTACACATACCTGAACGCAAAGCTACGCGCGATAGCATTTTGTAAAAGCAATTTGCAATTTATTTTACGAAAATCGACAGCCTCCGACCAAAATGTACTTTGCGTTAGGGATGTACTACTACTACAAGAGATCGATAACAGAAAAAAAAGTAGTCGATTGATTATGTTAAGTTTAGTGTTGTACTTTTTACAATATTGGTACTGGTAATCTAAAACACGAATAGAATCTAGAATAGAATAGAAATGAGTTAATTCACTATAGTAAATTAGTATGTTTTTAACAGCTTCACCTGCTGTGACCTAGTTATGATTTTATTACTTGGTCATGATGACATTCGATCAATAACTGGGACAGCTTCTATTTTTGTTTATTTGTGGCTGCCTGTGCCCATTTTCTATATCTGTAATCGGTATCATTAGTGGCATATTTACACATCGGTGGTTGTTAAGCTATGGCCAATATGCACCACTGGATCTGGCAGCGAATGGTGAATTGATGGAATTATTTATTTTTATCTTCACGTGATTTTCTGTTATTTTGCAAGACTTTTACAACTTTTACGACTTCAACTTCAACTCTTCTTTTGTGGGGACACAACAACTTTACCAATACATTTTATTGATTTTATTTGATAAACTTGAATGTGGATGTCATTATGAAGCTGTGTTAGAAGCTCGTACTCTGTGGAAGCTAATGCTATGAACCGATGTCCGCAATGGTGACATTTTAGCAAAGAAATTGTTGAACAACTCCGAAACAGCCAATGTTATTTTTAGACCCTTTATTGATTTTTGAACGTAACTGGTTAGTTTCTATTAGTTTTTGAACGCTTCACAATCTGTCAATTTGGCAATGACAATTGATGTGTGTTTTATTGATATGAAAGTGAGATTGTAGTTTTTTATGTTTTTGTGCGAAAACATAAACTTATTCTAAAATGGGGCTCGTCACATCCTGCTGTAGACCTTCAGCTTCCGAGGTGTTGACTCCTGACTCTGTAAGTTGCCATAGTTCACATACAGATACGTTTAAAACTCAACTGGTATTGCATAAACCTTTTGTTACCTATTTATTATTATTTCTAGAATGCGTCTTTCGCATTGTACATTTAAAACTGGTTTTTATTACGACATTGATTATCTAGGTAGGTACTAAGACCTTCAGCGTGATTTGTAGAGCCGGCAGAAACTCTCTTAACCATAAGTTTAATTCCTTAAATCTTTGCAAAACACTTCAATATTTACTTTTTACCTTCTTTACCATAATGAACAACAATAAGTTTATTTTTTTAGTTGAAACTAAAACATTATTTTTCATGTAAAATAACAATCAAGTTCCTTTATTTTCAAAAAATAAATACAAATATTATTCGTGAACTTCTTGTTTGGTATCAGGAGACCAGACGTCGTCAGCAGAGCGAGGCTGCCGAGCGTCGCGCGGCTCAGGAGGCCGCCCGCGGCGTCAAAGACCCCAGCAAGATGGAGCGCCTTCAAAAGAGATCAGAGGAAATAGAGAAGAGAGAACAGGAACTGAGCAGGCAGGGTGGCCCTGGTTTGAAGGCAAGAATATTCTGTATTTGAATTCAGAACCTCAGATAATCATCAAGTTTTTGAAAAACAAATTATGACATGCAAGACAAAGTACAAATTACATGCATCTCATATTTTTTAGAATCAACTGAGATTACATAAGACTAAAGTAGATAGTTGCTTAAGCGGCAATACATGTTTATTGCTTTAAGATTGGGTATTCAAATATATGAATTCAGAATCACAGATAATTATCAAGTTTTTGAAACCTGAACTAAACATCCTACATGATAAAGTTCAAATTGTATTGTTTCTGAAATTTTAATACAAATTTTAGTAAAATTATTAATAATTATGTTGATGAATTATCTAAGATTGGGATACAAGTATGAGAGAGGGATTGGGGATAGTCATTTCATCATTTTGTTTCAGGATAGAAAGAATAATGTACCTCTATAGGTAATAATTACAGCAAATCATAAAAAACACAATCGAGGTTGTGAGATGCAATCAATATTTTTAAACACAGTAATAATTAGCTTTTGTTATAACAGAAAATAATTTAAAAACACATTTTGTGGTATTTCATATTAATGCAAAAGTGACAAAAAAACCCCAAGAAACGATGCAACAATAGTTCATTAATTTATTGTGTCTCACTTGTTGACGCTTGAGTTATTTATTTATTTATTAAATTTTACAGTGGACAGCCAACTGAGATCAGGCTCCCAGTGGGAGCGGTCAAAGCGGTCAGACTGAGCCCAAGAGCCCTGAAGACAAGAATGATAAATACAAGTATAAGAACTGATCGCATCAACAACACTGCCACAAATCTGTTCTACACAATATAATGTTAGTTACATGGAGTAGTAAGAAATGGAGGGTGCATAGAGAATTTTTTTTTTTACCCAAAATATGTAAAGATGCCTACAGATTTTCTTGATTTTCGAAGGTAGTTATTGTCGCTTGATATGCTCTATTTTGTCGATCAATATGACCTGTCAGCTTATTCCAGATTTGCTCGATTTTATCGATTGTTACTGTCACTTGTTCTATTGAGACAGACGTAGAGACTTAACTTGTTGATATATCGATCGAAAACAAAATTGGTTTAAACACAAAGGTGTCGATCATCAAAAATCATTCAAATCTGTAGGCACCTTGAGAAATCCTCAGTAGCCCCGGTAGTAAGAATGTGGCAGGTTATTCCTGCAAAGCGAACCATTTGTTAATACTTTGTGAAGCACTACTACTGCAGCCATGCACCCTTTCATATAACTTAACTGTATTGTATTCGCTTTTCACTTGATATTGAACCTTATATGTAGAGAGACATGGTTGAAAATTGTATAAAGTATATGGTAGCACTATATTTCGGATAATGTGTTTAGGAGTTATGAACTCTATGGCGGTAGGATAAGGTTCAATATTGTATGTTATACTAGTCTCGTTTCTGTCTGTTAGCCACGTAAGATAAATTGAAATTGATTAAATCCTGGACGAGCCAAAAAAAAAAAATGTCTGATCATGATCAATAATCATGATGACTTTTATATTGGAATAGAATATAAAAAGTATAAATTATACTATCGTAAAAGACATTTTCCTGAAGGTATTTGGCGTGCCAGTTTTTATTTATTTCGGAAGCATCTCCAGAAAATTGCATTTTTTTTATACCAGTGGTTTATCAATATCTTGTATGGAGTGACAGTACAACAGTAATTCAAATTTTCTTACTTTCTAATCCATGATACGAATGTTTACAGAAGGACGCACGACCGCACGTTAGTAATAATAAAACCAGTATAAGCTGATCTCGCATTGTATTGTACTATGCTAAGCTAGCTCAAGGTCAAATTGTTACTCTTGTGTTAGAAAGTTAGAGAAATTAACTACTAACTAATTGTCCCTAAATACAAATCACAACTGTCGTTCTTTGACAGTTGTATGAAATGGCTATAACGGCAAACGTTCGCTTACGTTCATACACGCACGCCGGGTGCAAGTATTTGGCCTTGATTTATGGTTCATAATTTCTCGAAAATAGTTGCAGGGCTGAAAACCGAATTGTGTAGTCGCCTTTTTAATGACAACTTGAAATTACTGTTTTTATATCTATTGCGATATCTATGAATGATTCTACATTCATGGCTTGTCTTTAATTATATCGAATGTTTAAAATATAACTAAGCGATACTTATTTTTCTTATTGTTGTAGTAAGTGTTAAATGTTAGATATTGTGAATAATTTATATTGTAGCCACTTTGCGAAATTTATTTGTGCTTAGAAACGGTTGGTTTTGCAAAATGTCTGGATTCGTTTGTGTTACACTTGTGGTTATTTGCTATTTTATTTGTATTTTTTAGCTATCAGGATATTTATTATATATAGAATGGAATTGGCGAAAAATTAGGTATGGTACCGGTTTTGGGATCATTACGCAAAGAAATCTGCATAAGATTAAATTCAGACTGAAGCTCGTATATTTTTATCAGAATTGTTGGAAATCTATAGGAATCGAACAGACTTACCTAATTTATCATAGGATCACACACATTGGCCTATTGTAAATAGGGTGATAGAAAATATAAAACAACAATTTTGTCTCGATTTGTAAAACTTATATATTGCTCAATATTAAGAAAAAAAAAATACTTATACTATACAAAGTTTTAGACCTGTTATTATAGATCATCAGTATTTTTGCTATTGATGCATAGACTTGAATGTCTGCATCTGCGATGTGGCTACTACATACGCACTGATTGTTGGCACTTATTTATATTACAAATAAATGTAATTAAATGTGTTATAAATCTGAAAGTGTTTATCTTTCCATCAGATCATAATTGTCCTTCCTGCAACCTTCCGTGGTCCACTTGGAAGTCTGAATGGTCTCCGAATCCAAGTGGGAAGGTGTTCATGGACCCTTGTACTACCAAGGGCGGATCCAGGGGGGGTCACGCATAATAAGACTATGTGATGATGGACCGTGGAGTTTACTGCTGGCTATTTTCCATAGGAAACGACCAACTGGAACCGTGCACCTAGCTTCTGACGTTTCATAAGTGCCCATGTAGGTTTATTTGAAGCTAGCAACTAGACGAGTAGACGTAGAAATTAAACACCCCAGAATAGCACAAAGTACATTTTATATAGGGAGAAGTGTCAAGAAAAGCCGCCGCGCGCTGCGGGTCCTGGGTGGCCCCCCAAATCTTAATCCCAAAACATGGTCAAAATATACCTATTCAGTAAGAAGTAGTTTATGGAGGCTGAGGATGAAAACATTAGAGCGAGCGAACTCCTATTTCCGTAAAGATGTTCAATAGAAACCTAATCGGAAATTCCCCGACAGGCTTAGTCCACCACTGATTGAAGCCTGTCCTGACTGTACCCCAACCCAACGCCGTATGTGACCCCTCCTGACTCGAAGGCTGAATCCGCCCTTGCGTACTACTCGGGCTACTTCGGACCTCGACGGAACGGCAGCATGGTGTGGAATTGGACCTATGTCACAAACTATGCACCACCTCCTATCCCACCCTTGTGCCTCAAAACATGCAGTAGAATTAGTGTCTGCCCTGCCACCGATAAAGCCGCGCGCCGTGGAAGTGGCCAAGTTTTGGGCCAACAAAATTTTAATTAGGACTTTAGCTGCTTGCTTTTGCAAAATTTTTTTTTGACAGCTGACGGTTGGTACTAGGTTCGGTCCTCAGGTTAGTTGTGTAATCCGTCGGCTCTGGACACTGGCCGCGTCCTATTTAATTCTTCGGGAATTAAAAGCGTGATCAAAGAGTATAATAATAATAATATGGGAGGGCGTGATTTATGTTCTGTGTACTAAAATAAAACGTTTCTTTCTCTTTGATGAAACGAAACGCTTTTGACAATCATCTGTTTGCCTTTGCCGAAATTGTTGTCAAAATTGACAAGTCAAGTAATAAAACACCGCGCGTTTCTCGACTTGCGATCGGTTTGTTGTGATAATCTCGTATTTTATCAGTATTATTACAGGAATAATGTCTGACTCGAGAGACGGAGATAAGAAGGTAATAAATAGTTTTTATATATAGTGTAACTGATTTGTGAATTATGTGTGTTATCGCACGAGTGTCGGTCGGTTGTAAGAAGCTTTTATTTATCTTCCATGACCTTGTTACGGCTTAGAGGTCGACGATGGGTCAATTAAGTTTTGCTTCTATCTTGCACACATGTCGTGATCACGATAATAAAACCGTTTTGAGAATGTTTATGGAACCACGTTTATAGAAGCTAGATAACTCCGCAATAGGTAGCACGATGAGTTTGACATAAAATAAATTGTGCGGAAAATGTTTGGCGCCTATTTTTGAAAGTAGGTTTTGAATTTGGCATAAATTCAAGAAATACATTTTTAATTTAAAACAGGCTGCTTAGAAATATCTAGGATTACTTGGAAAAAAAAAATGTGGCTACAAGAAATTAATCGTACCTACATTTTTCTGCAAAAATAATTTTACCATACTTGTTCATTACCTTGAAGAGGCCTTACCTATTAGCCTTGAGCTGTGATAAACGTAATAAAAAATTTGCTTCATCATCACCTGAACACAATTTTTATTCAAAATACATTTTTTTTTGCTAGATCATTTCATGACAAACAATTTATAGGCAAATAAATGACTAAAGGCGTGTTTTTAGAAATAATAAGTTGCATCATTTGTTGTATTTGGTGTACTTAGATTATTAATAATCAAATTATATAAAACTATAATGTATTAACTTTTGTTTCTGCAAAATAATTGCCTAAAGTATGACCACACTCAAAAGTTCCATGAGTTATCTTCAAAAAAGCTGAAATTCAGATAAAAAATTAGAACCTTTTTCTGTGGTCATACTATCTAATTGTGAAGATCTTTCTGCTTGTTACACACTTCTTGCAGCAATAACTCTAATAATATTGTTGAGCTTAATTTCTTTTTATTCACAAACCTTTCAGGCTGACGACAACAGGCTGAAGCCAGCGGTAAGCTTACTTGGCTGGATTCTTCTATGTTATAGTTTATAACAATTTTTCATTTATTTGTGTACCAATTTGGTGTAGATAATATTTATGTGTATACTGGTGTATTATTTGATTAGAAATATTTTAATTTATAATTCTCTTCCATATTTTTTTTTGTTTTATCTTTATAGATTTTCATTCAATATAAGGAGTAATAGTTCTTCTTTTTATTATTGTCTGGTCTTAGATTTTAGATAACTTTATTATCATTCCTATCATCATGTCTAAAGCTATTATTAACAATTTGTGTTTGTTTTAACCTATTAAATAAACAAGCATGTTTAATTTTATTATAGCTTAGTAAATAATAACATCTTGGTGCTGTTATTCTAACATTTATTTTTAGCTATTAGGAACATTTTTTAATTCTGAATCATATTTTAATTAATGTTAACTGGTTAGTAACCCGTGATAACAGTCATTTTGCTAATATTATTTATAAAATAACGACTGCATGAGCATTTTCTTTCCTTGTATGCATGAATTTTACATTTTATTCATAGATTTACGCACAAATTGTGAGTAGCGGGAAAATCCATAGAGTAAACCTGAGAAGAAGGAAATCCACGTTTTTATTTTTTTCCACTGGTATCTAAAACAGTAGCAAAACAATCGATATATCGGAATATTTGATAAAAAAAATGTAGGTAGGTACGTAATAATTGTTTAGAGTCATGACAAAATGATAAACTATAATTAATTGGGAAATTGATTTTAAAAAACACGCAATTTTATTAAGTATGACAAGCACCTCAGCAATAACTGTGTATCGAATTGATTAAATTATTGTTAAACGACTAGGATATAATACATAAAAAAATCGGCTACTGCATCTTCTGCAAATAAAGATTGATTATTATTTATGACGATTATAACAATCGTGAGGCCTATAAAACAATGGTAACTGCGGTATTTACCTTAATTACCTACTCCGTTAACCGGAGGGCGTAACTATATCAAGGTGATTAGGGAAATACATTTCCACGACCATAGATTTAGGAAACCTTACACAATTACACCTTTATAAAGGACAACTCTTGACAAAGATGGTCCACTGCTTTAGCGAGTCGTCTCCATCGGCTACGAATATTAATGAATGGCAATCATCACTGAATTTGATGTTTTTACCATTTTAGGTGTGAAAAAGGAATTTGAAAAGTTTCCAAATACCTACTTTTTTACATCGTAAAAGTAAATATTCGGTGTTACGATAATAATTATTGCATTTCATTTCAATATTTTAGTTCACTAGTTTTTCTTATTTCCATACAGTAATGCCAAATTAATCAAAACAGCAAAATATTTGACAGCTATTTGCGACGTTGCTCACTTTTTGTATAAACGCTACAGGAGCGTCAGGAGCTAACGATTAAAACCATAAGTATTAATTTAAGCATGTAGGTATTTAACGCGGCGACAAACTAATCTGATTTAGGGTTTTAAAAATAATTAAAATGGGTAGCAAAAATAATAGGTTGGCAGGTACAAGCAAGTAACATTTTAAGTATTTATAAAGTAGCAGCTTTCTATTGAGTGGTAAGCTTTGTTTAAATTTAGTGAATTTATTGCACTAGACACCGTTGTGTGGTCACAGTTCTAACCTAATAGTCCGTGAGCTAGCAACATGTTTTTCGGACCAATTTCCAGCGATAATTCGTTAAATGCTTCAGAGAGTTGTATTCTTCAGCATGGTGAACGTCAGCTGCCGCTCAGTGGGTGGGTGGGGCAACGGCAGACTCTCAATCACGTAAAAAAAAAAATGTTTTCAATCATTTCCTCCCGACTGAAAATTTATTAAATGATAGTTAACGCAATTATTCGAAGATAAAAAAAGTCGGCTGGCCGTACGTAGGTACCGCGGTGGATTATTAGTCAGCTGGTCACAAGAACATGCAAAAAAAAAATTGTCGTTCAGTGATATGTCTTCTCACTTGAAAATGTGTCAGATGATAGTTTACATTACAAGCTATTTTGAATAAATAAAAACGTCAGCTGGCTCTATGTTGGTGGAAAGGTCGTCAGCTGATGCAGTGAAAGGTGGAGCATGGAAGCCAGGCGTGAGCGCCGATCGCTTATTTAAATACGTCAGCTGACGGGTATGTACATTTCAGTTTTATAAAAAAAACAAATGGTTCCATAACTTCTGCTATGCCCCGCTTCTTTTGTCTGTACCTAATAGTGGGTGTTTCTGGGCAATTGCCTATCATACATAGTTCTCATGTTACTATGTTAACACCTACACCATAATCAGTTCTTTGCATCAGCGACTAGATTAACGACACATTCGTAAGTGGGTGTGTCAGCAAATCTGATGTAATAACAACATACAAGTACCCAACGTGTTTGCTACAAGGCAGCGTCAGTCTTTTTCGCAAGTCGGGGTCAAAAACGCAGTCTCATTCGAAGTTGCTTCTGCGGTAATCATAGATATCCAAAAGAAACAATTAGACAGTTAGTCTTGGCTATGATCAGCAGATTTTCCACTGATTCCGTTATGATAATTAAATTGGTATCTATGATGGATTTGTTCCTGACATGATTAGGGAAGTATTAACTTTATTACAACATGTTTTATCACGGATTTTTGAAACACACCCACTTGAGCTTCTGTGAGTATAAAAATGGAAATGGCAGCATGGTGTGCATGTGAAGCTGTGTCGCAAACTATGCAACTATCCTGCCCTCTGTCCCACAAAACATGCAGCCAAAGTGACCTTCTAAAAAACTACGTTCAAACCTCAAATTGGTGTTTTATTAGTGTGCACTTATTCAATTGGGTCCTAGTTTAGCCGCCAGTTCGCAAATAAAGACGAATTAATTCATCGTGGCTAGATACAGAGACCAGACTATATTCAGGAAGACAAATTGTATCCTTCCTAACCGTCTGCAAATTGTCATGTTTTCTTAACACTTCGCTCGATTTTTTTTTAATAAAATCAATATTATGATCGATTGAAATTTTCCATCACAAATACTCGCCTTCACACAGAGGGTAGGACGTGTCTTGCCATCTTAGTGTAAGCTACGCTATACTTGTTTTTTCATGAAAATGATATTATAAAGCCTCAAACGGGTCCTTAGTTTTTATTAAAGAAATATTTTTTCTGTTTTTTAGGGTAAGTACTTCAAAACGAAAAAACGGAACCCCTAAAGGATCACTTTCACTTTTTCTCAGGATCGCGTGTAGGTATCTAGAAATAATTAATATCAAATACGTATGTCCACTGTCCCTTGGAGGATGTTCTTAAACCACAATGTTAAGTATTTTTTTGGGATAAATTCATCCCAACTACGGAATCCTTCACTGTGCGTGGACCGACACGTACTTGGCCGGTTTTTTTTGTCGCTTACGCTAAGCTGGTGGTCAAGGTACAAGGTTCGAGTAGTTGTTTGTGGTTTTGCTGCAATTTATGCAATTAATATGTAGGTATGTAGGTAGTTATGAAACATAATTGCGCGAATTTTGCCAGTGCATCTTCAGTCTTTGTCTTTTTCCGTAACTCTTCGCTTTTATATTAGGTAACGTAATCAATCATCATGTACATGGCCACTTGTAGACAATATTCCAAATCATCTGAGTTAATAATGGTTCAAACGCATTCACGATGATACCTTATCAACTACTTATATATTATTTGTGACAATCATAGCAGTCTGTAGTCGGCCATTGCGTTCTAAGCGAGAACGCGCATCGTCTCCGGCTCAAATCTTTTGAATTTCGAACGATACTATAGTGCTTGTGTTTTTTTTTTATATTTTGAAAATAAGGACAAGGAATTGATAACTGAAATGGATTTACTAAGCAAGGTTGGTGGAAATTAATTGCTTTATAATAAATAATAATAATGATTTTCTTGCCCTCTAATGTTCTTTTGCGGTCGTTAGGTTTACGAATTGATAATGCGAATGAGTGCGTTCTACTGATTCTATGCGTGACGCGCATGTCTATCGCAGTAACATTTTCATCCAAGATTTTTTTGAGTATTTTAGATGTAGGTAAAGTGGTTCTTTGTACCTACTTGCAGATAAATTAAATTAGAAATACCTACATCAAGCATTATCAATAGGTAGGTAGGTACTGCGATTCGTGACGTATTCTTATCACAGAGTAAAGCCGTTTTTTACTCATGATGTGTTCTTATTCCGTTTTGGGTTTTTAAAACAGCAATTAATTATATCATTTATTATAGAGAAAATTCTTTAAGTATTAGAATGTATAATAAAATTATGGTACTTAACCTTACTTATTAGGGTAAAATATAATATTTCTGTATGCCATAGGCACATAATGGACTTGAACTTGAAATAGTCTTTGTAGTTTGCAATGTCATTTAAATATACGGGAACGTGTGTTGTGAATACAACGCTAAATAATTAGGGTTGGCAGTGCTCACAAAGTTACAATATTTTGACACGAACAAGTTACCTACGTTGGTTATTAAGACTAAATAACGTAATTTGTTTTTAGTTTTGATTTTACGATGGTGTGTAAAAGGGTGTATTAGATAAACAGTTATTTAAAAATAACGATTTATGAAAGAATAGGTATATTTACCTACTAATTAGTTTAATAAATAACATAACTTAGTAAAAACGTGTTAATATAATTACACTTATTTTTATAAATTATAAAAATAAAAACTGAGCTCAATTAAATATCCGCATTCTATATCCATGTGCTAATAAGTTTGGTATAGGTACTTTAGTTGTACTAAAATTAAAACATTCTAAAGATTATAAAGTTTTTATTTTGGTATTTGATTGTATTATCAATAGCCTCATAACTGGAAAATACTGGTGTAGGTTCCTATTCCTAATCCTACTATTTTCTATTATATTTATATATTATTTTTTAATTTTATTGCATAAAGTGTTAATGTTCAAAATACGGGTCAAGACACTGACTCCTGTAACACATGTTCCACCTAGCTCAAGAGTCAGGGCTTCAAATTAAAATGTAACAACTTTTTATGTCAATATAACATTTTTATTTATTTCTTATTTTTATTTCTTGGAGCTTTTCCTACGCAGAATTAACGATGTTGGTAGTTAACTATTTACGTCATATGTAATTAATTATTGTTTATCAAATCGGCATTTTTAGCCCGTAGAGTTATCTAGTGTTATCGTGCGCTTATCAAAGTTGCTGCCTCGTAATAATGACCCTTAATATCAGCCACTTCAGGAAGATATTGATAATTATAATCAGTGCAATGTCTGCTGTCTGTTTAATACATACCTAATTGTTATCTTATGTCAGTATACTTAGGTTCGAGAATAGCTTGTGTCGTAGTAAAAAAGATTAGCTAGATCAGCAAGGACGCTCAGGGTGGCCTTGCACCAGGGTGCGATGTACAATCAGCAAAATGGACAAGTATCGGACTATTAACTGATCCTTAGAAAACAGTGAATAAATGAAGGTACAAGTTAGTGCTCATAATCTACGACCGGCACGCGCCAACGCGTCGGCGTCGTCGCTTGAGTATGCGGCAACTTATATAAAAAGTACTCTGTGCGGCAACTGCAGCCCCCGCCCGACCCTTGCTCGCAGAAGCGCCAGCCCGCGTTACGCTGAGAAATGTAGAATTAAATTCCCCGACTAATAATAATGAAAACATA
Source organism: Xanthia togata (assembly GCA_963853775.1). NCBI lineage: Eukaryota > Metazoa > Arthropoda > Insecta > Lepidoptera > Noctuidae > Xanthia > Xanthia togata. The sequence continues at coordinate 2,016,084 of OY970811.1, read as the reverse complement.
AATTCGATCCAGCCTGTCCCACCTTGCTGCCCTCCCCTCAGCGACGCCCTAAGCCGAGGTTCGTACCCCACAGGGGGTGCCCTTAGCGAGCGTTCGCTTAATATAAGTTAGAATAGTTTATGCCCCTGGCTGGAGGCTTTGAGTGTAGTAGCTTAAGGCAGCCACAGGACAGTCCGGTTAAGCAGTAACTACCTTAGTGGTATATCTGTGAGATGCCCTACTTAAAAAAAAAAAAAAAAAAAAAAAGCAACTGCAGCCGTCGATGCTCGTCGGCGGCAGCCGTAGACGCGTCGACGGCTGCAGTTTCCTCTGCCGTTGGCGCGAGCCGGTCGTGTAAATGAGCACTAACTTGTAGCTTCTTTTATTCAATGTTCTGTTTGCATTACAATTTTATTCTCATTGTGTCAGTCTGCCTGAGTACTATTTAATTGTATGAAGTATAATAAATAAATAATTGCGTATGGTATGCAAATTACGTAGTTTATTTAAATACTACTCGTTCAACATTGACAACCTTACCGTGATTGCTACGCAATCATCATCGTCACAATAGTTCTAGACTAGATTCATACGATTCAACTGCGCACTATATTGATGACATTGATGTCAATTTACTGTAACTACCCACACCATCAACGCGACTAAACAAACATGTAACTAGCAGAAAAACAGTTTTTTTTGTTCCCTACCTATAACATATTATGTTTTTTTTTTGTTACCTATAAGAAATTCTGTTGAAAAACATGTAGTAAAATACCTTGTTGGATGATAAAAAACACGGTTTTTAAATGTGTAACGTTAACTTTTTTACTACAGAAAACATGATTTTAAGTTTATTAGCGTCGATGATAAGGTAAAATAGGATTGAAACTTATGATGATAAGTGATAACCCTATGCAGGAATGAATGTCGTAATAAATAATTATAATGAACAATTCTCTAGTCTGTGGTCTGTAGTGATTTGCGCGGGAAATCGACTGACGTATGGCACGTGTAACAGTGTATCGTGCATGCGACATTTTCTTGATATTTTTAGTTTGTTTTTATAGGATTTTCATGGAAAAACGCAGTAGATACTTAAACGCAGTTTATCTAAATAAAATGCCTCGTTGTCTATGTTATAAAATAAGGCTCGATCGAGAACTCGGTCTCGGCATTATCGGCTACAAATCGCCGAGATACTCGGCCCGAACATAACTCAGACTGTTGCACGGTAATAATTCACTGTATCTTCATCTAGCTCATCAAATATGGCCGCAACAGATGAATCCAACTTATGGGCAGCTCATGATTCCATAGAGTTTGAAGATGAGCCAATGACTAGTGACGAAATGCTTTAATCGAAATAGCGCTTGATAGCTGGTATAATGTATCGCGCGCCCGCTTTTTTATAACATTCTAGCTTTGGTCGGGTTACCACGCATACATCATATTTTCGATTATCTCGTTAATTAATTAGTGTACAAGTCTGAAATTTCACATGTATATAATTGAACTGTATTTCTAATTATTAATATAAAATTCAGTTACCACTACTACAGTAGGTAAACTCTGTTAATCGGTGGTCAAATAACTCAGCTGCGCGCCATGGCCGGAAAATCATCTTATCTTTTAAATTACGTATACCTAGGATACTAATGAAGTCAAAAGTCAAAGTCAAAGTCAAATAATTTATTTCAATTAGGCACAAAAAAGGCACTTTGAAACTTCAGTACCATTTAAAGACAGTAATTATCTATTTATTAGCGTTGAAATTTAGTCTTTGGGGCGCATAATGGAAGTGCTAGGACCTATTAAAGCATATTTTCTATTTACTACAATAACTTCAAAACGGTGCATTGTAGTGGATTCGTTTATTGCGTAACAAATTATAACTAATTAGCTAGATCTCATGTACAAATATTACAATCATCCGTTTATTCAATTCCGAGATACAGCAATCGTGTAAACGTTACTCCAGCAGGATTTTAAATATCTTCGCAACCATAGCAAATACAAATACAAATTAAGTTGTACCATTTATTTCAAATTGATTTCTTATTTTATTTAGATAAAAAGTATTTCAAAATATCCATTAGAAAACAAAAGATCTGGCTGGGGTAACGTTACTCCAGCCGGAAGTGTTTTTATCAAATAATTAAAAAACTATCAGCTTACCAAATTTAAAAACCTGCTTACCAATTACAGAAGCTGTTTTTCTAATTATCTATTGCACTTAGATGACGATTTTCGACATTATCTGGCTGGGGTAACGCACACAGCCATCGCGTTTGTGAAAAGTTGTTGGAGGTGTCGCCATGTCGCCTGAAACTTATTGTTCGAACAAACTTAGAAAAATAATGTTGCTAATTTAGGAGTTAGTTTTTTTTGTTTGTTTGTTTGAATGCGCTTCGGCTATCGCAATTCTTGAGGAAGGCTACCTATTTAAAATCACGCTACGTCTTTAGGAGCCGATCAAAAAGAAAAAGTCAGAAATAACGCTTATAAGCGAAAACGAAGTTATAGCGGAAGTGGCCGATGCGATGCAACTAGGGTTTATGGTTTCTCGAGATTTTTTATTTCTCGGGTTTCGAGAATTCTCGAACTCGATTTCCCGGGAAACCGAGAAATTTTAATTTATGTTTAATTTTGTTTTTTAAATAAATAAAAACGTCGGTTTTAACAGGTACTTTCTTCTCTGGTAAACTGATTAAATACTCGTATAAAAATAATCAAATTTCAGTGTCTGCTGCACACTGTCGGAACCCCTTTTAGCCTTTTTTGGCGCTGACCTTTACATGCTCTGGTTTTGGAACATTTTAAACAGTGCGCGCTTGCAGTGTTCTTAACAACCTTTGGAAGTTTCCATTTTAGTCCTAGACTAAAAACTTTTTAAATCCAATCTATAACAAACAGCGATCAATCAGTTTTAAAACAATTTAGGATCAAAATATATGACATATAGCTTGCTATTATTTTATAACTGAAACGTTTGTCGGTAGTACCTAGATACCTACAAACGACTCCGTCGGACCCACTCCGCCGGAGGCGGCATCCTTAGGTAACAATGATTTCTCGAGTTATCGAGTTTTCTCGATCTGAATTTCTTGGAAACGAGAACAACGGATTTCTCGGGAATTCCCGGGACGAGAAATCCCGGGAATAAACCCTAGATGCGTCGGGACGGGTCGGGCGAACAAGAAATTTCACGCGGGCGAAGTCCGCAGAAGCTAGTGCTGGTTATCGGTCGACAGATAATAACTTTATTTGATGTCAGTTGCTAATGCATTTAATTGTTTATAATGCGGTCCCTATCCTGGTCCCTTATCTTTTATCAGGTGCAGGTTCGAAGGTTACCGTTGTGCATCAAGTAGGTACTGCAGATTACGAGCGTGAATTATGAAAGTGGGCAAGTCGCAAATAGATGTCAAATATTTCGCTGGTTTGATTAATTTGGCAATATACTGTTTAAATTAATCAAAACAGGTGAATATTTGACAGCTATTGGCGACGTTGCCCACTTTTAGAATGAACGAAATTTCTTGACTTTCAAAATGCTCAAGCGAGTAAGTGTCCAGTAGATATGGTTACTTATTTAAATATTTACCCTCTTGGCCAGGCTTAAAAAAGTAAATTAGCAAAAACGGGTAATAAAAAAATTCTTGCCTATGGTTTCTTCCGTACCTTCTCAACCAATCACAGGATTCAGACCGAGGACACGCCGTGTTATTTAACTCAAACTCAAAGCATTTATTTCAATTAACCCATTTAGCCAATATTCGCACGGACGTGTTTTTATCGCGGCGTTTTTTTTTCGTACACTGGATTTTCAACTCTCGGCGCTTAGCAAAGCGTTGAAAATCCAGTGCACGAAAAAAATTCGCCGCGGTTTTATTTCGTCCGTGCGTACTTGGCTCTTACAGGCACTTTTGAATTGTCAAGGTTGTTATTTAACAAAGCGACACTAATAGCCAATAATGCATTAAAAACTGATTTGTTATGTGTATTACCGAAGAAAATCCTAGGTTTACCGTAGACAATCGTGAATGCAGCGGAATACAGCTGTTTTAAGCAATAATATTTATCAAAATTATGAAGAAAGTAGAAGCAGCTGTTCTGGATTGCAAAATAAAATCAATAAATATTTTCCTTTAAAATGCGAGTAGGTACTTAAGTACCTATAGATTTTTTTTGTGTTAAGTATTTTCTTTTCATTGCATGTTTGTAAAGGCTTTGTAGACGTTAATTAATTATTAAACAATCTTAACGTTAATGAGTTTGTTTATTTACTTAATAATACTCTGTACTATGACAGAACGGCCAATCTTTTTCATATTGTTCATTACTGATTTAATTAATTACATGCAAAAGCATTACTTATAGATAGGTACTGGACTTGTTCTTTTTTTTTTTTTTTTTAACTAGGGCATCTCGTAGCTCACCTCTGAGGTGATGACTACTTAACCGGTCAATCCTGCGGCTGCCTTAAGCTACTAACTTAAAGCCTCCAGCCAGGGGCAAAACTATTCTAAATTAAAACTAGGCGAACGCTCGCTAAGGGCACCCCCTGTGGGGTACGGACCTTGGCTTAGGGCGTCGCTGGGGGGAGGACAGCAAGTTGGGACAGGCTGGATCAAAGATGATTCATTATTATTAATCGGGGAATTTAAGACTACATTTCTCAGCAAAACGCGGGCTGGCGCTTCTGCGAGCAAGGGTCGGTGGGGAGTATTATTTACTCGGGCGGGTCGCGATCGCGGAGGACCTCGGCGGCGAGGTCGGAATGCGGGTCGGTGTCTGTGTTTTTTGTGCACTGTACTTGTAGCCCTATTGCTCTCCTGGAGGAGGGTTATGGGGTCGTCTGGGTCGGTAAGGATTTGCCTTGGGCGGCGGGTCTGACTGATTCTACTCGTGACATAATTGGCGGCCTCGACAACCAGAGGGTTGCGGTGTTTGGCGGCGGACTCAAAGAAACGCTTGGAATTGCGTTTGAGAAATTGGTGGATTGTGGGGATCTTTAGGTCGAGATGGAGGATCTCGTTCCTAACGTACCAGGGGTTCTTTTTGCTGACGATACGAATGCTATAATATCTGCTAATTCAAAATTCAAAAGTCATTTATTCAAACTAGGCTGACAATCAGCACTTTTCGCCCACCCTTCACCACTTCCTAATGCTTTAGCTGGGAAGAAGAAGTGGCGCAACAAACTCCCCAGCAGCACAGCAGCTGTCTGTTTAGTTAGCAGAAAAAAAATATCTATACAATAGTATGCAAGATAATTTACATTACGCAACACAAAACATTATTTAAATTATAAATTAATATGACAGCTAGCACACGCCAATTTACCAACCAAAAACATCGAGAACTATACTCAGGCAGAAATAAAAATAACTAAACGTAAAATTTAAGATATCTTAAAAAAAGCCTTCAGGCATAAAAGGCATTGTCCGTATAGCTGTAACCAGAAGTTATAATGGGATCCTTTCTTTTTGCATAATGTTCACTTTCCTAATATACTTTTGCTTATCAAGTTATCAGTTTTGGCATAATTTATTTTGCCATAATAATACTTTGCGATTTTTTTTGGCATACATTTTATGTTGGCATAATCATCTTGAAGGCTAATTTGTTTTGGCACAAATTTAACTCACATAATATTACTAGGCATAATGACTATTAGCATAATAGTAGTTAGGCATACAATTACAAAAATTATTAATATAAATTTATTATTAGTATTCCCTTTATTCATTTGCTAAACATATTTTAATATTTCTTAAAAAAAAAACATTATTATTATTTATTACTTAATATAAAATAAATTACTAATTTTGTCACAACAAAATTAATATTTATTTTAACTAACAATTTATCGTAACATAACGTTTATTTAGAGCGAAGATTTTTGGTCAAATTCCATTTTTAACCCTAAATTAGAATTAAAGTATTGCCTTAAAAATTCAACAGGTATGTTGTGCTACAAAAGTTGGTGACAGTAGGCACAACAAAGAAGCATAATTATGACACATCTTTATACAATATTGCTCTAATGAACTTTGTAGGCACTTTACATTGTAGATAGAAGAATTTTTATTTTTACATACACCATTCATGCAAGCAAGCATGGTTCCAGGTACAGTATTTCTCTATGGGGACGTAGTTACGCGTACAATGTGAACACAGCCTTTGTCGTTCATAGAAGGGAGTTAGGAACTATAGTGAGAATTCCACACTGGGTATCCTGCAAGGAGTATTTTAAAGATCTACAGATATTATCTAACGGTGCCGTGCTTGTATTTCTAGTAGTAGGTACTCACTGACCTTATGAAAAAACTGAACAGGTTCGAAACAGCAGAAGAAAGAAATAAGCGAGAAGCTACAAGGCATAAGGACTTCCAGTATGACATACATCCACTTACGAAAGTGTTTAGTCATGCGGCAAGTTTTCAATCGATCAAATTGTAGGTACAATACACTACCAATGGAATTAAAGTCCTGTTATAACATAAACCAGTTTAAAATAAATAAATAATCTTTCTATTTGGGACATAATAAACATAACTATAATAAACCCTAACATATATATATAATAAACCCTATATACTAAGCTTATGCACTAGGATTAGTAACAAATTTAAGACAAGAAAGCAGCAAGATAAATCTTTTCTGGAAGAAATATGCTATTATACTGTTGATGAGATTCTCACTGATGTGTTTTAGCTAGACCATTATTACAAAATAGAACAGAACATATTGGAAATGCTGACATCAACGAATTTAATTGTGACATTGAATAAACTAAAATAATAAAGGGATGTGTGAATTTTAGTGTTATTGATATACCTAGTGGGTAACGGAAAAGTTCTGGAAAATAAATGATATTACCATTATTTTGAACTTTTATGAGTGTAAATAATATAAATGTATGTAGGCAGTGGGGAACTAATTTAATTCTGTGTGTAACTTGTTATTATTTCAATTATTTGTGTAGTAATTATCTTTGTAAAATATTCAGACAGAATGTACCTACATTGTTTTGTATAAATGAAATGAAATGAATGATAAAACCTCGTTTATATGTTCTGTGATACTAGTAGTCGGCAAATAATAGGTACAGGCTACCGAACAATACTTCAGTTATCATATCTGAACTGAACCTTGGCGGGCTGCGTCAGCGCATAGCTAAAGAAATAAGTACCGTAACAATGTAGGTAACCAGCGAAAATAACGTTTTAAAGAATCAACTTTAGTTGTCCTTATCTACGTTCAATATAATTAGTCTGACGTCACTTAGTTTACCAATACATATGCATTTTATCGTTCATGGTTTTAATGATCAAATAGGTAGATAACTAGGTACCTATAGTTCAGCGAACCAGACTGGGACTCTGTCACCCCTAACCTAGTAAATATTTCTATACTAGCTGACCCGGCAGACGTGCTGTCCAAATTAAATAAAATTGACAAAAATCCTATAGAAAAGGGACGTTCAGTTTTTCACGAATTTGATAAACCGGGAAATTTTTCCTAAACCTGATTCGGACTTTTACTGTTCCCAAGTGATGCGCTTACCAACGAACAGCATTTATTTTTTATTTATACATAAAGACGCCCCAAAGAATTTATTTCGGCTTTTCGACAATGTCAAGTCCATTCGGTGTTAATACATCCATCCATGCGCACGCGCGATAAGCCCGAATGCGAATTATCATATCAAACGCAGTCAGCAGATAGAATTGGGCAACGACGGACGTGTGTAACGAACCCTGTGTTGTGTTTGCGAAAATAGTTCGTGAAAATCATGGATTTTGAGGCTGAACAGTGCAGGTCCTGGGTATGTGAAGTTATCCGACTTCTCATGTGATTTTGGAGAATATTGGTTTAGTTGTGTGGGCATTTCGGTTGCTATTTGTCAAATAAATTAGTCCGACCAGCAAACGACGCTCCATTCAAGGCTGAGCCTATATGATAAGACTACGCAATGCTCACCAGTTCTAGGTAAAGCTAGAAAAAAAGAAACAAATGAAATGATGAAATCATAAATGAAGTAGGTACTTGACCTGTGTGAAGAATGAGTGAAACTGTCTTTATCTATGTTTTGACGTCAACATATTACTTGGTATTGGTATCCCGCAGACCAGAATACATCAATATTTCAGTCAAAAGACGTCCACTGCTGGACATAGGCCTCCCCCAAGCACCGCCACTTCGACGGGTTCTGTGCTTCTCAGATCCAGCGGATTCCTGCGACCTTCACCAGGTCATCGGTCCACCTTGTCGTAGGCCTTCCAATGCTACGTCTTCCAGAAAACATCATAATACAAATATAGTTAACTAGTGGCCTCTTTAGAAGTAAACCGTTAACAAAATAATATGCAGATGTACAAGTTATTTGCATGTACTTATTTAAATATTCATTTAAGTGGGAAACTCAAGCAGAATTTCGCAAATTAATTATGTAATGACGACGAATTCATTTGAGTAAAAATGTCCGTAGATTTTTTTTCAATTAACTTAGTCGTTATTTATTTATTTATCACAAACACTGCTATCATTACAGACAATTCCTACTGCGGTAGCGTGGTCCTTAATTAAACTATACACATACAATATTATTTTTGTGAATTCATTCTGAGAGCAGGAAAATAAATCGATCCTGTCAGTCGTGTGACCTTGTCATCCAGTGCGTGCAAGGCGCGCGTCAGTGGCGCTTTGCTGAACAAGTTGCTTCGTGCGTGTGGCACTGCTAGTAACTTGGCTTCCGGCGCCGCGATATGTATTGTCAGGCACATTCAGACAAATCTCCTTCAGAACACCGGAATAGGGATGATGACAAAAAAATGTTTTCTGTCCGTAATGTAGACTATGAAAAAATAACGTACACGTATTTTTTCTTTTTTTACGTTTTCAAAAGATTACGGCGATACATTGAGTTATAATGTGCCATGACGTCACTTGTATGTAGATTTTATACATACTTGTGACGTAGCAACCCCCACTCCCCAACTTTAATGCGTTGTATCTAAGTAATTTTTTATTAATTTGATAAAGCAAAAAATACGTGTCTAATATTATTTTATCATCTGGCTGACGGACTAAATATAATTTCTTTTTTTTGACCCAGGCATCATCCCTATTATAGGTCTTACCACGTAATAGTTTGAATACATATGTGGTTATAGCTAAGTCCCTCCTTGTCTCGAGATTGTTGTACCCGACCATACCGATAACGAATAAAGTCGGGTAGATACATCAACGGATAGAAGGGATAGACACCGTATAGTTTCATGTACAAAAATCTGGTGAATTTGTTTTATTACATATTCTAATTCTTACTACATAACATAAGACCACGCCTGTATTCCCCGAAGGGTTAGGCAGAGGTGTACCTGATGTAGTACACCCACATTTCGCCAGTTTAAGTCCCATGTAATAAGGGTCGAGGCTCTTGCCATCAACCGGGCACTAATTTCTACTGCTTGTTCTAATATTTGAGATCTGCTTGTTTTTGTTCATACACTGCGCGAAGGCGTATGCTGCCCTGCTAAGCCGAAAGGCGCTATCTCTGAGAAACGGCGTTTTAGTTTTTTTTACCATCAATAGCTATAACAATTTCGCACCTAATGGTATAAGTCAAATAGAGCTATCGACTAAAAACATAGAAAAAAAACCACTCCGAGGTTTTTTATATCCTTAGATAGATTACAATTTACAAACAGTCAATTTTCTCAAATCTAACTCCGATTGAGATTCCGCCTTTCGGCTTAGCAGGGCAGTATGGATAATAAAGGCCAACTCCCCAAAACCGACCTCGATAGCAATATGCAAACATTATCGTATGATAGGTAATGTATGTACAGGTGTAATCTCAGAAAACAATTAGGAACATAATTCTATACACCCTGTATCTAAGATAAGATTACATCTAAACTACACAAGCGATAACGAATAATTACTAACAACAGGCTGAAGTGGGTTTCGCAGCGCGTTTTGCATGTCAATTGAGGAATTATTTACATTTAGACTAACTTCATTAAAATTTAACGTTAAGCACGATTAACACGATGCGTGTTTCTTGTCTGTGGCATACAATAAAAATTGAAGTAACAAGTGACCTGCGTCATCTAAAAAGTTTATAGAAAAATAAAAATAACCGACGTCAGAAAAAAAAAACAACGTGAAAAATAACCTTAATTTCGGGAGTCGGTCTTTGGTTTTGAATTTTCGTTTTTTGCCACCGACTTCCGTTTGTGGTAGGCCCCCCTGAACCAAAAAATCATTAGTTAAAGGCATACAATTCAATAATTTTTAAGGTTCCGTACCTCAAAAGGAAAAGACGGAACCTTTATAGGATCACACGTGTGTCTGTCTGTCCGTGTGTCACAGACAATTTGCTCCGAATCTAGTAGTTGAAATTTGGTACCTACACATATTAATTTCTGTGACCCAAACACGGACGTGTAACGAAAATAAATTAATTTTGAATATAGGGGTTACTTTCCGGGGGCAAATTGAAAAATATTTAAACTTATCTTCGAAAATACTGAGCCTAAAATTTTTAATAAAAATACAGAAAATTGTTCTAGGCTCCACTTCGTTTCTCTCCCCAATCGTGCGGAGCTTCAGAATTTTATAGTGTGTAGATGTCTTCAAATAAAACGTTTTCCCAAAATTTCACACTGAGCAAACGCCTAGTTTTTGAGAAAAAAAATCCTAAAGTTTCAGAAATTTTAACCAATTTACGTAAATTAATTGTCATTTTACCACAGATAATGTATGAGTTTCACTCCTAGGTTGTTCTATTTTACGTTCAGACAAAGTGACAGCGGACTCTTATGGTTTTTTGTATAAATATTGTAAGTTTTTAACTTTCGTTCACTTTTAAATAGTTGCTACCGCAATTAACTTAATTATAAAGTAAATAATATAGTAAATTAAATTTAAAAAATATAGTTTTATTTGTACTATTAAAAGATTGTCTGTAACGAAACGTAATCCAATGTCAGTGAAGCGAGCTCGGGACTTGGGGCACCCCGACACGGACAGGTTAGGTTAGAAGGGGATGGCGGGGTCTAGTGAGCGAGCGTAGCGAGCGAATAGACCCCGCTATCCCCTTCGTGGTTATTTTTTTTTAAACCACCCAGAAATAGGAGCCCCGCCAAGCGGGGCTCCGTCGACAACGCTTTACACTAAAAATTACCTTGATTGTTACAAGGTAATATTCCAAGATTTGAGCATATTTTTGTTTGACCTTGACTTTTGATGTGTAAGACCTTGACTTTTGGGTGCTGACCTTGACCTTGACGATGTGTTTGACCTTAGTATTGCTTGGAAACTAATTTAGACCCGCCACGTGATCTTCCCCGCCCTTAATACTCCGGCGATTTTTGGCCATTTTTTTTAAACTTTGGCAATTTTTTTCTCGCCACCTATGGTTTTGCTCATTTTGGGGATTTCAAAAATACAATAGAAATGGTCTACTCTATCAAAAAAAAAAATACCTACTATAAATACGCGCTGGGGAGACTTCCGAAGTGCTTCCTTGTTCTATTCTTAATATTACAGGAAAACCTATAAGAAGTCTATCTTAAAATAACATGATAAATCTCCCAATATTGTGCAAACTTACATTTGCAGTTGGAATGCATGGGAAAACATGTTTTTTAACTACAATGTTAAGTTTGTCCTTGGGATATGTTCATCCCAACTACGGAACCCTTCATTGTGCGTGGCCCGAAACGCACTTGGCGGGTTTTTTTACGTGACTGTGCAATAGCAATAGCATACACGTAGGTATCCAATTATAATCGGCTTTGCAAATTGACCATGAAATGGTGAAATTATAACTGAATAAAAAATAAAATATATCTCTGATTTTACGGAACTTATTCGTGATTTCAAGATCCCAGTTTAGTTCATCAGAAACCCAAATAAATATTCGTTATTTTAAATTATATGATTCTTTGTACATTTTCAAAAGCGTAACAAGCGATATATTTTGAAGGATATTGCTAATCCTGTGATGATAAAAAAAAAAAAAAAAAAAAAAAAAATGATGTGAATAAATAAATAAATAATAATCCATTGCTTTATAGGGTTGAAAAATTCGTCTGCTCAGCAACGTAATTAACGCAATGAACGTGACTGAACTGTCAAAATGAAACCCATTGCGATCTATTGTCAATTTATGTGTGTTACACAATTACACCGCTGTTGTACTACAATTTTGATCGCATATTCTGGAAGTAAATAATTAAAAAAACACCATATTGTTTATGGTTACGGCCTTCTCTAGTCACGCTACGCAATTAATTGGTGACCAAGTAAATATTTAAAATAAATACCGCAATGGCATTGCAATGCAAATATTATTAGGAAAACAAAGTAAGGTCAATGTGTTAGCTCTGATGGTTCCACGTTGTTTTTCGAAGTCCAATAATATTTATACAGGGGCTCATGAATTATTATATAACCCCTAAAATTGTATTTTAAAGTAAAGAAAGACTTTTTTTACAATAGTTCACTTTTATGTGTAAGTTTTGCATTACTTTTATCGTTTTTTTTTATAAATAATTTTTTTAATTTTTTTTTTAATTGTTTTTTTAAATTATATAAACGTGTGCCAGTAACCTTGTAAGTATGTAACAACCACACACTTAGGATACAGACTGTAGGATATGAGATCATACGAAGGTCGAACTAACCATGGATATCTTTAGTTTTTCTCTTATTCAGTTGTCAAAATCCTCTGTACATATAAAATACTCAAGTCTAAATCTGAATTCCAGATCCGCAGCCACCAAAGAACACCTTCAGGTTCCCGGGACTTCAAGGAGGCGACGAAGCGCGATGCCCTCACTCTGCTGGAGGTGGAGTTGGAGAGACTCTTGGCTGGAGTCCACGATACCAGGCGCTCTCTGATTGAGAAGGAGTACAGAGGGTTCAAGAACCTCTTCGGCAGATTTTTGGCTGAACGTAAGTCACCATTCTCTTTCCCTTATCCTAATTTATTTGTAGTCGGCGCAACATGTCTTTTTCCTCCATACTTCTCCATCAGTCGTCATCGCGGTAGTCACCCCCTTTCTAGCCATATCATCTTTGACATAGTCCATCCATAGTTTCTTTTTTCCCTACTCTTATAGCCGTCCCTCATTTATATTCAAAACTTTCCTCACGACATTTTCCTAAATCCTCCTTTGGCTGACCATAAGTGGATTCAAGCAATTTTCTATAGAGTACCGTACCCAAAGGTGCCAGTATGACAGCGATTATTTTGACAGCTTTATACTGTAAGTATTAAGTTATGTTTTTAGTCAAATAAGTCCCATGTAAGTATACTGCGTTCGCGATTTCCAAACATGTAAACAAATATTTGTTTTTGGAAAAACAACTTTAAAACTGACTCTGTTCAGTTTGCACTACAACTTCAAACATTTTTTGACATTTTCAATTGCAGTAATAATTATGAAATGAACAATTTACACCAGTTTAAAGTTGATATTCATTTAAGTAGAAATCACCACAATTGGAAACAAGGATTTGAATAGACTAGCTGTAATATTTTGGGCACTTTCAGAATGGAACCCTAAACACCAATTCCGGTTGTGCCGAGATAACTTAATAACTGCCAGCGGTTTCGATAAAACACAACAAATGATCGTATTGTATTATTTCTGAAAACTTGTAGTGGATATAACAAAGAATATTTTTAATTAAATATATCATTCTTCCACCATGGCCGGTAACAACAATACGTCTAGCTAACATACCCGGCCGTCAATATGGCGCCATTGAGTTTAAAAAAAAGCTTTGTAGAGCCTTTTTTTTTCTGGTTCAGTGTGGTTGTGTGTTCTGTCTTGTTGTGTCTGTATTGTTTCAGTTTCTTTCTAAATTTAAGGGCTGGCGAAAACCTGGCAAAGCGCAGCGCAGCGGGGATTTCATTGGCAAACAAAAATCAACCGTGCACTGGTTATAATAAAGTTGAAAATAGAGCATCAAAATAGTCGGATATTTACTTGTTATTAATTTTCGAATTTATTTTAAGAAGTGTAATGTTGATATTTGTTTGACAGAGAGAACCGTGCTGTAGTGCGTTTTGGAGGGGTGCGCCGATCCTAATGTGTCATATTAACGCCCGGGTCCTGTAATTAAATACCTAGAATTATTTTCTAGCTACTGTGTTCCTAAAGGGGATGAAAAGTAGTAGTGTAATTTTTAATGTCAATCTAAAGAATTGTTTTCTATTTAAACTCTCTCTTGAAACAAGAACTATGTTAGTTATTATCTCTCGTTTTCAGTAGCGGTTGAACATACCATCACCAAATTTGCTCTTAATTTAAACCGGCTATATTCCAAAACCAAGGCAAAAAAAGAACTTTAAAATCTGCAATTTTCTTCTTACAGAGGGCCCCTCAGTGACATGGGAGAAGATTCAGAAACTGCCAGAAGGCGCTGTCATCGATTACTCCACACTCGCCACTCCCACCACCGACAATGTTCACCACATGCTAGATAAGCTGGTGGTGGTCAAACTCAACGGTGGTCTGGGCACATCTATGGGATGCAAAGGTCCTAAGTCCGTGATACAAGTCAGAAATGATCTGACGTTCTTGGATCTTACTGTACAGCAGATTGAGGTTAGTTTGAAATTTTACACTTTAATTTATTATTAGTGTTTAGAGATGAAGTATATCGATCTCCGGTCTCCGGACCCCAGTGATGTGGCGGCATCACATGCGAACTACGCAACACACTGACGTCACGTAACATCCTGCATCGCGCAAGCAGAGTTTACCGCGCGACTAGCATATATACATCGTCCCGACACCAATCGTTGAGAAGTAGACCACAGGATTCTCGTCTGGTCGGAAGATCCTCCCTTTTCTATGGAGGATGAGTGAACTTCACAGTACTTCACACCCTGTTCCTCATACCTCTTTAGGGTTACCTTACCACTGACGTACAATCTAGAGTACCGTTACTGCTCCGTTGGTCTCGAGGTCGCAAACGCGACTGCTGAGCTTGGGGTCTTGGGTTTGATTCCCGGGTCGGGCAGTGTTGTTGGAATTTCCTCGGAAAGCATGTTAAGCCGTTGGTCCTGCGCCTGATCTCTCTACCGTCGTGTCGGATTGTCGTTCTATCGAACGAAAATGAAAGTGAGGGAAGAGAGAGTGCACCTGTTTTATATACACTCGGCGTCACAAAAATCGCACCTCTTTAAGAATTCCCTTCAAAGTCATTTTAACCCCATTAATCAATGGTACACATATGACTATAAGGTATCATTGGAAAGGCAATTTATTTAAATTTCAGAATAAATCAATAAATTTGGTTTTTTGTTTGCCAGGGAATAAAAAAAACACGCTAATGCAAATGATTAAAAACTTAAATTTTATTTTATCAGTGAAAATTTTAAAAAAGTCCATAAAATCAACTTAAAACCTAGTGTTACCCCCCCCCTAGCTCTGATGACAGCTTCCATGCGTTCTCTCATGGACCTAATTAATGTGACAACAGTCTCTTGAGGAATGTTGTCCCATTCTGCAACGACGGCATCTTGGAGGTCTTGGAGAGTGGTAGGGGTAGGATCACGTGCCCGTACTCGCCGTTTCAGTTCATCCCAAAGGTGCTCGATAGGGTTCAGGTCTGGACTTCGCGCCGGCCAGCGCATAACAGGGATCCCAACTTCTTGCAGGTAATCTCTTACAATTAATGCGGTATGACAGCGGGCGTTATCGTGCATTAACGTGAACCCACTGCCAACAAAACCCGCATAAGGGACAACCTGCTCCTCTAAGATCTCTGTTATTTACCGAGGAGCAGTCAGTGACCCTTGCCCGCGAGCACTTCCAGTCCGAGAAACACACACAAGGTTCGTTTTGCCTTCGATTGACATTCCGCCCCAGAACATGCACGAGCCACCCCCGTATTCCACTGTCTCTTGAATACAGGCTTGTGCGAATCGTTCCCCTTGCCTCCTGTACACTCTTCTACGCCTGTCGTTGCAGAAAAGACACACCCTCGTCTCATCCGAGAAGAGTACAGCCCTCCATTGGTCTATTGTCCAATCCACATGGTCACGGGCAAATTGCAACCGGTCTTTCCTATGCTGTGCAGTCAATTTTGGCCCTGTAGCAGCCCTGTGAGCTGCAATTTTCTTCTCCTTCATTCTTCTTCTAATCGTGGAGACGCTGACAGAAGTTCTGCGAGCTGATCGCAGTTGTTGTTGCAGCTCAACAGCATTGGAGAACCGATTACGTAAAGACGTTGAAACAATGAAGCGATCGTCTCTTTCGGATGTGCACCGTTGTCTTCCAGATCCACGTCTTCGGATATAGCCACCGGTCTCTTGGAAGCGTTGGAACACTCGTCGAACGGAAAAACGACTCAAGTTCAGTTGCCGAGCAACATCACATTGCCGCATCCCTGATTGCAGTAGTGCAATGACTTGAGCGGCTTCATCTGCAGTGGTATCCATATTCTGGGGTATTTTTCTTGCTGCAGCTGTTCACGTGTGTTCACTTCAAAGGTTGGATAGCGAATGACTCACATTTGATCCGGGTCGCCCGTTTTATACCCTTGTAGGGAGGTGCAATTAGTAGCCGTTGTAATGCGTATTTTGACAACATTTTCTTTAACGTTACGCGCTAATGAGATCTGTTGTGTTTAGGAATTCTAACTGTTGTTAATTTAAAGGTCGTTAAACATACTTTCAATTGATACCAATATTAATAGGGTTTAATGTATACGTTGATGGCGGGACTTGCTTGAAACTTATTTTCGGAGAGGTGCGATTTTTGTGACGCTGAGTGTATCTGTCGCGCCGCAGGCTGGTCCGATGAGTTTAGTCCCCATGGCCGTATTCGTTCTGGAGGACTGTTATGATTTTTCTATTATTAGTACAATCTAGAGTAAAAAAAACATGTATAATTATGAAATTCAACAATGATAGTCTCCTAAGACATTATTATTGTGAGATTTTGCGGATAACTTAATAGATAAGCGAAATACTAATAAACTTTGATTATATTATGTAAGTTCAAACTTGTTCCCACAAAAACAACTTATTTATCTCGTAAAACAGGACTTCCTCTCTCCTACCCTTTTGCTGTGCCCTACAGGGTCAATGATGATCTAAGTTATAGTTACCACCTAAGTACACATTATGGGAAAGCAATAAAGATATTGAGTATTGAGATTATTAAAGTATAAATTGAAATTACGAAGTGTTGTGCTACTACCATCTTCGTACTTATACTTTTGGTACTTGAGTGACATAAATATCAGCGTTGTAGAGCGTTGTTTGCATATCAATGTGACAGTCTTCTCTTTCTAAACCACGATTGTCATATTACTGAGTACCTCAAAAACATTTTCCTTAAGGTACAATTTCGTAGTTGACTGCAGGCAGAAGTAGCAGGTGAAATTCAATTCGAATTCATAGAAATGACATAGACACTAATGTCGCGGCGACAAGTAGCCTGCTGCTGCTGTCTGCAGTCGGCTACGGACTTGTACCTTTATAATAAAACACCACTTAAACCTTTTCAGCACCTAAACAAAACCTACAAATGCAACGTCCCCCTAGTCCTGATGAACTCCTTCAACACTGACGAGGACACGCAGAAGATCATCCGCAAATACCAGGGTCTGAAGCTGAAGATCCACACCTTCAACCAGTCCTGCCACCCCAGGGTCAATCGGGAGTCCTTGCTGCCGGTGCCCAGGCACGCTGATGTCCAGGCCGATATTGAGTCGTGAGTATTAGTTGATACTAGCTTGTAGTACTGTTAGGGTCTGAAACTGAAGGTCCACCTTATACCAGTCCTGTCTGATTCCTAATTTGGCAAGCTACTTTAAAGGAATCACTTTAAGAAATGCTAAGGTTGTTAATTCAGAAACCGGGTGTATGTCCTATATTGTACCATTGTAATTTGAGAATGCGTCCCCGACACCTGTCAGCAGTTATATGCAGTCCTTTCTTTCTCTCCTTGCAAATCAGAGGTAAAATAACTGAGAAAGGACTGCAAACGCTGAGTACAAAAGGATAAATAAACTTAACTACTAACTAACCAACTGGCAACTGCCTGGCTGGCTATGTGAACCAATATGGGACCAATGAATATGATTGGTGAATGTCAAACGCATCCATATCAACGTAGCTTAGCACATCTCTGGTGGAAAGACACTCCCTTAGGCTCGTCCCCTTTACATGGCTAAATGTAATAAGTACACCTACCTATTCGTTTTCTTTCGGAGAAAACGGGTCATTTTAGGTCATGTTATGATCGATCTCAAAACTCTTTCCAGATGGTACCCCCCCGGCCACGGAGACTTCTACGAGTCTTTCTACAACTCGGGTCTCCTCCAGAAATTCATCAATGAAGGAAGAACCTACTGCTTCATCAGTAATATCGACAACCTTGGAGCCACGGTCGACCTGAACATCTTAAACCTACTCCTCAACCCAGATAACCCTCAGAAAATTATCTCAGAATTCGTCATGGAGGTCACTGATAAAACCAGAGCCGACGTAAAAGGAGGTACTCTCATCCAATACGAGGATAAACTGCGACTGTTGGAGATCGCTCAGGTGCCAAAAGAGCATGTCGATGACTTCAAATCCGTCAGTCAGTTCAAATTCTTCAACACGAACAATTTATGGGCGAAATTGGATGCCGTCCAGAGAGTGGTGGAACAAGGGTCTTTGAATATGGAGATTATTGTTAACAATAAGCATTTGGCAGATGGTCTAAACGTGATTCAACTAGAAACAGCCGTAGGCGCAGCTATGAAATGCTTCGATGGAGGAATCGGAGTTAACGTCCCAAGATCTCGCTTCTTACCCGTCAAAAAGACCTCGGACTTGCTGCTAGTGATGTCCAATCTGTACAGCTTGTCCCACGGGTCGCTAGTGATGTCCCCGCAGCGCATGTTCCCATCGACTCCTCTCGTGAAGCTGGGTGACAACCACTTCGCGAAGGTGAAGGAGTTCTTGAACAGGTTCGCGACGATACCGGACTTGATTGAGCTGGACCATCTCACGGTGTCCGGGGATGTTACCTTCGGCAGAGGAGTCGCTTTGAAGGTCAGTTGAGACTATTTAGTTTTTTATTATTTATGGGTTCCGCCTTCAAAATAAATACGGAACCTTAAAAAGATCACTTACTTGTCCATCTCAATCAGAGGTTTTTATTTTATATTTCAATTCAGAATTTGAGATAAATATACATTTTTACACACACTATGATTGAAAAATAATGTTTTTTTTTTTATAGGGCACGGTGATCATTATAGCGAACCACGGCGACCGTATCGATATACCATCGGGGGCGGTTCTAGAAAACAAGATTGTTTCCGGCAATCTTCGTATTTTGGATCACTAAATATTAAATATACCTATAGCTTCAAATCCAAACTATGTAAAGCCAATGAAGGCAAATTCCCGTAATTAAAAATGTTCAAAATCTAGTCGTAATTTTATCTCAGCGGCAATCAATGTCAAAAACTTGTCAAAAATGTAGTGAAATATTTGAGGTATTATTCATAGATTTGAAACTGAGGTTAGAAAGCGAACGGTCTTAAAAATATGGCAATCTTCAGGCTTTACGTTAATACTTTTATTAGAATACACGAAGAAACATCAAGCTATAGTTTTCCAGAATAAGATGGCCTCGTATTGCATAGGCTTTCCGTATAATGAGAGGTCAACTCATACTGATAATGTTTACACTGCTACAAAGTCTTTTGGCGCTCGAATGACATTGACAGGGCTGAAATGTCACTTGAAATATATTAAAAAACAATATGGCGGCGTTCATTAAAATTTTGGCCAACATAACCTAGCAGCGCTATAGTCCGATGTGTCGTGTGTACTGAAAGATAAATGCGTTTATTCTAAAACTGACATACTTAAAGCTAATGGTTGATTTTATGCTTGCACTACACTTGGCGTTTTGGTCCAAATCTGCATAGGCACATAATACGGTATTAAGGAGTATGTCAGTTCTTTAAAACTGTACCTATTCATCACTAAGATTATGTCTAGATTTGAAAATATTCAAGGCTAAAACCAAAAATAAATTGGCATTGTAGTTTTAAAGTAATTTACTTGTTTTTAAGGTATTAAATAAAACAAAACTGTCTATAAATAAGCAACTTACAGAGTTTAAAAAAATAAGTAAGTATTAAACATTTAATAAATAATATTTGTTTATATTATTATATTCTCGACGAATTATTATGTTATAAAATAATGTTCTCTATTTATTCTTATTTGTTATTTAAATAGAGTAAATAGCAAAATCTTGTAGGGTCAAATTATTATAATATTATACTTACTGCACTAAGATGTTTCCTAGTTATATTTGCTTTGTAAAAATAAATGCCAGAATATTAACGGGAAGCTTAGCAATGGCCATTTTTTATTTAATATTCAAATAATAATTAAGAGCTATTTTTACTTCTAATATAAATAGGGTTTTGTAAATGGTAATCAATAAAATTTTGTTGTGGGTTTTGTAAATTAATTTTATATACTACTTTTTTACATACTTATCTACCTATTTAATTTTTTATAAAAAAAATGGGAAAAAAATATTTTATGTTTATTATGTTTGCTAAAGTTTATTCGTTTTTATTTTACATGAGTTGATAATATTTTTGTTTCTATGCTTGAAATTTACTTAGTAAACCCCAAAAAAGTCATCATTTTTATTACTTAAAAACGAAATCATGGTATTTTCGATAAAAAATCAGCATATTTTTATGATGAAGGTGTTAGTAATAAATAATGCTTAAGATTCTTTTTTGTTACTTACATAAAAATTATAAATAATGTTCATAGGTGACTGGTTAGTGTTGATGTGCTAAATATGCTTGCTTAAAGATACCGGTTTTTCGTTTCGAATGGTCGATACTAGCTATAAATCAACCCACAAGTGCCCGGTATGAAATTGTGTAGTCGGGTACCGACAATCAGCCAACAATGACCAGGTTGGCATACATAATACAAATCTAGACTCCGGGCTTACAGGTTCCAGTTCTGACTTGTCCGTACTGGGATCCTGGCAGCCCGGAGTCTACGTTACTGGCGAAATGTGGATGTATGTACATTGTTGTAAATAAGAAAATAAATGTTCTTATACTAATTTACTTGCTAATTGCAATACGCTAAGCAGTAATCAAAGTTGTGTCGTCTGAATTAGTGTTTCTATGCTGCAACATTCGGGCATCCCAACATTGTGTACTCAAAAGTTAATGTACATACCAGCTAGAGAATAATTGTAAATGTTCTCTTAGTGGTCTACTTATTCGGCTGCGCACATTCGATTGGGCATTATTTGTTGGACAACTAAGCCGAGCGTCTTTTTCCCGAACATAATGTATGTTCGTGCCGTGCCGAACAAGTATGTGTTAGTTGCAGGAAATAACAGTTTTTATGCACATTTTTTTTATCACTCAACATGTTGCTGTCAATATTTTATTTATAATTTTGTATGGTTCGAGTGCAAAACATAATTATGTTTGCAACACCAGATGTTGCTGCGACAATGTTGCGCGACTTGTTTACCATAATTCGGGGTTTTAAAGTTTGCAAAAACAGTACAATATAATACACTATGAAATTAGTTTAAGAGTTAGTGCCATGAACTAAGTAGGTCAAACTGTTGTAATAAATATTATTATTATTTTAAATATTTGTTTTGTTCCAACTCCTCTTTGCAACGTCCATCCATATACATATTATAAAACAAAGTCCCACGCCGCGTCTGTCTGTTTGAACCCGATAAACTAAAAAACTAACGAACGGATTTTCTAACGGTTTTCACCAATGGAGCGAGTGATTCATGAGGAAGGTTTTGGTGTATAATTCATTAAGGTTTTGTGTAAACTGGCTGAAATATGACGATTATTGTTGAAGATGTCGGAAAAGTCTGGCCGGCTGGGAGCTTTACTGGCGTGCGCCGCGTAAACCGTAACAAAAATATATAAAATTTATGTTCTACAGGATTGGTCATCTTAATCCTTATCCAATAAAATATGTTATTAAAATTGGTCATTTAATTTAGATTTAAATATGCATTGACATCATATCATTTAAATAAATAGGACCACAGATTCAAAATTACGCGTAAAAATATCATTATTGTTGACGGCAACGCGGGCGCAGCGGTAGGAGTCAATGACCTTTTCCTCGGCTGGTATGTAATCCCGGTAGTAAGTTCCCGTGGGATATTTTCCGACATCCACGCGGGAGAAGCCGCGGGCAAATTTTAGTTACTAATAATACGAAAAAATAAAACCTTTTATCTTCACCGCAGCAAAATTTTATTTAAAATAAGTAAAATAACCTTAAATATAAGAATAAATTATGACTGAATGCTGAGGTATACAAGCATACAGGTTTGTTATTTTAGCGGAGGTGGATGGTATTAAACCATTCACCTCCGCTATGTCGATGGTATTATACCATTGGTATATGGATTTCATAGTTTGTCCAGTACCTACGTTGTCCAAGCGCCTACAGCCCCGCATCTGCCGCAATGCATCTCACTCCAATAGGTACTAAATAGCCCGGCGCGGCCCGCCTGTTTAATAAGGCTGCGATGGTAGAAATGAATGAAAATGGCCTAATTAAAATAAATGGTTTGACTTTTGTCTTTTAAAACAACAACCTGTAGATATATTTCCCTGATTTTTCACGTTTGATTAACTGTTAATATTAGCACTTCTAGACGCATAAAAGTGAAATATTATAAATGCTGTAGGGATGCGCTAATGTAGCCCGAGAAATAAAATGTTCTATCGATTTTTTGCAATTTGCAGGTCAGTTGCGTGTTGATCAAAATATGATTCGCAACCGTAACAAATATGAATATTTACAGAATTATAATCATTAATACCCAACCTCTAAGTTAGAATTGGTCTCGAATGTCATGATTACATGAAGTAGGGTAATTTGAGCTAAGAGAGTTGTATTAAAATTGTTTTTTTTTTAAATTATTAACTGTAAATACATATTTGTAACGATATCGAATCATATTTTGATCAACATATAACCTGATACTGATCTGAAAATTGCAAAAACGTTACAACATTTGAATTTCGCGGGCTGCCCTTGCGCTTTCGTCAAGTGTCATCACAACTCCGTGGTAGGTTCGTGTGTTTCCGCCGGCGCTCGGCTGGCGACGAAACTGCCGGCGGCCGCCAGAGCCGCCAGCAGCGCGCTGGCGGCGCACGCCAGCCACAGCGTGGGGAAGTGCAGCAGGCACTCGCCGTTCGCAGGGTATGCGCATGTTTGACCTGGAAATGTTGAACATTATGCTATATGTCTAAGGCACTTCAACTACCGCCGACGAGGAAGGGGCTAGCTATCGACTATTTTCTCGCTCAAAAACGTACAATCCTAAGATTTATAGGTACCTACTTCCAGTGTCAGTAAAAACAACCGACTTCCAATAAAAACACTAAGTACAGACGCCAGCAGGTCAACCTACCCGAAACTGTCAAATTTTCCCAATCAACTTTGAACCTTATAGTATAGTGATAAAGTTGAAAATCTATTAAAGAAATTTAACATATTGTAGTAGGTTGATGCATGGAACTATAGTTCCATGGGTACAGACTCAGTGCAAAAAATACGTATTATTGAAGCTAACTCAAAAACTACCCAAGCTAAGTCAATAACATTTTTATGGTACCACCACGCAAGCTTCCTCTACCAAACGAAAAAATAATTTTCAAAATCGGTCCTTAATTGCCGAAAATAACATTTAAAAAAAAAAACAAGAAAATATACGGACAAACACAAACGCTCCTCCTTTTTGGGAGTCGGTTAAAAAGAGATGAACTCTCACTATTGTACGTTTCTTGTGTCCCATGAGCGTTTTTTAAGCGCCTTAACACTACGTTTGGTTCATCCCACAGCGCCAGTTCTGCTTACCAAAATTGGCCCACTTGGCACCGTCATCAGATCTCCGGCTTACTCGGGAAAAAATTGTCGATAGCTAGTTGTTTCATGTGTTCTATCTAGCTGGCCTCCCCGAGCCACGGCAACGAAACCTGTGTAGACTGTTAGCTTGTTGAATGTTTACCTGTCTATAATCGAACCAAATGGCACTTAATTTCGGTTTTCAGCCAACTCCATGCCTTCGTTATTCTAATGCTTAGAGACTTGAAAAGCAAGCAGTAAGTTTTTATTCCCAATTTCCTATTTCTATGTTTCATTCTTAGATAGCGGGTCGAGCTTGCCTCCTACTGAAAAAACGGGCCTCCTAGCAAAAGAAAAGAGGGAGAGGGGGAGGCTGTTGTACTACAGTGGAACAATACAGGCTAGTAACTAGCCTATTAGATTAGAATTTTCCAGTTAACTTTTTTTTACCAACGGACAATAATCACCCTAATACCGTGCAATATATACTCGCCTAACAAAGAGCTTTACTTACGACTGATGAGCATATAGATCAGGCGTCCTAGCACGAAGGAGAGCAATGAGACCACGGCCAGGGTGCTCCCGACAGCTATCACCTTGTCAGTTGGTCGCACCGCGCGCAGCACCGCCATGCCTTGCATAAGGAAGCATGACGCTGAAAACAATAGTGTATTTATTTACTACTAGCTGTTGAATTAATATTATACAAAAACTACTTATCTGTGCAATCGTCTAATACACGAACTGTTCATCAGTTCAATACACTAACAGATTCACTTTATCAAGCTCATGCTCATCAAATTCCAAACGCTCAAAATTGCTTGACAAACATTATTTCACCGTCTAGGGACCGCATAATAATTTATGTTGAATTTTTAATGTAGTTCCCAATGAAACAATGTATGCTTGTTCTTAACTTTACAGCTTCACATTCGATAATTAAAAAGGAAACAAAATAAAAGTCTAAATGGTGTGCGCACTTCGCGGATAATTAAGAATAGGTACTGACCAGAAACCGCTAGCATGACGGTGTACACAACCTGGTAAGCGGAGTAGGCGAGCATGCACGTGCTGAGTGTGCACGAGCCACTCACAGCACGCCGTGAGCCCTGCTCACATATACTGCAATCATGGAACAACCTGCAATCAATCGGTGCGGGATTATTTCAGGGGCTGTATTTTGTAACCTTCGTAAGCGTCAGGATGACTGGACAGTCACAGTCTGACGCAAGAGAGATTTAGGAAGATTGAGCAATGCCAATTTGTTGTACCTATTTGGTACCAGACATCAGACAGTTGCCGCTGCATAAGTAAAGCCTCCACGCCATACATTTCAGAACGGCGCAGGACCTCTGCTTTAGGAACGCGGTGAAATGTGTCAAGTTTCCTTATGTCGGGTTTGTAGAGGCACCATGTTTCTGCGCCATAAAGAAGGACCGGTAAGTCTATAGCTTCAGGCCATGGGATTTCCAGACACTATTATTAAGCCATCTAAAGTTTGCAGCGGTATTTGCTTTGCGCGCTGCGCTAGTATCTCCGAAGCTAGTGTATGCCTATGCCTCATGTTGCTTCCAAGATACTCGTATTTAAACTGCATTACTTCCTCTAGCGGTTTCCCATTTAGATTCCATGTGGCTTTATGAGTTTCGCAGCCTCGTGATTGATTATTTGAGGACTTGCGTCTTGGAAGCACTGATAGCTCGACCAAATCGTTGACATGATTGATGTAATGCGTCAAAATAGCTTTGGAGATGCGCCATGCTGTCAGACATGATGAGGCATACATCGTCAGTGTAAAGTACTCGTATCTCCAGAATGGAGCCTGGACCTTTTCTAATTTGGATTTTGCTCTGAACCTTGATATATCGAACACGCTTTTGTTAGTCCCGACATTCAGTTGAATTCGACCACTACAGTACAGCAGAGCGTCCCTCATAACAACTGTGAAGTAAATGGCAAAGAGTGTGGGTGCCATGACACAACCTTGCTTTACTCTACTTGTAGTTTGGATCTCCTCGGACAGTTCGTTTTCGTGTTCAACCCGCGCATTTATGCCGAAATGAAAGTGTAACCATGAGGACCATAAGGAGAACAAGCCACAGGGCCTCACATGGAACCATTTCAAATGCTTTCTCTAGATCGACAAAGCACATGGAGAGATTTGATGTTCTAAGCTTTTCTCCTGGAGTTGCCTTACGACGGATGTGGCTTCGATAGTACCTCTGACAGAACATTGATAGTATCTCTGATAGGACGAAAGCCACAATGACTGTAAAGCTGGTGTTTTTCAGCAAGTTTGCTAAGGCGGCTGTTAATAATGTGTGCAAGAATTTTTACCGACACTAGAGAGTAGTGATATGCCTCGGTAGGAGCTGCAATCGGAGACACCTTGCCTTTATATAGCTTGCCGCATCTCTCCAGTCCTGAGGAACTCCATCGCTTTCCCACACTCTTTCGACAAGATAGTAAAGTCTATTTACAATGTTTTTTCCACTGTATATATATACATTTCCGCTGGAAGTCGCATAACTGCTTCCACAAGCTCTTCGAATGTAGGCGGGTCTTCTAAATTTTGACATACTGGCAGTTCATCAAGAGTATTTATGAACGACAGATCAGCGCTGAGCGCATCAAATCATGGATGCAAGACATCAGTAAAATGTTCTGCCTATCGCATTATTACGTTGGTTTTACTTTTGAGTTAGTTAAACTCTTCTTTTGTGTACATCAGTGCTATTTTTCTTGCCAAAAATCGCTCGTATACCGTCGATATATACCCTCGCGAACCATGGATGTAAGTTCCTGTTGCGCTTCCTTGCTGCTACGTGCATCCGAGTTTAACTCATGCCTGTGTCCGTCAACTAGCGCATTGATCTTATTGTCAGATACATCGAACCAGTCTTGGTTCATTTTCTGTGCTCTTCCTACAGTTTTCAGCGCTAAACCATGAAGATGTTTGGCGAAATGTCATCATCGATAGTTAAAAACTCAGATTGCAGAACACTTGCAGCAAATTTCAAAGCCAACGTTTTACCCAGCTCTGACGAGGTAATTAATGACGGCTTGAGAAAACAAGTTTGAGTGGAATTTCATTGGGTGCTGTGCGTAGTGATTTCAGCTGCAAGAGCATGTCAGATCGAATAAAACGGTGATCAGTCCATCCAACAGCGCCACGCATCGCCCTCGTCACGAGTACGTCACGAACATAGTCTATTATGAAGCCAATGCTTTGATCTTAGAATAGAATAGAATAATACTTATTTCTAAGTATATAGTACATTGATATCTAAAATTAAACATTGATTCACATATATTCTTGGGTCCATCCACGAGGTCTTATATTTTTCAGCAAGTCGGAAGTAGGTGTTAGTGATGCAAAAGTCAAATTTAGCACATAACGATAACAGCCTTAGTCCAATATCGTTACATTTTCCTATTCCATGTTTACCAAGAACACCATTCCAGGTAGCATGTTCGGTGCCGACTTGAGCATTTAAATCTCCCAACAAAATAACTTTATCGCATTTTGGGATATTCTCAAAAGTTCGCCTCAGGTTTTGAAAAAATATAAATAAAAACCTCTTGATCCTCATCCAATGAAGGCAGAGTAGGCACTTATGCGTATTTGCTATTAGCAGCTGGAAGGCATAGAGTCATGAGGCGGTCATTGACACCCTTGGGTAGTTCACTCAGATCTCTAGCTAACCCAATACGAATTTGCAAAACCCACACCGTTACCCGCTCTCGTCGCAGGAACGTCCTCCAGTAATATATGTAGCCTCCTATATCTTCATCAAGCTCTCCGCTGTCACTCAGGTGGGTTTCGCTAATTGCAGCTATGTCGATGTTATAGAGCAGTTTTTCTCTCTGGGCATAAATTACGGTCGTTGTCCAGTAGAGTCCGTTCGTTCCATGTAGCGATGCTAAGTTGTTAAGTGGTATCATATTATTTTATTGGTTCCGTTTCTTTCGACCGCGTTTTGTCGATGTCCAAGCGCCCGTGGTTTGGCACCTAGATAATAGGTGAGACGGACTATTTTTGGGCCACCTTTTCTAGACCCCTTCTCTGTGTACAGGAAAGCAGAGTGATCCTAAATAGGGCTGCTTTGTCACCAGTTGTGCTGCCCAACCCAGAGTCCCGAATCAATCAACTCCGGGAGTGATCACTCTCCCCTGGCCGCCTACGTGCAGGGTGCTGACTAAAGCCTCGGTACATCGATACCTTAACCCAACCGCCAATACCCCATCGCCGCAGGGCTTTTAGTACGCTCAGATACGGAAATAAAAGGGTCTAGGCGTGACTATGATTAGAGTGGACAAGCAGTTGCGCGGGTACAAATCCACTCTCTTGTCCCTTCCTCTGTAGTCCAATGGACTGGAAAACCAGTACGATCGGCAGAGGTTGGTATGCAGCGAAAGGTCATAAATCACTATGTGGATCCTGATTAACGCCCTCAAGATGTTTCGCAATACCCTGCTGCATCATGTGATCATGATAGTGGAAATTTAGTGAGTCTATCACGACCAAGCAGACTTGTGTGAGTTGGAGACCTCCTGATTTTTCTTCGGTATAATATGCTCTGTATACTGAAACGATACCAAACCAAGCCAAACTTAAGTGGCAGGGGCACATTGCTTTCAGAACAGATAGCCGATGGGGCCGAAAGGTTCTGGACTGGTAACCGCGTACCGGAAGACGTAGCGTTGGAAGGCCCCCCACAAGGTGGACCGATGATCTGTTGGAGGACGCAGGAATCCGCTGGATGCGGGAAGCACAGAACCTGTCGAAGTGGCGGTGCTTGGCGGATGCCTATGTGCAGCAGTGGCTGAAATGATGATGACCGAAACGATACCGCACTGATTTTATTTACGAACCTGACGCTATGTTTTTGGCATGGTTTTTGCAGTACCTACCACTTAAATCGTTTCGAGAAAATGTCGTTTTCGAGTGTTGAAGATGTTTCGTATATAAAATACGTAGTGGTAGACAGTTCGTATTATATACGAAACACTGTTTAAGAGACATGTCACGCGCTTTTACTAAACACTAAGCGGGCACTGGATGTTTCTACCGTGACGCGGTAAACCGAAACGGCATAAAGTCAAAGTCAAATAATTTATTTCAATTAAGAACAAAAAAAGGCACTTTTGAACTTAAAATTTACAAAAAATTATAATAACTGATTCTAGTCGCCCATTCCAAAAGGTAGTTTTCGTATGGAGAAGAATGGGCAAGAAACTCCACCATTACTCTTTAAAAAAATCATTATATCTTGACACTAATTATATGTGAAGACAATGCACCTAGAATAAGATTACTATACCACGATAGGTAAAAATAATGAAAAATGAAGGAATGACATAAATTAATTATGTGATAGATGCATGGTGCTCACATACTTACAATGCTATATATATATACTATATTCCTAAGATTATAACAAGTAATAATAAGTCAGTGTGTGAGTTCAAGTAATCACAAAATATAAAATAAATGTTTAAACTATTATTATACAATTAAATTGGCAACCAGTTCGATTTTTTCTAGATTCTGAATTGTCCTATGGAGCAGGACCAGCATGTTTCCAAGCATTTTTATCTTAGATATAATCCTCTAATTTGTAATATGCTTGTTTACAAAGTGTACTTTTTATATGAGTTTTATATTTTCTTTCATTTAATTCTAATATATCACAAGGTATTCTGTTGTAACATTTAACACAGCCAATAAAACATACCGAGCCAATCAGGAAACGCTCATTGAAATATAGGCCCTCGGTGAGCTTTCGGTACCGAGTATACCGAGCATCGATCTATCCCGCAGCGCTGATGCACCGACCAATGAGGAAAGGGCCTTGTTAGTCGTAAATACCTACACATGCCTGTAACTTGCACAAAAGTATGCTTGTAGCTTGCATGCCATTATGCCAGAACAACTTCTGATTGGATAATGTCACAATGGCATATAAGCTACGATGCCTAATACACGCAGACGAAGTTGCAGGCGACAGCTAGTATTACCAATGTAGCGGTTACACCGCCACATATGAACTACGCATCAAAGACATGACGTCACACAAATCCTGCATCGCGCAATTAGAGTTTACCGCGCGAATGACATAGATAAGACTATCCGAAATCAACAGTAGGGCAGTCGGCCCGCCAGACACAACACCCGTCTGGTTGGAGGATCCTCCCTTTTCTATGGTCGATGAGTGAACTTTACACCCTGTTCCTCATGCCCCTAAACCAATATAAGGTGATTCAAGAAAAGCTGAAGTCTTAGTAGAAGACTTACATGATTCCGTTGAGGTCCTCGTATCGCGAGCAGCCGGCGTGGCAGGGTGAGAAGAAGGTGACGCCGGTGTCCAGCATACACACGGGACTGTAGCCGTAGCGTTCCGAGGCACACCTGTGATGAAGATATTTTTTTTAGAAAGAAGTTCTTTAAAGCGGCTTGCAGTAGGAGTTGACTGATAGAAATCGTCATGTAGGTAACGAAAAAGTTATGCAGAAAGTCGCATGGAGAAAGTGTGAATTTGGAAAAAAATTAAATCAAAGATGGAAGCTGCGAAAATTTTAAAAATGTTCATCGTTTTTGAGTGTGCTGTAAGTATAAAGCCGATAGTGAAGTCAAAATTAAAATCCAAGATGACGGCTAAGAATTTTTTCATATTTTTGTCATGGGGTATAGTTTTCATAGTTTTCGAGGGTGCTAAAGTAAAATACAATAAAATACATGAAGACCACGACCGTTCTGGCAAGAGTGCTACGAAGAAGAAGAAGAAAGTATTGAAGTTTTGTATGGGGAAGCTGATATTTTTTTCGCAATCATGCCGCGGCCACATTGTCGCGATAAGGTGAACTACATTTTGCGCGCTGTCTATTACACAACAAGACGTCGAGCGGTGAGCGGCGGTCGCTTGTCCAGGGGCTGATGTGATTTGTCTAAAGATTTCTCGGTATCTACTCTGATTTATGGTGTTTTTTGTGCACTCATACAAGGGATAGCCCACTGCGGATTTAATTCGGTCAGTCCAATACCTACCTCCCTACTCGACCTAAATGTATGGGAAGGCTGATAATTTTTTCAGTTTGAGGGATCCCACAAGAATGGTGCAATAGTTTGCTAGTGCACATCTTCAAAAATAAACGTGATGTATAGGACTGCAAAAACTATCGAGGGCTAAAGCTCATGTCACATAGTATGAAGGTGTGGTAGAAAGTAATAGAGAAAAGACTTAGGGTCTATGGGGCTGAGGGTTTTTGCCAGATCGAGGAACTATGGACGCCACTTTTGCACTCCGCCACTTGTGCGAACAGTACAGACGTGCACTACAACTTGCACATGTTATTTATTGATGTGGTGAAAGCGTATGATAAGGTACCTCGGGATGTGTTGTAATGGGCCTTGAAAGAGAAGGGTTTGCCCGGGAAGTATTATATGTAGAGTTAATTCGTACTATGTACAGTCAATCTCGTACCTACGACCGGTCGGTTGCTGGCAATGCCGAAGAGTTCAGTGTGGCTTGCAGTAAGGGTCGGCTTTAAGTCCTAACCTATTCTTGTTGATTATGGACGCTCTGACGTAGGAAATTCAGGAAGAGGCACCCTGGTGCATGCTGTTTGCCTATGACATTGTTCTTGTCGGAGAAGATAAACATGAGATCCAGAGCATATTGGAGAAATAGCAATAGCAGCTGGAGAATGTTGGCTTGAAAATCAGCAGAACCAAAACTGCAAATATTATGTTCTGTTGCCTAGCCCGAGTTTTGGTATCTCGGTTCACTCGTGCAAAGCTCGTCACGGGAACAATCTGCGAGTCCCGCATTCAATATATTAATATAAAACAATGGTTATACCTGCTGTTTTGTATGGATTAGAATTTTGGGCCACAAAAGGGATGAATGAAAATGAAAAAGGCAATTGCAGCTGAGATGAGAATACGAGGGATGTGTGGTGTTACATGAATCCTTAGCTATGAGCTGGCATTTTACATATAGGTAATATAAATATTTTTTATTGTAAACAAATTCCATTAAGCGCCTGCTCTGTAATCACTACGTGTGTTGACAGTTCTCGTGACTCGTGACGGGGAGTTCAAGTGACTCTCGGCTCGGCTTCGTTAGCCGCCTTTTTACAAAGCAAACGGAGGTTTACTCACTCACAGATGTTGCTGCAAGCAGGCTGCTCGTAACCCACTGATCGCAGCCCACTCATGGTGCCAGTGTCACAGCCTAGGACAGCCATCACGATGAAAAAGATGGCCACAAAAATGGCGATCACACCAGCGACGCGGGACGCCGTGTTCGTCTTCACGCCTTCGGGACGACGTGCCGAGAAACGGACGCGGAAAATCTGGAAGAAAATAAGTACTATTAACTTATATGTATTGATAAATAAAGAGGTAGGTATGTAGGGGGTATTCTTCCGAACTACTGATCAGATTCCGAAAATTCTTTCGCTAATGGGAAGCTATAGTTTCGCCGGGTGTCATAAGACATATTTTAGGACGTGCCTCAGCTGCCGGCGCCGTGTCCCGAATTGGCCGCCGGCGCTGAATTTGGGGAAAAAAATGCGGAATATTTGGCACTTGGGTACCTACACCATGACCTGGATTAGGACATAGGATACTCTATACATATTAATGACCAAAAATTAGATAAAGAAAACGCTTTACCAGTATAATTTGGAGACGATATAACAATATTAATCAAGTGTGGAAATGTAAATAACAGTAGGTAGTCTACAAATACAAGACTGTAGAAGATACATGGCTCCAGATCCACAGCTTGGAAATTTGTAATAAAACTCAAATAATTCAAGTTAGATCATACAAACAGTCCCCTCTCAATCTAAAAACAACATTCAGAAACACGCAAATAGAAGAAGTTAATAAATTTAGCCTACTTGGCATAAATATCGACACACATATTAAAGGGAAGTCACACATATTATAGAACATATAAAAACAAAACTGTCCAGCTTTCTAATTACGCAACATATTTTCGTAAACGATAAAGACAAATCTGTTTCATTTTGACAGTTCAACAACATTCATTGCGTTATTTACGTTGCTCTGCAGTTTTTTTTTTCGAACTTACGGAGCAATCGATTAGCAATCTGTTTCAAAACGATTCAGATTCGGATTGATTTTGCATTACGTAATTAGGGTACAGGTTCTCTTACGCTCTTTTTTAAATTAAATAAAACACTTTTTCAAATTCAAACTAGGCTGAGAATCAGCACTTTTCGAACGTCAAAGTTACATAATACGATCCCCTAAAACGCCCGCCCTTCGCCACTTCCTAGTGATTTATCTTTAACGAAGAAGAAGTGGCGCAACAAACTCCCCAGCAGCACAGCTGTCTGTTCAGTTAGAAAAAATTGATTCTATATAATAGTATGCAAAACAATTTACATTAGTCAACACAAAACATAATTTAAATTATAAATTAATAGCCTTATGTCAGCCAGCACTAACAAACAGCTATGGCTGCTTATTACGCATACGCATACTCATGGCTTCGATATGGCGTCATGCTATGCGGAAATAGTGTTAACGAAGATGAACTATTCATAATGCAAAAGAAGTGTATTACAATTCTAGCCCAAAAAGATAATACGGAGAGATGCAAGCCATACTTTATAAAATATCTTATTCTAACTCTGCCGTATACACACTTGGCATTTGCGTATTTGTTTTTAAAGATATCGACAAGTTCACTAAATAAGATACGCATAACGTAAACACTCGCTATAAAAAGAGGTTATGCGCACCATCCTCAAGAATTAAAATGTTAAGTGATAGCCCATATTATAAGGCAATGAAAATATGTAATAAGTTGCCCATGTTTAAAACTGAAAAATCTGTAACAATATTCCAAAAAATGCTAAAACTTCATATACTTAATCCAAAAATGTTTCTCCGTAAAAGAGAGAAAATTTAGTCTAGCTTAAAATAACGATTTTCTCATGTACATAAGTGACGATCTGTCCTATACAAACAATAACATTTAGTCTATCCTATTTGATCATCATCATTTCAGCCGAAAGATGTCCACTGCTGGACATAGGTCTCCCACAAGCACCACCAAGGACAGCGGTCCATCTTGTGGGAGGCCTTCCAACGCTACGTCTATCTTATTTAACTTCATATAAAATTACGAATATAATTATAATTTGTACTACCTGAAAAGGATGACATTAGTATAGCTGAATATTATTGTAGAATTCCGAGCATTTTAAATTTCGAACGTTCGCTTCGCGTTATGGCGACGAAAGTAATTGAAGGATCGAAGTAATTAAATTAATTATTATTGACATTTAATTTTGAAATATCTATAATTTCTCAATTTAATTGTACTTAGAAAATAATTAAGTAATAATATTGTTTAGTGCATGCTAATTTAGGATGATAAGGGCAGACGAATGATAATTGCAATGCTTGTAAAAGGCTGCTAAGTCATAAGTACTATAACATACTTTTTATACCGATATTCTAGTGACGGAGTCGCAGGTACTAT
Source organism: Xanthia togata (assembly GCA_963853775.1). Classification (NCBI taxonomy): domain Eukaryota; kingdom Metazoa; phylum Arthropoda; class Insecta; order Lepidoptera; family Noctuidae; genus Xanthia; species Xanthia togata. The sequence goes on along the minus strand of OY970811.1, from coordinate 1,981,644 downwards.
CCAATAAGTCTGCTTAAAGTCGAGCGCTATTTCAAACTTAAAGTCGAGCGCTATTTCAAATAAACCATAAACTAAAAATCAATATTATTTATTATTGATTTAGAGACCATAATCATTTCAGAGAGCAGTGCTTGGTGGCCCAGTGCAGTTGGAGGTTGTTGGTTCGAACTTCACACGCAGACATGCGTCATGTCCGTGAACAGGCGCCGTCAGTCTGGACGTCATCTCTTAGCTGCCATGGCTTATTTTAATTAATTTGAATTTTTGTTTTTTTATCTTTTTATTACGGACAATTTTAACGTGCACGTCTTTCTACATCGTTCTCACATGTATAATTTCAACATGAATGATGTAACCAATATTTTGTAACTTTTGATTTGAAACAGTGTCCGTGGAGTTTCTTGCCCGTTATTTTTCAAGGTACATATTACGCTTTGGAATGGGCAACTAGCATCATATTTCTGACTGACCGACTCCTTGACAATTCAAAAGTGCCCGTAAATGGTTAAATTGAAATAAATGCTTAGAGTTTGAGTTTGAAACAAGTACTTTTATTTATTTTGTGTAAATTATTTCATCACCACTGCCCTACTTTCAGAATGGTGAAGGGAAACATCGCGAGGAAATGTATTGCGCATTTTTCTAAAAAAATTGAAGACATGTGACATCCGCAAAACCCGCACTGGGTCCGCGAGGTGGATTACGGTCCACTACCTCTGTCTCAGCATGCATTGGGAACATTACAAGCTGATTATGCTCCAAAATCTGCCTAGCATTGCTTGTCCCAACTATGTCGGCTTCCAGTCACACCGGATACAGCTGAATACCAGTATCTTACATGAAGCTACTGCCTATCTGACCTGCAAAACTCCGTTTCTTGTATTCTTACCATGACGAAGAAAATGATGACCAGAGCTCGGAATATGTCGGAAAGAGCCCGGGAAGTCCGAGGGTCCTGCCGAATCGACTCCACTCGGTATCTTGCCTGAAAATAAAAATATAAAATATTTAGTTTGTAAGGTACGGCGGCCAAATAACACTAATCAGACCAGACCACATACATTCTACGGAGGGAGATGTCTTTCCATTAATTCAAACTATCTAACCATTCAAAATAACCCATGACCCATCCTCACCCAACCAAAAAGACACTAACTATCTTTGCTGCACCTAAGCTCATATTAAAACGACAAGACCATTTAAAACGACAAGACCATTGACTTTCGTAGATGTGTTGGCACAACTTGTGCCAACACATCTACGAAAGTCAATGGTATATTTATATTGCCTATCGAAAATTACCGCACAACCATATTCCGAAATTTTCGATAGGCAATACTTTAGCATTCTACACCAAGTTGAACCATGAACCAAAACTTTTTGCGTCACTAGTTATGGCTTCTAGTTAAAATTATTGGAGTCTGGTTTTAAAATAAGAGTAGAAAAATGTATACATAGCTATGTGACGGAATTAGGTGTTATGTACCTCTGACGAAAAGGGAGATCATTCTAGCATATTATTGTATGGCGGGATTTACTACCCACAACGCTTGATAACGGGAGTGTGCATTATAATCAACTTCTTGGGCAAATACTGCAATCAGTTTACCAAATATTGAAACCAGTTTACCTGTACGTAAGCGCCGTCGTAGTGCACGTAGACCAGCACGGCTGTACTCAGACTGGAGAGACTAAGGGTCTGCCTGACCAGCGCCTTGTTACGCACCAACCGTCCCAGAGACGACCAGAATCCTGGGGAAAGTTTGTTTAGTAGGTTAAGTTACAAACATCTCTTCAGATGATTTCGACCACTATGGTCGAAAAACTTGCCTACATTGTAAAATAATCGTAAGGTTTGAGAAAAAGAAATTGCCTCCCGAATTACCGTAGGTTTCAGGGTGAGTGTAATCTTTTAAACAGTCAGTATTATACCCGTTAGAATTATCGAGGATATTTCTTTTGCTACAAATTGGTTAAGTCATAGGTGCGAGAGGTGAACGAAACTGTACATCATAGGATTTCGAGGATCACTACAAGCTGACAAAGAAGCCTAATATGCCTTCAAGTTTAATAGTAAAGGATGAACTGAGCATAAGAGAGATGAAATTTAAAATTTGCTCCTCGTTTTCCGCAACGTGACCTCAAATACAATAAGTACCACCTACCACTATCAACATCAGAATCCCTCCTCTCATCCAACTCCTTGAAGGAGGACATTCTGGTGGGGAACAGAGTGAAGAGGAAGGCGAACATGAAGGTCAGCATGCAGACGGACAGGTGAGCCTCCCACCAGTCTTCGCGTTCAGAGCCGGGGCGCAGCCAGTTAGTACCGCTCAGACCCAGCGAGAGACGGATGGAGATCAGGATTCCTGAAAGAGTTGGTAAAAGTTAACGTAAAAATAAAAATAAAAAAATTGTTCAAAACATGAATACACTGGTCCTTACACTAGGATTCCCTGTGACGTGAGTACCAGGATCTTCCATAACAGTATATACAAATCAATGACACCATAACATAAAATAAAATGAGAAAGAACAAATAAAAAACATCGTAAAAAGAAAACAAAAACTTTCGTATTGCTTGTTGTGGTGTGATGTGATATGATGTGGTGCTATGTAATGTATGCAAGTCAATTAAGAGCTTTTTCTCTGGTTTCGACACGGACGTAAGAATAGCTCATATGTTCATACATTCATCATTTAAATAAATACATATGCCAACACTGTCTAATTTTTTCCCAGCTATGTTGCTAACCGGATGCAGCTGAATACCAGTACTTTACATGAAGCGACAGCCCGTTTGATCTCCAGCATAGGCTGGCAGACATGTTGTATCAGGTAGTCGTCATCTAAAAGGAGTCCTCTGCCGAACAGAAGCCTCCCAAAGCATCGTTATAACCAATCTCTTTGAATGATATTCCTTCTTACCGTAAAAGTACGGCCCATTCTGAGGGTCATGGTCATCAAGATACGTCAGTCCGTGCGCCCAAATGCTGAGCTTGGTCAGCCCACACAGCACCGCAGTGATGACCAGGAAAGCAGTTCTGGCTGCTACGTTGCTGTCCGAAGTGTCGTCGATGACCGTCTGCTCGCCACATAACTCTGGAAATGTTCGTCTTGTCTGTACTCCTATACTTATATTATAAAGAGGTAAAATTTGTTTGTTTGTTTGTAAGTTCGTATGTAGGTAGGGGGTGATCTTCGGAACTACCAGTCGGCATTGAACATTTTTTTTGCATTAGACAGCCCAATTCTTGAGGCTATATAACATCACTAAACGACCCTTAAGAGCCGAGCAAAAAGAAAAAAAAACAGAACGTACGCTAAGCGAAAACGAAGTATAGCGCGTGCAATGCGATGCGACGCGGTTGGTCAAACTTTAGGGGCATGAGGAACGGGGTAAAGTTCACTCATCCACAATAGAAAAGGGAGGATCCTCCGACCAGACGGGTGTTGTGTCTGGCGGGCAACTGCCCAACTGTTGATGTCAGATAGTCTTATATATGTCGTTCGCGCGGTAAACTCTAATTGCGCGATGCAGGATTTGTGTGACGTCATGTCTTTGATGCGTAGTTCGTATGTGGCGGTGAAACCGCTACAAAACTGCCATTAGACATGGGTTTTAAATATATAATATAGTCCTCCTCCAGACCGTATTTCGGCCACGGCGGCCAATCTCAACGGAGACTAGCCTTCGGGAGATATTTTAGTGCACATGTGTGTGTGCAGACACAGGTGCACTCTCTCTTCCTTCACTCTCATAGTCCGATGGGACGGCAATCCGATACGACCGGAGAGAGATCAGGCGCAGGACCAACGGCTTAACGTGCTTTGCGAGGCATGGGGGTATCACACCGCCAACTTCCAAACTCCGGGCTGTTACTAAGAAATTCCTAATGGAAAAACCCAATAACACTTTGCCCGACCCGGGAATCGAACCCAGGACCCCACGCTCAGCAGTCGCGCTTGCAACCACGGGACCAACGGGGCAGTTGGGTTTTAAATATAAATGGTTACTATACTGGGTTTTAAATATAACTGGTTACTATACACCTCTCCCTAACCTTCCAAGGCTGTTATTTTCAATAACATATCATAACATCACGCCAGTAACCTCCGAAGGGTCAAGCAGAGGTGTACATATAGTACATACACTCACATTTCGTCGGTTATGTTTAAGTCCCATGTAATAGGGGTCGAGCCTATTGCCATTAACGGGATACAAATCCAGAGTCCGGGCTACTATTTAGAAATTCCTGGTGAAAAACCCAATAACACTTAGCCCGACCCGGGAATCGAAAGCAGGACCTTATTCTTAGCAGTAGCGCTTTTATTCAATAACTTACCCACACTAGTAGGATTAGACTTAGTGAACGGGAAGGCGAGGACCATCAGTCCAGCGGCTGATGTGGCCGCCAGCCAGCCTGAGAGGGCCAGTTGTCTCCGTCCTCGACCCCACCAGGCCACGGCAGCACCCAGGGCAAACTCTGCACCTGCAGCCCCGAGCCTCACATAGTCTGGAATATGTAAAAGTCGAGTATAACTGAGGATTGAGTTTTGAAACAGGAAACCTTAGGGTGATAGAGCTATTTGACGGAGATGGATATTTGACGTAGATGGATATTTGACGTAGGTGGATATTTGACGTAGGTGGATATTTGACGTAGGTGGATATTTGACGTAGGTGGATATTTGACGTAGGTGGATATTTGACGTAGGTGGATATTTAAGGCACTCTTCTCACCGCTGAGTACGGAACCCCAAATAAACTTATAACTAAATATATTTGAACAAAAAATTAGTTTATGTGCGAAAGTTACTCCGTCTGTCTGTTACCTTCTCACGCCTAAACAAATCAACCGATCGTTATGAAAATTCACGGATATATACTTCGGCACTGGAGAAGTATTTAAGCTACTTTTCATCTTTCAAAAATGATTAAACGAAAGGAGTCTACCGCAGTGTTTCACTGCTAACTAAACCTCTTTGCATGCAAAAAAGGTCGACGCAATTTCAAATATGATTTTATGGTAATTAACGAAAAAATTCGTTCTTGTTTAAGTCAGTCGTCTGTCGCCACTCATGAAATATTCGAAAATAAAGTGAGACAAAAATCCTGTGAGATATTTTTCCTGATGTCGTGGTGAACAGGCACCTTCCACCTTTCACAGCATTACCGAGTTCCCTTTTTCAAGGAGCGACCTGCGGGGTGAGCACGGCCTACTGTGATATTGCTTGAGACACACTTTATGACAGTTTGGGCGATAAAACCGTGACTTAAATGCTAGGTCAACATGCCACAGCACAACAGGCCATGTGACATAATCTAGAGGCACGACATGTGTGTGACATAGGTTTTTGGAACGAAGTTCTTTTTAACGCGGCTTTAGTCTTGCGTCTGTCTTCTTCTAATTCGATAGAGAGAGAGAGAGAGAGAGAGAGAAAGTGTGAATTAAATCAAAACGAAAATCAAAGATGACGGCTGCAAAATGTTTCTCATTTTTCGTCATGGGTGTCGTTTTTATAGTTTTCTAAGGTAATAAAGCCGATAGGTCAAAAAGTGAATCCAAGATGATGGCGGCAATTTTTTTTCTTTTTTCGCCATGTGTGTCGTTGTCATAGTTTTCTAGGGTGCTAAAGCCGGCTGTGAACATTTTCTTTTCCTCGAAAACTATGAAAACGACAACCACGACGAAACATTTTTAAATTTTCTCAGAAAGTCTGCTCAGCTGGCTGGCATCAGCCAGCACCATCGAAAACCATAAAAACGATACCCATGATGAAAAATTTGAAAGTTTTCTTAGCCATCTTGGATTTATATTTTGACCTCACGATCGGCTGAAGATAAGACTGCCCATTGTGTCACCCTATGTGAAATTTCTAAATTTATGTCTGTAATTTTTATGGTATACAATAAAGAGTATTCTATTCTATCCTATATCCTCGAAAACTATGAAACCGACATCTATGACCAAAAATTTGAAAATTTTCGCAGCCACCTACTTGGATTTTCATTTTGACCATATTCACACTTTCTCTCTCGCTTTCTATCTCGATAGAGAATAATTAGAAATAATTAGCAGTTTTTTTGATTTTTAAATTTTGTCGCCACCGAACGAACGTGATACATTTTTCTTAGTCATCCGTCAAAATGTGAGGTTTATGACAAAATGGGTGCGCCCGTAGTAGCAAATAAAACATAATGAGCCCCAACTTAAACTTCAAGAAGTTATGTCACAAGTCAAGAAATTTTCAGCAACTCATTTTCAGCCTCTAGATTTATATCACATGGTTGACACGTGCGTAGCATTTATGGCAAATTTGTAAGACATGACAAAATGTATCATGTCTTTGTCACAAACGTCTGGGCCCTGTCTATCGCGGGGTGTACGGAGCCAAGTGCGTCCCGGTGTCTCGACCGCGACGAAGGCGGTTCTGCGGGTGACCCCGAGGCAGCAAATGCAGAGAGCGCTAGCCGGGGCTGCCAGCTGCGTGTCGGCTTGCCCTGGTGCAAGCAACTCCCAAGTGGTTCCTTCTCTACTATCAATTTCTTCTTTCTTATTTTTTACTACTATTAACTAGATCGGTATTAATAGTCGTAATAGTCAGTTTCAATTAGGATCCGTTTTATTTATGGCAGAAGTGAAAACTTGAATACTAAGTTAACGATGTGCATTTTTGATATTTTGGAATGGTTAGGGAATAATTTTGCACCGGTCTACTCTTCCTCCGTCTTACGAATTAACATTTAACATTTTTTACGCATCAGAAAAAAAGTGCACAACGCCGTTAAGAAGTTTCCACTTACAAAAAAAAAAAACTAAATACCTACTCGTACTAGGTTCATCGCGACGAATATTAAATACGGTGTTAAGAGGGCCCTTCCCGGTGGGTCTATCGTCAACGCGAGCATCGGCGAAAAGCTTGTTGTTTCATCCAGCGCAATGTTTGAAAAGGAGGCAAAGCGAAAAGAGAGAGATAGCGCCTGAACGCTCGGTTGGCATTCGGTAATTTCCGGCGCTCACTCGCGGGCGGCCCTCGGCTGGCCGTGCTTGTGTGTGCCATTCATGATACTCGTACTATTATACTATTATCGCATCGCGCGCTTATTTATGCCATATTTTTATGAATTGCCTGCGTGCAGGATACCTACAATCTTACATAAATTTGGTACGGACGTAACGCTTGACCCCGGAGATGTGTATTTGTATTTTTACCAATCTCGGTACCGTATTTGCGATATTTTTGACTACATGGAAATTATTTATAATATACATTAGCTTTTTCGTACTTTTTAAATATACTTACTTACCTACATAATATATAGTATGAAAAAGTAAAGGTAAATTATTTATTATGCATAAGGAGTAGCAGTACCTACAAGAATAATAAATTCTCAGTAATAAACTATCAGTTTGTCTGTATTGAAGAAGCTGAAATTAGGTAACGGACTTGTATACAATATAGGTACCTACGTACCGTACGTAAATGTAATAGTAGGTACTAATGTACCGTGGAACAGGCGGTTGATCAAATAAAGTAGTCTGAATACATGTATAAATATTTTTTATTTTATAGAACTGTTACACTTTAAAAAAATTTTTTTTTGTCATTTACTGACACAAACACGGACGTGTAACGTTACGTAAATAAATGAATTTTGAATATGGGGTCACTTTTGGGGGGCAAATTAGGTAAAAGTTTTCGTAAAGTTCGCAACGCTCCGATTCCACCTTTCGTAACGCTCTCGTCAGCTTACTCCCCAAGTCAAGAGTGCGCAAATTAGTATTACTTCAAAAACATTCACAAACAGTACCGTGCGGCATAATATCAAATGAAAGAGCTTGTTGCAAAGATTTCAGTTATTTTTTTGAAGTAAAACTTCTTTACGCACGCTTGACTTGGGGAACATGCTTGATTTGGGGAGTAAGCCGACGAGAGCGTTACGAAAAGTGGTGATTGGAGCGTTACGAAAACTCGTGATGGGGCGAGGCGAACGGAAGTTGAAAACTTTATTTATCACTAGTTTGATTTACGCTCGCTTGACTTGGGGAGTAAGCTGACAAGAGCGTTACGAAAAACATCTTTTACTAGCGTTACACGAACGGTGATTTCTGTTTTACTTCAGTCGTGTGGTCTAAAGCACACTCGTTTTTTTTATCATTTTAAAATAAATACATTTCGAGTTATTTAAGAAAATTGATAAAAATTGACCATTCGCCGACCCATAACATTTTGAAAAAAATACAGAAAATATGTAGTTCTAGTTTTACATTCGCCTCCATGTTCGTTATGTACAATGCGTTATACAAGATATAGGTATCACCATCCACAAGAACTTCTTCTATGTCTTCTAAGCGTTCAACATGTGCGCTAGCTCTGTAAAATGAAACATAAATATGTACGTTGCCAGTGTATCCATCATCATAATAGGTATGTAATTATAAACTAAGGTACATCCTATATTCAACTTTTTCTAGCCTTACCTAAGCCGTGATTCATCATTATTTTCAATGTTTTCTTTGTTTTCATTTATAAACCTGGAAAATAAAATGAACCTTCATTCCTATGTTCATTGCCTAAATACCAAGCACCATCGTTTTTGTTTACCCTAAACCCGAAAAGAGGTCATATTACGACTACACATCTTTTACAATGGGACAAACCTTGAAATCGCGAAAAAAATATCAGCTGTTACTTACGAATACATTTTAAATGTCCATAGAACTCGATGAAATGTAGATGAAGATTTTTTTTTTCTCGATACCATGTCTAGTCCAATAACCATAGCTAAGGTAGGTAGTAGTTAGATAATGATGAGTACAATGACCCCTTTTTTGTTTAGGTATGATAAACAAAAACTAAGATAGGTAGGTAGGTATAATAAGTCCTGCGTCCCGTTTGCAACAATCAAAAAAAGAAAAGTAGAGAAAATTAATTCTTACGTATGAATTATTTTTTTATTTGTAGGCCCATTCCTTTTTTTCATTCGAGCCGAAAGACATAGGTAAACTTGTTTTATTACCTTTCCGATAATCTGACTGAGTGTTCTCTGTAAAGTTCAGTATAACATTGAATTACTTATGTTGTTGTCTGAAAAAGTATGTAATTACGTCCGACATTTTCTATACCTACTGGTACCCTTCCTGTACGGTAATCGCGGTAATTCTCAGTTGAAATACCTACCTACTTCCACTACTTATGCTGCTTGCCTACCTATCTACATAAATACACGATAGCAATAATTTGTTAGGAAGGTTACCTGTCTACATTATCAAAATTTTGCCAAAAAAAATTAGGTAGGTAGGTACTTACTTGAAATTATTTACACTTACCTACTCTAACTCTTGTATTTATGTAATAAAATCTACTTACCCATTTTACAATAAGGGTTTTTAGTTCTTCAGTAGTAAGATCGATCTCCTTCAAACTGCCTTTACAAAATCCTTATCAAAACAAATTCGATGTACAGACGCCAGCACATCAACCTACCCGAAACTGTCAAATTTTCCCAATCAACTTTGAACCTTATACACTAGTGATAAAGTTGAAAATCTATTAAAGAAATTTGACAGATTGTAGTAGGTTGACTTGCTGGCGTTTGTACGTACCTATGCGGTTCGTTTCAAATAAAATCACTAAACCTTTCGAGAGTAAAATCAGTGTCCGATACAAAAAATCAAGGTCGTTTTAGTAGGTAAGACTGAATTCACTAAATACAACATACATGCAAATGCAATAGCGATGCACACTTACGTACGCGCAGATAACAAATTCAATACAGGACCTACTAACAAGTCCGAGGACCGAGAGCCGAGCGCGCGCCATCGGCGATCGTCATTCAACTCCCCCGTCTCACCCCGCCCCGACCCCGCACGACTCGCCTCCCGCGCTCCTCATACCCCTTGTTGACTAACAAGCAAGTGAGAACGCGATAAATTGAACGAAAAATTGTGTGCGGAAATTTCGTAAAACTTGTTCCAGGAAATACGTGTTTTTGAGTAAGCCTTACAATTTTGTGAAATAAATGTTTGTTATTTAGAATTACCATTACATGTGCGAGGCTTCTATCGAGATGTTTTTCTTACTTTTACAATTTATGAGTACATTATGAACGGCCAAAGTTCAGGTAAAATGTGTGCAAAAAGCAGATTTTTGGAGGCTTATACTGAATTTGTTTATTTAAATTTTTATTTTTTGTTTGGATAGAAGCCTAGATAAAGTGCACAAGATACCTAATAGTTAAAAAAAAACAAAGAAAGATGTGTTACAACGCCGTAATCACGTACGAGCGTTTGTATGAAAAGTATGACGGGTTGGCCGCTCTTAAGGACGCATTCTCAAAATTGATAGGTACAGAATCGAACTACTACATTGACACGGGTCATACACACAAGTGTACGCACGACTAACTGCGGTATTCCCGCGTAAGTCAAGTGAACTCATTTTGATACTATGAAAGATTCATTTTTTTCACGTATATTCTTTGTAATAAAATTATGGTACCTACAAAATACATTTATTATTGCTGTTTATATTTTTACGAATTACCTCCGGACTTGATGGAGTGACGTGAAGGTGTACTTCGGTGACTGCTACTGCAACTCCTCGACGTGTTGTACTAGGTGAGCCGAGTTTGAGCTTATTTTGTTTGTTATGATGAGACTTTACCTCCGGACTTTATGGAGCGACCTGAAGGTGTACTTCGGTGACTGCTACTGGATCTCCTCAACGTGTTGTACTAGGTGAGCCGAGTTTGGGCTCGTTTTGTTAGTCATGATGAGACCTTACCGCCGGACTTGATGAAGCGACCTGAAGGTGTACTTCGGTGACTGCTACTGGATCTCCTCGACATGTTGTACTAGGTGAGCCAAAATTGGGCTCGTTTTGTTAGTCATGATGAGACCTTACCTCCGGACTTGATGGAGCGACCTGAAGGTGTACTTCGGTGACTGATACTGGATCTCCTGAACGTGTGGTACTAGGTGAGCCGAGTTTGGGCTCGTTTTGTTAGTCATGATGAGACCTTACCTCCGGACTTGATGGAGCGAACTGAAGGTGTACTTCAGTGACTGCCCCTGGAACTTCTCGACGTGTTGTACTAGGTGAGCCGAGTTTGGGCTCGTTTTGTTAGCTCCATCAAGTCCGGCGGCAAGGTCTCATCATAACTAACAAAACGAGCCCAAACATGGCTCACCTAGAACAACACGTTCAGGAGATCCAGTAGCAGTCACCGAAGTACACCTTCAGGTTGCTCCATCAATTCCGGAGGCAAGGTCTCATCATAACTAACAAAACGAGCCCAAACATGGCTCACCTAGAACAACACGTTCAGGAGATCCAGTATCAGTCACCGAAGTACACCTTCAGGTCGCTCCATCAAGTCCGGAGGTAAGGTCTCATCATGACTAACAAAACGAGCCCAAACTCGGCTCACCTAGTACAACACGTTCAGGAGATCCAGTATCAGTCACCGAAGTACACCTTCAAGTCGCTCCATCAAGTCCGGAGGCAAGGTCTCATCATAACTAACAAAACGAGCCCAAACTCGGCTCACCTACTACAACACGTCGAGAAGTTCCAGGGGCAGTCACTGAAGTACACCTTCAGTTCGCTCCATCAAGTCCGGATGTAAGGTCTCATCATGACTAACAAAACGAGCCCAAACTCGGCTCACCTAGTACAACACGTTCAGGAGATCCAGTATCAGTCACCGAAGTACACCTTCAGGTCGCTCCATCAAGTCCGGAGGTAAGGTCTCATCATGACTAACAAAACGAGCCCAAACTCGGCTCACCTAGTACAACACGTTCAGGAGATCCAGTATCAGTCACCGAAGTACACCTTCAGGTCACTCCATCAAGTCCGGAGGCAAGGTCTCATCATAACTAACAAAACGGGCCCAAACATGGCTCACCTAGAACAACACGTTCAGGAGATCCAGTAGCAGTCACCGAAGTACACCTTCAGGTCGCTCCATCAAGTCCGGAGGCAAGGTCTCATCATAACTAACAAAACGAGCCCAAACATGGCTCACCTAGAACAACACGTTCAGGAGATCCAGTATCAGTCACCGAAGTACACCTTCAAGTCGCTCCATCAAGTCCGGAGGTAAGGTCTCATCATGACTAACAAAACGAGCCCAAACTCGGCTCACCTAGTACAACACGTTCAGGAGATCCAGTATCAGTCACCGAAGTACACCTTCAGGTCGCTCCATCAAGTCCGGAGGTAAGGTCTCATCATGACTAACAAAACGAGCCCAAACTCGGCTCACCTAGTACAACACGTTCAGGAGATCCAGTATCAGTCACCGAAGTACACCTTCAGGTCACTCCATCAAGTCCGGAGGCAAGGTCTCATCATAACTAACAAAACGGGCCCAAACATGGCTCACCTAGAACAACACGTTCAGGAGATCCAGTAGCAGTCACCGAAGTACACCTTCAGGTCGCTCCATCAAGTCCGGAGGCAAGGTCTCATCATAACTAACAAAACGAGCCCAAACATGGCTCACCTAGAACAACACGTTCAGGAGATCCAGTATCAGTCACCGAAGTACACCTTCAGGTCGCTCCATCAAGTCCGGAGGTAAGGTCTCATCATGACTAACAAAACGAGCCCAAACATGGCTCACCTAGAACAACACGTTCAGGAGATCCAGTATCAGTCACCGAAGTACACCTTCAAGTCGCTCCATCAAGTCCGGAGGTAAGGTCTCATCATGACTAACAAAACAAGCCCAAACTTGGCTCACCTGGTACAACACGTCGAGAAGTTCCAGGGGCAGTCACTGAAGTACACCTTCAGTTCACTCCATCAAGTCCGGAGGTAAGGTCTCATCATGACTAACAAAACGACCCCAAACTCGGCTCACCTAGTACAACACGTTCAGGAGATCCAGTATCAGTCACCGAAGTACACCTTCAGGTCGCTCCATCAAGTCCGGAGGTAAGGTCTCATCATGACTAACAAAACGAGCCCAAACATGGCTCACCTAGAACAACACGTTCAGGAGATCCAGTAGCAGTCACCGAAGTACACCTTCAGGTCGCTCCATCAATTCCGGAGGCAAGGTCTCATCATAACTAACAAAACGAGCCCAAACATGGCTCACCTAGAACAACACGTTCAGGAGATCCAGTATCAGTCACCGAAGTACACCTTCAGGTCGCTCCATCAAGTCCGGAGGTAAGGTCTCATCATGACTAACAAAACGAGCCCAAACTCGGCTCACCTAGTACAACACGTTCAGGAGATCCAGTATCAGTCACCGAAGTACACCTTCAAGTCGCTCCATCAAGTCCGGAGGCAAGGTCTCATCATAACTAACAAAACGAGCCCAAACTCGGCTCACCTAGTACAACACGTCGAGAAGTTCCAGGGGCAGTCACTGAAGTACACCTTCAGTTCGCTCCATCAAGTCCGGATGTAAGGTCTCATCATGACTAACAAAACGAGCCCAAACTCGGCTCACCTAGTACAACACGTTCAGGAGATCCAGTATCAGTCACCGAAGTACACCTTCAGGTCGCTCCATCAAGTCCGGAGGTAAGGTCTCATCATGACTAACAAAACGAGCCCAAACTCGGCTCACCTAGTACAACACGTTCAGGAGATCCAGTATCAGTCACCGAAGTACACCTTCAGGTCGCTCCATCAAGTCCGGAGGCAAGGTCTCATCATAACTAACAAAACGGGCCCAAACATGGCTCACCTAGAACAACACGTTCAGGAGATCCAGTAGCAGTCACCGAAGTACACCTTCAGGTCGCTCCATCAAGTCCGGAGGTAAGGTCTCAGCATAACTAACAAAACGAGCCCAAACTCGGCTCACCTAGTACAACATGTCGAGGAGATCCAGTAGCAGTCACCGAAGTACACCTTCAGGTCGCTCCATCAAGTCCAGGACGAATAGGCATTTATAAAACCTACTTACATACTTTTCTATAGCGAAATAAAATAGAAACAATAAAAATCTTACCTTGTCAAGTATCAAATTTGGTTTATCTAATATTTTGTGTTTGTACAGCGATCTTTTTCAACTGGAGCCGCTGTAATCAGGCGATACATGTCCACTCTCTACGGCGCCCACGCGCGGACTAAAGTTTCATTCAAAATGCTTGTGCAATAAATCAAGACGGGTATCAAAAATAAAATAACCCTTATTGCAATCGATTAAGATTCATCCAGAATAGCAAAAAATGTGAAAAAATAAGTTTTGGTTTTAATTTTTTCTGCGACTATTTATAGCATTAAGAATTGACTATGTTAGCCTACATATAGTATTTTTAGAAATGTAAAATATGCTAATAATAGCAGTCACCGAAGTACACCTTCAGGTCGCTCCATCAAGTCCGGAGGTAAGGTCTCAGCATAACTAACAAAACGAGCCCAAACTCGGCTCACCTAGTACAACATGTCGAGGAGATCCAGTAGCAGTCACCGAAGTACACCTTCTGGTCGCTCCATCAAGTCCGGAGGTAAGGTCTCAGCATAACTAACAAAACGAGCCCTTCAGCCCTTGTTGGCTGAAGCCAAAAAGGAACTACCCGAAATTTATGGTTTTATGTGGCAATGTTACAGGGGGTACCTGTAACATTGCCACATAAAACCATAAATCTAAATTACTATACAAGGACAATGTTTTGGAATCTGCAGTAGGATGCCAACAAGGTGACCCTCTCGGGCCAGTCATTTTCAGCCTGGCTATCCATCCAATTATACAGAAACTAAATTCAAAATTTAACGTGTGGTATTTGGATGATGGTACGCTAGGAGGTGATGTAGACACCATTTTGAAAGACCTACAACTCATAAAGCAACAATTTAAATCCATTGGCTTGGACCTTAACCCATCAAAATGCGAAATTTTCCTTTCTGACATTACCGACAGACAATTGATCCTGGAGAAATTTAATGAAATAGACCCACAAATCAAAATAATAGAAAAAAGTTCACTTCAGCTCCTAGGTTCCCCAATTTTAGAAGACAGCTTTCCTTCTTTCATCGACGAAAAAATCAAAAACTTCAACGACATTTCGGACAGACTCTCCAAAATTAATTTACATTCGGCATTCACCCTGATCAGATACTGTTGTTTTGGTCCAAATTTTATATATTTTTTACGCTTTTCCCCTTTTCACACCTCTTGGACAAAATTGACCAAATTATTCGCAGCACACTATCATCCATTTTAAATGTGGCCTTGGACGACCGAGCGTGGCTACAAACCACACTACCCATCCGTTTTGGTGGCCTCGGCGTCCGCAAAATTACCAGTATTAGCTTACCCGCGTTCCTGTCCTCTGTCCGCAGCACTGAAAAGTTGACCGGCAAAATTTTAGCCCCTTGCCTGGTTTACTCTGAAGTGCCTTGCTTGACCGATGCGGAGAACGCCTGGAAAGCGGCTTGCCCGAATACAGATCGGCCCGTGAACCCATCTTCCCAGAGACAGTGGGATGAGCCGCTCTGCAGGTTGGTACGGAATAATCTTATTAATACGTCCACCAATACTGCTGAGCGTGCCCGCCTGCTGGCTGTGGGTGAGTGGGAGTCGGGCCTCTGGCTTCAGGCGCTACCATCACCCAACATAGGCACTATGCTGGGTGATACCACCTTCCGGCTCGCTACCTGTCTGCGTCTGGGCGCTCCTTGTGTGGCTCCGCATCGCTGCCGATGCGGTGAAGGTGTCGACTGTCTCGGACACCATGGCCTATCCTGCAGTAAGAGCGCAGGCCGGATAGCACGGCACGCCAGCATCAATAACATCATCCGTCGTGCTCTTGTCACCGCCGGAGTGCCAGCTGTTTTAGAACCCAATGGTTTGGCACGCGACGATGGGAAGAGACCAGACGGAATGACCATAATGCCTTGGAAGGTAGGTAGGCCTTTGGTGTGGGATGCAACGTGCGTCGACACCCTTGCGCCATCCCATCTTCCTAGCACGGTGGGCTGTGCTGGGGCTGCTGCTGCAGGTGCGGAAAACCTCAAACGGCGCAAATACTGCAATCTTATTGGGACTTATATGTTTGAGCCGTTTGGGGTTGAAACACTAGGGCCATGGGGTCCGAGTGCCCACTTAGTTTTTCAAGACATCGCCAAGCGGCTGGTCGACTCTTCACGTGACCAGAGGGCTGGCCTATTCTTTGGCCAAAGAATCAGCATTGCCATTCAACGTGGCAATGCAGCCAGCCTTTTGGGCACTTTTCCTGTTGACAGCGATGCGGAAGAATTTTTTGATGCCCTATAATTACCCCCCACCCCCCACTTTTTATGTACCTAATAAATACTTGTACATATTATTAATATTATTATTTTAAGTCTGTTAGTTTTTAATTATGTACAATTAGTCAAAATGAAAAGTATGAACAATTTACGAATCATAATAGCACAATAAATGCACCTAAACTCAACCCGGTATCGTTAATTTTGTGGGAAAAGGTAACGATAGATCGATTTTGCATGATAAAAAACTAAAATTTCCAAAAATAAAGTACCTGATATTTGAAGATGAAGAACCAATCTATACGAGGTAGTTATTAGTTATATTGGATTTTGTTTGGTTATGCCATAAAATGTACCGAAAAACAGCATAATATTGCCTGATACGCAAACGCGCCCCATGAAGCGAAAGCTGTCGAGACGTTCGTCCGGGTCGTTTCAAGTATCGAGTTAAATTACGTACCGTAATACCGATGGGCCTAGCGTTTTCCGAGAAAGATAAACCACAAAATAATTGACCTAGCGTTTTAATCAAAAAATATATTTAAAATAAAATAATAAGACGTTGACGACTAAAATTTATATTTCTACAATCTTATCATAATTTTTATTTGTCACTGTTTTTTATCTTTTATACGTTTATAAATCGATACAATAAAACCTGTGATTTTACCTGAATATTTCGTTTCATTCTATATCTATACCTGAGGTGTCCGGGGTTCGATACCCCGCGTCGTTTGACTTGAATGTGGCAAATCACACTTTTTAGGGTTCCGTAGTCAACAAGGAACCCTAATAGTTTCACCATGTCCGTCTGTCTGTCTGTCTGTCCGCGGTAGTGTGTCTGTGTTAGCTCAAAAACTATTGGTACTAGAAAGTTTTAATTTGGCATGAGTATACAAGTTAATGACGCCGAAAAATTGTTAAAATAAAATTTTGATAAAAACAATTATTTAGGGTACCTCCCCTACATGTAAAGTGGGGATGATAATTGTTTTTTCTTCCTTCCCTTAGTGTGGGATATCATTGATTAAGTAAACCGTTCGTGACTTATCAAGCTTTAAAGTACCAATTTTCGTTAAAAGTCAAAGTCAAAGTCAAATAATTTATTTCATTTAGGCACAAAAAAGGCACTTATGAACGTCAACATTTACAAAAAAAAGATATAATAATTGATTCTAGTCGCCCATTCCAAAAGGTCGTTTTCGTATGGAGAAGAATGGGCAAGAAACTCCACCGTTACTCTTTTAAAATATTTTCACAATATTCTGTATACATTAATTATATAATTATATGTGAAGACGATGCACCTAGAATAAGATTACTATACCACGATAGGTAAAAAGAATGAAAAATGAAGGAATGACATAAATTGATTATGTGATAGATGCATGGTGCTCACATATTTACAAAAATTGTAAAATTATACGATATTCTTAACATTTTAACAAGTACTACTAATAATAAGTCAGTGTGTGAGTTCAAGTAATCACAGAATATAAAATTAATGTTTAAAAAAAAAATATTATACAACTAAATTGGCAACCAGTTAGATTTTGTCTAGATTCTAAATTGTCCTATGGAGCAGGACCAGCATGTTTCCAAGCATTTTTATCTTGGATATAATCCTCTAATTTGTAATATGCTTGTTTACAAAGTGTACTTTTTATATGAGTTTTAAATTTTCTTTCATTTAATTCTAATATATCACAAGGTATTCTGTTGTAACATTTAACACAGTACCCCATAAAAGATGTATTTACTTTAGATAGTCTGAAAAATGGTTGATCTATTTTATCTTTATTTCTAGTATTAAAATGATGTCTATCACTTATTTTATTAAAAATATGTAGATTTTTTCTCACATACATAATATTTTCATAAATGAATTGGCAAGGTACCGTCATAATATTAATCTTTTTAAATAGTTCCCTGAGAGATTCGCGACGACTTAGATTATAAATGGCTCTCTCTCTCTCTCTCTCTCTTTTGTAAAATAAAAATGGATTCAATGTCAGCAGCCCGACCCCATAGTAAAATGCCATACGACATAATACTGTGGAAGTAACTAAAATAGACCAAACGCGCGGTTTCTACATCTGTTAACTGTCTTATCTTTCTAACAGTATAAGCGGCCGAGCTTAGCCGCCCCGCGAGAGATGTTATATGGGGTCCCCATTGTAATTTCTCGTCTAGCGTGATTCCTAGGAAAACTGTTTGATTAATAAATTCCAGTTTTTCTCCATTCAATATGATGTCACATTCGCTGCTTCTAACATTTGGTAATTTAAATCTAATGCATTTTGTTTTTTTATTATTTAGTACCAAATTATTTACCGTAAACCAATCTTGGACCTGAACAATACAGCTATTCACGTCGTCAAGATTTTGTGACCGTCGGTTTATTTTAAATATCAATGATGTGTCATCTGCAAATAACACCATCTTTGGTTGATTTTGAAATAATTGGGGTAAATCATTTATATAAGCTAAAAAGAGGAATGGACCCAATATCGAACCTTGAGGAACGCCCATTACCATTTCAGACCCTAATGAGTTTGTGCCGTTGACTTGAACTTGAACTTTTCTATCTTTCAGGTATGATCTTAGTAAATCAAGAGCTGTATTCCTAATCCCATAGTGCTCCAGTTTCAGCAGAAGTGTCTCATGGTCTACGCAATCGAAAGCCTTCGAGAGGTCGCAAAAAATTCCAATGGCATCTTGTGCTTCTTCCCAGGCGTTAAAAATGTTCTTTATTAGGGCGACACCGGCGTCAGTGGTACAACGCCCTTTGGTGAAACCGTACTGTTGATCATGAAAGATGGAATTTTTATTAAAGTGCCGTAACATTTGATTGAGAATCAACTTTTCAAACACCTTACTGAGAACTGGCAGAATTGACACAGGCCTATAATTGTTGGGTTCCTTACTATCACCGGATTTGAACAAAGGAACTGCTTTACTATGTTTCATGAGATCCGGAAAGACGCCTTGGTCTACACTAGTGTTAAATATGAATGCTAAATAAGGCGCAATGGTTTCGATGACAGATCTACAGACTTTTACAGACATTCCCCACAGATCTTCTGTTGATTTAATTTTAAGATCTTTAAAAGATTTTATAACAGCCTGGGGGTTTGTATGCTGAAACATAAACACCAAAGGGCATGCCTTTACATTATTTCTAAGTAAGGCAGCAGAAAGCGCGGGTGAGGAATTTAAAGCTTCAGTGGTTTTGTGGGGAATATTAACAAAAAAGTTTTCAAATTCCTGAGCTGTTTCTACATCTGAGTTGATGGGACCATGAGCAGTCTCTAAATTAAATTCAGTATTACGCTGTTTTTTCCTACCGGTTTCATTATTTATTATTTGCCAGGTAGTTTTTATTTTATCATCAGCTGATTTTATTTTATTGCTAATGTGAAGAGTTTTAGCTATTTTGCTAGAGTCAAGTGCCCCCCCTCTACCAACTAAACGGTTGTAGTTAGAAATTCAAATGTCACGGCATTAGTACTTATATATAACGAAGTTTAAAGGAAAACTACCTATCACACTTAAGTGGGCTTTACAAGTTTACAAGTAATAATCGACAAACTTAAATTTGCGGTTGCAAAAACATGTTATCCGATATATTCCGTATGGCAGAACATGTTTTTCAATTACAAAGTTAAGTTTGTTCTTACAATAAATTTATTCCAACTACGGAACCCTTCATTGTGCGTGGACCGACACGCACTTGGCCGGTTTTTGCTATACTACCTATGTAAGGATCGTAGCAGGTTTCGTTCTGTAGTGTCTGCCTACCCTTATGGGAAGTAGGCATGACTTTATAATGTAAAATGATGAAATAAAAAATGCACAGACACAGTGTATACCTTCAACGAGTACGGAGTGGTATCCTTCATTGGCATCTCCTCTCAGCAGTAGGAAGACATTGCTCTCCAGCAAGATGACGATGAGGAAGGAACCCTGCAGGAACAGGTCGAAGGTCTTCAGCATCAGCACGTAGGTGCGCAGGAAGTACCATAGCTTGTGGAAGACTGGAACCATAGCAAATATTAATAGTAATGACTAATAAGTAAGGGCAAAAATGTGTAGATAGTATAAGAAAGTTGAAAAGTTTGTTTGAACGCGTTGATCTCTGGAACTGCCAGTCGGATTTGAAAAATGCTTTTTTCCTTTGATAGCTCAATTCTTGAGGCTTTACACGTATGTGTGACACCACCGAAATGAGGCTTTGCTCAACTCCTGTATATGTACAACATACAAAGGTACCAATATATATATATATATATATATATAATATATCAATACTCGACTACGGCGAAGCAAAAAGGAGGGTTATGATTTTGACCGGTATGTATATATGTATGTACACACATCCTACGTGTCCAAGGATCAAGTACGTTTTAGGGTATCGACGCAATTGAGTTTTTTTTTTTTACTTTTTTTGGTGGTTATTGATTCTTTTTAGTGAATTTCACTATTTTAATAAAGAATTTTCTTTATTCAAATAGTGAAATTCACTTGATTAAAAATATAAAATTAATCAGTATTCCTTCAAAAATGTAATAGCGTTTTTAGTAGTTTTTACAATTATAATTTCTGCGTCGGATCTGAAAAAATTGTATCGATATGGAGCGACGACATCATTTGACACGAGAAGAGATGATGAGAGCCGTTGGAATGTTGCAAGCACCAGCTTGCAATATTCCAACGGCTACCATCCAGGCAACGTACTGTGAGTCTGTGACTTTCGCTCTTGGCACTACACGGAGCGTCATAAGCCGCCTCTGCTATCGTATCACGGGCAGCGTGGCCCAGCGACGTGGAGGACGATCTCGTATCACCAATCGCGGACAGGACCGGTACATACAAAATACTACTCGACGGAATCGAACCATGACCACTATGATGTTGGCTACGAGGCTCCACAGCTCTTCAGGCTTGCTGATAAGCCACCAAAACAATCCGAAATCGTTTACGTGAAGTGGGTCTGCGTTCCCGAAGGCCGCTGAGAGTTCCACCTATAGCACCCCGGAATCGTAGGGCCCGTTTACAATGGGCTCGCGAACACAGAAATTGGGAGGAAGAAGACTGGCGTTGTGTTTGCTTTTCCGATGAATCTCGTTTCGGTATGAGGCCGGATACAAGACGTACTCGAGTTTGGAGGACCTCTGGGCGTCAAGAACGTTTGAAATTTTGTCAGGAAGTTCATTCATATAGAGGGGAACTATAAAAACTTTGACTTGATCCCTAGACACTTTTGATGTGTGTATGTAGGTATGTATGTTCATCTGTTACCTCATAACTTCTAAACTAATGATCGTAATTTGACAAATGATGTATTGTTGGAAGCGTCTTCATTGTCCGCTGGTGATAAGCTATGTGACGTCACATTAAATATGGCGCCCTCTAGAGGACATAAAGTCATGAATGGCATAGTAAAAAAATAAAAATGGTTTTTATTTTTTACTATGCCATGTATGGTATCATATGAAAGGGCTTGACGAGCATATTACAAATGTGAATATGTCATATGGTCTAACTAAATTTGTTTAACCTTTATAATACTGGTGTCTCATATTGGAGACAGATAACAATAAAATTCTATTGTGTCTGCTAATTGCGCGCGCGACAGATTAAATTGTTAAAAACAAGCAAAAGTGAGACTGTGCTACGTACGGCGCGGCTGTAAAATTATTACCTATTATATGTAAGTAGATATATACAATAAAACTTAAACAAAAAAACGGCTCTGCAAAGATTTTATCACGAAATAATACGTTCGAAAACTAAAGCCCGACTATTGATTTTTCAGGACTTTTTAGAGCGTGATTTTTCAGTAGTCGGGCTTTAGTTTTTGAGCTTAGTTTTTATTTTCGCTCAAACCATCAAGTCGATGTTATGCAATATCTTCAATTTCTCTTCTGGGGGGCAGTAGGTAATTAAAATCGCTAATCGGATGACAAAAGCTACTTTATCTTTATAAATCCTACCGATCGAAAAGGATATATTAATATGCTTTTCGATCGGTAGGAGTCCTACTACCGAGTAGGACTCCTACCGCTCGAAAAGCAAATTATTACAAAATCTCGTTCACTTGGATTGTGAAGTGGCCATTCTGGTTTGATTGAAGATACGAAAACGGTAAAAGGAACCAAAGAACACGAAAACCCTACTAATTACTTAGCTATGTATTATACCCAATTTCTTGAAGAAAACTAGCTGGCTTTTACCTTGGCCTGAGGCTTAGCATTGCCATACAAAGTGGCAATACCGCCAGTCTCTTGGTACATTACCAGACGACAGCGATGCAGAGGAATTTTTCGACGCCATATTTTAGTTTGTTAAAAGTTTTAATATTTTTTATTTATTTATCATTTATTTATTAAAACTTACTTATTTATTCATTTAAAAAAATACTGTACAAAGGCGGACTTAATGCCTGAAGCATTGTCTACCAGTCAACCTTAGGGTGGTGCAGAGACAAAACATGGCAGGTGCAACATAAGTGATAATATCTACTAATACATGGATACATACATAAAACCGAATAAACTTTGTCCGGAGAAATAACGATAGGTAGAGGAGAAAACAAATCCAGCAAATAGGCGCTGCAAAGATTCAACTAACAACTTTTCACGAATAAGTATGTCACGTGCCTTCAATTTGAAAGATAACCGACTGGTTGCCATCCTGATGTTCAGAGGAAATTATTTCCTAAATTAATTAAATTTAGGATATAATTTATTTATTTAACTTGTAGCGGTTACACCGCCACATACGAACTACGCATCAAAGACATGACGTCACACAATCCTGCATCGCGCAATTAGAGTTTACCGCGCGAACGACATATTATTATAACTATCCGACATCAACAGTCGGGCAGTCCTCCCCCGACCAATCACCTTGTTTGACAAGCCGATCCCCTGGGAGAAGCAAGCCAAATACCTAAGTGTGGTCCTAGATGAAAAACTGTCATTTTCAGAGCACATAAAGAAGGTCCGCTCGCGAGCCGCTTTCGCTCTAGGAAGACTCCACTCCATGCTAAATGCGCGTAGCAAGCTGTCACTTAGGTGCAAATTGCGAACGTACTTGGCGTGCATCCGCCCTATCATGACCTATGCGTGCGCCGCCTGGGCACAAGCCAAACCCCGACACGTGCATAGAATGCAAACTCTTCAAAACCGTTTCCTACGAATGGCAACGGGAGTCCCCTGGTACGTTAGGAACGAGATCCTCCATCTCGACCTAAAAATCCCCACTATAGCCCAATTTCTAAAACGCAATTCAGCGCGTTTCTTTGATAAAGCCGCCCTTCACCGCAACCCTCTGATTGTTAAAGCAGCCAGTTATGTCCCCTCTAAAATCAGTAAGATTCGCCGTCCGAGGCATGTTCTCTCCGACCCAGATGACCCTATAACCCTCCTTCAGGAAAGCAATAGGGACACCAGCACGTTACAAAGCAATAAAAAAGACCCGCATTCCGGCCTCGCCGACTAGGTCCATTGCGCTCGCGACACTCCCGAATAAATAATACTCCCCCCCGACCCTTGCTCGCCGAAGCCCTAGCCCGCCATACGCTGAGAAATGTAGATTTAAATTCCCCGATTAATAATAATGACAATTTGATCCAGCCTGTCCCACCTTGCTGTCCTCCCGCCAGCGACGCCCTAAGCCGAGGTTCGTACCCCACAGGGGGTGCCCTTAGCGAGCGTTCGCTTAGTTTAACATAGAATATTTTATGCCCCTGGCTGGAGGCTTTAAGTTAGTAGCTTAAGGCATCCACAGGATAGTCCGGTTAAGCAGCTGCGACCTCAATCTGAGAGTCAACTGCGAGATGCCATATCAAAAAAAAAAAAAAAACAGTCGGGCAGTCGGCCCGCCAGACACAACACCCGTCTGGTCGGAGGATCCTCCCTTTTCTATGTGGATGAGTGAACTTTACACCCTGTTCCTAATGCCCCTAAAAATGTATTAATTACTAAGGTATAAGTTGTTTTTTATGTACATTTTTTAGTCTACATAACATCACGCCTGTAATCCCAGAAGGGTTAGGCAGAGGTGTACCTGTAGGTAGTACACCCACATTTCGCCAAGTATGTTTAAATCCCATACGTACATGGGACTTACATTACTGAGAAATTCCTAATGGAAAAACCCAATGACACTTTGCCTGACCTGGGACACTAGACTACTAGATCAACGAGGGATTCTAAATAAATACATGCACCCTTTTTCGCTTGGATTGGCGTTACTTGCTTCATACCGTAGTACTATTGTCCCTTCTGAAAGTGACACCTTTCAGTAATTACACTAAGTAGGTACGGAACACAATCTCAAGTCCATTTCCTCTGTGGCAGTATTTTATCGACTTATTACGGATTTATAAATAATTAGCATTAAGTAATTACTCTTCTTTTATCTAAAGTGATAATTTTGATAAGCAACTAAATTCCAGTACCTAGCATTTATTTTTAAATAACAAAAAGTAAAGTACATTAGCGTTAAATGAAAATGCGAGGTATAAGTAGGTACATAAACTCAAACTTAAAGCATTTTTTTCAATTAAACAATTTACAGGCACTTTAGAATTGTCAAGGAGTCGGTCAGTTAGTCAGAAAGTTGTAGCTAGTTGCCCATTCCAAAACGTAGATCTCTATGAAGAAGAACGGGCAAGAAACTCCAAACATACTACATGTCTGCTTATATTCCTTCGTCGTACACAGGCGTGATGTTATGTCAAAATTAGTAAAATTACTTTAATAATAATCGATAATGCACCAAATTACACATTTACTTTGATGATTTAAAACTATATGCTAATAAAAATACAGATTTACACGATTTATTAAATATCACAACAACATTTTCGAAAGACATAAGATTGGATTTTGGACTAGATAAATGCCGGAAACTAAATATAGAGAAAGGTAAGATTATAGAAGGAAACTACTCAACAGACTACGAGGAAGTAATAGAAGCGATGAAAGATGAAGAACTGTATAAATATTTAGGCTATAATCAAGCACGATTGTTAGAACATAGGACTATTAAGGATAAACTAAAAAAAGAATACATTAGTAGAATACATTCGTTATGCAAAATGCACCTATCTAGTAAAAATTTATTCAAATCCATAAATACATTCGCGATTCCTATACTTACTTATTCTTTCGGTGTAATAAAATGGTCTAACACAGAATTACATGCTCTCGAAGTCAAAACAAGAACCACACTGACACAACATAGATATCACCATCCGAAATCAGCAATAGAGAGAGTTATAATGTCCAGAAAAGAAGGTGGTAGGGGACTAATCGAAATATCACATCTGCATAAAAAACAAGTCATAAACTTAAAACAATTTTTCTGGCGGAAGAAAAACAACAGTCTATTACAAACAAAACAAACAGACAGTATACACCACTGAACCTTAATGATGATAACAATATTGAGACACTAGATAAAGCGAGACGTAGAGAAGAGATACACAGAAAATGGAGGCAAAAAGAACTACACGGAAGACATCCCAACGATTTACAACAAACATACATAGATAAAGAGGCTTCTAACAAATGGCTAGAGTTAAGTGAACTGTTTCCTGAAACAGAAGGGTTTATGTTAGCCATTCAAGATCAAGTCATAAATACAAAAAATTATAGAAAATACATAATAAAAGATAGTACAGTAAGAAATGATTTATGTAGAAAATGTCACAGCAAACCTGAAACAATACAACATATCACAGGAGCTTGTATCACACTAACCCAAAACGACTATACGCATAGACATAATCAACTTGTTAATATCATACACCAAAAACTCGCAACTAAACTTAAACTCATGCAAGATCCCTACACACCATATTACAAGTACACGCCTAGACCGGTTTTAGAAAACCAATTCTACAGAATATATTATGATCGCACTATAATTACAGACCACACTATATATAACAACAGACCTGATATAACACTAGTTGATAAAGTAAGCAAACACACATTTATAATAGATATAGCAGTCCCAAACACTAATAACATACAAAAAACTATCACAGAAAAAATCAGGAAGTATACAGAATTACAAGAGGAAATTACCAGAGTTTGGAAAATGAATAGAGTCACTATAGTACCAATAGTAATATCAACAACAGGTGTTATCCCGAAACAAATATTCAATAGTTTTAATGCACTCAATCTATCCAAATACACATACCTAACACTACAAAAAGCTGCCATATTAAACACTTGCCGCATAGTAAGAAATTTTTTACAACTAGACTTAGATAATAATTTCACTGCAGTACAGAGCAATTTACCTTCTTAGAATAATAACTAGAATCTCACCTTGGTTAACACCCGTGAGATTCTGAAAATACCAGGAACTTACCTGAGAAATTAAATTTAAAAACTAAAATAATAATAAACTTGTGGATTCTGAGGTACCGTACTACAAGTATGTGCCCGACCCAGTTCTCGAAAATGACCATGTCACGTTGTACTGGGATCGGTCTATCATTACTGACAGGACTATTGTTGCCAATAAGCCTGATATAGTGGTGATAGACCGATTAGCGCGCCGCGCAATGATAGTTGATGTTACCATTCCACATGACGAGAACCTCGTGAAAGCTGAGAAAGAGAAACAAATAAAATATCTCGACTTAGCACACGAGGTTGTCGACATGTGGAATGTGAGCTCGGCTATCATTGTGCCGATTGTCGTAACGGCCAATGGCCTGATGGCCGAAAGCCTCGACCAACATCTCTCGAGGCTCTCGTTAGGCGGTTGGATCAAGGGCCTGATTCAGAAGGCAGTACTTCTCGATACGGCTCGTATTGTGAGGAGGTTCCTATCTCTGCAGCCCTAACCACCGGTAGCTTGGACCCTGCTCCCGACACCGGCGACACACATTTTTTTATATTATTAAATGTTTTTTATAACCTTTAAAAAAAAAAAAAAAATATTTAAAAATGTATTTTATATGTTTAGAAAAATAAATAAACGAATAATAATAATAAATCGTTTATTTATAAAAAGGGGCACATTTACAATAAGTATCTTAATAATTAAAATAGAGCACATTTGCTTAATTGCCTCAACTAGGTTGAACCTGTGCTTCAGGCTAGGAAGTGCATAAATACTTTATGTAATAAATTAACAAGGAGTTTAAAGTACCTATATAAACTAAAATAAAATTAGGTCAATCAAAGTAAAATGGCATGTTAGCTAACTTCGTTGGCTAGAGTCGCAAGTGTGGCTGCAATGTAAAGGTTTGACTTTCAGATCGGGCAAGTCTTACTGGATCCCATCGTACTACATCGTGTTTTATTTTGATTTTAAAATTTGTATGCCTACACGGCAAAACATAGCGCTCAAATATGTTAAACTAACACCAATATGTAAATACCTATGTTTAACAAATAAAGATTCTGATTCTGATTCTGATTCTGATACATGTACTCGTATTTCTTGTGTAATTGTATTGAAAGAAATAAAAGTTACAAAAACGAAAACCTAACTACGACAAAAATGCCAACTAAAAAGGCATAAAAAAGACACCACAGACAGACAAATAAAAAATCCGAAGTTACACCTCGTGTTCTATAAATCGAACAGATACGTGTGACCCCGGATTTTAAATTTGTCTGTCTGTGATGTCTTGTGACCTTTTTTGTCGTTCACAAATCAAAAGGCAATGTATAGAGTGCCGCTAGCGGCCCTCTAACCCTTTCGGATAAAATGCCGAAAGTGGCATAATAGTGGCGCTGCCTCGGCCCGGCTAAAGTGCTGTAAGCATTGCATGGTCATTATAAAAAAAATGCTTAGTTATTATTTATAAAAGAAATAAAAAAATGCATTATCGTCCAAAAGTTCAAAACCGTACGTGTTGCTTAAACTTTTGATGTGTGTATACAGGGTGGATTTTTGAGATGGGGCAGTAAAAACAGCCACCTTAACCGTTGTCGCTAGAAGAAAAAGGTCTTAGGAGACTGTCATTAACTATTTAAGACATTTTGATCTGCATTCACAGATTTTGAAAACAAATTAGGTACAATCAGCAAGAAAATGGGTAGTTTTTACAAAAAAAAAAATTTATGCTATTCGATCCTGTTTCTTACAAGTGTTAAGAAAACTCTAATGGACCAACTGTTTGGAGGTTTGAGTACTAGGAAAAGATAGAAATCGCAAAAAAAACTTTTTCCATACTTTTGGTAGGAAAGTATGGAAAGTCGCAAAGTCCAAGTCTCTTAAGACTGTTTTCCTGTAGCTACAACGTGTAAGGTATACGCTAGTCCTTACTGCCCCATCTCAAAAATCCACCCTATATACACACATCAAAAGTACCTACATATTTGTAATCACGTTCTCGAAATCGGCTCTAACGATTATCGATGGAAGTTGCAATATAAGGGTTTACGGGGGCGACAAATCGATCTGTATAGGTCTTATATCTGGGAAAAAAAACTCCGTATTTTCATCCGAGCAGAGCTCGATCGCCCAAAGTTTAGAACAAGATGGCTACCTTAGAATAATGACAGGCAGCATGGAATTAGTAAGTACCTACTGTCATGACAGCATGGAATTAGTATCTACCTATGTACTATGCATGGAATTTGTATGAACTATCATAAACTATTAAATGAGCATTGTCTATTTTCACCTACTATATTTTAAAAACAATATTAAATAGAAAAAAAAGACTTACTAGTTTTTCCTTCCAACAGCAACATTTTGATTAGCTATTTAAATTCTTCACCTCTCAATTCACAACATCATTTCTATTGACTGTCATAAAAAGAATGGGTACGTTGAAAAGTTCACTGCACAGACTACTTAGAGATACTAGTTCACTGTATTATTTTCGACATAAATTTAAAGAAAAAATAAATAAACTAAGACTCTGTAATAAACTCAGACAATTTGAATGAGCATACCCTTAAAATCGTTCACGTTCTGACTGTAATTTTAATATCATATCATAATTCTACGAATATTTTACTAAAACTTAAAAAATAATATATTTATTATATTTCGAGTAAATCGAAAATGTTTTAAACGCGTGTTTGGCCCCGGATATCGTCACTGACTACTGTTATCACTTAAATAAATACGACTTATCACTAGCCAATCGCGATGTATTAATTTATAATAATCTCTGAGCTGATAACAAGGATAAAATGACGTCGAACTAGATATGACAAGATTTTGATAACTTTATGTAGGTATGTTGTTTGTTTTTATGTGAGAATTTTTGTAACGTAGTAACGTAAAACCTCACATTTTTGTGTAGGTACCTACAAAAATTGAATATTCATTCATTCATCAATACCCTACATAACACGTATAATTATCTATTACAAAATAATATGCAACGTTCATCGAGGCAATACAGGTAAGAATTTTAAAGAACGTTCGCATTCAAATCGGCGTCTTTATCTGACAAAAAAAAATCCTCTAATTCTCTACGTTTTTAACAAGTTTTTGACAAGAATCGTAGCTGAATCTGAAGGTTTTTTCTGTAGGTAGGAGAATTGACCCTCAGCGGGTTCATTAACACACTTTGACACTGACAATTGATCGCAATGGGTTTCATTTTGACAGTTTACAAAAAAAACGGAAATCGAGCATCGAACGACGTATGACGAATTTTTCAAACCTATGGGGATGGTTAGCAATATCCTTCAAAACCCTCGGATTGTGATTCAAAGTGTGTTACGTGATTTGGGTGCTGGTTTTAGATCTTATTCCGGCTGCTCACACCCGGCCTAATTATTGGAACGTACTTATTGTAAACCTTATTATCATCGACTTAAAATAAAAGTCATTAATTCAACGTGAGCATTTATTATAATAAAATCACTTGGTTGCGTCTTCAGAGTAAAAAAATATTTTTAGTGACAAGAACTACGCTTACAAATACTAATATATCTCTAAACATTAATTATTATAACAGTAGTCAATACTTATTATTAAATTATAACTTAATTCTTACAACAGTTAAAAATGAGAGCGTTTGAGATTTTCTCAGCGTGACGTCAAAATGTCGCCATACTTACGATACGACGAGGCTGCCTCGATCTGAGTAAAAATTTCTAATGGAGGACGCACACAAGAACATACATCGCCGTTGACAATTAAGTAGGTCACCGGTGAAGTTTGAATACATTAAATATTATCACAGAAGAAGAAATATAAAAGTTTAACAACAAAGAAAACAATACTAGATACAATTTTGTGACAAAAGAAATAACAGCTCATTAAAAACTAAAGTCGAGGCAGCCTCGCTAAAAGCAACTTGTAGAACGGTCTAAAAGTAAAGCCTTAGAAAGTTAAATTATTCGAAACAAAATTCAAGATCACAGTCACGTCGAGGAGTATCCTACAACCTTCTCTTCGATCCAGGGCACGAAGTGTGTCACCCTGGAGTATACTCCGGGGAAGTTGGCTTCGGCACACTTCTTGCCGTAGGAGACCACGCCGATCTGGTAGAAGAACGTCTTTAATGTTTCTTGGCTCCACTGCAAAAGAAGAAAAATAATTTTATTAATAAAAGGTCCACGGCAGATGACGGTACGAGGCAGATGTGAGTGGAAACGCCGGGAGGGACGCCCTAGGAGGACATAATAGTGACTTTATTGGTGATGTTCTTCAGAAAGGGCAGGTGGGTAGTACTCGCAACTGGCGTACGTTTATGACCAGATGTATGAACGTAAACGAGGCAAAAGGAGTATGTAAGGATCGCAGCAGGTGGCGTTCTGTAGTTTCTGCCTACCCCCATGGGGAGAAAGCGTGAAGGCGTGTGTGTATGTATGTTTGTAGTCTGAAAAACTTTGCTTCTGGAAGTTTGACCAGAGATTTCAGAACTTGCGTCCGTTGCTACTGATCTCGGCAACAACAGGTTCCAAAATCCACTGTGTTTTGTGGAAGGACGACATATTCCTCCGATTTGCTCCATATTCTACAGACGAGGTGAGGATACACAGATAAAAACGACAGTGCAACCCCTTTAAATATCTAAATATTCTAGATAAACTAGATTAGTGTAGTAAATCGTCGGACTATTTAGTTTTCAACGACCTTTGGGCTCTAGTTGTAGCAGTCTGTACCTAGTTCTTTAAGCCAAAGTCGATTACTAGGAAGAATTTAGATAGATTCAGAACTTAATTAGCAAACATGTGAGCATTAAAGAAGTTAGCTGTATACCGAATTAAAGATAGAGAAATTCTAGAGAAATAAAAAGAGAGATTTAAGGATGCAGTCTTACAGTCATCCCTCTATGCATCAGCCTCTATTATGAACAGTACTGCAATAGCATGCGCTTGACCAATGCGTGGTGACCAATGTCACATGCCTTCTCTGTACGACAAGAGGCTTTTGCTCTGCAGTGGGACGGTAATAGGCCGGTATTTTTATTTTACTTACAATAGGCTGCATCAGCGGTCCACCACTGTCTCCCTGACAGGCATCCTTGCCTCCCTTCTTGAACCCTGCGCACAGTACTCGCTCGTCGATCTTCTGCGCTTTGTACGCGCTATACGCTTGAGTACAGTACTCGTTGCTGACTACTGGCAGCTGTAGGACTTGCAGATGCGAGGCTCCTTCACCACCTGGAACAGGATATAAGTAACATGCTTAGTATTTAAAAATCTTCGTATACATTTGCTATTTGTCGTTCTTGTTAAGGGTGTCAAACCATACTACTAATTCATTCTCCATAGTATTATTATTACTGCTATAGTAACCCTGTCTGTCTGTGTCTGTTACTTTTTCACGCCATTTGTATGAAATCTGGTACACGGATAGACAAACATAGTAGATGGTTAGTAGGACATAGGAAACTTTTTATATCGGTAGGTGTTCCCGTGGGGTAATCTGTCTATAAACAGTACGTTAATTAACGAAAGTGTTCCCGCTAACCCGCAATAGTACAGCGCCCATAAATTAAGCAAAAAAAGTTTCACAAAAAATATTTAATTGATACGCAAAAGAAACACTGTACCTATATAATTGTAGTCTATGCTCTACACTCGCAGTCGCAGTTGTCACATTTGTCTTTCCACGTTGAAAGACAAGTGCGCGAGTTAAAAATTAAATTATTTTTACGTATCATTGGTGTCGATTCCCTTGTTCACAAATTAAACTAAAGGACAAGGACAAGAATCGGCTCGAATCATGTAGCGTCCGACATACTTTTAATATGTATGATAATTTATAGTATAATACAGTAAGAATTATAGAGTATAAATAAAATCTGTAGAAGTACACCATTTAAAAGTAATTTTAAATAGTTATTCAATTTTTCAACACGTTTCCTATCTGCAATTTCAATTAGAAATGTTGCCAACCAAAATAAAATAATATCGATACGAAATTGCACTTGCAAATCGATTGCATTAATATCATTATGAAACTACATAAGTGAATTTATTACATATATGAGTCCTTACTCGTAATTCTTAATATAATAAATAGTATTTAGTTATATTTTTGATTATATAATATATTTTATAACAATTTAAAATAAGTTAATTCGATTTTCGATACAATTTAGAATATTAATTATTATAGTGCTGGCAACACTTGATCTTGTTTTTGTAGTTGTCATTGATGATTGTCAAAAAGTTTTACTACTTCTCCTACGCGTTTTATCATGAGCGGCGAAGTGATTACGTGTTTTTGAGTTTTGTGATGTATATTGCTGTGTTTCTGGACTCCAATTTTTCTACCACTTACGACTACCTTGGCTGTTGAAACTGAACCTGAACCTGTATTACTCGCTGACCTGGCTCGTCCAACCGAACATCTGAACCTGCCTACTTGTTGACCTGGCTTTTCTCACACGGACGGACTTTTAGTCTACTAACCATGATTCGCTGCATTAATTGTGGAGTAAGTCTTTCGAATGCGACGATGCTCGTTAGAAACTGAGACTGAAGAGATTCTGATGAATAATAAATTTCTAAAAAGTATCCATGTGTTTTTTTTCCATACCTACATTCTAAAATAATGTAAGTATGTTAAAATTATGTATATTTACTATGAAAACATAATATTATGCGAGGATAATATGTGCCAAAAATCATTATTTAATTAATAATTTAATAGTTGATTTGTTGTTATCGTTAAAATTAGAAATATTAAGTGGACAATTTTAAAGAACTATAACTTTTTTTGGTGTACTTCTTATAGAAAACTAAATATACTATCAAATTCTATAATTATTTTCCTTTTCAATGATATATAGTCCATCTTTGTCGGTTCTGGCCGAGTCTTGAAGGACAACTTGGCATTCTCCTTTAAGTTCATTGCATCTTTTTCTTTCTATTTAATTAAGAAAAGGACAGAAGATACATTTTAGTTTAGTCCTGTCAAATTAATCAGCCCCTGACACTAATCCATACAAGTTTTGAAGTGATTAAAAACTTGCCCACTAAAATTACGTCAATTTACGTCAGGCGCTGATTAATTTGACAGGACTAAACTAAAATGTATCTTATGTCCTTTTCTTAATGAAATAGAAAGAAAAAGATGCACTGAACTTAAATTTAGTTTTGTTTGTGAACAACAGAATCGGCACCATTGTATTGTTTCGTTAGTTATTTTAGTTTCGTATCATTGTATACTATTATCGATAATATTATCGGTCTGGTGTCGGCAGCTCCACGTCTGAACGCATCAGTGATGATGATGCCACAACATAAACAGCCTATATTCTACCCACTGTTGCACTCGGGCCACCTTGACGTGAGAGGGAGCGGGCCGTAATCAACAACGCGGGTCCAGTGCCGGTCGGCAATGATATAAAGGTTTTATTAACTTACGGAATTCAGTGTGACCCCATCCGGCGATCATAGGGTTGTAGTCTTCGAAGGTCGTGGCTCTCAGCTTGCTGTCCTTCGGGATGCAGATTGGCCTGATCAAATCTGGAATGAGGAAGCAAATTTATTGAATAAACTCTCGTTGTACAATATAGTTCTTTGTAATATGAATCAGGGAGGAGATCAAAATAGCACGCTATATTTTGGAACCGTTTGGTACCGGCGGTCTATGCAAAGAAGTCTTCTGCTATGCTTTTATTGGGTAAAAAACCACCTAAAGATTCACGGGAATAAAAAATATTCTTGATTGCACCAACATTCTTCTGCATTTATAATCAATATTTACTGTACCTACTTCTCACACAGTGAAAGAACAGAATCGAAAACCAAATTGAATTAAAGTATTCCATTCGCGAGTTACACTAAAATTTAAGTTCAGTGCACCCTTAGTCGCAGTAAGTGTCGCTATCACCAAGATCTTGCTGACGGTCTGTACTCATGGTTCTCTTCCCCTATCTCAATTTAATTGTGGTCAGCGCAACATCTTTTTCTTTCACACTTCTCTATCAGTGGTCATCTCGGTAGTCACCCCCTTTCTAGCCATATCATCTTACACACAGTCCATCCATCGTTTCTTTGGTCTGACGGCAGAGGTGTACTAGCAGGCTCGGGTCGTTTAGTAGTAGCCACACTCCCTTTTTTCCGATTTTGCAGCGTAAAAATTCTACAAACATTGCGGTCGATTTATCAAAAAAATATTTAATTTTTCGGTTAGTGAAGTTTTCGCACTATTATTTACTGAGCTGAGATATTGCCAGCCGCAGGCGCAGGTTGGCCGCTCCTAATATCTGGCCGCCCTAGGCCTTATGGAACGTCCGCCTGTGTCTGACGGACTGTACTATTCTGTTATATACTTATAGCTCTTACCAATACAAGGTTAAAATGCTCACCAGTGAACGTGACCTCATGGTCTAACAGCAGGATCCCGATGTCGTTGGTGAAGGCGGTGGCGCTGTACTGCTCATGCTTGTACTTCTGTTTGATCAGGACGTCTACCGGAGTAGCACCCTCGTCTTCTCTTGCCAGGTCTAGTTCTCCCAGACGAACTACGTAGCTGGAATAGATATTTTTAAAATTATAGATCAGTGGATATTCCCATATTTATGCTGCGTAGTGGTGGCCCAGTGATAACGACTGTGACTTACGAGTTGTAAGGTCATAGGTTCATACCCAGACAGTCGCTTTACTTTGTATTAATTACTTCATCACAAATGCTCTCATAACGCTGAAGAAAAATATCGTGAGGAAAATGGCATGTCCTAGAACCAAAAATTCGAAGACATGTGACATCTACAGATCCGCACTGATTATGGCCCACTCCCTCTCATCAAGAGGAGGCTTATATCCCAGCAGTGGAAACAACATTATATGTCATTTTATAGTCTATTACTGTATAAATAGTTAACTTATTTATACAGTTAATGTTCTATTATGCTTCTAAGTAATACGTTCCGCAGTTGGTCAAGTACAACTAGGACATAAAATTATATTGCGGCGAGGAGCGTGTGAGTTTAATGTACTTGCTGTAAAATTACCTCTATTTTTTAAGCATTCCAAATGCGGCTGACTGAACTGCCTGCTGATCTCAGCACTTAAGCTGTCGGTCCGAAATTCCCGACTATCATTAGTAGATCTATGACCATCAATAATCCCTAAATTCTAACAATTAGTCTTACCAAAGGTATCGCGATACCTACTAAACTGTGGTGTGGATTTCAGATAGGCAGTCACTATATCTAAAATATTGGATCCAATTCATCTGTATCCACTTTAGGGGTATGAGGAACAGGGTGTAAAGTTCACTCATCCACCATAGAAAAGGGAGGATCCTCCGACCAGACGGGTGTTGTGTCTGGCGGGCCGACTGCCCGACTGTTGATGTCGGATAGTCTTATATATGTCGTTCGTGCGGTAAACTCTAATTGCGCGATGCAGGATTTGTGTGACGTCATGTCTTTGATGCGTAGTTCGTACGAGGCGGTGTAACTGCTACACACTAAGACTGGAAGCCAACCCCAACATAGTTGGGAAAGCCTAGGCAGATGTTGATCAGCATATGTACGTAACACCCTGTGGTGCTCACGTCACATTATCGGCGCGGGAGCATCTTGCTCAATTCAACTACAAATAACAACCGGTTTGCCTAAGTACTGATGTACTAATTCAGAATGAACTTGACGATTGATGGCTTTTGATAGCCCTTTATGTCCTAACCAGTTTAGATTACAAACATGAATAGGAAATCGGAAGCCATTCATATAATGCCTGCTTGATAACGGTTTAGGTATTACTTACTTTAAGTACCATTTAAGATAAGCAGAATTGTGTCAGCAGGATACGGCTCTTTCGGCTCTTTGAGATGTCATGATAACATAAATTATTTTTTGTACTTATTTAGGAGTTCAAGATACTTTAATATTAAATGTATGTCTGTTCACCACCCACATATACCCGCTACCACTTTTTTGCCTATCTGTCATAATAATAGAGAGCATGTTTAGCAGCAGAAGTTTACAGGTTGTCAGGTTCGAATCTGATGAATCATCATCTGCTTGTCTTCTCCCAACTATGTTGGGGTCAGCTTCCAGTCTACCCGGATGCGGCTCAGTACCAATATTTTACATGAAGCGACTGGCTATCTGACCTCCACAACCTAGCTACTAGGTAACACGATACCCCTTGGTGAGACTGGTTGACAAACTACCTCTTAGGACTGTCAAAGATCTACTAATGACATCCGCTTTGCTGACTGGCTACTTTTATATATATATCAGCTGATCTTCTTCTTTCTTTTTCGTGTGGTGTCGACTAACCTGGTGTCAGAGATTTTATGGCGCCCATGGGCCCCTGACTTGGCTTCAAACTGACAGGCCTGAGAGATATTTCTCGATGCCGTCGAGAAATATCTCTCAGGCCTGCCGGTTTCCTCACGATGTTTTCCTTCACCGTTTTTGAAGCAAGTGATAATTTATACAATACGCACATGAATCCGAAAAGTCAGAGGTATCAGCCGATGCTAGAGGAGGAGGATATTGTACCAACATATTGCCCGTTTTCGAGCAAAGATTCCGGGTAAGTACTTATTAC
This sequence comes from Xanthia togata, assembly GCA_963853775.1. Taxonomy (NCBI): domain Eukaryota; kingdom Metazoa; phylum Arthropoda; class Insecta; order Lepidoptera; family Noctuidae; genus Xanthia; species Xanthia togata. The sequence goes on along the minus strand of OY970811.1, from coordinate 1,944,442 downwards.
CATAGGTTGTCTTGACATGAAAGAAACTAATGTAACGGCAATCTGGCATTGTATCAATATTACTACTAGGCGTAATAAACTATCATTATCACCATGACCCCACAACGCGTGGGAAAAAAATCATGACGTTGTAACATTCTATGAATTTATATCAATATCATTCATGATTTTTTCATGTTGATGTCGATTTTATAGTGTGACCGGTTGTATTGCTTGTTTCCTACAAACAATATATAATTTTAAAATAACGTGTTTTGTGTGCCGTGTCGGCTCTGACTGAATTGAGTTACCCCGTCTGACCCAAGTACCTATATCTACCTAAATTAGAAAAAGTTGGAGGTAGAGTTAAAAGATTTCTCAAGTAGGTACCTGTAATTAAGTTATTGAGCCCTGCAATATGAACAAACGAAAGAAATGAATTTCAAGGGCTACCAACGGATTATGATATTATGTATAGTATAGATATTAGTTCGAATGAAACTTAAGTTTGAGTTCGAATCTTCTTCTTCGTGTGGATGGCACGACAGTAGGCACAAAACTTCGCCACTTCCACGGCAGCGCAGAGGTCGCTACGGCTGCTTTTTTGGGATGCAGGAGAGGAGGGATGTAGGATAGTAGTGGGACATATTTTGCGCCACAGATCCACATCCACACCCTGAGTTCGAATGAATCATTACCATACTTTTTGGCATAGCCGTATTACAGAATCTCACTCAAGACTAGGTTAAATCAATCAATATCTTGGGAGCTCTTTCTCGAAGTTTTCCAGATCACAAGAGCGTTTTCTATAAAGATTATTTGTAGGTAAAATAAGAAATAACAAGAGCCATGTAGGTAAATCTGATTATAACTGCACACCTGTACACATGCTTGTTGCACAAACCTTGGTTAGCTAACCGCAAACTATTGACGTATAGTTTTAGCACATCGTGGTGTGAGCTTATACTCATAGACAAGATGTCAGCCGGATGCCATCTATTCTAGGAATTTTATTCTACTTTTATTACCATCTTCGTGAAGAAAGGGAAGATATACTAGCATTGGAAAAATATTAGAGGGTTGGGTTTGAACTGTCTCTAGATAAGGTAGCTTACTTTGTACAAATCGTGGTTCGAGTCCTGAAGTTCAATTCTCGTACCTATAAAACGTTCATTTTCAAATCGCAATCATATCTAAGCGACAAACAATGTCAAATACTTGTCATAAATGTAGGTACATTCTTCGATCAATAATGGTAAATTAGATGATTTTTGACAGATTGAGACTTGAGGGCTTAGGCAAGTGGCAGGATTGACATAAGGTTTTTGATAGCTTTATGTCAACCCAATACCTCTATTCTTTTGACATTTCTACCACTGATCACTGATAGTACAGATAGTGCAATCCACGACGATGCGCCCCACTCCGCGATTACTGTACTGTAAGCTGTACTTTAGTTCAGAGCGGAGCGGAGTGGGGCGCGTCGTCGTGGATTGCACTATCTATATGTCCCTTTGTACCCTCTGTTCGTGTCAATTGTTTTAAAATATGTTACTCTTCGATCAATAAATTCATGAAATAAAGTTTATTGTTCATAAAAGTTATTATGCAGCCTTTTTAGGATACTTAGATATTACCAAAGTAAATGTAGACCTCAGTAATAATAGTTACAGGAAAACCTATCGGTTGTAAAAATCTAGTCTGAAAATTCTCGTATTGTTATTGTGAAATTATTATTTGTGCAAGATACTTAATAGTAACTCGGGAAATCCGCTTGATTGCATAGCTGCAGATACTGTTTACTTTCGCATAATGTGCCCCTGCGCATCATTATGTACAAATATAACCTCGCGGAAGTATTGTCAACATTGCTAGCCGCTATGAATAAGTGAAGAGATGCACCACGATTTCAATGCCATGGTCTAAAAGTGTTTGCATTTCTGCTTGTTTTTTTTGTTATTGAACACATACACGATTAAGGTAATCGTATAATTATTATAACAACGATTATGTCAGTCAAGACATTTAAAAAAAACAAAACAACAATATTGCCGACTACCTATGCAGCTATGGTTTGATTGAAAAGTATCTGATAAAATATAAACAAATTAATCAGAACGTAACTGTGGATGTAAATTTTTAGTACCACTTACATATTCAGTGCTTTGATTATTTGAAAACTGAAACCAGAAACTCTTATTTTAAATCACCTTAGTGACGTTTTTCATTTGACAGATGGGTAATTTTATAACCTCAATTTTTGTCGACGATTTTTTAATTACAATTTAATAAAGTTATTCAAACAATAATTATTGGAAAAGTGATGAGATATAAAGTTGAAACTTTCTAAACACAGATGAATAAGTACGTTACTAATTCCCTTTAGTAAGTGATCGGTTAAGAATTTAACCTGAGTAGGTTTTGTTTACACTTTCAGATATTTTTGAAACAGACCGTACTTACGGTGCGTCAGACGTAGGTACACTTTTATGACGAAAACCGCTTTGCTTATGACTAGCCAGACGAAAGAAAACGAAGAACACTTACAGGTCTTCCTCATGGTTGTGGATGCAGTGGGCAGCGGTCAGGACATGCCGGGAGCTGACCAGGGATCCTCCGCAAAGCCAGCTGGTGGTACCAGTCCTCTTGCTTTTGTAGCCCAGGAGGGTCATCCAGGGGAAGTCACCTGGTTGTGAAGGTGGATTTGTTAATGTATCTAATATATTAAAATCAATGTTTGTTTGTTCGTATTTTATGCGCTGCCATACCGTTCATCTGATTGCGATAAAACTTTGAATGAGCCATGCACCTATATGTTTTCGTTCCTGCTTTAGAACTCGCTTTTTTTTTTTAGTTTCTCCTGTATTGTGGGTGCGTTTACAAACATTTAAACTCACATACACAAACAGCCAGTCCCGGAACAACTACTTGTAGGTCATACAAATATTTGTTCCGTGCGGGAATCGAACCCGCGATACTCAACGCAGCAGTCAATCGCTTAACCACGTCAATCAATTATCAAACGGTTGAAAATGTATTTTTTACACTCAAAACGTAAAAAACCAGCCAAGTGCGAGTTGGGTTCCGTACCACCCTAATATTTAGAAAAAAACGAAGATAAACACACGTTTCGTGTATGGGGATGGGGACCCCATACACGAAACTGGTTTTTATCGGCGTTTTTTTCTCTTTAATTTTTAACTTTATTTTATTATTTGTTGTTATAGCGGCAATAGAAATACACAAACTGTGAATATTTCAACTTTCTACCTAAGCATATATTACGGTTCATGAGATACAGCCCGCTTCCAGATAGACAGACAACGAAGGCTTAGTAATAGGGTTCCGTTGGACACTCTTCGGGTACGGAATCCTAACAACAAGGCGAATCTTACCTAGTTTAGCGGGAACTCCTCCTACCACTCTGCTGAAGGTAGCATTACTTTGTCCACAGACAGGAGGGTCAGGGAGTGCGTCCACGAAATCCCCGGAACTGGTCTTGGGTGCAGCGGTCTGGGGTGCCTGGGTTGGAGGGGGGGTCGGCGCAGGTGTCGGGGCTGGTGTCGGGGCTGGCGTCGGTGGCACGGGAGTTGCCGGTATACCGGGGCGGGGGCAGCATACCTGTGGAAATGATAGGTTAGAATATAGCAAAGTTTTAGTGAAGTATAACATACATGACAATTTCTACCATCAGATCCGTCTGATGGTAGACGACTCTAAAAACTACTTACTGACTAAAATTTTGTCACGATGTTTCTAAACCGTTTTAAATATAGGAAAAGCCCACATTAATTTTTTGTTATCCTCCAGGTACATGAATGGGTAGTGCCACCCAATTTTTTGTTTCGTAGTTTCACAACACCTTTTTTTAAGCGGTGCACGGAGCACTTCTTTGCAATTTTCATAGATATAGTGCTATTAGCCACCTCCTTGCTATTCGGCTACGGAATCCTATAAATGATGCAGGCGCCTTACCTTAGGAGTATTGCCCTCGAAGCCACAATGAGCTCTCCTCAACAGCTGCACAGCATTAGGGTTGGTCCTGGACTCCTGCAGCACGCTCAAGTAGGGCTGGCAGTTCACCAACGGGATGCAGCTGCCGATGCCACCTTCCACCGTCTGGCAGCTCTCCACTGAAAACCGGGCACTTGGTTAGTCTACCTTCTACCCTATAAATAAAATTCGTTGGTAAACGCATCACTTGAGAACGGCTGGACGGAATAGGCTATTTTTTGTTTAAAAATGTTAGGGACATAAATTTTCATATTTGGAAAAACTAAACGTCCATATTTCTATGGATATTTTGTATGAATTATTGAAATTTGGACAGGGGCTTAATTTGGATAGCGATCGCTATACGATTGAATTCAGTCGCAAAGTTGTAATGGTTGAAATTACTTGACAAGCACGAAAAAATCCCCTGCTTGTCAAGTAGGTACGTCGCGAGCGTCTAGGGACGCCATCGCACGTTTAGCACTTTGCGACCGAATTCGCTCATAAAGTGATCGGCGCTATCTATGTCGAGCGAGACTGCCGCGAGCCCCAGGACAAGGTCTGTTGGGTCAGCTAGTATAAAGATTTAATAGACTATAGTTCACGTGCCAAACTCTTCGAGGATTATATCAAGCGTGATGTTATACTATGTATGCTATGCCGTGATAGTATTATATTGTATAATAAATTAATTTGGTATACTTGTTATCTACATACTGGTGCCGATTCTCTTGTACACCGGACTAAACTAACTAAACTATCACTAAAATTCCTTATCTACTTTTGGCTATGAGAATCTTAACGCTATTCTGTAGTAAAATGTCTCTAAATTTAAAAAATATTTTGACACAACTAAATCGAATTTGAAAATTGCGACTCCACGTGGTACATACTTGTTTGCGCTACCCCGTGAATTTTTTTAGAGCCGGAGGCGCGCAGTGGTGGCCGCCTCGACGTGTTTTATATGGAATTTTTCACTTTTTGTATGGAAAATAAAAAAAAATATTACCTACGTGTTGAGGATTAGGGTTATAAAGGTTTCATAAAGGGGGTCGAAATTTTCATTATTTTTGCGATAGGACTCACCATTTTCGAGATTTATGCAAAAGAAAAGAAAAAAATCCAGTACAGTACTGTTTTTGCACCCGAAGTCGAGATGTTCGTGTGAATTTTAGTTCATGACAACTAATAATATTCCGTGATGGTCAGAATTAGTTCGAAAATTTAAATTTTAGGTGAAAAACGTCAAATTCAGAATAGCAAAATTGTCATTTTCACTAAATTAAAATCTCAGTACAATCTTAGTGCTGTCAAACTAAAATATAGTTAAGTTGTGCCACTTTAGTCTATTTCAGAATGGGAAATCATCGTTTGACAGGAGTAAACTAAATTTTGGTGATTTTTAGTCTAGTTTAGACGCATTTGTGACAAGCGAATCGGCACCATTATCTATTAAGAGAAAAGATTAGTACTTAATTTTTGTTTGTAATGAATAAACATAAAACTACGGGCTCGATTTTAAAATTCTTTCACCAGTAGAATGCTAGGTATATTATCACTGAGTAACATAGGCTATCATTTATAAAGATATCACGCAGGTGGAGCCACTGGCGGTAGCTAGTTTATGTATACTTCATTTTAATTCTATATAAACATGTATTTTACCATACTTTTTAAATTTTAATACGATGTTCTAAAATGCCTCTCCTACTTCTGCCTGACCTCTGTACTGCCTTAGGTAATTAAATACCAGTACCTGCAGTACCTACACTTACCTACCTATATTGCCATAACAAAGGCGCGGAAACTGGTTTTTTAATGCTCATTTACATACGTCGGTATGTATTTTTTATTTAGTAATATTTAATCGTTTACCTACTTTATACAACAGAGTTGTTGAGTACCTATGATTGTATATTTTACAGTCTGTAAGTTCTTACAGCCCGATGTAAGTAGTTTCACCCCGATATGGTAAGTACTTACGACTGATGTTTCGGTGATGGTGGCGCGTGTGTGTTGATTTAGATATTCGGTTCCCTTCAAAATTGTTGAAGTGAATGGTGCGTGAATTGAGCTGTCAGTTAAGACTCTCTTAACTGCCAGGGCTTATCTTTAATCTTATATTTCGAATTGATTTTTGTACCTACATTGTTCTCACTTAAGGAAGCAACACGAATAATGTACCCAGGAAATTGTAATATTTTGATTTAAAAGAGTGTCTTTGGAGATTCTTGTCCGTTCTTCTCCAAGAGATCTACGTTTTGGAATGGGCAACTAGCTTCAACTTTCTGACTAGCTGACCGACTGCTTGACAATTATTTGAATGAAAGAAATGCTTTGAGTTTGAGTTTGACCCTACAAGTTTAATTTGACGATGACTTTTGGAAGGGGCAACTAGAATCAATTAAGTAGTCGTATGATAATTATGATATACCATCTTTATCTACGTATTTTCCTCAACAGCTCAATGGCCGAGAACACGAGACGTGAGCAAATACTGGTCATAGAAAAAAAGTTATAAGTGACTTCACAAACTACACTCGGCGTCACAAAAACCGCACCTCTTTAAGAATTCCCTTCAAAGTCATTTTAACCCCATTAATCAATGGTACACATAGGACTATAAGGTATCATTGGAAAGGCAATTTATTTAAATTTCAGAATAAATCAATAAATTTGGTTTTTTGTTTGCCAGGGAATAAAAAAAACACGCTAATGCAAATGATTAAAAACTTAAATTTTATTTTATCAGTGAAAATTTTAAAAAAGTCCATAAAATCAACTTAAAACCTAGTGTTACCCCCCCTAGCTCTGATGACAGCTTCCATGCGTTCTCTCATGGACCTAATTAATGTGACAACAGTCTCTTGAGGAATGTTGTCCCATTCTGCAACGACGGCATCTTGGAGGTCTTGGAGAGTGGTAGGGGTAGGATCACGTGCCCGTACTCGCCGTTTCAGTTCATCCCAAAGGTGCTCGATAGGGTTCAGGTCTGGACTTCGCGCCGGCCAGCGCATAACAGGGATCCCAACTTCTTGCAGGTAGTCTCTTACAATTAATGCGGTGTGACAGCGGGCGTTATCGTGCATTAACGTGAACCCACTGCCAACAAAACCCGCATAAGGGACAACCTGCTCCTCTAAGATCTCTGTTATGTACCGAGGAGCAGTCAGCGACCCTTGCCCGCGAGCACTTCCAGTCCGAGAAACACACACAAGGTTCGTTTTGCCTTCGATTGACATGCCGCCCCAGAACATGCACGAGCCACCCCCGTATTCCACTGTCTCTTGAATACAGGCTTGTGCGAATCGTTCCCCTTGCCTCCTGTACACTCTTCTACGCCTGTCGTTGCAGAAAAGACACACCCTCGTCTCATCCGAGAAGAGTACAGCCCTCCATTGGTCTATTGTCCAATCCATATGGTCACGGGCAAATTGCAACCGGTCTCTCCTATGCTGTGCAGTCAATTTTGGCCCTGTAGCAGCCCTGTGAGCTGCAATTTTCTTCTCCTTCATTCTTCTTCTAATCGTGGAGACGCTGACAGAAGTTCTGCGAGCTGATCGCAGTTGTTGTTGCAGCTCAACAGCATTGGAGAACCGATTACGTAAAGACGTTGAAACAATGAAGCGATCGTTTCTTTCGGATGTGCACCGTTGTCTTCCAGATCCACGTCTTCGGATATAGCCACCAGTCTCTTGAAAGCGTTGGAACACTCGTCGAACGGAAAAACGACTCAAGTTCAGTTGCCGAGCAACATCACATTGCCGCATCCCTGATTGCAGTAGTGCAATGACTTGAGCGGCTTCATCTGCAGTGGTATCCATCTTCTGGGGTATTTTTCTTGCTGCAGCTGTTCACGTGTGTTCACTTCAAAGGTTGGATAGCGAATGACTCACATTTGACCCGGGTCGCCCGTTTTATACCCTTGTAGGGAGGTGCAATTAGTGGCCGTTGTAATGCGTATTTTGACAACATTTTCTTTAACGTTACGCGCTAATGAGATCTGTTGTGGTTAGGAATTCTAACTGTTGTTAATTTAAAGGTCGTTAAACATACTTTCAATTGATCCCAATATTAATAGGGTTTAATGTATACGTTGATGGCGGGACTTGCTTGAAACTTATTTTCGGAGAGGTGCGATTTTTGTGACGCTGAGTGTATGAACATAAAGTACAAATTAAGGAAAACGTCGCTAAGAAATTAAATGAAATGAAATTGTTTATTCGGTAAATATGATCTTGGAATCAATTTTACACGTCGTCTTAAAAAAAATATTAAGAATTAGCTAGATGAGTTCGGCGTTTCCTATCCGACTATATACTCTGAGAAGAAAGGCCGAAACAAACTCAGAGGTCACAGTCTCTTTTAAAGTCCAGACATAATCTTGGTCAGGCCATATGAGGACCATGTAGATTAGTGTGAAATGGTCTTTTGAGAAAAGAACCACACAGATTTGAGTGGACCTGTCCTGTCAGTGCAAGTATTTGTCAGTAATCGTGGAGCTCAACTCAGAACTTAAGAAATTGCAAGCAAAAGATCACAATAAAATGTATATAAACTTGAATGAAAAGAAAAAAGACATGATTTATAATTAAATTAAAAAGTTTACTTAATTGTTCTATGGCACTGGCGTAATCAGCCATAATGTGCCCACTGCTTGGACGCAGGCCTCTTCTCTGTGAGTGGGCCGTAATCCACCACGCGTGCCCAGTGCGGGTTGGTAGATGTCTCATGTCTTCGAATTTTAGTTCTAGGACCTGCCGGTTTCCTCACGATGTTTTCCTTCACCGTTTTGAGAGCAGTGGTGATGAAACAATTGACACAAAGTGAAGCGCCTGCCTGAGTTCACACGTGGCCACCACTGCTCTACGGCACACTAAGTACATAGATACTAGGTAATTAGTTAACTACTATAAAATAATGATTTTCAACAAGTTTGGAAATGGAGAAACTTGGAACGACAGAAATCTTCAAGCCTAAGGAAAAACTAGAAAAATCTTGATTTCCTTAAAACTCTACCTATTTAGTTACAAGTTTACATCAATCAAAACTTTATAGTTATTTATACAGATTAACAATCACGCCTGTAATCTTCGATGGGTTACGCAGAGGTGTACCTATAGCACACCCACATTTCGCCAGTTATATGTTCTTGTTCAAGTCCCATGTAATAGGGCGAGCCTATATTGCCATCAACCAGGCACGATCCGGTGGGATATTTTCCGACATTCACGCAACAACATAAGCTATGCTGATGATATGGTTCTGCTGGCCCCCTCGGCCAACGCCCTGAGGACACTGGTTAAGGTTTGTGAACGCTACGCATCCGAGCATGGTCTCAGGTACAACTCAATGAAAAGTGAGGTACTGATTTTTTTTTGAGCCGGAAAACAGAGAGCTTCTACAGTGCCTCCGATCATGGTCGATGGATCGGCATTGAAAATTGTGCAGAACTTTAAATATCTGGGTCATCTGGTCACGGAGGACTTAAAAGATGACACAGATATAGAAAGCGAACGCAGGGCGTTGGCGGTAAGGAGCAATATGCTAGCCCGTAGGTTCGCTCGATGTACCAAAGAAGTTAAACTGACACTTTTTAGGGCGTATTGCCAGTCTTTTTACTCGAGCGGCCTGTGGTTTCGGTATACGCAACGTACCTACAACGCCCTGCGTATTCAGTATAATAATGCTTTCAGAATGCTGTTGGGGTTGCCGCGGCATTGTAGTCCGTCGCAAATGTTCGCAAATGCGCGCGTTGACGGTTTCCACGCTGTAGTGCGTAAGAAAGTGGCGTCATTGTTTCACAGACTGCGCGGTAGCACCAACACCATTTTGCAAATGATTGCATCCCGACATGACTGTCCCACACAGGCACACTGGGTGGGAATAGTTACAGGGAAATTGTAAAAAGATATTTTATTAGATTATTTACCTACTAACATAGATCATAAGAAAATAATTGTTACTAACACACTGTATGGATTCTGTCCGAAATAAATGAATAATAATAATAAAAGCTAGCTTATAATATGTATAGATTAACAAGCTAATAAACAGTTTGAAACGACTGCTATTTATACCTACTTAGTATTTCACACCCGATCGATCACATTGAAGGACATTTTGACACTGAGTTCATATGAATGCAACATCCGTGACGAGTAGTTCTGCACCTACTTAATGTTATTTATTTTGATCCTAATACAAGCCGGTAAATACCACATACTTCTAACTTATGAACATGTAAAAAAAAGGAGCTACGTCTGCCAACAAACTGATTTGCAGTTTGGCAGAGTTATTTTGTTCAACAATTATTTCTGTGAATAAACACTTTTTCATTTGATTTTTAAACGTTATTTTTGCTCCGTGTAATATGTTACTGAAACAATCAATCTGCCTAGCCTTTTCCCAACTACATATGTTGGGGTCGCTTTACTGTGTACAGTATCAGTTGCATCCGGTGTGACTGGACACCGCATGCAACTGATACTGTATCCAGTTGCATGCGGTGTGAGTAGTGCTGCGCCGTTCCCGGGATCGTTTCCTACGTTCCCTAATTCCCAGGAACGCTCCCGGGCACGTCGGGAACGACTGGGAATATTGACTTAAATAGTTGTATATATTTTTGTAAATAACTTTTGCGCTATGTGCAAAAGCAAGTACACCTTTATACATAGGCATAATTCAATTAAGTCGTTGCTTTGAGAACTTTCCCGATAATCTCTGGGAATATTCCCATATTCCCTGGGAATATCCCTATATTCCCTGGGAATATTCCTTTGCTCCCGGGATCGATGGGCACGTTCCAAGGTTTTTAGTAAGAAATTATTTGAATTAAAACAAAGTATTTATTCATTATTTTAATTTAAACAAAATAACTAAAAAAAAAATATAACAACGAAAAATATTGTATTACAAATTAAACAATTTAAATGTCCATTTCCCACTATGTGGGAACGTTCCCGGGAATGCTGGAATATTCCCTGGAACTTTTCCACTCGAAATATTTCCGGGAAAGGGAATTTGGGAACGGCGCATCACTAGGTGTGAGTCGAGTTCTTCTCCATAGAGATCTACGTTTTGGAATGGGCAACCAGCTTCAACTTTCTGACTAACTGACTCTTTGACAATTCAAAAGTGCCTGTAAATGGTTTAATTGAAATAAATGCTTTGAGTTTGAGTCGCGTTGTAAATTACGGGTAGTGGGAAACCCGAAGGTCTGAAAACCAAGGGGTATCGTGTTGCCTAGTGACTGGGTTGTGGAGGTCAGATAGGCAGTCGCTCCATGTAAAAGTGACTGCTTATCTGACCTCCACAACCCAGTCACTGGGTACGACTTCCAAAATAATGTTATATTTTTCACTTTGTAGTGTTTTTTTTTGTTTTTTTTCTCTCTTTTATCCTCAGCCTCGTATCTAGGTACCCTATTCTATGCTGCTTACTAATCCTAATTAATATTATAAATGCGAAAGTGAGTTTGTTTGTTTGTTACGCTTTCACGCTAAAACGGCTGAACGGATTTGGATGAAATTTGGCACACAGATAGTTTATAACCTGCTTTAACACATAGAATACCTTTTTCCGACATCCACGCCGGTGAAGCTGCGGGTTGTGCCCCGCGGCATCAGTTCTCTATAAAACTACATAATAAAATATATTCAAAAGAGAACGTAGGTATCCAAATTAAAGCAAATTAAATTCTGGGCAACACCATCCATTAGTCGATAAACTAGGCTATGAATATGAAAAATATGAGTTAATATTATCAGTGAAGGTCGGGAGGTCATCCACACAAGGTGGACCTGCCCCGAGAGCCGTGACATACTTAACGGGATTTTCAAGATTAAAGTTGGAATAACAAGAGCTTTAAGACTACGGACCATGGTTCGAACTCTGGTTCTTAAAAAACGTGAGATTTAGAAATAAAAGAAAGAAAGGAAAAAATATTCTGCACAAATGCCGGGAGCCCTCCTGGACGGTTCACCTAGTCGCATATGACAGGACAGGTCCACTCAAATCTGTGTGGTTCTTTTCTCAAAAGACCATTTCAGACTAATCTACATGGTCCTCATATGGCCTGACCAAGATTATGTCTGGACTTTAAAAGAGACTGTGACCTCTGAGTTTGTTTCGGCCTTTCTTCTCAGAGTAGTCAGATAGGAAACGCCGAACTCATCTAGCTAATTTTATTTTTAAAAGATGACGTGTAAAAGTGATTCCAATATCCTATTTACAGAATAAAAAAAATCATTTCATTTCATATGGGATGCTGGGAGCCCTCGCGGAGGGCTCATTTTAAACGTAGGTTTTTCCTAGCGAATACAGCATTATAAGCCGTGAAAATAAAATCTGATGTATATTTTAACAAGATTTATTAGTATAAGCGTTAAAAATTATGATTTTGATTTTGACATTATTAATAGTGATCTTGACATTATTATTAATTATTTTGACATTATTACTAATTAGGTATTAACAAAAAATTGCCAAATGTATGTACCTAACCTATACTAACACTAGTGTTTAAGAAGTGTATGTGTGGGTGTGTACTAACAAATTGGATCTTATGCTCTGGAAAATAAATGATTTGATTTGATTAAAAAAACCTGCTGTTGGAATTTCAACTCTCAGCGCTAATTCGAGCATTAAAAATAGCGTGCGCGGTAAAAAACTTTACAGACAAAAAGTGCCCGTGTCAACGTAGGCTCATCATGGGCGTGCTGTTGACCGTGCAAGTAAATTCGAAGGTAGTAGTGTGATTCAAATAATATTACAACATTGAACCTTACAAAACAGATGGCCGACTACATGCATTTATAGTGTCAATAAGGAAAGGTCACTGTGTGACAGATGATTTGGCTAAAATAAGAGTAATTACCGATGACGACTAACAGAGAAAAGTATGGAAGAAAAATACTTATGGCGCCGACCACCATTAAATTGGGATAAGGGTAGGAATGATGAATAAGGAAAGGTCACTGTGGAAGATTACAGCGGGGTAATACTGTAACACTCTTACAATGGCTATACGTTTCAGTCTGTCAATTCAACAACATTCATTGCGTGATTTACGTTGCTGAGCAGGGTTATACGCACTTCGTCCCATTCGCACTTCGTACCACGTTCGCACTTGGTCCCATTCGCACTTAGTCCCATTCGCACTTGGTCCCATTCGCACTTGGTCCCATTCGCACTTGGTCCCATTCGCACTTAGTCCCATGCAAGTAGTTTGTAAGGGAAGAGGTAGGTTTGTGGACTAAAGTGGGTTGGATTTATAAAAAACCGGTCAAGTGCGAGTCGGACTCGCGCATCGAGGGTTCCGTGCAAATTTGTAGGTATGTAAATATACAAGTTTTACAAAATTAGGAATTTCATTCCAAATTCTTCGTATTGTGATTGAAATATGTTACACAATTGGGATGCTGATTAATTAAGAGAGCATTGTGATTAGCTCGTTGGCAGGAGAGTATACTCGCAGTAAAGTCAGTGAGAATTTTGGTTTAGTAACATTCAGTCACATTCAGTTATGAGTGTTAGGACACAAGTAGGTATTAGTTAGCGGGTTTAATAAAAAACCATGTCTTTTGTTAAAAAAACATCTATTTATTAAGATTAACTTACTGAATGGTCCCTGGTTCGACTGGAAATTGAAGTTATTTCTTGATTCTGTGTTGACAGTAGGCACTGGCGTTAGCGGTGGTAGCGTGGTGCTCTCTTCTGCAGGTACCTTAGGAGTATCGTCGAAGTTCACCGCGTCATTTTCTTCCTGCACTCCGGTATCTGTTGAGTGTTTCATAGAAATTATGATATTTTTTAAATCTTTATGTAGAGGTTATTTGGACAGACTAGTTAATATTATAGTGGAGGCTCTTTAAAATATTATGAGGATAAATACATAAGGCGCGAGTCATTTTTGTAATGACACATGCTCTGGTATGGCCACTTTCAAACAATAGTAGATTGTTAAACAAGGGATGAAAGGGACCTATTTAGGCACGAGATGGTTATATGGTTTCGAGCGCGTAGCGAGGGCGCTAATAGTTCGAGTCCCGTAGGTCTTTCACCCGAGGTAAACACTATGCTTTTTATTTCGAATATGACGAAAATTAAATAAAAACCTATGTAATTAGTTAAACAAACCGAAAAAGACTTGACTCTTTTTCAGCCCAATATTTTTAGAATCTTTCTGTTGTTTTGGACCAAACCAGGCGTTGAATCCATATCCGAGTCTGATAAACTCATTTTATACAAATATCTGTAGAACGTAAATAATTAGCTTTCGACAAAACAACTGAAGATCTAAAATGATAAAAAAAGTTGGCATGGACAAGGCTTGCATATTTTTTAACTTTTTGACAGCAGGGAAAATCTTTTCCCCGGGAAAAAAGTACCATTTTCATCCCTCTGATCAGGTAACTTCATGCGTACTTTCTAAGTATGACAAATGAAAAATATATTATGTGTTTGGATAAGTAATTCCGATAAATTCACTGCTTATGGTTCATCTGCCTGATTGATGATGGAATTATTGAAGATCAAAATCATATTTTTTTACGAATACATTTTCTTTATAATTCTACCCCTCCCCGTTCCAAGTGCGTTTGGTTACATTTACTGTAGAATTAACAGCGGTCGTTTTATACTAATAAAAGTTGATTTCCATTAAGTATAGATGACACCTACTCATATCAATTCAGTATTGTACCATCGTTGATGTTTTATTGCATAAACATATTTAGGTAGATATTGGTTTGTAATTAGATTAAAATTCTAGAATTAAAGCGAGTTAGTCTTTAATTAATGATTTTATTCATATTCGACGGCAATGATGCAGGAATTTAGTTGTAAAACCGGTTTAATTTAAATATTAAACGAATAATTTGGAAAAAAAACCTGCCAATGTGACCTATGTTAGAATCTGAGGAATTAGTTCCAAAAGGAATTATGATTTTGAGTAAAGGTTAAAATACTATTAATTATATCGATAAATAGTTTAAAAAAAAACAATGAAATTTATTGTTTTGACTTTGTTATTTGACTTTTCGATACACACGCTCGGTCAGTTTTCACAAATAGAAGTAGGTATTCAGAATAATAAAAAACTTGTGGTTTTATATCCTATAATTACTATTAAATGAGCATTATTTGCATTATATATATTTGTAATCACTTTCTCGAAAACGGCTCTAACTCTCGAAAGGCTCGACTGGTGGTGGCCTTCATCTGCAATACCAGAGGAAAATCAAACTAGGCTGAGAATCAGCACTTTTCGAACGTCAAAATTTCACAAGAAAGTCCCCGAAACCCTTCACCGCTTCCTAGTGCTTTAGCTGGGAAGAAGAAGTGGCGCAACAAACTGTCCAGCAGCACAGCTGTCTGTTCAGTTGAAAGATGCGTTGCCATCGCAGACTAAGCTGAAATATCTCATTTGCTTGTGATTACACCTAAACTCTTCACACCGGAACCCAGCAACGCTGCTTGCCGGCAGTAATGGGTACCGATGGTGGTGGTTGGTAGGTACTTCCCTAGACGAGCATCTTCACAAAGAGCTCTACTTAATCATTTAAAACATTGCCAAAAAACATTTTTTTCAAATTATGTCTCTCGCAGACAGGCGTGATGCGACAGCGCGACGCTCGAGCGCGCCTTTAAGCACGTAGCTCGTAACGTTCAATGACCCGATGTTATAAGACGTGGTGTCAAGAGGTTATTTAAAACACGTGTGAATAACCTTTGCCAAAACTATAAAGCTTCTGATAACGTTTTATGGATACTTTGTCCTAATTGACATCTTTGCCCGGTCATCCAATTTAATTTTATAATTTTCTGGTTTTTTAATGCGACACAATCACAGTCTCAAAAAGCTGTGTTTTGCTGAGCTCGATAGTTGACTAAACAACAATTTGCACCAGATGTTGAAAGATTCATATATATTAGGATGGTTAAGAGCTATATATGTGGGAAGTCGACAAATGCATAGTAAGACTTCATTTTGTAGGATTAGGGTGAATATCACCAATGAAACTGACCGCGATCAGCATACCTAAACTACGTTTATGAGCTGTCAGTGTCAATATTTCGGAACAATGATGACACTGACAGTTCTTATACAGTTCTTTAACGCGGTTTAGATGTATTGATCGCCTTTAGCTTCATTAGTGAAACACCCTTAGTAGGAACAGAAAAAGAAAAAACCGGAGAAGTGGGATGATGAAAGAAAAGGGAGTGAATGGAAGAAGAAAACGTGTTGCGCCGTCCCCAAGTAACATGGTACAAGAACAGGAAGATGATGATCCTAGGTACCTATTTCTTGCGTCGGAGTTTTGTACTGCGGCTGACTAAGTTAAAGTTTTGAGTTTTGAGTTTTGAGCGTGTGCAGTGTTTCTTTTACGCATCATTTTTTTTTGTTGTATATACCATAAAATTAGAAGAAAAAAACTTTTTTTTCCGTGTTAATATATTTTTGCATGTATGGACGCTATACTATTGTGGGTTAACGGGAACGCCCTCTATTAGTTAACGTACTGTACATCCAACTGTAAGGTTGTGTTGGTACTGGTCGAAGTTGAAACAAACTATATAGTATCGTATACTGTTTCTCAAATATATAACTTTTTAGCCTACCTTGTGTCCCACTGCTGTGTAAAGACCTCCCCTTTTTCCTTCCATACCTCTCCATCTTGTGTGATCTCTGGCCATGTTGGCAAACATGATGAAGGCCACTGCGATGTCCTATCAGGCGTTCGATATTTGCCCATTTCTATATACAATAACTTAACAAGAAAATAAAATAGGGTTTTACCTTCATTAGGTCTCACATTGTTCTCTTGATTGTTCTCATACTGATTTCCACCATATCCGCCATCTTGAGCTGGTTGGTCCTGATTATAAACTTCTCCATTATCATAATTTGGTTGGAAGTTACCATTGTCTGGGTTAGGTTGGAAGTTAACATTCCCATTGTTCTGTACATTCTCATTATATTCTGGATTATTAGTTGGAAAAGAGATAGGTCTTCCAAAGTTTGGTCCATTATAGTTGTTGTAGTCGTTTTGTGGGTTTCTATCTCCTTGGTAGTCAGTATTGATGGCGGGTCTGTCAGGCTGCAAGTTGAAGAGGCCTGTGATTCTGTCCTTTATTCTTCTGGATCCTCCTTGCAACAATCCCTGGAAGCCATTGTTACGGTTCTCTCTTTGGGGGAAGAAACCTGTGGAAGAGAACCCGAGTTAGATCATCAGGTAAAGTGCCTGATTTAGGCTTTTGCTTTGATAGACTGATTATCATTGATCCAGGATATCATTCCATCGCTAGAGTTCAGTGACACTCGATCGATATTAGATCAATATTAACAATGTTCAATCCTGTTTACGATCCAGTATCCAGAGCTGGATTTGAATAGAACAGCTGCAGCAGTGCTAGCTGGCTGCTTTCGCTGGAGTAAAATACTGGATCATTGTTAATCAGCTTCAAGGCTGCCCTTTCCCTTGCCCTTGGTCACCGGAGTTGTGCGAAGTAGATAAGCGGTGAAGCTAAACTTCAAAACTATGTGTCTACTTCCACCAGCGAGGCAATTTTGTAACACACTTACAATAGCAATGCCTTTCATTTTGACAGTTTAATATTCATTGCGTTATTTATGTTGATGAGCAGTTTTTTTTTTCAAATATGAAACAATCTTTTAGCAGTTTCGTTCAAAATGTTTCGGATTGCGATTTAAAGAGTGTTACTCAATTAAAATCCTGAGCTATCTGTTGTAGCGCAGCAGGTAAGATGTGCTATGAAGTTGCGCTTTGCACGTATGTAAAAAACTTAGCTTAGCCATGACAATCAAACGATCCTATTGGTTGATATGAAACACATCGTCCGGTACGGAGCAGCAAACACCCAAGCTGATTGATTGAAGTGACCGTGACCGTGAGACGCATTTCTCGACGTACAAGAAAGATGAACTATTATCATATAAACATACTTATCCATAACTTCTTACACCATAATCATAATAATCACGTTATTTCCTGCTATGATTTACGTTAAATATGTACTTGTTCCGGAGTGAACTACTTTTCAAGAACATTATGTTGTGACAATGTGGGCTGGTCTGACCGGTTCCTATAATTTTTGACGTCATGTAAACTACCGGTGTCATTTTGACCGTATATAATTACTTCGTTATAAG
This sequence comes from Xanthia togata, assembly GCA_963853775.1. NCBI lineage: Eukaryota > Metazoa > Arthropoda > Insecta > Lepidoptera > Noctuidae > Xanthia > Xanthia togata. Next base: position 1,926,294 of record OY970811.1, on the reverse strand, counting down.
CTTAATCGGAAAATGTGGTATTATAAATAAGCAGGCTGAAATTTCCAACACGCCGTGAGCAACAGTAAATAGTGATGAACGCTTCAAATATTTTGGCATCTCATACAAACTATACAGTTCATAGATCCGCAAACAAAAGAATGGGAGGAAAATATGTGATAAAACTTTAGAATACATCATTAACTAGCGAACTATTGTTGGCATTTGTTACGATGTTGTTGTGGGCCTTCGATCACAATGTATTATTGTATCATTTTACGAATCTATTGAAACATTGCACTCTTTGATGCAATATTGAGGTTCTAGATATACGCTGTATCGTTTTGCTGTTGCAGCTACTACTGCTATATACGATGTAGCTGATTATTAACACTTTCAGGCAACTAAACGCTCATAGGAGTTATAACAATAAAACTTCTAGTGTCTCGTTCAGCGTCCTTGAATGCATTAAACTCACCTATATTGTTTTTGTTATTGCTTTGTGAACACATAAAAGATATTCGTTTCATTTCTTTCATGTACCAAAAGAATAAAAGGATATTATCTATCTACCATTTTATCACATGTCTCTTTGGAGTCAAAAATATACGATCATCATCCGCTTGCTCTTATCGTCATAAATTTCATCATCATCATCATCATTTCAGCCGGAGGACGTCCACTGTTGGGCATAGGCCAAGCGTCGCCACATCGACATCTTTATGTATTATCCGTTATTTAATGTCCACTCCGTAGACTCAAACTCAAAGCATTGGTTTCAATTAAACCATTTACAGGCACTTTTGTGTCTGTGACTGACACAGACACAAAAGTGCCTGTAATGGTTGGTTTTTAAGTTTCTTGCCCATTCTTCTCCATAGTTACCTATGGAAAAGAACGGACAAAAACGCCATCCTAGATATTTAATTATTCTACACATACTATGTCTTTTGGTATTATTTTCCAGCCTTTCGCCTTTTTATTAGCTGTACTCGCTATATAAACATATCTAATGATGGTAATCGATGATGAGTCACGTGTGTGTGATGACATGACTTCATTATTTTTTATACATTATCAAATTATAACCCAACCATGTGAAATGGTATTTCCACGCTACTATTTACATGGTATTTTCCTGTCCACATAATAAGTCGTTGTGTTCAGTGTCAATTGGCTTCGTTTACATACAGTTACCTTTGACACTTTGTTCTTTTTATAGGAAGCGGAACTTGTTATTATTTAAACATAGATTCTATAAGATTCCATATACGTAACTTAAAACTAGAACTATTGTTGATAGCACAGGGTGTGTATTTTATATGTTGCATTTTTTTTCATTTCTTTTTAACATAACGCCTGTTTTCCCAGAAGGGTTAGACAGATCCGAGGTGTACCTACAGTTCACTCACATTTCGCTATTTATGTGTAAGTCCCATGTAAAAGGGGGCGGCACAAATCAGACTCCGGGTTGCTACTGAGAAATTCCTGATGGAAAAACCCAATAACATTTTGCCCGATCTGATAGAATTCGAAACTAGGACCTAATGCTCAGCAGTAGAACTTGCGTCCAGTAGACCATGGAGGCAATCATCTTTTTTAATGTTAGTGTAAAGAGGTGTGGCAGACTATGCAGTCGATCATTGTCTATTCCTGAGACGGTAGGTATCATCATTATCATCATTTCAGCCAATAGAGTTCCACTGTGGAAGTACGCAAGGGCGGTCGCTAGTTCAAAATAAAATGTTTATTTTTAATGAAAACTATTCATTGTATTATACACAAGTGTTGCTCGAATATAAAGTAATTTCGGTGCAGTTTGAATTAAAACTGACATCAAAACTGTAGTGTGATACCATTTTTTAAATTCATGATATTGGTATGATTCAACAAAGTACAGCCGTGAGTCGTGGCCATTTACACTTGGCTATAATGACAGTTAAACTAGCCGTAATTCCAATATTTTGGAGTAACTCAACCATGAAGATCAAGGGGGAATCACAACCAGACAACACTTCATGGGGTTTTTTTACGTATTTTTGCAAATGTTGTATTAGATCATTATAAATAATACACTGATATTTCAATGTAAATAAAACATGTGTCATGGATGTGGTCTAAAAAGGTGCTAATTTAATTTTTTTCGTTACCTGGGGAAAATGATATACAATGAGCATACTAAGACAAATTATACGGTTTCGTTTATAGAGGTGGTGTGGCCATAGTAAAATTCAGTTATTATGGATCAGCCCCGATACACGAGGGGTCAAGGCTGACCACACACATAAAACATAGAATCATATTTATTCTGCGTATGTACGTACATAATCACTGATTTGGGACTACATAATTATGGCAGTCAATGAACATATTGGGCTTAAAAAACTAATAAAAAAAACTTCAAAAAACTAATAATATAAAGAGAAAAGATTTGATTTTTTATATGTTGGTTTGTAATTAATAAAATCAAAAACTACTGGACAGATTTTTTAAATTCTTTCACCAGTAGAATGCTATATTATCACTGAGTAACATAGGTTATAATTTATAAAGTTATCACGCGGGCGGAGCCGCTGCAAAGTATGATAAATACCTCAAAAAACGGAGTTATTTTTTTAATTCTATTAATCGAAAGTATAAACTATTTTGAATGCGAGAGTAGAACTAATCTTCAATATACTTTAAAACAAAGTTATAATATTTTTTTAGATATTCAGAATGACGCAAAAATAAACGATGTGATGAAAATGTTTGAACGTCAATTAGTTTTAGATGTTTGTTGACATTATATACAAGGTATTATAATAGGTGAAACAGAATAGATTTCGCTATGATAGAAAAATAAATATGCCTGATTTTATCTTTATTCCTTTTTTATTTTTTCCCTCGGACATCTTTTGTAATTAGCACCTAAAATATTCTTCAGAACTATTGATGAAAATCTATCAGGACATCGAAGATATGATTCTATGGTTATCAAATTTTTCTTTGTTAATAGGGTTATTACAGCACACAAAATATAAATAATAATGTTTGTCGAGACATTTAATTTTCTATTGTTAAATATTTAAAATGTTTATGGTTTCAGATTTTTGATTAGTGAAAAAACCGTAAAAAAAAACTGAACTTTAAAAATCCGAATTCCTTCGTGTTAAGCATCTGATATTTTACAGGCAGCTAAACAACACTAAACAATAATGTGTGTGAAAATAAAATGCTACTACCCAATAAAATAATTTCAAAACTTCAAAAAAACATAAGTGCATAACTTGCTTTACTTAAAATACATCCAAAAAAAAGTTAATTTTTGTAAATAAAAATTGCAGATATTTATTATACTTATTTATTTATACTTTATCGTATACTATAATTAAAATATAACAACGTTGTATACACAAAACTTATAACAATTCTTTTGATTTCTATGGATAACCAGAATAAAAATTATAGCTCTGGTTCTAAGCTGAATTGGTTTCTGGCAGTTCTATTCTATCATTCAAAACGGTGTATACTATCAATTAGAAGAATGAAAAATCGATGTCCGTTTTTTACTGTGCGCTGGCGGAAGTATTTTATAGAGTGAAAAGATTTTTTTTTGTGTGTCTATATTTTTGTTTGTAATGGATAAACTTAAAAAACGGGTTGCACTGCCGGCAGAAGTGAAAACTTGAATATTAACGTTGTGCATTTTTGATATTTTGGAATGGTTAGGGAATAATTTTGCACCGGTCTACTCTCCCTCCGTCTTACGAATTTTCGATCAGGTCACGTGTCCTGACGCGAGTTTAACATTTTTTACACATCACAAGAAAAGTGCACAACGCCGCTAAAGAAGTTTTCACATCAAAAATAATTAACAGATTAAAAAAAAAAACCTATAGAAAGCTACATTGTCAGCGAGTAAGATAGGTCATTTGATTTAAAACAAAAATAGAGATCCCTACGAAAATTGCAATAATGTAACCCAAGGTATCAAAATTTTTCCTATAAAAGTCATCATTTTGCGTGCGTTGCGAAAATACATAAAATAACATACTACATGTTTATAGTACTCCTCATTAGCCACAAAAAAGACCGCGAGGCTATATGTATAACTATTATACTTGAGTCTCAATTAAGTACCGTTTTTTGTTCAAATTAGTCAATCAAAACACGGGTAGAATCGAAAGATGATGACATTCGTATCATGATCCAACTAAATAGTAACATAAATTTAAAACCCGTAACCGTAATAGGTAGACAGTTGAAATATTCACTGATTGTGTATTTCGATTGCCACTATAATAACAAAGAACAAAAATATATAAAAATTTAAGGGACAAATAATAAACGTTTAACAAATAATAAAAATATATAAAAATTAAAGGGGTGGTCCGCCTTGAATTTTTCATATTTGAATTTAAATTTTCCATACAAGAAACGTGTTTTTTTACTAAAGTAAAAATATTACTGTTTAATGTGTACGGTGATATGGAACCCTTCATGTGGCCATTTTGTTACTAAAATAACTAATTCAATAAGCGCAAACTCGAAATTCTATAATAAAAATACTAGAACTGGTCTGTCAGGTTTTAATAATCATGTTCTAGCCGTAAACCACGAAAACTACCTTTGTCTAAAAATTACTTTATGTTATTTTGTTTTATTTAAGAAGCTTCTAGTGATTTGGCAATGCTCGATACAAATCAATTTCAAGCAGACTAATGAATCGACCTGCTAATGGGAGACCTTGCATTTTAACCTATTGCACTGATGACGTGAATTAACACCTATCTAAACTAATATTATAAAGAGAAAAGATTAGACTTTTTGTATGTTTGTTTGTAATTAATAAACTCAAAAACTACCGGCCCGATTAAAAAAATTCTTTCACCAGTAGAATGCTATACTATTACAGAGTAACATAGGCTAACATTTATAAAGATATCACGTGGGCGAAGACGCTGGCGGAAGATAGTCTGCAATAAAATGCTACACCGACGGCCTCGTTAGTCTACTGGTCGCTAGTGCTACTGCTGAGCATGAGGTCCTGGCAGCCCGGGGTCTGGATTTGTGCCCGGTTGATGGCAATAGGCTCGCCCCCATTACATGGGACCTAAACATAACTGGCGAAATCTGGGAGCTACTATACGTACACCTCTGCCTAACCCTTCGGGGATTACAGGCGTGATGTTTTGTTATGTTATGAACTAATGACATGAACTCACTTCTATTGATAAGTTTGAGGAGCTGATGAGATAACCACAGTAAAGAGGTAGGTAATTATGCCTTGAAAAAATAAGTCAATATCTGCCTTCCAATCTAACCGAATGCAGCTGAAGGTCAGTGGGTCGTCTTAGGGGCGGATTTTTAGGAGTTGGAGTATACGCTTAGAGGCACTATGAATAGCAAAGAAAAGGAAAAAAAAAATTTTTTGGTTTAAAATTTTTTTGGGACAATTTTCCAAAAAAAAAAATTTTTTTTCCCAAAAATGTTTTTTTTACAGTTTCGGGTTAACCTTGACCATAGAAACCATTTCGGTTCTGAGAAGCATGGTCCTACGACGCCAGTATTTTACATGGAGCGACTGCTTATCGGGCCCCAAGATCCAGTTACTGGGTAACACGGTTAATTGAAGACTTTGGTCACAGTACTTTGATGCTTTTGACAACCCGTAATGACTGTCAAAGATCTACGAATGAAAGCCGACCATTGGCTTGACGTGTTTTCCGAGGGTCTCGATTTTTGTTACCCATCCATAAACCGACCGAGGCAAACGTAGCTTAACTTTCAATCGACTCGTGCGGCTATTATTATTTAGCGATGAGCCCCTCCTATCAATATTTCTCATGATATGAAGAAAAGGGGAAGCCCTTCCTATTAACATCCGTGCTATTGAACTACTGATCTTAGATACCATTATTTGTAAATAATTGTAGTTATTTGTGATACCAAGCGTCAATCTTATGTTTTTTTACACAGATGTTTTTTCCTCGTTTTTGCCTGAACTGTCGAATTGTTGTTGAATAAATTGTTCGTCTACCGACGTTGTATTTTTGCTAGTTTATTTATCAAGGTAAGTAAATTGATGAGGGACTGTAAGCTATGAAAATATATCAAACTCTAACCATTTATTTAAACCAATTACAGGCACTTTTGAATTGTCAAGGGGTCGGTCAGTCAGAAAGATGAAGCTAGATGCCCATTCCAAAGCGTAGGAGCCTATAGAGAAGAATGGGCAAGCAATTCCACGGACACTATATATACATATATATTACCTATATGTCTATGGTTGGCTGGTTTTCTAACCAGGCGCAAAGGCATAACTACCCGTGCACCCTACCCTAATGCCTTCACAAATAATGTTACCTTTTTGGTCATCACGACTTCAGTAATAAAAATAATGAAGAAAAAACAAATTAATGATTTTATTACACGTAATCAGTGTTTGTAATAAACAGCGTAATGGTGCTCGTATATAGCAAATCGAATCGAAGTTACCAGTAATTAACTTTTTTCTTTGCACTAATTGCGTTATGTTATTGATAAAACCTTGCAGTTCTAACGTAAGGTCACTTATTTTTATGTTTTATTATTTAAATATTGAGGATAAGAAATCACAATCGCAATAATATTTTTTTGTGAATCGATTTCAAAACAAAAATCTTGAGATACCAATTTTTTTTTTTTCGAAATAAACTGTCGAAAACTTACCAAACTGACACACCACAGTTTGCACACACAAACAAACACACAGAAAAGCACAAAAACCCTTAGCCATTATCACACACACACGTCGTGTTCTCACGAACACTTGGACTCGAGTAACACTTCGGCAGCGTCCGACAGATTCCGAATATCTACGAAGACTGAACTTCACGGTCGAACCGATGCGATATAAGCTTAACGATTGCTTACGTCACTAATATTATGATAGGGAAATTCATAAACAGTGAGTATATATGGGTATTTTTATACACTATCCGGAATGAGGGATGTAGTTGGAATTGGCTCGTGTCTTTTAATCCCCAAACGGGTCGTCAAGGTTGTCAATCAGCCTATAATGTTCCTCACTGCTGGGATACAGGCATCTTCTCTACGAGTTCATGGAGTTTCTATTCCGTTCTTCTCCATAGGAACCTACTACGCTTTGGAATAGGCAACTAGCTTCATCTTTCTGAGTGACCGACGCCCTGGCAATTCATAGGTGCCTTTAAAAGGTTTAAATGATTTGAGTTTGAGAGCGACCAGGCCGTTTTAAACCACGCGGGCCCAGTGCGGTGTGCGTGGACATGCCGGTTTCCTCTCGATGGTTTTCCTTCACCGTTTTAAGAGTAATGGTGATGAAATAAATTGCACAAATTGTGCATGTGCCTTTTTTATTTGTGTGGGAAATCATCAAATGACTTCTCCCGCTCTGGGCGGAGCGGGAGGGCGTGTCAGACTCTTACTGACTAAAACCCACCCGTGTTCCTTCAGTTGCCTGTACGTTGCCAGGGGCCACGGTATCCCTTTCGGACTTTCCCGCGACACCGGCAGGCATCAGTCCCATCGGACCATGGCAAGCAACTAGCTTCATCTTTCTGACTGACCGATTCCTTTGACAATTCAAAAGTGCCTGTACATGGTTTAATTGAAATAAATGCTTTGAGTTTGATGGACATCAATGATTCCATGATTGCTGTCTGCGTGATGAGTAGGTAAGTAAGTATCTAAGGTTATCTCAAGGTTGTTTTCTCTTCCGTCGGTGCATAGAATTACCGAACTTGAAACGTACCGATGACCGTGGAAATTGGTAGTTAAGAACCCATAACTTGGTGCTGACCCATGCGTCATTTTCGTGACGGACTGGTCATCTCTTATTTGCTGCCATGGCTTATTTTATTTTTTAATTGTTTACTGTGGACGCTTTTACCGTGCACGTCTTTCTATGTCGGTGTCAAATGTCTATAATTTAAACTTGAATGATGTTACCAATATTTTGATTTAAAATATGGTAATGGTATGGTATAATAGAAAGAAAGAAAGAAAGAAAGAATAATATTTATTTATTTATAATAATTTATTTTATTTAAAATTATGTATTCTCCGTAGGGTCCTACCCTGGAATGGGCAACTAGCTTCATCTTTCTCACTGACCGGCTCTTTAATTGACAATTAAAAAGTGCCTGTAATTGGCTAAATTGAAATAAATGCTTTGAGTTTGAGTTTAAAGATGCTACTTTATTTTTTACCCTACACCCTTAACTTATAATATTATACATGCGAAAGTTATTTAGTTTGTTACGTTTTCATGCTAAAACGGCTGAACGGATTTGGATGAAATTTTGGCACATGGGTAGACCATGACTTGGAGAAGGCCATAGGCTACTTTTATTTTCTTTTCGTTTTTAGAAAACCAGCGTCAGACAGCATTTGTCTGGCATTAATGCAGAAATTAACATTTTTTGCGCAGCCGTGAGGCACACAATATTATTGCTTTATGATTATTTTCACATTTTATTTTGTCATTAGTGTTTCACGAACTATTATACATGTTATTCTTTATTTTCTTTCTTTCCGAAGATGAAGCCGTGGGTAACAGCTAGTAAGCTATAATGGCAAGCATAAAAATCAAGTTAACCACGGTTGATGGCAATGGGCTCGACCTCTATTACATAGGACATAAACATACCTAATGAAATGTGAGTGTACTATAGGTACAGCTCTGCCTATACCTTCAGGAAATACAGACTTGATTTTATGTTATGTTTATAAAATGAAGTTGGCTTTTCGAAAAGTTTGAAGAATCTACGATTTTATATAGAACTTATAGCTTCCGCCAGCGACTTCACCTGCGTGATATCTTTATCAATAGTAGTCTATGTTACTCAGTGATAATTACTGGTAATACTGGTGAAAGAATTTTTAAAATCGGTCCAGGAGTTTTTGAGTTTACTCATTACAAACAAACATACAAATTTTTAATCTGTATCATATTAGATTCATCATCGTGTCCTTGTTTTAATTTATTTGTGGTCGATGCAGCCTATGTTCTTCTTACATATCTCTCTGTCAGACTTGACCTCCCCCCTCATCTTTCACACAATACATTCATAATTTCTTTGATCATCATTTGGCTAGCCTTTTCCCAACAATGTTGAGTTCGGCTTCCAATATAACCGAAAGCAGCTGAATACTAGCATTTTACATGGAGCGACTGCCTATCAGACCTCCACAGCCCAGTTACTGGGTAACACATTACCCCTTGGTAAGACTGGTTGTCAGACTTTTGGGCTTTGACTAAGCGTAACGACTGTCAAAGATCTATGAATGACAGCCGGGACCAACGGCTTAACGTGCTTTCCGAGGCACGGAGGAAAATAAACTCGATATGTACCCAATAGATGGTCACCCGATCACGGACCGACCTTGGCAAGCGCAGCTTAACCTTCAATCAAGCCGTGCGGCTGTTATTTCTTAGCCACGAGCCCTTCTTCGTTTCTTTGGTGCTCATGATTTGAAACAGATGGTAATATGATCAGCCCTATTTCCCATGTCACTTTTCTTTTCCGTCCTTTGAACTAAAAATGACTTCACTAAAGCCTCTAGAAAATTCTTCATTAATACCTAACTAGTTATTTATGTAATTGAATCCTTTATTTATTTATATAATTTACATGTTATATTCCTTTACTTTATTTGCATAGTAGGTATAAGTATTTATCTTATTAATTGTATTATTTAATGGTTATGGGAAATTGTATTGTATCTTTACCAGTCAATAATTCTCTTTGTCAGTCAATAATTACTTATTGTATCACTGCTTGGGGAGGCACTTCTAAAACAACACTTTTATCCCTAGAAAGAGCGCAGCGAGATGCACTTAAAGTAATGAATTTCAGGAGATTTAGGTACCCCACACATACACTACATAAAGAATTGTCATTACTTACGATTAGGCAATTGTTTATAAAAACTTCGATCCTACAGCAACACTCTAAGCTACCCCTTTACAACAACCAAGCGTAGACAGGATTTAGTGTATTCGGTTCCTAGAACCAAAACGGTATTCGCTAGCAAATTTTTTGACCACATCGGGCCTCATTTGTATAATCTGTTGTCTAGGAGTTTGAGGTTACGTGATTTGTCGAGCTATACTTAATTGCAAAAAGACTTTAAATGAATTTCTACTTCCGATTAAATAAGTTGACACAGAAAAGCTAGTAAGTCTATCATAAATACAAACACAGCTCGTATTCACACACATTCAGTCACATACACCAATTGCATCAACTCACAACATCATACAAACAGCAACACAACAACTTCTTTTAAACAATTTTTTGTCTAAATATATTGCATATACTTAATAATTTTTAGTTTTACCCACCTTACGAATGTAATAATTAGTACCGAACACCTGCTAAATGTCTCGAAACATTATGTTTACTATAAAGTGCTTAAGTTGTGATTGTTGGAGAACGAGGAAGACTGACCTACCGTGATACAGTTTTTACTAGTACGGAGGTCAGTGTGAATTACTCTCTAGCAACCATATGTATTTCTACGCATGACATGAGATCTTATTTTTTGTTTTTGTTTTTCTCTATGGTTGTTATTGCGACGCTGGAAATATATATATATATATATTTAATTGTCGCAGGCAATTTGTATGATTCCGCTTTTTACAAACGGCGTCGTCCGTGTAGAATCGCTCGCAGTTATGAAATAGGTATACCGAGAGCAAAATGTAAATTGCCTTGTCACTTTATAATATGCCACAATATTTGATGGAAAATTCAAACGCCGTTTACTGGCGCCGCGGCCGTTTGTATAATGACGAATTATACAATCTGCCTGCGACATATATTTTTAATAGTTAAGTAAACACTATCTCATGCACATCAGCAGTGAGGTAGCTGTCACTAATGTTAACTGTCAGTTTACCACGAAAATGGCGCGAAACTGAAAAGTGAAGCGTGCCTACACAAAAAGGCTGGATGTGGTATGATGAGCTAATTTAGTGATATAATCAGCTTAAAAACTTGATTAGCAGGATTCGACAGTAATGAAGGGCGACACAGGTCCAATTAAAGGGATGAGTTTATGAGCCATGGTTGACTTGACTGCAGCCCGCGTAGTAGAAAATAACTACCACCACATATATAGTTAAGCTATATATCGACAACAGCAATAAACAATACGCCAACTTGAAAAAGTCGATTTTACACTAGAGGCGTTTCAAAGAAAAAAAATCTAAATTTTTATTAATAAAGATAATGTATTGATATTTTCACTGTTGTCAGTTCTCTTGATAATACAAGGAATGTCGTTATTTAATTTCTTTATTAATTGTTAGTTTTTAATTTAATCCGAGGTAGCCGTGTATACACAAAAAAACCGATACATTAATGTGTAATAAATTACGGCAACTCATAGTTAGGCCCCTCGCCCACGGCGACTTTTTGTAGCGATGCAGTCGCGCGTTTAGCAAACGCGCGACAGCATCTCTTCTAACGCGTGTTAGTCGCATTTGCAACGCGCTACAATAGCGATGCCAACGCGCTACTAACGCGCTAGTGCATCGCGATTGTATCGATACAAACGCGCGACCGCGTCGGATGACATCGGTAGAGAGAACGGAGGGGGGAGGGAGTGTGGCGCGGCGCGTGAGTGGGAACCGGCATCAGTGCAACACAGACAGGTCCAGAGTGCGTGCTGTTGTCCGTCACAGGCGCAAAATGGAGTCATTTGACACTGAAACGTTTATTACGGCAATTCAGGAGCGTCTTGTAATATGGGACTCACGTCTTCCTGAGTATTCGAATAAGATTGCAAGGTATTTTTGTGTCGTAACTGCATCGCGACCGAATCGCGTTTGCATCGCGACTGAATCTGGTCCCGTGGGCGCGGGTACACAGTTAGCGACTGCTTCGCGTCTGTATCAATGCTACGCGCGAGAGCATCGCGACTGCATCGCTACAAAAAGTCGCCCGTGGGCGAGGGCCCTTAGCGTTCTATATTATGGAATGTCAAAGGTGAGAATACTAAAACATTACATTAAATTCATATTAATTGCCAAACTATAACTGAAATAACAAAAAAATAATCCCTTACAATATTAACTAGCGACCCACCCCTATCCCTCTCATTCTTCACTTTCGCTTCCTTTATATGTGAGTTTATTTTTTTGTTCCACTTTCACACTAAAACGGCTGAACGGATTTGGATGAAATTTGGCACATGGGTAGACCATGACCTGGAAAAGGACCTAGGATTTTTTATCCCGACATTCCCACGGGATCGGGACTTATGGCAGTGAATTTACGGGGAGCAGTTAGTATACAATGTGGATCTGGACTTACGACATTAAATTAAAACGAGCACAGTACTAGTCCATAGAAACATTTTAAAATACGAAGATTAGTAGTTAATGGAAAATTGAAAAAATGCAATTTTCAAACAAAATAAATAGCAGAATCGACTGCATAAAAAGTAAACACGCTTTATCTACGAAAAGTCACTAACCTGTTGGGCGACCAGATGCGGGTCGCGGCGGGGTGTGGCGACTGCGCTGCGGTGCGGGGCGTAGGTGGACGTGGGTAGGTAGTTTAGTCGGAGAACAACAAATTAGCGGCATAAACTCACTAAGTTGCGCGTTGTTAATTAAAAGATCACTGGTTGAATAATTAATCACATAATATCACATCACAATCAGAATTTACATCAATAGTCAAATTTATACATTTTCAAGGTTTCCACCGTTGTTCATTATGCACAAGCGACATCGATACATATTTAACTCACTAATATCAAACTAACACTGAACAATAAGTCACACTAAATCGTCTTTAATCACAAATAACAACTATTTTTTTTCGCAAAATCACAACAATGCGCGCGCGGCTCGTCTCGTGATAAAAAAAGTAGTCGTGTGCGCTCCTCAAAGGGCGCCGCTGCACTGACTGTGACCGAGTCCCGAGACCGAGACTGCCAAAAAAATTCCGCTCACACACACACTCGCAATTGTCTATGCACCACTAATGCATAATTTGCGTAAGTAATATTTCTTTTTCTTTCTAATTGTAGTATTATTTTGTGGGACTGGGCGGGGCGCGTCAGAGTGGAATCGTATGACACCTTTCTCTGTCTCTCAAGCATATTGAGACGTAGAGGATAGAATCGTACGTTTTGCACAGGTTCTTGACCTTACAATGTTTACCTATTATTGCGGACTCAGATCTACATCATGTTGAAAAATAAGAAAATGAAAAATAATTTCCTGTGGCTAAAGTATTCATTGGATTTGATTGATTTTTTGTATACTTGTAAAAAACATGACACTCTTTATGTGGTTTTGAGGAATGTAAAGCGTCCTGCTCCACATTGAATAATAATATGAATGTTGAAAGTTTGTATGTTTGGATGTTTGTTATTTAATAAAACATATTAAAGTAGTACCAATTTTAAAATCGGGTACTAAGAGTGATCTCTCTAATTATAGACTATATCTGTGCTACCAGCATTGAGTAAAATATATGAAAAAATCATGCGAGACATTTTAATTCAAATAGGATTTTACATAGGCACCAGTTTAATTTCACGAAAGGTAGGTCGACGACTGACGCAGGAGTAAAACTCATCAGCCACATTTTGGAATCCTGGGAAAAGTCCCAGGATGCAATTAGCATTTTCTATGACCTCTCAAAAGCGTTTGACTGCGTTGACCACAAAACACTGATTTGTAAATACGCCACTACGGAAATCGTGGACAAGCTGCTGATCTTGTTCTTTCCTATCTATCAAACAGGCAGAAAAAAGTAAACGTTAACGGGGTGACGTCCTTGGGGTCTCTAGTTAAGATGGGCGTGCCTCAAGGATCAATTCTTGGCCCTTTCCTATTTCTAGTTTATATTAATGACCTTAATTACATAATGGCTAACTTATCAGATATAATTCTATTCGCTGGTGACACTTCTATTATTTTTTAAATAGATAGAAAAGATACGGATGTCATACATGTCAACGATAGTCTGGCAGTTCTTTCGAAATGTTTCGCAGCTAATAATCTTTTACTTAATGCGAACAAAACTGGTCTGGATGGGTCTGGCTGTTTGTGTATGTGAGTTTAAATGTATGTAAACGCATCCACAATACAGGAGAAATTCCTAGTGTGGGGCAGTGTTTAAAAAAAAAAAAAAAAAACTAAATGTCTTAAGTTCTCATTACCAAATGTACCTCAAGAAGGTCTAAATTTAAAAATTCATTCATTCATTCCTCAGAATCGGCTAACAGTGTCGCTGACGTTCTTCTAAAACAATGCCCGGTATACTGCTCACAGTTTGGTAAATTCAAATATGTTGCTATCTGCTTCGACATACCTGAGATTTTATTTTTACCCATCACTTGTTAGAGCATTTTCCCTTTTGGTAGTTGAGAAAAAAACGATCCGTTTTTATGTCATTAGGTCGGATTTTTATATACTTTTTTACTATTCGTGAGATCAATATTAGTTTTGGTTTTAGTAAATTTTATCAGTAATAATATAAATACCTACACGTAGTAAATATGAAATTGTGATACCCACATTTAGATTACTTAACTAAAACTAGTAAGACATTTGTTATAAACAGTATTCGCTTTTATAACAAGTTGCTAAAGTCGGTTACAGAACTTAGCGATGGAAAGTTCAAAACCCACATCAAACGTGTCCTTATCAAAAAAGCATATTATAAGATTAAATACTACGTTGAAGACAAGGAAGTTTGGCAATAATTCGTTCTGCACATGTGGCTTCCCTGGTACCTCATTAACGGCATAACTATGTAAATGTATATTAACTGCTCCCAAATTAAGATAATTATTTAATTTTACCTTTTTTTTTCATCTTGCTAAGTAGGTACCTGGTACTTGTTGATAGGCCTACACTGTCCTCTCATACCTATTACCACTGTAATTTGAAACCATTACTTTTAAAAGAGTAACCGTGGAGTTTCTTGCCGGCTCTTCTCCATAGGAAACGACCAATTGGAACCGTGCACCTAGCTTGGATGGTTAGATTCAGGATGTTTTATTTACACAGACGTATTGAAATGATTAAAAACTAACAGACTTAAAATAATAATAATATGTACAAGTATATACTTAAAAAGGGGAGGGAGGGGCGGGAATAATAATACATCCAAAAATTCGTCCGCATCGCTGTCAACAGGAAAAGTGCCCAAAAGGCTGGCAGCATTGCCACGTTGAATGGCAATGCTGATTCTTTGGCCAAAGAATAGGCCAACCACGTGAAGAGTCAACCACCCACTTGGCGATGTCTTGAAAAACTAAGTGGGCACTCGGACCTCATGGCCCTAGTGTTTCAACCTCAAACAGCTCAAACATAAAAGTCCCAATAAGAATGGATTATTTGCGCCGTTTGAAGTTTTCCGCTGTGCCCTTGTAGGTTTATGTAAAATAAAATATTTTTAATTTGAATTTGAATCATGCAAAAACAACTGAACGGATTTGGATGAAATTTCACAGAGATAGTTCATAACGTGGTATTAACGCATATCAATCAATCTACGTAGCCTTTTCCCAACTATGTTGGGGTCGGCTTCCGGTCTAACCGAATGCAGCTGAATACCTGTATTTTTTTGGAGCGACTGCCTTTCTGACCTCCACAACCCAGTAACTGGGTAATACGATACCCCTTGCTAAGACTGGTTGTCAGACATTCGGGGTTCTGACGACCCGTGACAACTGTCAAAGATCACGAACAATAGTCGGGACCAACAGCTTAACGTGCTTTCCGAGGCACGTAGGAGTCTCGGTATGTAAAGATGGTCTCCCATCCGTGGACCGACCCCGGCAAGCGTAGCTTAACCTCGTGGATCGACCCGTGCGGCTGTTATTATTTAACCACAAGCTGAAAGACGAGACCATAAATTGTTTACAGTACTTACAACTAATAGCACATACATTATATGGAATAATCAAGTGTTTATGTATTTATCCTTAAGATAAATAGTAAAATTGCTTATGCAGTTATCCATCAGATCATTACCGTCACTATAATATGTACCTATATCATTATTATTTTGCAACGTGAATATAATCATTTATGTTGGTCATGTTACTTCTGCCGTATAACGAATCTGCCAAAAAAAGAATCTGCCCAAACCAAAATCTGTCCTATACCGATAACCGAATAATCCATATAATCAACCTACGTGTTTTATTTTTAACCTCGAAAGGAAAACCAAAAAGGATAAAAATCTCTGAACTACACAAAAAAATCTTTTACTTGCATTATTTATTTACGTATTCTTAAACATTTATTATTATTATTAACAAGTATGTATCTATTTTAATTACCTACGTCCGTGTGTCACAGCGGGGTGCCAACTGAAAACCAGCGCTGGGTGTCTGACGCCCAGCCCAGCAAATGCTGAGATGGTAACCCTTTCGGTATGGCCACGCTCAGCAAAATTTTTCTGCAATTTTATTGATAGGTTCTTTGTTCTCTTTTTTTTATGTGTTTGCTGCTGTTGTGTTGTGTCTGTGTCGAATAAATGTGTTCTATTCTATTCTTTTTTTATATACTGTGTTCTTGATAACGATTAGGTTCATTTTAATTTATTTTACCTAAAATTTTCCCGTTTGTGTTGCATTATATACCTGCCTAGTTTATTTTAATTTAATCTGCATAAAAACTTTAATTGCTGAATGACTGCCTCATCTATTGCCTGGGTCTAGTGGTTTGATTCCCAGGTCGGGAAAAGTGTTATTGGGCTTTTCATCATTAGCGGATTAGTGATTAGAGCCCTACCTCACCAGTACGCCATGGCGACGTCGCTAGGTCTCGCTGCCAACTAAATGTATACAGCTATACATATAGTGGCTGGCTCACCTGGCGTTCGCTTGGTTACGCAGGCAACCATACATTATGTTGGCCACGCGACTTAGCTACGCTGCCATGACGTCTCGGTGAGGTGTGGCTCTTACAGTTAGTGATTTAGCACAAGTAATAACGCAAAGGAATAAATCCAGCCCTCCACTAAATGCGGCTTTTGAGGCCAGGAAGAAGGTTTATTAGTTTTTCATTCGTTTTTTGAAAACTACTGAGAATATGCATATCTCCGGTAAGCATCGGCCGATTAATCCAGTAAAAATCTTACCGTGAAAACTTTAGGTGAAATGAGCTGTCAAAAGTATCATCATCATTCTCCATCATTTTATTGTTATCTTCTTCTTCTTCTCCATAGGAACCTACTACCTGCGCTTTGGAATGGGCAACTCATCCTCATTCTCCTGTTCTGATAACAATTTATTAGTGGTCGGCTTAACATGTATTTTCAACCGACTTCAAAAAAGAGGAGGTTCTCAATTCGGTTGTATGTTTGTTACGCGATTACTCCGCCAATTATGAATTGATTTCGATGATTCTTTTTTTGTTTGGGAGGGCATACTTCAGAAGTGGTCCCATATAAATTTGGTCAAGATCTGATAAGCGGTTTTTGAGTTATCTTCAATAATACGTATTTTTCCCACCTAGTATATGTGGATGATATTCTAATAGTTCCTGTCACTGTAATTTACATAGCAGGTAGTGGTATTAAATTTTTTGTGGGGGTTTTGTGTAGGTACCACAACAAAAAAGTGAAAAATAAAAACTTTTTCACAAAAAATAAAACCGACTTCCAAAAAAAAAACTACAAAGTAAAAAACAACTTTGATTTCTGAAGACGGTGGCAAAAAAAAAACAAAATAAAAAACGAAAGACATCGACTTCCGAAATCAAAGTTGTTTTTTACTTTGTAGTTTTTTTTTTGGAAGTCGGTTTTATTTTTTGTGAAAAAGTTTTTATTTTTTCTTCCATACTTCTCTATAGGTCGTCATCTCGGTAGTCACCCTCTTCTAGCCATATCATCCTTCACGCTGTCCACCCATCGTTTCTTTATTTCTCGCCTACCCTAGCCATTGACATTCATACCCAAAACGTTTCTCTCGACATTTTCATATCAATATCAATCCCTATTAATATCAGTCCCAACTAAGGTCCCTACCATCTGATGACATTATCAATACTCTACGAGGATTGTGTTCAAACAAACATGTGATTCTATCTTGTTTTTAGAGTTCAGTAATAATATACTCGTAATAATAATACCAGTCTATTGTTGTCCCACTGCAAAGCAATCGCCTCTTCTCCTACAGAGAAGGCACGAGCATTGATCACCATGCTTGCTCAAGTGCTTAGAGCACAGTGTGTTAAGAAAAACAGAAAGAGGGCAACGTCGCAAATAGCTGTCAAATATTTCACTGTTTTGATTAATTTGGCGATATTAGGACTTGGAAATAAGAAATATGGCTAACTAGTAAACTAATATATTGATTATGGAATGCAATATCGTAACACCGAATATTTAGTTTTAGATGTAAATAAAGTGCTTAAAAACTTTCCAAATGTTTTTTTTTCACCTAAAACGGTTACAACATCAAATTCAGTGTTATGCCACATTTCATATTTTCATACAGTAATATTGCCAAATTAATCAAAACAAGTGAATATTTGGCAGGTATTTGCGAAGTTGCCAACTTTAAGGATGAACACTCTTAAAATAAAATGTTATTTAGTAAATCTTACCTCCTAGAATTTTCCCATTCTTCTTCCTACCTCCGATCCTGGTTTTTTTCACCACAACCTGGTACCGATTCTTGGTATTATAAACTTGAGTCGGAGCATATCCTGTGCTGCTAATATTGCCACTTAACGAGTAAATATTGCCTTTCTTCAGGCCGTAAGCTCCATAGCTCGGATATCCTTGTAGCGCGGAGCCATAGGTATGGTAATTATTGCCAGTTGTATAGACATATTGGTAGCATGGCTTTGCACCACCGTAGGAAGGACTGCTTGACCATTTTTTCCCGTACCCATATGAAGAATATTGACAGCTAGATACACTCGGAGTTTGGTACACAGGGTAGCCATGATCGTGCCCTTGGTTTCCATGGTAACCATTGCCATATACGCCTTGGAATAACGCATCTAAAGCTTCGTAGTACTCCGGAGAATGTGTAGGACTTGGAGGCTTGTACACTAAGGGAGTTTTGACACACTTCTGGGCATTCTGAGCCAGTATTAAAAACACAGGGAAAGACTGGATTAAACTACAAATGGTCCCTTCTTTGACCGTCATGGTGTGTTACTGGTAAAATGTCGAATGTGACTGATCGGAGAGTTGAGATTTTTTTGTAATTTCGCCGAAATTGGGTTATCGTTCGATCAGTTGTTGGTTATTTCGTAAAACTGTTTTGTGTATTGAGTAATGTAATGCATCAGTTGTTTCTAAATTACATTTGTATTTTAGAACTAAACTAGCAGCCCGGCCCTGTTTCGCACGGTTTTTGCAACCTTTTATTATAAAGATATATTTATTGCATAACTGTGTAGGTACATCAGTTCTTATTCTAAACTTTAAAATGTTTAGGCTCAAAAGTCTACCCATGTCGGATATTGCAATAGGGAAGGCAAATAAATTTCAAATAAATTAATAGATTACAAAAAAAAAAAGTAAATTTAAAGGTACTAACATATTTTTTTCTAAAAAACTCATGCAGGTTATAAAATACATTAGGTATCATTTTTATTTTGTTTTAAACATATTTCCATTTAATTGCTTAATAGCTGGCGGTAATTGGTTGTACACGAATAGCAGTTACATAGGTACTTTTATAATAAGTAAATCATATTTATTATTAATAACAGGTAAATGTATGTCATATTTATATTGCTTGCGAATGTTTCTCGTAGAATCAGATTTGAAATTAAAATATTGCATATCATTTTTAACAAACAAACATAATTCGAGTACCTACCTATATGATTTCTTTATAATATATAGGTACTTAGATCTTAGGTTTAATATTAATGTCTTAAACACATAAACCTCCCGGAACTAACTCTCTTGATGATGGTGAATACCACATCAGAATCAATTGCGTAGCTTAGATGAACAACGTAATTTAGAAACAGACACGAAAAGGGACTTTTATTTATTATAATATAACTTTATATACATATAGAAGTCATTGTGTAGGGGTACTCGTATTGTCATAGTGTAACGGTGATTATGTTGCTGTTTGATATCGATATGATCTGGAGTTTCCAAAAATAACGAGGCTGCTTTCTATTTTGTTGGAGTTAATTTTGTTCTGATGTAACATGGAATGTTTTTTCCAAAATGGTGCTTAAAACCTAATTTTTATCAGGACTATAACAATTAACGTTTTGAGCACCCTGAAGCATGGGTAATTCTTCACAAAGTTACTTAATGATCACCATTACAAGACTTAATCTACCTACTCGTTAACAGAATCCAAGATATCCATAAGAAGTTGCCTGCCACTGGCATGGTGAGTGGATAAACATTCAACCACAAGGATAACATTTGACCACAAGGACAAGGACAATATTCCCGGTTAGTCATCGTTTTATGTCCTACCTAGTTAAAGATGATTGGAGAATAGGTAGCAAGGATAACTTGTATGCTTATAACAATAAACAGGTACCAAAAATGACATGAAACCCGACCCGCATCGGGCCAGCGTGTTGGATTACTACGACTTACTCTCACAGAGAAGTGTCACGTCCCAGCTGTATGAATATTATAGACTGATTATTCAGACATGAAAAACACCCGAAAAGAACCGCAGTCACTGACGTAACTTGCAGAGTTAGCAAGGTTAAGTTCCAGTGAGCCAGCCATGTTTGTCGAAAGAGCAAAGTGGAGCAGAGTGGTCATCGCGTATCGGGAAGCGTAGCGTGGGATGCCCCACAGCGAGATGATGTGCCGATCTTAAAAAGGAGGGTAAGATGGATACGGAAGGCGAACCAGGTGTTCCTGCGCATCTTAGGAGAGGCCTATGTCCAACAGTAAACTGCGATAAGCTAAGTTGATGGATTGATTCTGACATGCTTCCTACAGTTGTATAAAAGCCACTAATAAAGAGTTTATTAGTGGCTTTTGTGAACATGATAATTATTCAGATTTGTTACAGCTGTAATAGCAATCACGTCATTTCGTTTAAAATACGTTTTAATTTTTATTAATTTATTCATCTTTAAATAGATTCTTTTCTATTTTGTGAATGTGAGAACGCTGTAGGCTTAGTGGACTGTAGATTTGTTGACCATAATTATTTTGTTGAGTACCTGGTACTTGTTGGAAGACCTACTACACTGTCCTCCCATACCTACCTAATAACACTGTTATTTGAAAATTTTGTAAAAGCCAATTATTTTTATAAGAGTAACCGTGGAGTTTCTGCCGGCTCTTCTCCATAGGAAACGACGTTTAATAAGTGCCCATGTAGGTTTATGTGAAATAAAATATTTTGAATTTTGCTCGACTAAGAGCCCAACATGACAAACACAAAGAGATAGGAAGTAGGTCTATCTATTAAAAGCTATGACATACAAACTCACTTGTTCTGAAAAGCATTGAATGAATCACAGCTAACATTGATCAGTCAGCTTTTAACTGCACAATAGTACAATAGCTCGGAGTATATGTTCAACATTCACTGCTGCTCTTGTATGCGAGACTTAAACCAAATCTCTTACTAATCCGTCAATGTATTAATACATTAAATACAGCCAGCACGGAAATCTAATTTGTCACTGTCAGATAACAAGGTTGTATGACAATTTTGTTTATGACACCTAACTTTCAAATGATACCATTTCTGTCTTATATCCTATTAGTCATGGCGAGAGAACAATAATTCTAATTAGTAATATAGTGACATTAACTGGAAACTTAAAATGTAAATTCTTGACATACGGAATTCCGTTTCGATTTATCTGTCATTTATAAGATTCTGTGAACGTGTGTGTGAATCAGAACGTGGGTGGAATTAGATTTGAGTGACTTATTCAGGTTTTTCTTGTACTACATTTTTCTTGTAAAGTATCAAGGATATCGGATGTTGTGACTTGTTGGTTATGAAATGAGATTTATAATGAAAACACTTCTAGTTCCTAAAATTGTTCGTATACGTTTTACACGAATTTTAATTTAACATAATATTAAAGTCGGTAAAACGTTGCTGCGTTTCAGTTTGAAGTACTACTTATGAAGGTTATGAAATGGCAGCCACCTGAGGCTTGAGACATATATTAAAGCATCTGTGTCTCTAGATGACGGTCGCAATCTAAAATAGCGTAGAACATTTCCTTAGCCTAAGTTATTATTCATAGTTGTGAGGTAATTGCTGATACATTTCAGTTATTCAAATTAAAAGATTCACCTGTCGTTCACCTCATCATGCGACGAAAACACACAATGTCTATTCTATTTTTCTCTATGGCATGTGTGCCGATGTCGACAATTCTGCCAATGTCAGATGTGTTATGACAAAACGTGCGAAAGAGGGAAAAAAATGTCTACAAAACTAAATCGTGTCTTGTCAAAATAAATCACTCAAACAGAGAATCATGAGCATGACCGACAGACGGACGGACTCACCTAATAGGAATGACACTGTCAAAAATGCATCCTTGCATTTGGAAAATATGCAGTCTAAAACACACTGTTGGCCTCGCTAGACAATGGCAATTAAGATGATCATGATTCTCCTGCCCTTAGCTAAATTATTTGTAGTCGACGCAACATGTATTTTTCTTCCATACTTCTCTATCATTCGTAATCTCGGTATTCAACCCCTTTTGAACCATATCATCTTCCACACTGTCCATCCATCGTTTCTTTGGCCTTCCCCTACTCTTAGAGCCATCCATATTAATACTCGAAACTTTTCTCACTCCTCCGCATCACATGCCCATACTACGACAACCAATTTCCGCACAACTTTTCAGTCACCGGTGCCGTTTTCAGACTGATGGCTATGGCAATGGGATGATCAATATGATATAACACAGAATATTAAGCAAGACAAACCGCAAAGTTCCAAGAACCTTACTGTAATAAAATGACACAAAAAATCTAACAATTATGTTTTCATTTCAAGTTTTTTGGCAAAAACGTACTCGACTGAGAATACTGAGTTTATTAACTCGAATCAAACAAGGTCAATGGTGTTAAATGTTGACTCAGGCCTCTTTTATTTTGGTAAAGCATTTAAGACTCGGTTTACCGGGCTATTTGTAAAATGTGCCTGACATTCGTGAATGTGTGAGGCTTACAACGTCTCTTTAGAATTTTGTTCGTGATATTTTATAGTGAAGCTTTCCAGCATTTGGATTCTCTTTCAATCTCAATCTGGCAATTTTAAATAGAAAGAAAGAAAAAAGAAGAAATATAATTTGCGGTAATCATGACGCAAAGTTATGCAAGTTGGGGGAAGATATGCGTCACATCCACGAAAAACGGCCATCGCATAATGAAAAATGTTGCGGTCATCGGGAAGTTTAAGTTACATTGACTTTAAGCTAACATACAGACTCTCACAATGCTAACTTTCTGCCTGCTGGATGCCAGACACAAGAATCATTGGGAGATTATTACTTTCTATAAGTTTGAGCTGAGAAACGAATGAAATTACGTAGGATGTTCGGGAGTTATCCGCCAGAATATAGGTTAACCTTAGGTCACCAAGAAGACACTGGTGCCGATTCTCTTGTCACAAATGCCTCTAAACTAGACTAAAAATCACCAAAATTTAGTTTATTCCAGTCAAACTCAAACTCAAAGCATTTATTTCAAATAAACCATTTACAGGCACTTTTGAACTGTCAAGGGGTCGGTCAATCAAAAATATGAAGCTAGTTGCCCATTCCAAAGCGTAGTAGGTACCTGTGGAGAAGAACGGGCAAGAAACTCCACGGACATTCTTTTAAATCAAAAATTTGATACAAAATATTGGTTACATCATTAATTTTGAAATTATGCATGTGAGAACAATGTAGAAAGACGTGCACGTTCGTAAAAGCATCCGTAATATAAAAGAAAAAATAAAGAATTATTAAAAGACTTAAAATAAATTAAAATAAGCCATGGCAGCTAAGAGATGACCAGTCCCAACTGATGGCGCCCGTTCACGAACATGAGGCATGGATCAGGACCATTCAGCTCAACCATTTTGAAGGGAGCTAAATGATCCAACACACGCGCCACCATCAGCGAGACATTTGAGTGAGCATGACATACTAAAAGCCGCCAGCAGGGCTAACATGACAAGCACGAGAAAGCTCTCTATCTCGTTTTGTCGAAATTTGTCTACAATTCTGACGTCATTCTAATCCCTAACATGACCGTAAACGACGAGATATCTCGAAAAAGGCACTTTGACACTTCTATCTCGCGACGAGAAACCGATGTTGCAAGTTATTAAAAACAAATTATTTTTTTGATAGCAACATCGGCTTGAGATTCCGTTTCATTCATTCAATGTTGCCAATTTTCTTTTCACAAATGCCTCTAAACTAGACTAAAAATCACCAAAATTTTGATTATTCCTGTCAACCGCCGATTTTCCATTCTGAAATAGACTAAAGTGACACAACTTAACTATATTTTAGTTTGACTGCACTGAGCTATTAATTTAGTGAAAATGGGAATTTTGCTATTCAGAATTTTACGTTCTTCACCTAAAATGTTGATTGTCTAAGTATTTAATCGCGATTAAAAAATGAACTAAAATTCACACCAACAACACCTCGAAGGTGCAAAAACAATACTGTCTTTTTTTTTCTTTTCTTTTGCTTATATCTCGAAAACGGTGTGTCCTATCGCAAAAATAATGAAAATTTCGACCCCCTTTATGAAGCCCATAAACCCCTAACACTCAACATGTAGGTAATATTTTTTCATATTTTCCATACAAAAAACGAAAAATTCCATATAAAACACGTCGTTTCAATATAAATAGTAGTTTAAAACTAAGTATTTTCATTATTAATATATTGTAAAATAAAATGATGACTTAAATAAGTACAATTATGAAACTGCCATGTTATTTAGGAGTTTTTTTTTTGTATCATATTTTTGTCTACTCTTCTCGTCGTCAAAATCGACGACGAGTAAATACGACTAAATGATAGAAAAATCGGAGATTATCTCGTGTTGAATTGTCAAAAATCGAGATAACTAAGGTGCCATGTTAGGGTTTGTCGAGTAAACATCAATTTTGACAGAAGGAGTCGACTATTTTGTATGGACGCGCTGTCAGAAAACGAGAAAGTGACCGAAATAGACAAAAATTACTCACGCGAGAGCGAGTAATTGTCGCGTGTGTCATGTTAGCATTCAAGTCAATGAAATACTACATATTACCCGGTACCTAAATGGTAGCTCTTTAGTACGTACTCACACCTGTGCTATGCAATTATAGGTATAATACAAAGGAAATTGAGTTTGTACAATACAAAGATGGGCTTACAATCTTCAGCAGCTCCAACAGTATTTTCAAAATGTTAACCAATTAGTTGTGGTTGTGGAGCAGGACCAGCAATGAGCCAAGCATTTTTATCAGTGATGTAATCCCCCAACATAGAATATGCCTACCTACATAGTGTGCGTTTTATACAAGATTTGAATTTCGTCTCATTAAGTTGAAGTATGTGGGGAGGAATTTTATTGTAACATTTTAAACAGTACCTACCCCATGAAAGATGAGTCTACCATAGCCAGTCTGAAACCTGGTTGTACTAATAGGTCCCTATTTCTTGTACTATAATTGTGTCTATCACCTCTTCTACTAAAAAGATGTAATTTTTTTTCTTACGTACATGATGTTTTCATAGATATATTGACAAGGTACCGTCATGATGTTAATATCCTTAAACAGTTCCCTAAGAGAGTCGCGCCTGCGGAGATAATAAATAGCTCTGATCGCTCTTTTTTGCAGAATAAAAATAGACTCAAACGACGATTTCCCATTCTGAAATAGACTAAAGTGACATAACTTTACTATATTTTAGTTTGATAGCACTAAGATGGCACAGAGTTATTAATTTAGTGAAAATGGCAACTTTTCTATTCTGAATTAGAAATTTTTCACCAAAACTTTTGATTGTTTAACAAAATCTGACTGTTTTTAATGGCGATGAAAGATGGTGTGGAATACAATTAGTTGCCTTGAACTAAAATTCACACCAAAAACTCGACTTCATGTGCAAAAACAGTGCTGTTTTTTTATTTTCTTTTGCTTATATAGCTCGAATATGGTGTATCGTAATATCGGAAAAATTATGAAAATTTTGACCCCCTTTATAAAACTAATAAACCCCTAAAACTCAAACATGTAGGTAATATTTTTTGTCTTTTCCACATATCATAGAATATGTTCTGAGGTATTTTCCATACAAAAAGTGAAAAATTCCATATAAAACACGTCTAGGGTGCCCCCAGTAAGTTCTGAGTTTAGCTCCACGATTACTGACAAATGCTTGCACTGACAGGACAGGTCCACTCAAATCTGTGTGGTTCTTTTCTCAAAAGACCATTTCACACTAATCTACATTGTCCTCATATGGCCTGACCAAGATTATGTCTGGACTTTAAAAGAGACTGTGACCTATGAGTTTGTTTCTGCCTTTCTTCTCAGAGTAGTCAGATAGGAAACGCCGAACTCATCTAGCTAATTTTATTTTTTTATTTTAAAAAGATGACGTGTAAAAGTGATTCCAATATCCTATTTACAGAAAAATAATTTCATTTCATTTCATCTCCCCGAGCGCGCCACCGGCTCTAAAAAAAATCGCGGACCCCGTGATTTTTTTTAGTTTAAACAAGTTACACGTTGAGTCGCAATTGTTAACTTCGATTTTAGTTGTGTCAAAATAATTTTAAAATTTAGTTTTTTTTTTTGCAGAATTAATAGTATTAAGATTCTCGTAGCCAAAAGTAAGGAATTTTAGTGATAGTTTAGTTCGGTGTACAAGAGAATCGTTACCATTGTGATACTTCCAAACCAACTAAGAGCAGCAATACCAATATTAACTTCGTAACTATAGGTACTTTATTTTATATGCTTGTAACTTTTTTTGCTTGCACAAAACAAGGTCAGTGCAGTTGACTCACATTCTGACAAGCTTTGATACATTTTGATTTACTGCCCACTTATGTCCGGCCGCCCTTTCTCGGCCGAAGGTTTGTCTTTGATAATCTTGGACATAATGACTTGCATGTCTGTTCAAAGTAGCTTGTCTAAACTAATATTATAAAGAGAAAAGATTTGATTTTTTTTTTCAAAAACAAAAGGACCGATAAAAAAAAAAACTTTTACAAGTAGAATGCTATATTATCAGTGACTACTATAAGCTATAAATTATAAAAATATCACGCTGTAGTGCTTTGTGATTGTACCAGCAGCAATAAGGTCTTCGTTTTCAACATTAATAAATTCAATGTACATACAATAAAGCATATTCTATCTTGAATCTTTCATTGAAAAACGCTACAACTCATTGTAGCGCAAAATATGCGCCCTTGTAAAGTCTCTCCAATGAGGACGATGTCGATTTGTTTTCGTTGCTGAGTTTAAAAAAAAAACATCTACGACGTAAATTTCAGACTGTCGTTACGGGTAGTCGGATGCCCAAGTCTGACAACCAGTCTTACCTGGGTGTTACCAAGTAACGGGATTGTGGAGGTCAGATAGGCGTCGTTCCATGTATAATACTGGTATTCAGCTACATCCGGTTAGACTGGAGGTCGACCCCACCTATGTGGGGGAAAAGGCTAGGCAGATTGATTTTTAATAAATTGTCCTTTTCTATTAACAGAGTTTTTTTGAAACAGCTATAGGAAATGTCACCACCATTTTAAATGTAACACACTCACAGACCTTTCTAAGAACAGAAATAACTCAAAAATTACTGCATATGACACACTGTTAGTTAATATGGTAATTAAACTTTACCATTAATTACTTATTGAGTGGCTAAGGAACGCCCACACTAGTAAACCGGTATTTTATGTACATAAGGCTTTTTGCTTCGTAATGGTACTTGACAGTAATTGCGTCTTATTTTTATTGTAAAATCCTTGTTTAGTTTTGCATTGTAATGTTTACGTTTAGCTCTGTTGAAAATCGATAGTAGCATTGTATGTTTCAAATCAATCCATCTGGCTAACCTTTTCACAACTATATTGGGGTCACCTTCGAGCCTAACCGGGTGCAGCTAAATACCAGTATTTTACTGGAGAGACTGCCTATCTGACCTCCCAGTTACTGGGTAACGCGATGCCACTTGGTAAGACTGGTTGACAGACTTTTTTGCTTTGCGATTGTATGCGACAATTATAGCAATAAAAACATTATGTTGCTGTCTATAGAGTCTAAAATAAGTGTGCGTTACCACCGAAACGCTGTAACAACGTATGTTACTGATGTGTTAACAACTGGTCATTTTGTTTGTTAAAATGTTGCTCAATTGTGTAATAAAACTGCTTCACTCCAGTAAATATATTTATTATTTTGTTAATACAACAACTCTGTTATCTTATTATATTTATCCAGATAGACCAAAAATGTAAGGAACCAATTGTGCGTCCGACCTCGATGCGATAACGAACAAGAATGAATCTCAAATCCATCCCCCGCTACTACCTTCCACTGAACCCCCAAAGAGAATAGAGTCATTTCGGTGTTGCCAGCACAATTAGTCGATTACAAATAATCGAATACAAAAATAGATTAAAAATATTATAATAAATTGCGTCAAATAATCCACTTATAAATCAAAACCTAACACTCGTCCATCCTGACAACGTGTATGTCCTCATACACGGTATCAAGTAAAGACTAAAACCTAACACTCGGCTCTGTACATAATAATATAATTTAATTGCACACTATAAATACATAATCAAAAGGGCAATATGTTAATACAAAACGTTTAAAAAGGGAAAAATATATATTCTCAACTTTTGGAATTTCTCAAATTTCCTCAACTTGTGTAGGTTCCCCATACGTTGCCATATTTTAGAGTTCTCCAACTTTTGGAGTTCCCTGAGCTTCTCCACTTTTGGAGTCCCCCATGCGTCTCCAACTTTTGGAGTTCCCTAAGCTTCTCCAACTTTTGGAGTCTCCCCATACGTCTCCAACTTTTGGAGTTCCCTAAGCTTCTCCAACTTTTGGAGTCTCCCCATACGTCTCCAACTTTTGGAGTTCCCTAAGCTTCTCCAACTTTTGGAGTCTCCCCATATGTCTTCAACTTTTGGAGTTCCCTAAGCTTCTCCAACTTTTGGAGTCTCCCCATATGTCTCCAACTTTTGGAGTTCCCTAAGCTTCTCCAACTTTTGGAGTCTCCCCATATGTCTCCAACTTTTGGAGTTCCCTAAGCTTCTCCAACTTTTGGAGTCTCCCCATATGTCTCCAACTTTTGGAGTTCCCTAAGCTTCTCCAACTTTTGGAGTCTCCCAATATGTCTCCAACTTTTGGAGTTCCCTAAGCTTCTCCAACTTTTGGAGTCTCCCCATATGTCTCCAACTTTTGGAGTTCCCTAAGCTTCTCCAACTTTTGGAGTCTCCCCATATGTCTCCAACTTTTGGAGTTCCCTAAGCTTCTCCAACTTTTGGAGTCTCCCCATATGTCTCCAACTTTTGGAGTTCCCTAAGCTTCTCCAACTTTTGGAGTCTCCCCATATGTCTCCAACTTTTGGAGTTCCCCAAGCTTCTCCAACTTTTGGAGTCTCCCCATATGTCTCCAACTTTTGGAGTTCCCTAAGCTTCTCCAACTTTTGGAGTCTCCCCATATGTCTCCAACTTTTGGAGTTCCCTAAGCTTCTCCAACTTTTGGAGTCTCCCCATATGTCTCCAACTTTTGGAGTTCCCTAAGCTTCTCCAACTTTTGGAGTCTCCCCATACGTCTCCAACTTTTGGAGTTCCCTAAGCTTCTCCAACTTTTGGAGTCTCCCCATATGTCTCCAACTTTTGGAGTTCCCTAAGCTTCTCCAACTTTTGGAGCCTCCCCATACGTCTCCAACTTTTGGAGTTCCCTAAAGTTCTCCAACTTTTGGAGTTCTCCCCATACATTTTCATCGATACCATATACATCACAACAATAAGAAAGTAAACAGTTAATCAATCTCTTCTTAATTTTTAATTCCTTTTTTTTTTAAACAATCAGAAAATTCACACATGTTAAATCATACAATAACTAATTTATATAACTTTGACACATTTTTTTTGTACATATCACGTAAACAACTCACAGATCACTCATGGTTCAAATAACTTGCTACATCATCCTACCAAAATCATGTAAATTTATTGTTCCTAATTAATTTTCTTTATAATTATCAATTTCATCATCATCAGTAAAATCAGTACTACTTTCATTAAGCTCTAAAGCAGCTACATGAACCCATGGCAACATTCTTTTAGCAGCTACTAAAAACGTCTTGCGTTTGTTTTTGTTGGTACTTAATCCGGGAATCGCGGTTAACTCATATCGATCATTTCCGAGTGAAGCAACTACGCGATATGGAATGTACGTTTTGTTTGTGCAGAGTAAACATATTTCTTTTTTTTTTCTTTACGGTATTGTTTAAGCCCCACTGAATTTTGCCAACTTTTCTTCTTCTTTCTTTTCGGAATTTGAATAACATTTGTCAGCAGTATGACCAATTTTATTACACTTGGTACACGTTATGAGGGGCTCTGGACATCTAGAGAAAACATGTCCCTTTGCCTTGCAATTGAAACAATGGTAGAATGAGGAATTGGTTTTGGTTGTGGGCTTAACATTTGCTACATCTGAATCGTTCTCCGATTTAAACCGAGAATTAGCTACGCGTTCGCCCACATTAGTACTCTCCTTACTACTCAATAGATACTGCAGTAACTGATCAGGATGACGGCACCTTAGTGCCAAGGCCCCAGATTTCACCGATTTATCACTAATTCCATAAATAATGCAGTCAACCGCGCGTTTGTCATAAATATCACACTGATTTAAAAGAGCTAGTTTGTCATAAAAATAGTTTTCAATGGGTTCATTGTATCTACTTTTTCGATTTAGCATCTCCTCCAGGGTTTGGCCATAATTTTGTTCGAATGGAAATGCACTCAGTAATTTTTCTTGCCACTCAGGCCATGATAACAAAACAGAACTTAAACTTTCGTACCAGGTTTTGACCAACCCCTGGAGTTTTTGCATCGCGTGATGTATAGTTGTTCTTTCGTCCCATCCATAAACAGAAGCACACTCATTAACCTTTCGTATCCATACGTCAATGCGTTGATTTTTCAACGAAGGGTCAAACTCAGCCAAAATGTTTTTAGAATCGTTACTTCGGTTCATTGGTGCAGTTGTTGATGTCTGGGACGCAAGTTGTTTAATAGAACTTAACAAATGAACTATATCTTTGGTACTAAAGGAAACATCACTTGGTCTTTCAGGTTGTTCCACCTTTTTAGAAAAATTATCATAATTGTTACCGTCACGACTATGCGTACGACGACGACTTCGCTTCACATAGTTTTCGCAATGCACTGAAGATTCTCGAGAACGCGGACTATGACGGCGCTTTGACGATAAACGACTACGTGCTCTGCTCACCTCGTTTTCCAAAATTTTGAGACGCTCTCGCTCTCGTTCTAGCTCCTTCTCTTTCTCGCGTAGACTGAAGGAAGTACCGCTCCGGCGAATACTTCGACTTCGACGACCCCTCGCACTGCCACCGCTACGCGCTCTCGACCTTGGTTCAGCTATGTGGCGCAATTGACCCCTCATTGGCGTTGATAGACGCCGTGAGCTAGTGCCTTCATCTCGTGGCATGGTTCGAAATCCATAAAACAGAAAATAAAAAAATGGTTTAGAATTGATCAACTAAATAAACCTACACAAAAACGTTGTGAAAAGTTTTCCAGGGTATTTCGAAAATATCTCAGAAACGGTGCGTCTGAGCTCATAAATAACCAAAATTTGACTCCCCTTTTATAAACCCCACGCAAGGGATGAGAATACTAAATCCACAATAAAAATAACTTATTTTTCTGTCCTACCCTCGAATTTTATTATTGTCACAAACACATTAATTAAACGTGGATTTAATTAATACTAATCACCGGGTTAAAGTTAAACACGTGCAGAAAACTATTTTGAAGCACTTGTAATGTATAAATAGGCGTGTACTTACCACTTCTGAATTGTAATAAAACTGCTTCACTCCAGTAAATATATTTATTATTTTGTTAATACAACAACTCTGTTATCTTATTATATTTATCCAGATAGACCAAAAATGTAAGGAACCAATTGTGCGTCCGACCTCGATGCGATAACGAACGAGAATGAATCTCAAATCCATCCCCCGCTACTACCTTCCACTGAACCCCCAAAGAGAATAGAGTCATTTCGGTGTTGCCAGCACAATTAGTCGATTACAAAATAATAGAATACAAAAATAGATTAAAAATATTATAATAAATTGCGTCAAATAATCCACTTATAAATCAAAACCTAACAATTGTAAAGATTTTCTCATCCGTAAACAATTTTTTTCTGTGACCTCCCATTGCGTACCTACCGCTTCAGTAGTTGTTTCGATTTTACCACCCTATTCTTTTTTAAATTATCAGTTAAAAAATTACCAGTGCGTCTCTTATAGGCTGCAAGTCCTAAGTCATCTTTTAAAATACGCGACATGGTTCTGGGTGCTATTTTCATCTCCCGAGATAAAATCTTTTGCTTTCGGACAGGATTTCTTCGAATTCTTTCCCTTACTGCTTTGACCACCTTTTTCGTACGAACACTACATGGACGGCCAGATCTTTTTCTGTCACAAACAGAGGTCTCACTGTACCTATTAATAGCCCGGTACACAAATATTTGTCTAATACCAAGCTTATGGAGAGTTTTAAAAATTTATTTTGGCTCCATACCAACTTTGTGTAATGCAATCACAGCGATTCGGTTCTCTTTATCACCCCCCTCCATTTTAATATCGCAAAATATTGTACAATGTATTGTCGCCAAAACTAGAAAACTCAATGAACAATCGTATAAAAATGACAGATTCCAAATTCAAATGTAATATCTTTCTTATTTTTAATGTAACAGTATTTATGGCCAGACTAAAGTATGAGTATTCCTGGATACCTGCACTTTTTATCTGTTTCAGACTTTTAGTAGAAAGCAGCTACGCCTGAAGCTTGTCGGTTTTCGTGTCCAGCTGTCTGCACATTACAGGAACTGATGGAAGCTACTGAAGGCGCCAAGCTTGAAGCCAAATTCTGGGCCGACTCAATTGTGATTACCATCGATATACTAAGAAACAGAAGATAAATTGTCAATCAGGCCACTGCATCATTGGATACTTAACTTACATACATTCCCAACCTATTACGCTTTCTAATGGGTGAGCTTCATACTCGTATGTATATTTCTGACTGACCGACTCCTTGACAATTCAAATATGCCTGTAAATGGTTTAATTGAAATAAATGCTTTGAGTTTGATGGCTGTCCAAAAAAAATACTTTTTTAAATTAGTAGTGTACGACTTTCTCTTGAAAATAAAACTAGAGCTCGCTCTATATTCCTCGAACTCGTTGATGTCGTTGACGTATCGTATCGTTCGTGAATGATACGTCAACGGGATAAACCACAATCTTATGTAACGTCAACATCACCTCATCAATGCCAGCTGCAATGCCTGTTTTATTTAATTTATTTAATGAGTCAGCCGTCAATTTACGACGTACTTGTGTCAATATAAATGGTTAAGTTTACTCATTTTCTGCGAAGATACGTGAAATTAATTTAAAGTGATATCTTTGAATGCTTGAATTTAAAAGTAAGTAGGTACTTAGGTGTTACTGTGTCACCCCTGCCTATGGACGTCTGCAATCTCAGATCATAATCATCATCATCATCATGTCCGCCGAAAGACGTCCACTGCTGGACAAAGGCCTCCCCCAAGGGCCGCCACTTGGACCGGTTCTAATGCTTCCCATATCCAGTGGATTCCTGCGGCCTTCATCGATCCACCTTGTGAGGAGGCCTTCCAATGCTACGTCTTTCGGTACGCGGTCGCCACTCCAGATCCTTTCGGCCCCATCAGCCATCTGTTCTGCGACCAATGTGCCCTGCCCATTGACACTTAAGTTTGGCAATGCTTCGGGCTATGTCGGTTACCTTGGTTCTCCTGCAGATCTCTTAATTTCTGATTCGATCACGTAGAGAAACTCCGAGCATAACCTTCTGGGTGACTTTTAGCTTGTCACACTGCAAAGGCCTCCCCTTTAGTAACTCAACTCGATCCTGAACCAACAAGGACCAATCCCGTCTATAGGCATGAAGTTAATCCCACCAGCTACACCTGAGTCTATCGTCACGCTGTTGGATGTTTTCTGGAACCCATACTGTGGTGGACTTAGCCCACAATGCATCCAACATGCAGCAAACCGACGTCACCCAAAAGCAGCCAAGTTCAAGTGGTGCCTGTGTTCAAGCACCACTTGAACTTGGCTGCTTTTGGGTGACGTCGGCGATTTGTGTCGTGGTGCACAGCACCGATACCTACGGAGCTGAATTTTTTCCTGTATCTGTTATTCAAAAGTGCCAATAAGGTCTTGAAGTTATCTATTTGACTTTAACTGTACCCATACGCTTCAAAACGAAGGAGAAAGAAAATCAAACATCTCTATCTGTCAGAAGCGCCACGCTATGGATTTTACTGATAAATAATAAGTTTAAAAAAATTATTAAATAAAAATAATATTATTATTTTTCCGGCATTCCCGACCACCATGTACCATTAAATAATAATTTTAGTGAGTCACTTATTCAATGATTTTATTAAACTTCTCACTTGGCAGTCCGGAATTCCGGATGTTTTCAAATTGACATCCGCTAAGAAAACCCATCCGGTCAGCGTTCATTTGTATGTGAGGCTTGAATTTATGATCTCAGATCATTGATATAGTTCCGATTTCTGACCAAAGACTTTCCGACTCTACTGTACCGAGGTTTATGGGAACTGATCATAAGCGAATGAGAACTTTTTTATATTGTAAGCTGCATCATAATTGTGAAACAGACTTTCAATCACAATCTGAATCATTTTGAAGGTTATTACGAATCCATTGCTTCAAATGTTCGAAAAATACGCATTTTAAGTTGTTGAACTGTCAAAATGAAACCCATTGCCACTGTAAGCTTGTTATGTAATTGCCCCGCAGGCCTTTAATCCCTTGTTATCCTTAGTTCCGAAAGGACCTTTAGCAAATTCTGTGCCATTTTGTACCCCTTCTTTATGGAATTGAAACTTCTTTGCTGTCGTTAGATAGTTTCAGAAATTTAATACTAATAAATAATTTATTTCCATAAAAAATGTACAAAGAAGGTATGCGCAGCATTTATATCGTAGGACTTACAAGTGCACAGAGAACAATGTAAACTCAAACTCAAAGCATTTATTTCAATTAAACCAGTTACAGGCACTTTTGAATTGTCAAGGGGTCGGTCAGTCAAAAATATGATCTAGTTGCACATTCCAAAGTGTAGTAGGTACCTATGGAGAAGAACGGGCAAGAAACTCCACGGACACTCTTTTAAATAAAAAAAAATTGATACAAAATATTGGTTACATCATTCATTTTTAAATTATGCATGTGAGTGTAGAAAGACGTGCACGTTGTTGCACGATGTAGGGTTGTGGTATGTGTGGTAGATGGAAATAGGAAGTGAAGTAAGTCACAAGTACACAGAAGAAGAAAAAGACTGAAAGTTTATTGGGGTGTACCCAATAAAATAATAGACACAGGTTTCAGTTCACACACACAAGAGTTCCACTTAGTAAGAAGGAGTGGTAGAAATACAGACAGCAGAGATCTACACGGATACACAACTAAACGTAAACACAAGAAGGCCTCAAGGGTTAGTGAGCCGAAACTATGATCGCGAGATTATTACATAAAGCTATGCGCGCAGTGAGCATACTCTTGAGACCTGTGTTTATGTTTAGTGTATCCGTGTTGTACTATATTTAGAGATTTGATCAATGACCCCCATGCTAGGTGGAACTTGTGTTACAGGGGTCATCGAACCGTCCATTATACTAGGTTACAGGTAAGTAAGTACCTAGTACTTATTTTTTAGGGGAACAAATATGTGCTTAATTCTAGTGTGAAAAAGATGTGGTGAGTGCATGTGTGAGGGTGTGTTTGTACAGATAGAGTGGCCATTGTATTCGTCATGTATATTACTTCAGTTTTACTGTAGTCAAGAGTTAAAAGATATTCTTTAATTTTAGATTTTTAATGTAATGTGGTAAGGGAATGTATGTAGTTAATGTACTAGCACTTGACAAGTTTCGGCTGAATGATAATGAAAACATTATCGATATGTTATAAAACATGTTTGTCAGACTCCAAACCACACTTTGTTTAACTTGAAAATTGTTTTTCGTTAGAAGCCTAAAAGGAACAGACATCCGGAATACTCGTAAGGTCAGTGTTGTTTCATGTAACCTTAATTACGTGTTCTATATAATATAATTACTGTGCGTAATACATGAGTAAGTGAACCTAACGCCTTGAGAAATGATTCGTTTTTCCTACACAAGTACAGTTAACCGCACGGTAGGTAGCATTTGCTCTACGAAAATCGCCCTTTATCCTACGGCATAGGTAAAGTTGCTGTTAATGGCTTTTGTGGACATAATAAATTTTCAGATTTGTTACGGTTGTAATGGCAATCATGTCATTTCGTTTTAAATACTTTTTTATTTTTATTAAATTTATATATCGTTCATATAGATTCTTTTCTATTTTGTGAATGTAAGAACGCTGTAGGCTTAGTGGTCCGTAGATTTGTTTTTTTGTTTGACTTTCGTTTTTGTTAAAAGTAACTGGTACTTGTTGAAATGCCTACACTGTCCTCCCATATCTATTAAAACTCTTATTTGAAAATATTGGAAAAGCCAATTATTTTTAAAAGAGTAACCGTTAAGTTTCTTGCCGGCTCTTCTCCATAGGAAACGACCAATGAACCGTGCACCTAGCTTGCTGACGTTTCATAAGTTCCCGTGTAGGTTTATGTGAAATAAAATATTTTGATTTTAATTTTGAATGTTAAACAACTGATGTCCGGTTCATAAAATCTACAGGCATGCATTGCTGACATGCCACACTATTTTACTAAAAATTGCCTCGTTAGGTCTAGTGGTCGCAAGCGCTCTGCTGAGCATGAGCTCCTGGGTTCGATTCCCAGGTCGGGCAGTGTTATTGGATTTGAGCCCGGTTGATGGCAATAGACTCTCCCCCTATTACATGGGACTTCTGCCTAACCCTTCAAGGATATCCGGCGTGATGTTATACAGGCGTGATGAATGTATGTGTGATGTAGAATTCTTAACAGTCGCATTTTAATTACAAAAACAAGTTTTCTTAATAAAACTGTCGGGGATTTTGTAAGAACACGTTTTTAGTAAAATTATGTGTCCTTTTTATTTATAAAGTCACACAACTGGTTTCAGTAAATAACAAGTATTTTGTATTTATTGATGGTCGGTACATAAACATAGTCTGAGGATGTTGCTAGGGGGATTTATGAGGATTTAATTTTTATAACAGACTCAAAGTATTTATTTCAATAAGCACTTTTGATTTGTCAAGGAGTTGGTTAGTCAGGAAAAGTTTTAAAGACTCGCGTGGTAATTGCGTAACAACAACAATAATTGCGTTAATACATTTGACTAATTAAACCTAATCCAAACTGATAACATAGGTACCTACTATTAATCTGTCTTTCGGTTGCTAAATAGATTTTGATTAAATTTGGCACACAAGAAGACATGTCTTGGATTAGGACATAGGATACTTTCATCCCGGTAAGGTATGTACCTTACCGGGATAAAATTATCTCTCGTGAATGTTCACGAGAGATAATTTTCGACCTCCACGCGGGCGAAGTCGCGGACAATGTCTAGCACTTATATAAGTGTGAGTAAGGTGAGTCAATAAAACAAAAAACTCTATTAAAAGTCATTTATTCAAATCAGGCTGAGAACCAACACTTTTTGAACGTCAAAATTCCATAAGACAGTTCCCCAAGACAAGGCCACCCTTCACCACTTCCTAGTGCTTTAGCTGGGAAGAAGAAGTGGCGCAACAAACTCCCCAGCAGCACAGCTGTCGCAGCAATAGTAGGTAGGTATGCAAGAAATTAACATTACGAGACGCACAACATTAAATTTAATTATTTGCAATGTCAGATAGCACACGCCGATATACCAACAAATGCAATGAAAACTACACAAGTAAAAAAAAAAAAAAAAAAGTACCAATATAAAAGCCCCTAGGCATCGGCATCGCCTCCTGGCTGCTGTAGCCGGCAGGTGGAGGGCCTAGTAACATGTCACTGGATGGCGGCACACAGACCGTCATTCAGATATGTGAGATAAAAGTATCCCCTTCAAAATGGTTGAGCTAAATGATGCTGATCCATGCGTCATGTTCGTGAACGGGCCCCGTCAGTGGGGACTGGTCATCTCTTAGCTGCCGTGGCTTATTTTAATTATTTTTGTTTTTATATTTTAATTATGGTCGCTTTTAACATGCACGATTTACTACATTGTTCTCACATGTATAATTTCAACATGAATGATGTACCCAATGTTTTGTAACAATATTCTGATTTAAAAGAGTGTCCATGGAGTTTCTTGCCCGTTCTTCTCCATAGGAACCTACTACGCTTTGGAATGGGCAACTAGCTTCATCTTTCTGACTGACCGACCCCTTGACAATTCAAAAGTACCTGTAATTGGTTTATTTGGAATAAATGATTTGAGTTTGAGTTGAGTTGGAAATTTATTAAACCTGCTTTAGTTAGTAAGGACCAACTTATTTTGTCGTATTTTATGGATTTCTGGTCTGAAAATAAAGATTTATGTTATTATTATTGTGAAGGTCGAGAATCCGCTGGAGAGCGAGAACAGCCCCATCAGTCGATGTTTTGCGAGGCCTATATATAAATGTTTACTCTAATCAATGTTCAGTCAACCACTCATCAGACTAGCACTTGCACTACGAAAACCTACTCATCATCTGACAATACATTACCCACAAAAAAAAAAATTTAGGGTCGGCTTTCAGTCTACAACTGAATACCAGTATTTCACATGGAGCGACTGCCTATCTGACCTCCACAACCCAGTTACTGGGTAATAAGATACCCCCTTGGTAAGACTGGTTGTCAGGTTTTCGAGGTTCTGACGACACGTAACAATACAGTCAAAGATCCACGAATGCTTACGGACCAACGGCTTAACGTGCTTTCCGATGCACGGAGGAGTCTCGGTATGTAAAGATGGTCACCCATCCACGGACCAACCTCGGCAGGCGTAGCGCGGTATAAAGGCACTGTCTGTCACAAATCGTTACCACTGATACACGTTTGGCCGTACTCGTGGTATTTTGAAATTTGCCTTTAATACCACTAGGCCACCACTGCTCAAATAATAATAATACCAGCCTGTTACTGTCCCACTGCAAGTCATAGGTGTCTTCTCATACAGAGAAGGTATGACCATTGACACAGAGAGCAGTGATAAGTCTCCACGTCATAAGTCTCGAGTTCAAATCCAAGGCACACCTCTGACTTTTGCGGGAAAGTGCGAAAGGGATACCGTGGCCCCCTGGCATTGCACAGGTAACTGAAGGAACACGGGTGGGTTTTAGTCAGTAAGAGTCTGACACGCCCTCCCGCTCCACCCAGAGCGGGAGAAGTCATTTGATGATTTCCCAACCAAAAAAAAAAAAAGGCACACCTCTGACTTTTCGGATTCACGTGCGTATTGTATAATTATCACTTCCTTAAAAAACGGTGAAGGAAAACATCGTGAGGAAACCGGCATGCCTGAGAGGTATGTCTCGACGGCATGTGAAGCCAAGTCAGAGGCCGATGTGCCGGGTGGCTTTAAAACTCTGACACCAGGTTATTCACTAACCACACGAAAAGAAGAAGGCACCACGCTTGCTCAAGACGGGGTGGTGTAGGTATAAGTTCAGGTTTCCTCACGATTTTTTCCTTCACCTATATGTCAGTGATGTCCCAGATAAACTAAGAAAATACATATTATATGAATTGAAAACTTGGTACTTGTTCGGATTTGAATCCACAACCTCGTGAATGAGGAGCGAGTCCTATCACAGGACCGTCACAATATTTTGGACAAAATGGCCTTATTGACACTAAAATTACTTCAATTAAATTAATGTCATAAATTGGTCCTATGAATCCCAAAAAGGACCACACTCAAAATGAGGTCATTTCGGAAATAACGAACATATCAACAATCTGTATCAGCTTAATAATACTCATAGCATGTATTTTGATCAGTCCGGCCATATTAGTGATTCAAGTGGCTTGCAATGAGGTCAGGGCTTGACAAGATGACCGCTCACTATCTGACTCGAATGTAAAATATTTAGACGATAATTAAATAAAAACCTACGTAAACCACCAGTTTTTCCTCAAATCGTGTTGAAGGTATAGTTTAGTTTTGTTTAGTTGTGTTAATGTTATTGTTTAGGTGAGCGGTTTTCCCCTGAGAGGAAAGGGGCGCACTCCACCCCGTACGGCTCTGTAGAGCTCACCCGACAGGACACTCTCCCACCGCATTGAATTCCCAAACATGAAGACGTCCGATGTCTTATCCCTTTCATAAGGCAAGAAAAGGATTGAAAGACATGGTAAATAAGACTTAGGAATTCATAGTTATATTTAAATAGATTACTTAGATGTGGTTTCAGAAAGCTAATAAATAAAAGAGGGATGCAATGTGTATTATTATTTTAAACCTGTGAGTAACCCTTACGCTAGCGTAACAGGTATTTGGTCACTCATTAGCATTAGGTACTCACACGATACCTCACATCTGCACTCGGAGTACTCAAAGCAACACTTCCATAAAGTGACGCAAGCTGCTTTTCAGCGGCATTATGTCGGCATCGTGCTCTTTTGGAGACATGGTCCCTAGCAGTTCTTTCGAACTGATAAACGTAATGAAGCAGCTATCCCAGCGGCAATCGTTCGATCGTCCGTGTCTAGCAATGGGGCGGCTAGTTGCAGCGGCATTGCGTCGGCATTATGCTCTTAAGGAGACATGGTCCCTATCAGTCCTTGGACTGAATATGAGATAGATGTAGTCAACCTATCCGTGGTGAAATTCCCGGCAATTTTCCCCTTTACACAACAAGCATATCTGCGAGACACGTGACTGAATTATTAGTATTAAATAAAGAATACAACATTCAAGAATTATTCAATAATAGAGTTGAGAATCGAAACTCAAGAATCATTATTTAAAACATAACTGGCGTTTAATATAAGTACACTTCTGCCTAACCCTTCGGGGAATAAAGGCGTGCTGTTATGTTATGTTTAACTAATAAATAATGCTCGCTATCTAACGACAGCCCCGAGTGGGCTGTCGTTAGATAGCAGCAACATGGTCTCTTGGCGTTCACCGAGTCTCCTACCTTAACTAGCCCATACTATGACGTCTATACCCAATAGCGGTCCAAAACCGACTGCTTTCTCACCTTCATTATAATTCTCACATCCTTAAATCACCACGCTCAGCCTCATTGCCTAGTTTTTTGTCGTTTTTAGGGTTCCGTAGTCAACAAGGAACCCTTATAGTTTCGCCATGTCCGTCTGTCTGTCTGTCCGCGGTTTAGCTCAAAAACTATTGGTACTAGAAAGTTGTAATTTGGCATGATGATACCTACACGTTAATGCCGCCAAAAAAGTGGTAAAATATAAATTAAAAAAAAAAAATATTTAGGGTACCTACCTCCCCTTCATGTAAAGTGGGGATGATATTTTTTTTTTCGTCCATCCCATAGCGTGGGATATCGTTGGATAGGTCTTTTAATAATATTAGGGGTTTGTGAAGACCGTTTTTTGATTAAGTAAACCGTTCGTGGCTTATCAAGCTTTAAAGTATATAATATATATAACGAAATTTTAAGGAAAACTATCACACTTAAGTGGGCTTTACAACTTTACGAGTAATAATCGACCAACTTAAATTTGCGGTTGCAAAAACATGTTCTCCCATACATTCCGTATGGGAGAACATGTTTTTCAATTACAAAGTTAAGTTTGTTTTTACGATAAATTCATTCCAACTACGGAACCCTTCATTGTGCGTGGTCCGACACACACTTGGCCGGTTTTTGTTGTTTGCAGTTACAGTGATGACCCAGTAAAAACAGCCCCGACTTACGAGTCGTGGGTTCGAACCCTCCCTGGGTTCGAACTGGCGCTGTACTTTGTTTAAATAGTTTCATCACACTGCCCTCAAAACGGTGAAGGAAAACATCGTGAGGAAACCGGCATGTCCTAGAACCAAAATATCGAGGTCATGTGACGTCTAAATAGATATAAGAATGAGATTTCTATGATCCCAGCAGTGGAACATTATAGGCTAATTATGCATCAATTTAAATTGTAGTAACATTGTCAATTGCTTCAATTGCATTTGGTAGACGATCAATTTGCGCGTGTATCAATGACGTAAAAAATTACAATAATTTTAATTGATCGTTAAGGCGACGATATCCGACTCTTAATGATTTTATACTGAAAATCACATCTAAACGAGTAGTGTTGATGATTTGGACAATAATCTGCGATGTACTTGGGTAATTCGATTGGTTCAAAATTCAAAATTCA
The DNA here is from genome assembly GCA_963853775.1 of Xanthia togata. Lineage (NCBI taxonomy): Eukaryota > Metazoa > Arthropoda > Insecta > Lepidoptera > Noctuidae > Xanthia > Xanthia togata. The sequence goes on along the minus strand of OY970811.1, from coordinate 1,883,707 downwards.
AAATTCAAAAGTCATTTATTCAAACTAGGCTGAGAATCAGCACTTTTCGAACGTCAAAATTACATAAGACAGTCCCCCAAAACGCCCACCCTTCACCACTTCCTAGTGCTTTTGCTGGGAAGAAGAAGTGGCGCAACAAACTCCCCAGCAGCACAGCTGTCTGTTCAGTTAGAAAAAAAATAAAAAATGATTCTATACAACAGTATGCAAGACAATTTACAATATGCAAAAAATAATTTAAATTAAATAGCTATAATTAATAGCTATAATTAATAGCCATATGACAGCTAGCACACGCCAATATACCAACCAAAAGCATCGAGAACTATACTCAAGCAGAAATAAAAATAACTAAAAGTAAACAATATCTAAAAAAAAAAGAAAAAGCCTCCAGGCATAAAGGGCGTGCCCGCTTACATATAGCTGTAACTAGAAGTTACAATTGATAAACTAGGACCATCGAGGTAAAATAAATAATTGTCGAGGTCGATAGCTAACCACATATTGCAATACAACTCATAAAAAAAACATTGTAATGAGTAGATTATGTCAGCACTAAATTAAAATAAAATTAAAATAAATTGACTTATAAAGTAAAATTATAAACAATTATATAAACTCATATAACCTGTCAGTAGGTAAACTAATTCTGGAGAAAGAACATTTAAACATTGTCTTGAGTTAATCACAGCGACCATCTATTCTTATCATTTAAGTAGTCGTTGATAGAATAGTATGCCTTTGAACAAAGGTTGGACTTTAATTTAGTTTTAAACGCATTAAAAGGCAAATCTAGCAAAGAAGAGGGTAGCTTGTTATAAAAGGTTATACCAAGCCCAACAAATGAGTTATGAACCTTATGAAGCCGGTGAAAGGGAGCACGTAGTTTATCCTTACTTCTTGTGTTAACATTGTGAATATCACTGTTTTTAGTGTATAAGGGTATATTTTGCCTAATATATAAGATGTTGGCGAAGATGAATTGTGATGCCACTGTGAGAATACCGATATCTTTGAAAAAATCTCTTAGAGAAACTCTGGCACCTAGCTGGTAAATTGCTCGAATAGCTCGTTTTGGAGGACAAATATATTTTGAATATCTGCAGCTTTGCCCCACAGCAGAATACCATAGGACATAACGCTATGAAAATTACTAAAATAGACTAACCGAGCTGTATCAACGTCAGTGTATTGTCTTACTTTTCTGACGGCGTAGGCGGCCGAACTGAGCCTTCCCGCTAGGCTCGATATATGTTGGCCCCACTGAAGTTTGGCATCTACTGTTATGCCCAGAAAAACTGCCGAGTTTTCAGTTTCAAGCACCTCTTTATCTAAGACGATGTTGGGTCCTAGATTTCTAACATTTGGAAGGGCAAACTTTACACATTTCGTTTTTTGGGCATTGAGAACTAGGTTATTTGTCGTAAACCAATCCGTAACCATTGATAGTACACTGTTTATATCGTCAAAATCTTGTCTATTCCTGTCTACTTTAAAAATAAGAGAGGTATCATCTGCAAACAGTACAACTTCACAGATACCCTTTAAATAGAATGGTAAGTCATTGATATATACTAAGAACAAGAATGGACCCAGTATTGAGCCTTGAGGTACACCTAACTGAACTGGTAGCCCGGAAGATTTTACACCATCAACATCTACACATTGCGACCTATTATTTAAATATGAATTTAAAACGTTGAGAGCTTCGTTTAGCACACCATAATGACGCAGTTTACGCAAAAGCGTGTCATGGTGCACGCAATCAAAGGCTTTGGAGAGATCACAGAAAACTCCAATAGCATTTTGAGAGTTCTCCCATGCGTTAAATATGTGTTTCAGGAGAGCAACACCCGCATCTGTAGTCGAACGACCCTTTGTAAAGCCATATTGTTCATTATGAAGGAGGCTATTTAAATTAAAATGTCTTAGCAACTGCTTGAGTATTAACTTTTCAAATATTTTGCTGAATGCTGGTAAAATAGAAATAGGCCTGAAATTGCCAACGTCATTTTTATTACCTGATTTAAATAATGGTATAACTTTACTACTCTTCATGAGGTCAGGAAAAGTTCCTGAATCAACACATTTATTAAAAGTAACAGCTAGATAGGGGGCTACGATGTCTATTATATTACTCAAAAGTTTAATGGAGATTCCCCAGTAATCACCAGTGTTTTTAGACTTGAGTGTGTTGAAAACATTAACTACATCACGAGGCGTTACATGTTCGAAGCTAAATAAGCGACTACTTTTAGACACACTACTAAACAAAAGGTTTTCAGCTTTAGATGGGGACGAATTTAAGGAGCGAGTCGTAGTTATAGGTATGTTGGCAAAAAACTCATTAAACGCCTCAGCTACGTCAGCTGCTTTAGTAACTAATTTATTATCGACCATAATCTCAAGTTGTTTATCTTGCTTAACCGATTTACCCGTTTCATTGTTAATAATTTTCCAAGTGGTTTTTACTTTATTATTGGAATTTTTAATTGTATCGCTTAAAAATTTAGATTTAGCAAAAACGCTAACCTTTTTAAATAATTTTGAATAATTTTTGACGTACTCTAGGAAAGGAGTATCAAATCTATATTTTTTCAAACCATATAACTCGTATAGTCTCGCTCTACTTTTATAAATACCCGGAGTGGCCCATTGATTAAAGCCAACGGAGGTGCCATTAATGTGAATAGTTTTAGTCTTGAAAGTAGATTGGTACTCTTTTTGCACAACATCAAAAAGGGCTGCATACATTTCATTAGGATTCTCGTGTTCTACTATAGATGGTGTTATTCTATGAGCTATATTATTTTTAAATTTATTGCAACGACTAGCTGTATATGGCCTATATTCTATTTTATGCGGCTTTTTATGTAATGGCATGGGGAAACTAGCTAATAAACCACAGTGGTCAGACGTTAAGTCACTTAACACTAATTTATTTTTGGCATCACAATCACTAAATATATTATCGAGACAAGTTGACGAAGATGCCGTGATCCTAGTAGCTTCAAAAAACAAGTTAATTAAATTATAAGACTTAAACAGATTAAGAAGTCTAATACTTAATGGAGTAACATCTAAAATATTAATATTAAAATCTCCACATAAAATTATACTTTTATTACTTGATTTTAACCTATTGAGCGAATCCTCCATTACCGATTCAAAACTAATAAAATCACCAGAGGGGGGTCGATAAACGCAAATTATAATGTATCGCTCGAGTTCAACACAAGACAACTCAATAGTGCGCTCGATGGAAAGATTAACTAAATCTAAACGTTGTTTACATTTCAACTTGTTTGAAACAAGAACCAAAGATCCACCGCGAATGGCGCTTTTTCTTACAAACGCACTTTGTACAGTAAAATTATCATCATTAATAAACACCACTTCATGTTCTTTCAACCAGTGTTCAGTCAAACATAACACCTGAACATCATAGTTCTCCATAAATAAACTTAATTCTAGCTCTTTGCCGGACAAACCCTGCATATTTTGATGAACAACGTTCAATATATACGGCTCATCCGTTGTCGCTCCTAATAGTTTAAACTACTAGGCGTATCAAAAGTAGTGTTAGTACCACTACTAACAGTAATCGATGGTACACTACAGGTACCAGTGTCACTGTGTATATTGTATGCTAAAAGATTAGCAATTTGTCTTCTACAACTAGGTGGCAAATACATTGTATAATTTGTCAGTTTATAATCAGTAATGAATTGATTACAATCAAAATATAAAATAGCGTCACTGTGACGACAGGTCCTATTATAAATTAACATATTTAATTTATAAATGTGCCTATTTGTCTCATTAGACAAATATCGAGAATAAGGCAAGGCACAGAAAATAAATTTACAATTATTAGTTTCATTGAGATGTAACATCAGGTTCTTATAAATATTGCATCCGTGACGTAAAATATTGCTTTCGACTTGTCTGTCGGTTGAATTGTCCCTAGTAGGTAGTTTGTTTCCCATTAAATAAATACAAAATATTTTTCTAGTGGCTATTATAAAATTATATTAAATTGGAGTACGTGACAGACAGTCACAAAATGAATCAGAAAACAAACCTGTGGATGATAATTAGAAGCGCCACTAACAAATTCAGTCCTTTGATTTGACAATTTAAACCCAAAATTCTAATTTTAAATCACCATAAAGATGAGACATGAGGGAGAAGAGAGACAAGAAGGATTGACACTTGAGGTAAATTTTATAACAAAAATGTTCGTGCTTTTTCAATTACAATTACAAATTCCCTTTAGTGAGTGATTGCGTAAGAATTAAACTTGAACAGGGTTTATTTACACTTTCATATGATACTTTCGTTAAATCGATTTATGTATTGCCGCTATTAAATATTTTCCTTTCTTTCTTTATTGGTTAAATTAAGTGTTTTCTAAACTATGGCCAGTTTGGAAAATCCACAGCACCATGGTCAAATGACGCATTAATCGATCAGTGGTTTACTGCTATTACAAAATCTTGCCATGAACCAAACCAGATCATAATTTACACAAGATAGGTACGTAATTTCCTTCACTACTGAGTCAGGTGCAAGTGACTTTTCCCACTTTGCCTTTAATTTTGTGATGCAATACAGAAGCAATCCCATTAATACAACTATAATTTTGAAAGTGTAGCCAAGGGGTCTTAGCATTTTAGCACACCTACCTACGGGATTCTATTACCTACTAAGTCACTCGAAGTCTGTCCGTTTGTGTGTGTCAGAGTCGTAAGCTTATAATCGTATAGTCAATCATTAGGTGAAAGATTTACTACAGAAAATGTTAAGTAGGTATTTCCAAATTCCGACTTTTAAAATTTAAGCTATTTTTTCTCGAGGTCAATCGCAAAAAGGTAATTTAATTTTATGAATGCGTTGCTATTGGATAAGTTGTCGAAGTGTATTCATAAATGAGATCCCGAAATTCATGCTTTTGCGAGTGTTTTATGCAATAGTATGTAATAAAATATACTATACCATTGATAAAGATCTTAAATCCGCCGGAACTTAACTGAAAGTATAATAAAATCCAACCTTGCCCTTGCTTCATTAGCACCGACAGAGCCACTAGCATGAATCTTCACGTTCACAAGGTAACCCGTCTGTATAATGTAGTGATAATTAACAGTATTTTGGTTAATCATAGCCGTAATACCCCGAAGGTTAAGATAGTTTGTTGATGTTGTATTTATTGTTTATTAAAGCAGTGATAGCCTAGTGGTGTGACCGTCGGACTGCCAAGTCATCGGTGTTGAGCTCGAACCCAAGGCACGTATCTCTGACTTTTCGGATTCATGTACGTATTGTATAATAATTATCAGTTGCTTCAAAAACGGTGAAGGAAAACATCGAGAGGAAATCGGAATGCCTGAGAGATATTTTTCAACGGCATGTTAAGTCAGAGGATGGGCCTCTGACTTAACATGCCGTTGAAAAATATCTCTATATGGCGGTATAAAAACTCTGACACCGTTAGTCACTAACCACACGGAAAGAAGATTGTTATTTTAATAACTGAAAGACCCAAAGAAACTACAGTTCCTACCTTCTCTCAGGTTAGGTAGGTAGGTTCCTCAGTGTACCCTTAACTTGCTCGAACTCGTTGGTAGGTGTGACTAATATGCATACTAATTAGTCTAATTATTCATTTATTTAGCATTTATTTATCTAGTTTTTATTTATTTATGTACATAATTATTCATTTATTTAGTGAAATAGACGATGATTTTTATAACGAAAACGAGCGCATAACATTTCATGAACAGACCTTTGGGCGAAAAGATATTATAAAATGACTACTGAATGTATTTACTCAAAATAAAACTATTTGAACTATTGAGCAAATTATCTTTCCCTGTACGGTTTCTATCTTGCCATTTTCTTACTAAATAACTTATTTATTTACGCCCAAAGACGAGTTAAAATTAGTGTTGAAATATGGAAGTTTCGACGCTCATAACTTCCAAACCAATTTCTGTCAAACAGACGAGTAATCACCATACTACGACTAGTGTACTTTAAGATTTTATATGAAACACCTTACGTCTTTTCTAATACATAAGTGATATTTTCTGTATCAGATTGTTTAGCACATAAGCTATAGTCTCGTTATTGTAAATTTATATTTTAGAAATGTTATTTTCTTTTTTACATAGGTACCTTTAGATTTATTAGAATGTAGAATTTCAAATACCAAAACCTGTAAAATTAGATTCGATTATATTGTATTCTAAACATCGAACTGACATCGTGTCTTTTTTTTCTTATAAAACCAGTTTCTACAAGACAAGCATCAGCAAGTTTTTGGCATAACCTTCAAATCATCAATAAAACACAGTCTGGTATAAACATAGTATTTATTTTCCTTACATTTTAACTATTTAAACACGTTATGGCTCGCAATGGTCATTTACTTCAACGCTAACGTTTATATATTATTTACACATAATTTATAGTTTTTGTATTGTGTTCACGTTTTTTGACTTCTTGATGGATCGTAACGGATGATGTGCAAACCAAGATAAATCATCTTGTACATTGAATCAAAATAATGGTTTATTTGAATGAAGATAACGCGATGCTTAAGACACCTTACACCGTTAGGTAAAACAATATTAAATATTAATCGTGTTTTTTTTACTTGTGTACTTACTACTTGTTATCTGTACGTGCCAAAAAAAATGGATTTATTAATTTTAGTTTGCTTTTTATCTGGACTGACATAGTCATAAAGCGACACACCAATAAACCAACCTTTGAAGACATCGCAAGGAGTGAATTGCACAAAAGTTCATTTTATTTATAGTCATTTAAAAATTATAATAAAATATCATCGTTTGATGCAAATTTATAACAGTCGCGGAATGGATGGCGAGTTAATTAAAATAAAATAATATATTATTAATTAAGTACATAAAACATAAGTTGCTGCATTTTAAAGACATACACTTTGTTGATAGAATTGAATTAATTGACATGTGGGACAAGTTATGTATTAATAGTTTTATGTAATGTTCAATGTTTTAGTTTATTAGACAGCTGTAGCTACAATTGCCACACAATTGACCACTTTATATTGACAATAACATCATCTACATAGTCAATTCATTTGTTTTATAAACCCCGTAATTAACACTTAGAATCTTATATGGCAATTATAATAAGCCACATCAACGATGGTTTATGTGCAATAACTATTATGTAACTAACTTAAACACATAGCTACAATCCAAGTGATTGATAGTAACTTGATGATAGCCGGACAAAAGATCCACGATAAGGTGTTTTTAGGGTTCCGTAGTAAACAAGGAACCCTTATAGTTTCGCCTTGTCCGTCTGTCTGTCTGTCTGTCAGTCCGCGGCTTAGCTCAGAGAATGAGTACTAGAAAGCAGTAATTTGGCACGGGTATACATATTAATCACGCCGACAAAACGTGGTAAAATAAAAACAATTTTTTTTAAGGTACCTGCCCTACACGTAGTGGTTTTTTTTCTCGTCTATCCCATGGTGTGCGGTTTGTGGAAACCATTTTTCGATTCAGGGATCCATTTGCGAAATATTAAGCTATAAAGAGCTAATTTTAGTTAGTCAAGGGCATACTTGACTAACAAACATTAGCGCCCTGCCAGCTAAATGATTGTACTTGGATTTATGAAAAAAATCACAGCAGTATTATTATATATAACGAAGTTAAAAGGAAAACTATCACAGCTAAGTAGGCTTTACAGATTATCGAGTAATAATCGACTAACTGAAATTTGCAGTTTGAAAAACATGTTCTCCCATACGGAATGTATGGGAGAACATGTATTTCAAACTGCAATGGACAGGTTTGTTCTTGGGATAAATTCATCCCAACTATGGAACCCTTCGTTGTGCGTGGTCTGACACGCACTTGGCCGGTTTTTTTAACAAACGTGCATAATTATATGAAAACAAAATGATCTGTTGGTGCAACCCACTCGTTCAGATCAATTGAAATATAATGACTACAAGGCATATTATGGCTTTACTTATTCTTAAATATTATACTAACTATTTACAAAATGATATAAATTAGTTTTATATTTGGTGGAATGTATTTATTTTGTACACTCTGTGTCAGTTGTATTAAGTTCCGTAATGGGGAACAAAGAATTGCTTTCATCCTTCATAAGGACTGTTTCTAAGACTCTGATCAGGTATACCTACTACATGGGAGTCTTAAAAACACTATGAAGATTTCATGTTTATTAATCGAGTAAAAAAATATTTTACGAAAGCGTATTTGTCAATATTTTTACGAGATATGATTCAAAATATGACATAATGGTGACTTATTTCTTCGAAAAATAAGTCACCGTGATATTTAACTGTTACGAAAAATTCTTGTGTGTGTATTGTGTGTATTTGTGTTTTTTTTTGTCATAATTTGAGTTTTGAAAACATATTACTATCTTCATTTTATGATCAAAGACTTATTACATATACTTCTATCTCATTTGTTATAATCGTGGCCCGTCTGGAAACATCACTTTCTGCAATGATTTGTCTGGGTTTAATTATGTTTATTTCAGTAACACATTTTCGTTAATTTCTCGGGGTTAAGTGGCTGGCAGACTGTTGAAGATACGAAAATGGCGGGATACGTGAGGCCGTCTGCTACCTTTTTAGGCCCAATAAACAAGACCCAGGCCACAAGGTTTTTTTTTGTTCGTGATTATTCGCTGCTCAAACTTGTTACTGGGCCTAAACACGTAGCAGACGGCCCCACGGATCCCACATTTTCGTATGTTCAACCGTCTGCCTAACACCCTCTACGAGGACCTGCCCTTTTTCTGTGCGCAACAATTTGCAACGCATTTACCCTATCCATAACTTGAACTTTGTGCAGTATTTTCAATGCCCAAAACAACATCATTTACGTCAGTTCTTTCTACCAATTTGATATCACAGTCAACTGGATATATTTTTTCGTCCACTTTCGGTCCTCCATCTTCCTCATCTATTATTTTTTTAAGTAACCAGCTTGCTCTGTATACTCTAAGGTTATTCTCCTGTCTTCTATCTCCGTTGGTGCTGGTAATCAGTTGGAGTGGTTCCTAGCAGGGTGTGGAGTGTGCGTGGCGTGTGTGGGCAGGTGCGCGTGCGCCGCGTGTGGGGGGTGCAGCGCGGGGTTGGCCACGGCTATGATGCTGTCCCCCCGCGCGGCGACCACTTGTGGACGGGATTCGTCGGCATCCTGGAATTTGGGATGACGTATTATGTTATGTACAGTATTCTGTTCAATCCTATAACCCCCTCTTGTCTTATAACACGTTTCAAATTCCTACATGACACACATAATAGATATCTGAGATCATCGAAAAACTTGAGACTAGAGATGCCGATGCATTCCACCAGCTTTTATGACAAATCTTTTACAGTTCAAGCAGTACGGTTATGGAATGCCTTGCCCGTGTCGATAAGCCGTGCTCAATTTATTGTATACATATGTAGATGGTACACGGCTGACTACCTGCAGTATTGTCTCTCCTGTTACCTACCTTTAATCCATCCAAAGGTTGTCTGTAAAAGATCGCTTTAAGCGATACGACCGCCCATTAATTTCTAAATTTATTTCTGTAATTTTTATGGTGTACAATAAAGAGTATTCTGTATATCTATCTATGTTTTGGCATTCTTGAATAGTATATATTGCATTTCTTATCCTATCATTTTTGTTCCCAACCTACATAATATTTGATACAAGGCGATTTTTAAACTACTTAAATTAATCAACTACTATTATATTTCTAGATAGATTTAGAACTGACATGATTCTACTTTTTATCAGATTTCCAATACCATCTTCTACTTTGCTACAATTCCATAGTGGAATATTTATCGATTCCATTTGCTATGATAAAAAAAACAAAACTTTGAAAGCAGTAAGATGCTTATTTGAAATGTGAAACTACTTGACACAGAACCTGAACAAGAACATTAATGATAACACAAAATCTAGGGTGGTGACCACCATAAAAGTCAAGGAGACCCGCAGACATTGAAACGAGCCCCAGAGAAATAATTCAAATGTCCTGGAACATAAAAGCAAATGAGAGGATTTTTGACCATTCTCTAAATCCTTTCATATTCTCTTTTTTTAAGTTTACCGGTGGCGGAGTACTGGTACTGGAGTATGAACACCTGGAGTCAGCGTCGTCACTTTCAGCCTTCACGCCCCACCAACTGGAAACAAACGAAAATAAATATACTTTCACACCAAGCACCTTATATAGCATCAATTGTAACTGATCAGAAATGATCTACGAGTATTGTACTATAATATTGTGAACCCGGATGGGACTGGCACAAGAACGTGGAGAATGGTATAAGCAATGAGAAGCCTAGCAGTGTGTAAAGTCAGGCTGTGTATGATCTGCCGGGGTTGCGGAAATGTCAGAAGGGGATATCGTGGCCCCTGGCAACGTCTGTACGTTATCAGGGGGCAACTGAAGGAACACGGGTGGGTTTTAGTCAGTAAAAGTCTGACACGCCCTCCCAAAGCGGTAGAAGTTACTTGATAATTTCCCACCGAAATAAAAAAGGGCTGTGTATGATGATGACGATTAAGAAGCTAACAAGACACGATACAGGACATGGGTCTTATTGGACATACGTTTATATCTAGTCGGTGCTTCTTAACGCTTATTGATGTCAGAAAAAGAATAATCTCTTGTAATTGGAACAGCTCTGATTAGAAATAAGATGAGAAAATACCTATTAGAATTGCTCCTGGCCGCATCAGGACTTGCTCGGACACCATTGCCTTCGTCGCCTTCCTAGATATAACAACAATTTTATTAAAATATTTTATTCTGAAAATGACTGTTGCCTTACAGAGTGCTGTTTTAAGTTAAACTTAGAGTTTTTGTATTTTTTTCGTATTTGTTTGTTTTTTAGTTTTTGTAATATTTTTATTTTAGTTTTTGTGATAATCTTTGTGACTATTCAAAAATAATCGAAGCAAAAGGTTAGTTAATTAAACATCATAAGCAAAATAAAATAAATATAAAAATGTAATAAACCATGCACATGTTTAATAAGAATTTTCTACTTACCGGATCAATATTTTGCCATAACCATTCTAAAACAAAGTTACTACAGTGCATACTAAATTAATAAGAATTAGAACAGGCGTTTGATTCAGTCATGCTTACCTTTTATCATAAGAATGCAAATAAAAAATATATGCAATTACAGGTAACATATTGTGTGTAGGTACCAAATAATAGAAGTAATTTAATAAAATAGCTAAAAATAGATATGTTAAGCAATCACGTTTAAGACTTCTTAATTTTTTTGGAGTACCCCAGGGACGTATTTTAGGCTATTTTATTTTAAGTCATAATTTTGTCGTGTGTTTTTTTAGAACCAGATAATTTCACATGAATTATCTCATACGAATAGGAAACAAGATTAGTCCTTAAACCAATCATTCCAATTAGTAACGATTTCCCTTATAGAATGTTAATGTTATTGCAATATTAGACCGTGAATTATGGAATCTTTTAATTATCTTACTGACGGAGATGGCGTATCACGTATGCGGAAAAACTCAATTCGTAAAAACGGTTCTCTGAAAAAAAGAATGATTAAAGATGAAATGAAAATGATGTAATGTTTTCGTAGAGTGCAGTTTTAACACTATGCTTTGCATATTAGTTGTAGTAATCCAAAAAGGGTATTATTTCATTCGCAAAAGAGTTTCACATCGTTCAACCCTAACAAAAAAGAGGAATTAAGAATAATCATTTTTGGGAACGGTATCGTAATCTATCAAGCCTAGATTAGGGTAACCGTATGACAAGTGCGAAAAATATGTCCACAAGTATACGGATTCCCTAGACTGACCCCAGTCTTGTCAGACTATCATCTCAAAGATTCCACAACTCACGTCTCCCGACCGTGCCTTCTAGATATTTATTCCCTATGTTAGTTCTAATCGGGGCATTTTCCCCTAGTGTTAGTTCTAATTCGTGAGGTCTACAGTGGGGGGCGCCACCTGTCGCGGTCGCTTCGGAGGCGTCTCGTCCTCGTCTCGCTCGCGCTCCTCGCCTGTAGACGCAGTTGGTGGGAGGCTGAAATGAAGAAGGTAAAATATAGTAAGTTTTGATAGTACACCTTACAACCACCTAAGTGCTCAGTCGCAAAATTACCACTTCGCAAAATATTCCTTTATTCAATGTAGTATCTACAGACGCCAGCACATCAACCTAGGTACTACAATCTTTCAAATTTCCTTAATAGATTTTCAACTTTATCACTAGTGCATAAGGTTTAAAGTTGATTGGGAAAATTTGACAGTTTTGGGTAGGTTGATGTGCTAGCGTCTGTACATTCAATCCTTCGTATCACTACAAAATCGGTCAAGTGCGAGTCGGATTCGCGCAGAGGGTTACCTAGATAGTAATCTTTTATTCATAAAGTAGATAGATATGTCAAATCAAAACAAAGGACGGAGGAGAAATTTAATCGTTTGCGAGATTTATTTTTATTGGTAATGGTTTTTAAGTCATCAACAATTAGCCCAGGCACATTGAGAAAACACACTGTTGGATATTCAACTATCGGCGCTAAGCAGAGCATATAAAATACGCGAAAAAAAATCGATTTTGTTTTCGCGTCTTTTTTATGCTCTGCTTAGCGCCGATAGTTGAATATCCAACAGTGTGTTTTCTTGACTCGCTGGGATACGCGCTAGATGCGCTCTGTTGGATTCTCAATGCTCGGCTCAAAACCGAGAGTTGAAAATACAATGCACGAATAAAAAAATCGCCGCGATAAAAATACGTACGTTCGAACGTGGGCTTATGCATAATTATGCAGTTCTTGAGAAGGATCTTTAACAATAAGTTATGGCAATGCTGAAGGTAATTATACAACGATAAAAGAAGGAAAATTACGTTATTAGTTATCGCCTCGATGAGCTTAACTTGCATATGAATTATAGATAATATGTTTTTAATCGTTATCTTTCAAGTTAATCAATGTTTTCATGAATAGAATACTAATCAATACAGCCAGACGGGAATGCAGTTACATATTTATCTCACGTGTTGCATCTTTGTGTTCCTCACCTTAATTCATTTTATTTTCAGACAGTTTTGTTTAGTGATTTAAATAGCATTTTATTTTGGTCTTCATTATTTCAATAATCTTCAATAGTACAGTCTGTTGTCAACATTATCTGACCCACCCTAAAAACAAACGAATTTGGACCCTGTGTTTGTAACATTAAGTTTTATTCAATTTATATGAGCATATCAGACTAGTTAGTGCTTGAGGACTCGATGAACAAATACAATAATAATACAGACACGCAAATTTGATCTTTAACACGTAACGTTAAGGTAAACCCGGGTGGGTTTAATTTGCGTGTCTGTATTATTATTGTATTTGTTCATCAAGCCGTCGATCTTGTCTGATAAGCTCATTTAAATTGAATAAACCTTATTGTTAATGTCTGAGGGTCCAAATTCGTTTGTTTTTAGGGTGGGTCAGATAATGTACCTATTAGACACAAAAAAGAGTTGATTAAAATTTTGTGATCACATTGCAGAATGTGCACAAAGGGTCGATGTGGCGGTGCTTGGGGGAGGCCTATGTCCAGCTGTGGACGTCTTTCGGCTGAAATTTTGATGATGATGATGATTGCAGAATGTGGTCAGTAAATATTCTTCTTAAGAAAAAGGAATACCACAGACATGTATGTCAATTAATTATTATGTATAATGTAAATCAACAAAACAATTAATTACATTACTGCATTAGCATTTTGAATTATAGGTACCTATATTTCAAAATGCATATGCAGTAATATAGTACTTCTAACACCTATTTATTATATGTAAAACTGACGCCTTACAATAAAATATTCAAACATTGACGTTGATTAAAGCAAAAAAAAAGATTATTGACTGTAGTCTTCAATTAAGACCAAATCGATCAGTGTGTTTCTTGGCCAAGATTCTGAACATCCTGGTCATATTAACTCAAAATTAAGATGTTAAAACACTTCATTATTATTTTATCCGGGAATAAAATTACACCAAAATAAATGGGTTCGAAAAATCACTAAGTCCATTTTTTTACTTTTGACAAGAGCAAAACAAGGACAAAAATAAATTCTGAAAAGGACTAGAATGTGTTAGATAAATAAAAATACCACCAAACCATAGTACAAAAATATGCTTTTTATGTAAGTATAAAATCAAAATGTATAAAGTTATTTTAAACATCTTTATTTGAAAAAAAATTGCATAAATCAACAGGACTTCGGTGTTTCTTTCCATTTTTTTTAGGTTTTATGTGTATTTTATGAAACTAAAATGTCTACCTTCTGGTATAATGTCTTCTTCTTCAGTTTAATTGAGATCAATAACAATACGTTTCTTTAATAAAATTATACCATTCTCTGTCATCATTAGAATATTCCTCATTCTCATAAACTGGGCATCACGATTCCTTTTACACGACGTGCAACTGCCGACTATATCAGCAGTGCTATTCTGTAACCATCTCACCGTGAAAACTCAGGTGAAGTGAGTTGTCATTCCAACAGGGTGAGATGACACTGACAGCTCACTCCACGCTATCTTCACTTGTTTTCACGGTGAAGTGGTTACGGGAATCGACATGTGGTTCTGTACTCGTGATATCCCGGGTCGACATGGTGTTGTGTTCCACGCGCGCCTCAAAGAGATGTCAATTTTGAGGCAGTGCAGACGCGTGAGGCATACCTGCTCATTAGTGCATAGGTAACAGAAGCAAACAAAAATTTGAGATCCCATATTATAAGAGTCTGACGCGCCCTCCCGCTCCGCCCAGAGCGGGAGAAGTTATTCGACAAATTCCCACCCAAAAAAAAAAAGCTCGTGATATAGAAATCTGTGTTGTTTATTATTCTTTTTTATTACTCGAGTTAACTAATCTATTTGGATGCACGTGTTTAAGTGAAAATGAAACCTAGTTTTCGTTTTTAGATTTCTATACCCGAAGGGTACCAAATGGTCCGTCCGTCTGTATGTGAGGGGGCTGTATCACATGCCGCTATAACAACAATTAATAATAAACATAAAATAAAGTTCAATTTAAAGCCATACAAGAAACGTTTAAAATAAAAATATAGTGATAAATATAATACGGTGGTAACTTTGTGTGCGACTTACACTTGGCATTTTCGTTTTTACTTTTTAGATCAAAGACCGAAACTTACCCGTGCTTAGAGTAGTGCAAGCCGGCCCTCCTGACCAGTTGTCTCGCTAGCGGGAAGAGCTCGTCCCTCCGTGTCAGGAGTGCCGGCACGCATCGACAGATTTGAGCTGCTGCTTCATTCACCATCACCTGGGAATTGAGTGGAGAAAGCCTTACAACGAGGGGAATACTTTCTTACATAAAAAAAAAAACATCATTATCCAAGATTAGGATTAGGCCATTTCCAGATTAAGCTTCATCAATATACCTAACACATACAGAAAGAAATAAATTATTGTTTCGACTTCAGCCCATTTAAATAATCTACCGCAAATAAAAGCAATAGTGCTAAAAATGGCTACAACATTTGATGAATATCAGATTAGACTAGAACCTGACAGTACCTACATATACGTCATTTTTTTATATTTATTTGTAGCGTGGAATCCGAATACCTTTAGTAAGTACATATAATGTGGATATCTATTTCTTATAAGTTTGACAAATATAAATCTATGAAGATACTAACCTCATGTAGCGTCAACGGCTTCTCAGGCTTCCTCTTACAGTCAAACCTCCCGTATATTGCTGCGTACTTCCGGATCTCCTCCATCCGTCGCGGATCCGACTCCGGCATCATCATCACCAGCTCCAAGTCCTTGCACATCTTCTTCTTAGTGTTCTGCGGCTTTGGCTCCAATTGGGGCAAATGTTTGCTCAACTTTTCAGCCGCCGCCGACAACTTCTGAACATGCACGTCTAAGAGTACAGGTGTCAACTGAACTGGTGATGTGACCGAACTCGGACTGGAACCAGCTGAGGCAGGAGGACAGGCACTTTGTGGAGAGAAGGATCTAGAAGCGGTAGAGGTTACAGGGGCTGCTGGGGCAGGGGACGGCGGTAAGACTATTTTAGCGAAGGTATTCGCTTGGTGAACTGGACTGGCGTTGGGGGCTGAGGCAGTTGAGCCACAACTGTTGTCAGGGGCACCTGGAGATGGACTATACATTGGTCTACTGCTTTCTGGAGAGGCTACAGTCCTTGGTAAGACATTAGGAATTGAAGGAGGCATGTTAAGAAGTCTTTGGTTACATTGGATGAAGGGGTTTTCGGTAGGACAGAGGTTAGGAACAATTGGTATTTGAAAGAGGGCAGGGTTGTTAACCCACTCCTGGAGGGCTTTTTGCAGTCGTCTGACGTGGAGCGGCTTGGAAGCCATGCCCACTAGAGCCATTATTTCAAGGAATTCTTCCTCTCCAGCGTCGCAGAGTTGTTGTACATCGTCTCCACCTGGAACGGTAAAAATAGAAGCTATAAAACAAATTTGGTTTCCGTAAAATGACAAATGCAAAGCTCTTAACTTATGAATGTAGCTTTGTTTCTGAGTCATACACAAAACTAAACTAAAAAGGAACTCAGCAAGTCATTATTTAAAAAACCCGATCCGAGAAAACACAAGAACAATAATTATTTCTCAGAGTCCAAAAAAACGGACCGCGATAATCAGTTCTTTACATTCACATGACAGAAAAAACTGGACCATTGTTACAAACGGATAGATTAGTCCCATAAACATTATATATGCAAGACTTTCTTGTGCCACCAGTTCATTTCGCTATGATTGTTCACAAAAACGTGAGATACCATAAAAAAATAAGAGCTCACACACCAGTTTTAATTTAGGCAAATATGCAAATATCTACGTGACCATTTTGCAAAGGGGCGCCGAGAAAAAAAAACAAAAGGATAAGGCTGACTGGCCAAACCCTTCCTTAGCTCCAGTAATCGGCGGTATTAAAAAGTAAAAGATTAAAAAAGTAATTTGCATGTCGACGCGGTCGACGCTCAGCTCGCGTTTTTTAGCGATATGGAGATTTTGTTAAGTTTTTTCGTCTTTTTCTTTATTTCGTTATGAGAAAGTGTTTTTTCTTGTGTTCCTATGATCTTGTGTTTAGTGTAAAGGGACATGTTATTATCTTTTGATTGCATTTTTATCTTTTGATAGCATTTTTTTTACTTCTTTAGTCATTTCAATGAATTATCTGATGTTGGATTATATATTACACACATTTTTAACAAACAATTATATTACAACAATTATAACTAATTGTTGGGACATTTATGAGAGTCATTTTAAATTTTTGTCAATTTTAAAATCAATCTTGAAAAAAATCGTTTTTTTTTTTTGTGAAGCTCATATGTTATTAGAGAGCAGGTTTAGCAGTAGAAGTTACAGGTTGGCTGGTATGAATCTGTACCCTAATTGTGTAATACACGATCAGTCGGAATCTAAATAGTTTTGAAACAAATTTCTAACCCATTGCTTCATAAGTTCGAAAAAAAATCTGCTCAACAACGTCAAATAAGGCAATGAATGTTGTTGAACTGTCATAATGAAACAAATTTGTCGTAATCGTTAACGAAACTTTATTTCTTTAAATACGTGGAAAACCACGTATTTAAAGAAATAAACCGAAACCGTATATTGGAACCTTATATTTAAGATATATTTATTTGCTCAAACATGTGTAGGTACATATACAAGAATAAAAAATGCATGCAGGATAACAAAACAAAAAAAAAATATAGGCTCAGACATGTTTGCCACATACCTACTATGGCGTGCAGTGCAAATATTAGTTTTTGGTTGGTAATAATTAATTTCAACAAAATATCGTTAATTTAACGTCATTTCAGCAATCAATAATTATTTAGGTAAGTGTAATAATTAGGTAAAACAGCAAAAAAAAAAATTTTTTTTTTCTTATTTGGGTTTTGTGTGTTGTGCTATTACTTTTGTGTGCACTAAATAAATGATTTATCTATCTATCTGATGAATAAATACAAACCCATCTCTAGCAGCGTGTCGTAGTAAGCCAACAAGCTGGCTCGCTGCATCACCCTGTACAGTTGCAGCTCAGCCTCGTTGGCCGGAGCTGACGTCACCACCACTGGAAGGACAGAAAATGGACCTTTAGATACCATTGAGCTATTTTGCTTAGGTAAGCTATTTTCCGTATAATGTTCTTTCTGTGACTTTGAAGATAATATTTTCAAAGCGTTATTAAAACGTTATGTAAAGCCGCGTAATCGCATCAATATCCGTTTCGTAGTTTAGAAGAACAACGCAGTCGCTCGATTTTGCCTAAGGTACTTTCTATTTATAGATGATAGATTTATTATTTTTAAATGTAGAAAATACACAGATATTGAGTATTTAGTTTAGCTGCACATTAATCACAACACAACGCACACACACACATGTATGTCACAACATTTTATTTGATTTTGTTTGGGTTTATTTTATTTTATATTACCTTTAAAATGTATTTAGTATAAATATAAGAAAGTGTCTGTCACTTTCCTATAGGTATTTATAATTCTAGCGTATGGCACTCGTGGGTTGCAGCTGAAAATCAGCGTCAGGTGATACACTTTGTGTTGTCATCAGACATTATGCTGGGCTGAGGCCCTTTTGGCATTATAATAATTTGTTTTCTGTTTTTATAGTTTTAAGGTGTATTTTTTGTAATGCCAATAAACGCATTTTTCTTTCTTTCAAATTTTTGTTCTTATTTAAGATCTTTCTATGTTTTTTAATAATAATGATACATACTAAGGCTTACTATCTAAAAATAAAACGTTTATTAAAAAAAACGTAAATAAAAAATATTTTTTTGCTAATGTTATTGCAGTAGGTACCTACTGCAATAACATTAGCAAAAAAATATTGTACCTATGTGCCGCTTTCGGATCGGACAGTTTTTTTTACATATTTTATGTGGGTTTATTTACTAAACATGATACAAAATATATACACTGGATAGACTTCTTATTCTAAATTAATTAAATAAAAACCTATAAAAAAATATATAATAACCTAACTTATCCAACTGCAGCGTTGACTGTTATAAAACTAGATAAAACCATCTTAAGATCTCATAAATGGTTTTAAATTACGAAGCGTGGGTTTAACCTGGTTTAACCATCAAGCTTCTTTTAAAATGAGTGCCTATTTCATCTCAAAACTCATATAAAACCCGAACAACAAAATTAAAAATGTTCTAGAAAATTACGCCCGATCATTTGCGTGCCCCAAACAATTTGAATAACCAGAAATCGCGTGAGGAGACGCGCATATAAAAAATAACCCCTTTTATCACAACCCCTGCCATTACCGAAAAGAATAGAGAACGGACGACCGTTATAATAAAAATAAATGAATAAGTTTTACATAAAGACTTCTTTGTTAGCTAGGGTTCACCAATGCGATGTGTGCGCGGGAAAAATATCGATCAGGGTTGCTACGAAAAAAATGTTGACACCCCCTGGTGCACTATTGGGTTTTTGTGTATTAAAAAAAATTGTGGGGTGGTTAGACTCCACCCCGGGTCGCAGGTAAAAGGAAGTTATGTGCTTCAAAAAAAAAGGTTACAACATTTTTTGGGTTGCCGTTAAATAGGTTTATGTATGTATTTGTTTATGTAAGACGCTATTAAGTAATAGCTCTGGATAGGTAAGAACAATCTTGTACTAGCCTAGGTTTTTTATCTACATTACATTGCCTAGCCAAAATGCGTATTAGTTAGTCATTTTGTTTTAATTATTAACCCTTACCTGGGAGTACTCTAGTAAGGGTTAATAATTAAAACAAACAGTACTACACAAGTAGTACAGTCACTAGTTTTTAGTCTAGTAGGTACCTACTAGACTAAAAACTAGTGTCTGTTTGTCTGTTTGTCCTGCTTCCAAACCTCATCAATTTTATTGTATTTATTTTACGATAGAAAAATACATAACTGTAAAATAACTGGGAAAATTCGTTCTTAATTTTAGATTGCTTAAAGATCTTTCGCAAAGGTCGACAAAACACCGACTTAATGTAGATATTACAATACAAAACCATCATCATGTTGAATAAATAGGTACTTATGTCATAATTAGAATTTAGGCTACAAACTATCCACAATTTTTTAAATATATATACTCAATAAAAACGAAATAGGTACTGTAAAGAATGTCTAGGATAAATCAAATTATTCAAAACAAAACAATATTATAAAACACCCAAACCTTTTTTGTTTCTACACTAAACATAAAAAAAAGTTCACATGAAAAGTATGAGAACTCATTTCTTCAAACTTAACCCTATCTCAGCCGACGCACTTTTTTAGCACTAAAAAAAGTATTTCTCACTCATCCGATGTCCAAAAAACACATTTACATAATCTTTTTGAGTGAAAAAATCGCCACCGTCGTCGTATGCAAATTTCGATTTGATTCAGCGAAGGGGTAGCAGCGACCACAGTCAGTACTTTTGTCTTTTTTTTCTCTTTAAAAAGTGGTCACGTAGACATTTGCATACATGTATGTATCACAAGTTAATTTTATGCATCTCTCACGATGTCTTGGCCTTTTTTTGCTGATTAGTGAAAAGTTTTTTTCTTGCCTCCAGTTTTTTAGTGCACCTTTGTTTAATTAGCGTACGGTAGGTACTCATTCGTGAGAAGATATGGAAAGTATTTTTTTGCTAGATTGATTGTATTTTTTGCTGTAACTTTTTCATTTTTTTTGTTTATTTTTATGATATTAGATTTTATGACTATTTTTCAACTGCAATTATTTAGGCCTTTTTGTTTTGGTATGCAAACAGAAATTGAAATCATTTCAGTTAATTGGAAAATGTATCAACGAGTTGCAACGTTGCCGCAGATGTCAACATGACGTTTCAAACATATTTATTTAGGATGAAAGATCTTGATAAGAACATTATGAACAAAGATATGTTAAATTAATTAGAGCTGTCTTGCTCTCGGTTAATTGAACCATTCTGGTATGAGGAAATTTAACAAAAAGCCAAGGCAGTCGACACAGCATGTGAATTTGCATACTAAAATGGTAGTAGGCCGGTCATTTTTATGAAATCGTTGATCATTAACAGTGTGCAAATAGAATCGAGTAGAGGAAAAGGTGGGTTCGAAATTTTGAATGGGCACGAGTGAGGACAGCTGGTACCTACTCGGACTAAAGTTATAGGGGTTGGAGTTTTTATTAAATTCTAGACATGTGTAGTGCATAATAAAGCTAAAATTGCTCTCATAATACCGGCGGTTATTAAAAATGTGTACAATTAATTGTGTCAGAAAGATAAACACTCATAAAAAATAACTTGAAAACAATATTAAACTGAAATGAATCTAACCAAGTAGAAACAAGCAAATCATTGAGCCCCTTTACAATGAGACAATGATCCTACAATATCCCAATCTAACTTAAAATTAATATCAAATGATATAATAAATGGTAATAAACTAATTCTCGCAAAAGAAACACAAATAATTAGCATAACAAATAACTTCCTATCTAATTACCTACTCGGTTACCGCAACACACACGTGCATCTCGCACCGTGCGAAAATATGAACTAATTCCTCAATACGGTAATTAGCTTTTGAGGGTTAGATCGAAAGGAATCGAAAAAAAACTTGATCCTTTATTCTACGGTGTGCTCGCGCATAATTTGAACGCATCTTTATTTTGGCGGGATGATTGTCTTTGGTTGTTTGGCGCGAAAACGATTAGGTATTTGTTTCATCTAAGCGTTATTACTAAAATAGGTATTCATACAAATTATAAATAATAGATGTCCTTAATTATATTAATTACAGTTTATAATACTAAATTGATTGAAACGGTAAAACGGGCAACGGATCTAATATAATTATTACCTACAAGCATGGAATTAGTATGTACTTATTAAAATTATGGAAACAAACGAGCTCCTAATTGAAAAGTAACGATGATTTATTTTATGCTCACTAAGACAAGAACCCCAATAGTTGCTATGGACTTAGAAACAAAAAATCATCAATACATGATGAAAATAATTTACAAAACTCAAACATCTCACAAAACGTCGTCACATTATCATGCGTAAGATTAACGGATAAACAAAAACATTGTATTGTCACGAATTTGAATAAGCCACACAAAAAGAGATTCGCTATGAAAAGGCGCTAATGACAGTAGAAGACAAAATGGCGGGGTGTGCTTGCGCATGCCATTAGATCCTTTTTAGCAATTGCATAGTGATTGATATGCGTAATATCGTGTGATGTATGAATATTTATGCGGCTTTGTACAGGTTGGGTTCACGAGGTATTTTTTTTCAAGTTTTTATTTTTATTTTCGTTTTTTCTGTTGGTAAACTTCCGTGCGAATTTTGTGTCGTGTCTGTGCATCTTGTTAAAAAAATCATGCGCTTGTTTTTTTTTGGTGATATAAAAAATAACAGTAGCAACGTGTGAATAAATGAGGTACGAATTCAACATAGCTGATTGATATTTTTAATTGCATAATTTGTCAATCTGTGTATTTACGTGAACGTGGAAATAAAAACAAAATGACAGGTTTTAATCGTTTCTCTCAATCTAATTCATTGAAGTAAACTAATTACAGTTAATCGTGCATAGGTGAGGCTAAGTGTAGTATCTCAATCTGCAAGACTTTAGTCTTTACCTACAAATAGCCAGTCGGAGAAGTATGTAGGTGAAATGTTGTGTTTTTGCCTCCACATAACCAAAGATGTACTTATTATGATGAGCTCTTAGTAAGATCCTATGGTTGGCATCGGCTTGACTAGTCATTTAGGTAATAAAAATAGAATACTAAGATCCTTTGTTGTTGACACACTACTTAAACTACTGTTTAATCGAGTGCAAAAGCGATATCGGTAAAAGTAAACGAATTATTAATAGGTACAATCAAGGTAAATATTATTTTAATATTTCCGGTCTCTTATCTTCTTAAATGCATGTGCATATAAATCGTTATCATAAAGTAGCAACAACATAACATAAAATCATGTTATGTTATGTTTTTGCTAGTACCCAGTCGTCCCATGTAATAGGTGACGAGTCTATTTGCTATCACCCGGCGACACGTCCAGACTACTAAGAAATTCCAGATAGAAAAACCTAATAACACTTTTCCCGACCTGGGAATCGAACCCAGAACCTTTTTCTCAGCAGTCCTAGAGCTTGCGGCCACTAGACCAACGAAGCTTCATAAATGAATGTTCTTAAAAATCGTTATCAACCTCACAAGGTCGCATAATGTTTCTACACTGTCATTTAAACTAATAAAAATCAGATTTTTTATACAAAATAAAACTAATGACAGTTAATAAAAAAATCTCGATTATAACTATTCTAATCCCATATGACTTCCGCTGACGTAGGGTTAAGAAAAAACTGACAAAAGACAATGACTGGTCGATTTACATACGAGATTAGACCGAAAAAACTTTCTTCATGTAACGATTTGGGGTTCCACACAAAAAAGATTAAAACAAATCTTCGTCGGAGTTACCCCGGAGGGTAGCGAAGTCAGACTGCAGCCGCTTCGGGTAAAATTCGACGTCATACAGCTGATTACACTTTTGTTCTTTCGATATTATAAGGAAAAACAGCAAAGCTATCTTAGATAGGTAATAAATTGGCAATAAATTCAAATTCAAAATATTTTATTTCACATAAACCTACATGGGCACTCATGAAACGTCAGAAGCTAGGTGCACGGTTCCAATATGGGTCGTTTCCTATGTGGAGAAGAGCCGGAAAGAAACTCCACGGTTACTCTTTTAAAAATAATTGGCTTTTACAATATTTTCAAATAACCATGGATATCTATGCAAATAACAGTGTTATTAAGAGACAGGCAAGGTCTTTCTACAAGTACCACGTACTTAACAAAATAATGATGGTCAGCAAATCTACAGTCCACTAAGCCTACAGCGTTGTCACATTCACAAAATAGAAAAAAAACTAATAATTGTTTTTAATGTAAGTAGGTATAATAAGGATAAATATTTTAGGTAAAGTTAATTAGTATGTAGGTACTCTGCATAACTAAATATCGAAAATACAATATTTCAGAAATGGTTTATCTAATTTACTTTGCGAAAAGCTTTTAAATATTTCAAACAATTTATTTATTTTTTCCACATCGATCACTCATTTATCGGGCTATTTCTTGTTTCGGAAAACTATACCTACAGAACCATCCACATTGGAGTATGTCTCATCCAACTCATCAGTTTTTTAGATCTTTTTCCACCGATCGAAAGTGAGATTTTTCGGGCAGGTGGCACTGACCCAAAACGCTTTTTCTAGTAATTAATCAGTGTTGCATCTGTTGGGTAATTACGACCCACCGGTCGTATTTGAAGGGTTAATCAAATATAATAAAGAAATTAGTTTGACCGGCATGTGTTTCTCATGGCATGCAATTTGAATTAGCTGCCGAGACTTAATTTTGGAGTAATTACGAGTAATTAGTTCGATAAAATTATCACATAGTTTTGTGTTTTTCAGGCGAAGTATATGACCAGCTACAACCATAAAATATAGCATTTGAAACTGAGTTCAACTTACAACATTTAAAAACCATTCTTAACCATCATCTTCCTGCCCTTATCCCATGTTACTTGGGGTCGGCGCAACACGTTTTCTTCTTCCATTCTCCCCTGTCAACCGTCACGCAATCATTTACACCTTTTTCCTTCATATCACTCCTCACACAATCCATCCATCGTTTCTTTGGTCTTCCTCTCCCTCTTCATCCCTCAACATCTTATTCATCACTCTTTTAGTCACATGCGATTCTTCCCTCCTCATCACATGCCCATACCAAGACAGTCGATTCCCTTTCAACTTTTCTGTAAGTGGCGCAACTTCCCCTAATATACTCATTCTTTATTTTATCCATTCTTGTCACACCACACATCCACCTCAACATTCAACAAAAACCATTCTTAACCAAAATTGTTATTTTTTCTTCATTTAAATACTCTGCTTTGCTTTGTTCGTATAACTTGCAATTTACAAAAAGTTTGCTTAAGCTAATATTCATCATAAGTTGAAATGATGAATGATATCTATTTCTGTAAATTGGTTTAAAAAAAAACACTTTTACGCGTCAAAGATAAATAATGATTTAAAACTAGATGAAGATACGTTAGGTTAACTAGGCCGTTTTCACCAAAAATAGTCCGGTTCTCTAAACCAGGTGACAAAGTAAGTTTTTTTTTGTTTCCAAGCTTATCTCGAAAAAACCAATAAATCTAATTTCTCGTATGTTAACAAGTTTATCAGAAGTCTCTATCGTGTAAAATATTTCACTCTATCGCAGCGAGAGTGACCGCCCGAGATTAACAATAAATCGCCAACCCTCGGGTTTTTATGCTGATTTGACCCTGTTTTTGTGTGTCTAAATGTAGGGCTTTCACGAGAATAAAACATACAATAAAATAAAATAAAAAATAAATATTTGGGAGTTTTATTTTTAAATTAATTTTATTCAGATTTTAACAAAAATCATCATTTATTTTTTAAATCAATCATGAAGTAAATCGGAATTAAAAAAAAAACTAGATTACAATTCGAAAGAAAAGCTTTACTATCATAATAACTTTTCAAATCGATAAAAGGAAAAAGTATACTACGGCGTAGCTTAGCGTAGTACGCGACTACGCAGAGCTACGCCGTAGCACGAATTATTACTATTGGATTTTCCGTATTAAATTGGTTCAATATTTTATTATTTACGTCAAATAATGATTGAATTAAATTAGTTGATAGACAACCCTACTTCTAAACCGTTCTCATCCCGAGTAGCGCATGACAAAAAACAGGTTTGAGTCGACCCCTAAGTAAATGTAAAATGACCCAGTGTGCCACTGAACTATACAAACGTACTGTTTTTATCAAACATTCTTCTGTAAAAGGGAATAGTGAGCAGAAGGGTTAGGTATTGTAATAGTACTAACTATTACGCCTTATGACGATGAAATTAATGACACTTGGTACCCACTTTTTATTTTTTATTATAAATAAATCTTATTCGTTTTTTCTATATTTACCAAGATGATGAATGTAGTTTATTTAAAAATAAATCCAAGTAGATTTATAATAATATTTTATTTTTTACCTAAATTTTAAATGATAGTAGATAACAATAAAACACGCTTGAAGCATTAATTTTAAGTAAGTACTCGTACCTCACACAATATACTTCATACTTGATGAAGTTAAGGAAAAGTCTACGTTATTTCAGTCTTCGATCGTAACGAAAAGTAGGTTTTTATTAGGTTTCTAAATCCACACTATAAAATTGAATTGACCGTAGAGATTCTCTATACTTCAGTTATGAACATGCAAAATTACAATGTTTTTTTACTTACATTTTAAATTTCTATGAATTGATATCATTAATTTTTGACATATAGGAATAGGACAGATTATGTTTGCAGGGCCAACATGGCTAGAGATCGCACAAGACACAGAGGTTTGGAAAGAAAAAGGAAACGCCGTTGTTCAGCAGTGGGAAACAAAACAGGCTAACAAAAAAGAGTTAATTTTAATTATGTTCCTGTTAAACACGGAACACCTTGCTTGAAACAATTTGCTTACACATTCTCATCTACCACCACTTATAATCAATTCTCTATTCTATCGACCTTTATTCTAAATTCAAAAGGCAATAAATTGGAACGCCACAAAAACGTTTTTACCCCGAAGCGCCACTTAGGACTTTTACACATGGTTCTTTGTTTCCATTACCCCGACCGTCTAATTGATACCCTAGGCCTGAGGGTTTCGTACTTAGCACCTCTACGGTCGAGGCTTTTTTCAACGTTTTTTTTATTTTTCTAAAAAGTGCGTTTTGAAAAATTACCGCTCTTTTTGACCACTATCGGCTGTGGTAGGGTTGAATTTATCTAGCATAAATTCAACCCTACCACAGCCGATATGGGTGTGTACGGTGATAGGGGTGTCTCTACAATCTGTATTACTATGACATAGTTTAGTTTTTTTGCTTATTTAACGCGGCGACAAACTAATCTGATTTAGGGTTTTAAAAATAACTAAAATGGGTAGCGAAAATAATGGCAGCTACAAGCAAGTAGCATTTTAAGTATAAAGTAGCAGCTTTATATTGAGTAATATATTGAGTAATCTTTGTTAAGCGAACACTAGACACAGTTCTAACCTAACCTACCTTTCAGTCATTTTCATTTTTAGCCAAGGTTTTATATGGAGGCCTATAGTTGCCTATAATACAATGTTTGTTATCCCACTGTTAATATTAGTCGCCATGTCTTTATTTATAATACCTAATAGTTAGTCGCCCTTTAAGTTGTTAGTCGCCTCGAAAATATTTTGCCTATTCAAAATATATATCGTTTAATGCACTTTAAATTAATAGGTTTCAAATATTATAAAACAAGGAAATAAACTTGATCCTTACTGACGTTTACTGAAGTTTTTAATTTTTGTCATATTGGTGTTATTTATTATTCATCAGATGTAAAAACCACAAAGCGATTCTGTGATGTTATTTGTGGTGTGAACAAAAAAATATTTATTTGGTCAAAAACAAAAATAATAACCCAAAAATTGACTTCCGTATCGCTATCGAAAATGTAACAAAAAAATCAAATGTCAGGCAACCCTATCCGTCTCGCGGCTGGCCATCTGTCAGTGAGTGACAGGCGCGGGTTCCGGGTTAACCCTTCAACGGCGACTGTGTTTACACTGGGTACTATTGACACGGTCTACTAATTTATACGTTTTAGTGTTAAATGAAGTGCATTGCCTGTTGATTGTAAGTAATTTTGTTGTTTATTAAATTTTCAGTTGAATAAGTAATAAAGTTAGGTACAACATAAAAAAAGTTATTTTTCGTAAAACGCAATTTACACAAAGTTCGTTGCAAGGTTTTATCACATGATTAATACCAAAAGGTGCCTATTGTGTTTCAGAAATGCTTTATTGATCGAAGTTTATAAAGTTATTCGAAGGGCCGTTGACATTAATTGTACTAAAATATTCATCATTTGCATGTATTTGCTGCATAAGCCTTAACAGAATTTTCTGTTTCAGAGTTATCAGTGAAAACCTATCGCAAATCACGATGTAATGACACCAATGAATGACCTCATAGGGGAGATACGCTGAGTCCAGCAAAAAGTAGCAGGAAAACATTCACATCAAGTTAATGTCGATTTGATACTTAGATAAGCACCCTAACACCCATAGAATCTTGACCATGAGATCCTTTCGACAAAACAACCCTTTGCTCCCCATCCCTTTGTAACATTACGTAAGTAACCCAACACTCTCGGTCCACCCAATAATGAACTTTTTATCTTTCCATATCCTCTCATTAAACCTCAAACATCTTCCCGGATGTTAAATCCGAGGGTCACTTATTCCCACCAACAGCACACAGCACCTTACGTACACGAAAAACAAACTAATAATTTTTAATACTAGCAACCCTTCCGTGTTTTTTTTAAGTCCGAAGAACACCAGTCCATTCAGCCTCTTCCGTGAGAACGTCAAACATGACCATAGAGAAAAAGTTGTCCGTAAAAAATGAAATGGGGGCGAGTGGACAGTTGTCGGATAAAAAAGCTCTCTTGCTTAGAAATGAATAATAAATAGGTTTGATGGCGTATTATCTGATTTAAAAATGTAAAGGTGGCTTTGATGTTGTGTTTTATTTTAATGTGGTCTTATTCGATTTAAATGATGTGTAAATAGTTAATTATCTGTTGGGAGTTTTATAGTAGTTAATAACTTTATATTTTATTGATCTCTGTTGCTACTAGCTAAAGTAAAAAGTGTTTATATCATGCATGCTATAAAAGCAGCTCACTTATTGCGTAACACACTTTGAATCACAATCCGAGAGTTTTGCAGGATTTTGCTAATCCATTGCTTTATACGTTTGAAAAATTCGTCTGCTCAGCAACGTAAATAACGCAAAGGACGTGGGTAAACTGTTAAAATGAAACCCATTGCGATCAATTTTCATTTTGTGTGTTATGTTACGCAATTACCCCGCAGCTCCACTTCAATGACGAAAAGTTTGGATATCCGAACTCTGGACCCCGCTGATATCTATCAGTTAATGCTTACACTTCACTTAAATTGCTTATTCAGATTTTGTTTATAATAAATACAGTCAATAGTTTTTCAGAAGCATACCAGCCATACCATGCCAGCTGAATTCAACCAACTAAACTAGACTACATATAATATGGCAAAACTCCTAAATTAATTTCTGCACCACCAAATTAGTTCAATCTACAAATAAATTCACTTGTCCTATCTTATCAAAACAAACCGCCACCACCGCTCCACATTCATTCTCACGTTCGTTTCATTAAGTTTTTTTCCTAGTTTTTTGGCTCTCATCCTCAGGCAGTCAGGCACTCCCTCCCTCTCGCCTACAGGTGTCTTTACAAAAAACATTAACCATAGACTGTGTACGTCAATATGAGTTCCCGCGTTTTTCTGCGTCAAAACTTTTTCAATTGAGGTTTTAATTGTTTTGGTTTTAAATTATGATGAATAGGGATCGTGTATTATTAGCATTTATTAAAAGCTGGTATGGGAATGAGCAGCCTTGAACTTTTAGAGGGATGTCTTTCTCAAGAACTTAAAGTAAGGCCATTTTAATAGGTAACATTTGACGTCTGTCAGTAGAATACTACTACTACTAACAGACGTCAAATGTTACCTATTAAAATGGCCTTACTTTAATAGTGAATAATTGTTGTTTTTGTTATCCATCTGTAATTTCTCAGCAGCAATCCGGAGTCTGGATTTGTGAATTATTCCACTTTGCCCTACCTCAAAAAACAAGAAACAAGGGGTTATGTTATATTGTTTTTCCTGACGATGACATTCACATGAGTGTCTCAAAAAAAATTTTTTTTGCTAATAAAATGCTCTTGAATTATGTTGCCGTATACCTAATAAACCAAGAATTTTCGATTAAAATGCAACAGATGAGAAAAATTAACACATCTTTGAAAGATGTCGTACTCACTAGGACATATAAATATTCATTAATGCATAACATAACATACAGTACGACTACTAAAAAGAAATACATAAGAAGATAAGTTAGAATGCGAATACAATTTGTCCGTCTGTCTGTCCACAACTCGATTCAGTGGTTGAAAAAACTGGAAGCGACCAATAAAATTAAATATAATGACGAACACATCGACACATGTCACTTCCGATGCGTCGGCCATTAAAATCAGTTAACCCTAAAATGCATCCGAAGAACCAATGTCTCAGATCGACAATTAAAAAGAAATAAAACAAATCGTGGCGGGAAGCAACTGTTGTCAATTTTTTTTATCAACAGGTGGCAAAGGGTTAGTGATGTAATGCCTATAGAGAAAGCGTAACAAATAGTCTGTCTAAACATGTGTTAGGTACGTTAATTAATTAGTGGAGAAATTGAAAGTTACCCCTTTGCCGCGAGCGGTAATTTTTTCTATTTATATTGAAATCGAATGGGCAATGAAGGATGTAATTTATTACACTGTAGGTGTGATAATGTTTTTGTGACGTCAGCCAGGTTGTTTGAATCACCCCGCGGTCATGGCTGTAAAAAATAAATCTGTGTCTATTGGTATTTATGAAAGAAGGAAAAAGTGAGTGAGTCAGCTGTTTGACATCCCGTGTAACGTCTGGAGGTCAGCTGAGGATACCATTCGCTAGAAAACTCGGTAGATAAAACTATAACTGAAGTAAACTAATCAAGGTTTCAAATAGAGTCCGACCAAATTTCGTTTTCGTTTTCTGTGTCTTGGCAATTTCGGCGGAAATATCCAATTTCGGATATTATCTTGTTCGGCCGAAAAATTGTTTCTTCTCGCATACCTATAATATCAAACAGTTTATTGATAATGATGGCTTTAAAAAAAAAAACTTAAAAAACACTTTAATTTCAAACCAAATCGGTCCTTTTATACGACGAATTAGGGTCCTAGTTTGGCTCCAATGTACGTAGGTATTATTAAATATTTGTGCTAATTAAAGTAAAACAAGACAAAGAATGAAGAAGACATCTTGTTACAATCAAGCCATACTAATCATCTCATAAAAAAACCCACGAAAAAACATGTCCTTTAAAAAATCATTTTTCTCAAAACAAACAAAACGATTCAATCCTCATATCCTGTCATTACAATAATTACTAACATTAATACACACTACCTGTCGACCGTCACCTTATAGCCATTGTAATAAGATTGATAATCGCATAAATGTTACTGTAATATGAGTACTATTTTATAGATTAAGTACAGCCATGCCATTTGGGTCAAACGACAGTTGGCTTTGATTTTTTCTGATTCTGACTATTATTACTTGTGACTAGCTAGCTAGTAAATCAATTTCATATTCTGTGGTCGTAGTTTTATTAATATTTGCGGTTTATTACAAGTGATTTTAGAAAATTTGTTTTCAGACAGCGTTTTAGGGTTATGAATTACGATAAGATTTTAAATCTACAATGAAATTAATAGAAATATTTAATTAAAACCATTTACCATAACATATTATGACAACGTAGGTATTTTATTTTCAATATTGAAAGTCAGTACAATACGACAGACATACCCTTCAACACCTGTCAAGACAGAAATAAATAATTGTATCAATACAAACATTTGGGCGAGGTCTTTGACCTTTCGCGTGTATACAAAAGGACCAAAAAAATCGTTTCAATTCAAACCTTAAAACATCCAGTTTCAAGGTTCGATTTCAATTGTAGACATTGAACTTGAACCGAAAACCAGGATATTTTTGAAATACGAACACTCACATTGATGATAGAATTGCAAAAAAAGGATGGAGATATGGAGAGCTATTTCTTTAGTTGAAATGTGCAAATATGTAATAACTAAATAGTGTGGAGAAGATTACTTAGGAAAAATATTGTAAATTGTTAGGGTTTCTAATACTATATTTAAAGTCCACGGTTTTCACCAGGTCAATCCAGTTCATTTACGAAGAAAATACCAAAAGCGTCTTAAAAATTCTCTCGTTAAACGAAATCTTCAAATTAAATTCAATTATTTCAATTATCCTTTCGGATATCCGTCTTAGCATCAACACTCGACTGCTACAATTGTCCGAGCGGCAACATCTGCCCCACATCTGCTGATCATATCGGACCTGTCCGGTGGAAATCAACGCACCGCGGCAAGCGAAGGGTTAGCTTCGAGTTTAAAAAAAAAATATCAACGGCTTAGAGTTGATTAAAGATTAGGTTAGATTTAAGATTAGAAGCGTATAAGAATTCTGTTTTTAAATATAAGTAAGTTGCATTTTTATTTTATGAACGTAAACGAAGCAAAAGGAGTACCTATGTCATGTAAGGATCGTAGCAGGTGTCGTTCTGTAGTTTCTGACTACGGATAAATGCGTGAGTTTATATATGTATTAGGGGGTTTTCTGATACCTATGCAACATACTTTTCTTGCCGGAGACGCAGTTTTATAAAAAAAAAAAAAACTATTACAAAAATCCAAATTTTTAGGTTAGGTTTAAATGTTTAATTTTCACGCAACCTAAGTCTAAAAACAAAAGAAGTGCAAGATTCTTTTATCTACAAAATACGCTTTCATAAATTGAATGAAAATAATATATTCAAAAAAGCTTCCTGAACTCTTTCGCGGTGGTAGACCATAAGTAATGAATGCAAGATAAGATACCTACTACATAAGGTAACTGTGTGTTAACAATACTTTAACATGTTGACATTATTCATTACTTTATTTATAGCCTACTGATACTACATGCAAGTATTTTATTTATTTTAAAACTTTTTAATTTTCTTTTTCAGATAAGACTGAAGGTAGGTGTATTCCACCAATCACCATAGAGGTTGTTTTCAAAATGTCATCGAGGTAGAAATCAGAAGCGTGATCAGTTTTTTTTTTACAAAAATGGCTGTGTTCAGCATAATATCGATGTGGCGATGCTTGGGGCCTGGGTGAGGCCTATATCCAGCAGTGGAAGTCTTTATGCACTATAGATCTCAACAGTTTCCAACACAATTTTTAAGAAATAAAATCGGCTATATTTTGTAACGACAGTTGGAAAAAATGTACAACACATCAACCTACTAGAATCTGTCAAATTTCTTTAATAGATTTTCAACTTTATCACACAAGCATAAGGTTCAAAGTTCATTGGGAAAATTTGACAGTTTCGGGTAGGTTGACCTGAGCTGGCGTCTGTACTTACTTATATACTATTTATTCGAAACTAGCTTCTGTCTTATGTCTTTATAAATTATACTAAGTGATAATATAGCATTCTACTGGTGAAAGGATTTTTAAAATCGGTCCAGTATTTTTTTATGTTATTCATTACTTACAAACATATTTTGTAGATAATAAATAGTTGAAACTCCACTAAACTCGAAAGTCAACCAATCTCCTAGAAAAAGCGGTGAATACGCACAAAACCACAGCAGCTGTGATTGGCACAGTATCGCTAACGATCTTAAACACACGAGTGACCTACTTTCGAGGCAGCAAAAAAACTAACAATCGTTCTCTTATGTATGGCAACGGGCAACAAAAACAACGCGGCCAATTGCAGTCAGTTTAATGTGAACATTATGGAAGATTGTAAATGGCGAGCTGATCAATGTTGCTGTTTGATTTAAAGGTTCCGTAGGTCTTTATTTTATTGTTATCTCCTTCTTCTTCTTCTTCTCCATAGGAACCTACTACCTGCGCTTTGGAATGGGCAACTCATCATCATTCTCTTCCTCTATCCTAATTTATTAGTGGTCGGCACAACATATCTTTTCCTTCCACACTTCTCTATCAGTCGTCATCTCTGTAGACACCTCCTTTCTAGCCATATCATCTTTCACACAGTCCATCCATCGTTTCTTTGGTCTTCTCCTACTCGTGTAGATATCCACATTCATACTCAAAACTTACCTCCCGACATTTCCCTCACTCCTCCGCATCACGTGCCCATACCATGACAACCGATTTCCGCACAACTTTCCACCCACCGGTGCCACTTTCAGACTTAATCTTATGTACTCATTTCTTATTCTATTCAGTCGTGTAACACCTCACATCCCTCGTAACATCATCTCAGCTGCATCATACCTTTTGTGGCCCAACATTCTGATCCATACAAGACAGCAGGGGCCCAAGTCTGCTATTTTTATAAATTCGTCATTCCAACACGATCCCACCGTCATTTTGCTAAAAGTTCGTAATCTGCTAAATTTATAATGGTCGATCATTGGTTGATCATTGTATTCCACAAACACGATACTCGAAAATAAATGACTGCACAATGACGTTCTCATGGTAGGTCACTGATCAAAGGAACTGTCAAAATTTTAGCAGATTACTGCCTAAGTCAGTCATTCATTTTTCATTAGGTACGAGATTACCAATAGATGCCATTTCTTTCAATGGAGTGTCAGTAGGTGACCATTGGAAAGTCATAATGACGCCAATATGTTAGTCGATTAGCAAACTTGTCAAAATCAACAATTATGAAATCAATGATCGACCATTCTAACACTATTGTAATAGCAGACTTGAGGTCCAGGTCTTACCATTGTTTTACGAGTATAATATCAATGGGAAAACTAGCTTCTTATTTGTGACTGGCCGGTGACCCCTTGACAATTCAAACGTGTCTGTAATTAGTTTAATATTGAAATATATAGGTAGTAAGTACAAGGTAGGAAGCTCTCAGGTAGAGCGACTATTTCCTGATGGTAGCGGGAGCTGGATGAAAATAGCCAAAGACCGAGTTAAATGGCTTGATAATAACGAGTCCAGAAGCCTAGTCCAGCATAAGATTGCTATAGATATAATGATTATGACCTGAAATTGCCTGAGAGTATTTAAGTCACGAGTAGATAACTTATAGATACTTACAAGTAGGCAGAAGCATGAGCCCTACCCAAGACCACATCGCTAAACATCAAGTAGGTAGGTAAGTTAAGGATGCAATCAATCTGCCTAGCCTTTTCCCAACTATATTGGGGTCGGCTTCCAGTCTAACCGGATGCAGCTGAATACCAGTATTTTACATGAAGCGACTGCCTATCTGACCTCCACAACCCAGTAACTGGGTAATACGATACCCCTTGGTAAGACTGGTTGTCAGACTTTCGGGCTTCTGACGACCCGTAACGACTGTCAAAGATCCACGAATGACAGCCGGGACCAACGGCTTAACGTGCTTTCCGAGGCACGGAGGAGTCTCGGTATGTAAAGATGGTCACCCATCCACAGACCAACCCCGGCAAGCGTAGCTTAACCTGATGGATCGACCCGTGCGGCAGTTATTACTTAGCCACGAGCTCCTCGTAAGTTAAGGATGCAATGAGCAATAATAATAAGCTCTGGAGAATTAGAGATCATCAATGGTCCAAATAAGTTGACATTTTGAAAACGTTCCTCACCTTCCAACGTTCCAACCTAATCATCTCTTGGAACTTGGGAGGTTAATTTATTGGATGACGCAAAGTAACCTAATCATTTGCAATATTTACAATCGACAAATAAGACCTCTCATTATTAATCTTTATCGTTCACCAAAGTCGTTATAGTTTATCTTAATAAAGTTATTAACATTTAACATTTTTACATCAGGTCGGAATGTTAAGCCGAAGCTCTTGATGGTAATCTGTGGTCGCGAACCAAAGCGCGCGAAAATAGCCGCGGCGCGCCAAAAAAACAGATGCTTAGCTTTCCGGACTAAAATAAACATGGACGGCGCGATTCGGCGCTAGCCACTTATTATAAATAATTAATGATTCCGTCCGCTCTTATGCACGATAAAATGCCATTACGGTTTTCATCGGTCGACTTGCAAAAAATAACGTGAGCCGCCGCCCGAACCCGTCCCAAGCAAAAAACACGCTTAAAAGAGTGCGCGAGCATCGCTGAAATTCCCGCCGTTTCTTACCGCCGTCCGGTCATTTGACTCTGACCATTATCTGCGGAATTAACAACGGTAAAAAAATACACGATTCGATAAAAGTGTATAGGCGTTGTCGCGAACAGTTTTTGTAATAAAATAAAGGGTACTGCGGGCGCTACGCCAGGCACCGACAGCGGCCGTAATGGCGTCAAACACGATAAATATTGCTACTCATGAAAATTCAGCGACGCATTATCCGAGCGAGTGGCCCTGAAAAACATTGGACCTCATTCCTTTCGAGGTATTTCATCACATCTTAGACTAAAAAATACATCATCGCTGCAGTTGCGCGTTTATTTTTATGCGACAAAAAACCAGAGTCATTATAATGTTCCGTTTTACGTATGTGGCAAGCGGTGCGTTATAATATCAGAAATGACAGATGCGTCATTCCAACTTAAGTCAACGGACAGTAGCGTCGCTCATAAAAAAATATAAAAACGCCAAGACAATTATACGATTTGCATATTCACACAGCGGTATTGTTAAATAAGCTGATTCAACGAATGAAAGGAGAAAAAAGGCTTTTTTTCAAATACGTTCGCTGTTTTCGAACGCATCTTTGCGTAACCGAGTTCTTTATTCGAATTGTATGACTGGAAAGGCATTGTTAGTGCGGGGGTGTGCTAACAGGACCAGAAAAAAGCGCTCGCACAATATCTGTGCCCTTATCTCAGTCATGACTCCTTAAAACGTTTTTGTATTTAGGTCCTACTACCTAATTGGAGTTGTTTTTTCTTTCATATGCACTTTAAAAACCCTTGCTATTTTGCCAACTAGAAATCAAATCAAACACTGCTCCAAGTTCTGTTATTTATATATCGTAAAAATAATAGTGCTGGTCCTTCCAAAGAAAAAATATGGTCCTTCTATTGGCGACCGATAACACTTTATCTTGTAGAAAAATAAAATTGGCAGAGTTGAAAGTAAACGACTAAAACCGAAGGGCTAGCTCCAAACTGGAGATGGTTAAGAATCCATTACTCAAAAATCTAAATCTTTTACATTTACTTAATAACACATAGTAAGTAACTTATAAAGGCTAAGCTAATATATGTTGTATAGGTAAAATAGGCTAATAATATTTAATAGTTAATATAACCAGCTTAGCTACAGGGGTCAACATAAATTACTTAAGTGTATGCAGCTCACATGAGAGCCCACATTAGTAACCCAGTAGCTTATAATAGTACTTTTTGTGAAGCCAATTAAAAAAAGAATGCTTTAATAGTGCTTTAAGTATATTTTGCACAACACGTAGTGACATCTGTATCATTGTTATTTAATACCAAGCCGCTCTCAATCCTCACAACGAAGTTAAACTGCGAAGAAATTAATTAAGATGACCTTTTAACTCTACTCAGTTTCATAAAAAAAGTCCATGTCAACCGCTTAAGTGGCGTGATATTTCGCACAAGTGAAAAAACTAAAGAATTTGTCGATATATGGTGACCATTCGCTATATTGCCTTAAATGGAGCCAATAAAAATAATGACGGGGGTCTTATTAAGAGAATGAATGAATGAATGAATGAATGAATGATATATTTATTTGCAAGAATATAGGTAGCTAACATAAGTTCTTAATATAAGTATATGGGTTTCACTATATTCGGCGTTTCAGCCGTGCAAATATTTTGATTTTACATTTTGGTTAAGATATAACATGCAGTACACATTTAGTAGTTAGCAATAATATAAAAATAGTTTCATAATTTAAATGTAAGTAGATTACAGTACAATTAATAAAATTAAAATTAAATACAATTCTATTCACTAATAATAATTTACATTAAAAATAGCAATCAATAATAATGATGTCATTTCAATAAAAAATAGCCGGAATAATAAACATGTTTCAAAATTATTTAAGTAATGTCAATATGTAGATGTCATAATAATTATAATGTTAAATAAATGAAATGATAATCAATTTTACATTTTACACTCAAAATATTCATTGATGGAATAAAAACATCTCTCACACAACCAGTTATATAGCTTTCTATTAAATTCTAAATCTGTAGCACTTCTAAATTCTTTGGCTAAGTGGTTATATATTTTCACCGCCATGGTATAACAATTTTTGCTGCAAACTTTGAGTCTATTACGCGGGACTACTAGTCGCTTTTGTACTATTTTCCTCTTTGACATAGCCTTTTCATCTTTTTCAAAAAGCGACCAATTGTTTCTTACAAATTTGCAGGTTTCAAACACATATAAAGACGGGAGGGTAAGTAGCTTTTGCTTAATAAATACAGGTTTACAAGAGTCTGTCCACTTAAGATTGTAAATTGACCTTACACACTTTTTTTGGGCTATGAATGCCCTCTGGGCATGTGTCGAATTTCCCCATACAGTTATTCCATACCTTAAAACAGAACAAACATGGCTGTGGTATACTAATAAAGCTGTTTGAATGTCTGTTAAATTTTTGATCCTCCTAAGTGCAAATACGAATTTATTTATTTTCTTACATACATTATCTACTTGAGCTTTCCAATTGCAATGTCTGTCCATAACTAGTCCTAAAAATTTGATATTATTAACTTCTTCTATGTCATTATTATTGTATTTTAAACTTAATTTCATTTCATTTCCTAATTTTTTGTGGTTATTATATGGCAAAAATGTTACAAATTTAGTTTTATTTGTATTTATTTTTAAATTATTCCCATCTAGCCAATTTATTAAATCTGTCAATGCTTTATTCGTAACTATTTTACTGTTATCTAGAGTTTTCTCTTTTGTCAACACGGTAGTATCATCTGCAAACAATATAGTATATTGGTTAGTGGAGTTGGGCAGTTCGTTTATATATATTATAAACAATAAGGGGCCAAGGACACTTCCCTGTGGTACACCACAGTAGTTTTCTAAGTAAGGTGACCTAAAGGTTTTCTGGGTGTTAGTTACAAAACCCATTTTGAGAACATGTAGATAGTCTGCTGTGTAGCGTACGAGCGGACTACCCGTTGGTCTCGTGGTCGCAATCGCGACTGCTGAGCGTTGGGTCCTGGGTACAATTCGCGGGTTGGGCAAAGTGTTATTGAGTTTTTTCCATTAGGAATTTCTTAGTATGAGCCCGGAGTTTGGAAGTTGGCGGCGTGCCTCGGAAAGCACGTTAAGCCTTTGGTCCTGCGCCTGATCTCTCTCTGGTCGTGTCGGATTGCCGTCCCATCGGACTATGAGACTGAGGGAAGAGGTGTCTGCGCACACGCGCCTGCACTGTATATCTCCCGCAACGAAGGCTGGGCTGCTAAGATTGGTCACCATGGTCGAAAATCGATCTGGAGGACTATATTATGGTAATTTATTAGCGTTCGTGCTTTCAGTCGCTCCATGTAAAATACTGGTATTCAGCTGCATCCGGTTAGACTGGAGCCGACCCCAACATAGTTAGGAAAAGGCTAGGCATATGATGATGAAACCGTTCGGAATAAACGCTCTAAATTATGGTAAAAACCGCAAGAAAATCAATTGTGAAGTTCAGAAGATCTAAACGGTCTGCACACAGACAGAAAATAAAGAGTTATTGCACGTTTCTAGTACCAAAATTTCCCCAATTTAATTATAAATTAGCAAATGTTTTATAGAGGTCATAAGTTATGACTTGTAGATACCGGATAACGACGGTTGCCCAAGAAATAAATCGGAAAAAATACCCATTGAAAAAAATACGGTGATTTTTTTCTAGAATTTACCACATAAATAAACTCTCAGTATGATTCTTAGCAACACCCTCACAGATATGACAGGGTTTTTGTTACACGCTGTAGATTTATAGAAGGTATTAATACCACGTTTCTTTTCAATATTATTTAACATACCTATACATACCCACAATAAATCCCAAAAGATTTTCAGGAGGGTGGTCTTTCTACGTAAGGACCAAACGATGCAAATATTTACAATTCTATAAAAAAAAAACAGCTTAATGTCACTTCATATTTTATTTAAATTTAAAAATGTGACAGCCTATCCGGCACATTTTTCATCCGAATCAAGTTAAAGTAAACGTTTTTATTTCAAGAAAGGAAGCGTATTTACGGAGGCGCATACATTTGTATGTTTTAAAATATTATGTATGATATCATGCTAGAGTTTCGTAAAAATTGGCTCGCATCTACATATTATGCAGATTTAGTTGCGCTTGCTTAAAGGTAGGCTCTTTCATAGTTAGCGAGAAACGGATAACTTAGTCCTTGAATCTTTCAACAAAAACTGCTGTATCCAAAGGACCGGGAATTAGAGACGCATTATTATTTATAACAATATCTCTTAATAAAACTGCGGTATTTTGGGTCTTATTAGGTATGCTTGAAAATAAAAATTAAAACTTTTATTTAAACTAATGATAAAAGTTTTTGAAGTGAAAACTTCTTTAGCGGCGTTGTGCACTTTTATTGTGATGGGTAAAAAATGTTAAACTCGCGTCAGGACACGTGACCTGATCGAAAATTCGTAAGACGGAGGGAGAGTAGACCGGTGCAAAATTATTCCCTAACAATTCCAAAATATCAAAAATGCACAACGTTAATATTCAAGTTATCACTTCTGCCGGCACTCCCGGAGTGCAAACCGTTTTTTTTTCTAACCACACCGGATAAGCTATTGGCCTGCATCTCACCTGATGGTCAGGCCGAAGGTACATGCGAGCTTCACCCGGAATCCTCATCCACAGAAGAATTGGCTATCGTACACATAGCTAATTTCCAGTATTAGCTGACCTCGCATTGTACGGAAATCCTATACAATGCCAGATCAACATAAACTGGAAATGTATAGCTTGATGTGTAGCCGTATGTACTCTCTAACTGCCGAAACACACCAATGCTGATAACATTTTTGTTATGACGACAGACTTAGATAAAACGGTGGTAGCTAGCCAGGCGAACTTAGAACAAGCCCTACCACCAGCAAAACCGAGCAGAAAATTTTGCCGCCACTACTACACAGAACAGAACTTCCCCTTAACAAACATTAGTTAGCAAAGCAAGGCAAGGCCTGGCTCCGTCCCGTCTGCCCACGGAAAAAAACTTGGCTAAAAATAAAAGTATCGCACCGCACCTTAATAGGGTTAAGCGGAGAAGGGGAGAAACGCTCAGGGATTACCAAGTAGGTTCTAATAGG
Organism: Xanthia togata; assembly: GCA_963853775.1. Classification (NCBI taxonomy): domain Eukaryota; kingdom Metazoa; phylum Arthropoda; class Insecta; order Lepidoptera; family Noctuidae; genus Xanthia; species Xanthia togata. The sequence goes on along the minus strand of OY970811.1, from coordinate 1,842,488 downwards.
ATTCGTTAAGATTGTTAAAATCCCTATTTTGAAGATAGGGAAGATGTCAATACAAATAGGTTAAACAATATATAATATAAGAAACATACTTACTTAGTATGGTTGTAATATCTACCTAATCTAATATTATTAAGAAAAAAGATTTCGATTTTTTGTATGTTTGAATAAAATCAAAAACGACTGGACCGATTTTAAAAATTCTTTCACCAGTAGAATGCTGTTCTGCTGTTCTGTGTGTGTTGCTGTGAGTAACATAGGCTATAATTTATAAACGCATCACGCGGGCGAAGCCGCTGGTGGAAGCTTGTTGAAAATAAATAAAAACTGCAAACGACTCAGCAGTCACAGTCCTTGTATGAGAAAAGATCTTGGTTCTTTAGTTGGAAGGTGTTCATATCTTTCTGTAATCATATCTTAGATAGGGTCATAAGTAATAATAATAATTCGGATGATATATCTTTTGGATCCTACTGCGCTTAGGCAACCCCGTACTAGCACTACATAACATGACATACAACGCTGGCGGTTGTTTGTCAGTTTAACAGAAAAAAACAATCAAAATAGACAATACGGAACCTCCATCTTAAAACCAACTCTCGCATTTTTTCCCAACCAACCATTTTGTTTCATTTCGCTTAGTTTTTCAGGCTCACGGCAGACATAGTTATATACTTTATTACGAACGGATTAAATTCAGTCAAGATTTGTTTTTATTAGCTTGCATTTTATGGAACCATTTTGCATAATGTCCTTTTTTACCGCGGTATACGCGAAACGTAAAGAATTTTGACACTTGATACTTTTTTGGAGATGAATAGATTTCCTTTGGTTTTCTTTGTAGGATAATGAAAGTTTTTCTAGAGATAACAATACAGAAGATTATGAATATGTTTTGCTTGAAAATGTTCTTGGTAAGTAGAAAAAGCCTGGGAAAGCCGACGAGGAAAAACCGTCTTTACTTTGGGCGTACTGGGAGTAAGTAGGATCATGAAAGAGTTTGTCTGGGGATTGCAATACAGAAACAAAGAAAATAAAGATAGAAAAAGTATTTATCAAGCACAGGAGATCTCAAATTAAACTAAACACACACTCATTGAAAAATAAAGATAAAAACAATAAAAATAAAAACAAAGTAAGAATAAGAAAAAGTAAGTACCTAAGTGAGAATAAGTAAGTAAGTATCGTATGTTTTTCCTAAAAATTTAATTAGGTACTGGTAGATGGGGAAACTGACGAGGAAAAGCCGCCATTTACCTACTTTGAGCGTTTAAAAACGTAAGATGAAAATTATTTTCAAAATTCCTTTTCCCTTCACGTCATTTTCGACACAGAATTAAATTATTACAATGCCAATTAACTTCAAATAGTGAATTCAGAATACCACATGAGAAAAAACAACATATTTTTACAGGAAACGTTTGTTATCAGGAAAATATCAAGATCAAGACACCAATCCATAACTACATATATACAGTTAATGAAACAAAAACAAAATTAAAAACACAAAAGCGCAAGCATATTTATATCACAACTACTCCACACAACAATAAATGTGTTTTTTAATAACATTTCCAATGAGCATGTGAAAAAAACGTATGATATTCAAAGACGCACGCGATGGGAATCGAACCCGTTGCGTCGCGTAATTTGCGTTTTTCTGCGCCAAGCCTGGCGTCGGTTAGTCTTGGGATGAACGTTTTTGTCTCTGCCTCGCTTCTTGATGGTTATAGCGCGGTTATGTCGTTTTGATAGTTGATGTGAAGAATTAAAAACTGATTAGTGAGGTTAGATAAGCAATAGGGCCTTCATGTATTTAGGAAGATGGTTTTTTGATTATTTCCTGTGCTCGCAGGTTTTATTCTGGCATAGTGGGCTCATAGGTTTCCTACATAGGTGTTCCACGTCAGGTCATATTTGTAGAGCAACGATTGTTACTTTGAACTGTAACTTTAAGAGCGTTTATATGAAAAGTGAGCAACGTCGCAAATACCTGTCAAATATTTCGCTGTTTTGATTTATTTGGCGATATTACTGTATGGAAATAAGAAATATGGCTAACTATTGAACTAAAATATTGATTGTTGACTAAAGTATAGATTTTACTGTTACTAAATCAATGGAAACAGGTTGCGCGTCGATGTCCTTGCCACCCTGTATTTTAACTAGGTACTTACTATTTCTAGGTATTTGAATTTTAAACATTACATTACATTTACTCAGTATTCTTGTGCCTGAATAGGAGCGTAAAATAACGATTTTTTCATAGAGAATTGAGTGATTAGCATTCTTGTCCCATTCCGCGAAGTGAAAGGTTAATATATGAATTTGTAAAACAGAAACTATGCAGTTATCAATTCTTTCTCTACAATCTATTATTAAAATGCTTTGGTATAATGCGTTATTCAAAGTTACTTATGTATTTTTGAACTGTTCTTAGCATAATTTTAATCGAACTTTTTAATTTATGTAGTCAGTGGTTATTTTATCAAGTTGTTTTCTTATTCCACAGAGCAACTTTATTATCCTATTATAATAACTTTAACTTCTTCTTTCTTCTGTCAAATGATCAAGTATCAAAACATATTAATCTACGTTACATCTACAGTCAGCTCACAAAAACGCCTAGTTGTATAGATGTCGGAAAAACCGTGGAAACTGCGGAAAAAGTACGCTCACACTGAGAACTTAGAAAAACTGGCCACTGCTGTGAACGATTGTTCTTACGACTGTTGCTGTACTTACGACGGGTTTTAATTAGGGGGACCCGAGACGATTAGACGTACTTTTCGACTGTGTTTTTTGTCTCAAACGTTACTTACTATTCCTGAATTTCTCGTTTTGTTATTGTTGGGAGTTTATATGGTGACATTCGTTATTATTTTCTTAAATTGTTTCTTTTTACTTAGAAAAGGATATGTTTCGCCGACCCCAGATAAATGTGTATTAAAGCAAGAGAATGTGATGTTACTTGTGATGATGAACCTAGGTAATCGTACTTATTTTTGTTTTGGTCCTTAAGGTTTGTAACTCCGTACCACAGGACCAAAACTACATAAAAGGCACGGGCTGTTTTGTTACCCGTTTTATATACTAAGTAAGTATGTCAAGTAAAATAAAAAATGATTTATTATTTTAACAAGTTATCTACCCTTAAGGCGCTACCCCGAGCTAAGTGGCGCCCTCATTTAATAAAAAATCGTAGCATAGCATAGAAAAAAAGATTTAAAAAAATGGAACCTTGGAGTTTGTTACAAAGAGGATATTATTATAGTATTTTTACGTTGTTAAAACAGGACTCAAAATGTTTCGTAATCGCGATTAAAAATGGTGTATTGCTTTGGAATACTTTTCCGTTTTTGACACTTTTGCTATCTACTTTGGATACGAAACACTTTGAGTCCTGTTTCTGTGTTTCTTTATTTTCTATGCTATGCTACGATTTTTTATTCAATGAGGGCGCTACTTAGCTCGGGGTAGCGCCTTAACAACTAGTGATTGAAGCCTCCTTTTTTTTGCAAAGAAGACTTTGTTAGGAGACTCCGCTCCTCCAGTTCCATAACTTTATGAGGATTATTTACTGGTCTTATTTTTGATTCTTTAATAGAAACAATGAGAGTGATAGTGATTCAGTCTCGGAAAATAACGAGGTTTGGTGTATTGCTCTTTTAACTGGTTGATGATAGGGAAAACGAATTTGATTTGAAAATATTGTATTTTATGTAAAATTAAAAATAAAGTATGTACCTACATTAATTAAAGTTTATGATTACTTAGAATAAAGATTTTTAATTTCATAAAATAATTACTAAGAATAATATAAAAATGACAAATATCAATAACTTCTGAAGTTGAATTTAAGATAAAGGAAACTTGTGGAAATTCGCGAAGGAACCTGATTGTCAGTCACAATAACGGTCATTGGGATTAATGTGATTAATCGGGGACTATTGTCAATATTTACAACATAACATAACATTACGCCTTTCTTTCCCGATGGGATAAGCAGAGATACATTAGTCCATACCTTAACCACATTTCGCCAGTTATGTTAAAGACTCATGTAATTTAAAACGTTAGAAAGAAATTGGGCATTATTAATGACTGAAATAGCTGGAAGTCAGAGGAAGAGGCTTTTACCTCGCCGTTGGATGATATAACAGGCTGCGAGGGACTTTGAATCTAGTATTAGAGCATGTTTATTTGAAAAATGTATAATATACAATAAACAATTCAAACTTTTCCAGATATTTTTTTACGATAAACAAGCATTTTGCAGATCGACCATAATAATATCTGGTTCTTTTAAATTCTGAAAAAAATACCTAGGTCCTTATATTATTATAAATGAAAAACAGTCTTCGAGAGTACTTAGTCGTAATTCAAATAAATCTTCAAATTACTTACAGTTTAAACCTTATCAGATTTATTTCAAAAGTAGAAAGTCTGAATATTTTTGTAAAATTATTAGTTTTGAGCAGTTTTTTCTTAGATTTGATTAATTGTATATTTTTATGGTCTCACCCAGTAAGGGAAGTTGCTTGTCGCTACCACAATATTAGCTACCTTCTGTTGCAAAAGTTTGAAGCGCAGTTGACGCGCAAACTTTTTAATTCATATAAAATTGCAGGTAATTTCGTAAACATAAAATTCCGCCCACATCACACAACCCCGTAAATATGATGAAAGGTGCCGCCGGTGGCATTTAAAATTAAGCAAAAAAATAAAATTAATTGCACTGCGTGACTTACTGGTCCCATTCACATTTCGTCCGATGATCTTATTGGAGCCATTTGGCTGCGGGCCGGCGGGGGTGTGCGGTGCGGGAGGCACTGCCCGTCCCGTTTCCTCGCCCGGGCTTTCCATATCACACCTCTCGCTCGCACACATCAACCCGACACCCGCCAATTCGAAAACTTCACAAAAATATTGGCAACTTTTTACGAAAAAAAAAATTACATTTCAAGGATAAAAAGCCTGATATCACAGTTCGAATTTTAAGAAATATATGAATTTTGGAACAATGGCGTGACGAACTCCGATTTTGGCGGTAAAATTTGAAGGGTAGCCGTGACGTGTCGTGATGACGCGCGCGCCTCGACTGGCGGCCGCCGGCGGAGCCCTAGTGCAGCTGCATCGCCCCGCCCAGCACCCCACGCGACCCCTCCACGTGGCCCCACGCTTTCCTTGCCCTCGGCTTATGTAAAAAAACATAAAGGCCTTAAATTTCGTGAGTGTGTGCGTCAAGTTTGTGTTGTCGTAGTGTGCGGGAAGGGGCCGAAAGGGTACGACTTGAGGGTCGACGGGTGATCATTATTGTGTTTTTTTTTTAATCAGTCTTGTTCTTATCGATCGTACTAACCTACTATGTTCGAATTTTCGGTCTTGGTAAGACTGCTGTGATTAAAACAACAAGTTACCATGTCTGGTGAAGAAAACGATGAGGATTAGTTTGCTACAAATTAAAGCCATCCATTAGATTGATCAGTTACCCGTATAAGCTATTGCCTTTTACGGGAGGATAAATACGAAAGTTATTTAGAGAGAGGTGAAGATGTTAGAAGCGCCGACAGTGCCACTGCTGTGTTAAGATTTCTAAGAATTTCAAGTAGGTAATGGAAAAGAAATAAAACGGTGCCTTATGTTAATCGCAGCCATTGGAAAAACGAAACGTTCAGACTGAATAGAGATACACTGTAATACACAGGTCGTGACATTAAATCACCTCAGTAGTTGTAGAAGATGTAGAGGTCCTGAATTCGATTCCGAAGTTAGACAAGCTGTATTAACTACTGTACAAGCTGTATTTTGTCTAGAAAATGCCCGGTAACTCGTAATTCGTAATCGGATATTGGAGTCTTATTCAATACACTTCTTAGTCGGTTCAATAGTAGATCAGAAGTAGGATTTCAAGATCCTTACGAGACCCTTGGCAAAATATGGTGAATGGCAATTCTGTTCCGCTTTTAAATTTTGTTCTGGTGATTCGCAACGCACATTGGCCTGACTGTCTTACCCTAGGCTTAAACTACCTCAGTTGTAGAAAGGGTTAGGCCCTTACTCGAGACGGTTACATGAAAACCCCTAAAAATAAACCTGGCACATAATATTTGAGGGCACATCGCCCTACGCAAGCTGGTGTAAATCAACGGACGGCGGCGGAAGAGAGTTATTTATAAAATACTCAGTTTGGACATAATACGACGGCTTCACTCGTAAACTGTTGGCTTTTGAGTTAAATGCTGCAAAATGGGCCTCACTAAAGACCAGCGCTAATTGAGACCAAGAATTTTGAAGACGGCGCGATGGCGGAGAAAAAGTTGTCGACCCAACGAATTATTCTATGGGTACTTACTAAAGTTTTTCAAGAGCTATCTACCTTTTTATGCCATGAAGAAAAATAGAGCTAAGTATTGTGATTATTATTGAAAAAATTGTATATGATACATTTACAATGACTAGGTTTTTACTTCTCTATGTAAAACATTCGCATTGTACCTAAGTACTTCTTAAAATGAAATAATAACAAGTAAAGGTAGGTACACAGGGGAATCATTCAACGACAACAGAGTTCACAATATGCGAATACACGGACTCAACGTGATAATAATAGTGAAAGCAATAGAAAGCGAAGGGCTAGTACTGGCTGTAATGATCGAGTGCACCGAATGCTTCGAGAGAGTGCAGTTAAGCAATATATTGGTTACTTGGGAAAGTTGTCCTTAGATACTCATCCTTTGAATGTTGGAAGAAGTTGATGAGGAAAAGCATGCATTATACGGATTGTGAACTGTGAGAAAATCATTTACTCAATCAATCTGCGTACCTAAGTACTCTTTTTCCAACCATGTTGGGGTCATCTTCCAGTCTAACCGAATGCAGCTTTAAATAGACTTTTGGGCTTCTAACTACCCGTAATGACTGTCAAAGATCTACGAATGACAGCCGGGACCAACCGAGGCATGATGGTTACCACAACCGAGGCATGATGGTCCACGAACCGACCGCATCAAGCGTAGCTTAACCTTTGTGATCGACCCGATCGATCGTGAGATAATCATTTACTGTGTACCTACTAAATTAAAATAAACCCATAACATCGAAGGTTCGTAAATAGAAACCTGAAGCAACTTCGGATGAAAACCCTGAAACGAAATGGAAATGGTATGGTTTTGTTTACCAACACAATCATGTCTCAGAGCCAGCAAAATAAAGAGTCTTGTGTAACTATACAAATAACTTGAGTGTATGCATCAAACAACAATAATACAAACTTGTGTGTAACTGTTTTTGGAACGAAGTTGCTAATTATCGCACGTTTATACTTTGCAACACTTGTCCAATGAGAGCTAGATTGAAAAAAGTGTAACATGTCGACCGTCACGACACTTTTGCTATAGAATGGAACCCTTACAGTTCCGCCATGCCCGTCTGTATGTCTGTCTGTCTGTCCGCGGCTAAGCTCAGAGACTGTTAGTACTAGAAAGTTGTGATTTTGTATGGGTATATAATTATATTAATTACGCCGACAAAGTGGTGAAATATAATCAAGAAAAAAATATTTGAGGGTAGGTATAACTCCCCTACACGTAAAGTGGGTGCTTTTTTCTCTCGTCTATCCCATTGTGTGGTGTCGTTAGAAAGGTCGTTTAAAAATATTGCGGTTGTCTGAAAACGATTTTTCAATTTAAGGATCCATTTGCGAAATATTAAGCTTTAAAGTGCTAATTTTTGTTAGAGTCATATGTCCGTCCGCCCCCCCCCCCCCCTGCCAGCTAAATGGTTGTACTTGGATTTGTGAAAAAAATCACAAATCCAAGTACATTCCCCATGGGAGTACATGTTTTTTAACTACAAAGTTAAGTTTGTTCTTAGGATAAATTCATCCCAACTACGGAACCCTTCATTGTGCGTGGTCCGACACACACTTGGCCGGATTTATTTTTGTTTAGTTACTCTCAAACGTTAATTTTTTTGATTTGTTTAAATTTGTTACAACCGTCTATCTAATTACGTAACACATTTTCGTAAACGATGGCGACCAATCTGTTTCATTTTGACAGTTCAACAAAATTCATTGCGTTATTTACGTTGTTGAGCAGTTTTCAACCTATGGAACAGTATCCTAGGACCACGATCTAGGAACGAGTTTTGGTAGATAAAAAAACAGATTTCTAATTTTTAGGGTTCCGTAGTCAACAAGGAACCCTTATAGTTTCGCTATGTCCGTCTGTCCGTCTGTCCGCGGTTTAGCTCAAAAACTATTGGTACTAGAAAGTTGTAATTTGGCATGAGTACCTATACACGTTAATGACGCCGAAAAAGTGGTAAAATAAAATTAAAAAAAAACAATTATTTAGGGCACCTCCCCTACATGTAACGTGGGGATGATAATATTTTTTTTCGTCCTTCCCATAGTGTCGGATATCGTTGGTTAGGTCTTTCAAAAATATTAGGGGTTTGGGAAGACCGTTTTTGATTAAGTAAACCGTTCGTGACTTATCAAGCTTTAAAGTACCAATTTTCGTTAGAGCTTGTGTCCCCCCTCTACCAACTAAACAGTTGTAGTTAGAAATTCAAATGTCACGGCAGTAATACTTATATATAACAAAGTTTAAAGGAAAACCATCACACCTAAGTGGGCTTTACAAGTTTACGAGTAATAATCGACCAACTTAAATTTGCGGTTGCAAAAACATGTTCTCCTATATATTCCGTATGGGAGAACATGTTTTTCAATTACAAAGTTAAGTTTGTTCTTACGATAAATTCATTCCAACTACGGAACCCTTCATTGTGCGTGGTCCGACACGCACTTGGCCGGTTTTTAAACTTGTCGGTATCAGCAAAACCGTACAACATACTTCATATGAGCATAACTACATCAAAATCTAAAACCAAAAGCCTAAGCCTATCGACCCCAAAAAAAACAGGTAGTTAAAGGATAAACAATTCGGCAAACTTCTATCTGACGAGAAAAAACAGCCCACAGAATGTTTCGTGTCGGTATCAAATTAAAAATGATAATCAGCTTGTGCAAGAGCTTAATTCGGCTGAGATACGAAAGCGGATTCTCGGAAACTGTAAAAAATACATAAAACTGCCGACCCAACAACGGTATACGAGTGATGTTGCAAAAAATCCTATATTTCGGGTTAACAGGCCTTTGGTATATGGGTTAATATAATTTTCTTGTGGGCTTATGGGCCGAGTGTATAATTTTGTTTGTGCCCTGTCGTTTCTTTTTTGTATTTCGAACTGGATCTCATCTCACTACATCGCACGCTTTTGCTGAAATCAAACGAACGCTGCACCGATCTGTAACACCAAATAAATTATGAGTACGTAAGTAGGTAATTCTGGTAATTATTTAAAAAAATGTTTTAACAGGTATTGTAGACATAGATAGAATATTCTATTAGGTATTATGGAGGTACACCATAAAAAATACAGATATAATATAAGTACCTAAATGTAGATTTTTTTTACAGTGGGCCTTCGATCAATTATTGATCGAAGCAGTGGGCACTATGTAATTTTTCAATACCTACCCTACAACCTAAAACAACGTGACCTAGGTCAATAAATTCAAGAGGCAGAGACAAAAAAAAATATTACAGTCAAGTTTTCTCGTTGCTCTAGGAAGTCGTGTATTCAGCCTTTTTCACAACTTACAAAAAGGTGGCACCATAGTTTTCCCACAGTGTTGCCGTTAGTTTATCATCATATCGACATATTTCTAGCTATCTAGTGTTGCGACAACCTTTCACCGGCTCAAGGAAAAACCTACACTGCCTTAAGAGTCGGTCGGATATTATTTACAGAAAAAGTGAGGTCATGAAAACAGCGGGTGGCTTATGAAATCGATAGTTAGCAATTTTTATTTTGAGACAACACTTTTTTCGTAAAAATAAACAGCTGCGCAATATTAAAAGTTTTCTATCTATTTAAGAACTTCCATCCAATGCGCAGTCACAGCCATAGCTTAAATCGAATAAAAGGATTACAATTTATTGTTCCCTAGCTATGGAGAGATGCCAAATTCGCGCCCAATAAGAATCCATTTTAGTCTAGGTGGATTCTCGTTAGGCGTGAATTTTGAAGAACGTAGAAAAGTTGAATAAATCCTCCTTCAGCATAAATTATTATGGCTTCTCGACCTAAGACCTAGAATTAACTACTGGTAGCTCTTGTGCGTCAGTGACTTGTGCATACGACAGTTGTCAAGCCCATTTATTTTTATTGCGAAATACTTAGGCCCTGCTCTAGACCTCGATCTCACCTGGTGGAAAGTGATGGATGAAGTCTACGGTGGAACGAACAAGCCCAGAAGATGCCTGTTTTCTTTTAAGGCTGTCGATATATACGTGGAACGGAACACACGCTGGTAGTAAGTTCCACACTTTGGCCGTGTGCATAATAAATGTGGAGGAGAAGCGCTTAGTATGACTAGTCGGTATATTGGCCCAGTGCGGATGGTACCTACCCTGCAGTACGTCTGGTAGTCCGGTAGTGGAAGGGAGATGGTGAGATCTGTTTTAAACAAATATCTAATCGAGTTTGATATTATTTTTTTACACTTATATATCTATTTTTATTTAAATATAAAACACTATAAAACTGATTTACATCCGTAAGACGTCCTCGTAACATAAGGTCCAATTGAAAACCAGCTTCAGACACTAGTTATCTGGCATTTATGCTGAACTGGGCCAATTTGGCGCAGCCGTAACGCACACAGTACTATCCTGTTATTTTTCTTTCTTCAAACAGTCTGTAGAAGACCGACAAAGACCGACCTCTCAACTGCTCAGACCGCTGCCCGATCCGCTCATCGCTCCGCTGTTTCCCTAGCCCCCGTGTACAGTAAAGACACTCTCGAATGAGTATTTTCTCACGGTGACCGGCCTATCGCCTCTCTACATACAAGCTGTTAATTCCACACATTGCTCACTGAACATTTTCATATGTTAGGCAAAGATTCGTGGACTTAGGTACTCGTGCTTTCTAGACGAGCTGTTAGTCGTCTTGTCTTGACTTGTGGCCGTGAGAATTATGACGAAAATGTGAGGGAAATGTCCCAAGGCTGACTGATCGTGATCATACATTTTTTACATTTATTTACTCGGTAAATTATTAATTTGATTGATTGTGACGTAAAATTGGTAGGAATTAAAAATTTGCAAATCATACTTATTTAAAAAAAAAAGTAACGACATTCATTCAGTTTTTTCGCAGTTTTTTATTTTTATTTAATTTTTCTTCGGTATTTGAGCAAATAAGTAAATACAAGATTTATGACAAGTGACAACATATATTTTATGTAGGTACGACGATTTAATTAAAACTTCACAAAAAGGTAGGTAAGTGGTAGGGTACCTAAACATTGGAAAATCCCTGGTAAAAAAAAAAAATGCGGCATTGTAGAGTGATGACGCGAGAGTTTCAAACAAGCATGCGTGGAATAAGACTGCATATGATCGGAATTCGATTCATCCAATAGTAAGATACTAACATTGGGTACACTACATAAATACGAAAAAAAATATTACGTCAGTCACAAATACGAATTTCACTACACCGATTTCCATAATTCAAAATTCCGATTATAACAACTCCGACTATAACTTACCTACTACTACTTACTAGGTATTACTTATTCCTATTTTTGTAATTCCTAAATTTCAATATTCCTAACGTTTATAATTACTATTCTCAAAATACAGTTTCAATAGATCGAATAACAAAAAGTCCGATTTAATGATAATTCAAAACATCAAAAATACGAATTCCGATTATTAAAATACCGATTAATACAATGCCGAAATAAAAACGCCTTGTAAAACTGAATAGCAAGACAAATAAAAACATAATTGCTCGTCAGAGAGAAGTATAATTTATGTTTAATAAGAGGAGGAGGACTAATGACAGATGCGTTTTCCTACTCATAATTTCATAGATTGTTTACGTTTAAGCATGCATGCATTCCACATGCTTAAACGTAAACAATCTATACGCAGACATTCAGCATGCAAGCATGCAAGCAGGCAAGCAGCAAGCAAGCAGGCATGCAACATGCAGCAAGCATTGTTTCTGTCACGGCTCCGGCGCTGCGGGGTTTGGGTGACCCCACGCGAGCTGATCTTCGCAGATGGTTTTAACGCTCACCTTCAAACCACCTGCTGCTCCTCAGCTCGCGGGAGGCCCCACCCCTCCGCGGGCTTAATTACACTCTAGGGGTAGGGCAGACAAGACTGCGTGAAGTTGATTTTGCAGCGATTCGTTTCTGTCACAAAATCTTGTAGCACAACAGGTTGACTTTTAGTTTATTCGAAGTACCTATTGGAAATCGGAATGTCATTTTTCGGACCGAGAACCCTTCGAGCATTTGATTCTTCGAACGTATGACAATCGGAAAACTAACAAATCGCAATTACGATTTTCGGTAAAATAAATTTCGTGATTTTTAATAATAGACATTATAATTCTTAGGGAATGAAATTCGGACTTTTGAAAATCGGAACATTCGGAATACATTTTTTCGGAGTATTTAGGTGTTCCCACTAACATTAGGTACATACTTACAAAAACTTTAATAAACTAGAACAGCTAACAGCTTGAATTAGCTCGGCTCTTTACACTTTACACGTTTTACAAGCCTCGTCAAAATTAAATACAAAATGAAATATTTATATTATTAGGGTTAAAGCAGCTATAAAAAATATCATTATACATAAACGCCCATTCTCCAAACAAGAATTTCATCGGTAAGTTTTTATCAGGCCGCAATTTTCGGAACGCGACCATCATTTCGAATCGTTTGCGCGGGAAAAACTATAAAATGGCCGACGGCGTGCGTCCGATGCAAATTGCGCGCGGAAAAAGCTCGCGAGCGGTAAAAACTGAAAGGAACTCATAGTATTTCATCGACGTCGCCAGTTATTGAGCGGGGTTAATGTTTTTGTGTAGATTCCAGTGGTGGCGACGAGGCGACTTTTTGCGCGTTGCGGAGTCTGGGAAGCGCTCGGCGGCAACTCTCGTCGCGGGCAAAAAGCAAACGAGGGCCGCCATAAGGCTGCTAACCGACGCAAAAACGTTGCGACATACGGATAGAATTAATGCGGCGACTCTTTAATTTTCTTCAAGAAAGCGCGGGAGGAAATGGTGTAGGTAATGAGTGTTGCCAGACGCAAAAACTATCTGTATAATGACGTAGCTCATTTATCCAGTTTATTTTTCTGTTCTTGATGGTTCATATGTAAAAAATGCATGTAGGAATGTTTTAAAAGCCTCATTCCTATTAGACATGATTGAAGAATGTTAGATCATCTAATAAGAAACGGGCGAGCGTATCTATAGGTAATGGTCATCCATTTCTAATGGGAACAGATTGTACGTACCTAAGTAATCAGTTGTGGTGGCTGTATGATCTTATTTGTTCTTTGGAATATAATTTTGCATTTTTATGTGGTCTTACATATTCCTGGATAAAGGCTTTATATGCTTTATGTGAGGCTGTCACGGTTGTGGTTCTGCTATGACATATTTGGAGCTAAACATTATTTTCACGACTCTGAATTAGAATTTTAGTTGAATATTATCTTATTGTTCCGCGTGGTGCCGGGCGTAAAGAATAATATCTACTATTCATCCCATTTCTTGCCGTGGATGTCGTAAAGGGACTCTTTTTTTTTTTTTTACTATTGCATCTCGCAGGTCTACCACTAAGGTATTTACTGCTCAACCGAACAATCCTGTGGCTGCCTTAAGCACTACACTCAAAGCCTCCAGCCAGGAGCAAAACTATTCTAAATTAAAATTAGGCGAACGCTCGCTAAGGGCACCCCCTGTGGGGTACGAACCTCGGCTTAGGGCATCGCTGAGGGGAGGACAGCAAGATGGGACAGGCTGGATCAAGGATGTATCATTATTATTATACGGGGAATTTAAAGCTACGCGCTCAGCTGCGGCGCGGGCTGGCGCTTCATCGGACAAGGGTCGGGGGGGAGTATTATTTACTCGTGAGGGTCGCGATCGCGGAGGACCTCGGCGGCGAGGTCGGTACGACGGGTGTCGGGTGTGTTTGTGCACTGTACTGGTGGCCCTATTGCTCTCCTGGAGGAGAGTGGTGGGATCATCTGGATCGGAGAGGGTAAAGGGACTCACTAGAGAATGGCATTTTAACGCCGTAGTGCGATCGCCAACCCGCCTGTTGACAAGCACTATAAAATATGGCCCCTAGTACCCGGCGGCCTGCTTACCCTTGGCTACGGTAGATTTTTGGGGGAGGCCTATGTCCAGCAGTGGACGTTTTTCGACTGAAATGGTAATGATGATTATAATATTATGTGTGTGTGTGTGTGTAGTTTGGCAATAATTCCTTCTGCACATTTTTTATTTTTCTTTTACATACTTCCTTGACATAATTTTTTCGATAATTGGCATTATATACCTTCAATATTCAATATTTTTTAGTAGATTAGATTTGTCACAGATGTAGTGGCAATCATGTCATTTGGTTTCAATAGGTTTTTTTTTTCTTTTATATAGATTATTTTCTTCTTTTAGATTTTGTGAATGTGAGAACGTTGTAGGCTTAACAGACTGTAGATCTGTCGACCATTTTCTATCTTGCTAAGTATCTGGTACTTGTTGATAGGCCTACACTGTCCTCTCATACCTAATAACACTGTCATTTGAAAACATTGTAAATATTTGTAATTATTGGAACCGTGCATAAGTGAAAAAAATATTTAGTTTTTTTTTTTTATGAGTTTATATAAAAGTCTATAATTTTACTTTTTATGTACATTTATTTTATTTTTATTTATTGTTGACATAATCTACTCATTACAATGTTTTTTTAAATGAGTTGTATTACAATATGTGGTTAGCTAGCGACCTCGACAATTATTTATTTTACCTCGATGGTCCTAGTTTATCAATATTATTATAACTTCTAGTTACAGCTCTATGTAAGCGGGCACGCCCTTTATGCCTGGAGGCTTTATTTTCTTTTTTTTTAGATATTGTTTACGTTTAGTTATTTTTATTTCTGCTTGAGTATAGTTCTCGATGTTTTTGGTTGGTATATTGGCGTGTGCTAGCTGTCATATGGCTATTAATTTATAATTTAAATTTTATTTTGCGTAATGTAAATTATCTTATAAATTATTGTATAGAATCTTTTTTTTTTTCCTAACTGAACAGACAGCTGTGCTGCTGGGGAGTTTGTTGCGCCACTTCTTCTTCCCAGCAAAAGCACTAGGAAGTGGTGAAGGGTGGGCGTTTTGGGGGACTGTCTTATGTAATTTTGACGTTCGAAAAGTGCTGATTCTCAGCCTAATTTGAATAAATGACTTGATTTTGATTTTGATTTTAATTTTTATGTTATTGGTTTACACAAGACATAATTTTAAGTCAAGCGTCCACTTTTCAAGGGAAACTTTGATTTCCACGCTAGCCAGGCGAATTGTAACAAAAAAAATCGAAGTCATGTGGCGTCCACTAACTCGTTCTGCACAGGACCCGCGTGGTGGACTAGGGCCCACTCCCTGTCACAGACAAAAGACCTGCGTGACCTGCGTCCCAGTAGTGAAAACGTAAGGTAAGGACGAAGGGTAAGGTATTGTTTATTGATAGCAGATTATTGGTAGGTAGGCAGCCACTGCTGCCCATCCTTTCCTCCATCCCCATTTACAACACTCCTGTTGGATGATCACAGGACGAGTGGATGTTGCTATGCATGGGCCTATTTCCAGAGTAGTGGATGGATCTCTTTCGGATGAATGACGATGATGGTGGTGAGACAGTCTTTAGTTTACCGGAAGCCGCAGATAATATTTAACATTCTCTGCGGCTTCTTTATCCTATATAGGTACCCGTAGTATCTATAAACCTATATTAGAATAATGAAATGAAACGTAGAGGTACAAAAAATATTAAAAATAAGAGCCATCTACTTACCATGCAAACCTTTCGCGTGTAAGTAGGTACTTTAGATTACAATGATATATTCAAAAAAGTTTTCAAGAATTTACATAGTCATCAAATAAACCTTTTTATTGATGAACAGTTTACATAAGTGATGCAAGGGAAAGAAAACTTTTGCCAGGACCTCTGCTTATTTTTACTGTACACACGGCTACAGATCAAGCTATAGGTACATTTCCAGTATAACTAACCTCGAATTGTACGGAAGTCCTATATAATGTGAGATCAGCATATACTGGAAATGTAGCTTGATGTGTAGCCGTGTGTACAAGTTATTGAAATCAATACAAGTTTTTGTCAAGTCGTAGGTGTATAGCAGGTTACACCACGTGAAAATGCCTACCTAAGAATTCGTTTTTTTTACATCAAGTTTATCATGACTTAATAAAAATATTGAATTGGAGATGGCAGTGGTACCTACAATTTTAGCGACAAGGACGGTGGCTCTAGTCAAAAGTGAAAATCTACTGAAAATATATGAGGCACCATTTAAAACACAAGTAAATGTGCTGCATTATTTATGAAGTCTTGAGGGTTCTCTATTGTGTTCCCTAATTTTTTTATCCGAAATTAAGTGCCATTTTTTTTTGTCCGAATGATATCTTGTCATAAAATTTAAATCCCTAAATACAATATGCCCTAAATGTGTTTGTCATAAATATTTCCTACAATTAATAATATACAAAAGACTTAAAACCGTTTTCAATAAAAGTTATGCCCTAAATTGAAATTATTTATGTAATGTTTATTTAACCTAGTAATGTTTTTAAAACAAATTTGCTTTACAAAGCTTTTGCTATGAACTTCTGTAAGGCGTTACGTAGATAAGAGTTTCGTTCTGTTGGGAGGACTCGGCTTGGCACACGCTGGCAGAGTGTGTTGCTGTGGAGCCACGCGGCCGTTTTTTACTCGATGTTCGGCAGCGAGGAGTCCTGGGACCAGGGCCGACGGATCTGGGAAAATCCGTCACCCCATTTTCCTTAGGAGTTGATGGCGCGTAGTGATCCACGCGTGCCTCTCTATGTATGATGTAACCCCCGGCACACACACTTGCACATCCATGAGGATTATATACTAGATTATATTATATAGTTCACTTTTTGTGCTTGCATGCAGCAAGCATGCAACATGCAAGCAAACATGCAGCATGCAAGCTAGCATGCAAGCATGCATCAAGCAAGCGAGCATGCAACATGTAGCATGCAAGCAAACAAGCAGCATGCAAGCGAGTATGCAACATGCAGCAGGCATGGTTTCTGTCACGGCTCCGGCGCTGCAGGGCACCGACGACGCGGCGGCCGCTGCGGTCCGACGCGAGCTTATCGTCGTAGATATTAACGCTCACCACCACAGTATTGTCAGCCTCAGCCGCGGCGGTGAGCGTTACAACCACCTAAAAGCTCCTCAACTTGCGGGCCGCCTCGCCCCTCCGTGCCTACGCGATTCTACATTACACTCTAGGGGTAGGGCAGACAAGCAAGACTGCGTGGAGTCGGATTTACAGCGATTCGTTACTGTCACTAAAACCAATTTTTTTGCAAATATTTTAGGACTAACAAATTGTATTAAGTATAAATTAAAATTCGGAACACTTATGAAAAATGAAATGTCCAAGTATTGTATTATAATATATTATGTGTATACATAATATATTATAATACAATACTTGGACATTTTATTTCAAGCGAAATTAGGAGATTCAATTACTATACTCGTTACTATGACAGAATAGTTTTATTAGTAAAGATAATTATGTAAAACAAAATTTCGAATTGTTGAACATTATGGATAACTACTGAAGTTTATAGCAAACGTAAGGATAAAGATTTTAGGGACTACCAGTCTTGAGATTGCGGTTTGAGAATGACTAGCAGTCAAGGCATGCGTTTTAAAGCATGCGTGTTAAATAAATAATAAATAAATAAATTCATTTATTTCAGACATAATTACAAAATTGTCCATATAGTGCTAGTAACAGAGGTCTTAAAAACTATGTTAGTATACTAGTATTAATTCACATTATAAAAATTAAAAAAAAACTCCTGCAGTAATCCATTAGCAAAAAATCGTTGAATATTGCTTTGCTATGAGCGATCAACGTATTTTTTTAATAGACCATTTTGACATGTTTGCTGTGATATACGTTTATGTATTGAATATATTTAAATACAATTACTAAAAGCAGTTGCACATTATGATATTAAACTGGGCATTCTGAACCTACTGTTGCTACAAAACATGGTAATGGTGCCGATTCTCTTGTACAGACGCCAGCACATCAACCTACTACAATCTGTCTGATTTATTTAATAAATTCTCAACCTTATCTTTGAAGCATACAGTTCAAAGTTGATTGAGAAAATTTGACAGTTTCGGGTAGGTTGTCAATTTGTGCATAAACTCCCCTTTTTCCCATTGATTTAATCAGACACTCTAACTCCACTTAACAGTTCCAAAGCCAATTTATTTATTAAAAACAGGATTTTACTTTAAAAAAACCGGTACTGACGTAAATATATCGATGTAGTGGCCAGATCTTAGAATTGACCATTTCATGAAATGAACATCGACCACTGGTCACATCACAGAGTACTTTTTTATAATGGTCACATTATGACTGGCCAGATCATTGAATACTCAACGTTTAACGATATGAACCCCTTACTGCATATCTGAAGTTTTTCACTCAGGAAGATCATCCTGGAGTTTGTTTGCAACTCTGATCAGGTTATTTCTGTCGTACGCCTCCAGTCTTTAACTAAAATAGAACTTAAAAAACCGGCCAAGTTCGTGTCAGACCACGCACAATGAAGGGTTCCGTAGTTGGAATGAATTAATCGTAAGAACAAACTTAACTTCGTTATTGAAAAACATGTTCTCCCATACGGAATATATGGGAGAACATGTTTTTGCAACCGCAAATTTAAGTTGGTCGATTATTACTCGTAAACTTGTAAAGCCCATTTAAGTGTGATAGTTTTCCTTTAAACTTCGTTATATTTAAGTACTAATGCCGTAACATTTGAATTTCTAACTACAACCGTTTAGTTGGTAGAGGGGGGGGGACACTTGACTCTAACGAAAATTGGTACTTTAAAGCTTGATAAGTCACGAACGGTTTACTTAATCAAAAAACGCTCTTCGCAAACCCCTAATATTTTTGAAAGACCTATCCAATGATATCCCACACTACGGGAAGGACGAAAAAAAATGTATCATCCCCACTTTACATGTACCCTAAATAATAGTTTTTTTCAAAATTTTATTTAACTACTTTTTTGGCGTCATTAACTTGTATACTCATGCCAAATTACAACTTTCTAGTACCAATAGTTTTTGAGCTAAACCGCGGACGGACAGACAGACAGACAGACAGATGGACATAGCGAAACTATAAGGGTTCCTTGTTGACTACGGAACCCTAAAAATTATCGTAATTTTGCGTACGATAATACATATTGTGTCTTACATCTTACCGGTCTCAAAATTATCGTACATGTACGGTAATTATCGTACATCTGGCATCCCTGGGACAGGGGAAGCGCCTACTGGTAAATAACAGCTATAAAGGAAAATACAATAAATTATGAACGTTTTGACTTTAATAGTGCTACACTCCAAGTCGCATACATATTTATATAACTAGTTTTCATATTAAAAAATAAACATAAACACAACAATGGCCGTTTGAAGACGACCAACTGTGCTGCCACCTATGATGAGCTTTCAGTTTTGAGCCCATTCGAAAACGAAACGTAATTTATTGACATGTCTCAATAAACTAGTATCCCGATTTGGATATATCAGATTTGAATTTTGTTTGAAGCGCAGCACCGTTCAACGGATTTTCTGACAATTTCAAATAAAGTGACGAGTTTTTAGTGAATATATTCAAAAAACAATTGTAGTGGAGTGTTTATTTGCGAATATTGTATGTGTATTGTGTCAAGATGACGACGGATAAGATTCGGAAGGACAAGAACCAGAACATTCAGGTTTCCATTCGTTTGAGGTAAATATTCAAGTAAAACTTGGACTGGTGTACTAATTTTTCGTTAACGGCATGACTCACTGGATTATTCGTTGTATTTCATCATAATTCTTCTTAAACTCCTCAAATCTGCATTATAAGATTGCATTTTTTGTACAGTCGTACAATTCTCTAATCTAATCATGCTGATGCTAATAATAGTTACACAAAACTGTATGAGCTCAATTCAATTGACCCTAAAAACCGTAATTGTTTACAGTATCTATTTCGAATAACAACATGCTATTAATTCTTATACTTAAATGTAATAATTTTAGTGTAAACAAACAAATGATCCCTTGTCTTCTCTTCCCAAAATTATACCACTCTTTAAATTATGTCATGAAGCTATTGTGAATTGAATGACTGTATAAGTACAACATAATCCTACCTATTATTAATCTAACACATCTCTCTGACCAGTTATTGAGCTCCATCCACAAAATTCTTGAATTGAACTAAATTGGGCCTCGTAAAATATGTAGTTATGAGGTTTGGCATATTTAGGTCAGTAACATTATGGAATCACTCCTGTATGCAATCATGACCACAGTCTTGGGTGAAGTTAAAATTACTAATGGACCAAGTAGGTACCAGATATGCTTATTTATAACAAAAAGTTTAAGATCATGTTGTTAATGTGGCAAATAAAACACCACTATTAATATTGGTGAATCAATAAATACAATTAACAAATTGCTAAATAAAAATATGGAAAGCAGTTTCCTTATGTATTTTCAGGTCCTTATTTAAGAAATCTTTCAATAATTAAACCTAACTTACTGAATCAGGCACCTCTAGTCTATACTAAAGACTATTACAACACATATTTAAAAAATGTCAAACCACAAAAATGCCAAATAACTAATTCATAAAACATCTACTCTTACCCAGACCACTAAACCAGCGTGAGAAGGACATCAAGTCGCTGGGCGTGATCGAGGTGGTGAACAATCGTGAAGTGGTGGTGCGGCAGTCACAGCAGACCTCACACACTAAGAAGTTCACCTTTGACCGAGCCTTCGGACCCAATGCTAGTCAGGTATGATACCATATAAGTAACATTGTTGAAAGAAGGTAACGAGTTCAGAATGCCAATAAATGACCTCCTACTTTCAAATAGCCTTTATTTCTGATACTGTAATGCAATTACATTTCCATCAAAATTTTGATGTTCAAAAGTACCATACAAGGGCCTATTGGAAATAAATGGTTTGACTTTGACTTGGATCATTTACTATATAATAAAATAGTAAAGGTTAGGTTGAAGGTACACATTAATATCAGTCAACAGGACCATATCAAATACACATTCTAATGGTTAGAATGCCACTTTTAATATGCCTGTTGTTTCTTGCCTCTAATACACGTACTACACATTAGAGATGGGCTTAAACGTTAAAAAATAATAACACTGCTAAATGATAATGCTAACAATATTTAACAGTAGCAACTGTTAAATTTAATCACAGACAGATTGTTAACGTAATTAATTCTCATTTCCTTCATACTTTTCACAGGCTTAGGACTGTCAACTTTTCCTGTTGGTGTATACACAATATATAAACAGTCAAACAAATGGAATTTTCACTCACAACACTATCTACCACAAACAAACCCGCGTAAACCTTCGTAACGAAGAGTAGTCTTATTTAACACTAGTTAAATGTAACAATTCCGAATTCAGCAGTTAGCACTTAGCAGTTAATTAAATCAACTTGCTCAAACTTATCAATCTAACTGTGACTGAATCTGCAGGACCATTATTGCTTTGTTGTGAGTTGTGACTGCTATATTTAACAGCTATCCCAGAACTTATTTAGCAGGTGTTGACACTAAAAAAAATTAGCAGTGTTAATTTAGCAGCTTATTAATTTTAGACCCATCCCTACTACACATTAGTTATTACTACACATTAAACTAGATGAGGTTTGTTTTTTCCTATCCAACTACTCTGAATAATGATAATTATTATAAATGATAATATTTCTTTTGTTTCCAGCTCCACATATACCAAGAGGTGGTGAGTCCTCTTATAGAGGAGGTCCTCAGTGGCTACAACTGCACAGTGTTTGCATATGGGCAGACCGGCACCGGCAAGACACACACCATGGTGGGAGAGCATACTGGCAGTGATACACACTGGCAGAATGTGAGTATATTACCAAGACTTAATAATAATAATATAAAGATCTTGCTCATTATATATATATATATATATATATATATATATATATACAGCAAGTCAATACTTGTAACATTTACTATCCAAATAATCAACTTGCACAGTAACACATTCTAGTAAACAATAAACATCATTAATTTTAGATTGCAAAAGGTTTCTTTTATTTTATATATTATATTTTCTTTTGTGAACATTTTATTTATTCAGAATTGTCACAGCTGGAATAGCAATCACGTCATTTCGTTTATAATACGTTTTTATTTTTAATAATTTATTCATCTTTATATAGATTATATTCTATTTTGTGAATGTGCGAACGCTGTAGGCTTAGTGGACTGTATATTTGCTGACCATAATTATTTTGTTAAGTACCTGGTACTTGTTGATAGACCTACACTGTCCTCCCATACCTAATAACACTGTTATATGAAAATATTGTAAAAACCAATTATTTTTAAAAGTGTAACCGTAGAGTTTCTTGCCGGCTCTTCTCCATAGGAAACGACCAATTGGAACCGTGCACCTAGCTTCTGACGTTTCATAAGTGCCCATGTAGGTTTATGTGAAATAAAATATTTTGAATTGGAATTTATGAATTTGAATTTATTTCTTCAGAAAAAGCTAAGATGTAGATACTGAACTATCTATATCCTAGCTCTTTCATTGGTAAAGGAAGGCCACATGTTTTCACTGATAATATTAGAGAAGAATTAAGAGGCAGTGGACAGGCCAGAGAAAGTAAAAAGTAAAAGCATGCACAGAGAAAAGTTTGCATAGACTAAAACAGTTTCAGTGATCTTCGAAGAAGTAGTTAGTAGTAGTAGATAATAACTTTTCAGTTTAGGGGTTTTCCACGTTCATATTTCAACAAGATAATTTTGATTGTGACAAAGGAGAAGTCTCATCTCCCATAGAAAATTTCCCCATGTCTGACAGCAGAGAGAAGTATCTAAAAAATCTCTAATTTTCAAAATACAAAAAAAAGCTCTGTTTTTTTTTTTAAAGCTTTGCCCCGCACTTGGTATTTTTCCTGTATTGTGGGTGTGTTTACAAACATTTAAACTCACATACACAAAAAGCCAGACCCGGAACAACTACTTGTAGGTCATTCAAATATTTGTTCCGTGCGGGAATCGAACCTGCGACACGCAGTGCAGCAGTAAATTGCTTAACCACTGCGCCAACCGTGCCGTCAACTCGTTCAGGGGTACTATTTTATAATTTAGTAAAATCTGCAGATTTTAATTTTGGAACAACAAGAAATGCAATAACAATATACTTTCGGTTTTTATCATACATACATAACATCACGCCTGTATTCCCCGAAGGGTTAGGCAGAGGTGTACCTATAGTACACCCACATATCGCCAGTTGTGTTTAAGTTCCATGAAATAGAGGGTGAGCCATCAACTAGGCACAAATCCAGACTGGGCTGCTACTGAGAAATTCCTGATGAAAAGAACCAATAACACTATGCCCAACTTGGAATCGAACCCAGGACATCATACTCAGCAGTAACGCTTGCACCCACTAGACTAACGAGGCACAACAAATGCCTTGTTAGTCTAGTGTAATTTATTATTATTCTTTATTTTTAACATAACCAATGACATTGACATACCTACCTACTTATTAATATAAATATTGTACACCTCATGGGTATGTTACAGTGATTCAATAATACTATTGTAAGATCTGCCTATTTACTTGTGATAAACAATAAATCAATGAATGAATGAGTTGGGTGCAAGCTAACTAAAAAACTAAAATATCCAGATTTTACTAAATTATATAATAATAATAAATTAATTAATATTCAGAGCAATTTTTTCGTATGTTAGCTAGTAAGGATTAAAACCGGAAGCATGTAATTTTTTTTAACTCTTTTTTTAGCTACAATTTGAGATATTTCTTTTTGCTTGCAGACATGGGGTATTTTTGAACTTTCTTTCAAATTCGCTTTTACTTATCCAACATTATCATACCATCTAACCAACCTCTTTGTAACCAACTTCAAAAACAAGAGAAGGTTGTAAATTCAACCTGTATGCTTCCATGTACTCAGGACCCGCTGGCCGGTATAATCCCGCGCGCGCTCTCGCAGCTGTTCGACGAGTTACGTCTCACCAACACCGAGTACACAGTGCGCGTGTCCTACCTCGAGCTGTACAACGAAGAGCTGTTCGATCTGCTGTCCAGTTCCGAGGACAACTCCAAGCTGAGGATCTACGAAGATGTGACGAGGAAGGGATCCAATATTGTTAATGGATTGGAAGAGATTACGGTAAGTGTGAGAGCTTTTAGAGGGAGAGAGGTTGCAGATGTGCAAACGTCTTAGATTTATACAAAAATAACATTGTAACACAAATCACACTGGATTAATTGATCATGAAACTATCTTCCAGGGGGCAGAAATAAAGTATTTATTTCAAATGAAACAAATGAGTAAGTTTAGTAAGCCATTAGTGATGCATTTGTTATCAATGGTTTACTTAAAACTCAATTTAAAAATTCTCATTTCGATCTTCCCGTTCAGACTATCTATTTCCTTAAAAACAAGACTAAAATATTTTACAGGTTTACAACAAAAATGAAGTATACAAGATCATGGCTCAGGGTCAAGAGAGGAAGAGGGTTGCCTCTACACTAATGAATGCTCAATCAAGGTAAGATACCATACTTCCTAGTAATAGTGCTTGTTTTTTTTATTGATAGGCAGTGACATCACCAGAGTAGAAATGAGTAGAAATTTATTGACCACACTACAAGTTTATCTCTGTTACTAATTATTATTTCCCAATTAGATTTCCCATCGGCGAAAATTACGAAATTTCATAAAAACTTTATATTTAATAATACTCGTAGAGGGTGAACTTTCAAAAATTGTTTTTTTTTTTTCAATGGTTTTTATAGTATATATGCGCAACTTGTTAAAATTTCATTCTTCCAGATCTAGCAGTTTATGCTAGGTGTTGTCTGTCGATGAATGAATGAATTTAATATTTCTATTATGAAGATGCTATCCTAATTATATTTGTTTTACTTTTTCTTTTTCTTAATTAATTTTAAATGATTTTAATATTGCAGCAGCCTTCCCAATGGCAAAACTAATATGTTGTAAGTCTTTATAAGAACTAAATATGTTTTGTTTATGCTTCTTCATGTTTTGTTTATTTCTTAATTTTTTGCATTGGGACGGTTTCTTCAATAGTATGCTGAGGAAGCATGATCAAACATGAGAGATTTTGTAGATACAGGATGTAGAGCCTAGCCTAGTTCGGTTCTCTAGACTTAAATAATAAATTATAAATGGTTGATAAACAATGTATTAGAATTATAGTCAGTAACACTGGTATTTATTTACAAAATAGGTAGAAAGTACATTGAAGTAACTCCTGATTAGTTGACCCACAAACATGTGCGACGCGACACCGGTAAAGGCTCTTGCAGACCAGCGCAAATTTGAACAATACAATTTCTAAGAAAACTTCACGGTATAACAATAACCGGTGTCGCGTCGCGCTAGTCTGCACGAAGCTTAATTGTTCTACCGTGACGTTTTCTTAGAAATTGTTTTAATAGAGTCGCGTCGCGCCTTTTTGCCCCGCCATTATGATCTTATTTTTAGATTTATAGTTGTAGCGTTTTAGCATGGCAATGGCGGTCATTGCCCTTTGCCTAATATCTCTCCGTAGGAACTCAAACAATAAACTATGTGTGGTTTTTCGTTATTGGAGCATGTTGAAGACCACGATAGATATTGATTCAGGACGTTAACGGACATTATTTTAGTTTGACAAATAAAAGAACATGTAGGTAGGTCAATGACCGCTGTTGCCATGCTAAAATCCGTCAAGTATAGTAAGAAGTGAAGTCATCTTACTGTCTGTAACATAAAATCAAGTAATCTTCCGCATGCTCACCTTTAAGGTGATAATCGCATAGCACGGCTTACGACTCGATCGCCCAATGAAAAGGGATGTGGTAGCTGCGCTGCCACAGAAATATTTTCTTTACTGAGCATGCGTAAAGTTGGTTGACTTTACATAAGATTTCGGATGAATAATAATATAATACGGCCCGCAGTAAGCCAAACGTCTTTTATAAAAAAATACCCTTACTCTTATAGTGACACAGATACATAACATTTTAATCAACGAACCCCACTTTTTATCCACAGCCGTTCTCATACAGTCTTCACCATCGTAGTCCACATGAAAGAGAACAGTCCCGAAGGTGAAGAGCTGATGAAGATCGGGAAGCTAAACCTGGTAGACCTGGCCGGGTCTGAGAACATCAGTAAGGCAGGGTCTGATAACCCGGCGAAGAAGGAACGCGCGAGGGAGTGCGTTAATATCAACCAGTCGTTGTTGACCCTCGGAAGGGTCATCACTGCGCTTGTTGAGAGGCATCCCCATATACCTTACAGGTCAGTACAGTTCAGTTGCCTGGGTAACACGCGAAATTCAAATTTTGTTAATTGTATTGATGATTTTAATGGTTATAATTCTATAAATACATATTTGTTAGGGTCGCGAATCATATTTTGACACTGACCAGCAAATTCCAAAAAACGTATGAAAATTTGAATTTAGCGGGATAGCTTAGCGAATCCCCTTAAAAAAGTTTAGTTCAGACTGGCGGTTTAACGTACGAGCTTATCGCAACTGAATCACTCAAAATTGTCGCTTTGTGATTCTATCTTCACATCTTCCACAGGGAATCCAAACTGACCCGTATCCTCCAAGAATCCCTGGGCGGTCGGACCAAGACATCGATCATAGCGACCATATCCCCTGGACACAAGGACCTGGAGGAAACCATGAGCACCCTGGAGTATGCTCATCGCGCCAAGAACATACAGAACAAGCCGGAAGTCAATCAGAAGATGACCAAGAAGGCTATATTGAAAGAATATGCAGAGGAAATTGATAGATTGAAGAGGGACTTGCAGGCCACGAGGGATAGGAATGGTAAGAATAAACCGTTACATAATTTTTAAGACTTACGGCCAAATAAAATATAACAGAGTAAATAATTATAGTAAAGTGTAACTATTATAAGCCTTCACTTATAAAAAACAATGGTGAACATCACAGCACTACCCACAAAAAAGAAAATGTGAACAAGTCCTGTATATACCATAACATCACGCCTATTTTCACAGAAGGGTTAGGGAGAGGCTTTATCGGAAAATTTTGCATGCTGTTTTGTAAAATATATTGGAACTAGCTGTAAAAAATCCATGTTATCTGTATACATGCAATAGATAATATACATAAAAATCAAGTGTCGTGCATTAGTCTCACAAAAACACAACAACGGCTCGACTGATTTAAATAAAAAAAAGTTGTTTTGTTCGCCTGAATCCTAGGGTGGTATAGGAAAAAAAAATAAGCAAAACCCGAAGGAACAGCCGAAAAATCCAAATCGAACATTTGACAGGACGTCTGACGGGTCAGCTAGTAGCAAATATTTGTATTGTATTCTATTATTCACTATCGGCCAAAAACATTTACTGAAACATTTTGTCCTGTAGGCGTATACCTAGCTAGCGAGACATACGCCGAATTGACGTTAAAGGAAGAGGAACAACGCAAGGAGATACAAGAACTGCTCCTCAAGAAGCGAGCTATGGAGGAGGAGAAGGATCGCATGGAGACGGTGTTCCAGGAGTTGAACCAGACCCTGGAGGTGAAGAGTAATGAGCTGGTGAACACCGTCACAGAGCTTCAGGGAACGAAGCAGGAGTTGGCGAGTACTAGTCATGTGAGTAGACCTTGGATGATGTTATTTTCGCGCGGATGTTATTTTTTTTTTTACTGATAATTGTTAGGTTTCGTGTAACTTATATGATGATTAGTTAAACACAAAGTCTACCACACCTCTAATGTATTAACTGCATGTCATGGCTACGACAAAAAGGCGCTGTCAAAACTAAAACTGTTACTGGAGACGTGTGTATACTTGTACTTACGATTGTGATGAAAAAAAACGCAACTTTGCGTAAAACATTCCTTTTCTTTTCCATGTCGTTTTTTAAATCCGTCCGTAAACCATGTTCTCTAAAGAGTCCGGAACACTGGACCTTATAATATTTTTCCTAAATACTGAATCTCACATCTTTTTTCTCAGAAACTGGTCAGCACTCAGCAAGCATGCGAGGAACAACAAGTGCTAGTGTCAGCTCACTGCAGCACTGAGGTCGTTCTGAGCTCGCAGGCGCGGGAACTACTCGAAACTGCCGACGTGGCCACTAAGCACGTTGCCTGTCTACACGACACTGTGGACAAGCGCAAGTAAGTTGCATATACCAACAAGTGCTAGTGTCAGCTCACTGCAGCACTGAGGTAGCTTGTCCACTCTTAAATGACGCGCCCCACTACCGCATCACCCATAGAAATTCACATTACCGTGTGCGTAAATTCGGTAGTGCGGCGT
The DNA here is from genome assembly GCA_963853775.1 of Xanthia togata. Classification (NCBI taxonomy): domain Eukaryota; kingdom Metazoa; phylum Arthropoda; class Insecta; order Lepidoptera; family Noctuidae; genus Xanthia; species Xanthia togata. Next base: position 1,813,842 of record OY970811.1, on the reverse strand, counting down.
GCCATTTCAGAGTGGACAAGCATACCATCGATTGATTTATATCGACTGTAAAAATTGACCTATTATAGATTAGCAATTAATACGAAATTTTACCATTCCACATGATGTCCTCAAAATGCATAACAACTGAATTTTGGGATTGTATTACTTCACACAGTCGCATGTGCCAATCTCGTATTGTAGCGGTTACACCGCCACATACTAACTACGCATCAAAGACATGACGTCACACAAATCCTGCATCGCGCAATTAGAGTTTACCGCGCGAACGACATAGATAAGACTATCCGAAATCAACAGTCGGGCAGTCGGCCCGCCAGACACAACACCCGTCTGGTTGGAGGATCCTCTCTTTTCTATGGTGGATGAGTGAACTTTACACCCTGTTCCTCATGCCTCTAAAGTATTACGTACGTTACTGTATGAAAACTACAAAATAAACATACTATGTTTGATAGTATTTCGTCTTCATGAATGGACACATATCCCTTTCTCTAGTGTCTTAAAACGTCAAGAATTCATTATCATGATCGGCAACCATGTTCCACCTCTGTGCGAGTTTCATCCATGAATGTCATTATATCCAGTGATTTATAAACAACTTCTCCCTCCCCAGAACTGTGGAATCAACCAACCTGCAATTAACTCGCACGTATCGCGAGGAATCTGAAAAACAGCGCGGCACTATAAGTACCGGAGTGGGGCACTTTGCTGACACCGTCAACAGTGTCTTCAGTAACCTGCAGAGTGCACTAGGTAAATGCGTATTATATTATAACAAACTAACTAGAAATTGGGAGAGGGTTTCTAGTTACTTCACGGGTGTAACCTACTGTTGTGGCTACCTAACTAGACGTCAGAATTTCTATGCTGTATCCGAGTTACATATGATCGTATATAATAATAGATAGACAGATAGATGAATCGTTAGTGCACAAAAAAAACTACACAATATACAAAAGCACAATTAAATAATTACTAATTAGCTATTAGGAAATAGCTGCAAGGTGCCAATATACAAACAAATAAAAAGGAGGAACACACGCAAACCTTCCAGAATAAATTATCTAAATGATGGTGAAAAGTGTATTAAAATTCTTTGTGTAGTTTAGAAGATCTAAGCGGACACAGATACACAATATACTACATATTTATAGATGTAGGTAGTAGTAACAGTTATTTAATCACTATCCCACTATGTAGTTATTTGCAATAAATAAAAATTGTGTCACATTGTATGTTTGGGTTCTTTTATTTTGATCAACCAGTCACAACTGCCCCTTGATTGGTAACATATTTACTGAGCACAAATACGATTAGGCTTCTATATTAATTTTGCTAACTTAATAAAATTCATAAGAAAGTATTTTCCTTTTACAGATACATATACAACTTCGAGTACACAGACGCAGGAACAAAATAAGCAACAATTAGAGAATTTGGTGCAGACTTTCATTGATACTATAAATGAGGTAAGTAACTAAACAAGATCGCAGTTATAAGTTACATGAGCGGTTCTATTACAAGCCACGCTACACGCTCCGAACTGGCGTCCTTATTCGTGGTACACACTCGTTCGGTTCGGCATGATTCGGCACAGCCGGGAAGCAAACTATACATTCGATTTTGCCGCCCGGTTGTGCCGATTAATGCCGATCTGAACAAGTGTGTAGCTAACCTTACTCTTCTTGCAACGGGTTTTGTTTTTGACAGGAGACTGATGTATCAAATGTGTAGGTTTTATGTAAAATCGTAATATTTTCAGATAAAATCTGCAACATCCGAGAGTCACGCGAGCCTCAGCCAGTCCAGCGCGTCGCACCGCTCGCAGCTGCAGGCGGCGGTGACGTCACACGAGAGCGCGGTGCAGAGCGCGCTGTTGGCCTTCCTGCACAGCTTCGTGACGTCACTGCAGCACGCGCGGGCCGTCGACGTCAAAGGGGACGTTGCAGCCTTCGTGCAGCAGTGGGTAAGTTGTCCAGGGAGATTGTTAACCCTTCATGGGCGAGTCCGACTCGCAATTGACCGCTTTTTTGTGAAACTAGATCAAATGCTTTTGATAGATCAAAAAATAACCCTGTCGTCAGCTGGTTGTTGTTGATATTGGTCAGTATGCTTTCAAAAGTGAAAAGACGGCTAAGGACGTGGATTTATGTTTTTGAAAGCCGAATTGCTCTTTTCTGATGATATTAAATTTCTCACAATAATTTATTAGTCTCTCATACCTGCATTTCTCAAATATTTTTGACAAAATGGGTATTAGTGTTAGGGATCGATAATTATTTATATCAGCTTTATCACCCTTTTTAAATATCGGTTTAACAATAGATATTTATAATGCTTTAGGAAATACTACTGTTGTTAGTTGAATGATAGTTGTAAGTATATTCGTTCTAGTGTACTTTTATGCTGCGCCCGCATCTGCGTCTATTGTGATAAAGTCATGCGTGCCGAAGCTTCGTATGTTTTGCTCGTTAAAAAGTTATCGCGCTAATATACATAAGCGGCTTCGCCACGTTTATTATGTATCGCCACCCGGGCGATAAGTGTTATGCATCCCGAACTATCGTGAAGTATCGTGACGATAATCGATAATGTTTGGTCATCTGTATCATATCACTGTGCGAAGCTTCGTCACAATAGACGCAGATGTGGCCGCAGCATTAGGGAAATCGTCAGCTCAACGCGACTAGAAGAAGTCGCTCGATGCTTTTGTCAAACCTGGCACGCGGTACTGTACGTGTATTAATATTTAATACAGGCATGATGTTGGTTAATTTATTGTAAATAATAATATTTACAGTCGGTAAATTATTCTTTCTCGGGATGAATGCTAAAGTGTATAGATATTTGCTGCTGCTGAAAGTTAAACATAATAAGGAACTGTACTTAACTGCCAGTTGTTTACCCAAATGAATATGGTCATATAATTGTTTCCCCAGTACAGCGGCGCGGCCGCGCGCGTGTCGTCGCTGCAGCGCGCGCACGCCGCGCACGCCGAGCGCGCGCGCGCCGCCGGCCTGCAGCGCGCGCACGCCGAGCGCGCAGTGCGCGACAGCCGGCGCGCGCAGGTAGCGCGCCGAGCTGGCAAGGCACAAGCATGTCTAGCGGTAAGTTCATACGGACAGATCTTTTTCTTCTTTCGAACCTTTTCTCGTGGCTCTGAACCGAGCCATTTGGATTTACCATCGTGATGAAAGGATTAGCCAGCTATGCATACAGTTAAACAAACGCCTGCTAATTTAATTTTAATCAAAACATTTACGTAGCGATTTACAAAATGATTTCGCTCGACAAGTGGTGGATTTAATGACCATAGAATGAGAATGAATTTATGACCCACACGATCTGGATATTGCATAATACTCTTATCTATAAATACCCCAACAAAGCAAGTTTCTTTAATTAAACAATGTTTTAAAAATGGATCAACTTATGTATAGATTTCAGAACACAAATTAAATTGCCAGCTTATTTTACATCTATGCTGGCAATTTTATTTGTGTTATGATTTTTTCTCCAGGCAGGCAATCTAAATGCTTTTAAGACACAATCCCCAAAAATCCTCGTCTATTTTTTCCCAATATTTTCTTTAAAAATAATCCTCATTACATAGGAAATGGAAGAAGAATCAACACGCCTCGAAAAACTTTTAACCGAACAACTTTCCGATATCGAAACTGAACGACAACAAACAGAAAACAGGCTCCAAGAATGGATGGAAGAAAAACGTAGAATACTAGAAGAAGAGCTAGCGAAGCACGTGGCTACAGAGAAACAGGCTTTAGAGGACAGACTAGCGAAGAAGGTGACAGAAATAGAGCTGCAGAAGAAGATGTTAGGAGAACGAATGGAGCGTTACAAGGAGTGGCAGCAGATACAAGCGGAGGCGGATAGGGAAGAGTTGGAGATAGCGGAGGGAGAGTTAGAAGAGTGTGAGAATGGGAGAGAAGAGTGCGCTAAAGATATCAAGAAGTATGGCAAGCAGTTTGAGGAAGGTATGTTTTAAAATACTTGTTTAATTTTTTATATAGTATATCGTCATGCTGTCCCTCAAAGGGGTAAGAGAGTTGAACAGGCATATCAAAATTTTGGAATAAGTTGTATTATATTGATAATGTCAAATATAATACTCTGATTATCATTGTAGACATAATTAGGTTTGTTCCTTTATAAAATAGAGTAACATCCATCCATTATTGGTTTTTATTGGCGTGGTGATAGACAGGTCAACTCATTCGTGAACTGCACCGCCAAATGCGAACTACGTATTCATTCATATACTGACGTCACTCAGAATCCAGCATCGCGCAAGCAAAGTTCGACGCGCAACTAGCGTATAAAAAATGTTCCGACATCAATCGTTGGGCAGTTGCCCACCAGACACGACACCCGTTTGGTCGGAGGATCCTGCCTTTTTTATGGAGGATGAGGCATATTACACCCTGTTCCTCTTACCTCTACATTACCTTGAATAAATATTATGATTGAAGGTTACTTACTAATTGTATTTTCAGGCACAAACGCGATCAGCGTGGACATGGAGATATTCAGCAAGAATGTGGTAGAGGTCGTCGAACACATCAATAACGAGATGCTGCGAGTGTTGGAGCAGACCAGGGTACAGGTTGAGGTATGTGACTAATGTTTACATGTCAAGGTGTAATTAAAATAACTAAAAACCCGAAAAGGGGTTATTTAACTAATTATTATGGACAATTTTTACTATGGATATGGGACCATACATGTATGTTCACATAACCCAACAAAATGTATGGAACAGCAAGTTTTTTTGGTTAAATGCTGCTTGCAAATTTTTCTATCAGAAACCATTTGTTGAAAAGATGATACTGCTGGACAAAATTTTGAATTATGAGAACTTAGGTGTGATAGTTGTAAAAAAAATAAACTGCATGTTTACATAAAGCATCTGGTTTTGCCAGGAATCGAGCCCAATCTTTGGTACAATAAAAACCACTATGTATGAGCAAAAGAGTAACTTATTTTTATTTTTTTATCAACATGAAATAGCTCATGCCTTGCATAAAAAAATAGGGACTAGCCGCCTAAGTATCAATCCCGTGGGAATAACTGGATAAAAAGTATCTTATGTGTCGATCCAGGATACAAACTATCTCTGTGCAAAATTTTATTTTATTTCAAATCCGTTCTGCACATTTTGCGTGATTAAGTAACAAACTTACATACAGCAAGATAGTATCTGGGCTGACTGCCTAGGCTGATCCTATGTGAATATGTCCTGTCAATCTGGCATATAAAAGGGTCGTCTAAAAATAATCTTAATTTATCTTTCACAGCAAGAAGTATCCAACGTGATATCGACTGACGAGGCGACGTGCAAACAATTTGTGCAGGAAGCTGAAAATACGCTGACCAACATTGTGGATAACACCAAAGTGATCACTGACGCGCTTGTCAGTAAAATTGAGGTAAAAACGTATATGTCGCGGTCTTTCTATTAGAGCAAGACCGCGACGATCGCTTTCTGTTAGAGCAAGACCGCGACGATCATTTTCTATTAGAGCAAGACCGCGACGATCGCTTTCTGTTAGAGCAAGACCGCGACGATCATTTTCTATTAGAGCAAGACCGCGACGATCGCTTTCTATTAGAGCAAGACCGCGACGATCGCTTTCTATTAGAGCAAGACCGCGACGATCGCTTTCTGTTAGAGCAAGACCGCGACGATCATTTTCTATTAGAGCAAGACCGCGACGATCGCTTTCTGTTAGAGCAAGACCGCGACGATCGCTTTCTATAAGAGCAAGACCACGACGATCGCTTTCTATTAGAGCAAGACCGCGACGATCGCTTTCTATTAGAGCAAGACCGCGACGATCGCTTTCTATTACAGCAAGACCGCGACGATCGTTTTCTAATAGAGCAAGACCGCGACGATCGCTTTCTATTACAGCAAGACCGCGACGGTCGCTTTCTAGCGATAGGGAAGGATAGGGAAATTTTTATTCAAGAATGGCAGCACTTAAAGGTAGTTTTAATGACAATATGGGCAATATGGTCAATAGCTACTACTAACTACTCCTTAGCGAAAAATATTAACAAATAACACTTATTTTCCAGTCAAACTCCAGCTCCGCAATCGAACAGCTATCCCAGCTCAGCACATCGACCGCCGAGCTGATCTCGCTGTCCCTGTCGCACCGCTCGGCCCACGAGCGGGCCAGCAGCTCGGCGCGTGCGCAGCTGGTGGAGCTGCGGGCGCAGCTTGGCGACGCCATCGCGGGCCACGCCGCGCTGGAGGGACGGTACCTCGCTGACGAGTATAAGGTGTATTCTCCTACTGGTGAGTCGTTGTTTATTCTATGTTAAGGGTATGTATGTAGGATTCATCAAGACGGATGGGCCAGTCGTCACGCAGCAGGAGCCAGAAGACGGGCGTCGTCGCCGAGGAAGACCTTCGAAACGCTGGTGTGACGACTTAGAGGCATTTATGGGAGATAAGTCGGAGAAGGCAACACACTGGGAAGAGCGGAAGTTGTGGTGGAGCCCTTGGCCCAGCTTTGGGACAACACAGGTGGAAAAAAAAGGAATTTTATGTGAAAATGCGCTAAGGTAGCCCCCTAATATATTTTCTTACAATTGACACTGACCTGCAGTCAGTGTCAGATTGTATGTATTTACAGAATTATGATCATAAGAATCGTCAATACAACTCCGTAACACTGAATTAGAGCACATAAACCTACATGGGCACTTATGAAATGTCAGAAGCTAGGTGCACGGTTTCAATTGGTTGTTTCCTATGGAGGAGAGCCAGCAAGAAACTTCACAGTTACTCTTTTAAAAATAATTCCATGATCCATGAAATAAATCCATATAAAATACTGGTATTCAGCTGCATCTGGTTAGACCGACTGGATCGACTGCCCATCTGACCTCCACAACCCAGATACTGGGAGATACCCCTTGGTAAGACTAGTTGCCAGACTTTCGGGCTTCTGACGATCCGTAACGACTGTCTAGATCCACGAATGACAGCCGGGACCAACGGCTTAATGTGCTTTCCGAGGCACGGAGGGGTCTATGTTATGGGGTTTGGTTTCAGCACTCAGTCCGTCAGGTGGGCCATTGTGCGTGAGCCATAGCGGCCGTTTGGGGCGTTATTCCAACCAGCCCATCTCCCTCCAGAAGGTAATTAGGTCTCCTGGTTTGTCTAGAACATCTGTGTATGATCTGGGTGACCCGAGGGTGTCTTTTCTGATCTGGGTAACGCCCGTGCATTCAAAGAGCACGTGCGCAACGGTCTCTTCAGCCTCCATGCACGTCCTGCACAGAGGACTGTCCGTTATGCCTATTGTGTGGAAGTGTTTGTTTAGCGAGCAGTGTCCCGTGATGGTCCCCGTCACCAGGCGCAGGCCGTTCCTGTCCAGGCGTAAGAGACGCCTGGACAGCCTGCTATCCAAGGATGGCATAGCTTCCTTTGACTGCCGGCAGCCCGGTTTCGAAGACCACTATTGCCCTGCTTGTGTGTGGGTGATTTCCTGTAACCACCTACATATTTGGTTGAAGGGGTCGGATATTTGAGGGGGAGGGGGGGGGGTTGGTGTGCCTGGTCTTTTATGGTTACTTGTGTTAGGTGTCAAGTTAATAGGGAGGCCAAGAGGCATCTGTATCCGGGAACATTAGTGCGCCTCGGGTTTCGCCTCGGCTCGGGTTCCCTACAGTTGGTCATTAGTGTAAAGCGGATCCTTCTGTGAACTGAACAAGAAGGCTTGTCCGACACGTGCCAGTTTGTGATAAGGTTTGTCGCGTTTTCTGTAGCAAGTGTTAGATTTATAATCGTTTGTCCTCGGACCGTGACCCAAGTGGGTTCCGAGCAGCGGTTAATGCTGTTAAGATTAGTGGAGACTAAATAGGTGGATAGTACCTCTCCTCTGGAGTTCGGTGCGTCGCTGCCCCAGAGCGGGTGATGGGCGTTCGAGTCGGTGCAGATGATCAGGTCCAGATTGGCGCACTCGCAGTGCTGTACCCAGTCGGCCATCTGTTTTGGTGGACAGTCTGCGTCCTCGCCAGGCATGTTTACCGAGGCCAGTACAACATCTGGGATGCTACCTTCGGTCTGGAGCCTGACAGCTGTCAGGTCTCTAGAACAGAATTGGGTGAGTGGTGTGGTAGGGATTTCTTTGGGTATGTAGACGCAGGTTCTTGCTTTGGCCACATATTTTGTTAGTCCTGATCCACGGCTCTTGAATCAGTGCGATGGTTCACGGCTTCACCTCCAGTGCCCTGCGTAAACTAGCCGTGGCAGTTTGGCTATGCTGGAGGTTGGTTTGGATGATGTTTGTGGGTGATGACGGCGGTGGAGTGGAGTTAGTCGGAGATTGATCCATCGGACAATCTCTCCGTCTCCTCCACTCTGTACTGATAGTCGTGTCGATTGCCCGGCGATGAGGCAAGGAGCTGCTCGTTCCAGCCAGGTGTTGCGGGCGGTATGATGTCGGCGTCGTCGGCCATTGCCGCTCGTGCCATGACCTCCTCTAACTGGGCAATGTCCGTGTCAGTCGTCTGTGTCATCGTCGGCACTGTCTTCCCGTCCGTGCTGTCGGTCTGGGTGTCAGAGGGTCGGGTCGTGGGCCAGAAGCGTACGTATATCGATCCTAGTAGGTACGATATCCGTCGCCCCCGTCCCCGGACCTTTACAGCTTCCTCCGGTGGTAGCCCTAGGGTCAGGTAAGTCCCACAGCGGTCGCCACCGACTGTAGTTGCCCTGTACAACGACCACCTCGAAATGTACCAAGTGTTCTGACGGATCAGTCACGTCACCTCTGTAGGGAGGGACGAAAAGCGAGGGTCGGACACGGGTGACGTCGGTCTGTTGCATGACGGTAAGTGTCTGGTCAATGTTCGGGAGTCTTATCTTGGGCACACTCTGTGTCAGCCAGGTCAGGGCATTGTCGTCTTTACACCACATCTGCATTGTGCCTTCCGCCACCCGATGGACAGGTGTCCATCACCAGGTTTTCAAGGTCCGTCTTTATGTGGTCTGCCTCTACCTTGGTCATCTCTCTGCCGAGGTGGGGAAAGCAGATTGCTACGAACAGCCGCGCCGGAATATCCTTAGTGGCCCGCGCGTAGGTTCTCTGCCCTCCCTGAGCGGAGTGGACCCTCACACGTTTAGCGTGCCCCTGAAACGTGCCTGGCGGAGCGGAGTCGTCAGGGCGCTCCCTCTTCGCCGGCCCTGTACCGCTCGGTCCAGGTTGCGGCTCAGAAGTGCCTGGCAGGGTGGTCGTTGCCGGCAACCCCTTGTGTGAGGCTCCAGACCGCTTACCCCTAGCACGTCTAGGTCGAGGTCGGTCGTGGGTTAAGTTGGTGGCCTGGGATCGGTTGGCTGCCCCGGCAGGCTCCACCGCGTGCGGAGGCTCTTCGCGCTGGGTTGCCCCTTCGCGTACCTGCCCCCGCCCGCTTGGTTCCACGTCCGGCCGCTTTCCGCGCTGGGTGTCTCCTTCGCGTAGTTGTGGCCGGGCGCGTGGCTCCGCGTCCGGTAATTTTGCGCGCTGGGTTGCCCCTGTGCGTACTCGTGACTGGTCGCGTACCATCTCTTCGGCGTCAGATCGCGCTTCGCGCTGGCTAGTGCCTTCGCGGATAATACGCTTTCGGTCGCCTACTTCCTTCTTCTCCCGGGCTGAGATTTTTCCGCGCTTTACCAGCGGGCGTATCCACAACGACCATCATCAACAACGACCGGGGGAGTGGTAGAGCTGCCCCGTTTGGTATCTTTCCCCGTGTCAGTCTGTCTGTGTTCGTCTTGGTCACTGTCTGGATAAGTGGTGCTGCTCCGCACAATGCTCTGTTGCCTGAGGTTTGTGGTAGGCATACACATTGTCGTGGGTACTGGCGCGTGTGTCGCAACCGAGGCTGGGTTTGTGGGCGCGTTAATCGCAGCCTGTGGAGTGGGCGCTAAAACAGCAGCCGGCCGCGCTGAGCAGCGCGGCATTAAGGTGTCCATGGTGCAGGTTGACGCCCCCCCATAATACGACGGGGCTAACCGCCGGAGCGGTGTGGGCTTCCCCGGCTTGGTCGGAGGATCCCATCCCCTATTGGAGAGTGGGACCAAAATTTGCATCCTCCTTTGGGTATCACAATTTTATGTCAATTATGTGTATTTATATTATGGAAATTATTGAAAATTCCTAAGTTTTTGCGAACATTTGTGGCTATCTCAGTCAACTGCCTTATTTTTCTAACTACATATGCAGCTGAACTTAATCTACCTGAAAGAGTTCTAATGTGGGCCCTGATGCAATATTGAATCTAAAGTAATTTCTAAAAATATAGTTACCGTTATTGCCATCAAGTTTTAGATTTAGATCTACTCAAACTCAAACCATTTATTTCAATTAAACCCTTTACAGGCACTTTTGAATTGTCAAAGAGTCAGTTAGTCAGAAAGTTGAAGCTAGTTGCCCATTCCAAAACATAGATCTCTATGGAGAAGAACGGGCAAGAAACTCCAAGGACACTCTTTTAAATATAGAAATTACAAAATCCTGGGTACATTACTCTTGTTGATTCTATATGTGAGAACAATGTAAAAAATATATATATATATAAATCAAAAACGATTAAAAACAAGCCCTGGCAGATAAGAGATGACCAGTCTCAACTGACGGCGCCCGTTCACGAACATGACGCGTGGATCAGCACCATCCAGCTCAACCATTTTGTAGGGAACCGAATGATCCAACACACTCGCCACCATCAGCGAGACATTTAAGTGAGCATGACATACTCTCAACTACCCTGCTCTTTCAAGTCAAAATCAACATAATAACATAGTAAAACGACTCCATGGTACTCACATTTACAAAAATTGAAAATAAAAATGCGTCTAAGTTATACAAAACTATAGTTTGCAAGAATTTTACCACCAAAAGAAAGAAAATCAATATTATCTATTGGAGTATTCAATAAACAAAACTTAGTTTAATAAAAAAAACAAAATAAACAAAAAGTACGTAGTCAGAAAAAATAAAAAAGGGGAAGCAACTCTACCAATTTTTTCATTTTTAACTAGTGAGCCCAAGTGGCTGTGGAGCAGGACCAGCATTTAGCCAAGCATTTTTATCTACGATATAATCATCCAGCTTATAGTATGCTTGTCTACATAGTGTGCGTTTAATGCAAGTTTTAAATTTCTTCTCATTTAGTTGAAGAATATCGAGTGGTATTTTATTATAACATTTTACACAGTACCCCATAAAAGAAGTGTGTACTTTAGACAATCTGAAACGTGGTTGATCTAATTTGTTCCTATTTCTTGTGTTAAAATTATGCCTGTCACTTATCTTACTATAGAGATGTAGATTTTTTCGAACATACATAATGTTTTCATATATATACTGACAAGGTACCGTCATGATATTAATTTTCTTAAACAGTTCCCTAAGAGATTCGCGTCTGCGGAGGTTGTAAATGGCTCTAACAGCCCTCTTTTGCAGAATAAATATAGAGTCAATATCTGCGGCCCGTCCCCACAGCAAAATACCGTAAGACATGATGCTATGAAAGTAACTAAAATAGACCAGTCTCGCGGTATCCACGTCTGTTAGTTGGCGGATTTTCCAAACAGCGTAAGCGGCTGAACTTAGCCGCCCTGCAAGTGATGTTAAGTGAGGACCCCACTGTAGTTTTGAGTCAAGCGTGATTCCCAGGAAAACCGTTTTTTCGACGAATTCTAGTGTCTCCTTATTCAGTACAACGTGACATTCACTACTTCTAACATTCGGTAACGCGAATCTTATGCATTTAGTTTTCTTCTCATTTAATACTAAATTATTTACAGTAAACCAATTATGGACCTTTAGCATAGCGTTATTTACGTCGTCAAGCTCCTGTGCGTGTCTGTTTACCTTAAAAATAAGTGATGTGTCATCAGCAAATAACACCATTTGTGGTCGGTTTTTCAGTAAATGAGGTAAATCATTTATGTATACTAAAAAGAGGAATGGGCCCAATATCGAGCCCTGTGGTACACCCATTTTGACTTTTAAACCCAATGAATTTATCTACTTTAAGAACATTTGGTAATGAGAACCTAATACACTTAGTTTTGTTCGCATTAAGTAAAAGATTATTAAACACCAGCCAGACTATCGTTGACATGTAAGAAATCTGTATCTTTTCGATCTATTTAAAAAAATTGAGAAGTGTCGTCAGCAAATATAATTATATACGATAAGTTAGCGATCATGTAAGGAAGGTAATTAATATAAACTAGGAATAGGAAAGGTCCAAGAATTGATCCTTGAGGCACGCTCATCTTAACTAGAGACCTTTGATAGATAGGAAAGAACAAGATCAGCAGCTTGTCCACGAATTCCGTAGTGGTGTAATTTACAGATCACCGTATTGTGGTCAATGCAGTCAAACGCTTCTGAGAGGTCGCAGATGAACTCCCAAGATTTCAAAATGTGACTGATGAGTTTTACTCCTGCGTCAGTCGTCGACCTTCCTTTCGTGAAACCAAATTGGTGACTATGTAAAATCCCAGAAGAAGAGACAAACATACACATTCACAAACTTTCGCCTTTATAATATTAGTAAGATAAGATAGTAAGATATCTGCTTTTTCTAATGCCGCAGTGACCCATTCATTAAATTTTGGTTTTGTATTGATGGTTACTTTTTTTACAGGACATGCTTTATTGAATTCTTGGCATACTGTAGAAAATAATGTACTGTAGTTTATATTGGGGTCTTATGAATCAAAACTATTTGTTGAAAGATTGCTAAGAACATTATTATTAAACAACATTTTTAGTGTCGCACATTGTTGCCGCACTTCAACCTGCTGACGGATTCAATAATTAATTCAGTGTAGTGTGATCAGAAGCTTTGTAAATATATAGGTTATTAGGTATAATGATTAATGAAAACACTTATTTCCTTGACTGCCACGTTGGTATAGTGGTCACAAGAGCTACTGCTGAGCATGAGGTCCTGGGTTCAATTCCCAAGTCGGGCAGTGGAATTGGCTTTTCCCATTTGTAATAGTAGCAGCGATTTGTGCCCGGTTGATGGCAATAGGCTCGCCCCCTATTACCTAGGACTGAAACATAACTGCCCCCTCCCCAGGCGCGACGCCGGCCCGCCTGGAGTACCGCTACCCGCGCCAGCTGGCGGCCACGTCGCCGCACGAGCGCCTGCTGCAGAGGTTCCGCGCCATGAGGCACGACCCGGAGGACGTGAGTACACACACACACGTTTAAGACATCATTCTGTCATCTTCAAATGGCTTATAGAAACAACGATGTTTTAAATTCGTTTAGCCTTGAATGTAATTAGTGATCGGTGGTACAGAATAGTATAGAAGGCGCACTCCGCATTTTAGGTATGAAGTCAATTCAGTTACTGTAACGTAGTCAGAAGATCTAAGAGTTACGCGATAGAAAGAGAGGCAACTTCTAGGTGAATATAACTGTAGTTAATTAACGCTGTGGGACCTGAATTGCACTTTATTATGTCGTAGCAAAAGTCGCTTTTTATTTAAAAGATTTTGCGGAGTGACTCATTTATACTAATCTGTGTCAGTGGTTCAAGCGGGTCTTCTTCGTTTCTTATTAAACATAAATTTTACACCCTTTTTCTCCCTCCAGGACTGCGTAGTTATAGAATCCGACGCGGAGGCTCCTGCGGCGAGCGACTCGGAAGGCTCCGCGTCCGAGGACTCCGCCGTGTTCGCCGCGCCCTCGCCGCCGCTACTGGGCGTGCCCACCAGCCGAGCTAACAAGCAGATAGTCAAGAGTACCTCCGAGACTGACATACTCTATACTATGAAGAAGGTGAGCATGACAAATATAATAAAAATAGCCTGGGATTTGGTATCCTGCACGTCAAAACAGTTTTTTTTCATAATAGAGAAGGAACTGTGTGGGTCAATCACGACTGTTGCACATTGCGTGTTTGTAGATCTTAAAAATTGCAATATTTTCCGTTATCGCTGATGTCTTAGATTTACCTCAAACGTTTTCGATTCCGCTACCAACTGTTTAAAAAGCAGTTATCTAGGACAACCAATGTTCGCGTCTAAAGTGCTACATTACTTTTTATACCAAGTTATATTTTGTCTTAAAATGTTTCTTATTTTCGTTCACAGCAACAGGAAAATGCCAAAGAAAACGCCAACCGTTCTATAACAAGCAAGAAGCCTTCCAAACTACGAGCGCCCTCATCTCACAAGAAACCTCTCGTGGAACGGAACGCCAACTGACGTCACAGTGAATATACCGTAGTATAATGTCCTATACCTCTAGATAAGATGGCGCGTAGATATTGTGTTCAATGTGAGTTCAGTTGCGAATTATCGCCGCTAAGCCACTAGTTATGCTCTTGACTTAAAGTAAATCCTTTTTCGTACTATCGAAATAGTTTTCGGTTGTAGTGTTAACTCATCTTAAAACATGTAAAATACTATTTTCGCGAGTGTTTTCAGCGACAATTTTCGCAATTTTCATAGAAAAATCTCACCGATTTGGTTATATTATACGGATTAGGATAAAAAAAATATTTTTATAAGAAGTAAGTATGTATTCAGTGTATCGATGATTTGGTTTGTTGATATGTAATCATAGCTATATTATGACAGTTGACTAACTGTAAATTGTATAGAATTTGACAAGTATAAAACATTATGTAGTTTAAAATATGCTATATTTTTTATGATATCGTTAGACGAGACTTACGAACAATTTCTTAACAAAAAAATAAAAATAAATAAACACAATAAATATTTCACATAAAATATTACAAAAAGCGAACATAAAACTTTTTTCTGAAACAAAATTATGTCAACTGTCAAACTTAAAATAGTAATATTATTGTAGATTTTTATTGCTCCTATTAAAGCAATAGTTTCTACTGATATTTATTATTTCTACTTTCCTTTTACGAAAAACAGTTCGAATTCTATCTTCCACTAAATTTAAAAGTACTTTCAAACAATTACATCATTCTTCATTTAATTTGAAATTTTATAAAATAATTTAATTTAACTATAATGACAATATACTATGTTAAGATTTATAATGTTTGGTATATTATTTTAGATAATTATATTATTTAGTTTGCCACATATCAAATGTGTACCGTGTGCATGTGGGTCGATAATAATATCGAATAGTTTGTTAGACTATATATTAACCATGTTTAAAAAGTATTTAAAATTATTTCTGAGAAGGACCAATGCTGGCTTAGACAAAACAACCTTAGGTACATGCTATACGGCAGGTATTGTATTCTAGCCGTATTACACTACGCCTCAATGCTCAATTCTCGTATCTAGATTGTACGTTACGCAATTGACATAAAGTTCATAATGCTTTGTACAATTTCGTTACAAAAATTCGCTTCTATTCCGCTGCAATATAAATTGAGCCTAATATTACCAGTAGCCAAGCCTTCCGTCAGGTATTATTCTATGTTATATTACAATACAAGCTCATTCACGTATAAAATTAAGCAATTATTTTATATATTTCATACATAATTAGTTTACAACACTTTTCTGTATTCACGTGAGTGTAAGCTCTGAATA
Organism: Xanthia togata; assembly: GCA_963853775.1. Lineage (NCBI taxonomy): Eukaryota > Metazoa > Arthropoda > Insecta > Lepidoptera > Noctuidae > Xanthia > Xanthia togata. Next base: position 1,798,268 of record OY970811.1, on the reverse strand, counting down.
AACTATATAAAGATATGGAGTTTTTCTTATCACCAAACCATCAATCAGAACCGGACACATTCCATCAAACAATTTTACCTTTTTAATGGGAAAGGTTTCTTCCCCTAATTGTGATACTTGTGGAATAATAGATGACGTATACCATTTGTTGATGGAATGTGTTCAATTTCATGCAGAGAGAGAGGAATTATTGGAAAAATTGAAACTGGACAAATTGCAGGTCGGAATCATGAATTCTATACTCTGAAACCCTAACAGTGAAGGAGCCTGTCTTTTGTTTAAACTATTATCATCTTAAGTTAAACTAGTGATGTATAAATAGTGAATAAGATTAATCGGACTGACATATACATGTAGTATAAAAGTCCAAAAAAAAAAAGAATAAAAAAAAAAAAAACACCCAGCCATCAATCCAGTTTCCTTAGGCTTATATGTACACTCAGGGGCACATTTAACCGTCCACTCATTCGAAATTCCATATCGTTTGTTTATGTTAACTTGGGCTTTGACTACTAGGCGTAACTTTATAAGTGGGTATATCTGACATAAAGAAAACACATATACCCGCGTTTTTTTTTACTTTTGTGGTTTTTATTCAACAATAATCAGTTCAGTAGAAATTTGACAGTCTCGCCTCTCGTTTTGTGTGAAGGATAAATTTGTTTTACAACGTTGTCTTACCATTGTTTCGAACAAAACCGAGGTATTGAAGTACTGTGACCTTATTTACACTAAAATAATGCCACTAGACGTAGCTGGAGCAGCTAGGGCTGTGGCACTTGCAGACGCTGGGTTCAGCCAGCGTCGGATTGGACGAATGCTTGGATACCCACGAAGCACTATCCAAGATGCTATCCGGCGTTTCAGAGAGACCGGTTCCTACACAAGGAGACCAGGACAAGGTCGTAGACGGTGTACGTCAGAGAGAGATGACCGTTACATCGTCTCGAACGTTCTTCGAAATCGGTTCACAACGGCTTCTGAGGCTCGTAACCGCTTATTTGAGGTACGAAATGTAAGTGTGAGCCTAAGAACAATAAGAAGAAGGTTAGCAGAGAGGGATCTGGGATCATTTCGACCGGCTCGAGTACCACAGCTAACGACAACTCACAGAAGAGCGAGACTTGTTTTTGCTCGAGAACATTTAAATTGGACGTCAGAGCAATGGAAAGCAGTTCTCTTCTCTGATGAATCAAGAATCGCTTTACGAGGTCCTGATGGACGTCAGCGGGTGTATAGACGCCGTGGTGAAAGGTTTGCTGAATGTGCTGTGGTTGAAACAGTGGGCTACGAAGGAGGCTCGATTATGGTGTGGGGTGGCATTTGTTACGAGGCCCGTACAGAGTTGGTGGTCTTCGATAGAGGCAGCGTAAATGCTCATAGGTACGTGACAGAAGTCCTAGAACCACATGTGATGCCATTTGCTCCATTCATTGGCGATAATTTTGTTTTAATGCACGACAACGCTCGTGCACACACCGCGAGAATTGTCACAGAGTACTTGGACGCCATCAATATTCAGAGATTACCATGGCCAGCTCGGAGTCCTGACCTGAACCCGATAGAGCATGTATGGGACAACCTAAAAAGACGAATTCGGAGTCGAACACCAGCTCCTAGGACCATCAGTGAGCTGAAAACTGCAGCTGTTGAGGAGTGGAGGAACATTCCACAAAGCGACATCCAAGACATAATGGACGGGCTTACAAATCGATTACAAGAGGTGATTAGGGCCAGAGGAGGAAATACACATTATTAGTGCGATAATTAAGAGCATACTTTTTTTAAATTAAAATTTTGCTAAATGTCGTTTTTGGTCAGAAGACTGCATATTCGCATTTTGAAATTTTTTGTCTTGATTAAACCATTTCACAACTTACACATGTTTTATTTGTGTTCTCAAAGATTCACCCAAAGTAATTTTATAACAAAATTAGTTAAAATCCGATACAATTTTGAAATAATCGACAAAATGTAGGTGGCCGGTTAAATGTGCCCCTGAGTGTATATTATACGGGTGTCCTAGTGAGATGGTGGGTGCCTCAAATCGACCGTCCTACTAAATGAGGGCAGCTCTGCTGACTATTTTTTATGTTGAAGATGATTGCAAAAATCATCCCAGGAGTTTTGGCGCGGTACGAAATTGCTTTTCAAATTTTTTTTTACAACTTTGACATGCTGTAACTTTGGATTTCCTCTTGGGTGCGGCGACCGACTCTCATCCATGACCACCCGCGCTGTTCAGTTTACAACTACAACAAAAACTAAAAAAAAAAAAATTTACGGTATAAAATCGGTAACAAAAATCGAGCAGTACTTACCTCTCCTACTATTAAACGAATATCATATCAGCTTTGAAAAGATGAAATAGAAATGATGTGATAAGAATAAGACATCGGTGTGAGTTAAAAGAAGATGTAGTGACAAAAATTGAAAAGCGTATGCTGAGATGGTTTGGTCATGTTGAGAGGATGAATGAAAGACGACTAACAAAATGTATTTGCCGGGAGGGGAAGCCCTAGGAGGACATACAAAGTTGATATGACAGAGGGGCATTAAATTACACTACGTATACTATACGTGTTTAGTATTAATTCGATACGGTATAAAAATAAAAAGCATCAAAAATTGAGTTTTTTTTTTTTCAAACAAACGAAATAGCTTACAAATCAGAGTAAAACGTAACCACCCTGGGTAAATAAATGTAACTGGCCTTAAATACCTAGGTAACAAAGCGGCAACGTCGCGCGCTCGCCGGACCGCGGCGTGTGTTATCACGTGTCAAGGCGCGCGGCCGGGGCGGTGGCGCGAGGCGGCTTAGGCCTCCGCTCGGCTTTTATGATAGGTACGGTTTTGAAGTAAGTACGCAAACAACAACAATCACAAAAAAAAAAAACTCGATGTGTCCTCCATTTACATGAATGCACAAATTATACCGAATTATAATTAAATCACTGTTCGTTGCTAAGCACTTTAATTTGTGAATTGCTAAAATAATCCTATTTTTTAGTTCAACAATTGTATTTTAATTACACTCACACACAACCAAAGTTTAATTACGTGTCATATCACAATAAAAAACAGTCAATCACAAAAAAACACTAACACTAAATAATAATAATCCGATGTTACGTGTGTCCTGTCACATAAAAAGAAATATTGTCATATACTTATTTAGTGTCCTATCACAATAACAAATCAAAATCAATTGTCTGCGCGCGTAAGCGGCGCAAGAGCTTCCGTGTTACGTAACATACGTTCCGAAAGGATAACGTCGGCGCACTGACTGAGGCCCCACTGCCCCCACTTACTTACCGATCGCGCAAGGATCTAGGATGCAATAACAACAGACTGACCTATTTCTATTTCTTTTACGCGCGGGATGTTTTGCTATGATTCTCTCTTTTAGCGAAAAATATTTGGTTGTACTTGTGACTTGCGTCAGAGCGGCAACAACGCATCGTAGGCTAAACTCAGATTTATCGTTTTAAGGTTGATGAACTATGCGTATAGACATAATCAGCTGTAAGGAAAGATACATCGTGTTCAAACGGGGCAAAAACTTAAAAAATCATTTGCCGCTAAACTACTGCTCCTATTTAAATGATTTTTGGTACAGAGCTTGAAAATGGTACCTAGTATAGGCAGTTTAAAGAAAAGCCCCTCTGTCGTATCAACGTTGTATACTGACCTTATTGGGTGATGTTCTTCAGTAAGGACAGGTGCGTAGTACTCGCAACCGGCGTGCGTGTATGACCAGATGTATGAACATAAACGAGGCAAAAGGAGTATGTAAGGATCGTAGCAGGTGGCATTCTGTAGTTTCTGCCTACCACCATGGGAAGAAGGCGTGAGTTTATGTATGTCTGTATCAGCTTTATGCTAGTGTGAATGAATTTGGTTTCTGAATTAAGTACTAGTATCATTGAAAAAGCCATAAAAAAAAGTTTGAAATTGTAGCGTTATCCGAACTTTGTGTGTGTGTGTGACATTAAAAATGTTTTTTTTTAACAAATGTGTTTGGAAACTAAATCGCGAACGCATCATTGAATTCACTGTGATACCCACAGATAGATGTGCACACCATACCTGACATGTCTGGGCATTTCTTTACACACCACTATGAATTAGTAATTTGGCTATAGGAGATTGTGGCTAAGTAATAACAGCCACACGGGTCGATCCACCAGGTTAAGCTACGCTTGCCAGGGTTGGTCAGTGGATGGGTGACCATCTATACATACCGAGACTCCTCCGTACCTCGGAAAGCACGTTAAGCCGTTGATCCCGGCTGTCATTCTTGGATCTTTGACAGTCGTTACGGGTCTTCAGAAACCCGAAAGTCTGACAACCAGTCTTACCAAGGGGTTTCGTATCTAGTACCAAGTTACTAGGTTGTGGAGGTCAGATAAACAGTCGCTCCATGTAAAATACTGGTATTCAGCTGCATCCGGTTAGACTGGAGCCGACCCCAACATAGTTGGGAAAAGGCAAGGCAGATTTATGAACTAGTCATTAATAAAACACAAGATAATTTTATCGTATTTATTAGCATATAGAGTACCTACATGTACAAGTATTTGAAATAAGATAAGACTGATTCGTATCCCGTGATATGTTTTTGAACACAGAGCATTTAATATTCTCTTTTACACAGTTTCAAGATCTTCTACATTTTACTTTGAATAATGACTTCCATTACAAACCGAAAATGAGCTCTATTAAAAAAAAAACTTTTAATATGACTAAAACTGGAGAATGAGTCAACTGCATAGGTAACTATACTAAAATATCGAATCAGTCTGATCCGCTCAATAATATTTACAACCTCACAAGGAGAGATACCAGATTCCACCAGAATTTTAGTACCTATAAAAGAAGTGTGTATTTACTAATAAACAAAACATGATTCGTAACTAGTATAATTGACGTCATAAATTGCTTTCCATGAGGTGGAATGTCACTTGGCTTACAGCGATGAGGTCTATTTTGCTTTCAAGACTAGTGTGTGTGACAGTTATATAGTTTCGTCATGGTTAATTGAATGACTTTTTCATGAAATCATGACATTGGAGAACAAATCTAATCTAGAGAGATGTATTAATGATTCTAATTCTGTAAATACATATATATTTGTTATGGTCGCGAATCATATTTCGATCAAGATATAATCTGACACTGAGCTGCAAATTGCGAAAAACGAAACAAAATTTGAATTTCGCGGGCTTCCACTGCGGATCCACTTTATTGCGAATTGTTGTCAAAAGTGAAAAAGTAATTACGAGATCAACTATACATCAAATGAATGAACCTTGAACACATTATAAAATGTTGATCACAGTAAATAAGTGTCTTGTATAGTGGTGGAACCAGGCGTAAACTAAAAATAAATAGTTTATTTTATAATCCGACAATTATGGCTGGATACTCTACGAAAAACACATAGATTATGTATTTTAACAGCATAGCCTTTTATGTATAAAATAAAAATAGATAAATCTATCATATTCTGCCCGTGGAAATTATTTTTTGATTTAAGGCTACCGCAGACAGGTGCGATGCGATACCGCGACGTGACTAGTAGAACAATTTCAATGAAAACTTCATGGAAATTGATCTACCAGAATCGCGTAGCACTGTAGCGTCGCGCTTGTCTGTGGGAGCCTTAAATATCTTAATTCGACGTATCTTGTGAAAAAGTCTTATTTTGTTTCAGAACAGTCACAAAATATTTATTTTTCATTTTTTTTTTCTTTGTATTATTTTTGAAACTGTAGAAGTAGAAATGCAGGCAGATTCTTGTTCCATGAAATTTATAAATAACTAGAAATACTAATTGTGTATGTAAATAATATAAATAATAGTTATTGTTTGGTTTTTCGTACTACAACTAAGATTATCTGTTCATTACTAAAATAAATTAATGTTATGTTTAGATATAGGGATGTACTTAATAAATATTTTATGAAAGGAAGGCTTTCTACCTATAACCACAATACTATTTATTGCACAAGAAAGACATAGGTAATAAGCTAAAATATTATAGGTGCCACACTTTTTATCGGGCCCTTTTTCAAAATGATTTAGTTTTAAATAAGCTATTCAGGGCCATGAAATATTTTACCTCTCTGCATATTTTTTTGCATTTATAAGCATCCATTAGGTATTATAGCTGCTAGGTAAATTTAAATATAAAGTCAACAATACGACAATAAATTAAATTGCGTATAACTAATGCCGATCCTAGTCTGCATAAAAAAATTAAATCAAATAAGGCTAGTAAAAGATTCGTAAAACTCATCTTATCTGGCCCATCACTATTTTTAGTTTATTTGAAAAAAACACTGATTTCGATGTTAGAATCGATAATTTCCAAAAAAAAAAATATTAATTGGTTTTGTCAGTGTATTCATTTATTGTCGTACTGTGGCCTCCAAGTTGTATACAAACCTCTTATAAGTCGGTTTTCGCGAATTGTGTGTCAAAATAGAAAGCCGTATAACGTGTCTTGACTAAAAAAAAATACAAAAATTTGCGAAGTCTAAAAAACAGTACAATTTGGAAAAAATACAAAATAATTTCAACTTTACCTTGACTGAGAAGATGGTGGGAGAGTGTCTAAATACCGAAAAAAATAAATAACATAACACTTAATAAATAAATAACTTAAATCTAAAGAAATTGTTTTGTAATTATTTACATTGCAGCGTAGTCGACAGTAAATCGAATACTGTGCGGAAATAGTAATAATTTAAAATAAATATTATTTAAATGCAGATATACAGTCATTTTATTATAGTATTTCCTAATTCTACGAAGGTGAAACTTGCTTATGAACTGTTAAAAAGTAAAACAAATTGTTTTTTTTTTTTTAATTAAAGTGTTAGAGTGCAAAGGACCGAGAGGAAAAACCCAGAGGTCGCCCTCCGGAACGCTGGGTAGACGAAATAGAAAAAAAATCATAGGCAAAGACTGGATGCTCAAAGCCAAAAATAGGGAAACCTGGAGAAAATTGGAGGAGGCCGGTACCCGAACAGGGACCATAACCTAATTCAAGTGTTTTTTTGTTTTTTGTTTTAATAATCCACTTGTTAATTATAAGTTTTGGTTATGGAAATAAAGGCTATTTTATTTAAATATTTAAGTGTGAAGGAAAATGACGCCACTGGCTAAACAAAATAAAGATGAATATTGCATGAACAAAATTGTATAACAAGCAGATTTTTTCTGTAGTTTCATAAATGTTATGATAATAACTGTGCACACACATTATTATGTGACACTTATTAACATAAGCTACAAAGCACCTGATAAATACTTTTCATTAAAACCGGCATGACTTAGTTGCCATACAAAAATATTCACGTCCCACAAGTCCCCCGTCACACCATAAAAAACCCTAACTGTCCAAAACGAGTCTGAGAACCTTATGTTCATATTCGTATAGGCGAATGTGAGCAAGCGTTTCATAGGAATATAAACCTTACTGTGTTAAAAATGAGATTGATATTCGTTTGAAACGCTGACATTACTTAGTAAAGTAATTTCAAAGTGCGATCTGTAAATCTAGCCCTGAGTAATAAACTCTAAATCTCACCCAAATTGAACACCTACACGCACATTATTTGCATCAACAACAAAAATTCACCAAACTCCAATTTTATCATATAGGTTACCACTAGCCCAATTGGCTTGCTTTAGCCGATATCGCCAGTAGATACATCCGAGCCTTACTTTAGAAACCCTAAATTAATTGCTCTGTACTATAGGTTGTTGACGGATATGATTTGGTTGATCCAGCCGATGAATGAGGACACCTTCACGTAGACTCCTGGTACATCTTGCCGACCGCAGCCGAAACCCCAGGAGACCAGCCCCACTAGTTCGTAAAAGCCATCGTCTTGGCATACTAGGGGACCGCCGCCGTCGCCCTGTGAAGATAATTTTAAGCCATGATTTATAGGTACAAAACATGCGAAAGGGAATTGGATATTACGAGAAACTAAAAATGCTAATCCAAAAAAACAATTAAGCTAAAACTCGTTGACCGCAGTCTTGGATAGCTTCTTACACTATTCCGAAATCGTTTCTATTTTTTAAATATATTTTGGGCCACATACCTATTACTTGTACCACACTACAGCCTACCTACCTAATAGTCTGGTTATTTCATTGCATATTGTTATATTGGTCAACCAAATAACAGCTAACATGAAATTTGACGGAAAAGTCAAAATTTGGCGATTGTGGCGCCATCTACATCCACGCGTGTGAACTACGCATCACACTGATTTTACGCCAAATCCTGCATCGCGCAAAAAGAGTTTACCACGCGACTAGCTTAATAGGTACATTATAACGACGTCCCCGATCAATCGTCGCGCGTCGGGGAGGAGCCCATCAGAATCAACACGATCTGGTCACAGGATCCTCCCTTTTCTGAGGAGGATGAGTGAACTTTACGCTCTCATCGTACAATCGTAGGTTGAACAGCTATTTTGTTAAATGGATGGCGCTGATTCGGTTACGGTTCCCGGACATTTTTTAACCCACTATTCGCCTAAAACCAGTAACGCGAATTGCGATTTTCCGATTCGTTTCTCTTGAGCCGTTACAGTTGAGGAGAATACGGAATAAATATATGTTCAAGCTCAGAATAAACTGTCTGTGCTGTCTCCGAATTTCCCCGCAGTTCAGCCCGAAATTGGATTGAATTTATTCTTCACGTTAGTTGCATCCATATCGCTGTTACTTTTTGGGGAGCAACGTTTGCAAGTGATGGTGGGCAACAACGGATATTTTAAACTTCACCTCGGATATATTATATTACGTTATCGTGTGTCCATTCATACAAGGAGTAGGTAACTTTGTTGACTTATCCAGAAAAGCTTAACAATTTAAAGAATTTAGGACGCAAGTGCAAGATCACACGTGGCGTGCTCGCTACGTACACGCAGCGAGAGCGTAAAAACAATCGCCTCGTTTGAATTATCACCAGTATGTATGATAGGCCCTTAATGTTGTCATATTGCTAAATGTTGCTCTACAAAAAGGAACCTTTAGCAAGGTTTTTATATTACTTTTCTGCTACTAACCTGACAAGCATCGTTTCCGGATTCACCACCGGCACAGAAGGAGCTAGCCGGCAGGATGAAGATCTTCTCGGTGACCGCGTTGACCTTACGGATGCATTCCGCGTCGCTGACTATCGGCAGTTCTGCCTCGCGCACTCGTAAGGGGATGGGACCCGCTGGGAATTGAGGACAAGTCAGATTTTTATAGTAAACTAAAGTTGCATAATAAACAAGTTATTTCAGCATTTAGAAAGAAGAAAGAAAATACGTTTATTTACGGTAAACATGACGCAAAAAAAGAACAAAATAAAAAAAGAAACAAGTTGAGGGAAATTATGCGTCACATCCACGCAAAACGGCCATCGCTCAGCATAATTCTGGGACCCTATGCGAGACAGAGCTCCAGCGCTGGTTTTCAGCGACAGTCGGCGTTGACTTGATGACGTCGACCGGTGCAGCAAACAATGAGATATAATTAGGTGTCGCTTAGTTAAAACAAGCTTAAGACGCCAGCTTATATAGTTACTGGTTTTGTTGTATGACCTGGTTTATATTACTGTGTTGTGTCGTGATGCCTTCTGACGCAGTGTTAGCCAATCAAAACTAGTTGTGATTTGTCGTAGGTAGTCCTGAACAGATTCGTTTGATTGGCATCCCGCGTCACGAAACACGACAAAATAATGTGTCGGTGGAAGCACGGAATAGATGAGGTGGATGTCATCGCTGCGCGCGGTCACATTAAACAACACCCTTGTTCCAATGTTATTCCGTCTATTGTTATTCTGTTAATAGTGTTGTTGGGTTCTAAGAAGTACCGATTATGAGCCCAGATCAATCGATAATGCACAGATTATCGATTGATCTGGGCTCATAATCAAAAATTTCATTCATATTCTAACTCCTTCTGTTGAGATAAGACGGCCTGATCCATCCGCTTCGTTAGAAAGATCAAATATATAATTTAGATAGGAAATAAAGAGTATCAACTCACTTTCTCCCATGTACCCGTAGCCGGTGACAGTGCATCGCTTGCCGGCAGCGTGGCTCACTCCTCGAGCCGGCAGACAAACCAGACACACTCCTGTTGAACAACACAATTCAAGAGATATTGTATTCATCAGAAACGCCTGTGAAATTCTAATGTAAATACTTATCCGTCTTATCACAAAACGAGTTCTAAGTTTAGTTCAAGCTTTAATCTGTCAGTCAGTCATTGCGTTTTGAATTTTATATCTTCTGAAGTAGAGTTCAGTACCTAATCAAAAATACAACTTAGACTAGGTTGTAGTCAGGTTTCGTATAATTTTAACTGTTTCTTCTTCTAAGGTTCGAAGCGAGATATACCTTCTTCAAGCATTGGGCTACCAACTGCAAAGATAATTTTTCAAATCGGACTGGTAGCTCCAGAGATTAACGCGTTCAAACAAACAAACATACAAAAAAAACTAATCAGCTTTATTATTCGTTTATAGAAACTTCACTGTCTCGGAGGTTTGGGCTGGGACTAAAATTAAAACTTGTTTTGTAATGAAACGGTAAATATGAATGAGATCATATAAAAGTCTTGATTTAAATGTAGGAGCCATGGATTGTGATTAAATTATTAACTGATTAGTAATTAGGGAAGTGTTTTTGCAAAAACACTATTTTATAATTTCATTAATTGTGTGGCCAATTCCGTTTTACATTCGTAGGTGATATAGAGTTGAGCCTGGGTCCTGGCCTCAGAGGCTCTCGGGCCTCGACTAAGGGGGCTCCTAAGCGCATGCTTGGAGAGGGGCCAGTTCCCGCTTCGTTGGAAGGCGGGGCGCCCTGCGGACTCTCCATCCGCTTACCGGCCCATAGTGCTGCTCGACGAGGTGGGCAAGCTCTTTGAAAGAGTCATTGCAGACCGCCTCGTCGGGCGGCTGGTGCGGGTGGGGCCGGATTTGGCTGAGAGCCAGTTTGGTTTCCGCAGGGGGCGCTCCACGGTGGGCGCCATCATGCGCGTGCGAGCCCTCACGACGGGGGATGCGGTGGCTCGGGGTGGGGTCGTCTTGGCGGTGTCTCTAGACATCGCCAACGCCTTCAATACCGTGCCCTGGAGTTGCATCAGGGAGGCACTCCGGTATCACCGGATGCCGACCTACCTCTGTCGTGTGGTCGAGGCCTATCTGGCGGACAGGTTCATTATCTACCCCGGTCACCAGGGAGAGTGGAACCGGTGAGAGATGTCGTGCGGTGTCCCACAGGGATCGGTCCTGGGGCCGCATCTGTGGGACATCGGATACGACTGGGTGCTGCGCGCCGACCTCCCCAATGGCGTCAGCGTCGTCCTGGCGCAGGGGAGGTCGCACCAGGCGGCGGTCGAACTAGCGACACACGGGGTTGCGACAATCGTGGCCAGAATCCGGCAGTTGGGACTCGAGGTGGCCTTGCACAAGTCCGAGGCCATGTGTTTTCATGGTCCTCGGAACGCGCCACCGTCGGGTTCCCAAATAACGGTAGGAGGGGTTCACATCGGAGTCGAGTCGACGATGAAGTACCTGGGACTCGTCCTCGACAGTCGGTGGAACTTCGTGGAGCATTTCCGACGTTTGGCTCCCAGGCTGGACCGGGCCGGGGCTGCCTTGAAGCGGCTCCTGCCCAATCTAGGGGGTCCAAACGCCTCCTGCCGGAGGCTATACGCGGGGATCGTGCGGTCCATGGCCCTGTACGGGGCACCGGTGTGGGCGCGTTCCTTGAGGCGGCGGCCTGCCCGCCGGTTGAACGCGTCCCAGAGGGTCATGGCCACCCGGCTGGTCCGGGGATACCGCACGGTCTCCGGAGAGGCGGCGAGCCTCCTTGCCGGATTGCCGCCATGGAGGCAAAAGTCCTCGCGCATATTTGGGAGTGGCGCGAGGAGGCGAAACGCCGGGGCTTGACTCCGATGCCGCGAGAAATCGCGGCACAGCGGACAGAGCTCCGACGGGATCTCATGGCGTCATGGAGAGTGCGATTGTCGCAACCCAGTGCTGGGCACGCCACTATTGCGGCGATAAGTCCCCTCTTTGAGGAGTGGCTGGAGAGGCGCCACGGCGTCCTCACCTTCCGCCTGACGCAGGTCCTCACCGGACACGGCTGTTTCGGGAGGTACCTGTTTCGGATAAGGCGGGAGGAAACGCCCGGGTGTCATCACTGCGCGGATCGCCCGGAGGACACGGTGGAGCATACGGTGGAGGTATGCCCGGCTTGGGCAGAGCACCGCCGTGTCCTCGTGGAGGCGATCGGTGGCGGGGATCTCTCGCGTCCGGCCCTGGTCCAGGCCATGGTACGGAGAGAGAGGGCATGGGAGGCCGTCACCTCCTTCTGCGAAGCAGTAATGCTCGCGAAGGAGGAGGCGGAGCGCGTGAGGGAAAGGCAAATTTCGCGCCCTCACGCCCCTAGCCGCCGCAGGAAGAGACGCCCTGGGCGTCGGGAATCAATTGCTGATTCCCGGCCACCGTAGGCGCGGGCTTGCGGACGGTGAGCAATGGGTAGCTCGACGTCCGGTAAGGACCAAGCCCGTGTCGACGGCGCGTTGTGTTCCACGCGCGCCTCAAAGAGATGTCAGCGAATGAAGGGGTCCGATGAGACCATTGCCTGCCGGGGTTGCGGGTAAGTCCGAAAGGGATACCGTGGCCCCCTGGCATTGCACAGGCAACAGAAGGGACACGGGTGGGTTTTAGTCAGTAAGAGTCTGACACGCCCTCCCGCTCCACCCAGAGCGGGAGGAGTCATTTGATGAAAAAATTTGAATTTGACATTGAAAAAAAAAAAAAAAAGGTGATATAGAGTTGTACACTGTTGTGTATCTCGATTTATTTATTGAATAAAACACAATATAATTCGATATCACTAAGTAAAATCAAATCACCCACCTTCTTTAAGTTCAGCCTTTCCGTGCAGCTTCAGTAACGCTATATCGTTGTCCAGGGTCTGGCTGTTGTGGTTGTGATGTATGTACGTCGTGGCGACCCTCAGCGTCTGGGCGCCAGGGGAGCCGTACTTGCGCGTCAGGTCGTGGTCGCCCACTCGCACGTAGATCGCGTCGCCAGAGCGGACGATGCTGGCAAATGTTGGAAATAAGTAACAAGGACGGAATAGTTTAGCCTAATCTGCTTTTTATTTGGAATATATAAAATGTATCCTCTAAAAACTTGTTGACCTTCCAATGATGTAAGCTTTTTAATTAATGAGCTTCTTTTTAACTTTCTAGCCTTCTCTTACAGTTGGTCGCAGTGACTAAGCTAGGGGGACCCCTACTAAATGGCTTAGGTTAGGTTAGAACTTCGAACTGTGACCAACCGCGCTATATCAAAGTTGGTCGCCATTGCTTGGCTATGTGAATAGGAGTTACGTGTATACTAGAAAAAAAAAAATTAAAAGGACTTAAAAAAAGACATCTCCCACAACACCATCGTCACCTCTGCCTAACCGGCGTGATGTTATTGAGTGTTGTGAGTATACTCACTTGGTGACACAATGCGCGGCAGTGAGCACCCACTGCGTGCCGATGAGCGCGGCGCCGCAGAGGTACTGGTTGAGCGAGTTGATGAGCGCCACCTGCCAGCACCACTCGCCGCGCTCGCCGTCCTCGCCGCCCATCACGCGGCCCGCGCGCCGCGCTGTGCGGGACGTCGTGCCTGGGACACGCGCAGATGTTCTAGATTCTAAACTTGAATGAAACTGAACGCGATCGGCACATCTAACCGCGTTCTAGAGCTGTCAGTGTCAACATTTTTGTGGAATTTAGACACTGACAGCTCTTGAACGTAGTTTAGAGTATGTGCTGATCGCGTTCAGTTTCATTGGTGAAATTCGCCCTTAGGCCCGCTTGCACCACAAACCACTAATGCCCGCTTTAACCAACACTAGAAAACACCTTACTTAACTCCCAAATATTATTACACTGTTGAACTTTGATCTCTGTGTTGAAAATCCAACGGTGCGTTTTTATTTAGGCATTTATTTTGGTTCCTGGTGAAAAAACCGGCCACTAAACCAAAGAGGCAGTCAGATTCAAGACTTGGGTCTATAAGCACTAAGTCCACTAGCAACTTGACTAGCTATCAACACTTCTGGATATCGACTTGGAAAGATTCATAGACCGGATTTTAACTTTACTTTGCCCAGTAACTTAAGCGTCGCATACAAATAAAGAATAATATTCGTATGCGACGCTTACGCTTAGTGAAGTAAAGTCAAAGTGCGATCTGTGAATCTTGGCCTAACTGTTTTCATACTGAAACCAGTTTAACAATGCTAAACCCTAGATTTGATGCGTTACCTTTGACTCCGCACACGTATTTGTTGTATTTCTCAGTTGAAGACAGCGTTGTGCCGTAGCTCGGCTCGTATGGTGCTGAAATACGAAGAATGATAACATTTAATTGAAATCTAATATTTTTCTAGTATTATTAGTAAGAGTATCTAAATTAAACATTAATTGATATGGGGTCTATAAATGCGGCCGCTTAGAAAGGAAAATTCACACAGAAGTAAGCATTAATAAGCAGGAATATGATACGTGAAAATATTTAGTGGCCGTGTCCTAACCGAAAGTGATTGTCGCGCAAACTGTACGCGATCGTCGCGCTGAGATCAATGATGACGTACTCGCGTGATCAATCAAGTTTCGATTGTACGTCATAATTCATGTATACGACCACGTATTCGCGCAATAATCGCTTTCGGTTAGGACATAGGGTTGCATTAAAATCAAGCAATTTTTACTACTCTATCACCAAAAACAAATACCTACATTCAATTTGACTTAATAGAACGTTATTTTGTGGTTCACCAATAGGCGTGGTATGCGTGTTCGCAAGCGCCGTGGTGTAATGCTGGTAGGGGGGCGACGGCTGCGGCAGCGGCAGCGGCGCCGTGTCATTGGCGGGCCGGCCCCCCACCACTTCCAGCACCTTGGACTTGGGGGCACAGCATTGGGTGCCTGCCTTCTTGCACTTGAATACGTCTGTCATCTCCGCGTTGCCTGTGGAAATAGTTTGTATGAGTTTTTGCCTAAAAACCTAGCATTTCATGTGTTGCAGAAATTACGAGTATCCTACTGATAATTCAGAAAGGTTGGTCTTAAAGTAAGCTGCTGCAAGCAACTGTTTAAGCTATTTTATCATGGGATAAACTGCACTTCAGCAGAGGTTAGAAAGACCAAGTTTATTTTAGACATTAACAACCCTACATTGACTGGTCTCACTGTAGACTGGCGTGGTAGATGCAAACCATTTAAGGTTTACATTACAAGGCCTCTTGAATTAGTGACGCCCAAGGCTTTACATTATCATTACCGGATGCCGCTGTATACCGGTATTTTACATGGAGCGACTGCCTATCTGACCTTCAACCCAGTGGCTGCCTGGGTTACTTAGCCTTATTTTCCCTGTCAAGTGGATCTCTAATACCATCAAAGGATTGAATCCAAGAGATTGCTGTACAGCATCTCAATACTCACGGAAGCAGGTGAAGGACAACAGCGACACGATGCAGGAGCCGGGACAGTCTGGGCGAGGGTCTGCAGGTGCTGGAGTCGTGGTGGTAGTCGTGGTGGTGGTGGTCGGGCGGCGAGTGGTGCGTGGTGGTACTCTGGAGGTTAAACGTATGTTCTGTATTAACGAAACCACTGTTTTGTCGGTTTTGAGACATAATATACGTGTAGTCATGGTCAAGTTGGGTAAAATCGACTGTGCTAGTAAATTACTGACTGGTAAATCTTTGAAATTAAATGCGCATTTTCGTATAGATTGAGCTGTCACGGATGGAGAAGAAGAAGGTACTCGTTACCAATTGTAGAAGCTCAAGGCTTCAGTTTACACCTTTGGTTCGACGAAAACGAGCAGAATTATTACAACGAAGTATTCTTTTTTTTATCAATCGGTTTTTCTACTTGACAAATTAAGTTAGCTGCAGAATAACGCTATGAGCTCGGAGCTTCGCAAACTTCTTCTTTGAGTTGCATTTTCTGTGGTTCTTTATTTTGAGCATGTGGCTCACTGACTTAGCTTCTCACAAGTCTACACCCTGTTATTAACCCGCACTGGGTGCCATCGCGCATGGCGTACCTAGAGGAGACCGAGTCCCAGCAGTTGGAACATTATAGTCAGATTATTTACAATCACGAGCACAAATATTTTACTCAAACGAATTATTTAAAACCGATTTTCTCCTAAATTTTCAACCGACTTCGAAAAGGAGGTTCTCAATTCGGTTTTAAGACTTTTTTTTTGTATGTTTGTTACGCGATTACTCCGCCAATTATGAATTGATTTTGATGTTTTTTTTTTTTTGGTAGTGCCTACTTCAGAAGTGGTCCCATATAAATTTGGTCAAGATCTGATGAGGGGTTTTTGAGTTAGCGTCAATAATATGTGGACCATATTCTAATAGTTCCTGTCACTGTAATTTACTTTACTTTATTAAAAAAATTGTGGGGGTTTTGTGTAGGTACCACAACAAAAAAATGAAAAAGTTCAAAGTTATTTTTCACTTTGTAGTGTTTTTTTTTTGGAAGTTAGTTTTATTTTTTGTGATAAAGTTTTTATAGTGTTACGAACATACATACCTAATTTATAGAAATCATACTAATAAGTCTATTCTCAAAGATGCAATTTTTATTTCAAGATATAAATGCTTTGAATGGTATAATAATCGTACGCTGCGTGGTACATACCTAGTATTGTCACAGCATATGTAGCCTTCAGTGTTGCACTCGGTGCGGTGCAGGATGACCGCCGGGGGGCTGCAGAAGGCGGCCATGATGTTGTGCATGCAAGAGCCTGGACACCGCGGGAGCGGGGGCTGGAAACACAAGGGCATATTGTTAGGGGTCTAAAATTTTGTACAATAATCTTTCCATGTTTTATATATTGAGATACAAGAGGTCATATGCACTTAGGACAGATGGAACTTACTTAAAATGTCTAAATCTTCGTCACAAGTTCATAACTTTTCTCAGTATAGTATGAGATGGGAGAACCGACACAGAGAATGGCACAACGATCGCATAAAGAATGGCTAATGAGGTCAAAATGTTTTGGTATGGAGGACGCGCAAGGTGCAGCGTGAGTACAGCGACCCACAAGGTGGGCTGACCACCTTGTGGGTCGCTGTACTCACTTTTGGAATCGCAGGAATATGCCTGATACGGGAATTGGAATACCAGTTATTTTGGCGCAATTTAGGGGGGAGACCTATGTCCGGCAATGGACATTGATGGTGAATACAAATAATCACTCCGCTCAAGCACCATTACCTTCCGAACCCTTACCGGCGTGGGCGGTCGATGCGTGGCGGGCCGCCTGGTGGTTGTCTCCGCAGCTTTGTTCTCGGTGATGCAGCACACACCCTCGTTGGGACACACAGCATCCTCGTCCACGTTGTCACAGAGCAAGGAGAACAGCCCTGAGATGCACTCTCCGCGGCACTTGTGACCTGGCCTCTGCTTTGGAGCTGGTGTTGTTGTTAGCTGTGGGAGCGAGCGTTTCAAATATTGTTAGTTGTGAAGAATTTAAATGAACATTGAATAACCGCCAGGTGGGTCCAGAGAACCGTTGCAGTTTCTCTCTCACTTTCTCCCTTCTGGGAAGTATCTCACGAGTCAGTTCCCTGGATATATACAGGTGCACCAGTGAGGTTTATTCTGTTATCGTTGCTTCTGTTTCTTAATAAATAAGTAAAAGTAAATAATTACCGCAGTAGTCGGCCGTTTAGTCGAATACTTCTTCTCGTTGGGCACGACCAGGTCTGGGGGAGGTCTGTCTCCGTAGTTGTCCTTCGAGACGCAGCAGAGCCGACCCTTGACGCAGAGGTCCGGGGAGTCGAGGTAGGCCTCGCAGTACTGAGACAAGCGAGCCTCCACGCATACTCCAGGGCAGGCGATGTTACCTGTAACGTGATGGAAGTCGTGTGGAGTAGAGAAGAGAAAGAGTATTCTATTCTCAGGTTGTATGACATCGATTTCTGGATAGCAAAGATTGAGTAGGTAGTAAAATAATCGAATGGAATGAAATAAATAGAATACTTAAGTCGTAGTTGTAAGCTGCTAGAACGATAAATGAGAAGGTTAAAATCATCTTCTTGACTTCTTGTAATAACAAACAGCGATCACTAATTCGTTTGCCAAGCGTGATACACATGGCAGTAGTTAGTTAGATATTATAGAATATACTAATCTCGCTTTTTATGTGTCTTCCAGTAGGTAGATACTATGATGGTCCATCATCCATCCAGCCTTACGTAGTCTTTGTATACTCGCGCGTCATAATCTGAGGGTGTCTTCGAAGGTAGTAATTACCTATACATTAACCGTTTCACGGTGTCCACGCCAGAACACATCTGCTCCAACATCTATTACATATTTTCTCTCAAGCTTACTTGTCCTGTGGGGCCATTCCTACTACTTCTTTTCTCTGTCAGATGTGTCGAAAGAATTGATTAATCCTAATAGTTAATAGGGTGTACCTAATAATTACCACTGTTTTTGTATTTGTCTTGCGGCGCCTGCGTGGTGGGGTCGTCGTAGTCTTCATCAGATACCGTCGTGTACCGCGTCGGCCGCGGACGCTGCGTCGTAATCATGGTCTCATTATCTGAAAGATTACGTTATTATCATTATAGGTTTGTAGGAAAGGAGCTGTATGATCTAGTGTTCAGTTACGTTAAGGGCATGCGTAACCTGTGGCATTTGGCAGTGTTCTCCTGTCTCATACGATAATAAACTGGGATCACAAATAAGTCTGTCTGTGTGGCGTGACGAAATTAACATTTATTATAGATACATGTTTGAGCAAATAAATAATCTCAGATCAAAACAGCACATTTCGTTGGGGTTTATTATAAGTAGTGTTTGGTATAGTGGACGTGAATAAGAGAGCCTCATCCTCTTTTTTATAAGGACAGCACGTATAATTATAAAGTGTAAAATCATTAATTATTTCTTATTACTTTTATGTTCTCTTTGATTCTATTTGAAGTTATTAATATTTAGCTTTTAAATGCTGTGAATAACACTATTGTTTACATAATTGTTAATTTTAAGGTTCATTGTTTGTATTCTCTATGTGAAATGCAAAAATAAATGTGAAAATTTCTTCCTCCTGAAAATATGTAATGTTTTCTTCCTTATGTGTATGCCAACCTGTTTGTATTCGGTAGAAGTCCAACAAAATCTTTCCAACCGAAGGGCATTAAGTAAAATAACAAATCCATCTTACTGTTAGTCTCGTCAGCACAGCACTTCATGGAGGGACTGGGGCACTCCACCTCCTCCAGCACCTCGTTGCACAGCAGCGCCGCGAGCGCGTGCATGCAGGTGCCCGGGCAGTTCTTAGCCTCCATCTGTGTGTCCAGCGTGTCGAGTAGACCTGGAAGGTTGAGAAAATTGTGGGTTATAGAAATAATTTCTTTAATTTAAGTGATTTGAATCTTGGAGATTCTCGTCATTCAACCTACGAGTAAACCTAGTTTTAGTCTTATCCTAGTGGGTGATGAATTTGTGCAAAAAAATCTTTGTGTCTTCTTTCTTCTTCTTTTGTTCCACCAGAGCTGTGTGAGAGAATTATTGCACCAAAATAATTACTTAGGTTTCAAAATGGAGCAGTATTGTTGTGAGTCTTTTCCTCGCTCATTCAACATTATTCCACACAGCTCTTTTGGAAAGCCATCCACTGACCATAGGTTGGTCTTAAGTCGAGAAGAATTGACTTGCGTAATCAGTAATCTAAGGTCAATAACAGCTGCAGTGTAAAACTGTCGTGTCATTATTTTTTACTTCTCGCACACAATAAGGTACAGACGCCAGCAGGTCAACCTACCCGAAACTCTCAAATTTTCCAATCAACTTAGAATCTTATACTTTTGCAATAAAGTTAAAAATCTATTAAAGAAATTTGACAGATTTTAGTAGGGTGATGTGCTGGCGTCTGTACATAGGCGAACTTAATGCCTTAGGCATTCACTACCAGTCAACCAAGGGTGGTAAAGAGTTTAGATGGCAGGTGCTCTGTTTGAGAGGAGATAATAATAAAAAAAAAATATAAAATCAAATAATTAAACAGTTTAAAATGTAAGGTTTATTTCCTATTCCATTCGAAATGCGGCACCCTCTAAATATGGCTCTCTGATAAACAATCCGTACTCTACTTTCTCGTACTGCGATATTGAATTTCCATTACAAACAGAACCTATTGGTCCCTATCATGATTCATGAATAGAAATACAAAGTACTAGGCTAAACTGTGCCATCTGGTCTAACTGGGCCATCGTCCTTAATTACTGTCAGGCCTAATTTCCGCGTAATTTGCAGCCATTTACAAAAATGGCAGGCGCCGTGCCCGTTAGTATCGTCCGCATTCTGTGCACGCATTGCGCCTGCGCCGGCTAGCGGCTGTTGTACGAATGTGTGCTATACGAGGAGAGGCGAGGCGACGTGTACTGTTATAGGGGTGAAGAGTTCAGTAATCTGTAGGTGATGTTAGAACTAGATCAATCTTATAAGTTAATTACTTCTTGAATACTTTAACTACTCTACTTATGTAATATTTTTCTATCCCTTCGTACTGTACAGCTGGAGCCCGCTGTAAGTACCTATCGCGTTGTTCCTTAAGTCTTAGATCCTTACCTACTTAATGCTATTTCTCTATATTATTATGTGCACTGCTATTGCTATTTTCAACAGACTTCAAAAAGGAGGAGGTTCTCAATTCGGTTGTATGTTTTTTTTTTTTTTGTGTTTGTTACGCGATTACTCCGCCATATATGAATAAATGTTGATGATTATTTTTGTTTTTGGTAGGGCATAGTTCAGAAAGGGTCCCATATAAGTTTGGTCAAGATCTGACGAGGGGTTTTTGAGTTAGCTTCAATAATATGTATTTCTCCCACCTAGTATATGTGGATGATGTTCTAATAGTTCCTGTCACTGTAATTTACATAGCAGGTAGGTAGTGGTATTCAAATTTTTGTGGGGGGTTTGTGTAGGTACCACCACTAAAAAGTGAAAAATAAAAACTTTTTTTACAAAAATAAAACCGACTTCCAAAAAAAAAACACTACGATGTGAAAAATAACTTTTATTTCGGAAGTCGGTGGCAAAAAACAAAAATACAAAACCAAAGACACCGACTTCCGAAATCAAAGTTATTTTTCACTTGTAGTGTTTTTTTTTGGAAGTCGGTTTTATTTTATAAAAAAAGTTTTGTAAGGTTACATACATCGCAAGATTTATCTTTCAAAGTACCACGTTATGCTAGTTAGTTCATTAACCTTCATAATTAAGAAGGGTGTCAAAAGTGTATTAACTATCATTACATTCATATGTTGCCGTTGTGTGAGAAAATAAATCTAATCAATGTAAGTATCGCCCAACACAGATAATCCCAAAAGTAATTTTACTTCCCTCCACTTCCTCACTACCCTCCCAAATCACTCAATAAATAACATCAACCGGCCTTCAAATAACCAAACCTAATCTCATCTCGTCTCATAACATCGCCCGTAACCCGCACGGCTACATTCCTCAAGCCCCATGGTGCTCTAAAACGGAGTGCCGTTAGCTCCTCCCGTCCGATGGATGGGTGACCGTCCTCCCCCTGCCCCCTGCCTGCGCCCGCGACGCCCAGCGACCTCACGCCACTGACACAGAATTAGTCGGAGCCAAATGAAAGGAAAACAGACGACGACCTCGTTGATAAGCGGCAGCGGGTTTTTGCACATCGCAGTTTTTGTTAATTGTCGTTTAAACTGAGTGGATCCTGCGATACAGGGTTTCCTAGTGTGGGATCCAGTGTCACATTTAAATAATGTGAATAAACTTATTAACTTGAACTTTTTAAACATAACGTAATTATCGACTTGTATTCTTGAAGGACTAAGCAAAGCCCAGAGGTAAATAATACACCCCATTGCGCTAGTTTTGGTCATGAACTTCAGTCCCATGTAATAAATAGGCTCTACAAGATCCGGTAGATCAACGTCATGTCTAACATTTTAGAGTTGTTTACCTTATATTGAGAAAATTCGACTTCACAGTTAAGTATTACATGAAAGTATGTATCTAGGTAATGTAGATGCTGGCAACACCAGCCAATCGTGCAAACCAGCAAATCATGGTTCGTTTTATCTTTCGCAGTAAACAAATTGAACAAAAACGTAAAATACTTTTTCGTTCAATTTGTTTTATTTACTGCACTGCGTAATTTCGCTTCTTATCCTCTCTTTTTCTCATGAATTACGCCAGTTTCTGGTCGCAAACCGTTACCCGATGACCTAATGCGCGGCGGGCGGTGAAATCGACCGCAAGCGCCGAAAACGAAAGTAAGTACATGCGTGCGCGCACGACACTGGACGGCGACGCGGGACGTCGACTTCGCTGAAAGGGCGGCAGAAGCGAACAGAAGAGCACTGAAATTGAAAAATCACGCCTGCTTTTCACGAAGAGGTGCATAGGTGGCATAGGTGTACCAATTAGTACTGTAGGTGGTAGTCCCTTTCTTCTTCTATTGTCCGAAAATCATTATCCATAACAAGTTTGCTATAAACTTCAGTAACCTATAATTATGTCCAAAAATTCGATATTTTGTTTAACATAATTATCTTTCAGTCATAATATAGAGTAGGTACATAATTGAATCTCCTAATTTTGCATGAAATAAAGTCCTATGACCTTCCGAATGTTCATTTAGAATATAATTGTTAGTCCTAAAATGTTTGCTAAAAATTAGTTTTGAGTGACAGAAATGAATCGCTGTAAATCCGAATCCACGCAGTCTTGTCTGCCCTACCCCTAGAGAGTAATTAAGAATCGCGTAGGTGCGGAGGGGCGAGGTGGCCCGCGAGTTGAGGAGCAGGTGGTTGTTACGCTCGCCGCAGCGGCTGTCGCCAGCAAAATGAAGCAACGGTGGTGAACGTTAAACCATCTGCGACGATAAGCTCGCGTGGGACCGCCGGAGCCCCGCAGCGCTGGAGCCGTGACAAAAACCATGCCTGCTGCATGTTGGATCCTCGCTTGCATGCTGCATGTATGCTTGCTTGTCTTTTGTATATTATTGATTGTAATATTTATGACAAATAGATTTAGAGCATATTGTATTTAGGGATTTTAATTTTCTGGCATGTTATTATAAATGTGATATTAAGTTCGGGCAAGTTATCATTCGGACAAATGATGATTAGGACAAAAAAAATATGGCACTTTAGATTATGGATAAAAAAGTTAGGAAACACGATTAATAACCACAGTAGGTACATTTCGCCAGTTATGTTAAAATTTAATGGGATAGGCGGCGAGCCTATTGCCATCAACCGGGCACAAATCCAGACTCCGAGCTGCTTCTGAGAAATTCATAGCGCAGATATTGAAATATAATCAGCAAACGCAAACTTATCAAATAGCAAGCCTATCTGGCCCGGAGGCTTTAATTGGAACTAACGAAATCACTGAAAATTTACAGTACCTATTTGTAATGACCCTATTTGTAATTTGTACCCGACTGCGCTACAGCAAAGACAGGGTTAAGGGTCTAGAAGTATAACCCCTCATTAACCATTTGCTATTGTGACCGTTTGCTATCTGACCGTCTGCATGTGCGTTCCTATAGAATAACTCGGAACCACTATTATACCTATATACGATATGGGTGATGTTTCTTTGTCAAACTTGAAACCCCAAAGTAGATTGTTTTTCATAAATGCATCTAAATAGTAGGTCTGCTGCATAAATTGTGTACTTAATTTTTATTTTTCACGAATCAGATATGAGTTTCATTCATATGATTACCTCCTCGATGGATGCAGGTTACTAAATCGTCAGCCGTTATAGTCATCCACAGGAGCAGCTAGTAATATGTACTTAGCTATATTTCCAAATGAGTATTATAGTTTTTGCACAGCACTTTAAATTTTTATCTCACACACACATCATCATCATCTTCATCTCATGATCACATGGCATGGATCGCGTTCAGTGATGCCGTTTGTGAAGGAAGATTAATCACTATTACTAGTATGTAGTATTGTTAAGTTTGTGTCCTTAAGGAATACGTTTAGGTACAAAGTTGTAGAAAAAAACATACTTGGAGATAACCAACATAATCTCCGACATGTTTCCCTGAATTCGGAGAAAATCGACATGAGTCTCTGCCCAGAGTAACTGCAAAACCATTCCATACAACAAGTGGACTACCTGCCGCCAATTGGAAAACCTGCCAATTCTGTCACGAATAGCATTGTACCCGGTATTATAATGAACATAGCGAAATGGACAACAAACTAACTTGAAATTCTTGAAATTTACTGGACTTGTCAGATTTTTGTCATCTGTGTGTTTGGTGTGTGTGTGTTTGTTTGATATCAGAGAATTTTATAAAGTTATGATTACATTAATGTATCTAAAAACCACGATGTACAGAATATGTTCTGGTAAATAAGAAAACTGTAACTATGGCCAAACTATTGAATTAGGAAATTCCTGTAATGATAGTGATGATGATTTAATAAATAAATAAATCTAATAACAATGTATCTAACATAATACATAATCTTTGTTTCAGTATTATTTTCTTTTGTAAAATGAATATTAGTTTCTTTATAAATTGTGGTTTTAATTTTTGACAGTACCAACCTATCTAAATTGTAGTACATACTATTGAAAATTATTTAATTCTTTTTTAACTTTGTAGGTAATAATAGTAATTAAAAACTATCATAGTTTTAAAGTTATTTTTACAAGCTGTTATTTACTTTCACCTGTCCCGATGTCTGTTGGCCAATTGGGTCAGACTGACAAGTCGTAGGTCTCGAGTTCGATCCCAAGGCACGCACCTCTGACTTTTCGGATTAATGTGCGTATTATATAATTATCACTTGCTTTAAAAACGGTGAAGGAAAACATCGTGAGGAAACCGGCATGCCTGAGAGATATTTCTCGACGGCATGTGAAGCCAAGTCAGAGGCCCGTGGGCGGCTTTAAAACTCTGACACCAGGTTAGTTTACTAACCACACGAAAAGAAGAAGAATTGGGTCAAAACATTCTGTTGGTTAAGCATTCACTGACGCAAAGTTATGTTGGCGACACGATCGTGGGTGAAAAGTCCTTTGAATGAAAATTTAATGGTTTAAAGATAATGTTGACAAACGATTCATGGACCAATCGACTGTTGGTAAAACGTTTCAGTTTCCACTATGAGCCATGTCGCTTTAAGAGACATACGTGACAACTGTCTTGTTTTGTCACGTCCGTCTGTGTGTGTGGTAAGCCGCCGGATACGATGAAGAGTAAACATGTCTTTAGATAAGAATATACAGGGTGCTTGTGTTTGCGTAAGGCAATTTCATAAAATATATACCCACAAAAAGCTTTAGCTAAGTCTTGTAATAGTTTTCATGTTTAGTGTTTGTTCTTAACAGACCAATTTAATAAAAAATATGTTCCTTTCTCTATCAATTCATAAGAGAGAAATATTTATCAAATTTAGATAATTTAGATAAATTTATTCAGTTAACTTTTAGATAAATTTATTCAGTTAACTTTACAAACTTCTACAATAATAATTTTACATAGAGGCCTCCTTTTAAGTATGATAAATACCTGTGCTAGGAGACCCCGCTCTTCTAAAACTAGTAACAATAATAATGTAGGAGTGTACATACAAAAAAAAAATGAATTCAACTTAAATCTAGGAGGGTATGTGTCTGTGGAGGTGTGTTCGTTTGTGTGTGTTTGTGGGGTGTGGGTGTGTGTGTGTGTGGGGGGTGTGTGTGTGTGTGTGTGCAGGGTGCGTCCTCGTGTGTATCAACCACAATATTACTATGGGTATTCACAATAAAGTTTATTGAACTTAATATAATCAAATAAAACCACAAATCAATCAGTACTTATAATATTAATAATATTATTGATTGACTTGTGGTTTTATTTAAATTTGGAGTTCATCATCAGTACATATCAAACGCAACGTCTATCTATGCATAGCTTGGAAATCACTTCTTCGATTAGATAGATGATTATTTTGATACATAGATAAATTAAGTTAGTTGAGCTTAACATAAGTAGGTACTTGATAAAAACACAGTTCAATCAATAAAATATTAATAATATTATTGATTATGACTTTGTGGTTTCATTTAAATTCGGAATTCATCATCCTTACATCTCAGACCAAATAAAAAATCAAAACATAGCGCTGTCAACAGCGACTTGATGCTGGTTTCGTAAATATGTGTGCACTTAGTGATGTGTAGTTTGATTGTTAATGGTTATTAATGTGTGCGTGTGACCGTATATATATGCATAGAGTCGAGGTGCAGTTTTGGCATGCTTCACTGTATTGTTCGCAGCTCTATGTCTTGGTTTTTTATTTGGTCTGACCCTTACATATCAAATCTCCTATCGATAATGATTCTGGTTCTCTCAAAGTCTGTTCTCATCCTTCCTATATACAATTTCGTACGTACAATAGTCAAAGAGATCTAGACGTTCAGACTTTGCGCTATTCGTCTGTCTTTGCGCATATAACTCGAAAACCACTTATCCAATTTGAATGATGTTTCTAAATATAATGTTCCCAGGCAAAGTTTTTGTATATATTATTTTTTTATATTAATACATACCTACCTATGAGCAGCTGTGTAGCTATAATTCCAATTGAGTAGGTACGAGTAGGTATGTCAGTTTTTGCACAGCGCTGTCAGTTATATCTCATGTAGGTTTTTCCACGTATTTCCTTAAGGCCTTAGGCCAGTGACACTTGACATCAATCGCGTTCAGTGATACAGTTTGAGTAAGAAAATTAAACACTGCTTTATAGTAATGTCACGTTTGAGTTCTAAAGGAGTAAGACTAGGAAATTGTATGCTGTAGAAGGACGAACACAAAAGTCTGACTACCAGTCTTACCAAGAAATATCGCGTTATCCACTGGGTTTGTGGAGGTCAGATAGGCAGTCACTCCATGTAAAATACTGGTATTCAGCTGCGTCCGGTTAGACTAGACGCCAGCCCCAACATAGTAGAGTAAAGGCTAGGCAGAATGATTTAGAAGGAAGAAAATAGTCTTGGAGAGAACCAGAATCATAATCTCTATGACACTCTCAATGAACTCGATGAGAATAGAAATGGAGCCTTTGCCCCAAATCAACTGCAATGCTACTGCATACAGCAACTGGACGACGTCCCAATTGGTCACAAATAACGTTGTCTCCAATATTATGAAATTATCTGATTATCACGAGTTTTCTTTTTCAGTATCACTGGCATCTAGCCGGTTTTAGGATGATTTGACGCATTTATTTCTACTGTTCTGTACCCTAATTGCGTAATACACGATCAATTGGAATATAAATTGTTTTGAAACAAATAGCTAATCCATTTCTTCTTAAGTTCGAAAAAATATTTGCTCAACAACGTAAATAACGCAATGAATGATGTTGAACTGTCAACATGAAACAAGTTTGTAGTAATCGTTTACGAAAATGTGTTGCGTAAGTAGATAGCTGTTCTTATTCCGTGAGTGTATTTAACCGTTTGTATAAAATAAAGCTTCTATAATAATTTTGTAACTAAAAGACGATTAAAACTGACGACAACCTAGGAAACCTTCCAAAACTTTTAAATTCTGGGCGACCCTCATACGGTATAAAGTCTGTTTTAATCTCGTAGACTTTTCAAGTGATTATTGTTAGTTTTTCAATTTGGAGTTTGACATTTGCACCTGTCAAATTTAGAATAGGTACTTAATAATATATTATTACTAATGAAATTACTATAATTTACTATTAATTATTTGTTTCCAAAGCTATTATTAAATAAGTTTAGCCAAACTGCAGCCGATAACTATTTAATAATCAATAGATCAGCAAGCGGGTGCTTTCTACGGGGTCGATGACCGCGCGAAAGTCGCTGCCACGGCTATGATACAACTGCGCTGTGACTTCATGTGACGATGCCTCGCGATTCCACGATTTACAGCCTTTTTTATTATTAGTTTACATTGAGTCTTAAAAGTGGGAACTAAAGACTTCAACGCGTTGCTTTTAATTTACAATTAAAGCAAATTTACTGGAATTGTAACAAGTTTTTACTTGTAATAAGAATTACAGATTGGCAAAGCTATTCAATTTTGATTCAGGACGAATTTGCTTTAAAAAAACATATCTACATGACCCAACATTATTTTTTCATAGCAACATTGTTTTTAAATTAACTTCTAAAATATTCACCAAAACTAGCTGTAAGCGAAAACAATAAGCTAGAACATTCCGGAACCGTAAATGAAACTCAGTATACCACTTGTGTAAATAACTAAATGCTAGTACATAACATTCTGTAGCCTCTCCGGCCATGTTTTACATATTAATTCACTTTCAGCCGCCGTGTCGCGTCGCGTGAGGTTTTCACCAAGTTTCAGAGCAACGCGAAATAATAAATACATCAGTCTAATAACATGCACTGGATACTGTGTTATTTCAGTTTTTATATGAATGTTTCTTTAATGATGTTTGTGTTGTGGAATATACATCGTTATTTATTTTAAATTGTGTTGCTTACAGTAATATTGATGGGTGTTAGGAACATTGATATACCTATATGTACCTACTTACTCAATTACAGATAAAAAGCAATATAATTTTATAGTGATAGCTTAAAAAAGTTATTATTTTATAACTTTTATGACTAACCCCAATAACAAAAACCTCAAATCAAGCTACAACCTCTGATGATAAGCTTAGATTAGGAACCTATTGCTTTTAAAGCAGAATAAGTCCCATAATCTGCATCGACCATCTTGTAACAATATATACTTGACCACGACCGAAAGCCCGATTCTGTCACATAATCAACAAAACCAGATTGTCAATACTCAATGGTAATCGATCGTGGGAGCGCTGGCTACCCACCGCAGTCCGGCGTCGACGCGTCTGCAGGACTTTCTCTCATCCCCTCCTCCCCTTGCCTCCTCACTAGCCACCCCTCCCCGTCTTTCTCCCTCCCCCTTCAGCCTTTTCCTCCATGGTCAAGAGCTGCAAGATTACGCGACATTAAATGTGATACAGGTTGAATAATCTGTTACTTATATTGTGGCGTTTGGCGTCATGTTTTTGCACTTTTTTTTGTCAATAATGGTTGGTTTCGTTGTGGTTGATTTTGGCATTTTTTGTAAGGAGCTGAAAGGTGTTCATATAATCTATTGAGTTGTTTGTTTTGCTTGCTGAAAGAGTTTTGGGTTACAATTACAATGTTCTCAGTTTGGTTTTATGTTGCTACTTTTTTTGTAATTTAGAGGAATCTTATGAGATTCAGACATACTTAATGTCTTTGAAAAATCTATGTCTGAAACATAGATTTATTATTTTTACTACTTCTTTTTATTGTTACTTATTCTGTTTTATTTGCTAAGTATACAATTTTCAATCATACCTACATAATTTTTAAATAACTACATTTATAACAAATCATTTTTTTTAAAACATTATTCAGAGCTAGCGAATAACATGCTAGAAAATATTCTAAGTATTAAAAAAAAAGGTTTTCATCTTCCCTAAAAAAAGCCATACCAAAAACATTTTCGTTACCGACACACTGTTTATAAGAAGAAAGAGAAGAGAAATCAAAACCTATTCAAATATAAATTACCTACAATAAGCGCAACTACACTAAAAACTATAATTACCTACACACAGCATAATATCTATGCTACAAGTCTACATCGCCACTGAATCACAGAATGTATAACGAAGTGAAATGTCACCGCGAGCGAGCATGAATCATGCGCCCGCACATATTGGCATGTCAAACGATCGCCGATTAATTAACTGGAGAACGAAGAGGCTTTCTTTTTCGTCTGTTGCTTGCCGCGGTTACGAAACTGATGGGTGACTCGGTTTTTCAGAAATTGGATGTTTGCGGGTTTTTTTTTTAAATATTTTGTGTGAGTAAGAGGATGTTATGACTTGTGATGCTGTTTTCCAATGGAATTGGAAGTCGTTGCAAATCTATGCAGCGGATTTAGGTATCTCTTAATTTCCGGAATGAATGTTAGTAATTGTAAACGATACATTTTAAATGTATTCTAACATCAATCAACTCAGTTTAAGTAACAAACGTCTGTTTCTATATTATTATCTTAATATATCTCCCAGTCCAGTAGTGTGACCGTCGAACTGCCAAGTCATAGGTCTCGAGTTCCAACCTCAAGGCACGCACCTCTGACTTTTCGGATTCATAAAGTGCGTATTTTATAATTATTACTTGCTTCAAAAATGGTGAAGGAAAACATCGTGAAGAAACCGGCATGCCTGAGAGATATTTCTAGACGGCAAGTGCAGCCAAGTCAGAGGCCCGGGGGCGCCTTCAAAAACTCTGACACTAGGTTATTAATAGTGACTCTATTTCACTAACCACACGAAAAGAAGATCTCCCAGTCGATTTTTTTTTGTACAAATATAATACGCTATTTATATTTTTTGTTATATTAACCTAAGCATTTTTCCAAATTGAATTAACTTTACTAGAATTGTAATACATTAAATTACAATTATTTAATTGAACGGAGTGAACGCGTTGATGTCTTTTGTACGCAGCACGTAGAGTTCGCGCGGAATTGGCACAAGAATGCCATAAACCTAGTAACATTGTAACATTCATTGTAATTGTTTTGCCGAAACTGTAACCAACTGTGAGTCTGTTATCATTAAAATGTAAGATCCACTTTGTAAGAAGACAAGCGGGTGTGTGTGAGAACTAAATCAAGTTAATTCCTACTACGTTTATCTTGCAACATTATTTTTTTTAGTTTTGGTTACAAAAAAAAAAAAAAGTGGTAACCAGACTCCTTACGCGCCTATTAAAAAGAATTTAGGCAGTGGCAATAATTTGGTAAGCTCATTCTTTTTTGTTTTATTTGAGTATAGGTATAAATTCTTAATTACCCGAAGAAATTGAACTTCACATTCAACGCACATTATATATAGCTCGTGAATCAAATTTAACACACTAGCACCTGCTATACCCTTTTAATTAAATATCTCTTCCTTAACACCTCTTAAGTTCTATCTGCTAGTCCAAATAAATGCTACTATTTTAGCTCTTACTACCAAAGTAAACGTTTTCCAATCCACTACAAATGCGTACAACACTATCAGTGATAAGGTGCGGCGCTCCGACGCGCATGCTTAACGGAGCTCGCGCAGGCGCACCGTTAGCGCGCCCCATATACCACCGCTTAGCCATACTTAGATACTAAGGAAGTGTGATAGCAGATAGTTTTCATTTTACTGTAATTCTTCATTTTAAGTCATATAAAATAATATTTTGAGTACCATTATAATTATGCAGGTAGGTATGTTTGTAGCGATGAATCTATTTACGTATTGGCATGCCTTTTTTCTTGCAACAAGGACTCAAATATTTCACATGTATTACTTTTATTATGCTTATGAAACCAAAATACTGAAAAGTACGTTGAATAATGGGTTGATCTAAACTAATGAGAAAGTAATGAGGATAAGCAGCATCTTTCTATCTGCTGATGACAACAAACTAAGATCACGAAGACACCCAGACAAGCAGAGGCCCAAGTCTGCTATTTTTATAAATTCGTCATTCCAACACGATCCCATTGTCATTTTGCTAAAAGTTCGTAATCTGCTAAATTCATAATGGTCGATCATTGGTTGATCATTGTATTCCACAAACACGATACTCGTAACAAATTAAAAGTAATGACTGCACAATGACGTTCTCATGGTAGGTCACTGATCAAAGGAACTGTTAAAATTTTAGCACATTACCGCCTAAGTCAGTCATTCATGTACGAGATTACCAATAGATGCCATTTCTTTCAATGGAGTGTCAGTGGCTGACCACACTATTGTAATAGCATACTTGAGGTCCAGGGCCTCAAGTGTGCTATTACAATAGTGTCAGAATGGTCTATCATTGATATCATAATTGTTGATTTTGACAAGTTTGGTAATCTACTAACATATTGGCGTTATTATGACTTTCCAATGGTCAGCCACTGACACTCCATTGAAAGAAATGTCATCTATTGGTAATCTCGTACATAATGAAAAATGAATGACTGACTTAGGCGGTAATCTGCTAAAATTTTGACAGTTCCTTTGATCAGTGACCTACCATGAGAACGTCACTGTGCAGTCATTTCTTTTAATTTGTTACGAGTATCGTGTTTGTGGAATACAATGATCAACCAATGATCGACCATTATGAATTTAGCAGATTACGAACTTTTAGCAAAATGACAATGGGATCGTGTTGGAATGACGAATTTATAAAAAAAGCAGACTTGGGCCCCAGGACAATAATGGCAGTTTGAAATTACATCATACATGATAAATAAATCTTCACAGACTGGCGCCACTCCTTTAAAAAAATATGATATGAATATGTGACTGAGAAGGAATTATGAATAACGGCTTTTAAGGACCCTCGGTAAGTGTGTCTAGTAATTTTCTTATACCTTTTATAAAGTTTCATATTGAGACACGAAGCAACAAAATACGTTCCATAGGAATGTGGGAGCTTTTCTTTAGATCTGAATAAACAGCAGCAGAAATGTGATCATATTGTAAATATTTGAAAAAATATGTCGCATTATCACAGTTAGGTATATTGGGCCCTGCTGGCAGATGAGATATGAGGGCGATGTTAAACAGTGGACTTTCTGTCTGATATTTGAAAAATAAAGTCCATTTGGTAATCAAAAAACAAAGAACACGAAGACAACGTTACACAACATGGTTCCGTACAGTCAATTAGATATACTTTCCGTTTCCGTTCAAACAAAAAAGAGGAAGTTACCTGTAACTGAAGTAAGGTGAGCGAAATTCTATGAAAACGTGTAGGTAATAGGAAATAAATAACTTTCTTTCGGTAATCAAGACTATAACTACCATTAGTATTTGATTTTTAACTTGATATTTGTAATATACATTAGAGTAAAGTAAAAGAAATTGAATCACAATGGAACCGATTATAGGTACAACAGCTAAAAAAGCTGTGTCACAGCTCTTAACGCCCGTCTAAACATAAGATACACATTGTTCCAGACTAAACCGTGACATGGGCACAGTTTAGCTAACTTTGCGCGGCAAAGCGGCCTACCTACGTAGGAGGGCCCATTCTCCAACAGTGGACTTTAAGCTGATAATGTTATAAAAATCACGGAGCTCAGACTTCTTAGATAATTACTTCTCTGAGAAAATACCTATCTGTATTATTATTTAAAATTAATCTTTTATGGACGAAGAAGGGAGGTTAAGGACGTTCAGTCCACTCCTCATAAGGCAGTCAGTTCAAGCGATGTCATTCAACTCACTGTTAAGGTGAATTGTAAAATATCACCCACTCGGAAATCGAAATACCTATTCTACGATCGTCAAATGTGTGAAAATATTTAAAGAGTGTCATGGCGGCGAGCTGGTCATTTTTTTTTTGGTTCATCAACGTATGTGTAGTTTTTTTGGCTATCTGAAACAGCTAGTAATCCTGAAATAAACTAATGAACTAATGGAAAATGTATGAAATGAAATGTGATGCCGTCCATATTTGAGCTACCAATATTTAAAACAGCGTGTATTATCACTGTTAGAATGCACAGAGGAAGAAATGGATCGCCACCATGAATTAACACATCAATCATCGATAGACTAAAAGCATATTCTTACAATACATGAACACGATTTGATATACCTACTAAGTAATATTCTCTCTTCAAGATATTTTCCGTTAACTGTTGTCTTATTTGACCTAAACAGCAGTACGAAAAATGAAATACATTGCAATACCCACCTACACTGACCCCTTATAATACTTTCTGACTTGGCAAACTGCCAGTTTTTCAAATCGCAACCTTAACAGTCTGTAAACTTACGACGACCGTAATTTTATAAAAAGCAACAAAAATAATCTTCAATTCAAGACTACAATGCAGTACAGGGGCGTGTCATGTGAACGGGGCCACTAAGCATTCAGTAGTACAGTATTACACCAAGATGGGCAATGTAGATAGTTGTGCTCTAGTACAAATTGTGGTAGGTCCGGTAAATCATAATGCTAATCAAGTATATAGGGTCCCCAAAACAATCAATTACAATTGTCATTTTTTACGTGATTGGTACACATAACATAACATCACGCCTTGTTTCCCCGAAGGGTTGGGCAGAGGTGTACCTGTAGTACACCCACATTTCGCCAGCTATGTTTAAGTCCCATGTAATAGGGGGCGAGCCTAT
Source organism: Xanthia togata (assembly GCA_963853775.1). NCBI lineage: Eukaryota > Metazoa > Arthropoda > Insecta > Lepidoptera > Noctuidae > Xanthia > Xanthia togata. Next base: position 1,763,931 of record OY970811.1, on the reverse strand, counting down.
TGCCATCAACCGGGCTCAATTCCAGACTCCGGACTACTATTGAGAAATCCCTGTTGGAAAAACCCAATAATATTCTGCCCGACTTGGGAATCGAACCCAGGACCTCATGCTCAGCAGTAGCTCTTGCGACCACTAGACCAACGAGGCAGTCAGTGATTGGTACACATTGATGCGCAAATCGATCGTCTATAAAATGCAATTGAAGCGATTGTCAATATTACAACAATTGCAATTCATTGTTGCAATAGATCAATTGCATTTCATCGTTTCGGAAATTCAAAGAATGCCATATGTTACCTAACGGAAGACAGCATAAATCAGTAGGTAGGCATATTTAAAAAGAAAATTCCTGACTCACTCGGTGACTAACTGACTCATTAATACCAGCCCAAACCCTAGAAAGCTGAAATTCTGTGAAATTCCCACTAGGAATATAATATAGTGCTTGTAGGAATATAATTAATATCATTCCTACTGAAAAGAGCTAACAATTCAGCATGGGGTTGAATTTTGCTTGTCAACAACTAACTCTAGCACTTTTGGTCTTTCGATCCGAAAGCGTACCAGACTGGCTATTAGGCACACAAGAATAAAACATTAGTCTGTAGTCTACCCGATAGATTAGGTATGTTTTCTTATTTCTGTGTAACTATCTAATCAACGTCGAGCCTGCCAAGATCTACATTTTTATAACATAAGACAAATGTCAAAATAACGCCATCGTGATTCATTATAAGTATCTAATAAACTCTGTTATTTTACGATAAATACAAATAAAAGATGGCATTTGCCATCATTTCAGCAATATAAACCAATAACTGTCGCGATCATTTTTCGCCGTTATTTGTGTAAACTATGTATTAGATTATAAATCGCTACTGGAACTTGAATCTTTCTTCAAATTCGAAGACCGTGCTTGTCAGTTCTACACAGGAATATAACTACTCTTTTACGAGGAGAGGTTCTACACTAAGTGTAAGTCTTACAGTTGGAATGGTCATTGAAGAAATAGCATTTAATGAGTTGTGGCCTGATAAGAACGGTACCTTATTTCTTGGTTTAAATGTATGTATGGAATGGCAAGTTGGAAAATGGCGCAAAAGAGAATAATTATCTATATAAAATTTAGTTTATTTACGGCCTGTAGTTTGTAGCCAACATCTCATGATGATGATGATATTTCACTGGCAGTTTTAAACCGGGACACTACGTTCAAAACTGTTTGACTTCAGATTTTTACGATCACTGTACTTCCCCGGAGTCTCACAAATAACTCTAAATACTTAATACAGTCCATAAACATATATTTGTGTTTATAATAACTTATTATGTACTTCCTAATTTGGTAATTTAATGCTCTGTTTCCTTGTCTAACAGCTCGAATGTATGTACCCCGGATGACGGATGTGGACCAAGAAAGTAAGCAAACGGACTCTGAACAATGTGTACGGACCGTAGCCGCCTGCGCAGATACGCAGATATCTTTCTACCCACCCTGTTACTGACCTAGCGTGAGGCCGTGCGTTACTCCTCTCAGTTCGAAAGCTATTCTAGTTTAAAACTTCAGCGCTATCACCATCAAAACACATTTCTAAATTACTTTTCTGTCTCCACCTTCACTGAATATGCTAAACTTAATCAACTCGTACGCATAGAGTAGATAATTGTTAGATCAAAAACCTGTTACTTGATATTTTCATTAACATGCGTCCGTCATATAATTTTTGGAAAGTCTGAATACTTCGCGTACCGTTATTTTGTTGGTAACACCTTTTAATAATATCTCTATTTAAACGAGCGAAAATGGCGCTGTAGGAGATTAGAAAATCTTTGTAGCACGATCTCGAGAGACGGAAAATTAGCACAAATAGGAGCTAGTATCACAAATCAATCATAGCTCTGTCGTAGCACACTGACCCAAAAGGGGGACCTATGTAGGGAAGAGTCTCACCGGACAACAGGGAGCTGGCGAAGGATTCCTGGCAGTGAGAATGGGGCAGTATGGCGGCGATGGCCAGCACGGCCACACTGAGGCGCGCCACTGTCATGGTCACTGGTTGCACTGTCCGATGGCGCTGTCTCGCATGGCGCGTCCACTGCCAGACTCGCGCGCGCGCGCACTGCCCTCCACCACCACGAATATGTTTGGGTGCGTAAGCGCAGCTCAGTGAGCAAGTTGTGCAGATACGACAGTTGGTGCTCTTGAAAGCGCCTCGAAGAACCACTCAGTTCTCTAAGGACCAATCTCACATGATTTTCGGGAGGCTTATGCTGATTTACCTACCCCTAAATCGTAAAATAAATAGTAAACACTATTTTTCAGGAAACGATACGCACTGCTGGATAACTAAGTACTAGAAAAAATAGAGAACCAGATTGTCGATTTCAGACGTAATTGCGTACCATCATAACTTCAGAAATTAGAAATCATTCAACCAGTATAATAGTTCCTGAAGCCTGGAGTCTAAAGCACTGCCTCTAAAGGTATTTGGTGATTTCATACGGTCTTTTCAAAAGTAAACAAATTGATCAGAAAACGTACCTGTGGAGACCAATCGGTAGTACCACCTGTACCACTTAGATACCTACAAAATGCTTTGATTTGATTAATAAAACCTGAGATTCTGATTTTAAATCACCTTAGTAAATAAAATTAATCTCAATTGTCAAAAAATATAGACCTTATATTTTTTGACAATTGAGATTAATTTTATAACCTCAATTTTCGTCGATGATTTTTAATCACAAATATTCACAATCTAATACCTAATGTTGTTCAAACAATGCTTGTGAGATATTAAGTTTAAGCCTTCTAAATGCAGATGAATGTGTTAGTAATTATATTTAGTGAGTGATCGCATAAGAATAGGATCTGAATGGGGTTTTTTTACACTTTTATCCTATACTTTTGCAACAAACTATAGTAAGTGATTTACTTATATTCTAAATTAATAATAAAAAATAATTTAATAAACTACACATGCAACTGTATAGGCAAAAAACGATTAGAACATCCCTGGCACATCTACACTTTTACATTCTTTGTCCAAATTAGCATCATTTAACGGCAAATGCTGGTTACCGCGGATCGATATTATTGCAAGTTGTGCCATCGACGTGGCCACGTGATGGCCCATGAATGGCTACGTGTAGCCCATGAATGACAACGTAGGAGTACATCAATGACCCTGTAGTAAACCATGATAGTGTCTACTGCAGTCCAGAAATGGGCCTAAAATGTGTACCTACCGATAAAAAGACGCAAGGACCATTCTTGCTTGACAAATAGGTATCTAATACATTCTTTCTACTTCTCATCATGAGAAGGTGATGAAGATGTCTTCTCATTCGATAATATGGAATTAAATGGACAATATGATATAAGTTTTGTTTGCAAACAGCGTTTCTTTTGACTCCAAATCAATTTTTTTTTATGATGGAACTACATACTTATTCTGAGAAATAAACATCGGTTCTCAGAATAGTTATTCTCCTCGATACTTTTTACTGTATCTATATCCAATACCTGAATTCACAGTAGAAATTAATGAACAAAAAACATTTTCAATTTTCTTACCAACGCATCCTGTTTTGATCATTGCCTTCGGTGTAGTATATTTTACACATTTATCCAGTGTCAAAAAAAAAATAAAAAAATATCAGTCTTCTCCATAGAACAAACTTTCTGGACCAGCGTAACCAAATCATCATTCTCCTGCCCTAATCCCAATTTATTTGGGATCGTCGCAACAGGTCTGTTTGTTCCATAGTTCTTTATCAGACGTCATCTCGGTAGTCACCCTCTTCTAGCCATATCATCTTTCACACGTCCATCCATTATGTTTGAAACATCCTTGATTTGAACACAACTACATCTATGCACGATTTTTTTTTAAATCTACACTTTTCGACCGAGTTGCACGCGCCCATGTTATCGAGTGAACATTATCTCCTTGAAGCTAGGTTACATATCTACCCTCACTTTGCATTAATAATTTTACGCATCCTACCCGCCAAAAAATATGCCTGAAAAGCCTTTAAATGTAAACTTGTTTTTTTTTACCCAGATTCGTCATAGAAATAAAGATTCCTGCCACAGTTTGAAGGTAAATAAACACTTCAATTACAAGTAAGTATAAGTACAAGTAGATCCATCTTAAGTGCGTATACTCAGTGCTTAGCGTCGGGTCGTTTACCCCGCGGGGCCTAGACCTGTCTCCATAGCTGTCACTGACTACTTTCGCGGGAACTACTTGATATAATTCATAGATCAATAGATACGTAAGGTATCTATTAAAGTGCCGAGTAACTATGAACATAGAACACGAGATAAACTTGTATATATTTATGACTTGGATAAACTTTAGCTAACTATTTTTCTTCTTCTTCTACTCCCAGAATATAGGAATTTACCGAATACGAATAACCGATGTAGATTAGTTTTTTTAAGTGGAACAAGCGGATTTCCTACCTGCTGCTAAGCGGTAAACTTAGTCTGACTGCAATACAGTCACGTCCACCTTAATTCTAACCAGATTACAGCATCGTGGCATAAGTAAGCATGGTGGTGTTTCCTGAAGAAACTCTTTCTCCAAAAAGCTTCACTGTAACTTCTTCTCTACCCCTTAGTGTGTGGTTATAAGTACAAGCAAATAATTGTATATCACTGTTTGTGGGTTCCCTCGTAGGTGCATAAGATATGATGAGCAGCGTCCTTCTGTCTGCTACCTCGTAATAACAAACTATGATCACTAATGCACGTACAATTTAGGCAACTTTTAATGTATTACAATTTATTCAACAGAAACTAAGTCCTACACTACAGCACCCACTTTTACTTTTTAAAGTGAGTGTAAGTTGGTCAATATTTGTCTTTTCATACATATATGCGTCTGAGTGTAATTTGCACCTATTAGGAGATAGTGCTCTCAAGGCAAGATGACAAACGTTTGGGTGGCAGGCCGGGGTTAATCGTCGTCTTCTACTTGGTAAAAATCATAAGTTAATTCATTCATAAACTAACACAACGCACAGTCTAAACCGCTGGTTCTACAAGAGTTCCTTATTTAACGAAGGTGAGCACTAAGGCAGTAGTATTGAAAATTCACCTCCTAAAGGGGATAGGGGGTTGGGGGATGAAAATTTGTTTGGTTAATATTGCCGATGAGAAACCCCTTTAGGTAAATGGTTTGTCCTATTATGAAACGAAACTTCTATGTTTGTATGTCCATTTTAGAGCTTAATATTCGAGAACCACAATACGGATACATATTCAACAGTGCCTTGACTGACTGATAGGCAAACAGACAACGCGCAGTCCAAGCCACTGCAGACCGAAACATGTGAAGATATTATGTGGCTGACGGTGTGTATTACCGTTGCAGCTAGGTATTTGAGAATAGAAGTTTGTGTTATGCAAATGAAGTCATTTGTGACGTTTCTAATGGTATATAAATTAAATAGATTCTGTGTTCTGCAGGAGTGTAATAATAAAAACAGTTGCAGAAAGGAGACAAAACAATTTTTTCGATCGCAAAGAAATGCTTCGCATTATGAGTCGTGCAAAACCAGAACACAGTCACCGGAAAATTAAGAGATAGAATCACAGTCTTAACAGATGGCGATCTTTTCTTAAAAATACCGACGTGAAAACTGAACTAAGAGACGAGCGAGAAAGAAATGAGCTGTCATTCAACCTGATACTATAGATTGGCTGTAGGGCCAATTAAATGACAGCTCACTTCAAACTCTTTTCAGAATAGCAAAACTGGTATAAAAATAAGTCCCCTGCCGTGCCGCGTCTGTCTGTCAGAACGCCGTGAACTCAAAAACTACTGAACGTATTTTCATACGGTTTTCACCAATAGACGGAGTGATTCATGAGGAAGGTTTAGGTTGCTAGGTTTTGTGTAAACTAGCTGGAATATGACGATTATTGTTGAAGATGTAGGCTGTCCAGTTGCTAATCTATCCAGCTGAGAATCTGTCCAGTTGCTCCGGAGGGGAATAAATCATGCCGAACGGGGACTGCGTGCGCCGCGTAAACCAATAGAGTTATCTAAAAACAATGTAGTTATTACGGAATTAATACATTGTTTACCTGGATTAACACATAGGGTACTTTTAATCCCAGTTGTTCGGCCCTGTGGGATATTTTCCGACATAAACGCGGGCGAATCCGCGGGAAAAAGCTAGTAAAAATATAAATAGACAAGTAGTGTAATAGAATATCACGTTAGAATAGAGATGTTCTTCCTCGGCAAGGCTTGAGTAGTCCCACTAGTGGGTCGACGGCCTTACTTCAACCTAGCGCAACAACTTTATATTATGTTGTGTCTTTAGATAATCGGAATGACCTGGAATTTCGCTTCTGAATAGCCAATATCTATTAAGACTTTCTTTAGGAATTCATATATGATTTAATTGTAAAAAATGCGGCTGCTGAGCGCGAGAGAAGTTTCTTTGATTTTCGGAGGTCTAGACCAAGTGACATTCTGTCGATATTAGGTAATAGATCTTGCAAAAGTCAAAAATGTAAAATAAGGTAGTTACCGAATATTCGGTAATACAGTTGAAATTCATTGTAGAATTATATGAAACGCTTTGAAAGCGATTGCCACTTGTCTAGTCCCTCACAGGTCTGTTCAATTATTTTTGACTTAACTTTTTGACTTTTGGAATTTAAATGCTGCATCGTTGCTCTAGTGTTCACAAGCGCTACTGCTGACCATGAGATCCTGGGTTTGATTCCCGGTTCGGGCAAAGTTTTATTGGGTTTTACCATCTGGATTTCTCAGCCTAGTCTATTCTTGTGCCCGGCTTATGGCAATAGGCTCGCCCCCAATTACATACATGGGACTCAAACATAACTGGCGAAATGTGGGTGTAGGTAGGTACTATATGTACAGCTCTGCCCAACCCTTCAGGGAATACAAGCGTGATGATATATACTTAACAGACGAATAACTATAAATACCTATCTATACTTCATTTGAAATAAGATTAGACATTTAACTAAACCTTTTTTACAGTCCTTTCAACCGATTTTGACTTCTATTGCGTTGGTGAGATGACAAATGGCAACTGCAGTAAGCAGTTGGTATTTTAACCAGTTTTTTGCTTTTAATGCCATTATTATGCCGGTACGGTATAGAACTCAGAATCGGTTGAACGGACTGTAAAAAAGGTTTGTTTAAATGTGTAATCTTATTTCAAATGGAGTATAGTCAGTCACAAGCAACTTCTTTTGCTTTCAAAACCTTTACTCTTAGTAGGTACCTATAATGTGGTCTTAAATTAATGTAGGAATTATCGTAATTCCTGACCAGGGGTAAAACCTAACCTCACAGATTAAAATTATTCACCCAATGAGCATAATTATGTGGACATTACGGTACATATTAGCTAGCGGGCAGTGGGATCGACTCCGGGCGGACCTGTTTGGAACTGTAAACTAAAACAAGTGACGGTAACGGCTAGTAGTAAAAAGAGAAAGTTTCTTGGACATCATTCGTTTAGTTAGTCGCCTCACTCAGTCAGCTGGCGCTTTAGAAGTATTTGCCATACTACGTAATCAAGGAAGCCTAGCCTTTTACTTATTTTGTTGAGGTCGGCTTCAGCTAGTATTTTGAGATGACATCGATAATTCAAGGCTGATTCACACTGATGTAGAATTTCAATCCAATAACACTGGATCGATATAGGACGAATGAGAAATTCTTATCAACTCAGATCTAGTCCAGCATCCAGTATGAAGCTCTGGATTAGAATAGAGCAAGCAGCCTTTAATTTCTCTTTCGATACGACGTTACGAGATTCAAAAGCTGGATTTTAATTCTGGTCAATGTACCTAAATCAGCCCATTTGATTCATGAAATATTCTGGTACCCAACGGCTAAGTTTGCTCGTAGAGTAAAGGAAAGCCTAGCAAGCAATGTTTGATAGGTACCTCAAAAACGGGCGAAAAGTATCGTTGGAAGATTATCGGTCATTTACATCAATAACATGGAGTCTTCGAAACTCCTCTCTGATTTCTTCTCTTTTTGAAGTGAAAACTTCTTTAGCAGCGTTGTGCACTTTTCTTGTGATGGGTAAAAAATGTTAAACTCGCGTCAGGACACGTGACCTTATCGAAAATTCGTAAGACGGAGGGAGAGTAGACCGGTGCAAAATTACTCCCTTAATATTCAAGTTTTCACTTCTGCCGGCACTCCCGGAGTGCAACCCGTTTTTTTTTTTTGACAAAGATTATCCATGACTACAAAAAAAGAGTCGAGATAACAGTACAGTTTCTATGATATCGCGTGGCTTTTATTTTAAGCTTCACAACAGATTACGTACTTATCAACGACTATTTACACTAATAGGTACCTAATACCTAAACCGCTATAGCAGTAGAAGTATGGAATGATTCTATCAGTCTAGCTGGTGCGTTGCGCTATCCTCTAATAATGAATAGACACCTAGGGAAACACAAGTTGATCAGAAACTTGACCAGTAATTTAAAAATCCGGAGTCACACGTGTTAGGGCATAAATCGAACAGATTACGTGTGACTCCGGGTTTTTAATTTGTCCGTCTGTGATGTCTTGTTTATACCTTTTTAGATGACTTTTTTGTCGTAGTTGGGTTTTAGTTTTATAACTTTTATTTTTATTTAAATTATTTTGGGTGTATAAAATAGGTAGGTATATTATATTTTTGAAATATGCTAATTATTTAAACCCTGTCATTTGATACCCAACATTTAGTTCATCACTTTATGTCGTCTAGAGGGCGCTATATTCAATGTAATGTCGTAATGACGACACCGTGTCGTTGCCTTTAACCAGCAGACGATCAAGACGCTTCCAACGATACCTCATAAGTCAAACTATGAGTAGTTTAGAAGTTATTTTTTGAGGGAACAGATAAACATAGGTACATACTTACATAAATAATACATACCGATCAAAATCATAACCCTCCTTATTGTTTCACCGTAGTCGGGAAAAAAAAAAACTAGATGGAGTCGACAGTTCCTCTTACTGACTACCCTACCTATTGCACATATGTGAGCACTGTTTACCTACTTTAAATCTACCATTTACTGAGTACGTCTTTCATTGACTTGAATGTACCCTGGCGGCTGAGAGTATGTCATGCTCACTCAAATGTCTCGCTGGTGGTGGCGTGTGTGTTGGATCATTAAGTTCCCTTCAAAATGGTTGAGCTAAATGATGCTGATCCATGCGTCATGTTCGTGAACGGGCGCTGTCAGTGGGGACTGGTCATCTCTTAGCTGCCATGGCTTATTTTAATTAATTTTGTTTTTATATTTTTATTATGGTCGCTTTTAACGTGCACGATTTACTACATTGTTCTCACATGTATAATTTCAACATGAATGATGTAACCAATGTTTTGTAACAATATTCTAATTTTAAAAGAGTGTCCATGGAGTTTCTTGCCCGTTCTTCTCCATAGGAACCTACTACGCTTTGGATTGGGCAACTAGCTTCATGTTTCTGACTGACCGACCCCTTGACAATTCAAAAGTACCTGTAATTGGTTTATTTGGAATAAATGATTTGAGTTTGAGTTTACCCCTGAGAGGAAATGGCCAAATAAACTAAGGGGTCAAAGTCTATTTTAAAGTTAGTCCAGACTAGATAATTTCATCATTCAGTCATTTTTTTCATCGTTGAGCCAACCTGATGACGTGTAATATCACTAAAACAAACAATCCAACGAACCTCATACAATAAATACATTTTAAAATCAAAACCCGTCGTCATATTTCAAGATTTCATTGACCAATAAAAGGATCACGAGCGTGTATGTTACAAGCGGCCATTAATCTCTCAAAACAGAGGATATCGGCGTGCGCCGGCGCAGGCGGTTGTTTCAAAACACGATGGATCGTTAATTTGCGGCCTTGTGGTCTCCCACCGGGGTAACGGGACATGGCAGACGGATTGGCCGGCGTAGAGTATGGTGTAGAAAGGGCAGAGCTTTTTGCCTAAAGGGTCACGGCCAACTATCTACCTAAACATCGACCACCTCATTTCTGACTAGAAATGTGGTGGTCGATAAGTTTTATACCTCCAAAGAGACTTCTTTTGAGGTATAAAACTTATCAGTTAGTTAGGTCATGTAAATGGCCTGACACAGGAAAGGCCTGACACATTTTTGTATTTGATGAAGACGGCCACTGTGATTTTGTTAGAGGAATCTTATACAGGACTCCTTCGACTTCCTGAGAGTATCCATGAGGTATATTCCTGTATACAGATATCTAGACGCAAGTACTGCACTTCATCATCATTAGCATCGCAGCCAAAAGACATCCACTGCAGCACACAGGCAGACCCACTGATCGTAAAACGGCCGGTCCTGCACTGCCCGCTTTTGCAATTGCATTACATAATCAGTTTCCTGGTACTGTTCTCACTGCTGGCTGGAACAGGCCTCTCTGTGAGAGGAAGCAGGCAGGTTGGTGCATTACGTTCAATCCTCAAAATGATGTTGCACCAACGTCACTGGTGCTGATCCACGCGTCATGGTCGTGAACGGGCGCCGTCAGTTGTGACTGGTCATCTCTTATCTGCAAGGGTTTATTTTTAATATTTTGAATAGTTTTGATTATTTTTTGTACATTGTTCTCACAAATAGAAGCAACTAATTATTTTATATTATTATTTTATTAGAATAATTTACCTACCCAGGATTTTGTAATATCTATATTTAACAGAGTGTCCTTGAAGTTTCTTGCCCGTTCTTCTCCAAAGAGATCTATGTTTTGGAATAGCAACTAGCTTCAACTTTCTGACTAACTGACCGACTATTTGACCGTTCTAAAGTGCCTGTAAATGGTTTAATTGAAATAAATGCTTTGAGTTTGAGTCACCTTACTCTTTGCCACATCACCGATATCAACAACATTACGGCTCAACTCTTTCATCGGTAGGTCCCACCGTCCCACGCATGCGCCCCCCTGCGTCCTGCGCCCGCGCCGCCATGCGTGCACGCATTGATATAATTTCAATACTTTGTGGCTTACAACCTTACATCACATTTTAAATATAACCTTATAAATGGCACACGGATTTACAGTTGGTTCTCATCGTCCTGATGTACCGTTATGAATAAAATTTACAATAAAATAAAAGTATAATCACTTTTTGTATGAGTTTTGATAAGAGAATGAAATATGCGTGTATTAACTGTGTGACGTAATATGTAAAGGTACATAAAGATTAGCTCGATTTATTTCTGAAATCAAGCCACATCGGATAATGGTGCCCAGTTCCAATTTCGAATCGTTTCAAACTCTATTCTCTAGTTAGCGGGCGTTTTTGCTTATAACACGAAATTTCATACAAAAGATATAAACGCGTCAATGAAAATATTGTATTTGAATTGTACAAGTTTCTTTCTCGGTTTTTACATGAACGGGAAGAAGTGATTTTTGACTTTTCGCACGCTCCTGCATGATTTTCAACGCGTTCAGCATAGCTATTTACAACCATTCGATACGCTTCCGTGCCAGATCGAACATCATCAATGTTATCAACGGAGGACTCCGTACACGCTGTTCACAAATCCGAAAATATTGTGTTTAAACCAAATAGACGACTCCTGCGGCTATTTACGATCGGAAACTAGGCAAATCAGAAAACCAAAAATGTGATAGTTACGACTCAGAAGCCTGTCGAATGGTTGTGAATAGCCATGCAGAATACGCGTTACCGTTTGTAGTAAGTAGGTACCTATTTATGTTGCTATGGAATCGCTGTTTCTGATTTAAGAATTATTATAAACCAAATAGAGAGTGGCAGGGCATCGACACACAACCCATATCCACTTTTTTAAATTAATAACTGACGGAAAATGTATTCTCTGGGGTCCAGAATCATGTACCGAGTTCATGGTAACAGGTTGGGCGGCGGTCCATGCCACCCTGTATAGTGCAAAGAAATATAAGTAGTAGAATCTTGGCAAAAGAAAACAAAATGAAAATAACTTTTCTTAAAGTCTTTATTATGCCCAATCACATCTTACGGCTATGTATTTACACTTACATTTTCAATGGTATCACTTATAACGACAATGTCACTTATGAGTACAAAAAATGAGGTGAAAAGCAGCTAATTGAGTGATGTAAAACCTTAAAAAGCTATATTAGGTACTGTTTTCAGATAGGCAATAACTTCAGGCACTTTTATCGATCTTTACATATTAATTGAAAAACAGTTATGATAAGCAGAAAAAAAAACAAAAATATACCTGGATTGGCATTGTGTCGGTCTAAAGCTAGGAATACACATGCCAGTAACGTGCACAAAAGTATGCAAGTAGCTTGCATGCCATTGCCACATACACCAATCAGAAGTGGTTATGGCACATGGCACGCAAGCTTCTAGCATACTTTTGTGCCAGTTACTGGCATGTGTATTCCTGGCTATAGACAGAAATAACTGCAAAGGTCTATGGTATAAAAAAATATCCACAACAGATATTTAAATTTTATACATACAAATCATTTTATGATTTTTTGTCGATTTAACCAAGATGAGGTGCATTTTAATTTCTTAATTATTGCTCAATTCCTATTTCCATATTTCCCTTTCAAGAATCAGGTTAACATTTACACAACTAATCAATAAAATTCAACTGCAAAGAACAATTTAATTACTAGAATCAAACTTTGGTCAATCACCTAGTTTTGTCCATTGTTGGGAATAGAAAATCGTTCGAATTTACGATTACGTTAACGTCGTGCGTTATAGCTAAGGCGTCTGTGCTTCTCTCGATCTTTGAAGTACGTTCAGGGCTGTCCCTAGTCTGCGCTAGCCTTTACAGCTTAACACATTCAATGACATTACTTTAACATGTAAAAAAAAAAACGAACTTTATTTTTCTTCAATTTCATTAAAGATGTGTGTGTTCATTCTAAGTTAGAAATGTACCAAAATGTTTTATTTACCTAAGGATATTTTAAAGCTAACAATATTTTTTGTTAGTCAGAGTCTTATATTCTATTTCGTTTTCTGGACATTTTAAGTTATGGTCATAAGATGACCATAACTATGGTCATAAGATGACCATTACTTAGCTTTTGAAAAAGCTGCTTCATAAATAAGATAAAAATGCACACATAACATCACGCTTGTATTCCCTGTAGGGGTGGGCAGTGGAGCATTGTAGTACACCCACATTTTGCCAGTTTTGTTAAGTCCCAAGTAATTTATTTGTAATTGGATTAGTTTACTTTTAAACATGCCGAAAACTTTACCTCTTTCTAATACAAAGTATAGATTGTAGCTTTGTTACGTTTTTAGTTTTTAGTAAGCATTCAATTTCTTGATAAAGCTTTCCTAACTAATATTATAAATGCGAAAGTGAGTTTGTTTGGTAAACCATGACCTGGATTAGGACATAGGTTACTTTTTATCCTATTCCCACGGGATCGAGACTTATGCGGGTAATACCGCGGGGCGCAGCAAGTATTTTGTACAAAAAAGTTATTAGGACACAAGAAGTATAAAGGATCACAACCACGACCAGTAGTCGCAACGACCAGGTAAACTATAGAATACGAATCGCGCACTTGGTCGCAACGGCGAACTAGCCGCAGACCATACCACTAGACGACAACGACTGGCCGGCGTCGGGGGCATCTGGTGCACGAGATCCCTTATACCCTGGTGTAAATACTAAATATGAAACATTAAGTTTGAGAAAGAACCTGTCATGCAGGTGTGATGCACCCTGAATTGCTACTTGGTAGCTTCTTGGGTGGATTTCACCAATGAAACTGAACGCCGGCTCTTCTCCATGGGAAATGAGCGATTGGAACCGTGCACATAGCTTATGACAAGATAGAGATAAGTGCCCTTGTAGTTTTATGTGTAATAAAATATATTGAATTGAATTGAACATGATCTGAAGATCTTGAACGTGGTTCAAATGTACTATCCAAACCACGTTCAAGAGCTTTCAGTGTTATAATTTTAGTGAATTATTGACACTGACAGCTGTTGAACACAGTTTAAATGTGCTGATCGCATTCAGTTTCATTGGTGAAATTGGCACTTAGTAGTAATTAGATAAAATGCTTGTTATTACTAAGTATTCTAGTTTTTAAATTGACTAAAGCTCAGTGGTTAGGGTGCCAATCTGGTTAGAATGAGGAGTCAGTTTGAACCCTACCCATTGATGTGAACCCAAAACCTACTCATAACACAATTGTATTTACCTCATTTAGGATTATCAAAAATACCAATATTTATACTTAAGTCTGTTATTCATTGGTTTTTCATATAAATATGGTAGTTAATTATCACTGTCTGTTCTATATATATTCTCACTAATAAAGTACCTAGCGGATTTTGATTAAATTAGGCTGTTAGGTAGCTAATTAGGCTGTTAGGTAGCTTGGGATTTAATATAAGCCCTAAAATCTCTCTCTATGTGTAAAAAGCTTACATGCCAAACTTGATACATCTATTTACAAAGTTTGATATCATCACATTTAATTTGACATTAGCCAATTACAGGTTATTAACAATGGGACAGTCAAATGAAATAACTATGGCCATATGTTAGAGCCATAGTCATGAATGAGTTGGAGCTATGGAGGACCATTACCACAGCCTTTTGGCAGTGGCTGCATCATTGCCAATGTGGCATAGTGATTGAGAGAAAATAATCAGCTGCTCCATAGATTTACGTTTGCGTAACTCAACAAAATGTAGAGAACAGCTCACTATTTATCTCGATTTATGATCCCTCAAAAAAAAAAGAAAAAAAAAAAGAAAGTTAAAGTTATTCATAAGAGTCCTATTACATTTTTGACGCAAATTCATGATTTTTGACGTTGTAATTTTCAGCAGCAGTAAGATATTTGAATTATTTGATTATGAATAACGATAGTGCCATTCTCTTTATTGTAAGTTGGAGTTGCACATTTTAACTTTTCTTGTCGTGTAATTTACTATGAATATTTTACGAACTCAGTTTACAAGGAAAAACGTCGGCAATGGAACTTTGACGCTCAAATTCATTGTTTCATTCAGTTCTAATAAAAGCAAAAGTTACTAAACGATAACTTGAATGTTTTACTTGTTTATTGGAGTTCTAGAATTTCTTTAAATTCCTTGAGTTTTCAGGGAAAAGTCGTAAAGAAAACCAATAAATGTCTTGATTTTCATGTCCATTATATTCCAAATAAACACAATTAAATCAAATAAACTAATATGATATAAAACTTCAATCTACAGTGAATACGTTTCATTAGTTTTTGTTTCTCAATATAATAAGACAAAATTACAATAAATTAAATTAAAGTACTATATATTCCGCGTCAATTCAGCAAATTACACGAAAATAATGTGTAACTCCAACTTACAAGAAAGAGAATGGCACTATAGTTATTATAATCAAATAATTAAAATATCTTACTGCTGCTGAAAATTACATGGTCAAAAATCATGAATTTCCGTAAAAAAATGTAATAGGACTCTTAATGATGAATACAATGACCCCTTTTCAGGGTTTCTGTTACCTTGTTTACAAAGTATTATTTTTTGTTCCAACAACTCAAGTTCAGGACAGCAGTGTTACTGCTCCTCTTTCACTGCTTAGAATGAACACACACACCACACTATCCACTAGATCACTTCACTCCAGCTCCATCGCGTTCTTCATATAGTTGTCTAACTCCTGGTCCAGCGCTGCCTTTGTGCAGGACATGTACTGGTCCAGCTGGGCGTCTAACTGGTCCTTGGTTAGGAGCAGCCGGGATTGGGACTGGCTGCGAGTTATGCCACCTGGAGAAAATTGTTCAGTGATGAGATCGTTGTTTCAACATAATTAATTAGGGGTTAAAATCCTTATCCTTAGAATTACATACATAAACTGACGCCTTCCCCCCATGGGAGTAGGCAGAAGCTACGGAACGTCACCTGCTACGATCCTTACTTACTCCTTTTGCCTCATTTACCCTCATACATCTGGTCATACACGCCCGCCGATTGCGAGTACTACGCGCCTGACGTTTCTGAGGCACATCACGAATAAGGTCACTATATGTCCTACTAAGGCGTCCCGGGTTCCCACTCACATCTGCCTTGAACACAAATAGCTTTTGTTAGTCGCCTTTCATTCATTTTCTCAACATGACCAAACCATGTAAGCACTCTTTAAAATTTTTGTCAATACATCTTCTTTTGAACTACACCATTCCCTATCACATAATTCCTCAGCATATCATTAATAGTCATAGTAGTCATTAGAGATAATACTTTTAATTTCCACAAAAGGCTTAATACAAAGTTCAATATTTAAATACTCTCGACTCGTATACTATTTGTGTATAGCATCAGGCACTTATATTTATCTGTCATTTTTACTGAGCTGGGCATTTTTGGCGCGGTCGTGAGGTACAATTCACTGCTAATTTCTTACGTCGCACTTTACACTTTTTATTACATTTTTATTTAATTTTTTTAACTGCTGTATGTTATATTATGTGCCTGTTAGTCTAATTACACGTATTTTATGTCTTTCTTCTTCTTTCTGTATGTTCCTGTGACTTAGGGAGTCAAAGATAGTTGTCTAGGTTGAATAATCGAGATCTTCCTCTACATACAATACTGAAGTTCATCCAACACACTGTGCAGTCAGCCCAGCTGCTATTATTTTGAACCATTGCAAGAACTATTTGAATTTCAACTTTTGCGTTTTTGGTGACATGAAAAATAAAGTATATTTACCTCTGCCCCTTCCTCTCGCCCCCCCACGTCTCGCCACCTGAGGCCTTCGCCCCTGAGGCTGTGGATCCTGAGCCCCCGACTCTTGTTGCTGCCCATTGCTCTGTGGCTGGTTCGTACGTTGAGCCCCCCTGCGTTGTTGAGCCCCCCTGTGCTGCTGAGCCCCCCTACGCTGCTGAGTCCCCCTGCGCTGTTGAAATCCTTGTCGCTGCTGGAATCCCACACGTTGTTGGATTCCTATGCGCTGTTGCACACCTCTGCGTTGTTGCACGCCTCTGCGTTGTTGCACACCTATGCGTTGTTGTAATCTGTTGCGCAATTGGAAGCCATTGACTTGGCCATTTTGACGGGGTACTCCTTGACGACCACCCCTGGAAGATGACGTATTTGGGACGGTTATAGTTTAAGATGTATATAGATTCCAGGTTGTAGTAATAGTAGTCACATAAGCCAAAAAAAGGGTTAACCTCGGAATGAGACAGAATAAGCTGTAAACTGGTATAAACATTTATTTTGGCATTCTATCTAAAAGTTGTCTCAAAAGTCTCATAAAATCTCGGTGTGTGTATTGTACTGGTTTGTTCTGTTGTTTTACCTGAATCGACCACGCAGTGCTCGCTGGCCACCTCCTCGTTTGCGGAACCCGCGCAGCGCTTTTCCGCGCCACGCGAGGTTTGTCAAATTGTTAAATGATGCTGATCTGCTGCAGAAGAAAAAAAGAACTATCAGTATCAATATTTAGACTAAATGCATGCTTCTAATTGTCTGGTTTCCTAGTTTCTCCAGTCTCTCAATAACAAATGGTCCAAGACAGTTCTTCCTTCTTGAATTTTCAGAATAATTCGGTTTTTGTTAAATCAGCAGCCATTAGTAATACCGTTTTACACACTTTAAGCACTGTTTAGTACTTTACAAAGACTAGGTATGTGATTACTTTGTGATGGTTACTTGTGAATAACCAGATTATAAATAACGAGCTGACAGTGAATTTGTTTGCGTAGAAGTTCATAAATTGCAGCCCCTGCTACTCGCTAATAATGTGGCTTTGTTTACGTGAAATAATATTATATTTAATTCTTTCAAACAAACACAAAAAATCAAATCTTTTCTTTTATAGTGGTGCCGATTCTCTTGTACACCGGACTAAACTAACTAAACTATCACTAAAATTCCTTACTTTTTACTATGAGAATCTTAACGCTATTCTGTAGTAAAAAGTCTCTAAATTAAAATAATATTTTGACACAACTAAATCGAATTTGACAATTGCGACTCCACGTGGTACATACTTGTTTGGCCTACCCCGTGATTTTTTTTAGAGCTGGAGGCGCGCATCCTCGACGTGTTTTATATATATGGAATTTTTCACTTTTTGTATGGAACATAAAAAAAAATATTACCTACGTGTTGAGTATTAGGGGTATAAGGGTTTTATAAAGGGGGTCGAAATTTTCATTATTTTTGCGATAGGACACCATTTTCGAGATATAAGCAAAAGAAAAGAAAAAAATCCAGTACAATACTGTTTTTGCATCCAAACTCGAGATGTTCGTGTGAATTTTAGTTCATGACAACTAATAATATTCCACACCATTTTCAGTGGCGATTAAAAATGGGCAGAATTAGTCAGAAAATTAAAATTTTAGGTGAAAAACGTCAAATTCAGAATAGCAAAATTGTCATTTTCACTAAATTAAAATCTCAGTACAATCTTAGTGCTGTCAAACTAAAATATAGTTAAGTTGTGCCAGTTTAGTCTATTTCAGAATGGGAAATCATCGTTTGACAGGAGTAAACTAAATTTTGGTGATTTTTAGTCTAGTTTAGACGCATTTGTGACAAGAGAATCGGCACCAATATTAGTTTACATTTAAAACACAAAGACATTATGTTGTACAAACCTTAGATTGTTATTAGATTGCTTCCAGGAAACTCTACTCCTAACGCTCTGCTGGCTAAGGTTGCCGAAACTATTAGATCTCTTGAGTCCCGGCAAGCTGCTCTCACTGCCGAACCGGCGGAAACCACCAGTTTGTTGGTTACCTATCCGCTGCCTCATTGCTTGCTGGAAATAATTGAATAAATCACTATAACAGTCACAAAAAAAAGTAACTGGAGAAAGTTGGTTGTACTGTGGGCGTGTGGGTTCAACTTTGCATTCCCCTACAGGCTTTTGTAAAATTATTTTTATTTTAACTATTAAACCCATTTGTACTATACTTAAGACGTAAAGTTTTATTCCAAATGTATACGACAATAAATATTGTAGTAGTAATGTGAAATCTAGACAACAGATGCCAGGATATTATAGAGATCATTCTTTTATGGTTATGATTATATTTTGATTTATGTTTTATTATTAATTTGTTTTGTATTTCATTGTTTCCTTTTACGATTTTGTGTTGTATGTTTTGATTTATTTTATTATTATCATTATTTGTGCTTTGTCAAACTTAATGTATCTTCCTAGATTATAACAGAATGATGTGGTCTCCTATAATTGGAAGCACACACTGTATTTGTCCCTGGTCTTAGATTGTAAACTTGATGGAATGGTGTAGCCTCTTTTGGCGATCCAATAAATAAATAATAAATCAGCAGTTTAGTAGTTCATAATGTACCTAAATCAAAGTTTTAGATGAGCTGAGCTGAAAGAAATCAAAACATTACATCAAACATTAATGACATTTTGGAGCCAAGGCTAAATGTAAAATATTTTATACAATGTTCTCTATACCAGCCCACAAAATTCAACAAATGTACATGAATTCCACGAAAAGTACTTTGTGTTTGCTATTTACTGATTAAAAGTGAACTCGTGGTAATATTTACCCGTTTGGTTTGCATCTCCAACCGGCGTGCGACCTGCTCAATCAACCGGTTGCTATAGTTGTAATTTTGGCTTATTATAGATCCCGCCGAGGACCGTCTTTTACGCTGCATAGCAACACGGTCCGGTGCCGCGTTCGTCAACAACGAAAATCGCTCATTGAGGCTCAGCCCCGTCGCCTGAAGACCATGCACTTTCTCTATTACCATCTTTCGGAACTGTGGGTATTAACAAAACTAAAAATAACCTCAACAGCCACAGAAAAACAAACGATAATTTGCACTAATGAACAACAATCGCCATTACGGCATTACTGTTGATATAATAAGAAATTCAGCGTAATTTGATACAAATATTTAGATGGAACAAGCGAACAAGCAATACCACGGCGAAAATTTTTCAATGACGCTCGCGCGCTGTGCGATAATTTTATAATCTGTGACAGGGTTGTCAGACCAATAAAATTCTAGTGAATTATCGTATCAATATTCGAAAATTATCGAACGGGATCAAAAATTATCGTACTGTCAGAGCCACGCGTAGCTAGTTCGCAAAACTAGAAATAGGATAGGAATTTTAGGAAGTCGTGAAATGTAAAATAAATTAAAAAGTAACATAATGTTTTTCAGTTGCTTTCTAACCATAGGCATTCTTTTGATTGAGTTTTTACGCATTGCGCTGAAAGTAATTTTGTAAAAATTATTTATTTTACCTCGATGGTCCTAGTTTATCAATTATAACTTCTAGTTACAGCTATATGTAAGCGGGCAAGCCTTAAAGGCCTGGAGGCTTTATTTTCTTTATAGATATTGTTTACGTTTAGTTATTTTTATTTCTGCTTGAGTATAGTTCTCGATGTTTTTGGTTGGTTTATTGGCGTGTGCTAGCTGTCATACGGTTATTAATTTATAATTTAAATTGTGTTTTGCGTAATGTAAATTATCTTGTTTACTATATTTTATAGAATCATTTTTTTTTTTCTAACTGAACAGACAGCTGTGCTGCTGGGGAGTTTGTTGCGCCACTTCTTCTTCACAGCAAAAGCACTAGGAAGTGGTGAAGGGTAGGCGTTTTGGGGGACTGTCATAAGTAATTTTGTCGTTTGAAAAGTGCTGATTCTCAGCCTAGTTTAATAAATAACTTGTTTTTTTTTTTTTTTTTTAAACGTTGACCCACACTAATTTTAAATTTTGAGTAAAGCCCGTGTATCAGTATTTTTTGCAAGTTTGTTTCTTTTTCGCGTTTTACACACAATTTTTGCTGATTAGTCGTTTTATTACACTTCGTAGCAAATTATCGTACTTTTGCGCACGATAATAGATATTATATCGTACATCGTACCGGAGTTGAAATTATCATACACGTACGATAATTATCGTACGTCTGGCATCCCGGATCTGTGATCTGTGCCAGTGCTGCCAGGTCTAAGAGTAAAATTGGCAAAGTCCATTCGAGTATCGGGTAGGTTGGGCGCCACCCAAAAATAGCGCTAGATTCCACTAAACAAGTGTAAAATTAGCGCTAAATTTTATAAATAAGGAGTTAGAAATACCTATACAAATATTTATTTATAACTAGTTTTAGCCCGCGGCTTCGCCCGCGTGGAATTAGAATTAGAATTAGAATTTATTATTAGAATTGGATGTCAAAAATATCCCACGGGTGCAATACCGGATTAGATACCAGAGGAAAAGGTCATTGAATTCTACCGCTGCGCCTGTGTTGTCATCGACCATAACTATTTTGTTACGCGTAATTGTAAATCCAAATCCCATAAAAAGTAGTATGGTTTTTAATGATATGATTGTTATGGCGTCAAGGCTTATCCTTATACAATCTAAATTAACTCTTACGGCACAGGCGGCGCACTACCTATAATAATGTACTCTGTGGCGCACGCCAGTAAAGCTCCCAGTCGGCATGATGTTTTCTGACATCTTCGACTCTACAATAATCTTCTTCTTCGACAAAATCTTAATCTTTTCAGTAAAAGAGGTGAAAGACACAATTATTGTACTAGAAATAGGGACCAATTAGTTCAACCGGGTTTCAGACTGGCTAAAGTAGACTCATCTTTCATGGGGTACTGTTTAAAATGTTACAATAAAATACCTTCCCATATACTACAACTAAATGAAACGAAATTTAAATCTTGTATAAAACGCACACTATGCTGCCAAGCATATTATAAGCTTGGGGATTATATCGCTGACAAAAATGCTTGGCTTAACGCTGGTCCAGCTCCACAAGGGCGCATAAACTAATTGATTAGCATTCAAAAATATTGTTGGAATTGCTGAAGATTGCAAAAACTATCTTTGAATTGTATAGCTTCAATCTCTTTTTTTTATTGTATAATTGCATAGCACATGTGTGAGCACTGTGACCATGTACCTTCTATAAAGCTGCCATTTGCTGGGTACGTCTTTCATTGACTCGATATGCCCTGGCGGCTAAGAGTATGTCATGCTCACTCAAATGTCTCGCTGGTGGTGGCGTGTGTGTTGGATCGTCGAGTTCCCTTCAAAATGGTTGAGCTAAACGGTGCTGATCCATGCGTCATGTTCGTGAACGGGCGCCATCAGTAGGGACTGGTCATCTCTTATCTGCCACGGCTTATTTTAATTTTTGAATTGTTTTTTTTATTTTTATTTTTTTCTACGGACGCTTTTTACGTACACGTCTTTCTACATTGTTCTCACATGTATAATTTCAACATGAATGATGTAAACAATATTTTGTAAGAATATAATTTTTTTTAAAAGAGTGTCCGTGGAGTTTCTTGCCCGTTCTTCTCCATAGGAACCTACAGCTTGGCCAGAAAGAGTAGAAAAAAATTGAGGTCGCCACTATCGTTTATATGGCATCATTTATACTACAATCAAAATGAATTTGATACTTCAAGTATTTTTAATGATAAATCTGAATGTGGAAAATCGTTAAATCAGAAGCTAAATTTCATTTTTTTTAATTTAGTCATTAAAAACCATAGGAGAGTAAAGCATCTTTAATATAGTAACAATATTTTTTCTAGTCACTATCTAAATACTCTACACCTGACATGTCCGATCCAAGTTCTTGATCATCTTCAGAATCTGAGCTACTGTCACTGCTGTCCTCACCAACACGAATTACCAGTCTGTCTATATCTTCATAGAGTGTTCTTCCCCTTTCATAGTAATTATGTTCTATTTTCTTTATGTGTTCGACACAATTATTCCAAGTTTCGGGACCAATGCTATTAAAAGCTTCCTCAGTTGCTTTTTTTATGTCAATTGCTCCTCCCACATTACATGCAGCAACTTTTTGCTTTGCTATGCCCCAGATGAGCTCGATAGGATTTAGGTCACAGTGGTACGGAGGAAGCCGTACCACTTCAGGACCATGTTCCCCCAACAACTCATCTATTTGGTATACTGGTTCTGGCTTGTGCTTTTTAACAAGCATTAATAATGCTGGCTTTCTTGTTGATGGCTCGAACGGGATGTTATTTTCTAACAGCCATAGTTTTATTTCATCTACTCGGGAAGCTGATGTTGGAGCCTTGTTCTGCACCACACTGTGATAAGGCGCATTGTCCATGACAATTATAGAGGCCTCATGTAGGTTTGGGATCAGTTTTTCTGTCACCCACTTGGTAAAATTGTGAGAATTCATCTCTGAATGGTAGTCTTCCATTTTGTTAGTACCACTAAATATTAGTAAAGCGTTGGGTACAAATCCATTGGCAGTTCCAGCATGGACAATTATCCATCTTTTTCCTTTTGATATATCATGTTTTATGCCTTTGATTTTAATGGATTGCCAGCACTTTCTCAATTTATAAGAACTATGGATGTAACTTTCATCCAAGTAAACAATTTGTTTTTGTAGCTCAACAGGCAAATCCCGATTTCTTTTTATAATTTCTAAATATTTTTCTCTTTTTGCTGCTATATTAGGTTTTTCTATTAGCGATTCTCTATTTGTCGAACATTTTTTGTATGAAAAGCCTATGGCATGTAATATTTGCCTTAATTTCTCACGGCCTCCTTTGTAATCTAATTCTTCTTTTGCCACAGCCAACAACTTTCGCAAAGTTGGTGCTATTTTCTGTACGGTGTAAGAAAACTGAATTTTCTGACGAATCGCACAGACACTAAAATCGTCCATCTCTATTTTTGAACGTCCTTTTCTATGCTTGGCTGGTGTTATGAATTTGCCTTCGTTTTTATTGCCTTCGTTTTTATTGCCTTCGTTTATTATGCGTCGAACAGTGCTTTCTGATTTTCCTGTAATCAAAATAAAACATTAATGTAGAATGACGTGCGTGACGATCAAAAAATGCAGTCGCTCTATACAAAGTCATTGTGAACCCGATGTAAACATAACCTCTAAAATTATATTAAATCCGTAAAAAACTTCGATGATGTGGTATTTTTTGAAGACCTAACCGACTTTAACTGTAACTTAGATCATGAACTATATAAATTATATAAAATGAGAGTGAATAAATACCTGTCATATCAGCAACTCGTTTGTAAAGGTCATCCAATTCTGTTAGAAGTTTTCCGGCATGATATTCCGCCAAACACCTCTTAAAAACATTGTAAATAACTTCTCTGGCACCACTTTTTATCGTCTTGCCCATTTTCAATAATAATTCACCGACTAATACGTTTAATAGCTACGAAAAATTAAATTATTTCACAATACACTTTTTTGTTTTGATAGTTTGACTGATGTTTGACATTTCTTTCGAGTTGCCATGTGTAGAAAAAATTAGTTCATATTTGTTTAATTTCTACTCTTTCTGGCCAAGCTGTACGCTTTGGAATGGGCAACTAGCTTCATATTTCTGACTGACTGACTCCTTGACAATTCAAAAGTGCCTGTAAATGGTTTAATTGAAATAAATGCTTTGAGTTTGAGTTTGAGTTTGAATAATCGTAATATTTCAGTTTATTTACACAAAAACTGTCCGCATGAAACGTTACTCGGTCCATTGGTGAAAATCGTTTGAAAATCCGATTAGTAGTTTTTGAGTTTATCGCGTTCAGGCAGACAGACGCGGCGGCGGACTTTGTTTTAAGGAATAAGTTAGGATATAGTACAAAAAAAAGAAATAGAAAAGGAAAGTTTAAAAAAAATTGGAACAGGGGAAGGTATAAGGAAGGAACGTTACAGCTTTGACATTGACACTTTGACAGTGACATTTTAAAGTCATTCGTCACGTCAATCTCACTTGTTAAGACTTGTACTTTCAGGTTTCAGCGTGATTTCATAATATTTTCTAAGAAAATATTGAATCAAAACCATTATAAATACATTTTTAAGGTACGTGAGCTTTGATACTACTAAAATCTAGTTGTTAAGTGGAAGTTTTGTGTGATTATAAGCGTTACTAAGTGTTGTTTACGTTATAGGTCACAAAAGGTTACGCAGAGTTCGGTAGTCATGCTGGAGGTGCTTATAAGCGGTGGTCGCGAGGCCTGGCGACTCATTTCGATCCAACCACCAATGTTGGAGGATAGCAACGGAACGCCAGTCGACGAGTTCGATTGCAGCGACATGGACGCCTGCTATGAAACATTTGATAAAGATGGGTATGTTTTTAATACCATTTTCGTAATTATTTTCAGGAAAACTAGATTGGAAACTAGTCCTAAAAGTTACCGTTATTCACAGGCCAATGTACTCAATTTAAGGAGGTGTTTGCATGGAGTTTTTATAAAAGAAGTCATGAAAACTTAACTTTGTTTTTATCAGTGAAAGTTCATGCAGCATTTGTTTGTTTTAGTTGCCCTTGTAAACTTAAAGTGCTCATGGATGAATGAAAGTGGCATTCTGTCTCCTTTCTCTATGACTTTGGCACAAACATTTAATTTAAAAACTTTAATCTCGTTTATCTTCTGAAATTTAGATTAAAAAATACAGTTGTAATTATTGAAAGTAGTCTTTACTAAAAAGTCTCTACAAAAATTAAATAATACTATTATAATAGAATTTCAATTAAGTAATGCAAATTTTCTAATTATGTACATACTTAAAAAAAATGTACAAAAGAAAGACTGAATGAGTAGTTTACATTAAATTACCATCTTATTACTATAATGTGTTGTGTTTACACACATTCACAATGATTTGTTTTCTTTTGTCAGTGCCCTGAGTGGCACTACATAACCAGTTTCAACTATCACTTTAGTACTATTTCAATATTACTATATTTGAAGGCAATTGATTTTTATTTTACAGACAGACAATACTTAAAATTTAAGAAACTAATAAAATTATAACTAATAATTTAAGTAACTGCTGCCCATCTTTGCCAGTGTGGACCCTAATTATTTTTGGTCAGTGGGTCTTCTTTGAAAGTCCTATCAAAATGAGTCCAGTCGTAAAAACAGGCAAAAAGTTAAAAAAAAAATGTTTTATGTATCATTTATAAATACTTTCATATGCATTTAGTAAAAAGCTGTTATTTTGACTTTTCAAACAGACACTTCGATTTTATTTATTTTATAGATTTCTTTATCAGTCAAGATTTATTCTGTAAGTTAGGACTCACTGCAGATCAAACTAAGAATACTTTCACCCAATTTAAATAACTTTTTCTTGATTGAAAAACGAAATTCCTTACGTCTATAGTTTTAATGTAGTCATTTTATCTTATTTCAAAAGAAATAAACAGAATTAGAGACTAAAAATGCTTGCTTGCACACCGACATCTTAAAAATCACATGACATAGGGCCTATTTATTGATTTATAAGAATAAACCCAAACAAAACAGTTGCCAGCTAAGCTCTGACAATTCAATTCAAAACTTCTCACCAATAGCCACAATTTTGCGATATGCGTTCATACTCGTATAAAATTATTTATTTTTTCGTACCCCTGAAGTTAGTGGAATTATTATTATACAGGGAGGCTTCGTGATTAACTGATTACGTTATAGGCCCTTTAACAGCTCTATGGCCTATAAAAATGCTAAATTGCTAAAGTCAAGAGAATCCCCTAAAAAAACCACACGAGACGGACTCGCGCACGAAGGATTCCGTACCGTATTAAGATCGAGCAAAACACGCTGAAAAGAAATCACGTTTCTTGTATGGGGTCCCCATACTTTAATATCAATTTTATTAAATTTTTATTAAGTATTTGTTGTTATAGCGGCAATATAAATACATAATCTCTGAAAATTTCAACTGTCTTCCTAATACGGTTCATGAGAGACAGCCCGCTGACAGACAGATGGACGAACGGACAGCGGAGGCGTAGTAATAGGGTTCTGTTTGGAAAATCCTATAAAGTGAGCTGTACTTTTTAGGGTTCCGTATTCCGTCCTCGTATGCAAATTATGCCTCGCATTGCATCGACAGGTGACGCGCGCTTTATCGATATTTAGTCAAGTTCGGCGTCGAGTGAACCTGTTATCGCCTATCTATAATTGTTTACTTGCAGCTTTACTTAGCTATGTTTTCATTTAATTTTAGATTTTCACTTGTACAGGTGTGCTCAGTTATCGAATTAATTAGGAAACTTATCTTACTTCGCTTTCTTCACAGATAGTTTTTCAGTTTCAGCTTATTCTTTTACCCTGGTCTTTTACTCGTGCCTAATCAAAAGTGGTCGCGTGTCACGTTGTATGAAAGCGTTTATTTTATCCTTATCCATTTTGCCAGATTATATAGCAAAACACTGTGCCAAGTAGCAACTTTTTCCCTAAACTTAAATAAATTAAGGAAAAAGTAGCATTCTTAATATTTAAGAATGCTAATTTCTCCAAAAAATCAGTTGCTAAAGTTTCCTAACGAGAACGAGGTGACGACGCCGAAGTAGCGACAGTACATTTACTATGACTGCGTAGTCCCGTTTCTCGTTGACGTCCCGTTCTCGGTGCGGTGGAAAAGTGTTGGGCTTAGGCACCTGTTCCACCGCCGACGGGGAACGGAGGAAGCGACTAGCTATCAGCGATTTTCTCGCTCAAGAAACGTATAACAAACGATTGTAGATCCTGTGTAAGTAAAAGAAATACATACATTATTAGTTGATCCTTGACTGTTCTCAGCATCGCGCGTACTTTGAGCTATCAAAGAGAGTACTCCCTCAGCGACGCTTGGTGGGCAGGAAACTCGTTGAGAGACTCACGCTTGGTACATACTCATGCCAGCGAGTAACCGGTCGTCGCCGTCGCGCACTCGCTGCTCGTAGCTCGCCAACTCGTTTTTAGTTACTAGTTCTACTCGCTTCGCGTTAGTCACCAGTGCGGCGTGGTAGGACAGGTGCCTCCGGTTCAGTTAAGGCTCATTTTCATTGGGTATGAGTCTACGCCTGCGCCCGCTACGGGGTTTCCCGCAGACGGTGTACCGAACGCGTTATAAATTTGCGGATCATGCGTAGTTCATACAAACGTATAAAACTTATTTTTCTCATAACTCGTCTGATATAAAGAATATGTTTGATTTACAAAAAATATTTTGGTATTATGTTTGTATGAACTACGCATGCTCCGCCGGCCTCTTAAGACTTTCATTAGTCATTACTCCGCCTCCTGCGGGCAGTCCCGCAAGCTGTATATCGACCGAGTTATCGATTAATGAAAATGAGGATTGTAAGCGAAACTATTTCTCGTTGCTTTTTTTGCAAAATCGGGATGCTAAATCATTCCTCCTTCCCTATAGCGACGGGAAATTAAACCTCGACGAGTTCCGAGTGATCTGCAAGGCGCTGTTCCGCAACGACAAGGGCCACATCTACCCGCTGTCCGAGGAGAGAGCGCGGCACATCTTCCAGGTGTTCGATAAGAACGAGGACGGCTACATTGACAAGGAGGAGTTCACTTTCTGCTGGAACCATTGGATTAAAGTGGTGAGTTTATCAAGTTATTTTTATAACCCTTAACACTATATGACACCTAAATTAATGCTTAACTAAAAGCGTGCAGTTGGATTTTCAAAGAGACATTCATTTAGGTGTCGCCTATAAATTGTGTAAGTGAAAACTGGTGTTAGATTCGCCATTTTAGGTAGAACAGTAGATATTAAATTGTTCTGTGTGAATGATATTAAATTGTTCGGTTGTTCACTGGATTTCGCGCAAATAATGAACTGGTAAAAACATTTTATGGCCTACCAAAAGCACATTTGTTTGTAATCAGTTAATTGCCGATTCTAGTATAAACTCTTTCTTTATTTATATAGGCAAGTTTAATTTCTCTCCATTAATATAATACTTATTTTTGTACGTAATTTTGCACGGATTTGACTACAAGCCCATTTGACATACAATTCAATTAGAATTAAGTAGTGGGGTAGCTGGTTAAAATCCAGAACTTACGCCCTTGTGTTACAAATATTATTTAAGATGGTTTTGTCGTCAGATCGTGCGCCCGGTGAGCGCTTTCCTGATAGTAGACGTGCAGAACGACTTCATCTCTGGCACCCTCAACATCAGCAAGTGCAACGCGCAGCAGGATGGCAGTGAGGTCAGTCACTCTTTAGATATCACGACGACCCATGTAAACCCCTCCTATTATAGCAAGCTTTATGCTGAAATCGAATACTTTACTATTCATAAATTTTCGTCTTTCATTCGATATATTTCGCTCGAAGTGAAACGTCTTATAAATGGGGAATATTATACTATCATATCATTATCTATGATCATAGATACAATGAAATTGTAAAATAGAGCCATACTACCTACCCATAATGTTATTATGGGTATATCCTTACACTATACTTGTATATCTAGGACCGTATATATCATATACCTATCTACGAAGCACCCATAATTATGTCTATTTTACAATTTAATTATATTTATGACTCATAGATCTATGATCAATTGACCATAGATATGATAGTGTAATATCCCCGTTACACAGAATGAATCGAAAGTGAAAAATTAATTCATTAGTGAACCGACCCAACGATGGCAGCTTTCGGTACCTACTCTGCATATTTCATTAACCTACCAAATGATCTAAAAATGAAATGAAAGAAGATGAACGTTCATATCTATGTAATTTTGCTGGTAATCTGTAAACGTGGAATAAAATAATTTCCTGACCTGGGGGCCAATTCTCGATTTTAGAGATGGTGTCGAACTCGCCAAAAATTTCTAATGACGTCATTTTTTCGACAAATTTTAAAAGTTGCTATTCTGGGGATGTCGAATTCGACATTTGTCGAAGGCTAACGTTAGAGTTCATGTCGAGTGCGTCTGAGCAGTAGAGATGTCATGTCGATTGTAGAGATACGTCATTTCTGAGTGAATTCGTTGAGTTTTGGATTGTACACTGTGTTTTCTTTTCTTTATTTTTTTAATAAAATACGGCTTGGCATCTCATACCTACTGGAAATTCGATTTATACTCTTTGATTTGTGCAATGTGTTTTCTTGAAACGACGACCTTCGCGCAAATAACAGACTCTGTAATTTGTGTACCCACGATTGGACTTGAAACCACTGAAAGATGGACGAGTTTATTAGCATTTTTATCTCGGAGTTGTTGGAAAGTGGCGAGCAACTGGCCAATACACGGCGACAACAGCGCACTTATCCCACCGTCGATATTTACGACTTGAGCGAAACAGAAGTCATTAAAAACTTCAGATTAGATAAAGATTTAATAAGGGTTCTAATAGATCTATTGGCTCCTGTAATTCAGGATACCACGAAAATAGACCTGAAAACGAAGGTAAATAATCGTCTGCTTCATAATTTTATTAGTCATGTATAACTGTTCACTAAACTAACCTTACCCACCAAAAATACTAATTGCACACCCTAAAATAACTAAATTAATTATACAGTCAACTGTCAATTTGTCAAACTGATTATTTTTACACTAAACGTTTCGTTTTATACTTAAATAATTAGGTTTAGTCAGCGTTTTAAAACAAAATCATTCATTAACTCATAGCTACATAAAACGGAACGTGCGATTCTTCATAATGGTAACATTATCTTCACTCGACTCGACATTTTCGTGACATTTATTTCTATTTTGGCTGAGAATACGGAATTCTGCTCAATTCGACATTTTTTGGTAGAGATAGAGATATTTTTAATAGACATAGAGATAGACTTACGATCTCGAACTCGAGATAAATGGTGAAAATCGAGAATTGGCCCCCAGAACATAGAACCCAAGGCTCCATGCAATACGCAAATTTAAACTTTCAGCGTTCTCTACAATATCTGAAAGTCAGTACTTACAGGAAAACAAACGTAAACATTACAAGCAGTTTTTCAATATCTAAATATAAATCCACGTCATCTTTATCATCAATTGAAATAATGTGTGTCAAAAGATAATGATAAAAAATATTGATAATTTACACTAAAACCGGATTATTATGGTATCTAATCTATGTTCTTCTTCGTAATTAATAGCTTAGTTGACAGTTGTCTCAATCAATCAATATTTATTTGAGAACGTCGGAAGGCCTACACAAATGGTATTAAGAGTTAGGAATCCATTTAAAGGTCCACTGGTCCGTACCGGCCGCAACACACACTGCACGCAACGGATTTGGTTTCCTTAGTATGAAGAAATGAACCGAGAGCTCGATTCGGGCGGTACCGATAGTGGACGCAGCAATATGGCGGCCTGTGATGACCAGTGGTCGTTCGCCTTATTTTATTAGGGAACACTCCCTGCTTCGCACGGGTGCAATATCGACATGTCAAAATATCGAGATTTCTGTGCTATATCTAAGTTAAAAAAAAATATATTACATACGTAAACCTCCCGAAATAAATGCTCTAACTGTTGGTGAAGACCGCATCAAAATCCATTGTTTAGTTTAGAAGATCCAAGCGGTCACCTAGACAGACATGAAAACCGTCTTTGTTTTGTACTATGTATAGATCTTGGTACTACTAAGTATAGTATTTATTAGCCTTAATTCCTTCGGTTTTATCAAAGCCTATTAAATATAATTCTAGTAGTACCTTTCTTGAGGTTGCTATTAATGAGGTCAGGTCAAGTTTCTGCACAATGTCTCTTTAATAGGTTACAGTGTCCTACAATTGACTGAAATTCATTTTATGGAAAATAAATCGATAAACGGTTCCATTTGAAGAAGCTTCTCTAACAATAAAGCGCGACTCAACAGTCAGGTTTAAAAAAAAAATTAAGCAGCCGCAGTAAGTTTTGAATTAGAAAAAAGTACTCAATTCCCTACTTATCTCTATGTATCGCCGTCTGAGGCCAATCTCTTAGAAAAGCTACTCTTTTAGTCTTGTTTTTGGGCCAGCCATGCTTTCGTTTTCTGTTGTTTGTGACCCAAATGTGTCAATTTGTTCTACCTACCAAACTTGACAAGATTGAATATTCTGTTCTTGTCTGATCAATTTTTGAGCGAGCGAGAACCTTATATCCAAACACACCTCTACACATATTTGTGTGTGTAGAGGTGTCCTGATGTCCTGAATCCTGATGATGTCCTGAATCCTGATGACACCATGATTTGTCATCCTGAACTTGGCAGGAGGTAGTAGTAAGTACATAGAGGTTAGTTTCCGTGATTTGTCCGTACCGCACTAATACCTCACGGATATATTTTTGATAAGCAGGTACGCGGTATGCTAATGCCGTCGATATGGGGCACTAGCACGAACGCTCATCGTACATCTACTGGTATAATGTAGCGTGAGGCCGTAATATGGCTGAAAATGTCAGTAGAAATCATTGGATGCATTGGATAATTTGCCAGTCAGCCATCTTAAAGAGAAAAGAATAGAATACTCTAAAACTCTCTCTCTCTCTTTATACTCTAAAGAGACGGAATTTTTTACTTTTATTAAGGAAAATGAACATCCATACACAGTCGTATTTGAAATCCGGAAGTATTTCCCTAAACCATTATGTTATGCCACGTAACTGATTCATGGTTGAACAGGTTGAACTACTGTGACGAATATCGGCAGGAAATAGCTAGGACACAAATCACAGTTTCCTTTTAAGACCGGAGATTACCTAATCATCTGTATGTCACGCGTTATACTACGTACTAGCTTCAGTTATTACTTCGTTGTCGCTTATCGTTCTCTCTGACTTTTGCCCGGCTCCTAAGGGTGATGCTAGGTATAACATTTCTCAAGAATTGGGTTAACAAATGCAAAAAAAATTGTTCAAGTCCGACGATGGTATAGTTCCAGATATCAGCGCGTTCAAACAAAATATTCAGCTTTATTATATTAAGTATGGATAATGTACGTACGTACATGTACCTACTGCGTTTTATAAAGTCGATTGAACGTTGAATGTTGAGACACACAAATTTAAGTCCACAGACTAGCTAGATTATCAACTACTAGCTGTTGCCCCCGGATTCGTCTGCGATTCAGCATGAAAAGTAGCCTGTGTCCTTCTCCAGGTCATGGTCTACCCATGTGCCAAATTTCATCCAAATCCGTTCAGCCGTTTTAACGTGAAAGCTTTACAAACAAACTCACTTACGCATTTATAATTTTAGTTAGGATTGCTAGATTCATTTACTTATAAATAAATTTATATGTTACGTTTATGATTTCCCAAACCACAACTACCTATGAGGAAACTAAGTTTTCAAAGTTTGTTGTTATCAGATGACAGGCGAATGTTTCTGTCAATCCCACTGATACCGATACCATCCCATGTCGAGGTACTTATGACAAGATAGGGACGTCTACTGTCAGCCGGAGCCACCCATTTGTATAAATTACTGTTATTGGCACCGGAATATTCGACTTCCATACACGTGACTGAAAGTTACGTTACGTTACTAATATTATACGAGTTTGTTTATTTATTTACTTGTTTTTTTGTTACGCTCTCACTCTAGAACGGTTGAACGGATTTGGATGAAATTTGTCACATAGGTAGACCATGACCTGGGGAAGGACATAGGATACCTGTTATCCCGATATTCCCACGGGATCGAGATTTATACGAGTGAAACAGCAGAGCGTAGCTAGTACTGTTATTTGGTTCATTTGTTATGTTTTACAAATTGTTATAGCACAACTTTTCACGCAAAAAAGACGCAGAAATTTACTCAAACAAAGATCGCAGCAGGAGTAGGTAGGATGCATCCTAACTCAGTATATATTTTCCCAGAAAATGTAGCAATATAAAAACATGTACACATTCCGGTGTAAAGTTTTTTTTCTTTTGGGATATTGACATCATGTAATTTTGGCAGCATATCACTAAAAACCATTGCACCTTCTGTAGGCTGGAATCCATCATACCGGCCACCTACCTAAAAACGCTCTTATTTTTAGCCATAGAGTCAAACTTGTCGTGTACAAGAAAAACCGTGAAAATCCAAACTGCTTTCAAATTTCCCCTAACCCACTTAAAAACGAATCCCCGTATTGTCATGTTTACTTCCGTCAATGATGTCTCATAAGACTGACTCATTCAGAGCCAAGTATTTATAGTGACTGACGTCATACATTCTTTTTCGTGATTACGTCGACATCCTAAGACAATAATAAAATGATTGCATCAGACTGCACAAGAATAGCCTAACTTGTAGGCGGAAATACGTAAATTGTTTACCATAGTCAGTCCACTGCTGGACACATGGTTACCGGTTGGTTACTGTCAGCCTGCAGCATCCATCTGCTGGACAAAGGTCTCCTCCATAATAATCAGTCTATAATGTTCGCACTGCTGGGTGGGACACAGTCCTCCTCTCTTCTAGAGAGAGTGGGCTGTAATCCACCACGCGGGCCCAGTGCTGGTTGGTAGATGTCACATGTCTTCGAATGTTTGGTTCTAGGACATGCCGGATTCCTTTACCGTTTTGAGAGTAGTGGTGATGAAATGACTTACACAAAGTAAAGCGCCTGCCTGTGTTTGAACCCACGACCTACAACTCACCACTGCTCTCCACTGGGCTACCACTGCTCTTCTCAAAGGCCTCCCATGACTTTCCGCTATTTCCGTCTAGGGGATTGGACATAGGCTCACCTAAATTGTGCCATAACATTCAGTCTTCTTCTTCTTTTCGTGTGGTTAGTAAACCAACCTGGTGTCAGAGTTTTAAAGCCGCCCATGGGCCTCTGACTTGGCTTCACATGCCGTCGAGAAATATTTCTCACGCATGCCGGTTTCTTCACGATGTTTTCCTTCACCGTTTTTTGAGCAAGTGATAATTATACTATAATACGCACATGAATCCGAAAAGTCAGAGGTGCGGGCCTTGGGTTCGAACTCGAGACCTACGACTTGTCAGTCTGACGGTCACACCACTAGGCTATCACTGCTTCGGTCATCTGCAACATTCGGTCATCCAACTTCTGGGTCGCCTTTTTAAGTTTACCGGTCTATCTTGTGACCACTGCTCTGATTCAATGGACCTTCATAGACAATGACTAGTTCATAGCCTCTTCAGAAAACTTTGACTATCGTCACAGAACAATTTTGTCTATCTTGGGCAAAACAGTATTCTATCTTGGACAAAACAGTTTTGTCTAGGTAGTACATTTTCGATAATTTGATTATGAGATTATTTTGTTCAGAAACCCGAAAGCCTGACAACCAGTCTTACTAAGGGGTCTCGTGTTACCAACCTTACCCAGTCACTGGGTTGTGGAGGTCAGGCAGACAGTTGCTTCACGTAAAATACCGGTATCTAGCTGCGTCCGGTTAGACTGGAAGCCGACCCCAACATGGTTTGCTAGGCAGATTGATTTGAGACAAAACAGTTTTGTTAATCGTAGACATATTTTTTTTTAATGCCAGAACAAGTTTGTCGGTATATTTTTGCAACCAAGGAACTGCTTTTTGCGAGAGTGCGCGCCGTCTTTGTTTTCAGCGATAGTCTTCAGTGTATTTTCACTCAGATCTACTAGCCACTTAAGGCCTTTCCTTGAACTGCCGGTCTATTCTGTAATAATCTCACGGTGAAAACTTAGGTGAAGTGATCTGTCATTCCACCTGCTGCTAGGGACAGACAGCTCCTTCCGAGCTCACTTCACCTAAGTTTTCACGGTGAGATGGTTACAGAATAGCACTACTGTTCATATTATGAACGTATCCACTTCTAAACATGCCACATCAACAAAGACTGGTAACCATGGCAACATAAACGCAATTGGAAGTCTTCGAACATTGATTAGCGACGTCCTTAAGAGCCGGTGGCGCATGTCGTGACGTGTGCAACACACGCGCGTGTGTCGCGACCAATCAATGAGCTCTGTTGGGTCGATACTATTACCGTGGTGAGATGCCCTCTAAATTATAGAGTTGTTTTATAGAACTACCCTTTGTTGGTAGGTTTTAAAGTGGTGTGGATCTGTTTCGGTAGGGTCCTAATGTTTCTGCCCTTTATTTGTAGTTTAGAAGCAAGAGATGGCTTTATAAGAAAGAGATGGAAGTAAATTAGGAGTCTCGAATAGGATTGAATTACGATGTCTTTCAAATATTGACCTCAGAAATATTCATCATTATCCACAACCATTAGTCTCACTGAGAAATTACAATAAGGATCAAATTAAGACTTAATATTTTATTATTTAGTACTTACAAGTCAACTATACTCGTATGTTATTTGAATTTCTCAAGGAAAATGGTTTAGTTTAATTCATATTATTTCCTATAAGGAATAAGAATGCAGTTTTGTGTTGATTAGGCAAGCCGAAACTACATTCTTTTTCCTTGTAGAGAACAAGACTAAAGCAAACATGACAAAAAAATAATAAATGAGTTTCTATGTATATCTATATGTTTGCCTGTAAAATGCGTTTGGTAACGGTCTTTAAACCAATGCTCTAAAATCGCCAACACTCAAGCTATCGTAGCCTTAGGTCCATATTACAGAACCTCACTCAAAACTCAAGCATTAGGTACTTAAAACTTGTTTAAAGCCTTTTGATTGGTTGAAACTAGTTATAAGTAATGCTTGAGTGTTGAATGAAGTTTTATAATACGGGCCTTCAAGTACAGTCACCATTCGTGGTGCACAAAAAAATCGCCATGAATTCTGAACTATTTGGTCCAAATTCGAAACTATTAATGGTCTTTTCAGAAAACATCAACAATCAGTGAGCAAACGTCATCAACCGCTTAGCTGTTTCCCAATGTTGGGATCGGCTCTCAGTCTAACAGGATGCATGAATACCAGGATGCAGGATGCATGTATAGGACATAGGACAGGATAGGATAGGATAGGATTTTGGGGGTGGGGGATATAGTCCCCCTATGTAAAATACTAGAATGTGGTCAGAAGCTCTGACCTCCACAACCCAGTCACTGGGTACCATGATACCCTTGGCAAGACACGGTTCTCAGACTTTCGGGCTTCTGTACGCGTAACGACGCATGAGTCACTTGGAATACATCACAGTGCAAGACAAAGTTAGATGATAGACTAAAGGAAAATCTAAGAGGCCTTTAGAGGCATGAGGAACAGGGTGTAAAGTTCACTCATCCACCATAGAAAAGGGAGGATCCTCCAACCAGACAGGTGTTGTGTCTGGCGGGCCGACTGCCCGACTGTTGATTTCGGATAGTCTTATCTATGTCGTTCGCGCGGTAAACTCTAATTGCGCGATGCAGGATTTGTGTGACGTCATGTCTTTGATGCGTAGTTAGTATGTGGCGGTGTAACCGCTACATGCCTATTAGTAACGCCGCCGCGCTGCGCGCCGTGGTAATAAATGAATAAATACGTACTCTTTCCTTCTTTGTATGGAAAAAGCATTTTTGATGTGTAACATCTTCCTCTCGCTTTCCTGCAATCTGTGCACAGAACATATTATAAATCTTAAAAATCTTTCAAATTCACAATATTTCATTTCACAAAAAAAAAAAAAAATGTTTACCTCCACTACACGTAAGGTTGGTTTTTTTCCCTCACCTGTCTCGTAGTGTGGGGTGTCGTTGGAAAGGTCGTGAGTTTGTGAAAACCATTTTTAGATTCACCCCAGTAGCACACCTCCGCTGCGAAACCGCTGTAGTTAAATTCAATAGAATCTCGTCATGTTCCGCTACTCTCATCCGATTCGAGTAGCGGAACATGACGCGAGTCTATTGAATTTAACTAAAGCGGTTTCGCAGCGGAGGTGTGCTACTGGAGTCCGGGATCCGTTTGCGAAATATTAAACTTGCACTTTAAGTGAAAAAATTTGTTAGAGTCAAGTAGCCCTTTTTTTTTTTTTTTTGTGTGGGAAATCATCAAATGACTCCTCCCGCTCTGGGTGGAGCGGGAGGGCGTGTCAGACTCTTACTGACTAAAACCCACCCGTGTTCCTTCTGTTGCCTGTGCAATGCCAGGGGGCCACGGTATCCCTTTCGGACTTTCCCGCAACCCCGGCAGGCAATGGTCTCATCGGACCCCTTCATTCGCTGACATCTCTTTGAGGCGCGCGTGGAACACAACGCGCCGTCGACACGGGCTTGGTCCTTACCGGACGTCGAGCTACCCATTGCTCACCGTCCGCAAGCCCGCGCCTACGGTGGCCGGGAATCAGCAATTGATTCCCGACGCCCAGGGCGTCTCCTCCTGCGGCGGCTAGGGGCGTGAGGGCGCGAAATTTGCCTTTCCCTCACGCGCTCCGCCTCCTCCTTCGCGAGCATTACTGCTTCGCAGAAGGAGGTGACGGCCTCCCATGCCCTCTCGCTCCGTACCATGGCCTGGACCAGGGCCGGACGCGAGAGATCCCCGCCACCGATCGCCTCCACGAGGACACGGCGGTGCTCTGCCCAAGCCGGGCATACCTCCACCGTATGCTCCACCGTGTCCTCCGGGCGATCCACGCAGTGATGACACCCGGGCGTTTCCTCCCGCCTTATCCGAAACAGGTACCTCCCGAAACAGCCGTGTCCGGTGAGGACCTGCGTCAGGCGGAAGGTGAGGACGCCGTGGCGCCTCTCCAGCCACTCCTCAAAGAGGGGACTTATCGCCGCAATAGTGGCGTGCCCAGCACTGGGTTGCGACAATCGCACTCTCCATGACGCCATGAGATCCCGTCGGAGCTCTGTCCGCTGTGCCGCGATTTCTCGCGGCATCGGAGTCAAGCCCCGGCGTTTCGCTTCCTCGCGCCACTCCCAAATATGCGCGAGGACTTTTAGAGTCAAGTAGCCCTGCCAGATAAATGGTTGGTTTTGGACTTATGAAAAAATGCACGGCAGTAGCATATTATAACGGAATTAAAAATAAAACTACCACAGCTAAGTAGGCTTTACAAGTTAACGAGTAATAATCGACCAACTTACTAACTTGCGGTTGCAAAAACATGTTCTCCACTACGGAATATATGGAATGTTTTTCAACTACAAAGTTAAGTTTGTTCTTGCGATAATTTCATCCCAACCACGGAACGAATTGTGCGTGGTCCGACACGCACTTGGCCGGTTTTTTTATTTTTGCAGTGGAACTCGTAGGCTAGTATTCTACAATTTTCATATTCTCGCCGCATTCCAATTAGTAATAACTTTTATTTCTAACGGTTAAACATCTAAGGTCACCGCACCTTTTATTAGAACACGTAGTTTTATTCAATAAATTATATCATTTGACAATAAGTACTAGAGGGAGTTTCTTCCAAACATTATCAAATATTTCCTGTAAGCATGCAACCTTGTAAGTTTTTTCGATATTTATGTAACTGTAAGTAATGTTACTAAGTTTTACCGTCAGAATGAAAGTTGTACTAACAACGAAAAAATGAGAATGAACAATTTTTTTTTTTTTTCAAATAATATTTATGTACTTAAGTAATAACCCTGCCTAGTTAATAAAAAATACATAATAGGGATGATGACTAAAAAAAATGTTTTTAGTCCGTCATGTAGATTATGAAAAAATTAAGTACACGTATTTTTTCTTTTTTTACGTTATCAATAGATTACGGCGATACACTGAGTTAAAATGTGCTATGACGTCACGAGCATGTAGATTTCATACGTCTTACTTGTGACGTAGCGACCCCCACTCCCCAACTTTAATGCGTTTTATCTAAGTATTTTTTTAATTAATATGATAAAGCAAAAAATATGTGTCTAATATTTTTTTATTATCTGACTGACGGACTAAATAAATTTATTTTTTCTGAGGTAATGTTGGTGATTTGAATACCCTTAGGAGAGAACTACCTCTGATATTTAAAACAGGTTAATGAGTGGCTGCTGCTAGCCTGTTAAGGTCTTAATTAAATACATATAAACAGAAAACCTTTAAACTATTTAACACAGGCACAGTCATATAAATGCGCTCGCACACATACACGATCACACAGTTAGTTAACTTTTAGTCTGTAGTCTATCGTAAACCGCTGCATTTTAACCCTATTTCTTGAAACAATATCTGTCGAAAGAGACTGATGATAATAGTGTCAGATGGAAATAATGTTCTTTTTTGTGACAACCTGTTGTATACAATTATTCTTCATATTCATGATCTAAATTAATTAATAAATAAACTAGGTACCTAATTAATATATTTTTAGACAGATATTCGCTTAAAAAAGTGTCTATTTATATATAAAGTACACACATACAATTTAGTACGTACATAACTGAAACGATACCACAATCATTATAACACAATGCATGGACATAGTCATTACAGCAACTCTTGCGCATTCTCATAATGATCATCTGTCAGTCTGCGCGGGAGTGTCCCGAGGCGCGTCAGTTCATCTAGAATTATGCATGACTCAGCTGTTTATAGGCTAGTTGTAGCAAAGATGCATGCTACATGTATTGTCAGAGAGATCTTAGTTATTTCTGTCAAGATAATATTCTTCAATATCTTCAAGTTTTTTTTTATATAGGCCTATGTAAAAAATGTCTTAACACGTTGAGCGCCATGTGTATCCTTCCGAAACCACAAAGTAGGTACCTACCACTTTCAGAGGCCGCGTGTTTTCTTTGGGAACCACGCGGCTCTTTATTCGGTGGTCAGTGCGTCCGCCAGGAAACACATTTTAATACATTTTACTAAGAATTCTGATACCTCTGGCCTCCACGAATGTTTCGGTCCATGTGGGTTTTTTGTACGACTTTTTGATCAAAAGTTATGTCTAAAAGTCTGACGGAAAGTTGGAAAATGCAAGTCCAAAAAGGAAAAACATGGTTTTTGGGCTTGGCGCTCAACGTGTTAAAGATATTATTTGTATTATTATTTTCGCTTTCAAAGTAATAATGATCTCAACTTTGCCTCATGAAACAAGTTGCAGCATATTTTAATTATTATCCGAGCTTAAATGTGTTGTACTTACTTGATTTACAAAAACTTATTATATCTATGGGGTAGGAGGTACAAGAAACCACCTCTTTTGTACATTTTTAAAATGGTTTCCTGTTTAAAAGCTGCTCAAGCTGCATCTTGGCATTATTTGTCTTTAACCATCAGGAGGCACTGATCTTTTAGTCGCCTTTTCTGAAAACCATGAAACATGAAAAGTCCTTTAGAGCTGTTAAACGCGGTATCATGACTACCCATGTAGATATTATCGCGCGAAAAACATCGCGTGAAAGCAGCAATTTAACACTTTCAGAAGTCCAATCGGCACAAAAGTGGAATAGAATCGTAACTCAAGGTTGCATGTTATCAGGTACCTACCTTCCTCGTGCCTGCAATGAAATAATAGACAATTGTGAAACTTTGCACGAAAATAGACGATGCCAACATCGTAGGGTTACAAAAAAATGGATTTCATTTCTGAAGACTAATCATCTGCCTAGCCTTTTCCCAA
The DNA here is from genome assembly GCA_963853775.1 of Xanthia togata. Taxonomy (NCBI): domain Eukaryota; kingdom Metazoa; phylum Arthropoda; class Insecta; order Lepidoptera; family Noctuidae; genus Xanthia; species Xanthia togata. The sequence goes on along the minus strand of OY970811.1, from coordinate 1,722,666 downwards.
CTACGTTGGGGTCAGCTTCCAGTCTAACCGGATGCAGCTGAATACCAGTATTTTATATGGAGCGACTGCCTATCTGACCTCCACAACCCAGTAATTGGGTGATAAGATACGCCTTGGTAAGACTGGTTGTCAGACTTTCGGGCTTCTGACCACCCGTAACGACTGTCAAAGATCCACGAATGACAGCCGGGACCAACGGCTTAACGTGCATGCTTTCCGAGGCACGGAGGAGTCTCGGTACGTAAAGATGGTCACCCATCCACAGACCAACCCCGGCAAGCGTAGCTTAACCTGACGGATCGACCCGTGCGGCAGTTATTGCTTAGCCACGAGCTCCTCAATTTCTGAAGACTAAGAGAACTAACATAGTTGAGAACCAAAAGGAATTAAGAATTACCGAACAAAAGTATTGAGAAATAAAAAAACATGAAACTCGTATGCCTGCTGTCAATAACGCGTGCAACAATTGGTATATAAGATTCACTGGCCTTCGACACTTTCTTCTGTCTAAAGGTGACCACATACGTAACTGCAAGCGGGACAAGCCTGCATGAACAATCAATTGGTGCAAGTGTACACAACTTCCCTATAGGCTACACACATTAGAAGCAAGCTGGAGCAGCATCAGTCTTTGGTTGAGTGATGGACGACTTGTGTGCAACTAGCGTGCGTCTGATTGCGCAAGGTTAACCTGCATACAAACGTTCAGTCATGCTTGCACAAGCGTGGTTTATTCGAGCCGCATAATGAAAATTCTATCAATCTTCATGCCGCTTGCACAGGCATGATGCTTGCACAAAATTATCACTCAGACGCTCAAGCACGTTTGCAGAAAATGATTGTTCATGCAGGCTTGTAATGCTTGCAGTTACGTGTGTGGCCACCTCGAGCACTATCTTAACGTAATACGCGGTTTCAATAGAATAACAGGCCAGCACAGGCACAGGTCAGCTTATGCTGTTTTTGTTACCACTGACGTGCGGCCTAATGTACTTCCCTGCAGGAAATATTTCACAATGAGCTCTACTTTTAATTTGCTCGTTGAGTAAGAAGATGTATTATAAATGTGTTCTAAAACATACAAAAAGTTTGTGACATTGTCTATTTTACGATGCAAACGTTCAACGGTTAACTTTAGTATTATTTAAAACATATTATTGCTTTTCTGCATAACTTACGTCATAAAGAGGCAATGATTCTAAAAAGAGATCTAAAATCACTTACATAATAAGTATTATTACTCGGAACATTACCGCTTTGTTTCTGGGATGGCACTACACCATGATTCATCTGGAATTGCAGAAACTCAAAACTCAAAGCATTTATTTCAATTAAATCATTTACAGGCACTTTTGAACTATCTAAGAGTCAGTCAGTTAGTCAGAAAGTTGAAGCTAGTTGCCCATTCCAAAACGTAGATCTCTATGGAGAAGAACGGGCCAGAAACTCCAAAGACACTCTTTTAAATAATACAGAAATTACAAAATCCTGAGTACATTACTCTTGTTGCTTCTATATGTGAGAAGAATAATAAAAATAACAAAAACGATTAAAAAAAAGCTCTGGCAGATAAGAGATGACCAGTCTCAACGGACGGCGCCCATTCACGAACATGACGCTTGGATCAGCACCATCCAGCTGACCCATTTTGTAGGGAACTGAATAATCCAACACACTCGCCACCATCAGCGAGACAATTAAGTGAGCATGACATACTGAGAGTATGTCATGCAGATAATAACATAGTAAACGGCTCCATGGTACCTACTCACATTTACAAAATTTTTAAAAAAAATCAAAATATTTTATTTCACATAAACCTACATGGGCACTTATGAAACGTCAGAAGCTAGGTGCACGGTTCCAATTGGTCGTTTCCTATGGAGAAGAGCCGGCAAGAAACTCCACGGTTACTCTTTTTAATTGCTTCTAATTTATACAAAACTATAGTTTGCAATGTATTATGTATTCAGATATCTATAACCAGGAGAGACCGCTTCACTTCAGGTGGGATAAGCCCACTTTTTGACACTCAAAACCTACTGAACCCGCATAGTAGTCTGCTGGTCAAATTTCAAATAGTTTATAGTTTCATGTAGGTACCATAAACTGTTTACCAAAGTTTGGCAACTTATCATCTAACGCTTAATTTATAAAGAGACCTATAAACCATGCACCATTGATTTGCTTACCAACCTAATTAAAAACACTCTTTCTATACGTTAAAAATAACCCTCTTCAACCCAACAAAGTCAATTAAAAATCTCTTAACCGTGCCAAGCCCTTGTAAAACCACGCCATCATGCACCAAGTTTTTGTAAACTCCGTCAGAACTGCAAATTGCCTGTCAAATTTGGGACTTAACCCAAAAATAAAGTTGCAAAGATTAATTCGGAGCCGCTTGAGATTCACACCTATCGGGGGATCGCAATTAGACTATCAGGCCGATAGCCGCGTACCTGGTACCGTGGTGCCGCATTAGAAGGGTTGAACATTGAAAATTGGGTATTCTAAAATTGGTTTTTTGACTTGTATTCATGTGGGGTGTTGGTGAATGATGGAAGGTTATTGGGGTTATTGGTATTTTAAGAGCGAAATACTGACATTCAGCTACGTCTGGTTAGACCGGAAACCGACCTCAACATAGTTGGAAAAAGGGTAGTCAGATGAATGACAAAACACTTGCCTCTTAACGAGGCCCGGATTTAAAAAAGAAATGTTTGCAGTTGGTCTGCCGTAAGTGTGAACAAAGTTAAGCTGTCTTCGACTTTACGGAACTAGCATTGTCGTCTACCTAATTTAAGTTATATAAAATGGTGTTAACCCACTAATCATTTTGGAAAATTCAGTAACACTTATCCAAATAATATTTTAAATGAATTATTCCTTTAGTTTAATAATAATAATAACGAATGTATACAAGGCCAAATTAAACAAACAACTAGCAAGGTATATTATGAAATCTACAATGTCCAAAAAAAATCGCTAAGCGAAAAGTACTTGCGGAACCAAGTTCCATTTAATTACTATATTTTTAGTTCCGACAAGACCTTGCAGAAGCTATAGACATAGGCACGCTGCCAAATACCTACAGACCTACCTAAAAAACCAACTCCCAAACTAAGTCAAGTCTAATCAATAGATTCATGGCATACCACGTGTCTTGAGACCTGCACTGTCGGGCCAAGGTCACTGCAGGAAATGGAAGGTAATCGCTGACAAATGAAAGTAAATGCACCATCTGGTACGGAAGGAACCGCTGCATTGATTAATTGGGAAAGTTTTGATAAAAGAAATGTAGGTGAAGTTTAAGTACATTTATCAGCTTTAGAAAATATTGCGGTAGTTATAATATAGTTTCCGTGAGAAGCCTAAGTGACCTCAATGAATTGGTATCAAGGCAAGAGGATGATAATAATGAAGCCGTACTCCTGCCAACTCCTAAATATCGTTTTCAAGTTGAGCGCCCACCGTATTTTGTGAGAAGTCAAGCACTTGCGGCTTTATCCGTAATTAATCAAGAATTTCAATCAATATTGTTTATAACATAGGCGATTTTAAACTCTACGCAAAGACGCTTTCAAGCTTATAAGCTTCTTAGATATTCCTTCAATCTACAATCTAACTCATGTCTTGCATGGTGATGGACTAGAATCAGTTATTATTATTTTTTGTAAAGTTTGAGGTTCAAAAGTGCCTTTTTTGTGCCTAATTGAAATAAATTATTTGTCTTTGATGATATTTCAAGTTTTGATAAGTTACTCGTACGTCGTTACGGGTAGTCAGAAATCTGACAACCAGTCTTGCCAAGGGAAGTCGTGTTACTCAGTAACTGGGTTGTGGAGGTCGGATAGGCAGTCGCTCCATGTATGTAAAATACTGGTATTCAGCTGCATCTGGTAAGTCTGGAAGGCTAGGCTAGGTAGGTAATGATAAGTGATTCCTTTCTGCAGTGGAACTTGCCGCCTTTTGTGTACAAGATATCTTTCCATTCGTTTTTCATTCATGATTAACACATGACTTGGAGTTAGAAGAACATTTTCGCCTCGAATAGCAATTTGCCAAGGCGTTAATGCGTAAATAATGCGCGATTACCGAGGTTCGGAAACTATTTCCAAAAGGTTCATCTATTAGGAAATTGTGTGGTGTTAAGATTGTAGAGTTAGATAACTTGTGATGAGTTTTAAAGTAACTTGTGGTTGGAGACCCTGCGAAACATTGGTCAGGAATTTACAAATAGGTTCCGTCCTAGGTCCGAATGAAACTTGAGGGATGTTTGTAAACACATCCATAGTAATTATAATAATTTATTTCCAAAACTTCAGTACTCGTTATATGAATGAGGTCTCGACCCCTGAACTAGGACATCCTGTGTGACGGGGGTCGTGGTTTCTCCAGTTCCAAGCATCAGCATGAGAGGGCTTAGACTAAACACATTTTACAATGTTTTTTTTTTTAAATAATTGAAAGAAAATAGAAAAAAAATACAAAACCGAATGAAAATCGTACATGTTGGATGAAATTTGGTATAGTACAGATAGACCATGACCAGGATTAACACATTGAATATTTTTCATCCCGGTAGTACATTCCCGTGGGATAATTTCCGACCTCCACGCGGAAGTCTTGGGCGGAAGCTAGTTAATAATAATAATTCTAAAAACATAATATTCTGTTTTAGATTAAAATAGGGGTAGCATGTGTGTGGATGTGTTTGTATGAGCCTGTCCACAAGTTTAGGTTACTGATAATGTTTTCATTATCATCAAAGATATAGCTTTGAAGCGAAGGTAAGATTTCCTGTTTTTTTTTTTTTTCAGGAAATTACTCACACCTCTTACTAATCTGGGGCCGTATTATGACGTATTAATGCCACCATTATTCCAGTGTGAGTGAGAGAAGGAGCTATACAAGGCCGCTAGCACCATCCTTTTTTCGCAGTGGAATAATGATGGCATTAATACTTCATAATAAGGACTGGCTAAATTAGCTGTAGAGGCGTGGTAGTTCCTCCTTCATGAATTAGAAAGATCAACTTCATCACACACGATACACAATAAAAAATAACACTTATTTAACCTAATTTCATTTAAAAGACCTGCACATTGGAAATTTCAACCTTCAGTAACTATATCACTCTTGAACGTTCCTGAAACATGTATCGTGTAATTCAGGCTTTATTGACAAAGACTGAAGGACGAAGCCTACAATAGGACAATCGGTTGCCATTGTAATTATTGTTATATTCTGCACATTTTCAATCAATTTTGTTCTAACAATTTAAATTCTAAGGGATGTTTTTATCAATCTTCTACGTGTATCATTGTTAACACTATTTATGAGGTTCTAAATAAAAAATAAAAATTCGACAGACTTCCTTATTAAACAGGTATCTTTTATCTTATATCGGCACGAATTTTATACCAATATCTCATGTCGTAGTAAAGATATGAAGCAGTCATATGGTGCTCCAGACTCCAGACGTACCAATAGTATCGTCAATCGTGAATTCTCTTTTCTCAATACATCCAATGTCCAGTGCAGGGAATACTGACGCTTTTCTAATGTAAATATGTTGCCATCAACATTCTTATCCTAACGACAGTCGTTCAGTAAACTATATTGTTTGTTCTCGATGGGAAACGGTACCCCGTAAATATAATTAATAAGCGAGCGGTACACCAAACCCATTCTTCGAATTAGACCCACCGTGTTTGCAGATTATAATCGTTTCTAAAAGGTTTCCGGACTCCACCTTAATCCATTCTATATATAAATACGGATTAATTTTGTTAATCCTTTTGAAAACCAAGCTATTGAAACCACAAATACGATCAACAAAGGAACTGCCACAATAGTTTGCCTTCAATAGCCATGTCAACCCATGAAAGATGGCAGCATTGTTATAAGTAATAGCTATTAACTATAAGGTCATATATTATTTGAATCTAGTCTTGTATACTATATTAGCGGCATCCTTCACACGGTTGCTACTTGTGAAGACGGTATTCTGTTCACGACACGTTGTGCACAAGTTCTGAGCAAAACCTAACAAAAGTACCTACTAGGCTTGTATGCATTATAAATAGTATTATTTAGTACTTTTTACATTATAAGGATTAAAATTAATAATAAGTGTAAAAAACCAGGGGGGACCCATTGCGAGGAAGGGAGGTGACCCTCTTCATCAGAAAAAAATAGGGGACTGATTCAGAGGGATTTCTGTATCTATTTTGAGACTGCAACTTCTTCGGCGCTGCGGGAAGAGCACCGTCTACGCCCTTGCGTAACAAACTACGGTTTGTTACAGAAGGCCGAGGTTGCTCTCCCTACGCGCCTCCGGCTATATAAAAACACTCTAGGGGTAGGACAGACTCGTACAGATAGTTCAACTCATCTGTGCGCGCGGCGCCATGCACGCGTGCGCTTGTAATTATACAGCTTTACTCTGTTGCGCTCGGACGACGAGTCACTGCCACACAAATTAAAGCTGTATAATTTCAGCGCACGCACACATGGCGCCGCGCGCACGGATGAGTTGAACTATCTATACCAGGTGGAGTCAGGATTAATCAATTCGGTTTTTTGACATAAGCTGAACCTAACCTATTTTATTTGTTATCTGCCCTAATAAGTACTGTACTGTTAAAATAAAACAAATTAAATATAATTAATAATAAAATTTATTAATCAATTTTATATACATATTGTATTGCTTTAATTAATTCTTCGAAAACATCTTTATGCGCTATTTTTATTTTTCTTCGCCAAGAATATTCAATGAACCAGTCTGTGAAGTTTCCTTTATAACCATCCCTACCGAACATCACTTTTCGCCAGTGGCTTTCTATTATTCGTGTGTGTCCCGTCTGGTGCCACAAATTTATTTATAGGGTCGCTGTGATTTACCTTTTTATGTATGTATCCATATTGAGGCAGGCAATCATAGGATCTTCTAAAATCGGTATGGATTTCAGTGCCTACCTCCACATGCTTTTGTATTAGTGGCTATCTATCATTATCGGGACAATACAAATCAAAGTCCAACACTAGCACTACACTCGATTCTTCAGACGGCACAGCAGAACACGAAATTTGGGGCTTCGGAGACGCCCTGGTGGTGGTCAAACGTTGTTTTCACCGACAGGAGTACATAAACGCTCTCAACTGCTAGGGACACAAACGATACGATAGCTGACGATGACAGTGACAATACAAAATAGCGTCAGTTTTACGTTTCGTTCCACAAGCCGGCAAAAGACGGTAAACACTACACATGTTAATTTGAATAGCTCTTAATTCAAATAATGCTGTAATTTAAATATAAACTGTTAAATATAATATGTGTGCATTAAATCTATTGAAATGAGTACGAAACATACACATACATTTACGTAAATTAATTTAAAATAAAATGTTACGTGTGACAACTTAACCGTAGGTAAAACGAAACGTTCAATGGCGAGAATTCTATATTGACAGTGATAGTGACAATGACAATGCAATTCTTACGGCTCTCAAAAGCCGAGGCAGCACCACTATTATGCCACTAACGGCACTTTATCCGCCTATTTATAAAATAAATATGTCCGTCTGGAGTAATGCTCCTGTCAAATGATGAAATTTTTTTTCAAATAGGAGCTATGGTTTCGGAGGTTACCCTCCACATAAGCACAAACTCACAAAATTCGCTCTCTCTCTCTTTATAATATTAGTATATACTTAGAAAATTATTTAGGTTACCGATGTGATTAATTTTGTCATTCGCATTTTTGCGGTAATATATTTGGTGGGGCACGCTAGGTCTGTGAGTGGTATGATTGCTACGTCGATTTTTACGTTAGGTGCCTATGTATTCTTTCTTGAGGATATTTCTTCAATTCGTTGAGTTAGAGCAAAGGGAGGTTTCTTTTAGAATTATTGTTTCAGAGACGTAATATTTTGTTAATTTGTAATGACTAACATACCTACTTGTTGATATTGTTCAATGTTCAAGCGCATTTTCACTTAGTAAATTCAGTTCCTTTTGTCGTATGTACTTAGAAAACCTGTCTTTTTTTGAGCATTTTGATTTTTCTTCGCGTTTGGAATAAGACAATTGGGACAAGGGCTGGAAAATGATTATGATATTTCCTCGCGATATTAATTCAAGCTTTAGAGATACTACTCGACGGCCACGACTGGCCGGGGTCGTGGCCGCAGTGCTATTGTATGGTGTGTGGCTAGTTGGCCGTTGCGACCAAGTGCGCGATTCGTATCGGTTTATATAGTTTACCTGGTCGCGATTTGGCCGTCTAATGCGCGATATCCCTTACGCAGGACTTATTCCCTTGTATGCCCATTCCACACTGTCTAAAAGCGATTGACTATCTTCCTGACTCTTCCGACACAAACGAAAAGAAAGAAACAGAATCTATTCTAAGACGCACCAACTAAAAAGCTACGTAACCCAAGCAAACTTTATTAGTTGACGTCAAAACATCTTCATACAAGTTCCTATTTATATCCGTTTCAATGCCAAGTTACAGCCTGTACTACAGGCTATAATATAGCCTATATTGCAGGCTATATTCCAGTCTACATTGCCATACATTAAGGTATTAAACCTTCGGTACCGGCTCTGATCATCAATTTACATGACATTATTGAATACGGCCTGTAACCACATTAGTATGTATTGGAACTGAATTACTTGTAAAATAGGTATGATGTATGGAAATTGTTAGATGAACACATGGAAATTCTAGGTCTAAGTAAACGACCTATGATAGTTCTGACATTATTGAGACGGTTAGGTCTTAAGACGGTCACACGACGTCAAATCGTTGGCGTTACGGTATACATTCATTCGTTCATACAATTATCTTACGTTGGCTACGTCCATACGTAAGATAAATCACGATTATAATCCTTATTTAGCTATTTATAAGTAATTAATAAAGACTTAAACCTTTTTCTCAGTCTACAAATTTTGCGCCACCCATCACGCTTCTTCTTGCAGAAGAAATAGACACACTTCAAATAATATTCTTGTATTCGATTTCTAAGTCGGGCACAGTGTTATTGGGTTTCTCAATAGCGCCCGGAGTCTGGACTTGTTTCCGGTTCAAGGCAATGGGCCTGCCCCCTGTTTTCTGCCTTGCAAAACTTAATAAATCTGCACTATATGCGTTTGCAGCGCATATCGGTACGCGCGACGACGGCGTGTAAGATAACGTCGTGTGAATAGACCCTTAAACATAGGTACCTATGCAGAGGTATACCTCTGCCTATTCACCCATCCCTTTGGGAATACAGGTGTCATAGTTTGTACTTAAAACCTTTGTTCCCTTGCAGGTGGTCGAACCTATCAACCGTCTGCTGGACTCGGTGCCATTCGACGCTCTGTTCTACTCGCTGGACTGGCACCCGCCTGACCACGTCTCTTTCATAGACAACGTGCACATGCGAGAACTGCATCCTTCTAGCCCGGTAAGTCATAGACAATGTATTTCTTTATTTTTGTTTCTTTGGTTGGCAAACAAGGAGTATTTCATACTCAGTATGGTTAAACAATTATGAAACTGATCATAATAAAATTAATACTTATTTTATTACCTACATAATTTTGTGGGTAATTGATAATATCCGCCCGGGTCGATCAATGGTTAAGCTACGCTTGCCGCGGTTAGTTCCTGGATGGGTGACCATCCACATACATACACACACACACCGAGACATACATATCGAGAGAGATCTACGAATAACGGCCCCTCCGTTATTCGTAGATCTTTGACGGTCGTTACGGATATTCAGAAGCCTAAAAGTCTGACAACCAGGCTTACCGAGGGGTATCGTCTTACCCAGTAACTGGGTCGCGGAGGTTAGATAGGCAGTCGCTCCATGTAAAATACTGGTATTCAGCGGCATCCGGTTAAAACTGGAAGCCAACCCCAAAATAGTTGAATGACTAATGAACATAAAGCTCAAAAAGGACTTTTATTGCCAATAAACAAGTAATTTCAATAGCTTCTAATGTCATTACGATCCCACAGTATTCCGTGCTTAAAGGCCAAATGGCCAAATTCACAAGTTAATTCACCCAGTTATCTACAAGTATACGAATTACGAATTACTCATTCCTTATTAGCAGGAACATAGTTTATTCGCAAATTGGGTTCAAATAATGTAATTGCTAGTAAACTAGGATCGTTAATAGTTTAATCTGCATGCCATTGAATTAATTGAAGTCTATGTCTAAGAATTGACTTAATGGCCTGGAGACTGACGTAATAGGAACATCTGCTGATGTGCGTGCCTTTAAAATTTCTGGACACAATAATTATCTAATAAAGATACTTAAGGGCGTCCGGCGCGGTGCACCATGGGTCACCTAACTACATTTTTTTTCAATAAATTTTCACCGTCAGTAGGGTATAGATCTCGTTCAATAAGTGTTGATCTTTAGTAACAAGCAGAAGAAATCAATCGTACCTCCTGAACCCTCAGGCTGTGCCTCCGGGGAATTGCCACTATAACACTATTTCTGGCACTAAGCAGTGTTTCTGAAGTTAAATTTTGAAAGGTTATGGGCCGTGTTGCAATTTTATTAAATTATGTATGTATTTTATTATCAATTTTGACATGGTATCGAAATACAATGTCGCCCATGGGCATGTGAGCTCCTGTGTTTTTCTGAATATTCATGAAAAATTATCTAAAATTAACTTTAATTAAAAGGGGATCTACTACTTTTAGAAATCATCATCTTCCTGCCCTTATCCCATGTTACTTGGGGTCGGCGCAGCACGTTTTCTTCTTCCATTCTCCCCTGTCAACCGTCACGCAATCATTTACACCTTTCTCCTTCATATCACTCCTCACACAATCCATCCATCGTTTCTTTGGTCTTCCTCTCCCTCTCCATTCCTCAACATTTATATTCATCTTAACATTTCTTTTAAAAATAATAAACAGAATCCAAATCGAGCTAATAACATGGGAGATATGGCAAAAGCTACTCAAAAAATAAAAAAAATAATAACATGAAAAATATTAAAGATAGACCCCATTTTAAAGGTTATCTTCGATAATTTTTCATGAATGTTCAGAAAAATACAGGCGGTCACATGCCCATAGGCGACATTGTATATTCATTAAAAACTAGAACAACATGAGCACATAATTATAACTTAAAAAAAATATATATATGGATACATGAGTGACAGATTTCAAAATTGCAACTCGACTGTTCATTTTTATATCAAAAATAAAATTAAGGTACATTGCACAGTCATGAGAGATTTCAGCTTTGTCGGTACGGATGGCTATGCAAATGCGATGCCTCTGTTATTACACAAGTCCTTTTCCCATCTATGTTGGGGTGAGTCTAATTGGATCAGCTGAATACTAGTATTTTACAAAGAGCGACTGTCTATCTGACCTTCATGACCCAGTTACTAGTCACTATTCCGGCCGAAAAAGGGTTTTTAAAGAGTTGGGAAAGAACAAAAAAAACCAAGGATGGGCTGTGTGAAAGATGATAAGGTTAAAAAGGGGATGACTACTAATATGACAGCTAATAGAGAAGTATGGAAGAAGAAGACAGAATGATGCGCCGACCACAAATAAATTGGGATATGGGCAGGAGAATCATCATCATCATCATCATCTTTCTGCCATTATCTCTTGTTACGTGGGGGTGGCGCACACGCACGTTTATGGGATAAGCGCAAGAAAATGATAGGTATAGATAAAATATCATTTCAGCACGCGTAGCATGACTACCATAGAAACGGGTTTTTTCGACGGAAGAATAGACAAAATGACGGATTGTGATTGTTTATCTGTTATTTTGTCTATTCTTCCGTCGACAAAACCCGCTTGTGTTGTGGTTGTGCTAAGCGTCGTGATAGTCAAATCTTACTATTAATACGAGTAAAGCCCTTCGCAAAATCATTCGAATTCAGAGTGAAATCTCGAACGATAAACAATAATGGTTGGAGTGGTAGATTGTGCCCTCAGGCAAGTCCTCATAAAAATGCAAATAAAATTTTAATGGTACAAACTTTTTGAGGACATCCGATTCAATTTGAACTTGACCTTGATTTTATTTTAAGGGCTGTCTCAAATATAGATGTTAGTGTTATGAACGTTTAATTAAATTAAAAGTTTTAAAAAAAACCTGCAATTTTTGGCATAAACTAACCGTAAATGCATAAGGGTGCCTTGGGTATTGGTGTTCATGTTATCAGATATATGAAACCCACGAGTAGTTTTTTGGGGAAGCTCTTGGCCTGCATCTCACCTGGTGGTAAGTGATGATCAGGCCGAAGAAAGGATTAGCTTAGGGCATTAAATAATTCCCGGGCATCATATAAACTGGTCTTAGAGGTAGCTGTGGCTTGATGCCCGCGTTACCACCAGTCCAAACCTTAACTAATTCCGCCTTAATACTGACTGGACTCGAGGTAATACTGACTGTTATTATTCATATCCTTCATTTTCCCCAGGCGTGTTCATTACCCTAATTGTGTATCACATTTTTAGTCACAGTCCGAATAATTTTCAAGGATATTGCTCATCCGTTGCTTCATAAGTTCGAAAAATTGGTCTGCTCAAAAACGTAAATAACGCAATGAATGTTTTTGAACTGTCAAAATGAAAGCCATTGCTACTGTTTGTGTGTTACGCAATTACCCCGCAAGTTTACAGAAAAATAAGAGGCAAGCAAAAGGTGTATGTTTGTAAATTGTAGAAAGAAGCACAAATGCCCAAATCAAGAACAAGAAAGACCACTTAGTGCAGAAATCTGCCAATTCATAAACCGATTACGGGAACGCTTTTTTGACACTATGTTACCCCCGACCATTAACATTGTTGGCTATGTTACTTTCTACCATTAACATTTTTGCCTATTTTATTTTCTACCATTAACATTTTTGCCTATGTTACCTTCTACCATTAACATTTTGCGTTTGTTACCTTCCACCAGTAACATTTCTGCTTATGTTACTTTCCACCATTAACATTCTTGCCTATATTACCTCCCACCATTAACATTCTTGCCTATGTTACTTTCCACCATTAACATTTTTGCCTATGCCAGCCCTACGCTGCAAGCATGTCTGCCGTGCGTGCTAAACTTAGTCGATCGTATCCACGCATCCCTTTGTTACTCAATCGCCTCATTAAATCGATATCTATCGCGAATCACTTTAGTTCGGTACTGATTAGTGGAGAAGTACCACGGTGAGAGTGACACGAATTGATAAAATTTTAAGGGGAGTTTAATTACAAAACTATTGGAAAATTTCCAGTTGAAACAGCACTTTTCTATCATGAGGATGATCAAGATATGAAAACTTAAACATAGGTACGGCGTTGAACAGCTTACCCTTAACGATAAAATTGACGGTTACAGGATCATATCGACACCACCAGTATCGATATACCTATACATGGCCTGACTAAGATTATGGCTGGACTTAAAAGAGACCTCTGAGTTTTTTCCGGTGTTACTTTTCAGAGTATAAGTCGAATAGGAAACACCGACCTCATCTAATTTTATATATATTTTATTTTTGACGTGTAACAGTTTTGGAACCAATTTTCAGACTAATAATAAAGCAGTTTGAACGCACTAACAAACATTCTTTTTGCATTTTATAGGCCAATGCTTAAGGAAGGTTATAAGCTATTTAACTCGCTACGACCCTAAGGAGCCGAGCAAAAAACGCTAAGCGAAAACGAAGTAATAGCGGCGGCGGGCGATGGGTTGCAACGCTTCGGTTCGGGATCCGAAATTTCACGAGGTCAAAATCGCGAGCAAAAGCTAGTCATTTATACCGTATCCTATCATGCCTCTTCTTAAACAGAGAAGGAATGAGCATTAATCATCACGCTTGCTCCGTGTGTTGATGTTCAGAAGTATTCCCAAGTTTATAAGACCATCATCAGATGGTCTTAGTATTATAACATGGTCTTCCGTTAATAAGCTTGTCAACATCATTCCACTTACAGGTCCCAGCAGACAAAGCCCAAGCGTACGACACCGTGGTGTTCGCGGGCCCCCCTCCCATGAAGCAGCGTCTGTGGCCGCGCCACTGCGTGCAGGACACCTGGGGCGCTGAGCTGCACAAGGACTTGAAGGTGAGGAATGACACTTGTAGGTTGAAGACAAGTCACTTATTCGAATAAGGCTGAAAATCAACACTTTTTGAACGTCAAAATTACATAAGACTTTCGCCCAAAATACCCGCCCTTCACCACTTCATAGTGCTCTAGCTGGGAAGAAGAAGTGGTGCAAGGTGCCACAGTGGCGCAAGAAGTGGCAAAGGCGCACACAAAGCATTAATATTTGCCACAAGTTTATAACCTGCCTCAAGCTTAAAACCGCCCAGCAAAGGAATATGATAGATACAGGACCACCATGAAATTCGTTCAAAAACTTAATAAAAACGTGCAAATGACGTCCGTCGAAAAATTAAGTGGTCCCCCTCGCCCGATAGATGGTGTTAGCGTCGAATTAGATCTCGCTATGGTTTCGTTACCGCGTCACATATAAGATTCAGCTTTACTTGAATGAATCCCCTCCCCTGGCTGGAGGCTTTAAGTTAGTAGCTTAAGGCATCCACAGGATAGTCCGGTTAAGCAGCTGCGACCTCAATCTGAGAGTCAACTGCGAGATGCCATATCAAAAAAAAAAAAAAAAAAAAAAAAAAATGAATCCCCCGACCCTTGCTCGCAGAAGCGCCAGCCCGCGTTATGCTGACAAATGTAGCACTAAATTCCCCAATTATTAATTGGGGAATTAATAATTATATTAATATCTGTTTGATCCAGCCTGTCCTCCCGCCCGCGACGCCCTAAGCCGAGGTTCGTACCCCACAGGGGGTGCCCTTAGCGAGCGTTCGCTTAGTATAACATAGAATAGTTTATGCCCCTGGCTGGAGGCTTTAAGTTAGTAACTTAAGGCATCCACAGGATAGTCCAGTTAAGCAGCTGCGACCTCAATCTGACAGTCAACTGCGAGATGCCATATCAAAAAAAAAAAAAAAAAAAATGAATGTATTGATTGATCTAGACCAGCGACCTCGTCCCAGCGCAATAAAACACACTGTTGGATTTTCAACTCTCGGCGCTAAGCAAAGCGGAGTTGAAAATCGCCGCGATTTTAATACGTCCGTGCGATTGTGGGCTTATGAAACGGTAATGTGACCGCATTGGCGCGATAACATTTTAGCAAGCAAAACATACGCAGCTTCGGCACGCATTGTTCTGTCACGATAGACGCAGCTGCGGCCGGCATTAGCATTATAAGTTAATCGGTCGTGAAGTCATACTATATTCGTAATATCTGTTCTACAACATCGGTTAATTTTGTCAATTTAAACATTTTGAACTAAATCTTGTTAGTCCCTGATAAATAAACGAATGAAAATAATTGTCATTCATGATCACTACTGGGCAATAAAAACACTGGATGAAGGGGGTGTAACGCTTTTTCCTTACGTGACGAATGACGATTTATACCAGACAACTCCTACCGCAAGCCGCGTTAAGGAACTTCGGTCCAATAAGTCAAAAACAAAAAAAAAACACGACTTTCTTCACAAGTACATTTACTCGGCTCTGTCCAACCGTTTGTAGGTGAGCACCCTATTTGCGTAATACACGATCAATCAGAATATGAATCATTTTGCAAGAGATTGCTAATCCATTGCTTCATGAGTTCGAAAAAAAATCTGCTCAACAACGTAAATAACGCAATGAATGTTGTGGAACTGTCAAAATGAAACAGATTAGACTTAATCATTTATGAAAATGTGTTGCGTAATTAGATAGCAATAGTGGTTATAGAGTGAGAGACCTTTGGAGTTCTCAGCGCTCTTTTGGACACTAAGCCTCACTGTGTTGTGTTCGCGGACGAATGGACGAAGATCTTGTCAGTATGTCAGCAGTGTATGACCACATTAGAATCGGGTTTTGTCGACGGAAGAATAGACAAAATGACAGATAAACAATCACAATCTGTTATTTTGTCTATTCTTCCGTCGACAAAATCCGTAGAAAACCCGTTTCTATGGCTGTCATGCTTCGCGTGCTGGAGTATTGTGAGATGAGCGAATGACTGTCGTATAGTTATATACCTAATTACTTATAGTATTTAATTTTGTCTTTAAACTAAAGTAATTAGCCTTAGACGTTTATGTTAAATAAATAGAGGATAATGAAGAGGTCTTGGAAGCGTGGAACTCCCTGCGAGCGTCTCTGTTGCCTAACACGCCAACCTTCAAAGGAAGAGTGAAAGTCACCGTCTGTGCACGCTTCCATCGTAGACATGAGGTCTTCGCTTTACACCAGGCTAGATTGAGGTCGAAAATGGGCCCATTTTTTTAAATAAAAAATAGGAATAATAATGTCGATAAATCGTTTGGGTTTGAATAAAATACGGATACCGAAATATACTAAACTACAGCTAGTCGCATGATTTTGCCTATTGTTTTTTTAATGTAATATATTTTGATTTATAAAAGTGTCCATGGATATTCTTGCCCGTTCTTCTCTAAGGGAACCTACTATTTGTAATGGGCAACTAGCTTCGACCTTTCTGTTTGACCGACACTTCAAAAGTCAATTCAAAAGTGCCTGAAAGTGGTTTAATTGAAATAAATGTTTTGAGTTAACAAAATTAATAACGATTAATCAAACTGTCTCTGAACTCGGAGTTTCCTCCATTTCCTGCATTATTTTAACCTACATTATTCAAATAATTTTCCTATTTCTTCAGATAATGGACGGCGCAGTAAAGGTCTACAAAGGCACGAACCCTGAAGTGGACTCATACTCCGTGTTCTGGGACAACAAGAAGTTGACGGACACCAGTTTGGGCAACCAGCTGCGTCACAGAGGCGCCTCCGACATCTACATATGTGGCCTGGCGTACGACGTGTGTGTAGGTAGGTAGATTTACACATGTTATGATAATATGTAAAACTCCTAGCCGTTACCCATTACATTCAAGCTCCATAATCTCTGCTACAGTTGAGGCACAGTATAATGAAGTAACAGTACTATATCTCAGCAATGTAATTACCAATAACCACTCGGTAGGTAAACCTGCCGCGTCCGTGCGTAACTGCCGCGCACTCGATACTGTTGCGCACTGGTATACACTGAGATTTCGAAGCGCGTCGTTTCGGCCGTCTTCTTTATAGACATAACGTTGTTGAGGGCAATAGGTTGAAAATTATTTTACAAAGAGTATTTCTCCTACCTGCCCTTGTCTTGTAACTAACGGTCGGCGCAAAGTTTTATCCTTTTCCATTCTCCCCTGTTGTCATCCATCCATCCAACTTTTTTGACTTTCCTCTACGATAGTCAGGGAAATTAATTATCCAGCAAATTGACACCGTGCATCAATTTGTCGTATTTAAGCCATTTCATACAGCTGTCAAAGAATGACAACTGTGATTTGAATATACGGACGATTTCCCCTTTCTAACTATTATAATCATTGTTTCGTGCTTAGGGGCCACCATAGCCGACGCCCTGGCCATCGGTTACCGCTCGATCCTGATCGAGGACGCGTCGCGAGGCGTCGACCTCGCCGACATTGAGAAGACCAAGTCCACCATCGTCAACAATAATGGCGTTATTGTTAACTCTGATGAGGTAATACTTCCTTCTTTAAAACATGAAATATCGGAGAATCACACAAAGATATCCTTATTTACTAGACACCTAAATGAATGCCAAAATAAAATCGCGCTGTTGAATTTTCAACTTTCGGCACTTATTAAAGCACTCGCTGTTGCCCGCGGCTTGGATGTCGAAAAAGGCAACGTTCTACCAGGATTAAAAGTAGTAAATTGTATGTGTTAATCCAGTACCCTAATTACGTAATACACGATAAATCGGAATTTGAATCGTTTTGAAACAAATTGCTAAACTATTGCTTCGTAAGTTCGAAAAAAAAAATCTGCTCTAAGTATGAATATTGTTGAACTGTCGAAATGAAAAAAAAATGTCGTAATCGTTTATGAAAATGTGTTGCGTAATTAGATAGCGGGTTATAAAAACTCTTGATGTCTAAATTCCAGGTCTTAGCCATGGTTGAGGGTCGCGACCGACGGCCGGAATTAGGCTACAAACTAGCCATGGAGCTGAAGAACGCCATGGAAGACAAGTGAGGGCCCAATGCCAGCAACTCCTTTATTAATTAGCACATTATTTATTTGCCTATCATGCCAATCGTAAACTGTTAAGTCTTCGCGAACTTAAAAAACAAGAAACTGTCGAATTTCGTATGAAAATACGACAAAATCGCATGACATTTGTTACGCGTGTACGGGGAATTAGGAAAAAATGGCCTTATTTACAACGGCTATAAACACTACTTACGTTTAAAGCTATACTTGAATTCAGAATTTAAGTAATGTATAATTGCCACTTACTCAATACTCAACTTTAAGATTATGTTGACTAAGTTCATTTTTGAGTGACAATTAGCAAAAAAAGTTTGCAATAAAATTTGAACTTTGTCATGTATAACGTTGAGTTTGTTGTTGTATAACTTTATAATCATCCAAGATTCAGAATTGAAGTTTAACGCATTGTAACAGCCGCATCAGACTGCGCATCGCATTTCAAAACAAAAAGCCCGGTGCGGCCATCTGTTGTGTGCGATGGTTCATACAAAATGTATGAAAGAAATGTAGGAGGATTTTTACAATTGCATGGCAATTGTGTATTAGCCTTAACATTTCTCTGAGTTCGCGAAAAGTGATCCGTCATAATAACTCTAAGTAACTTATTTATTTACGAGCTAAAATATTTATTGCAATGTTGCCCGCATGTTTTTTATTTTTTGCATTGGCAACATTGATCACACAATAGTTTAGTCTTTCTCAAACAATTTAGAGTTAGTTCGTTTTTGGCTGTAAAATAGTTGAGACTATAGTGATAATATGATTCCGCTAAAGCTAGTGAAAAAACAAATGTACTTATAAATAATAATAATTGTCATTATATCTAGCAAATAGTTTACTCAGTTCACTTAAATTTGTATTGTATCGATGAATGTTGTAAAACATCTCGGCACCCTAATAACGTAACACACTTTCAATCACAATTTGAAAGATTTTTATGTTCGAAAATTTGTTCTGCTGAACAACGTAAATAACGCAATGAATGTTGTTCAACTGTCAAAATGAAAGGCATTGCCAGATCATGATTACAAGTTAGACACTTCACTATTGTTCAATCATCAGTGAAATATAAATTACAAGTGATTATTTGAGTGTATTTTGGTCGGTACTATAAGTACTTATCCCATATCATTTAATAATTAATGCGTAGTACAAAACCTTACTTAATTGTAGAACAAATAATACAATACTTAATAATGTTACTAAACTAGATGTCTTAATTTATTGTCACTTTTTCCACTTTGGGGTTGCTAACATAAAAAAATCTTTTTTTTAAATAATTTAGGGAAATTTATCACTTGTGATCAATATTATTAAGTTAGTACTTAAGTTTCCAGTGTTTTTGTTTTGTTTATTTATTTAATTAATTAATTTAAAGGCGAAAGCGTCAGAGTAGCCTGCGAAATTAATTTTCTTACGATTTTTGCAATTTGCAGTTCAGAATCATGTATAACTAAATATGATTCGCGACATCATAAAAATCATCAACTCTTTATGTTCATGTAACCCTACTGAATGACTATTTCATGAAATAATCCCCAAATGTCATGAACATTTGGGGATTATTCTAACAGGAGTTGTACTACTGATTCTAATGATTATAATTCAGTAAAGAAATATTTGTTACGGTCGCGAATCATACTTTAATCAACATACGACCTGACATTGTCCTGAAAATTGCAAAAAACGTATGAAAAACGCTTCCTTAGCGCATCCTCCTTAACGCGATTGGTAGAATTCGCCTTTCCAGTGTTGTTGTTGTTTTTTTTTATTATTATAATAATGCTAAAGCTAAATAAGTATACCAGCACCTAAAGTAATTAGGCTTACTAAATTATTTATTTATTTTTAGAATACATCACTAAATTGGTTCCTAAACTTTGGCAAAATAATTTGTGCGATTACTACTTTATAATTTTAATGTTGCAACATTAAAAAATAATGCACATGAGACATTTGCAAGTATTTTAAAAATATGTACCGAAGGAGTACAAAATAAGAATGGATCTTATTAAAACATGTGATAAATATAAAAATATGCACAACTGCAGTGAAATTGCGACATATAAAATATATTTATTTAATCAAATATAATATTACGGTGGATTATTAGAAATCTCATATTTGTCATGACATTTTTTTTCTTTATTTAATTCAGAATATAAAATATAATATTTAAATCGTTTAGGCCGTTCTGCTTAGCGATTGATCAATTCATTTGGTTGTTACATTTAGATTGATAAACGCGAATATCTTATGTATACCAAGATTCTTTTAAAATAAAGGAATGAAAACGTATATCTATCTAAAAGTCTAAATATAATTTCAACAAATACTTTATCTGAAGTCTGTATTAAGTTTAATCATTTGACAATCAATCAGTTTGTTCCAGTGTTTGTTTTTTTAATAATTTATTTGAAACTTATTTTAGTTGTAGGTATTTAAGTAGGTATGGTAGTTTATTTTATAAGATGCCTTGCACTTTCATTACCAAAAGAAAAATTGATATTTTAATTACGACCAGAATTATTGACACATATTTTATGGTGGATAGATGATCAACCTGTAAGATTGATAAAATTCATCTAGCTAGGTGGATAAAAAAATAACAGTTTTTTTTTGTAATGAATGTGTAAATCTACGGTTACCTCTAAGAGCAGTGACCGCCAAATAACGGTCAAAGTGACGGCTGTCATGAACATAGATAGCACCGGAGTTTCACTAAACGCCTTCAAAAAACGTTCTCTAGGAGAACACTCCAACTTACTTTCATAATTAACGTTTTAGTGCTCTTATTCGCCGAAAATATATATATATTTAAAGGGACGATATTTGGCGGGCACCGACCTTCTAGGAAACCGTAGCTGTCCTCGAACATTAGCAAAACCAGAAGAATTGCATTTTACTTGCATTCCTTCTTTAGAGCACCTATTTAGACATTCCTGTAAGTTTAACTAAATCAATAACTACGGCAAGGATGGATTGTACCGAAACTTAAACATATCTTCAAGCTTAGCACCTGCAGGGTAGACAATAACGTAGGCAGTAGTTAAATAACACTATTATAATAAATATAGAGGGTTTTTATCATACAAGTGAATATCTAGCCGCTGTCTGTGTGACCACGCTGCTCTTCATACGCAACGGAGTTGGATGCGGTTTTCACCGCACATTTTGAGATTATTGATTCCGGGACGTTTATGTCTCTATTACAGATATACATCGAGATTTTATTATTATATGTAAGTCTATTAATTACTTAGAATAATAAAATCTCGATGTAATGATGTTGGATGTTTTGTCGTCTTAAATACCGAGCGAAGCAGGGGCGGGTCATTAGCCAGCTGGGAGACAGGCCACATGGTCATCTTTGAGTGAGTGGGCCAAGAGTTCATGACCCAGTGCGAGTCGATGAGTCATGTGTTTTCAATTTGTTTGTTGGTCATGTCACTCTACGCCATTTTTATCTGACATCGCTTGTAAGATAATCCCTAAATAGAAAATAATCAAAATGGTTTTCGGTGCACTCCGTCGCGATTTTAATCGATTCAGATTGTGTGCCGTCCTTGTCTGTCATTGTGCTGTGTGAAAGAGACGGAATGATCTGTCGATTTAACTTTATTAAGATGTAGTTGATATTCATATAAATATGAGTGTGTGGCTTTTATTAATACTGACATTACTTGTAAAAGATAATTGAAATGATGAAATATGGCATCACAATAAAATTACCTAATAAAAATGACAATCCGCGTTAAATAATGACAAATTAATAATATAATAATTAACATTGTGAATCTTTTAAAACGGTTATAACCCCGACTGCGCGACAGCAAAAATGGGTTATGTTTTTATTTATTCCATGACTATTTACGTTATTGTGCTGTCTGCCCAAGTTGTACCTACTTAATATATATATTATTCTGCCGCTTAAACACAAACTCCTTATTGTATAATACTATTGTTTGTATCAGTATTATGATCAACACCAATTAATAAAATGTAGTTCCAAACGTGCATTTAAATCTCAGTATTTTAAACTAAATTCTAAGAGCAATATGTTAGTATCAAAACTATTAATTTTATCAATATGACCTTTGTTTCAGACGTGTTATTTATTTGTATAATTAATTCTATCTTTAGTTCAGTGTGCTTTGTAGAATATGTTCATAGTACACTCGGGGAAATTAATTGTTTATCAAATCGAAAGACTATGTCAATTTGCCGTGTCATAGCCGTTTCATACAACTGCCAAAGAATGAAATTTGTGATTCGAATATAAGGACAATTTAAGTTGTTAGTTAATTTGATAAACAATTTTATTAATTTCCCTGGCTGTGTATTAATAGGAACGGCTCATTATCCACATCTCTGATTAAATGCGCTGTTAGTTTATAAATATTTGGTCAAATTGATTGTAGATCATCATAAAATCATGTTTTTCTTGAATTTTGGAATCAATATACTTAATAAAAATATAATAAAATTATTTTATTTATATTATTTTGTATAATATGAAAAAATATTTATTTTTACTATTGTCAGTGTTAATAAATCTGGCCCTGAGTGATCGTCATCAGTTGCCTTATATTACTAGATGTGAGCTTACAGTAAATTGTTCCTGGATTTGTAAACTGAGCACTCAATACAAATATTAAAAGATTCTACTTGTTTTATTTTATTATCTACCCTCAACAACGCCATGACGCCTGTGTTACCCGAAGGGCTAGGCAGAGATGCATAATAATCAATGTTGTTTTCTATATTCGACAAACCCACTTCTCCTTCTTACCTGACTTCCCATGTTTAATACCTATGCTCTGCCCATAGCAAAAATCTTCGTTCTATCAACAATCGTCTTCTACGATGTCCTTCTCACCGCTCTGGTTTTATTCACTCTTATTTCTTTGTCTAGGCGGTATTTCTTTGGATGACAACCGGTCGGTTATCTTTCAAGTTGAAGGCACGTGAACATATTCGTGTAAAGTTGGCAGAATCTTTGCAGCGCTGATTTGCTGGATTTGTTTTCTCCTCTACCTCTCATTATTTCGTGTGCGTTACCCCAGCCAGATAATGTCGAAAATCGTCATCTAAGTGCAATAGATAATTAGAAATACAGGTTCTGTAATTGGTAAGCAGATTTTTAAATTTGGTAAGCTCATAGTTTTTAAATTAATTGTTTGATAAAAACACTTCCGGCTGGAGTAACGCTACCCCAGCCAGATCTTTTGTTTTCTAATGGATATTTTGAAATAAATTGTATATATACCATTACAAAAGCTGTATTTCTAATTATCTATTGCACTTGATGATTTTCGACATTATCTGGCTGGGGTAACGCACACTCACTTAGGTTGCACCTGCCATAGTTTTGTCTCTGTACCTTGAACGGTAGAAAATGCCTCATGCATTAAGTCCGCCATAAACAGTATGTTTTTACCTGTGCATTAAGTTTTAATAATTATTATTATTGAGTGTGCAAGTCACCCCCTGCCATTTACCTGTGTATTTTATATAAAACATTGGTCAGGGCAGGGCCATAGTCTTAGATAACCAGTTCACTTAGCCACCCAAACCCATAATCAAAATCTTTGTTTCCATATCTTGCAATAGCTCTGCACCAACTGGGGGTTATCCTTGGGTGCACTAGCATAGTGAGTACAGGGATAAACGTAGGTTGGTGCCTCGTTTCATTAAACACGTTTAACGGGCCTCTGCGAGTTGGCTTCGGCCCCTCGTACGCCTTCCAAAGGTCCGGGACCCTAGGGTCCCGAGAAATGTCAAAGACGTAAATAATAATAACGCTTGGCCCGACCTGAGGACCTCGAGTCGCGTTTGCGACCACATAGGCAGTAAAAATAATCCATTTAAAAAGTAGACAATTTATTTTCCAACACCATTTTGTACAAAACCTTCACTACAGATTCAAAAAACAAATTAAAAAGGTGCATCTTGATTAATCTACTAGAATATCTTCATATTATCGTTCACGGTGCGCTTTGTTCACCGCACCGTGAAAGGGACGGCAACGAGAAACGTGCTTACGCGACCATAGTAAATGTACTGTCGCTACTTCGGCGTCGACACCTCGTTCTCGTTGACGTCCCGTTCGCGGTGCGATGGACAAACGGCCTTTGGGTCAAAGCATAAAATAATATCACTATGGTAAGGATTGTCACTCACATTCATCTTGAGACCATAAGTAAAATACTTAGAGACAATAATATTAATTTTTTAAGGACTAATAAAAACTACAACTGAGATGTTGATACAGTGAGTAACCAGCCTTAATAAAAATGAGAAACACAAAAATAAAATATTATACGACATTAATTTGAGTGCGTGAGCATACAATATTAGAAACAAAACCCAACAAATTTTTAAAACATAATTGATAAATTTGTTATCCATATTAATGACCATCATTAATACGTACCTACTTATTTTGGGTACTTAAAAATCAATCACAGAGTGCAAAATATCGTTAGTAATTAATGATAAACAGGAACTTTTTTTATTGATACAAACAATTATTTAATAAAACATATTCTACATTTATAAGAAATAAATCAGACAGTAATTTTCAGATCACTTTAGCAAGATAGCTGACGTATGAAACCGTAGTTAACATGTTTATACATTGAACAGAATATTATAACAAGATAGATATCACATAGGTGCCAAGTTACAGTACATCGAGCATTCTACAGTGAACGAAAATAAACTGTTTATTTTCGTTCACTGGCATTCTAACATTAACAGGACGGCCACGTTTTTTTAATCTAGAATTGAGCTATCTGTGTATATATATATTAAATATATTCCAGCATTAATATAAAATATTATCACTATATCAAGCTTGTATATCATGGTTACTCCTCAACTTATGTATAGTAATCTTATCACCCAACATGTATTTAAGGCCCCATTTTATATACTTACCAACATCCAAATACATAAATAATGATATGTACTTTAATTGTCATTTATTACAAAGCATTTGAGCAACTAATAAGCAGTGTACTTTTAAAACTATGTTATTAAAAAACTAAGCTATCAAAACTTTTGTATGTTGCGATGTTTCAAGAACTATTTATTTACTTTGTGCATAAAAACCTATTTGCCTCACTTTGGCTATTATTTTGTGAGTGCAGAACTAAAAAAACTCAACAAATCAGTATTTTTGATTATCCTAAAATATTACTCTTTTTGCTTTCAATTTAAAAAAAACCTGTGTTAGTAATCTTAAAACTACTTTTACTATTTATTCATATCCAGACTGCTTTGGTCTTGTACCAAATAAAGAATGCTTCCTTTTTTTAAGTACTACTCACTTCAGAAAATAAAATCTTAATAAAATCATATTATTTACAAATCAACGAAGGAAGCCTCATAGTATAACAACTGTTAATTTAGGAGCCATCATTAATTACTATCACAAAATAAATTTCACATAGTTACTTGTAAAAACTTGCATACCTTTGTTTGCAATAGATATTGTGTGTACAAGTGTTTACAAATGATTGTAAAATCGAACCCCATTACTAGAACTACAGACATAACCTTTTCACTGATAGGTAACATTCGACAATACTTCTCTGCTAAGCTTCTGTACGATAAACTCTATGATTGTGAACACCAGTTCTCTTCGACTTGCCATGCACCCCATGAGGATCTGGAAAGCTCTCACATAGTCAACCGGGTCCAGTCTTCGGAGGTAGTTGAACACTATGTATAGTAACTCGTTTAGTTTCTCTTTGACAGTTTCCCATAGTTCTCGGAGTGATACTACCGCTGTAAATAAAAGAATATTTTAGATTGGCCTTTTTACTGTCAGGCATTTAAGGTGCAGGCAGGCCTATATTCAAAAAAGTTTTCCATAAAATTTCTAGGACATTAAGAATTAGGAGTTTGATGGGAATCATTGGATACAGTGGGACTTTCATGTAGCAAATGATAATTTTAAACTTCAGCAGCAGTGAGGTTAAGGTAAATATATTTTGATGATGTTATTCACATAAATATTCATGTACTCACTTGATACTCCAAGTCCCGTGACTCCACCAATACCGGCACCAAGTGCTGCCCCGAGCCTTCCTCCAGCATATCCTCCCACCACTCCGCCAGCTACTGCTAGAGCAGTTGTCAGTAGCGCTACGTTGTTGTCCCATACTATGCGGATCTCAAACGCATCCGCTACATAGAAAACACAGGAAAGTACAGATTAGATAGTGTAGGTTACAAAGTGAATTCTAATTCATACATATGCTGCAGGAAATTAATAAAAAGCGGTATTTTGGTACAAAAAGAATTGCTGTTAGAATTGAATAGTCTTTATGATAAAAAATAATTTAAGCTGACCTTTGGGTTGCCAGATAAGAGGCTTTAGTTGATTCAAGATATATTTCTGAGCATAATTATATGTCCAGAAAAAATAGAAGAAAGAAATTTAAGTTTCTGGCCTCGCACAGATAGCAAACACAATAGGCTTTGTTTTTGCATATCCATGGACCATGTGTTTATAAAGACATGTTTTAGGTTTAAATCTGGCAACTCATAGCGCCGACATATTATGGTTTCTCCCATAAAATAAAATTACACTAATAACAATGTGGTAATACGACACAAGATAAAATTACAATAATAACAATAAGGCATAGACTAAATAAGAACACTGAAGTATTATCTTACTGCTTACATACTTCAACTCTTATTGGATTAAATTAAATTTTGTCTAAAGCGGGGCATTTCATTTTTTTCGTAACGATTAAAATAGTGGGTATTAAAAGTACCATTGTAATTGTATAACTTGTTACAAAAGGAATTATTTACCAATGGTCGGTATTTCAGCCGTTATCATTTCGACATGAGCAACACTGTATTATTGACGATCGTATAACCTTCGATATAATGGTAAATTTCGCGTAAAAATGAACTAGTTACCGATTTTTTACTTACCGATTTGCAAAAGTATTTGCTCCATCCAAACTCGGTCAAATCTCAGTTCACGTTCAGTATAAGGTTCCAATTGCATATCCATTTTGTATTCTAAATTACTATTAAATTATCGTGTACTAATGAATATGTTTATTTATTACGAAATGAATCAAACTAACCAAAATACAATTTCTTGGCAAGTAAACAAAAATATTACAAACGTCACTGGTAGGAAGTGTAGGAACTAGGAACCCTTTGCCTTTGACGTTGTATTGTAACATAAGTAAATTTAACAGATTAAAAAAAAAACATTCCGTATTTACGTCTAGTAGTAAGTAGTAAGTTGGGAAAGGGCGGGAAACGTCAAACAAACCGCGCGTACTTTTTATAATTTTAAATTATTTGTACAAATTTCTAGTGGTTTCGATCAGATAAGTGGTAGTTTGTATATATATTATAAGTTAGTGTATATTTTTGTGTAATTTGTATATTATATCTCTGCATAACTGGTAAGTCCATAACATTTAATTTTCTCCCGTCCTGGGATGGATCCCCCAGATGATCCTGGGGGATTACCCCCTGATATTGGCCACGTAATAACAATAACATCTAATAATGATGAGGGAAGTACCATGGATACAGACTGCTCCATATCCCAAGTTTCTAGTGGTCGTAAAAGAGCTTCAGCTCGTCCAAAAATCTGCCGACACTGTAACAAAAAAAAACGTAGGAAAAGCCGCGTTGATGTAACAGATTTCAAAGAAAGTGACTGTCAATGTATTGATCATCAGGCTAAAATAAATATTCAAGAAAATATTAATCCGGTATTTAATCAAACTACTGCTGTTGTTAACAGCCAGAACGATGCCTCTCGCCCGCTTCCTCAGCCCCCTGTTACTCGTCTGTTATATAAATCTTCAGATGCAGCTCCTTATGTAGTGCACGTCCAAAAACAATTTTCATCTCCTGATGATAATGTTACTCTACATCCAGTTACCTTCGGTCGATTCATAAAAAGGAACTCTGTGAATAACATTGTCAACGGAAGTTTAAAAAGAATAGGAAGAAATAGACTGTCCATTTCATTTTCAAAGTTTGAAGATGCTAACTCTTTTGTCGATAACCCAAATTTAGAAACAGAAAAATTCAAAGCGTTCATCCCATCATTTTCTGTCAGCAGAATGGGCATAGTTAGAGGGGTTCCATCCGAGTGGTCAGATGAAGAGGTGAAAGAAAATATTTCTGTTCCTATAGGATGTGGGCAAATTCTCAAGGTTAGGAGATTGAGAAGAAAAATAATTATTGATGGACAAACTCAACTCAAAGCTACTGAATCAATAGTATTAACTTTTGATGGTCAGGTACTACCCAAACGTATTTTCATGTGCTACACTGCACTGCCTGTAGATTTATATATTTATCCTACCATCCAGTGCTACAATTGTTGTAGGTTTGGTCATGTGAAACTGCAATGCAGATCAAAACCCAGATGCTTTAGATGCGGCCAAGATCACTCCGGAGATAACTGTTCAGTTCATGAAGATTTTATCACATGCTGTTTATGTAAAGGTTCTCACAAAGCCACAGATAAAAAATGCCTTGAATATGAAAGACAGAGAGCCATTAAGGAGTCAATGGCTAAGAGCTGTATTTCATATTTAGAAGCTTCTAAAGTTCATCCTCCAGTTTCACAAATCTCCTATGTTGATGCGTTGCTATCATCCCCAGATGTTACCCCTACTACTTTCGCCTCTCCACCTCAGAGTTCCTCTTCTAAAAACTCCAGTAATATATCATACAAAAAAACAGTATCACTAAAACCCCGCTCTCCTCCTACCTTATCTAAAGGTTATGATAAAATTGCCCATCAAGAGATTATTAGTAACTTTGCTATTCCTCAGCCTTCTAATGGGTGTGCTTTAATCTCTAAGTCAAATGAAAACTCAAATGATACTTCTGTAATTGATTTAATTATATCTCTCATTAAATCCCTTAGTCAATCTAATGGTATTTCACCGTCCAACGCTGCCCTGGTAATTAATGCAATTTCCTTACTATTTAAATCAAACAATAATGGATCAAGTCCTTCAATGGAACTGCCAGAGTGTAATTCGTAAAAAAAGTGATCTCATTCATTTATTAAACAAATATAAACCATCTATATGTGCCTTACAAGAGACATGGTTAAAACCAGAATCTTTATTAAAGTTTCGTGGTTACTCATGTCTCAGAGAAGACCGTTCAGATGGTCATGGTGGAGTAGCCATACTGGTGAAACACCCTCTTTCCTTTTCCTTTTTTCCTATCTCTTCTCACAGCAATGATTTTTCTATCATCGCTGTTATAGTAGAAAACATTTGTTTTGTATCTCTTTACATTCCTCATCCTTATTCCTCTCTTTTTAATGAAATAAGTCATATTTTTTCGACTTTACCCAAACCCTTCGTGATTCTGGGAGATTTCAACTGTCGACATGAATCCTGGGGTTATTCTTCATCTAACAGTTACGGTAATGATCTAATTAATGTTTTTGATTCATGTAATTTATGTATTCTAAATGACGGTCGCCCTACTCGTAGGTCTCGTCCTGGAGAAGGGCCCAGTGCCCCTGACTTATCAGTCACTACAGCCAACCTTGCTTCTTCTTTAACTTGGAATCCTCTTAGTTCTACTTTTGGTAGTGACCACTTTCCCATATTGATTTCTTTCCCTATCTGTAACAATAACAAATCATCACATATCTTGCCTCCTCGGTTAAAGTTTAAACTCAATGATGTAGATTGGGATTTATATAGGAATCTTTTAGAACTCAAAATTCACTCATTACCTAATGTCACTAATGGTTCTGAATCTCTTTGTGCAGAAGAACTAGCCAGAGCCTTTATTGATGTTGCTAATAACATTTTCCCAGTTAAAAATAGTTCGCTAGGTTTTATTCCTTCTCCTCCTTGGTGGGATAAAGATTGTACGGCAGCTGTTAAAAAAAGAAAAGAAGCTGAAATTACATATTGTGAATATTCCTCCACTGAAAACTTTGATAATTTGTTAAAAATTATGTCAGAGACTTCTGTTTTGTTAAAGAATAAGAAATATGAAGGTTGGAAAAACTTTTGTTTATCTATTTCTCCTGATGTGAAACCATCGCTTGTATGGCAAAACATCAGAAGATTTAGGACAGCTTTTAAGGAATCAAACCCACCTTTTATCTCGCCTATTTTAGGAAATCATTTTTTAGATAAATTAGCCCCGCCTTATGTCCCTGAGAATATAATAATTCATACACCACTGTTGTCTAACTTCAATCTTGAAAATCCTTCAGATTTAAATTGTCCCTTTTCTCTCACAGAACTCCGAGGTGTACTATCACACGTTAAGGATTCCGCTCCTGGTTTGGACGGAATTCCGTATTCTTTTGTTTCTCATCTTAGTGATGATTCTTTATCTTATTTTTTATCAATCATAAATTCTGTCATGTTATCCGGTAATATCCCCACCTCTTGGAAACGTCAAGAAGTTCTCCCCGTTCTGAAACCCAATAAGAGTCCGTCAGATTATACAGCCTATCGGCCAATAGCTCTTTCATCCGTTTTAATGAAAATTACGGAACATCTTGTTAAAAATCGCTTAGAATGGTTTGTTGAGCATAATGGTCTTCTAGGCGAGTCCCAATTTGGTTTCAGGCGTGGTAAAAGTACTATTGATAGTGTAAGTATTTTTGTGTCGGATATACGATTAGCCTTTTCCTATAACCAGTCAGTTATTGCTGCTTTCCTTGATATAAATTCCGCCTATGATAATGTTATTTTAACTATACTTAAAAGAAAACTATTATTACTTAATGTTCCAGTATTACTTTCTAATTTTATAATAAACATGCTTTCTGAAAGATGCATTGTGCTTAAACTTCCTGATGGGCATTCTATGTCTCGTCTGGTCTGGAAGGGCCTCCCTCAGGGATCAGTTCTCAGTCCTATTCTGTTTAATATATATGCTTATGATTTAAATTCTTCTTTAAATAATGTAAGTGTTCTTCAGTATGCTGATGATTTGTTAATATATTGCAGTGACAATTCCGTGGACCGAGCTTGTACATTTCTGTCGCAATCTTTGTCTAATTTTAAATCTTGGTTAGACAACAATGGACTTGACTTATCTCCTGAAAAAAGTTCAATTGTCTTATTCACGAGGTCACGACTTCCTCCTCCTATTTCAATATTTTTTAATGGAAATGAAATTCCAGTTAAGGATAGTTGCAGGTTTTTGGGCGTAATGTTAGATTCTAAATTAACAGGTAGCGCTCACTGTGACTTTATTGTTAATAAATGCGAGCGTATTCTTAACATGTTAAGATGCCTCTCAGGAGTGTGGTGGGGTGCACATCCTTTTTGTATGAAACTATTATATAACGCCTTAATTAGAAGCATCCTAGATTATGGTACATTTTTATTAGATCCTGGTAATGTTATGGCATTCAGAAAGTTAGATCTTATACAATCTAAAGCTCTGCGAATTGTCTCTGGTGCCATGCGATCTAGTCCCATCAATGCTCTGCAGGTAGAGTGTTGTGATCCTCCGTTACATCTTCGCCGTCAATACTTGGCAGACAAATTCTTATTTCGATCATTTCAATTTCTTAACCACCCCCTTTATGACAAACTTCAACAACTTTATGACTGCATTGAGTCATCTGCTTACTGGGCTCGTAAAAAGCATCCTTGTCTAATCAAGAGTTTTAGTAAATTTATTAATATAGAAGCCCCTAAATATCGATCTATCATTTTTCCGCTTTTTAAATGTAATTTTAATGCTTTAATATCCACTCCTAATATTCTTTTGAATTTGAGCTTAGATAAATGTGACAGTTCTGTAAATATTTCTTTTAATATTTATAAGAATAGTATTTGGAATGAACACCATCACATTTATACTGATGCATCAAAACACCCTTCTTCTGGCCACGTGGGTGTGGGCGTTTACCATGCCCAGTTTAAAATTATACAAAAAATTAAATTTCCCCCAGAAGCAACTGTATTTACTGGGGAATGTTATGGCCTTTTTAAAGCTGTTGAATACATAGTACTTCTGAAACTTGGAAAATCAATAATATTTTCTGATTCCAAGAGCGCTTTGCAGGCTCTTATTAGATTTCCGTTTACGTCAAAGAATAACTCGCCTATTATTTTAGAAATCAGAGATTTATTATATAGATGTGTTCAGTTGGGTCTTTCAGTGAACTTTGTGTGGATTCCGAGCCACAGAAACATTCCTGGTAATAACAAAGCGGATCAACTTGCTAACCAAGCAGTTAGCGATGGCGACAGGCATCCATACCAGAACTATTGTCAGGATCTTGTTACTCTTCCCAGAGTCTATCTTCAGGATTCCTGGAATAGGCTTTGGGCTGATAATAACCAAACAAAAGGTAGGTACTATTTTAATCTGCAGCCTTCTATTCCTACAAAACCGTGGTTTTTCCGTGCAAAATGTAATAAATTGATTTGTTCCATAATTATTCGAATGCGTTTGGGCCATGTATGTACTCCCGTTCATCTGGCTAGACTTGGCATTGTGTCTAGCGATACTTGTGAATGCGGCACAGATACGGGTGACCTAGATCACATTTTCTTCTCCTGTCCGTTGCTTGATCGCTCCTCATTCCTTAATGACTTGGTGTCCTTAAAAGTTCCATTCCCTACCCGTATATCTTGTCTAATTATGTATCCACTTCTTTTTTATAATCTATTATCTTCTTTTATTCTTCACAACAATGTAAAATTATAAATAATATTATGTTCCTTGTATTTATATTATAATCCTTATCTGATCCTTACTCCTTCTCCGTGTTTCGCTGTTTTTATTATTCCTATTCGTTTCCCTAACTTTTATCGTCGTTGGCAAAAAGTTAAAGCTATTGCCATAAAAAAAAAAAAAAAAAAAAAAAAGTAGTAAGTTTTGTGGTCTAGACAGAACGACACTTGAAAACCGACTGATTTCATGATTTGAGCAGGCTCGTGTTTTGTGTATTTTTTTTGTAAATCAAGTAATGAGAAAAAGAATTACTGACGACATAATGCTAGTACGAATTAAGTAATGAGCAGTTTGGTTGAATATTGAAGACAAACGTTCGATTCTTCAATCTTCAGATTGGCCACAGGACTTGGCATAAATCCAAACAAATCTAAAATAATAATATTACAGCAGACGCTCTGGGCTTTGACTCATTTTTATCACTTTATTGCAGGTAAACTGTAAAGATTGCACCTCAATCACTGACCTCCATATAGTACGCTGGACCTATGATAAGCCGAGCCATAGTGGGGCTATTTGATTTTCGCCATTTTGGCGCTGATCGCAGAAGTGGGTGGGAACGGAACTAATAATAGGGATGGGACAGTAAAATAAAATACATCGATAAAAGCATTTTCCGACCATCAGGTAATACTATTTCTATGTTTCCGAGAGATACAGATATTTCGGCCGGGTTGTTTATTCTATAATATAATAAAGCTGATGAGTTTGTTTGGTTGTACGCGCAAATTTCAGGAACTGCTAGACCGATTTCATAAGTTCTTTCATCATTGGATTGTTACATTATCCCTGAGTGACAAGGGCTATGTATGTACCACGGGAGAAGTTGGGGCAGACTACTAGTCTTAGGATAATCCGAAGCCAGACTAAGGGGGTACTTAGTATGTGACTAGCTAAATCCAAAAATAAATAGGGAACGCTTTTTAAATAGAAATGAGGGTTTCTTGGGATGGAGTGGAATAGGTAAGGTATTTACAGAAAATAAAATGAGTTATGTTTAATTAAACAGTCATCGGAGAAGTGCTTTGAACAGATGTAATCATATTTTTTCGGACGCCAATTAGCCTTTTTAATGTTTTTCAGCCATAATTCCAGTCTTCTTTTGTCAGTCGGAAACCTGTAAATTATTTTAAAATTATATGTATTTGATAATAAAAATCGGCCATCGGCGATTTCCGTTCTTGAAAGTAAATAGATATCGTTAGGAAAAATATCGATAACTTTTATCGACAGGTAACTTTTACATCACTATTAAATTTTGTGGTTTATAAAAAACCGGTTATACAAAGACAAATATATTGTTATTACGTATAATAAGATAAGTGACAGTTTTTTAAATGTCTAATAATAACAATAGAAGTATAATTTGTTGAATATTAGCCGTAAACTCATTTACTTGTGGAATGCAACCCCACTTCCTTTCTGGTAACGAGTTTTGCATAACAAACACTCTTTCATAGTATTGACCTATGAATGACCACCACTTATTTATGTATTAACTAAATTAATACGACACAACAAAGAAGCTTAATCACGTTAAACCTCCAAAAACACGGGGGACAATTCAAACGAGACAGCGGCTATTTGCAAGTTACGTCAGATTTAGTTCTCTTCCCACCCATTGGGGGCGCTTCAAATAGGCACAATAAAGAACTGTCATTTCATAGGGTATCGTAAGTCCAGCGTACTTGTATAGATGGAGGTCAGTGACCTCAATGCAAACTTTTCTCTTGCTAGACCGTTACCATAGCAACGGGAAAAAACATGTTTGTTACAATCCTTTCTGACACAATAAAATACGATTGTATTCATATTCAGCGAACTTTATTTAAAAGATATAAAAATACATATATCTTCACATGGTAGCAGAGCGTTCCAAAATGAATACATAATCGAAAAACAAATAAAATAAAAGCAAAGAAGATGTCGAACAGAATTGAAGCCTTAAATAAAGAAAATTATGACACATGGGCAATACAGGCCAAAGCCGTTCTGGTGAAAGGAAAATTGTGGAAATATGCAGAGCAACAAATTGACTTGACGAAAGCAGCCGAGTCGGATATTGAAGGAAACTTGCTGGCTATCAGTGAGTTAATCCTTATAATATCGCCGTCGGAACTCAAACAAATAAAAAGCTGCAAAACAGCTCATGAAATTTGGATAAAGCTAAACGAAACTTACGCTAGCAAATGTCCTGCGAGGAAAGCAGCGCTACTGAAGCAACTTATTTTGGCAAAATATGAGAATGGAAACGACACCAGGGAACATCTAAACAACTTTATGGACGTTGTAGACAAACTAGAACAAATGAATGTCGCGATACATGAAGATTTACTAACTATTATGATGCTGTACAGTCTTTCCTCAGAATTTGAAACATGTAGAGTTGCAATAGAATCCCGTGATAAACTTCCGAAACCGGATGAACTAAAAATAAAAATCATAGAGGAATTTCAAGCACGGAAAAACACCCAAGGAACCCAGCCGAGTACAAGCTCAAGCGAACAATAATCGTTCTATGCAAAAACAAACTTTTACTGCAAAATATGCAACAAAAAGGGGCATATGACTAAGAACTGCTGGAAAAATTACAAAAATAAGAACAAGAATAATCCCAACAATAAAGGGAATAGAGACAACCAAAAGGAATTCAATACCTTAGCATTATTAGCAAAAGATGAAGCATTCCAGAAACAATGGATTTTGGACAGTGGATGCACATCCCATGTGCTATAGCAAAGATTATTTCAGTGAAATAGAACAAACTAATAAAACACTGAAATTAGCCTCAAAAGATCACAATACAAACATACTGGGAAAAGGAAGAGTTGATCTCTTACTAAATACAAATAAAGAAATAAATCTACACAATACCCTGTTCATTCCAGATCTTTGTACTAATCTTCTATCTATTGGGAAGATAGCAGATGCTGGTAATACAGTACTCTTCAAAAAGGATATAGCAATAGTAAAAAATCCAAAATATGGTATTGTGATGAAAGCCAAGAGAACTGAAGATGGTCTCTATGCGATTTTTCCCAAGACAGTGATAAACGCAAAAGATGAAAAAGTCAATTTTGCTAAAAATAATAATTTTTCTGAATGGCATTCAAAGCTGGGACATATGAACTATATGGATATGAAACTAGCACTTAAGAATGAAAGTTTGATTGGACTTGATTTCAAAATAAATGAACAACCGGAAGAATGTGAAGTTTGCGTTAAAGCCAAAATGAAAGCTACGATCGGGAAACCAAGAACTGAACCTCGCACTTCTGAACCACTTCAGATTGTACACAGTGATGTGTGTGGTCCGATACCAAAAGCTTCGTGTGCCGGAAACAAATACTTCGTCACATTTATTGACGACTTCACCAGATACAGTCGGGTATTTTGCTTAAAGACTAAAAATGAAGTAATAGATATGTTCAAAGTCTATAAAGCTGAAGTAGAGAACTTCATGGAAACGAAAATTAAATGCTTACAATCCGATAACGGTACGGAATATTGTAACAATGAGTTCAACAATTTCTTAAAAGAAAATGGGATAACCAGAAGATTATCTGCACCTTATACACCGCATCAAAACGGAATTGCGGAAAGGAAAAACAGAACTTTATTGGAAAAAGCAAGGAGCCTAATGATTGAGTCTAACGCACCTATGTATCTGTGGGGCGAAGCCATCTACACAGCAAACTATCTATCAAACAGAAGTCCAAACAACGTAATTGGAAATGCAACACCATTTGAAAAATGGGTTGGCAGAAAACCATGCGTTGCGCACCTTAATAGATTTGGAGCAAAGGCATTTGTTCTTGTAAAAGGAAGACAAAACTTAAATAAGTTTGATGCCAAAGCAATACCTGGAGTCTTCATTGGATACTCTGAAATATCCAAGGCTTTCCGGATTTGGGTACCGTCAACGCAAAAAGTAATGGTAACCAAAGATGTAAATATAATGAAGAAATTCTACTACGACATAAAAGAAGAAGAGAATCTTAGTAAAAATAACAAAGATGAAATAAGAAAAGAAAACGAATATGTCGAGATTGAATTTGTAGAAGATAATATAAATAAAGAAATACAAAAATGTCAAGAAACAGAAGAAGACATTTGGGCTGAAGCAGAAATGCAAACAGGAACTAATAATAATTCAACATCTGAAGAAAATGAAATTCATTCCGCAGAAGAAGAAGAACTTCCAATGCCACCTCAGAATGAAATCACCGAAGAGCCACCACAAACCAGAGCTTTGCGTGATCATTCATCAATACGCAAGCCCATACGCTTTGATGATTTTGTGATGAACGCTGTGGCAGAGTTAGAAGACACTGATACTGAGCCCAAAACATATAAGGAAGCAATGTTATCGGAAAACAGAGAAAAATGGGAAGAAGCTATGCAAAGCGAGATGAATTCACTACAGAACAATAATACCTGGAAATTTGCCGCATTACCTAAAGGTAGAAAAGCTTTGCCAAGCAAATGCATATACAAAATAAAGAGAAACCCTGATGGAACCATAGAACGCTACAAGGCGAGAATAGTCATCAAAGGTTTTTCTCAACGCGAAGGTATTGACTATGATAAAACTTTTAGTCCAGTTGCACGACTTACAACCATCAGAGCAATACTGGGAATTGCAGCTAACGAAAATCTGATTTTACAACAATTCGATGTCACAACTGCATTCCTGAACGGTACAGTGGAAGAAGAAATTTATATGGCACCACCGAATGGACTTGAAGTACCTAAAGGAAAAGTATGTCGACTTTTGAGAAGCCTCTACGGCTTAAAACAAGCACCTCGATGCTGGAATGAGTGCATACATAAATTTCTGATAGACGCCAAATTTCAGAGAAGTGAGGCAGATCCTTGCTTGTATGTAAGAATCAAGGGAAACTCAAAAGTTATTGTAGGACTTTATGTCGATGACGGCTTGGTAGCCTCCACTGACGGCGCCGGTCAAGAGTTTTTAAAAGAACTCGAAAGCAACTTCAAAATAACAACGAAGCCAGCGTCTTATTTCCTTGGTATGGAAATAAATAAAAACAAAGACGGGTCAATAAACTTAAGCCAAACAGCCTACGCTAAAAAGGTCTTAAAACGATTCGGCATGGAAAACTGCAAACCAGTTACATCTCCGACAGTAAAGATGCCAAAAATGAAGGAGAAAAATGAAAATGAAGACATAAAATTTCCATATCGAAATTGTGTCGGAGCACTGGCTTACCTGATGGTCGCAACAAGACCCGACATCTGTTATGCAGTGTCCGTCGCATCAAGGCATTTAGAAAAACCAAGTAAGGGGGATATTGTAGCTGTAAAGCGAATTCTTCGCTTTCTTAAAGGAACTCTCGATAAAGGTCTAACATTTTATCCAGTGAGTAAATCTAAAGCAGGTGAGTTATTATGCTACTCAGATGCCGATCATGGAGGAGATCCAGAGACTGGGCACTCCACCACTGGCATGGTGTGCCTTTATGCCGGCACGGCAATTGCCTGGAAGAGTCGGAAACAAACTTCAGTTGCTCTGTCAACAACAGAGGCTGAACTTGTTGCAGCAAGCGAAACCACACAAGAAATAGTGTGGTTGAAGAAGCTTTTGGCAGACCTATCTAACACAGAATGTTTAACCTTTATAATACTGGTGTCTCATATTGGAGACAGATAACAATAAAATTCTATTGTGTCTGCTAATTGCGCGCGCGACAGATTAAAAGTTACTCTATGTATTGATAATGAGTCTGCTGTGAAATTATCATATAATCCGCCTTATGAGTGTCACCGTCGAACAAAGCATATTAGATTGAGACACTTCTACATTAGAGAATGTGTATCAAAAGGAGAACTAGTTGTTAAGCAAGTTGCAGCACAAGTGCAACTAGCAGACATGTTTACAAAACCTCTATACGGACCAAGATTTAACGACCTGTCTCGTGGAATTGGTCTTCGAACAAATTCTTAAAAGAAGTGTGGGTGTAAAGATTGCACCTCAATGCAAACTTTTCTCTTGCTAGACCGTTACCATAGCAACGGGAAAAAACATGTTTGTTACAATCCTTTCTGACACAATAAAATACGATTGTATTCATATTCAGCGAACTTTATTTAAAAGATATAAAAATACATATATCTTCACATAAACAACATTTACCTTTTTAGGATTGATGAAGCAAATACGGTTCTTTCATTCATCGAAATCCAACAAAAAAAGTCGTAGGTATAGAACTATAGATAGTGCAATCAACGACGACGCGCCCCACTCCTCTCCGCTCCGCATTAAAGTACAGATTACAGACAGTCATAATATAAATAGTAGTCTATGGCTTACTACAGTACAGTCATCGCGGAGTGGGGCGCGGCGTCGTGGATTGCATTAACTGTACTTGACTACTTGTACTTTTTGTTTCGTTGAATCCCCGCTCTGTAGGATTTCAGTGAAGGTAAAACTTATAGGCCGACGATTATACTACTTATGTACATTGAGAAAGTACATAACTCGCGTAATATTTTCGTACTTAGGTACTTACCGAATGTTTTTCCCAAAATGAAGAAATAGAAGTTTTGGGGATTTCCCGAAAATAGACACGGGTTATGAACCTCTTTCTGATATAAAACCTTATCATTTTGATAAGGTTTTTAAATTTAGTCCCCTTTGATATGTACTGGTGGCCGATTCGTATCATAAACATTGTAGTTTTATTCAGTGCCAATTTGCTGAATATTGTTTTGAACCCTAACTAAGGTATCAAATGTAACATTGTCTTATAATCAAAGTAGGTACCTACTTACTTAGCGTTTGAGTAAGAATTATTTTCCTGTTCATTTTATCAGTAAATCACCAAGTAGGTATACATTTTATAAAGAAAACTACAGTACATAATGGACAGTTTTCATAATGTGGTTGACCTAGTAGTTTTCTTGCAAAACTCCGTAAACGTGGTGAGTATCGATATCTACCTGAACATGATG
This sequence comes from Xanthia togata, assembly GCA_963853775.1. Taxonomy (NCBI): domain Eukaryota; kingdom Metazoa; phylum Arthropoda; class Insecta; order Lepidoptera; family Noctuidae; genus Xanthia; species Xanthia togata. The sequence continues at coordinate 1,682,755 of OY970811.1, read as the reverse complement.
CAACGAAAAAATCTGATTCCCAGACTTCAAGTACTGCAGTCGTTGACCCCAAAACCTCGCTCATGTTCTGCTTTGGAGGCTCGGAATGTGTCTTTCTAGCTTGCAAAAGAAGGGAACATTCGTCATCATCAATATTTATCAACAGCCTACCTACAGTAACTAGTCCACTGCTGGGCAAATCCCTTCCAAATTGTAGGGCTGTAGCGGTTACACCGCCACCGCGACATACGAACTACGCATCAAAGATATGACGTCACACAAATCCTGCATCGCGCAATTAGAGTTTACCGCGCGAGCGACATTATAAGACTATCCGACATCAACACCTGGGCAGTTGCCCGCCAGACACAATACCCGTCTGGTCGGAGGATCCTCCCTATTCTATGGTGGATGAGTGAACTTTACACCCTGTTCCTCATGCCACTAAAGGGCCACTGTCACATCGAGCTTTAAATTTCCAGTTTATGCTGCCCTATCATTACTCGGAACATGTGGGTAGCCTCTATTATAACTATTCAATGGATCAAAATGGACACAGCGGTTCGCTAGGAAACGATGCAGGCGACGAACTTGCCAGAAAGGGGTCGAGCATGTCACCAGTGGGACCGGAACCCATCGCGCCACTCTCCTTCGGGTACCTACGCACTCTGGTAAGGAAACGAACCAGGGACCAACATAAAAAACTATGGACCAAGGTGAGTTCAGGCAGGCTAAGGAAGCGCTCCCGACAATCGATGGCCACCTCAAGAAACAGGTTCTCAGACTAAATAAACAACAGCTGCGTACAGTTACTGCAGCTATAACTTGCCATGGGCCTTTTAATAAACACCTCTTTGTCATAGGAGTCACAGACAGTCCGCTGTGCTGTGCAGGGCCTGCATGGAGGACGACGAGACAGCAGCTCATGTACTACTATAACTTCCCGGTGGTCGCACCGAAACTACTTGAGTAGGTATGATGGCGTATCTTATCGCTAATTTCCGGCAGTGTATCAAAGCATAAGAGAGAAGAGGAGCTAGATAACTGTTGCATTTTGGTTAACATAAGCTTGATGAATCGAAACTTTATTAGAAAACATTTAGTCAATATATACTGACTACCTTGTTGGTCTAGTGGTTGCAAGTTGCAAGTGCTACTGCTGAACATAAGGTCCTGTATTCGATTCCCTGGTCGGGCTGAATTTTTCTATCTGCAATTACTCAGTAGCACCCAGTCTGGACTTGTGCCAGGTTGATGGCAATAGGCTCGCCCCTATGACATGGGACAACATAACTGGCGAAAATGTGGGTGTAGGTACACCTCTGCCCAACCCTTCAGGGAAACAAGCGATCTTTGTTTAGCAGACATGGGAAAGGTTAAAACACCCAGGATGCATTAAAAAAGGTTACTTTGTAGTAAAAAAAACAACTACTTATTATTGTCACTATAAGGCATTGTTTATTATCTTTCACCTACATTAATAAATAAAATACAAACAATGATACATACACTTAATGAGATCTATTGATTAAATCATAATTATTATAAAATTGCTTACAAAATACAATGCTAATATAAAATTATCTCTAAATTACAATAAATCTTCCATCATCATCATTATTAACAAATCACCTATTCTAATTTTATAACTGACCAGCCATTATAACCTTATGCATTCATGATATGTACTTAATTCCTAATAAGTCAAGCTCCATGATAATTTATTATCATTGTGATAATAATAATATTCATGTAGTATTATTTATTGGAGTATTATCTTTATTAATTATTTTTATTTTTGTGTCAAGATTAGCAAAGTATGTCTGTCACATTTTCAATGTCATAGCTTCTTACAATACATTAATGTTATAAAAATATATAATTCTTTAATTCAAATATGTCAACATTTATTAAAATACTCTGTCTTCAATAAAATGTAAATTATAAAACGTTTACAAAGCAAAAATGGCTCATACCTACAACATTTTAAAATGATTACAGCTCAAGATTTGTCATAAAAACCATTATTCATGTAAATTAACAAGGTTATTATGCTGAAGTGATGCTAGACAAAATCTTTTTGCCAAGGATACTGGAAGCGGTGTTCAGGATGACCATAGCAAGCTGGGTTTTGTCACCGGGCTGGGTGAGGAACGTGGCTGCGCGCTGATAGTCCTCCAAACCCATGCCAGCTAGGTAGTCATATACTATGTCAAATAACTCTGACAGTTTGTTCTTTATGTCCTCCCAGATGCTTCTCATGGAAACAGCTAGAACAAATAGTTTAGAATTATTTATGTGAGGGTAGATGCAAAAATGTAGTTTGGAATTCTCTTTACAAATGAAAAATAGAATAAGCGACAAGCTTTATAGATATACCAAATTCCCAAATTGACAATACAATGCTTTGAAAGGCAAGTAATGTTACTGGTAAAACTTAATGATGTGCATGTGACCGACTTAATTTTTAGAAGTCAGTTGTCTGCTATAATTTTTTTCAGTTGTTTATTTTGTTTTATGCCATTGTCTACTTTAAAGATCAAAAAAATATATTATTAAACAAAAATTTACAAATGTGTCTTCTACCCTACAAACTAAAAATCACTAACTTTATGGACGAAAGTAAAAAACCTAAATGTCTTGATTTGTAGTGTAATCAAACTTACCAACAATGCCAAGTCCGCACGCACCCCCAACGGCTCCACCGAGTGCAGCCCCCATTTTCCCACCATAATGTCGTCCGATGAGCCCCCCCGCTATTGCAAGCCCTGTCGTCACCAGCAAGGCTCCCTTCGCCCGCTCATCGCTCATTACCACACGGAAGTCGAATTGGTCGCTAATTGTTAGGATCACGTTCTCGATAGACGTAGGATCGAAGGGCAAAGCGGCGTTCCTGTTGGACCCGCCGCGGGTGCACACCTCTTCATACCTGTTGTCACAATCTGAGCCAGAATCGTAATCAGACATTTTATTATTATATTTTTACAGACGATGACACGAACTAGCGACTGGTTTATAAAGCGATGGATGCACTGCGTATTTATAATGTACTCTGTGATGCACTCAATATAATTTTTAGTCGGCAGGTGCACTGATCGAGGAAGTACTCACTAACTGAGACCGAGGTCTTTTTTTATGTAGAACGACCACTCATGCCGATGACCAATGTTGAATGTTGATAAAATAAAATTTAATTTTAATATCAGTGGACAAAACTATTGGCATTTGCCAAGTAAATAATTGAATGTCTGTGGTATTTGCGTAATTTTCCAACCATAGACAAATTTGGACGATATTCTCGTTTTCATTTTGTGTGTTGCTCATGGACTTGTTAAACTGTTAGATACGGGACACGAGTAAAACTACAGCGGATTGTGAACGCACTGACGCTTTAAGGCTCGTGCAGACCAGCGCGAGGCGACGGCGAGACGCGACTCGAACAATACAATTTATAAGAAAACTTCACGGTATAAGAATAGCCGGTGTCGCGTCGTGCTGTTGCGTCGCGCTAGTCTGCACGAAGCTTTATTTAGACCTCCGCGGGTGGCGCGGGGTACGGGGGTGGCGGGGCGCTGCGCGGTGCCGATGCCGTCTGCGCAGGCAGCCTGCATGGCCGCGCATCACATACATATTATGCTTGTACATAACATAAACGAACTAATTTTTGTATACTTTGGGTTAGAGTATGAAATTACCGTTTTATTGTAATAGGTACTTAATTGTGTCATAGAAACTTCATGGTTTGAGATTTTGAGTGAAACTTTTTTCACATGGTACATTTAGAAGTTCTTCTTTTAAAAAATGTGCAACATTCGATTAACCACTTTCAGTTGTTTTTTTTTTATTCAACTTAGAAAAGAGAGATGGATACTTAGAAAATTCGAGTTATTTTTGAATACGAGTTCTGACGCGGAACTAACGCGGCAGAAATAGCTCACAATATCAATGTTGCGTTTGGAGAGGGGAATGCTAATAAAAGCACCGTGCGATTTTTGTTTAAACGCCCTCTCCGATCCAGATGATCCCACCACTCTCCTCCAGGAGAGCAGTAGGGCCACCAGTACAGTGCACAAATACACCCGACACCCGTCGTACCGACCTCGCTGCCGAGGTCCTCCGCGATCGCGACCCTCCCGAGTAAATAATACTCCCCCCCGACCCTTGTCCGATGAAGCGCCAGCCCGCGCCGCAGCTGAGCGCGTAGCTTTAAATTCCCCGATTAATAATAATGATATATCCTTGAGCCAGCCTGTCCCATCTTGCTGTCCTCCCCTCAGCGACACCCTAAGCCGAGGTTCGTACCCCACAGGGGGTGCCCTTAGCGAGCGTTCGCCTAATTTTAATTTAGAATAGTTTTGCTCCTGGCTGGAGGCTTTGAGTGTAGTAGCTTAAGGCAGCCACAGGATTGTTCGGTTGAGCAGTAAATACCTTAGTGGTAAACCTGCGAGATGCCATAGTTAAAAAAAAAAAAAAAAATGTTTAAACGCTTTTGTGATAGAAACTGATTTGAAGAACGAACCACGTGGAAGATCGCACACACCGGTGAATAATAATGAATTGAAAGAGATGGTGGAAGACGATCCGAGCCAAACTACCCAGGAATTAGCCGCATGGTATAACGTTACCTTACCAACAATATTAACTCATTTGCGTCAGATCAATAAAATAAAATAAATATGAGAAATGGGTGCCTCATGATTTGACATAACTGCAGAAAGAAACGCGTGTCGAAACTTGTGTTTCCTTGTTGAATCGATACAGAAATGAAGGAATATTGGATCGAATTGTGACATGTGATGAAAAGTGGATTCTTTACGATATCCGTAAGCGAAAAATGCAATGGCTGACCCCAGGTCAAACGCCGCAACAGTGCCCTAGAGCAAAGCTTACCAATAATAAAAAGCGACCAAGTGCGAGTCGGACTCGCCCATTAAGGGTTCCGTAGCAGCAAGTAACATAATATAAAAGTTCTTGTAACGTATTAAAAAAAAAACTACTTACTAGATCTCGTTCAAACCAATTTTCGGTGGAAGTTTAGATGGTAATGTACAGACGCCAGCACGTCAACCTACCCGAAACTGTCAAATTTTCTCAATCAACTTTGATCCTTATGATTTAGAGATAAAGTTGAAGATCTATTAAAGAAATTTTACAGATTGTAGTAGGTTAACGTGCTGGCGTCTGTACATCATATATTTATTTTTCTCTTATTTTAGAAGTTAATATTTTAAAAGGTGTCAATATTTTATAGATGTGCAAATAAGGTATGCCCAAAATAATAATTTGGTCAAATTAATAAATTTGCTACCGAAACTCCGTAAACGTGGTGAGTATCGATATCTACCTGCGAAAAAAAGCGGCCAAGTGCGAGTCGGACCCGCCCATGAAGGGTTCCGTAGCAGCAATTGCGGTTTACGATTTATGACGTATTAAAAAAAGCTACTTACTCGATCTCGTTCAAAGTTCATACCAATTTTCGGTGGAAGTTTATGGTAATAAACATGATATTATTTTTTTCAGTTTTATCATTCTCTTATTTTAGAAGTTACAGGGGGGGGGGGGGGGGGAATACACATTTTACCACTTTGGAAGTGTCTCTCGCGCAAACTATTAAGTTTAGAAAAAAATGATATTAGAAACCTCCATATCATTTTTGAAGACCTATCCATAGATACCCGACATGTATGGGTTTAATGAAAAAAAAAGTAGAATTTCACATCTAACACCCAAAATGTATTGTTTCATTTTTCTATTTTTCTGTGAAAATCTTAATGCGGTTCACAGAATACTTACCAAGTTTCAACAGTTTCTTATAGTTTCGAAAAAAAGTGGCTGTGACATACTGACGGACAGACAGACAGACATGACGAATCCATAAGGGTTCCGTTTTTTGCAATTTGGCTACGGAACCCTAAAAAGGTAATGGTAACTGTTTGGTGGTCTCAGCATGGTGTTATTCACTATAGCTTTCTCCGATCTGGTAATGCAATAACGGCAGATGTCTACTGTGCCAAACTCCGAACAATGATAGCAAAACTATCAGTGAAACAGCCCCGACTCATGAATCGATCTTCACCATTATTGCTGCATGATAACGCGAGACCTCATATAACACGAAAAACCGTTTTAACTCTACAAGAACTGGTATTAGAAACCATTCGTCACCCTCCGTATTCGCCAGACCTTGCTCCAACGGACTACCATTTTTTTCGTGATTTGGACAATTTTCTACGTGATAAAAAGTTTTCATCTCAGGGGGCAGTACAAAATGCTTTCACACAGTTTGTCGAATCTAGATCACGAGAGTTATATCGCAAAGGCATAAATGACCTTCCTATTAGATGGCAGCAATGTATGGCTATAGTAACATGGTAATTATTTTGATTAAATAAATAAAGTTAAAAAAAATAAGAAAATAATTTCAATTTGTCAGTACGAATCGGCAATTTATACTTTAACCCCTAATAATAAGTCCATGGTGTTGCTTTGATTTCTGTTTTATGTTTGTTAATGTTTTATGTTGAATGCTAGGACTAGGTAGATCCGCAGTTGTAGCGTGGTTGTAGCTCATTATTCTTTTCTTACGTTTTTTCTATTTGCAGTTTAGGAGCATGAGGAACAGGGTGTAAAGTTCACTTATCCACCATAGAAAAGGGAGGACCCTCCTCCTCCAACCAGACGGGTGTTGTGTCTGGCGGCTGGCGGGCCGACTGCCCGACTGTTTTTTTTTTTTTTTTTTTTTTTTTTTTTTTTTTTTTTTTTTAACTATGGCATCTCGCAAGTATACCACTAAGGTATTTACTGCTCAACCGAACAATCCTGTGGCTGCCTTAAGCACTACACTCAAAGCCTCCAGCCAGGAGCAACTATTCTAAATTAAAATTAGGCGAACGCTCGCTAAGGGCACCCCCTGTGGGGTACGAACCTCGGCTTAGGGCGTCACTGAGGGGGGGACAGCAAGATGGGACAGGCTGGATCACGGATATATTATTATTATACGGGGAATTTAAAGCTACGCGCTCAGCTGCGGCGCGGGCTGGCGCTTCATCGGACAATGCCCGACTGTTTTTTTTTTTTTTTAACCAGGGCATCTCGTAGCTCACCTCTGAGGTGATGACTACTTAACCGGTCAATCCTGCGGCTGCCTTAAGCTACTAACTTAAAGCCTCCAGCCAGGGGCAAACTATTCTAAATTAAAACTAGGCGAACGCTCGCCAAGGGCACCCCCTGTGGGGTACGGACCTCGGCTTAGGGCGTCGCTGGGGGGAGGACAGCAAGTTGGGACAGGCTGGATCAAAGATGATTCATTATTATTAATCGGGGAATTTAAGACTACATTTCTCAGCAAAACGCGGGCTGGCGCTTCTGCGAGCAAGGGTCGGTGGGGAGTATTATTTACTCGGGCGGGTCGCGATCGCGGAGGACCTCGGCGGCGAGGTCGGAATGCGGGTCGGTGTCTGTGTTTCTTGTGCACTGTACTTGTGGCCCTATTGCTCTCCTGGAGGAGGGTTATGGGGTCGTCTGGGTCGGTAAGGATTTGCCTTGGGCGGCGGGTCTGACTGATTCTACTCGTGACATAATTGGCGGCCTCGACAACCAGAGGGTTGCGGTGTTTGGCGGCGGACTCAAAGAAACGCTTGGAATTGCGTTTGAGAAATTGGTGGATTGTGGGGATCTTTAGGTCGAGATGGAGGATCTCGTTCCTAACGTACCAGGGGGCACCGGTGATTTTCCGGAGAAATCTATTTTGGAGCGTTGTTTGTTGTTGTTTGTTGTTGTTTTGGGTTTTGCGTGTGCAAATACGGCTCCCGCATAGGTCATGATGGGACGAACGCACGCCGTGTACGTACGCAATTTGCACTTAAGTGACATTTTGCTACGTGCATTCAGGACAGAGTGGAGTCTACCGAGGACGAAAGCGGCTCGCGAGCGGACCTGCTTTATGTGCTCACTGAAGGTGAGATGCTGATCTAGGACGACACCTAGGTATTTGGCTCGCTTCTCCCAAGGGATAGGCTTGCCGAACATGGTGATGGGTCGGGGGGGTTTGAACCTTTTTCGCGGTTTCCTAAAGAGAACCGCTTGGCTTTTATCCGGGTTGACTTCGATCCTCCACTTTCTAAACCAGGTGCCGAGCATGTCGACTGAGGTCTGGAGAGTGTGGGCTATCGAGTCAGTGCTGGTACCCTTGTAGTAAATGGCCGTATCGTCTGCGAACAGAGCCAACTGCGCCCTTTTACTCTTTGGGATATCGCTGGTGAAAAGCGTGAAGATTAGGGGGGAGAGCACAGAGCCTTGAGGGACTCCTGCGCGGATAGGACGAGGGGAGGATATCGCTCCTTCGATACGGTAGCGGAAGGTGCGGTTTGACAAAAAGTCCCGTAAGATGAGCACGAGACGATCCGGCACACCGAGTTTGTAGAGCTTATATAATAAGCCGTTGTGCCAGACTTTGTCGAACGCTTTCGCTATATCGAAGAATATTGCACCAAAGTCAAAGTCAAAGTCCAATAATTTATTTCATTTAGGCACAAAAAAGGCACTTATGAACGTCAACATTTACAAAAAAAAAGATATAATAATTGATTCTAGTCGCCCATTCCAAAAGGTCGTTTTCGTATGGAGAAGAATGGGCAAGAAACTCCACCGTTACTCTTTTAAATTATTTTCACAATATTCTGTATACATTAATTATATAATTATATGTGAAGACGATGCACCTAGAATAAGATTACTATACCACGATAGGTAAAGAGAATGAAAAATGAAGGAATGACATAAATTAATTATGTGATAGATGCATGGTGCTCACATATTTACAAACATTGTAAAATTATACGATATTCTTAACATTTTAACAAGTACTACTAATAATAAGTCAGTGTGTGAGTTCAAGTAATCACAGAATATAAAATTAATGTTTAAAAAAATAATATTATACAATTAAATTGGCAACCAGTTTGATTTTGTCTAGATTCTAAATTGTCCTATGGAGCAGGACCAGCATGTTTCCAAGCATTTTTATCTTGGATATAATCCTCTAATTTGTAATATGCTTGTTTACAAAGTGTACTTTTTATATGAGTTTTAAATTTTCTTTCATTTAATTCTAATATATCACAAGGTATTCTGTTGTAACATTTAACACAGTACCCCATAAAAGATGTATTTACTTTAGATAGTCTGAAAAATGGTTGATCTATTTTATCTTTATTTCTAGTATTAAAATTATGTCTATCACTTATTTTATTAAAAAGATGTAGATTTTTTCTCACATACATAATATTTTCATAAATGAATTGGCAAGGTACCGTCATAATATTAATCTTTTTGAATAGTTCCCTGAGAGATTCGCGACGACTTAGATTATAAATGGCTCTGACAGCTCTCTTTTGTAAAATAAAAATGGATTCAATGTCAGCAGCCCGACCCCATAGTAAAATGCCATACGACATAATACTGTGGAAGTAACTAAAATAGACCAAACGCGCGGTTTCTACATCTGTTAACTGTCTTATCTTTCTAACAGCATAAGCGGCCGAGCTTAGCCGCCCCGCGAGAGATGTTATATGGGGTCCCCATTGTAATTTCTCGTCTAGCGTGATTCCTAGGAAAACTGTTTGATTAATAAATTCCAGTTTTTCTCCATTCAATATGATGTCACATTCGCTGCTTCTAACATTTGGTAATTTAAATCTAATGCATTTTGTTTTTTTATTATTTAGTACCAAATTATTTACCGTAAACCAATCTTGGACCTGAACAATACAGCTATTCACGTCGTCAAGATTTTGTGACCGTCGGTTTATTTTAAATATCAATGATGTGTCATCTGCAAATAACACCATCTTTGGTTGATTTTGAAATAATTGGGGTAAATCATTTATATAAGCTAAAAAGAGGAATGGACCCAATATCGAACCTTGAGGAACGCCCATTACCATTTCAGACCCTAATGAGTTTGTGCCGTTGACTTGAACTTTAACCTTTCTATCTTTCAGGTATGATCTTAGTAAATCAAGAGCTGTATTCCTAATCCCATAGTGCTCCAGTTTCAGCAGAAGTGTCTCATGGTCTACGCAATCGAAAGCCTTCGAGAGGTCGCAAAAAATTCCAATGGCATCTTGTGCTTCTTCCCAGGCTTTAAAAATGTTCTTTATTAGGGCGACACCGGCGTCAGTGGTACAACGCCCTTTGGTGAAACCGTACTGTTGATCATGAAAGATGGAATTTTTATTAAAGTGCCGTAACATTTGATTGAGAATCAACTTTTCAAACACCTTACTGAGAACTGGCAGAATTGACACAGGCCTATAATTGTTGGGTTCCTTACTATCACCGGATTTGAACAAAGGAACTACTTTACTATGTTTCATGAGATCCGGAAAGACGCCTTGGTCTACACTAGTGTTAAATATGAAAGCTAAATAAGGCGCAATGGTTTCGATGACAGATCTACAGACTTTTACAGACATTCCCCACAGATCTTCTGTTGATTTAATTTTAAGATCTTTAAAAGCTTTTATAACAGCCTGGGGGTTTGTATGCTGAAACCTAAACTCCATAGGGCATGCCTTTACATTATTTCTAAGTAAGGCAGCAGAAAGCGCGGGTGAGGAATTTAAAGCTTCAGTGGTTTTGTGGGGAATATTAACAAAAAAGTTTTCAAATTCCTGAGCTATTTCTACATCTGAGTTGATGGGACCATGAGCAGTCTCTAAATTAAATTCAGTATTACGCTGTTTTTTCCTACCGGTTTCATTATTTATTATTTGCCAGGTAGTTTTTATTTTATCATCAGCTGATTTTATTTTATTGCTAATGTGAAGAGCTTTAGCTATTTTGCACACACTTTTAAAAGTTTTAGAATATTTTGCAACATACTGATGAAAGCTTGTATTATTCATGTGTTGCTTTAGGCCATAAAGTTCAAAAAGTTTTTCCCTACTTTTGCGAATACCTGGAGTCGCCCAATCACTAAATAATAACTTTGTGTAAATTGTTTTGGTCTTTAGTGGAAAAGTGTCAGTAAATTGTTTGTTTAATAGTGAAAAGAACTCGGCGTAGAACTCATTTGGGTCACATATATTATTAAAACTCTGAATACATAATTTACTTGCCAAAGCATTATTTAATTTATCTAGATTTTTACATGTAATTGGCCTAAACCTTATTTGAATTTTTTGTAAAGGTAGGTAGGAGCAAAATGTAACTGTTTGTCCACTGTGATCAGATGGCAACTTATTTATAATTTGTTTATGTAAGTAATCACAGTTACAAAAAATATTATCTATACAAGTGCCAGAAGAAGCTGTCACTCGGGTTGGTTCAATAAAAACATTTGACAAGTCAAATGACCTGAAAAGACTTAATAGTCTGACATTAATAGAGTTATTTTCTAATAGATTAATATTAAAATCACCACATAAGATTATTGACTTACTACTAGCATTTAGTTTCTTTAGCACATCTTCCATTACAGAATCAAACATAGAAAGATTCTGGTAACTTGGAGGTCTGTATACACATACTATAACATGCTTATCAAGCTCAACACAGGACAATTCAATGGTGTGTTCAACAGACAGTCCGATTATGTCTTTTCGTTCTTTCGATTTAATAGAATTTTTTACTAATATTAATGATCCTCCATGTATCATACGTTTTCGGCTGAAATGGCTAACTACACAATAATTTTCATAGTTAATTGACATTACTTGATGATCTTTTAACCAATGTTCTGTTATACATATTACTATACATTATACACCGGTTATTATTATACATTATACACCGGTTATCAAGCCGCGCTGGAAGCCCGCGCATATGCTCTCAATAATCCGGTGGGTCTGATGCACGCTAGAGTGCTGGGTTCGGAACCCAAACTATTCGTTGGGGATGAGGCCCTTGGTTTCGGCATAATCTCTGAGGCGCTTATAAATAAGCCTCTCATAGACTTTGCCGAGTACCTTGAGCAAACTGATGGGGCGGTAACTCGACGGCTCGGTCTTGGGCTTGCCGGGCTTCGGTATGCCGATGACCGTGGCTTCTTTCCATGCTTGGGGAAAGATGTTATTGCTTAGGGCACCATTGAAGATGGTGGCCAATAGCATTATCAGGTGGGCAGGGAATAGCTGGATCACCCTATTGGTGATTCCATCAGAGCCGGGGGCTTTGCGGGTTTTCAGACCTTTGATGATGTCATGCACTTCGTCAGGAGTGACGGGAGGCAGGGGACTATCAGGATCTTCAACGGGAGGGAGAGAGGATCTACGTTCGACCTCGGCGTCGACCTCTAGGAGGTGAGCTTGGTCTACCGGTTGGGAGCTAGGGGAGCATTGAGCTTCTAGACTGTCTGCTAGGCATTCAGCCTTTTCTAAGTCCTCGAACGCGATGGTCTTGTCGGGACGGGTCAGGGGGGGCATGGAGGCCACTTGCTGGGACTTGAGTTTCCTCTGAAGTTCCCAGAATGCCAGGTGGGTGGGCTCTAGTTCGCTGAGCATCTTGTCCCAGCCCGTGTCACGCAGCTCCTGTATGCGTGTCTTTACACTTCTCTGTAAATAGCGCATATGGGCTTTGTTAGCGGAGCAGGGAAAATTGCTGTAGGCACGAACGGCCGCGTTCTTGTCAGTCAGCAGCGCGCGTACATCGTCCGGCAGGCTCCAGCGAGGGTCGCCCGACGCTGAAACCTCCCTAGAGCAGTCGCTCAGGACTGATTGTACGTGCTCCGTGAGTGAGTCGATCGCGGCCGTCGTGTCCGCGATAGAGTCGAATTTGTCGGGGATGGCGTCCAATTGGGGGGACGTGTTGGATTTCAGCTGGGTGCTTACTTTCTTCCAGTCCGTTACCCTTTTGGTGAGAGCGGGTTGAGAGGGGTCGGGGAGACCTATGCGGGGGGCCATTTTTATGACTACTGGGCGGTGGTCAGAGTTAAGCTCTTGCACCGTTTCTATGGATTCTAACCTTAGAGCGACGTTCTTAAGGAGCGCCACGTCTATGACGTCGGGGTTATGATGGGTAACGTGGGGAAAGTGAGTTGGGGTCATCGGGGCGATGACCTCAAAATTGAGAGAATTAGAGAGGTCGAACAAGTGTCGCCCTCTGGTACAGGTTCTGGAACTATTCCAGGCGGGATGCTTGGCATTGAAATCGCCCGCTAAGATAGCAGAGTCATTCATGCCGAGTAGGATAGAGAGGTCGTCTGAGAGGAGTTGGAAGTTCTCCGAAGTATTGAGGGGTGGGACGTAGACCGATACTAGTGAGATCGGCTGATGGCTGGTCATGCCTAAGCGGCAGATTGAGACTTCTAATCGTGAGAGGGGAGGAGGGTCTATTGGGATGCAATATAGATCCTTTTTATAGTAAATAAGGGTGCCGCCCAAGTGACATCGCATCCTGTCATTGCGAACTATGCGATAGTTGGCAATTGACGGGTCGCGGTTGCATGGCTTGAGAAAAGACTCTTGGATAAGGAGGATGTCAATTTGATGGTCGCGAAGGAAAGTCGCGATCTCATCCCGTTGGCCTCTAATGCCATTGGCGTTGAAAAAACCTAACTTGAGGGATCGGGGTTTGAACCTAGTATTGATGGTGTTATACATTATGGGTTCTAGTAGGGGTGCTGAGGGAGGTCAGGGCTTGCGTGATCTCGGGATACGCATTGTAGATGGCCTGCAACCTGAAGAGGTCGCCAGCGGCCTGAGCGGCCAGGATTTCCTGGGCCATTTGGATAGCGCGAGGGGAGAGGAAGGCTATAAAAGTCAAACTAATAATGTTATAGGCCATGCTAGGGCCGACTGTGGGGGAGGGCTGAGGTTGGGGGACGCGATGCTACTGGAGCAGGTGCGGGTTTGACGAGGGGCGCGGTGATGCGAATGCGGGGGTCCATGAGACGGGGGATGGTGGTGGTTTGGGGGGGGGTAGGGGCAATGGGTTGGGAGGGGGGTATGGGTTGAGAGGGGGGTATTTGTTGAGACGAGGGTATGGGTTGAGAGGGGCCTATGGGTTGAGAGGGGGCCAGGGCTGAGAAAGCTTGCTGGTGGTGGAGGTAATTCCACGGACTTGGCCTCTGAGGGCTTAGTCGCTGGGGCATCTGAGCTGAGGGTACTTTAAACCCTGAAGGAGCTTCCCTTTGCTGACGAGCGTCGAAACGTTTGGTCAGTTTGGGGGATGTGGATTTGGGCGCTTTTGGGCAGCCGCGGTAATTAGCCGGGTGACCTACTTGCCCGCAGAGGACACAGCTGGGTGGGTCGGGACATAGGGAGTGGTCCTTTGGCCGGGTGCACTCGGGAGTGCCGTGCTCGCCCAGGCACTTGACGCACCTGGGTTTTGCGTGGCAGTTCCGTTGCGAGTGGCCGTAAAGCTGGCACTGGTGGCATTGGCCAATAGCACCGCTTTTCCAGGGCTTCTCAATAGAGAAACCCACGAGGGAACATAGAGACTTTAACTGAAAGATAGGGTGGTGACCCTCTACCGGGGAGCAAACTACGAGTATCATGTCGTATGCCTCACCGCGTTTGCCGCGGTGCATACGGTGGACCTCATCTACGGGGATCTTCTGCGACTGAAGGTCGGCTAGGATATCGGAAGGGGAGATTTCCTTCGGGATTATTTTGATTACTACGCGGATCTGACGTTCTTCTGGGAGGGAGAACGAGTGGTATGACACTCGTCTCTCTCTCAGTAGAGTTGTAAATGCCCTATAGTCACGGGACGTAGGGACGGTAACTTTAATACCCTGCTGGGTGTTCCTGGCGCTGGTGTATGCGACCTTTTGATCGCAACACCACTTTGAAATGTCCGTCCATTTCCCCTTGTCCTGTACGAACACGGGTGGTGGCGGAGGGACCTTTTTTGGCCCAGAAGTAGGTGGGGTGGGGGCAACCTGCGCGGAGTTTGACGCTATCGGGCGGGGGGCGGGGGAGGGGGAAGCTACGGGGGCACAAGTAGCGGGTAGGGCTAGGGAAGGGAGGGGCGACTCAGAGTCCTCTATCGCAACGACCTTGTTGGCCTGGGTGGAGCTCTGCTTCTTGTTCTTCCTTTTCATCCCTTTTCCTTGGACGGGGATGAAACCGTCGTCGTCGGAATGGGAGGAAGAGGAAGAAGAGAATTAGCCTCTTCATCTGACGGGTAAGGGGAAACGGGGCGCTTTGAAGCGGTGGGGATGGGCTCGTCTGTGTCCATGGACACTGACGGGCTGAGCGGGCTATCCCGCGCGACGGCAGGGATGTCTAAAGCGTCACTGAACGTAGTGACGTTTCGGTCAGAGGGACCAGGGAGGGTTCGCTGTAAAGCAGCGAAATGCCCTCCCCATTTGGTTTTGAGCCGGGGCTCATCGTCGAGGACTCTCTGAAAGAGTTTGATGAACGCTGTCAGAGCGTCCTCCATGTCTAACAGGGGATTAAATTGGGGAATATAACTCCTATCTTTCCCTATGCCTAACTCCCCGGGCGGACTACCGGGAATGTGTAAAACCCTTCCTGCCGGGTATAGGCAGGGAGGTTGTGTGCCTAAGGGTGAGCCCTAAGCTTGATTTTTGCCCGTTGCCTATCTTAATGTGCAACGGGGTCCTACAAGTCTAGTGCGAAGGGTGTAGACACACCCAACCGACACTAGGTGTGTAGCTGTTGAAGGAAAACTGTCACCAATGCCGACTAGGAGACCCCCCAAGGCCGAACACTGGGACCCGTCCAACTGACTGCCTAGCCCTGAAGGGGTTCGGCGGGTGTGATTGGGTCAACACCCCCTCGGCTTCGTTGGCACCGTATGGTATCCACCGAGGACCACGAAACTGTGGTTTTACCCAGAAGGGGCCAATGACGCGCTACGTTTTGACTGATCTCTGTTAACAGAAAAACTTTATTAATTGTGTCTTGAAAAAGACAGACAATTAATAGCGGTCGGTAGTCCTTGACTACGTATATAGTTCGTCGCTCTGCACGACGATATCAGGATTCCACAGCAGGAACCACAAACAGGAACTCAGGAACACACCGCAGCGCACGTCCGTCCGCGACCGGTGCCGACCGTAGAATCGAATGAAAGATGGCCCGACTGTTTTTTTTTTTTTTTTTTTTTTTTAACTATGGCATCTCGCAGGTATACCACTAAGGTATTTACTGCTCAACCGAACAATCCTGTGGCTGTCTTAAGCACTACACTCAAAGCCTCCAGCCAGGAGCAACTATTCTAAATTAAAATTAGGCGAACGCTCGCTAAGGGCACCCCCTGTGGGATACGAACCTCGGCTTAGGGCGTCGCTGAGGGGGGGACAGCAAGATGGGACAGGCTGGATCACAGATATATTATTATTAGACGGGGAATTTAAAGCTACGCGCTCAGCTGCGGCGCGGGCTGGCGCTTCATCGGACAAGAGGCCCGACTGTTGATGTTGGATAGTCTTATATATGTCGTTCGCGCGGTAAACTCTAATTGCGCGATGCAGGATTTGTGTGACGTCATGTCTTTGATGCGTAGTTCGTATGTGGCGGTGTAACCGCTACAGCAGGTCAGTGTCAGGTTATGTGCGTTACCCCAGCCAGATAATGTCGAAAATCGTCATCTAAGTGCAATAGATAATTAGAAATACAGCTTCTGTAATTGGTAAGCAGATTTTTAATTTGGTAAGCTGATAGTTTTTTAATTATTTGATAAAAAAAACTTCCGGCTGGAGTAACGTTACCCCAGCCAGATCTTTTGTTTTCTAATGGATATTTTGAAATAAATCTATCTAAATAATTAGATATCAATTTGAAATAAATGGTACAACAAAATTTGTATTTGCTATGGTTGTGAAGATATTTAAAATCCTGTTAGAGTAACGTTTGCACGATTGCTGTATCTCGGAATTGACTATACGGATGATTGTAATATTTGTACATGAGATCTGGCTAATTTGTTACGCAATAAACGAATCCACTACAATCCACCGTTTTGAAGTTATTTTAGTAAATAGAAAATATGCTTTAATAGGTCCTAGCACTTCCAATAAGCGCTCCAAAGACTGAACTTAATCGTTATTATATAGGTAATTACTGTCTATAAATGGTACTGAAGTTTCATTAGTATCCTATACGTAATTAAAAAGCTATGATGATGTTCCGGCCACGGCGCGCAGCTGAGTTATTTGATCACCGATTAACAGAGTTTACTGTAGAAGTGGTAACTGAATTTGACATCTATAATTAGAAATACATTTCAATTATATACTTACATGTGAAATTTCAAACTTGTACACTAATTAATTAACGAGATAATCGAAAAAATGATGTATGCGTGGTAACCTGACCAAATCTAGAATGTTATAAAAAAGCGGCCGCGCAATACATTCACCTTCACCTTCTAAAATGATTAGCATTATTGTCCATAAAAGTTGGTACAGTCACGAATAAAATTAGTTTGATTGAAAAATTAAACCTACCTAAATGTTTAAATAAACTTTAAATTGCTCTCCCTACATTAAATCGATGAGGTAGGTAGGAACCTACTTACAAGAGCAGAAGCATCTTGACTTAACCATTCATACGATTTGCCGCGGATTCCCACTCCGTAGAGCTTATTCCATAATGCACCTTATCGTAGGCTTTGGTCATGTCAAGCAGTATACCGATTGCGTATTGTTTAGTATTTATTATATTTGGGGCTTCCTGTATACATTTTTAAACTGCTAGCGATGTGGATCTGTTTCTTCGAAAGCCATTTTGGCATTCATCTAATATTTTGCGTAAGAATTTGCACTGCGACTGCGACTAGATGGCGCGTATTATGGGTGCTCATGGTATAATAACATATAGTACTTCGCCAGGTATTCTCTTCCCGTGACAGCTGTGTCACGTGATTGGCCTAAGAATACGTCATCAGTTGCGATGCGGTTCTCAAACTTTTTTAGTGGGGAAAAAGATAAAAATAATACAACGGGTACTCAATTTTTATCATTTTTAATAAATTAAGTATAATAGTAACTAATCGGTCTATACGTGTATACTGTATATATACTGACGAAAGAGTTCAAAATTACGCTATTATTATGTATCCGCAGGGACTCGAAAAACACTGATTAATATTGTAGATGAGCCCAAAAGGCTTTGAAGCCAGAGCCGTTAAACCATATTTATTTGAAAAAAAAAAAAAGTCATGTCAACATCACTTGAAAAAAAAATACATTGACTTGGCTGTATGGGCTAAGATCTCTTTGCCTGTCCTTAGTTAGGACTTAAAAAACAAACAATAAAAATCACTACAAAACAAATGTTGTAAAACAAAGTCACCCGCCGCGCCTGTCTGTCTGTCTGAACGTGGCGAAATGGACCAACTGCATTTAGTTCACGACAAAAACCTAAACGCAATTAACTCGAAATAAGTCAAAAACTAGTTAGGTTATATTCGGGCGTACAGCCGGATTGGCACAACTATGCCTTATATGGAATTTACAACGCGTAGATAAATGAAATAATATGTAGTAAGGTACATACCACTTCTTATTGTTGTTTTCGGTCTACAAAATTGAAGCCACGCATTTGCTAGCATCTCTTCTTTGGGAAAAGAAAAAAACCTTATTACACCGCCTTTTTTAATTCTGTTTTTACAGTTTAGTATGGAACAATCGATATCCGTGGGAACAATTTAACCATTTTTCTTGTGTATCTTTCACAGTTTACACTTTTCCTTTTCTCATTATCCAATGTTTGGGAACCACAGTATTTTGCTCACCGAGCGAAACAACGTTATAGGTATGAGCGACACGACGATAGCGATGAAATGGCGAGCTGTCAGTATGACACTTGTCAATTCTATGTGTGGCCACTGTGTGTGATTGAATTACCCGAGAAAAATGCATTTTTAACTTAACAAAGCAATTATGAACTAATAATTCAATATGTTCATTAATTTAAAACTAAATAGATGAATCACACGAGTTACTAAATAGTTTAGCTAGTTAGTAATATATTTTATTTTCATTAACTAAATGAGAAAGTCCCTAAATTTACTGAAAAGGACAATCAATGGCAACACTTATCGTGACGTAGTCTTGGGTGGATCCGCCGTTTTGATTCTCTCTTATTTATTTTGTTTTTTTTTTATTTACTTGTCGGAAATGCGTGCTAAACACAGAAAAACAAAAGTTGTTTTAATAAACATTACAAACCTGCTGAAGGCACTGAAATCCAACAAGAGAATCGGAAGTTATCGATTTTCAAAGTTATTTAACTGAAATGGTAATGACGTCTATAGCCTGGTAATGACTTTTCTTTAATGGTAATGACGATAAGTTAATGGGAATTATGAAAAAGAGTAAATAACAAATGTTTCTGCTTTGAATCACTCTAATCGTATTAACATATCACAAATCAACGATTGATACATAGGTAGGTTAGATGTTCTGAACAATAACAATAATAACCTAGTGGTTTAATTTATCTTAAAAAAAAAAAACAGATAAAAGTATTTGATGATGTATGATGAATTAAGTCACTCTTACAACTAGTCAAACAAATTAGGAATTATCGTAATAGCACAGTATTTTTTTTTTTTTTTTATAAAGCCCTACATCATTAAGAAATTTAAAAAACATTTATAAGTATGCAAAATTGTAGTCAACTATTCTTCTACAATCAATATTATAATTGAGATCAGATTTGAAATACTTACACTTACCTACCACCACTACTAATATTAGTTTGCAGATTTTTTTATTATAATTCTTTTATTAGATAAAATCTTTATATTAGAAGGTCCAGCAACACAAATATTATCTACAGTTGATGTGGACGCTTGCATCGTGTTAGTAATATTTGCGAATACTACATTACCATGATTCTTTGTAGCTATGAGGGGTATCACTTTATCTGTATCGGGAATAGGAGACGAGCTCAAACTTTCTGGTATTTTAAAAAAACCATGGTGTTTCCCATGGGCGCATACGATTCCGCAGTCACATTCGAAGCATTTCGAAATGTTAGATTAGGGATTCCCTTTTTCCACAACACTTGATGGACTTCTAGAGTTCCTCTGAATGGTTGCAAAACCTTTGGGATTTTCTTCTCTATCTCACTGATGTTTTCTTCGGGTACATCAATTATGGTCACATTTGTTATATACTCTTTCTTTCCTGCTCCCATTGTGCTGTTTAAGTCGTCAAGATAAAAGTTGCACACTTTTCTAACCAACTGTCGAATTCGAGTATCTTCTTTACTCTTTTCTTTATTTATCACTTCTTTAACTTTTTCAGCCGACCCTATTTTATTTTTTTCTTTATTCTTTTTTTCCCTCATATACATATTAAGCTTTACTATTATCTGATTGTTTTCCTCTTTAAGTTTCTTAATTATTGTCATAAGGTTCTATGTATCGAATTCTTCGGAGTTTTACACCAGCTTGAGGAGATTGATTTAATTTTAAAGGATCTTCATACTTTGCCTATTTTCATGGCTGTCTTTAATAGTTGCACCACTGAGCACAGTTACCTCAGGAACCTCTGCCTTTTTTTAGACTCTTCTTTCTTGTTGTCTGTATTTTTTAGCAGCTTCGCGCCATTTCTTCAGTTTTTCCCGTTGATTACGAGGAGATAATTCATTCACGCTTTTAATTTTCTTTTGATCCTTTATGTTCTGATATCTTCTTTTTTTATTTTTCCTTTTCCAACTCGTACAGAACTGAATCTCCCTTGATTTCAGCGTATTTTATTTTTCTAGCAATCTTTTGCTTCTCTAACCGCTTATTTTCCTTCGATTTCTTTTTTCTGTCCATGATTTATCTAAAAGAATAAATATAATTTACCTACTGCTTTTTCAAAACAGAATCACATACTCATAATAACATTAAGATGCTTAGTGCTCATTTTTCATTGCAGTTGTATCCCCGTCTAAGACCTAGATAATAAACTAACAATTTGAAATGTTTTGAAAGCAAACATCACATATAATAGGAATATAATATGACATTATACACAGACAGTATATCATTACCATTCACATATTGTCATTACCATTAACACAGAATAAATGGTAATGATGATGATGGTTATGACGTATAAGACTTATTATGATTTTTTTGAACTAAATTTCACGCTGCAAAGAGCACAACCAGCCATTTTTATGGTAAAGTACATAAACACACACAAATGTGCTTATTTAAAAAAGATCTAGTATTGGTACTTACCTGATTTTCTCTGTTAATGGTGATGATTTGAATATTTGACAAACTGTCCACAAGCTAGTATAAATTGAAAAATTTGAGATTCCTGCGTGGCTAAAATTGACGTGAGCTCCGCTCCACTTCGTAAGAGATACTGAGGAAAGAAGGCGTGACTTCTCGACCGCGGTAGGTACTGTAGGTAGTTAGAACATTCGCAAAATACAACTTTGACGGTGCCGGAACGGTGTTGACGAAATTCCGTGACAAAGTTTATTTTATGTTTGTCGTTATCAAATCAGTTCATGATTTATTATGTTATTTTAGATAATGTGTACTTTTGAAATATGAAAAAAAAAAAAACGGAAAGTGCATTGTCATTTTTTGGAAAATAATTAGGGAAGTTTAATACTCGACTTTTTTTCGCGAATGGTCATGACGTTTGGTGCGTGTTCACAGAAATAATAAATTAATTAAAGGTCGTATACTATTTTAGATAGCGGCGCCTTACGTAAAAACATGTAAGAAATGTCATGTAAATTAAAAAAAGATTGCAGTTAAGATATTTAATTTAATAATTGCATATATTCGCCATTTATGGATTTCCGTGGATTGACCCTCTTAGGCCATCGTCGGAAGAGAATACCTGGTGTTATTAAACCATGGGGGTGCTATCACAGACTACATAAGATCCTACGTATGGTGCTTCCGTGCTATTGCTAGTATTCTGTTTCCTCTATGGACCAAAGTATCTCTATGTAGTCTGTGGATTGGCACAAAGCTAGTTCCATGGTTCCATGGGATACAAAGCGAAGTAAAAAACAAAAGAAAATGTAAAATATGCTCTCTATAGCATCTCTATAATATCTCATAATTATCTAGTCTGTCTGTGCATTTCAGTCTGTGGTGTTATGGAAAAAAATATGTCTGTGGAGCTGTCAACACTCAACAGTGTCAACGTCTAACCAACAATCAACAATGACATTGTTAGTCAATAACAATAATGTTTTGGAGTACGAGATAATCAGTATCCCTATGTAGTCTGTGGAGATAATTATCTTCGTGTTGTTATAATTTTATTTTGAAAATAAAGCTGCAGTAAGTTAAAACTACAATGCAAAGGGCTAACGCGCGTTTGAGCCAGCGAATAGCCCAAGAGGCACAGCTTCTAGCTGAAGAGAAATGGATTATAGATGCGCTGAGAACGTTAAAACAACAAAGAAATAGTTTGCAGGTTAGTGTACGAACACTAGTTAAAAACGAGTTGTGAAACCGTTTTCAAATCCGATACACATCCCGGGGTACACATTCCAACTTGCATTTGTCTATAGAATATTAGACCTATGGTTTCATTACTATCTCTTCATTTCGATAGTTTGGCCATAACATAACACACAAATTCATTCCGTTATTCTTTCAGATCGAAAGACTGCACTTAGAGAATCTAAGAGCAACAGTAGACAACAAAGATTTGAGAAGACTTTTAACTTCAGATAATACTCAAGTCACCCCTCAAACTACAGTTCCTCAACCAAAATCTTCTGAGGCGCCGAAACAGGTAGTTCCACCAGAAAAAAAAAAACTTGTAACAACCTTATCACAGTTCGATGTACCAGTGGCCGGCATTGATGATGAGATGTGCAACAATGAGAAACTTAATCTGTCTGTAACAGACTCTGTGTTCAGTAAGTGTGATATTTTACCTGTTATTTTTATTGATTTCTGCTAGCATTAATCAGGTATTTGTTCAATACTAGTGTTACAAGCATTCCTTTTATGTTTTTTTTTAATTGTAAGTTTTTAGCCACTTGATGCAAATATTACAAGTCCAAGACAGTAACCCAAAAATGTGTATCGAGACTTGATTTATAGATATCACAATTAAAATTCATCTTAACCCTTTGCAACCGGGAGTAAAAAAACTCGCATAGATCAGTAAAAACTTAGTCATCGTTTGGAAAGTGTTCAGAGGTCCTGAAAAAAATCTCATGCAAGCTGGTGTTCAGCAATCAGAGCCTCACGTATGTGAGGTTCAGGAATAATTTGCTAGTCGCACGATCGTGACTATGTGGTTAATCAATGATTTAGTTCGAATAAATTAAATAAATACCATCAATTAAAATTAAATATGAATATTTGGCTTTCCTTCTAACTTTAATCAGTCTTTTTTTACAAAATAAACTGTATAGGTATTTATAAAATCACGAGTTACAAATGAGATCTTCTTAATTTATAAAATCAGAACAAAAATAGACTAATTACTTCAATAATCAACAAAATCTTAATTTTTAGTTAAGTACTATAATCAATGCAGATATTCAAAATATATTTGTCCTCCAAAATCGAGCTATTCGAGCAATTTACCAGCTAGGTGCCAGAGTTTCTCTAAGAGATTTTTTCAAAGATATCGGTATCCTCACAGTGGCATCACAATACATCTTCGCCAACATCTTATATATTAGGCAGAATATACACTTATACACTAAAAACAGTGATATTCACAATGTCAACACTAGAAGTAAGGATAAACTTTCACCGGCTTCATAAGGTTCATAACACATTTGTTGGGCTTGGTATAACCTTTTTTAACAAGCTACCCTCTTCTTTGCTAGATTTGCCTTTTAATGCGTTTAAAACTAAAGTAAAGTCCAACCTTTGTTCAAAGGCATACTATTCTATCAATGACTACTTAAATGATAAGAATAGTTGGTCGCTGTGATTAACTCAAGACAATGTTTAAATGTTCTTTCTCCAGAATTAGTTTACCTACTGACAGGTTATATGAGTTTTAATAATTTTACTTTTTAAGTCAATTTATTTTTATTTATTGTTGACTTAATCTACTCATTACAATGTTTTTTTTATGAGTTGTATTGCAATATGTGGTTAGCTAGCGACCTCGACAATTATTTATTTTACCTTGATGGTCCTAGTTTATTAATTATAACTTCTAGTTACAGCTCTATGTAAGCGGGCACGCCCTTTATGCCTGGAGGCTTTATTTTCTTTTTTAGATATTGTTTACGTTTAGTTATTTTTATTTCTGCTGAGTATTGTTCTCGATGTTTTTGGTTGGTATACTGGCGTGTGCTAGCTGTCATATGACTATTAATTTATAATTTAAATTGTGTTTTGCGTAATGTAATTATCTTATAAATTATTGTATATAATCATTTTTTTTTCCTAACTGAACAGACAGCTGTGCTGCTGGGGAGTTTGTTGCGCCACTTCTTCTTCCCAGCAAAAGCACTAGGAAGTGGTGAAGGGTGGGCGTTTTGGGGGACTGTCTTATGTAATTTTGACGTTCGAAAAGTGCTGATTCTCAGCCTAATTTGAATAAATGACTTTTGAATTTTGAATCAGATCGACATAATTATTGTGTACAAGTATGAAAATTTTAAAACAATTTTTATAACGAGATAAACATAAATACACGTTACATTTTCACACCAAAAATTTTTTTATTGAAAGGAACAGCAAACAGTTACATTATAAGAACTTAAAACTAGTGTAACCCACAACGCTGCCCACAAGTAGACATAGAAGTTTAAAAAAAAGGCAATGGCGGTTTAGAACGACTGCTGCAGGTTTCCAACCTACAGGTCCTCGGCGCTTTTATGTCATCGCTGGTTGGAAAATGCTCATACCCATCATATCGTTTTTCTGCTGACGGTCTGTTCGCTGGTCTATATATTTTATAGTCACGACGAGGAACCGATATCAGGTTATCATCTTCACTATCCCTTCGAGCTCTACCTGGTGTACATGATAAGGCATCTGCCACATCCAAGCGGAAATCCAGTAAAGGCATCGTGTCTTTCCTTGCATAATTGTTGCTGTTGCAGTCGATTCTATACAGCCTCCAAGAGTTTACCAGCGCGAGGTCAAAAAAATGCGTCAAAACTTTTAGGGTCCATTTTTGTTTTATGAAAGTTCTGTAATATTCCATCTGTTGATCCAGTACATCAACTCCTCTCGTGTGTTGGTTATAATTTTTTACCTAGTACCAGCCCTCCAATACATAGGCAGTCGGGGATAAGGAAGACATCCCATGAGTATTTGTATTGCAATGAGCTTTGCGATCTCATTGCTGGTACTTTTCAATTCACGGCCTGTAGTACGTAAGTAATATAAGTTAGTACAGTGTGATATCCTTTCTGTAAACTCGTTATCTATGTAGTCACGAAAGTACTCGATGGGACGCCTTACTGGTTTTGTAGGCAAAGAAAGATATTTGTGCAGTTTATCTACAAATGGAACCTGTTTCCATATTATTTTCCTAATACTTGGTGTTGATGCCGATCTTTTTCCTCGAGAACGTGATGTTGACACCGAACTTCTTCCCCGAGTACTGGTGGTTAATCTCGATCCTTCAGAGGATAAATGTACTGACATTTGACGATGTAAAGAACGACGAGACGTAGATGATAACGATGGGCATGGCGGCTGCATTGTTGACGGAGACTGAATCGTTGGTGAAGGAGGATGTTGCGTCATTCATGAAGCAGAAGGTTGCGGCGTCGATGTAGATGCAGGCTGCATCACCGGTGAACATATCAATGGTGATGATTGGTGAATAAGTTCTTCATCTTCATTAGGATTATCACCAAAGGAGACATCTTCGCTAGCCATTTGATTAAACTGAGTATTTGGTTCAAATTCCAAGTCATCGTCGTCAAAATCTTCAATCTCCGATAGATTTCTGTCCAACAATTGTTCTAATATTGCATCATCCGTAATTTGAGCCCCTAATACAGAAGAAAAGGCAATTTTAACAAATAAAATACAAAACAACGAAATGTTACAATATCACGTTCTACGACCGATGTTGCATTATCGTGCGTGTTTAATTTTTAGACTTAAAATACTTTTATTTGCAAAAAATTGAAAACTATACCTACAGAAAAACGTATTTCATCAAATAATGTTGAATGTATTCCAAAACAATTACTAAAAATCGATCTACTTACGTGCGGAGGCGCCGTGGTTAAAAAACGCAGCCATCCCTCATCCGGGTTTCAACGAACTGGCAGGAAGAAACGTGCGCGCAGAGTGCAAAACTATTTTTTTTCTCGTTCTTAGAGTCACGATAGATCGACGCCAATTGCGTCCGCTAAAGTCGTTTAAATTTTTGCTCAGAATTTTGTAAAGTCGAAACTCACGATCACTTTAACTCGGTTGGAAAGGGTTAAGTGGAGACAGATACATAACTATGGAACTTGGAATTTATTATTATGGAGCAGTCAATTTGAGAGCTTTAGCCATTATACCAAAGATTAAATGTTGATTGGCCCAGACGTTTCAAACAATGGTTGCATTAGTTTCGTATCAAGACCTTTGACACACAAAGTCGCAGAGACTTGACTTGATTGTCATGGAACCATTATTATTGTGCGAGCTCACTCTTCTCAGTATGGACACTTTTTCGCGCGATTTAGTATGGTGAAGGCAAATCTACGATTTAAATCTTTGTATTGTACAGTGTTTTTGGAAGAAGGACCGACACAATATTCTTAAGGATAGGGAGCATCATTATCCTAGTTTTCACCCATAAAACCTGTTGTAAGTGCCATGGTAGTTAATGGAGATAATAATATGTTATTTTTTATCACCCGAAATGTCATCACAACTTTTTTTGTTTGTGGTTGTTATGCAATATTTTTTGTTATCTGCAATGTAGAATAAAGTTATTATGTCCTTAATAAAACACCAAATATCGTCATTTGTGTATTGAGCTAAGTAGCCTCGAAATACAAGTGAGTAAATCATAAGAGTAGGGTAGTAACAATAATATGATAGAGGGTAGACTTAAAACTAATAAACACATAACTTATAAACTACGAAGTATGTAGGTACCCATATACAACAAAAGTAGCTCTCAATTTGACCGCATCCGTATTGTCCACTTTATTTCACATCACAGACTAACAGAACCATTAAAAATTCCAGCCAATCAGCGATTCAACGGATTGGACATGGAAGAAGATGACGACGAGTTGGACAATGGCTTGGATGATGAAGAGGATATGGAGAATGCCTTGATAGAAATGAACATGCTAATGCAAGCCAAGCCTTGTTAACAACAGAGGAATGCCCCAGCAGGCGATGTGGTAATAAATCTGGGTAAATGATTGTCTATTAGAAGCAACTGCATGTAAGTGCTCAACGGGTTTTATGATTATATTTATTGTTGTTTCGAGTGTATTTGTCTTATGAACAATTGTGTGTTGATACGACAATTGTCAGGTTGTAATGCTGTGAAAAATAATAGATAGGCCTACGTATGCACGGGCGCTTTTTTTAACACGAGGTGTTGAACCGAATGTTGAGAATCCAACAGAATACATCCCTAGCGTGCTGAAAAAGTGCAGTTGAATATTCAACTCACTCCACTAAGCCGAGCGTTTAAAATCAAGTACGCGTCAAGAAACCTCGCATTAAAAAAGCGCCCGTGCGTACGTAGGCTTAATCTGTATTGTTTTTATTTCAGAAGCTAATTGAAACATAAAATAATATTTACAGAATATAAAAGAAGAAGACAAACAACAACAGAAGAATGCTTATGTAGTTCGTCTTCTTCTTTTATCTTCTGTGTTATGAAATAGTCTAGAGAAATGTCTGTTGTTCAGTTTTAAGTTTAATTCATAATTTACTGTGATTTGTTATAAAATATATGATACTTTACTAAAGTATCCATACTTAAAACAGAATAAAACAAGTGATTGCTTTTTTATATTTAAAAAAGTTTCCAAGCTGTCAGATTATTATAAATTCATTAAAACTAGAGAAGTAAAAAAAGCATGTATATTAACAAAGAATTTAATAAAGTTTGTCTTACATTTACCTTTACATACAATAAACCATCAATGTATGCTATATACAAATGTTCATACAACAGTTTATAACAAAAAATATGTTTTCAAGACCTAATAGTGTTTTTTAATGGAAACTTCAATCATTGCAAATGGCACATGTGTCCGGCAAGGGAAAGTTGCTATATAATTTAGGCACTGCTATTCGTTATTTTTGATAAGATAAAATAATAAAATGAGATGTTTGATCACAGCTATATGTGTGTATGTTCAAATCCTTAGCCGATTTCATCTTAGGTTATGTACGCATTATGCGGTTAATCGCAGCCTGTATAAATCTTATAAGTAAGAAGCACATTGCACAAGTGAAATTATTACTAATTACACAGTCATCGTTTTAATATCAGAATTATTCTAGTCCCATAATGCGTACATTGCCTTATCATTCATACTGGCAAGTTAGCTATGCAATCAGTATAAGATCATTGTTACAATAAATATCTGGGAAAGAGGCAGTCATATAATAAAATAAGTATACATTATAGGGAGCCTTCTCATATGGGGTTGGGATAGCGTGAGCGTCTGTCGGAATTGTATCGAAAATTCGTCGCATTGAATCGACGTCAACGCTATCAAATCTTATCCTATCTCTAAAACTCTCAGACTGCAAAGTATATTACATGGTTGGCATAAAACCCTGTCAAATAAATAAAATTAGCAGTTTTCTAATTGCACAACTAAATAACCAGTACAATTATCAGTTAGAAGCCATGTGCAATACAACAATGAAATACATCTATAGGTACAATACCAATCATTTTCAGTCTTTCATTCATAAACATTAAGTGTTCACTCACGAATATCATTCACTGTAGCTGTTACTCTAGCGGCGACGACTGACATCTGTCAATGTCATTATTGACATGTACAATAAGACTAAATTCCAGGCATTAATCTGGTATTCAGTTTATTTCTCTGCTGACTATACAATGTACTTAGCCGCGAAAATGTGTCGCAGTTATCTTTTAAATACAATAAGTACAAAGTATTCAGTTCCTCAAAGAAAGTAGAAAACATCCCACTTCTAAAGCTATATAAAGAATACTTAGAATGAATGGATTTAAAAAATAACTGCAACATTAAAAAGAAAAGAAAACTAAAAATATTACAATAAATTAATGAAATATTAACCCTATGTAGTCGCAACATGGAGAAGCTATTTGTACAAGGCATAGTTTATACATCAATCATATTACATCTATAAGCATGCTTGCTGGCTTTTCTCAAAAGCCATAAATCATTGTGATATTATTTTGAATGAGTTCTTCATTGTTTAGAGATAGCTCGTAGACAGTATTGAAAGGACATACATGTAGATTTTATATAGTTACATATTAAAATAACCGGGTCGTAAATGTGACACACTAAGCTTAACCTATTAACCACTAGGTTTTATATCAAATGCCGTGGCCCCAGCGCCCAGCTTATAAATCGAAAAATAGACATTTGTCGAACAAAAACCGAACATAGGTTCTCAGTCGGATAAATACGACTGAGGCGGCATGGGCACGAAAACATTTGTCGTATTAATCCGACTGGGGCGGTCAACAGGTTAAGAAAGAGACTATTGATGTGCCATATTTTCGACGAGGTTACTGCACATACAATGGTCTATAAGATTCTTGGGTTAGAATCCACTGAAATCGAGTATTGTACTGCAAAAGATACTTCGTTAGCTTGGCGAATTCTATCATCTCAACTATGTTGGGCTCGGCTTCCAATCAATCCAGTTCTGCCTGAATTAAGACAATGCGCAAATCATAGATACTTCTACTACTACTGTACCAAATTTCATCCAAATCTGTTCAGCCGTGTCGGCGTGTGAGTTACAAACATATAAACACTTACTTTTACTTTCTTAGTAATTTATTACATCGCTTGCAGTGGATTCTCAACACAACTCGTATATCATAAATATAATTGCCCATGTCTTTTACATACGAATAAACATACAAATAGGCAGATGTCTTTTACCAATCGATACCAAATCATTCTAAATCGGTATCTAATCGATTTTATTCGAAATAATCTAACATTAGTGGATTATACCGTAATACTTGGTCACATGAAAATAGCTAGCGAAACTCCGCCCACGTCGGGGTTTATATCTTAACATGATGAAACCAAAAAAAAGAATGATTTGATTAATATTATTTTTTGGGTTAACGACTGTAGTTACAGCCAGTTGCAGAAAGGATCTTTAACTTTTAAACTGTCATTAAATACTAATCTTCTATTATCTTTTTGCAGAAAGCAACATTAGTCTCGATTTTAATGGTTCTTTGATAAAATTAATTAAATCATTAGTGTTAATGGTCCATTACATAATGGAGCATTAATGTTTGTCTTTGTGCAACTGGATGTTTGTGTCGTACTTGAAATTAAACTTTACATACGGTATCGATATCTACAAATTACAAAAAAAATAACTCATTTCGTACTTCAAGTAACTACAATACGTAGTGGGGTCTTAGACCCCAAAAAATACTTTTTTGGCGCGTTAACCGATTTTTGGTAGGGGGTAAACTTATGGATTCGCGTCACCGCGCGCCGTTGTGCTCTACTACAGAATATAGATGGCGCTAATACCAGTTTTAAGTTTTCACTTCTCTCTGCTGTCCCCGTGTTTGTATATCGATACCATCCCGTCCGCGGAGTTTTGCTAAATAATTTGATTTGACCCTGTATATAAATATTATAATAACTACATCCATGTCATCGTTAATCACTGGAACGTTCACACAACGACGCACTTATAAATTTCCTTCTAAGTCAGTCACAGTGTACCTTGAGTACAGTCAAGCACATGCGTGCGCGTGCTCGAGCTTGCGCTTGTGCAGCGCGGAGCATCACGAGGCGCACGACGAGTAGAACAGGATGTAGGCCGCGCTCGACTTCACCTCGCTCGACGAGATCTCGGTCACCACGTGGTCGTCGTATTTGTACCATCTGGGGAGACGGATTGGGTATTAGAACTAAAGTCTGTTCTTTAATCTCAGTGACAGCTGCAAATGTCAAACTTAACAATAATGTGGCCAGCTTCATATAATGTTGTTCCGATGATTCTGTGGAATGCAACTTAATGAAGATGTTTATCATATCATCACGGAGTGTGTCCGGAACGAGCCGAAAAAAGGAGATTTGTTAATTGTATTTAATCATATGTGCGACACTGTCCGGTATTTAACCTTGTCCTTGCCGCTCCTGCTTCGGAAACAGCCAGGATGCTGTACAAGCTCGTAAACATTGGGATTAATCGTAGATCGAGATAGTGTAAGATCTTTTTTATTAGTTGTGCAGTACCATGTAAAATTTGTAACGATGGCATAATCTGTTTAGGTTAAAACTCTCTTAAAAGTTTTTATTTTTGTTGAGTTATGTTGGTATTTATACACTTATGATGGCAGCTGAGCACCAGCTTCCACCAACCATCAACTTCGTCGGGTAGGCGTGATGAAAAATGTTTATCGCCAAGAAAAAATACGGAAACCGCTATCATTTAGTCCAACAGAAACATCATGTTATAATTGTTTAAGTGTACAAAAATGTACATGCAGAAAAAAATCGAATTTCCAACAGATACCATAACCATAACTGTCTTTTTCCAGCACCAGCCAATGTAGAAGATCCATTAGCATACCGTACCTACTATTATAACTATGCAAAACCGTATGGTAACCGTGTGGTACATCACTATTTAAAAACTGTCAAAAACAGGTAACACTGGAAATGTCAATTTAGTCTCAGAGATTAAAAAACAGACTTTATAGGTATTGGTTTGAACAAAAATATTATAATGGTAGTTATTCAAAAATGAATTTATAAGCGTTTATAAATTTCAATATATCCTTAATTTTGAACATAAATGGCTGAAACTCATATTTGGCAATATTTTCAACATTGAACAGGCTCAAACAATCTGTCTTCACCTGTTTAATACCTATTTTATTTATATTTTTGCTTATGTCAATACGACTGGGTGTATGTTTCGCGGCAAAAATATTAAACAATCAAATTAGATTTAAAAAAAAACCACTGCCACATGTACGACACGTCACGTTACTAAACTAATGTTTCTACAAATAATTAAGTGTCTTGTAAAAAACTCAATGGTTAAAAACAACCTCTTTTTAAAAGCCAATGAACGAGTCATACTTACTTCCCATAAACACTGCTCTTACAGTAGGCCGTATAGTGCCCGCCCTCCATCGAGCCGTAGTGATTGGACACCGCATACAGATTATACGAATGGTTGCTCGGACAGTGCAGCGCGAACTGCCTCATATCCAGGTCTTCCAGAGGGAAATCTATGTAGGTCTGCTTCTTTCTATACGAGTTACACATATACTCCTTAGGGTCGACGTAGAATCGCTTGAAATGTATGACTAAAACCGGTGGGAGCCGAGAGATGTCGAGTTTTTTGACTGCGTCCCGTTTTTCTTTGCAATTTGGACAGTTCCAACCGGGTATTGTTTCGCCGTTCAGGTAGAGTTTTAGGCAGTCCTGTGGAGGAAATAAAAGTATTCACTAAGGCAGAATTACAAAATGCAGACTAATCCAAGAGAATTTTGAGCATTATATTCGCAGACGTCATAGAAATCAGTCTAATAGCAATAATATACAATTTTTCATAAAATCATATCAATCTTAATTTCAAGTAACTACGTGCACCAATAACCAGTTGTTTCAATTTTATATTTATTTTTAGGAAATAAGTTTGTTTTAAGTTATTCCTATTTGATATCGCACACCTATCAAGTCTAACATCCTGTGTTACCGAGGGTTATCGACCCAGTAACTGGGTTGTGGAGGGCCGATAGGCAGTCGCTCCACGTTAAATACTGGTATTCAGCTGCATCCGGTTAGACTGGAAGCCGAACCCAACATAGTAGGAAAAGGCTGGGCAGGAGATGACTCGTGCCACGCCAAGTGAAGTGCGCCGTGTACTCACGCTCAGCGTGCAGCGGCTGGCGTGCGCCGGCAGCTCCAGCGACAGGTTGGAGAAGGACTCGTACGTGACGCTCTGCTTGCCGCACACGGTGCAGCGCACGGTGGACTTGATCTGTCCGTAGAACAGCCGCAGGATGAGGCTCTCTTTGGACTTCGTGTACTCGTGCCATGCTTTTTCAGAGGGTTGGAGGCTGTCCTGTAAAGGTGGGTTGCGTTAGTTTGAGGGACCATGGTAAAAAAAATGTATGGCAATCAATAATGGAGTTCTTCAAAGTAACGCCTGGTTTCATTCTTTAGATAAAAGAGTCCTTCAATTTGGGAAACGTCGAACACGTAAGAGTTCTTTTCCATACTTATTTCTCCCGATAGACAGCGTAGTTTTGTTCCGGTGTGTTAACAGTAATCACATCTTGCAGTAAAAAGACTAGATATTGAATATAAATGTTCGTAGACCTTGTAATTCCGGATTTATTCGCACAGCAAATGCAGAACTTATCCTTATCCTGCACAGAAAGTTGAAAATGAGGACCTCATCATCTTCTTTCCCAGAAACATTTGGTAATAGCTGCTTACCTTGTGCGGCGGCACGTTGATGCTGAACTGCAGGTCCAGGTGCAGCCAGTCCATGAGGATGGTGAGGAACTCGTGCGAGTCCTGCTGCTCACAGCCTCGGAATGCACGCTGATGTTTGCCGACCTCGTTCTGAACAAACAAAGAATATTTTCATAAGATAAATTGAGTAACAATATCCCATTCTAATCTGATCGGACTTTGGGTACCTTCGGGTTTTTCAAGCAGTCTGATGCGGCAGTCATTTAAGTTAAATCTCAGATTTGACGCTGTTCAGAGTATTTAAATATTTGACTTTTGTATTAAACCGATAAGGATATTGTGAAAAACCTTTGGTGAAATAATGAAATTATTATAATTATCTGTTCCAAAGCAAAGATAACGCAATGGTTGTTTTAGAATATTCAAAATGAAAGGGAATGTCATTCTGCGTGTGTTGCGCAAATAGGGTAGCTACTGCAAGCCCTCGCGGCGTACCCGCAGGTCCCGCGCGGCCACGAAGCGGTACTGCCCCGACCACAGCGCGCGCACCAGCGCCGCCAGCTCCTCAGCTATCGCGCCGCGGGTGCTGTGGGACCTGCAGACGACTATATTTAATATTATCCGAAAGAAAGACAATACATCTAATTAGCACAGCCTAAAAGGCACACCGCATGTTCTGCAAAATAGAAACACAAAAATAATGTACTTGTGAGTTTGCAAGTGGTTGAAATACATGGCAACATAGATCATGAAAACTCCGATTTCACAACAGGATATTCTAAGATTTCGCGTATATTCCCAGTCGCCCCCACACGGATTGCCACCAGGTGGCAATTGGGATTTTTTTATGATGTTTCTTAAAATTTTGTAAGTATCATTAACGCTTAAAAATGTAAATACTTAAAAATAACAGTCATATTGCAAGAAATTCACAGATTATCAAAATATCTACAATAATCAAGTTATAACAATAAGTAATCACTCTATAACAATGAACCTACATTCTTAAAATCTTGTACCGAAACGTTAATTATTGATATAAATCGAAATCGTAAAATCTTTTTTAGAGATTGTGTCCCACTCTCATAATAATATCTCCTTCCACCAACTGTAGTTGAATTTCTTGTATAAATTGATCGCTAAATATTCGTTTCGCTTTTCTTTGTTTCAATGAACTCCTTAATTGTGACGAAAAACGACGTGTTTTATGACTTAATCCGTCGAGTAATTTATTGTGTGCTATGGTGTGGATTTATTAATAATAATTGGCGGTTTTCTTTAAATCTTGTTTGTATGTCCCTAAAAATATCACTTATCTACTAATAAAACCACATCGGAAATGTGACCGCCAACCCCGTCATCGCGGCCGTAAGACCGACAGCGATGAGGGGGTTTGGCGATCCACGCCGCAATGTACAGTGATTTGAAGTGGGGGCATTAAGTTCCCAGTCGCCAACCAGTGGCAACTGGGACTTTTTTTCCCAATTGCCACCTGGTGGCAATCCATGTGGAACTATTCGAGATTTCACGGAGACTGTACGAAGACTAAAATGCTGTCTAATGTGACAGAATTATCTTTTCATCTACTTTCTAAATGACACAAATATAACAAGGACTTTTGTACTGAAACTCGACTGCAAACGGTGCACAATCACTATTATTACAATAAGAGCTGAATATGATAATTTCGAACATCATTCTGTCCTGAAATTCAATGGTAACATGAAAGGTGGTTCTGAATATTTTAAGAGTTGTACTATACTTTTTTCTATCGTACCTGTTGACATGTTCCAAGTACTGTCCGTTGCAGAAGTAGGCGACGAGTATGGCGGTGTTGTTGAGGCACTGGATGATGGAGTTCATGTAGCACGTGTTGCCCAGGTTCTTCAGACCCGTCAGTCCGCGGCCCTGGGTGGAATAGGATGGTTAGTTACAAGTTAAACTATTCAGGCAACACATGTTTCCACTTAGCAAAGTTAAAAAGCAAGTAGGTACGTAATTTAATTGTTTCAATGGTAGAAATGTATCATTTAAATAATTAAACCGATTTTATTATTATTGAGCACACAACCAGCCAATTAGCTGATGCGTGTGCTCCAAATAGTTCGCAGTGATATGCCAAAATATCTCATAATTATAATCGATATGTTAGGAGAAAATTGCTTACAATTTCGCCAAGACTTTTCGTCTCTGAAAACTGTTAGCAAAATCACAATTAAAGCAAGCTCAGCGGTTGCTTTTTTTCTTTAAGTGAATACCAATCGTAAGCATTACGAATCTTGCTGCTTCACTTTTATCAGCCCTTGATGTAATTTTCGGTCTTAATCCAATGATGCAAGCAAGACTCATTGGAATACCGAAACTTACGCTCTCCAACGCAAAAGAGGTGAAAAAGTTAGGACACAAGTTAGCTGTTCGTGTATAAACTTTATTGATCAACAAACTCAGTTTACCGTTAAAAGAGCTAATGTGCTTACTTCCGTTTTGAGAATAGCTAAATGGGATCGAAACGCACGGTAAAGCATTTTGTATTGAGTTGGCTAATTCTATTCCACTATTTTATCTGTTTGAAAACAATAGAATAGAATACTCTTTATTATGTATACCATCTTCAAAAGGGCAAATACCTCCTAAGAATTTATACACCATTACAGAACTATTTCATCAAAACAATTACCCAAGCCGCCCTATTCCCTGGCATATAAATTCAGACACATTACGGCGTCGACCGGCGACCGATGGCTATCACGCCGTAAGGTCACAGGTCAAGGTCAAGTTCACGGCGAAACAACCGTACACCGTAGTTTTCAACTCACTTTAATTTACCGAGTGTAGGGTTACCATTTCGAAGTAGGGACAAAAGGCAGGATATTTGCAAACAGTTCGAATATTTCAGTAAACACTTTTTAATTAGCTTCATATTTCACGACTGTATTCCTCAACTTTATGCTTCCGCCAGTTATGTTTAAGACCCATCATTCCATCAAATCAAATAATGTGATGCTATAATCAAAACCTTGTTTTTGATTAAACCATTTAGACAGTTTTGAATTGTAAAGGAGCTGGTCAGTCAGAAAGTTGAAGCTAATTGTTCATTCCAGATAGCAGGTTCCATGTTCTAGGGAGCGACCCTGTTGCTTACATCACAATCTTCTTGCCTTTGTCCCACGTTACATGTGGTCGGCGCAACACGTTTGCTATTTATACTCTCTTACTAACAACCGGGCACAAATCCAGACTACGGGAAAATACTAAGAAGTTTTCATTGGAAAACCAAAGAATGCATTGCCTAGCTTGGGGATCGCGCCCAGGGGCCTTATTATGAAGTATTAATGCCATCATTATTCCACTGCGAAAAAAGGATGGTGCTAGCGGCCTTGTATAGCTCCGTCTCTCACTCACACTGGAATAATGGTGGCATTAATACGTCATAATACGGCCCCAGGTCCTCATGCTCAGACAGTCAAGCTTGCGATTAAGTACTGAACCAACGAGGCAACAATCTTTTAATTTTCAGTTTTATTCTGACAAAATTCGTTAGAAACCCGGACATGTCCGAACCAATCCGAACTTATGGAAACCTTAACCGAGTGGGTGTGTGAACCGTCTTAATATAAACCCGACAACTTGATTGGTAGTAGTGAAAAGGTCGATGCAGTTTCTTGATGACGTAGGTATTGGAAGTTGTGTCGTGTCATGTATTTTTGATTAGTTTATGCCTTTTGTATCTTGAATTGTTAATGAATAGTTACGCTACTACCTATGGTAGTATAGTAATGTTATTCTAGGTACATCCTGCCTGCTATTGTCTAGAATAAAGTTTTTCTAACTGAACAGACAGCTGTGCTGTTGGGAAGTTTGCCAATGCGCCACTTCTTCTTCCCAGTTAAAGCACTATGAAGTGGTGAAGTTGTTAAGTGTATGTTATTTTGACGTTCGAAAAGTGTTGATTCTCAGTCTAATTTGAATAAATTACTTGTGATTTTGATTCTCTTCTCATTTTATTAATTAATGTTTAAAGTACCTATGGAGCTTGTTGCCCATTGTTGCACAGGGCAACTAGTATCACTTCTATTTTCTTGTAAATGTTTACGTTTAAAAGTGTCTTTTAATGACCTACTTGAAAATACATCATTTGTGGTGGAACAGTGGCGGGAAGAGTTATGATCTCTTTAAAAAAAGGAATATCTATTTTTTTTGTTTTTTGAATACCTGCTCATCCCCCAGTTTTTAGCTGTTCAAAAAGATCATGTAACTTAAACCAAATCTTTTTCTTTTAATTGGTTTTAAGGTTGCAAGCGTGGCTGCTGAGAGAGCCTGACAAAGTCCTGTTTTTTTAATTTATCAATTAGAGACATTTTCAAGCAGCAAAGAAAGAAGAAAGTGAGTATCAATTATAATGGAATAGTTCAGATAGGTAAGGCGTCATACAGAAACGGGACTCACACAATAGATGGATATTGTATGTATTATTACAGGTAGGTATGTAAATATATGTTATTTTATAGGTAGGCTATTATTATAGCAACATTATAAACCTACTCTAGACTGCATTGTTGGACGCAAGCGTGAATGCTGAGCTGGTACTGGGTTAGATGCCCAGATCGGGAAAATATTATTGGGTTTATTCATCAGTAACTTCTGATTTGACTACCTCGTTGGTATAGTGGCCGCAAGCGCTATTACTGAGCGAGTCCTGGGTTCGATTCCCAAATCAGGCAGCGTTTTTTTTTATCAGAAACTTTTCGTCTGAATTTTTGCACGGTTTATGGTAATAGGCTCGCCCCCTATTACATGGGACTTTGGGAAATGTGGCTGCACTATATACCTGCCTAAACATATACTCCTACCCACATCTATAAACTCTGCCTACCCTTTCGGTAAATTCAAGCTTAAGGCTGCAGTCTCGCAAAATGCACTCGCGGCGAATTATTTGCGTAACTTTGTATTTTTATTTTTAACAAAATAATGAAATAACATGAAATATTTTTATTGCACATAAATAACCATAATATAAGTAATAGCTAGTTATTTTTTGTAAGTTCATCTAGGTGGATTATGTTAGGTAAATCAAGCATTAAATACAGCTCTTTCGCGCCCAACATCACTTCGAGTTCTGTTTGCGCGCTTAGTTTATAGCAATGAAGAATTAATTTACAAATCTGTTCAGCGCTTAATTAACTCAATATTCTCGTCTTCAAAATGCGTTGATTAGTTTTTTCTAATTATGTTTCATTTTCTTAATTCAGAGGTCACAATTTCATCAAAATTCTCTGTTTTTAGCTCCTAATAAACGGTTTGTTACATAATAACTATGCATCTTATGTATGTAATAATTAGATTATTTTAAAGCCAAGAGTTTATTTAGCAACTACTAAAAAAATTGCACCTAAATCACACATTACACTAACAATAATAATCATCTTAAAAGACCTCCAAAAAACGAGTTTAAAAACAAGAATTGAGAGAGAAATTCTGTTTTTTTTTAGAGGTATTTTGAGATTATTATTATTGTTAGTGTAATGTGTGATTTAGGTGCAATTTTTTTAGTAGTTGCTAAATAAACTCTTGGCTTTAAAATAATCTAATTATTACATACATAAGATGCATAGTTATTATGTAACAAACCGTTTATTAGGAGCTAAAAACAGAGAATTTTGATGAAATTGTGACCTCTGAATTAAGAAAATGAAACATAATTAGAAAAAACTAATCAACGCATTTTGAAGACGAGAATATTGAGTTAATTAAGCGCTGAACAGATTTGTAAATTAATTCTTCATTGCTATAAACTAAGCGCGCAAACAGAACTCGAAGTGATGTTGGGCGCGAAAGAGCTGTATTTAATGCTTGATTTACCTAACATAATCCACCTAGATGAACTTACAAAAAATAACTAGCTATTACTTATATTATGGTTATTTATGTGCAATAAAAATATTTCATGTTATTTCATTATTTTGTTAAAAATAAAAATACAAAGTTACGCAAATAATTCGCCGCGAGTGCATTTTGCGAGACTGCAGCCTTAAAGTGTGATGTTCTAAAATCTAGAGAAGTCTTATCTCCATCAACAATCATAACTTACACGTCTGAACAGCCAAACGATATGGTTCTGCGAGTACTTAAGCCTGACTTTGACTTTGAGCACCATGTTGGCCGTGTCCAGCGGGATGCATCGCCGTTCGTACCGCAGAATCTTGAAGATCGTACCGCCCTCGGTGACCGCTATCGCAGTGCGGTCTTCCTTTTTGCACGGTATGATAAGGCCTGCTGGCTTGCAAGTTTAGATTTGAAGTTAGTTTGACTCGGTTTTATGTTCTTGTTAGTTTACTGCAGAACTGAATGCCTCTAAGCTGACATACCTTGTTTTAAAGACTATTATTTCAACACTGTCTTGAGTGATTTAAATTATTTCTTATAATCCTAATTATTAGTTAATTGATTTTTAGCTCAAATTAGAGTAGCTGAGATTACAATTCATTGTAATTTATGTTTGTTTTACTTGTGACGTTTTCAATTTCTCTTGATGAAATTAGAACTTCTTTTACGCGATGGTGAAATATTTCACATAACACATTAATCTAACAAGATTTGACAATCAGACTCATATATTCACAAAAAAACTAAACAATACATTCACAAAAACATTTTTTTGTTTATTTTACTCAAGTCGTTGAACTTTAGAAAACAGAATATAATTTAAAAAAATCATCAATTATCATACCCAAACAAAAGGTTAGATTTGGTATACCTAGACAAAGGAAACACTAGAATAATTAATACTAATAAGTATAACATGAATAACGTTGATAATATTGTCGGGACCATTACACACAACACTTTTTTATTTCCACTTTTTTCTTTAATATTTATATTTCTGTACGTTGCCCGCGTGTGGTCGTGAGCATAGTCGAGTTTGAACTGAGTTCACGTGTGCACTTTCCGTCGTAAGTAAGGGATGGGGGTGTACGTAGGGTGGCTAAGTCTTCATTATTTATTAGTATATATGTATGTGTTTGTCTGGGTTATTTCTGCGCTTTGTTTTCTAAAATATGCAAGTATATTGTCTTTATTCTTAGCCCTGTCGTAGTTTATATATGTAAATGTATTTTTGTTATTGTAAATGTAGTCACAATATTGATGTGGACTCATACGATCTTAAATCTGAAAGAATCTGAAGTGAGTTTTCCTGTCTTATTGTTTTTTTTCAACTTCACTTATGTTTGTATCGTTTTATTTAACAGACTGCCTGGTTGGTCTAGTTGTCGCAGCTACTGCTGAGCATGAGGTCCAGGGTTCGATTCCCAGATCGGACAAAGTGATATAGGGTTCTTTCATCATGAATTTCTCAGTAGCGGTTCGGAGTCTGGATTTGTACCTGGTTGATGGCAATAGGGTTTACTATAGGTACACTTCTGCCTTACCCTACGGGGATTACAGGCGTGATGTTACGTTATGTTATGTTTATTTAACAGCGAAACCAATCCCAGTGAAAGGAAGCTAAATAAGGACATAATAAAATACTCTTATTTTACAATGCCGCCGCATGTGGCCGCCTGTAATTTGTCTGAACAGTCTTGAAATATTATAATAATTTTTATTTTTTGAGTAGCGTTGTGACCCTGCTTTAATTTTTTTTGCCATATCTCCGATGTTATTGGCTCGATATGGATTCTGTTTATTATTTCTAAACGCTTATGAGTTATTTTATCGGGTTAACTAACATTTATTATTAAAATTTATCGAATATGAAAAAGAAAGAGAGGGGAAAAAAAGGAAAGCAGTATTTATT
This sequence comes from Xanthia togata, assembly GCA_963853775.1. Lineage (NCBI taxonomy): Eukaryota > Metazoa > Arthropoda > Insecta > Lepidoptera > Noctuidae > Xanthia > Xanthia togata. The sequence goes on along the minus strand of OY970811.1, from coordinate 1,641,478 downwards.
TTTAAAAAAACAAGTGTAAGTCCATTTATACCATAATAAAAAAATAAAATTGAATAACATGAAAATATTAAAGATAGGACACCCTTTTTAAAGTTAATTTTTCATGAATATTTAGAATAATACGGGCGGTCACAAGCCCATGGGCGGTATTGTATACGCTGCGGCCGTGAAAGTTTCATGTAGGTAATGCATGTTTTAACAGTACCAGAACATCAGAACCACGCGATTATTTTAGTACAGCACTGAAATATACAGTACTTGTTGATAGGCCTACACTGTCCTCTTATACCTATTAACACTGTAATTTGAAAACATTGTAAAAAAACATTTACTTTTAAAAGAGTAACCTTGGAGTTTCTTGCCGGCTCTTCTCCATAGGAAACGATCAGTTGGAACCGTGCACCTAGCTTCTGACGTTTCATAAGTGCCCATGTTGGTTTAGGTGAAATAAAAAAAATTGAATTGGATTGAAACAGTCTTATAGTCTATTATACAGTAGTATAGTCAACGAATTTCTTAGCGTCCACATTTCTTTTGTGTAATGTTACCCTATGCAAAAGAAACGGCGCGTGTACACTGTTTGGTTAACAAAACTTTCGCATGATTGATGGGGCCTGTGTGCACAAGGCGAGACCGACGTACAACAAACCTTTTTAGTAAGTTTTCGTCTAGAAAAATATGTGTATTTTACGAATGAACTTTCTGAAGTAGAAGATATTTATAGCTTTACTGTTTTACAAGCACCCTATGTCATTGCCTCGGGCGATATTTTGTTCTTATACTTTTTTTATTTACAACCCAAGCGAAAAAGCACTGCAATTTATTTCCCCGTATATTTTTCTGAAAACCGTGAAGAAAAATATCGTGAGGTACCCGGTATCGGTTATCTCGTCTACCAAGGTGGATTAAAGTCTACTCCCCCAATCTGATAGGCCTGTCCCAGCAAGCAATGGAAAAACTGAACATAGTTTTGTGTACTCTAAACATTCCCGATTTGGTCATCATCATCATCTTTTCAGCCGAAAGACGTCACTTCGACCGGTTCTGGGCTTCGAACATTCAGCGGATTCCTGCGACCTTCACAAGGACATCGGCCAACCTTGTGGAAGGCGTTCCAACGCTACGTCTTCCGATACGCGGTCGCCAGTCCAGTAACTTTCGGCTGCATTGACCATCTGTTCTGCGAGCAATGTGCCCTGCCCACTGCCACTTTTTTTTGGTAATTCTTCGGCCTATGTCGGTAATCTTGGTTCTCCTGCGGATCTCTTCTCTTCTGATTCGATCACGTAGGGACACTCCAATCATAGCCCCGAGTCACTTTATTTGATTCATCATCATCATCACCTGCCTAGCTAGCTGTATTTTATATGTAGCGACCTTTTCACCCCAGTTACTGGGTCTTATTTAATTATTAAAAATTAAAACAATACCAGTAGAAAGTGAGGGCAATTTAACAGTAACTGTGACGTAGTCTTCGGTTACTTAATGATAAGCCGTGCTCTTTGCGTGCGTCACGTGGATATCGCCGAGGAAGGGATTATATCTTACAAGTACAGAGTTCCCTGCACGGCAGGCTAGCACGCGATGTATTGACGCTGGTCAGCAAACGCGAAAGGCGTTCAACCTTGTCAGCGAAAATCACGATAGTTTTCATAGTGTAGCGTATAGTAGGTTTAATTAAATTTGCCAATTGTGTTTTAAGTTTTGGTTTGGTTAAATACCTCGTACTTGTTGACAGGCCTATGCCACACTATAAATATGGACCTACGTTGTCCTCCCATACCTATTAACTGTAATATGCAATCAGGTTAAAGGCTAATTTAAAAAAGAGTAACCGTGGAGTTTCTTTACCTAGCTTTTGACGTCTCATAAGATGTAGTTTATTTGTTTTTTTTATTTTTTTATTTGATGTCCCATATAGTAGGAAGCAAGCCTATTGCTATTAACCCGGACGTATCAAGATTTAAAGTTTTTTTTTTTTTTTTTCGGTCAGACGTTTTTTTTTTGCCTGCAAGAAAGAGGAATCTACAATAACTTGCTACAATATAAACCTACTAAAAAGCCTTAACCTTTACCAACAAGAGTGAGTGTATAACAGTTAACTGTAACTGCCCCATTCCTGCGGATTTAATAATATAATAAACGAATTTCATACAAAGTCGAGGTCAGTACTACTATTATTTAAATCGTATACATATTGCGGTGGCCGAGGGAACATTAATCAAGCTGCCTGAAATTTATTATTCCACCTAGGGGTCGGTAGACGGGCTAATTAATCGGCAATAGTAAATTAGTATGAAATATGGATGTATAGGAAGTTTTATTTTATTTAGCATAAGTTACTTAACTGACGATAAAAGTGAGATATGAGAAACTTACTAGCCGACCAAGAATACTGGTTGGAATGCCTTATATCCGTAGTGCCATATATCGGCTTCAATAGATGGGCACGAAACAATGAGACATGGCGATGTATTACGCCTTGAAGTGGGTTGAAGTTTGGCGAGCTTAAGTCCGGACACATTATTGCGTACTTTTTTTTGGCAATTTTTATGTAAATGGCTGAAGTTATCAGAAAACTGCTTTGTTGTGCGTCAGGGCCAAGCTCGGGTGTGATCGGAAAGTATTATGCGTCAATCCTGTCATCGTCGTAATTTGAGATAATTTGACGTATGTTACGTTAATTTAGCATTACATACTTCGTCTAATTAACGTCATTTCTTTTTATTACCCAATGACCTAACAGACAGTGCACAATATAAAATAAATCATATAGTTTTATGGCATTTTAATTGAAAGTTTAACGTGAATTTAATATTCCACAAACTAGAAAATTGTCTTTAAGACCTGCGCCCTAGTTGCCTAATACACGATCAATTACTGTCTGAATCATTTTGCTAATCCATTGCTTCATTAGGTCGAAAAAAATCTGTTTAACAGCGTAAATAACGCAATGAATGTTGTTGAACTGTCAAAATGAAACAGATTAGTCGTAACCGTTTACGAAACTGTGTTGCGTAATTAGATAGCAGGCACTCTAAAGACAATTTCCACGCAAGCTCCGCCCCCATGCATCCCGCTACTCCGATATGTGCTAAACGCTAACACATCAGTAATAAAGTTGAATATCGCGTGCGCTCTTTGATCGTGTTCGAGCACGGAACTAAATGTATGATTGATTTAGAGAAATAATATCTTGTAGCTGGATAATAAACTACATTTTCTTACTGTGAAAACTAAATAAGACATAAAAGCCGAGTAATCTTGATTTTATTTAAATAATCTTTAAAAAAAGACATGATTTTGGAATAAAAATTGAACCGAACGAAAATGTTACAATAACACATTTGTCTTGTACATGGAAAGAAAAAGATCCAAAAAATCTTATACTAAGTTCCATTTTAATTGTACGCGTGACTGTTTCAGAATATTAATGCATATTAACATACAATTTAGGGAGCCTCCTCTTAAAGGTTACAGTTCAAGTATATTTTGTACCGAGAAATATATATACCAGGGAGTTCTTAATGCAATGCGCGTGTATGCTCGACATGCGTCACAAAACGGACGCCTATAATTTATGTGGGCGCGGGCGGCTGATGAATTATTTAATAAGGTTCCATTAGGAAAAGAAATGTAGAGGCTTTAGTATAAGCTCTTTAAACAACATAATTTCACCCTAGGTAGGTCAGTCGCTCCATGCATTACTGGTATTCAGCCGCATCCGATTAGACTGGAAGCCGACCCCAACCTTAGCTGGGAAAACATTAGGCAGATTGATATTCATCAAGGGAGTAGACAGCGTTGTATTCACTCACATTTCGTCGGCAAAGTCTCATCTTATGGTAAGTCTACGTTCACCCCTTATAATAATAATCCATGACAGCAGTGTAATGTCAAAACTTTGCCCGACCCTCATCCAGAAGTCGCGACTACCGAACCAATGGGGAAGAAATATATAAAACTTCTGGCCCAATCACGTCACTCGTCAGAGGCACTATCTTTAGATACCTAATCTAAAGATAGTGCCTCTCTGGATATTGTGACGCAGATCTCAGTTTCTACAAGAAAAACTGACGGCATATCACCCCATAACCAATTATAATAATTAGTAACCGCTTTACAGATTAAAAAACGTGAACTTCACTAGCAATAATCTTACAAATATTTGGAGTGGCTCGGAAGCCGTACACGCAAGTTGCACGCGACTTGCCATGTGATAACATCGAATGAGTGGCGTTTTGGCAGACTTAGCGGGTCACGATTTGTGGCACGTTTGTCTCGTTGTTTATCGTGATTTGAGATTGGGTTGGGCAGGGTTTCGTGTTATTTTTAGAGTTACGTACCTGAAAAGAAAAAAACGGTACCCTTATAGGATCACTTCACAAGCCGTCTATCGTCAGTCTGTAAAGACCCTTTTTCTCAGGAAAGCGGATTGGCCCTTTACTCGTGAAGGCCGGCCGGCTACCAATCGGAGCCCCGAACGCGGTCGGTGCGTAAAGTCGAGATAATTAAAAGAAACTCAAACTAAGGCCTCTGAAGTGTCTCACGTGCCTAAAATCACCAATACTCTTTTTGGTCACCGCCATTTTTAAACATAGAAATTGGCGTGGCCATCCCAGAGAAATCGTGTGCTAGTAACTTCTGCTTGGCAGAAGTTACTAGCACAGTAGTGGTACTTGCTCGGACGAGCTCCATCACATTCACGCGACTAGACTAGTGATAACAGTAAATGTGTGGTAACGTTTTGGCAGGCTTAGGGAGTCAATCACGACTTATGTCACGTTTGTCTTGGCGTGTGACGTGTGACTTTCACCCCGAAAAGTCAACGTTAATGACGTTTTCTTATGTTATTTGATGGGGAACAAGTCGACAGCCCACCTGATTGTAAGTGGTTACAGTCGCCGGTAAACATCAGCAATACCAGAGACAATGCGTTGTCATCACAAAGACCAAGCTGAAATGTCTTGTGTGCATTTTATTCCATCGGCAACCATACTCTTCCAACTGGAACAGCAAGGCTGCTTGGCAGCAGAAGTAGGTATGGTTGTAGTACTCCTCGGACGAGTTCCATCACATTCATGCCATGTAATAACATCAAGGGTGGAGGTGGAGCGGGATTAGCGGGTCACCACTTATGTCACGATTGTCTTGACGTGCTGGGGTCTGACTTCGTGATTTCTTTCGAGGCAGGGAAGAGATTAATGACTTGTAAGGTGTTCCTGACACCTCTGTCATATCCATGGAGGTAGGCATAAGTATGCTTGCTCTCTGTTAAGGCCATCATACATGAACTGTCAAATCGGTCTGACGGGAAGCGTGCACATACACGAAACGATTTGCTAAACGTCAGTTTAGTTAGACCAATCGAGCGAATGCACTTTTTGTCCCAACTCTGCCAAATTGTTTTTGTGCCAACAGGGACAGTAATAACTGCCGGCACGGGTCGATCCGTCAGGTTAAGCTACGCTTGCCAGGGTTGGTCTGTGGATGGGTGACTATCTTTACGTACCGAGACTCCTCCGTGCCTCGGAAAGCACGTTAAGCTGTTGGTCCCGGCTGTCATTCGTGGATCTTTGACAGTCGTTACGGGTCGTCAGAAGCCCGAAAGTTTGACAACCAGTCTTACCAAGGGGTATCGTATTACCCAATTACTGGGTTGTGGAGGTCAGATAGGCAGTCGCTCCATATAAAATACTGGTATTCACCTGCATCCGGTTATACTGGAAGCTGACCCCAACGTAGTTGGGAAAAGGCTAGGCAGATGATGTGCCAACAGGGACAGAGCATTCTTTCGTTGGCCTATCCATACTAAACTGTCGTGAATATCAAAAAACTATTGCACATTGCACTCTTGTTGTGGTTCGATGTTCGTTTGGTCTAAACCTACATTAATAGTAATTGTTTCAGTCTGGAGTAAATCTTGAAGCTGTAAATGCCACACGGTTCAGATGTTGGTCTTTGATGTTTTGAAAGTGTCTGTCACACAGGTGTGAGTGGAAGTCAGTAGCAGAGACGACACTCCGCGTAGACCAGCTTTAGCTGAACTTTGATTTGCCATATTTACGATCTGATCTGACCTATTTGAAATAAATTATTTGACTTTGAGTTTCGAGTTCACATATCGAGCACGATCATTATAACTTTTGAAATGTAAATGAGAGCCATACCCTTCAATGTTTCTTATTATTGATGAGCGTGTAATGGCGGCACGTTTGCGGTTAGTTAGCGGCGGATTAGCGCACGCGGTGGGATTCCTCGCCTTGACTGCGATGTTCGTCATCGCAGCCACGCTTACCAGTGCATGCGGTGCAGTAAGTTAATACTTGGGAAGATTGGTGATAACATAATCAGTCTATAGTCTTTTGTAGGATTCCCCCCTGTAACTGCAGTACAGTAGGCGGGCAAGTGAGATTTATTCGGTAACCAAATCGAGTATTTCCCATCGGCAAAAATGACGAACTTCCATACGATTAAATTTTCATCCCCTTTTTAGCCCCGTTAGGGGATGAAGTTTTAAAAATCCTAAGTAGATTACATTAAGTTCGCAGAAGTTGCCAAGTTCCCTTTAGTCATAGTCATTAAATATTTTCAATTTGTTGAAATATAGTATGGAATTTAATCCCTATTTAATATCAAAGACAAGTGTTCCTACTGTTATCAACGCAACTGTATTGCACAAACAATACATTGACGTAGTGATGAACCACATATTAAATTGCGTGCGTCCAACGGCTTAGCGTATCAAAACGCAGCTAGTGTTTTCTATGTATGCTTTTAATTATAAAATAAATAAATAACAATTTTTTTGAAAAATCAGCTCTGCTTAATTATTTTAAAGTATTTCGAAAAGATAGCAAGAATAAGAAGCCTATAACCAATTAATAAACAAAATCAGCAGACAAGCTATACCGACATCCGTCAATCAACTCAGATTATCGCTATGCCGACATAAATAGGCTATATTGTTAAAAATCCTCATTTTGCACATTTGAAGAAGAGTTATTTCAGTTTTCTCAGAATGGTAAGCACAGTCGATCGGTGAAGTATACGCAGTAATATAACGTAATCAGTCTACAATAGATATTTGCTCCACTTGTTCGCTCCACTCCGTTTGACTTTCAGTCTGGTTGTTTTTCGTATTTGGTTCGATAACTTTTGAACAAGAACTGAGCTAATATCCGGACAGTTCTGCAATCTTATAATTTCCCACATCCAGCTTTTATTTTATCCCTTTTAATTGTCATCAAAATCGACACCGAGACTTCTTTGAATGTTTTTGCTATTTCTTATAGTTTCAGATTTGACCATCGACGCACACTTGGAAAATTCACCTTGTACATAGTAAATCTGACTCACCACATCTCCCCAAACAGGTTGAAAGTCCCTCTGGTGAAGATCGCTAGATGGCGCCACCTTCGCTGGCTTCGTGCTGCGATCGAAGGCCGGAATGCAAGGTTCCTCTTCATCTGATGACACCTGAGAAACGGGGTGAGGCGTTAGAAGAAGAACTAGTACACAGCCGCTAAAGCCTCTTTTTTAACTTTGAATATGGAGCCCAAAAGGCCCATAAGAAGCGATGATTCAAAATATAGATAGGATAGAACAGAAAACACTATTTTAACACTTTTCTATATGGTAGCTGGAGTGTTTTTTCTTTTGAGTAAAGTTGAATGACTGAATCTATAGATAAAGTTTAGGTATGTTCATGGAATCAACAAACACAAGTGAACCAACGTTTTAATCAGTAGCAGATCCAGGGGGGGGGGGGGGGCAGCTAAGGGGCTCAAGCAAGTCGTGACAAATGTTAAAGTGAACTTGATATTATTCTATATTAATTAATATTTTTAGCAAACATTACTACTCTACCTAAAGTAGAATTTTATTGTCATCAATTATCCTTAACTTAATAAATAACTATTATGTTTACAAGTGTTTTTCTATATGATATTTTGTTTACGTCGCGAATTTCGACTCCACACGCCACTCATTCTATCACTCACGCTGCCAGGTTTGGCCGCCATATACAGGGTGATTGGAAGATGGGTGCAAAGCTTTAAGGCAAAGATAGTACAGACAATTTAGAACCATTTAAGCCATGGTTGTCTCAGTCGAAGTCTTACCAATTTCTTTTTTTAGTAAGGTTTAAAAAACGTATTGATACAAATTTTCTGAACTTTAAATGTCTGTAAAAAATGTCTAATGTTCAAAGAAGCCTAAAAAATGTTTTGCTTGATTGCTTACACATTACTTTGATTAAATAAATAAAAAATGAACTCATATATCATTCAATTTGGCCATAATTATGCAGTTTACATAAAATTTTGGGAATTTCCAAAAAAAAAAAAAAATATTAGGTTAAAAAAATTGGTAAGACTTCGTCTGAGACAACCATGGCTTAAATGGTTCCAAATGGTCTGTACTATCTTCGCCTTAAAGCTTTGCACCCATCTTCCAATCACCCTGTATATTCACCAACATATCTCTGGTAGTCTATAACAACCTAACGAAGGCTGAGGAATTTGCGAAAATGAATGCGAGGAGGCTCGGTCATGTGTTAAGCAAATTAAAATATAGTGAGCTTTTTTAGTGTTTACTTTGCTAAAACCTACCCTCAGCGGGGTCAAGCCGCTCCCAAACGACAATCCTGGGTCCCCCTGGTTGTAATCAAACATTCTCTTCACTCCGGCTATTCGACATCCGGTGCATATACAGTGGGACTTCGTCATATTGGTGCCCAAGATACAGGCTTGCCAAGTTTGGGGCCAATGTAAACCCTTTGTAATATTTTTTTCAATAAAGATTTTAGTATTTATTATTATTTTACTTTTAAGGCACATTTACATTAGTTGTTCCGGGTCTGGCTGTTTGTGTATGTCAGTTTAAATGTATGTAAACGCACCCACAATACAGGAGAAATTACTAGTGTGGGTCTTTTTTAAAATAAAATATTAATTAATTTACACGAGGAGTTTTTCGTTCGTCGTTTTTTTGTTTACTCGAACGTTTTCATTGCGTCTAAGCGAGAATCTGTTTTCTTCTTTTGATAATCACATATTCGAGACGAGAAACTTTCCTCATGTTTATGAGCCATTAGGCTGATAATACATTTCATTCATTACACATTTTTAGTATCCCCATGCGAAAACACAAGCAACAATACAAAGCTATGTAAATGACACATAATGGTTACCTTAGCGATATTAGGCGAAGAATGTGACCTATTAAGTCCGGCGGCTCCCGGACTATCGGGAGACATCATGTACGAGTCGCCGTCCTCGTCCTGTACATCGTGACTTTGTTACGGAGGGTAGTTATTGTGTCAATCAAAAATTAGTTAAATTGTTGCACATAAAATCAGTTAAATTGTATAGTGCACAAAAAAACAGTTAAATGGTTTTAGTGTACACAAAAATTTGTTAAATTGTGCACAAAAATTTTGTTAAATTTGTTAAGTGCACAAAAATCTGCTAAATTTGTTAAGTGCACAAAAATCTGCTAAATTGTTTTAGTGCAAAAAACATCTGTTAAATTGTTAAGTGCACAAAAAGTCTGTTTAATTGTTTAAGTGCACAAAACATCTGTTAAATTGTTAATTGAACAAGTAATTAGATGTACATATTGTTTAATAATGTACATAACAATCTAAACGGTAGTGCATACTGATTGGAATGGCTCACGAATGCACTTTTTGTTTTTAAATGTTTAATTCTTCGACCAGTGTTCTATTATTATTTATCTGTTTCGCGACAGTGATAATGTAGCGATTTAAATGTATAATAGACAATCGGACCTTTTTATAACATAGGATGCAAACAAACATGCATAGAGTTCCCAACATAACATTTCCCCATTCAAAGCAGATTGTATTGAAAACCACCAATAAATATTAAGCTGGCTTCTCACGGCGCTTAATATCACGAGTCACGTCGCTAAAACTCGAGCTTACATAAATATGTGCCGTGGAAAGAGGCAAGCGTGGTTTTCATTTTCGAAAAATGTCAACCCTGCGTAGGGTTGAAATAAAGTTGAAAATACTAGTAGATTGTTTGCCTAGGGAGCAAACTTTTTTTGCAAGCTTTGGAGCAAGTATTTTTAAGGCGAGTGTTTTTTTGAATCCAGAGCACAGCGAGGGATTCACAGTACGTCACTCGAGCTTAAAATAGTGTTGCTCCCGAGGTGAACACTATTTTTATCACCCTCTATGAGGAAAAAAACGTGAGCGGTCGGACCATGTAGATTTCAGACTAATCTACATGGTCCTCATATGGCCTGACCAAGATTATGTCTGGACTTTAAAAGAGACTGTGACCTCTGAGTTTGTTTCAGCCTTTCTTCTCAGAGTAGTCAGATAGGAAACGCCGAACTCATCTAGCTAATTTTATTTAAAAGATGACGTGTAAAAGTGATTCCAATATCCTATTTACAGAATAAACAATTTCATTTCATTTCATTTCGACCCTCATCTCTCACGTATGATTTAAAACCAAAACAAAATTTTCGCAACCGCCATCTTGGATTTACGTTTTGTCCTCTTTATCGACTTTAGCAGCTTTAAAAACTATACAAACGATACCCATGATGAAAAATATAAAATTTTCGCAGCTGCCATTTTGGATTTACATTTTGACTTCATTATCGGCTTTAGCACCCTCGAAAACTATGAAAACGACACCCATGACGAATAATTTGAAAATATCCGTAGCCGCCATCTTGGATTTTAATTTTGACCTAATAATTCACACGTTCTCTCTCTTTCTTGCCAGCCTGTTACTTGTTCATACAATGTTCGTGATTGATCTCTATGGTGATTGGAACTTTTACTAATAATATCCACATTCATATTCATAAGGATCAAAGAGCTATTTTGGTCCCTGTTTACAAAGAACAAACTAGCTCTTTTTGAATAGACGTGATGAAAATAAACTACTATTAGCTCTAATGGGATTGGGTGGGTTACATTAGTCGCATCGCATGCAAGATGGCCGCTGGGCAAAAGTCTTCACACAGTGGATGTCTGGATCTCCAGACATCCACTGTGTGAAGACTTTTGCCCGTAATATCGACGGTAACGCCGAGGCAGACCCAGCCATAGGTGGCGAGATAACCTAGCTGCGTAGAGGGCTGGTTCGAGGTGGCGCGGGGAAAAGAGTTGCTGGAAGTATTTAGGGGAAGACTTTGCCGAGCAGTGGGACATTACAGACAAAAAAAAAAGTCTAAGAGAGCATAAAAGCGATCATGGCTCGCCTCAGCTTAATTATTTTCAACTTTATTTCCAATCACTCAGGGTTTTTGACACTGAAAACCGCGCTTGCCTGCGCTTTGACAGGTTTGCGCCGCACCGGCCTTTACTCGAGACGGCTTAACCGGAGCTCGGCGACGCGTCCGGGAGAACGATTCGAGTGGGAGCTCGTACAAATCTGCTTGATGTGGCGTGATTCGAGATATCACTTGCCGTGGGAGCCAAAGCCAGCTCGATATAAACAAAAGTGTCCTCACCCCCACGTGCGGCTTGTCCAGGTCGGGCTTCCTGCTGTCGCGCGCCCGCTGCAGGCGCCGCTTGCGCTCGGCCTCCAGCCGCTCGCGCGTGCGGTCCAGCTGCTCGCGCTGCTGGCGCACGGCGGCGATGCGCGCGCGCGCCGCGGCCACGTCGCGGGCGGCCGAGGCTTGCTCGGACAGCACGCGTTGACGTTCTACGGAGGGATATTCATTTTAAGAAATTCTAAAAACAAGTCTCTTCGATCTTAAAGTCCCCGGCTAAAGCGATAGGCGTGCCGATACGCGACCTACGCGATCATTTTGTTCGGGGAGCCCGAACGCGCGGTTTCGTCATCCGAGGGTGCCTCCGGTTTTCGGAACGAAGGAGATTGCAAATTTACTGAATTCAACATTGTTATAATGTCAGTTCGATGTATTATGCTGGCCCGCAGGTTTGCTAGGTGTACTAAAGACTTGAAAATTACGCAGTTTAAAGCATTCTGCCAAACGTTTTACAACTGCTGTTGTATTATTTAATAATCTCACGGTGAAAACTTAAGTGAAGTGAGCGTGAAGTGAGCTGTCATTCCACCTGCTGCTAGGGACTGACAGCTCACTGCGAGCTCACATCACCTAAGTTTTCACGGTGAGATGATTACAGAATAGCACTGCTGCAGCCTGTGGGTCAGGTATACGCAGAGAGCTTACAATGCCCTTCGTGTTCAATACAATATTGCTTTTCGGGTGTTGCTGGGACTTCCGCGGTTTTGTAGTGCGTCGGGAATGTTTGCCGAGGCAGGCATAGATAGTTTTGAGGCTATCATGCGCAAAAGAACGGCATGCCTAACGCTTAGGATACGTGGAAGCTCCAATAGCATCCTGAAGGTTATTGTGGAGAGCCCAGACTGCCCTTTTTGATGCACTGGTCCCGTAGACATAGCAGCAAGCCCGGTGCTGAGGAGATTTTAAATTGACATTAATGTAGAAGATAGGTTATGGTTATGGTCATGTTTTAGTTTAATTGTAATTAAATTTTGACATAATTTTGATTTAATTTTAATTTGATTTTAATTTAATTCCGATTTGATTTTGATTTAATTTTGTTTTGATTTTGAATTACCTTTGAGTTTGATTGTAATAGTGCTGAGGAGATTTTAAATTGATATTGATGTAGAAGATAGGTTATGGTTATGTTTTAGTTTAATTTAATTTTGACATAATTTTGATTTAATTTAAATTTATTGTTAATTTAATTCCGATTTGATATTGATTTAGTTTTGTTTTGATTTTAATGCTCCTAACATATTTTTCTAAGTTCTAATACTAATACAATATGGATGTTTTCCGAAATAAATGTTTGAAAAAAAAACCTTTGTTGTTTTTAATTAACGTGGGTAATAGTAATAATAAACGTTTGAAACTATTCCGATTTCAATATCAAAAATAAATATAAATAAACCTATTAACCATACCAACTAGATCTACCTCACCGCACACTATTGTCTCTTGAAAATAACATAGATAAATGTACCTTATATCTAATATATTTTTCTGTCGGGTTATAGAAATTGATTTATTTATTTTATCTAGTGAGCTACCTATTGATATTTAAAAAATATTATATACACTTTTTTACTAAATAAATAGTTATTTAACTTGATACGCAATACTAAATTAAACAATCAATGTATTGATTCGATATGTAGATTCTCTCCTCATCATCTATACTAGCTGAATCAAAAGAAAACTTCGGTAAGGACATTCTAAGTTTTGAATTCAAGCCCATTTCTATTGTCACAATTAAAAAAGCATTCAAAAGTCTTAGCAAAAAAAACACTGAAGACATAAGGGGGATTTCCGTTAAGGTTCTTGGAGATATCATTGACACAATTGCCCCTGTTCTAACAGGCATATTTAATCAATGTTTAGATAGCGGTACGTTTCCTGGTTAATGAAACATAGTAAATTAGTACCAATTTTCAAATCAGGTAGTAAGAGTGATCCCTCTAATTATAGACCTATATCTGTGTTACCAGCATTGAGTAAAATATATGAAAAAAACATGCTAGAGCAGATGTTGTCACATTTTAACTGTAATGGGATTTTACATAGTCATCAGTTTGGTTTCACAATAGGTGGACGCAGAAGTAAAACTCAACAGTCACATTTTGGAATTCTGGGAGAATTCCCAGGATGCAATTGGCATTTTCTGTGACCTCTCAAAAGCGTTTGACTGCGTTGACCACAATACACCGATCTGTAAACTACACCACTACGGAATTCGTGGACAACCTGCTGACCTTGTTCTTTCCTATCAAACACAGGCAACAAAAGGTAAACGCTAATGGAGCGATGTCCTCGTGGTCTCTAGTTAAAATGGGTGTGCCTCAAGGTTCAATTCTTGGCCCTTTCTTATTTCTAGTCTATATAAATGACCTTCCTTATATATTATAATGCTTGTCATTTATATGGTGTATATAATAAAGAGTATTCTATGTAATTATCATCTATTTTACCTTCGACATCAGCCACTTCAGGTTCCTCCGTGGCATTGCTGATAGTCTCAGCTAACTTCTCAGCTTCCTCTCGCTCTCGCCTCTGGTAATCTTCTAACTGTTCGCGAAGACTCTGGTTCTCTTGTTCCTAAAGAGTACATGAGTTCATTAGTATTGGAATCTTTGGGTTGTTTCAACTTTGGGCCACTACTAAGAAAAACGTGCTTCAAGTCCAGTTCCTGTAGCTGAGGGATAACAATCTAAGTAGCAAAGTTTTTTTAATGTTTTTAAATAATAATTCAGCTGCTTTAGGTCTGCACTGACCTATTGCAGTCGGTACATTTTGCAATCATCTCCCGTCCGTATAAGTAAACGAAAATTTACTCGCATGCGGGCACCGCGCCATGAGTTTTAACCGCATGCGGGCAATTGAGAATGATGATGAAGATGTTTCACTACGTTTTAACACCCTATGTAGCTTTGTAAGTCTCCAATCGTAATTTATTTGGTGTGCAATATGTTGCTGTCTGGAAGATAATGACTTATGTACCACCATTGTGTATTAAAGTGCAAATAAGAAGAGTGTTCTATTCTTTTCTTTAATTTTTAATTTGATAATGTAGAATCTATTACATGATAAGTAGGGACTTTCTATGTATTAGTCTTAAATTCAATGTAGTCATTTTTATTTTAATACTTTGTAAATTGCTATGGTGTAGTTCATGTCAGGTTTTAGACCCCTTGAAATATTTGAGTTTTATTCCAATTTGTACTCACCATATCATACTGCTTGTTCTCGAGCTGCATGAGCTGTGAGATGATCTCCTGTTCCCGCAACTTGTACATCGCTCGCAGATCGTCTTGTTCCTCGCCTTCTCGCTGTTCTCGTACTTTCTCCCAGTCCTGAGAAGTAAAACGTAGTAAGTGAGATATGACCTACATTTCAAGTTTATTTTAAAGTACTGCACCTGCTAATAGGAAAAGAGAAGGCTACTGTCCACCATTTTGGAGAAGGCCTATCTTGAACAACGAAAATCTGACCGGGAAATAAATTACTGAAATATTACGATAATGCCCTGTTTCAAACCGTATGATACTCACAACTAGTCAATAAAATGATACCGGTTACAATCCTAATTGGAAATGGTAAGAATTTCAAAGCGTGTTTGGAGCGACCAAACACGCTTTGAAATCACTCAATTACCCAACGTCCTCTTTACACGATCGTCCGAACTTTTTGTTCGGTGAACCTGGACGCGTGGACGCGCCGCCAGAGGGCGCTATCCAGTAAAAAAAAAAAAAAGATACCTATATGCACGCGACCGATCGCCTATTCGCGCGACGATCGCTTTTAAATAGGACTCCGCCTTCAGGGCGTATAATACGCTCAAAATCCCTTATACTTAGTACTTTTTCTAAGTTACTTTAACACAAAGTATTTTTTTCAATGTCAGTACGTGCATACTGGCAAAACCTAAAGACATTATTTCTTGTAAGGTCAACATATTATACAAACCTGTTCGGCCTCTATTCGCTGCATCTCTAGCGTGAGCGAGGTGTCTGCGATGCGCTCCTGTTGTTCTAAGATCAGTTGCATGTTGCGCGAATACACTTGTACTGCTGCGGCCTGTAACAAGGACATACGTTACATATTAACTTTGTAAAACAAGCCTGTATTAAGAACAGAGAGTATATATCAATAGACACTGTAAATACGTGAACTTTTACAACTAGTAACTAGCTTTTGCTCGCGTGGAGGTCGGTAATTATCCCACAGGAACGTACTACAGGAATAAAACCGTATCTGACCCAGGTTATGGTCTGTCCGTGTCAAGTTTCTCGTGTGGAGTTTCTTGCCAATTCTTCTCCCTACGTAATTACCTTGAGGAAGGAGCGAAGGAGCCTGTTTGAAATAATGTATTTAATTTTTTCAAATTTCATGAAAAGTTAACAAACAGACAGATACTTTCGCTTTTATAATAATAGAATGGATTAGTCACTCATATTTTTTAGTCATAAACCATAAGTATTAATATTTGCATGCCAAATGATAGAATCTACCTCGAACCATACAATATCTGTACGCCTACATTATATGCAAATAAACGTTTTCTGTTGCATCGGGATTTAAAACACCTTTTTTGAGATAATATTAGGAATTAATTCCCATGCCAAAACCCTGCATTCAGCATAATCTATATCTGGGTATACATATTATAAATTAAAGTCGCTTATCGTGTCTATATGTGTGTGATCACGTTGTTATTCTAAACCGCGCAACGGATTTGGATACAGTTTTTACCATCATTTAGAGAATTTAATCCCGAAAGTTTTTTCAAGTCGTAAAAACCATGGTCAAGAGTCAACTCCTATTTTTACGGACGAAATCCATAGCATCGGCCAAAGTTATGGACGATTCCTAAACTGCATCACATACGGACATAAGATTAGTTTGGGGCTCGCACTGAGAATGAATGACATTGTGGAATTTGACAGTTGTCCTTACTCCCGATACGTTTTTGCCCGTCCGAAATAGTTTATTAATGTGGAGTAGACACTCAAGTATCTAACTACTTTCGAGCGGGCCCGTATCTTCATTAACGGACTTAGAGAGTAGGCCCCCAAGGGCGGGTCGCTAGCTTGTACAAAAGGATCCTGTTACCTTACTACTCCGGTCTACGACAGGCTCCCCTGGCTTGCCGCGGGAAGAGGGCGGCGCGGCCGCTGCGGAAGGACTCAGGTCCGACCAGTTCGGGTAGTCGATCTCACCTGCAAGAGGAAAATAAAATATATGGTTGAGATATTTTCAGAACTTAAATATGACTTTTCCATGACTTTTGTGTAGCCTTATTTACGCCCGGTCCCTGAAAGTCTAATGCCTTTCAAACCTTCAATGTTTAAGTGTCAAATATGGACAAACGAAAAAGCAAGTTGGTGCAAGAGTTTTTTTCTTCTATACAGGTAATACAGACCATCAAATGGAACAACTTACTCCATGGGACCAACATCGTAATCGCGAAAAAATTATTAACTGTCCCATACAAAACTTCAATACCTCAATACTCGACCCAAAAGTATGGGACAACTGTGACACCGTGTATTGTGTGGACTTATGACATGTGCCAAGTAAAGAAATTTTCTTTATTTCTTTCAATTAACCGAACTCAAATAGGGATGATGACTAATATTATAATTGTTCAAATAAATAATGTAATTTCAAAGAAGACATAATAAAATTAGATAATCGATAAAATCTGTAAAATCGATGGAAATATAGAGAAGCTACAGTTCTTGGAAGGGATTATGTCAATGTATGGTGCTAGTATGGAGTTAGATAGTCGTGACGTCACTTCTGTGATAGGTCTTTGTCTAGCGGTTATTTTAAAACGTTTACAACTTGGATTTTTTTAAACTACACTTTTTTATAATATTGTTTGGACTATATGTAAACAAGATTTTTTTGAGCTTCTATAAATTTATTATAAACTGAAGTGACTTTTCGCGTTTGTCTGTATGTCCGCGTTGTTCTTCTAAACCACGCAACAGATTTTGATGAGGTTTTCACCATCGCTTAGAATATAAAGAATTTATTTGTTTATGTGTATAATACGTTAGTATTAAAGTGACATAAAACTAAGAAATCTCGATGTTTTGTCAAGTCGTAAAAAGCGTGCGAAGCAGCAGCGGGACGCCGGTAGTAATATTAAAAAATCATCCCTATTACATGTTATCACAAAACTAGAAACATTTTCCTTGAAGATAGACACTTTAAAGGATGCCAGCCCTGAACACGGAATATGTTGGCTTACCCAGCATGTCGTCCATGAAGTCGTCCTGGCGCGGCGGCACGGCCTGCGGGTTGGTGGTGAAGGCGGGGTACTTGAGCAGCCAGTCCTCGTAGCCCGCGTGCAGAGCCAGTGGCTGGCGCGAGTACTGGACTTTTACGTCCCACTGTAACACACACAAATATCATTATTACACAATGCACTTTTTATCAAAGATACACACATAGAGACCTGCTCTCATTGCTGAACTAACGCGCAGTTTCTATCATCATTATGTTGCCTTTATCGCAATTTACTTGGGGTCGGCGAAACATATTATGTATTTTTCATGGAGAACAGGTTTAAAAACAAATTGTCAAATCGCACTGGGGTCAACCAGATGACACAAAAAGTCCTAAAAGCCTACTGCCCTTCCTTATTCCCAAGAGATATGAATAATGATCTATCAAATCTCGGAAAAACAGACTTCCATTTCAGCATCTGGACAAACCTATTGAGGATTTTGTGATGTTTCTGTTTACGTTTTGTTTAATTCTTTAATTAATAAAAAAATCTAATTAAAAATTTTAAACAAGTGTTTTAGTATGTTGTGTGTGTTTGTTGTATAAATTCCATGTCAAAGTCAACATCATTCACAGCATTAACTTGTTAACTTACAGAACTTTTAAAGTTGTCTACTAATACTAATCTTCCATTAACTTGTTGCGGAAAAGCAATATTAGATTCGAGTTTAATGGTTCTTTGATGAAATTAATGAATCATTAGCGTTAGTGATCAATATGTGATGAGGCATTAATCTTTGTTTTGTACAACTGGGTGCAGATTCTATTTTTAAATTCGTTTTCCATACAACTAGAGGTATACCTTGAGGAGTATAGTCTTGAGCAGATGCAGCGTCTTGCCAGGTATGACGGCGGTGCTGTTCCAGTCCAGCATGATGATCAGCTCCATGGTAGCGCGGTCTGCCCAGACAGGTCGGGAGGCGGCGGGAAGGTTCTGTTCCAACACGTTTGCTGATTGCCTGTGGATTGGAGAGGGCATTTGTGAACAAGTGACAATATATGTCTCAAAAGTATCTGTTCTCAAAATCGCGCTAGTACCCAGTATGATACTTTAAACCAGTGAACTTTGAATTACTGATTGAACAATACGTTCATCCAGTTATTCACAGTTCATACGATCCGTACGGGCTCAAAATATCGAGACCACCATTTCGGAAATACGGTCATTTACAATTCCAAGCAAAGAGTTTTTTTTTTCTTATGCTCTTACCCAGGAGAAATACACTCTTCAGGCACGCTGATGCACGCTGGGCAGTTGATATGCGACTCCACATAGTCCTTCCCTGGCCTCGCATCCAAGATCATCACCTTCAGCTTACCACTCTTCAGAATCGTGTACAATTGCTCACTCTTGATCGTCACCTCATCAAGACCTGGAACCAAGGAGTTTAATGTAATAAGGTGGAATGTGTTCAGAAAATACTTTTTCGTTCACCTTATCGGCAGGGCAGATTTGAGGTTTTTCGATCTTGAGTTGGGTAAAACGTATACCTATTGGGAAAATTGACGAATTAATTTGTGGTTTTAGGTATCTGCTGCCTGAATTAAAATTAGCTTATTTAATGAGGATGATGAGCCTTCATACATTGTTGTGTTTGTCATTGTTTAAGGATAAATGGCAAAACGTTTTTGTTTTGGTTTTTCGAAATATGAAAGTTAATCATTTAGAAAATATAAAATAATGTCAGAATTATCAGGTTTTGTGGGTTTAGTTTCTTCAAGGACCATTGCTTCAGAATAGAAATATATTTCTTGGTATTTTGTCCTTTGATCGATTCTGTGCTTCCCGCATACGGCGGGAAGCACAATCTGTTAAAGTGGCGGTGCTTGGAGGAGGCCTATGTCATTGTGTGTTTAGTTTAGTTTGTGATCTTCCTGTGCGAATCACAATAAATGCTTTTCCTTCCTTTCCTTCTATTTTAGGGCTTCACAATAACTTATTTGATGCCAAAACCAAATATCTATCTGACCATGAAAATAATTTATAATCATTGACATCATTATCCTGAATGGAAGCTATAAGATTGCATTCAATAAGCCACCAAACTAAATAATTTGAAAGGTTTGCATACCAATGAATACAATATAGTAAGTATAGTTAAAAAAAAAACAAAAAAAAAAAAAAAAAATGGCTGAGAATCAAAAACTACCTACTACTTTTTTAACATCATTACATTAGCCCCCCATAATGTCCACCCTTCACCACATCCTCGTGTTTTAGCTAGGATAAAGAACTGTTGCAATAAACCCTGAAACAAATAAAGCCTAGGATTCTAGATTGAGGTTACATTCAATAATATAATAAATCTGCTAAGGCATACTGGTATTGCATTTATATGCAATAGTTTTTACATAAATATAAAATTAAATTCAGAACCTTCTTTTAACTATTATTGGGAAAAACCTATTTTGAAAGTAAGTTTTTATTTTTAAAGCATAGGTGCAAAAATAGGCATTGTTAATAAAATAGGTACAGCGATGTCTATGTTATGCTAATATTGGCATACTCATATCAAATAGATATACAACAAACAATTTAGTAACAAAATTGAATTGTTGTTGGAATAAATGACAGAAGCTATCAACACTAAATTATATACTAAAACAAATACATATAAAAGTAGAAAAAGCTATATTTTGTTAAGAATTCTAAATTCAATAAAGTATTTTATGTAAGGATAGTTGCAGGTGGCATTCTGTAGTTTCTACCTACCCCCATTAGAGTTTATGGTTACGTATTACCTGGTAATCCAAGAGGTTGTGGTGATTCAATGACCGGTGTAGTCTCCGTTGTCTTCTTTCGGCTCTCTTCTATCTTCTGTTTGATTAACTCATTCTCTTTAATGTCGTTCAGTCGCTTTGTCTTCTGTTCTTTCTGGTATCTTAAATGTTTACAAAAAAAATATTAGTTTGTTGATTTTCCTAAAAAAATATTGTATAGCATAAAACTGCTATAATCTGATATTAATACAAGCTCTATTTGTATAAATACTTACACAGGAAACCGCTATTTGTTGGGCATATTAATATCATAATTGAAATAATTAATTTGTCCCCTATTAGATGAGGTATAAAGTTATCTGGCTAAATGTGGATGTACTATACAAGTATACACTTCTGCAATCTGCTACAGACCTTTGAGAAAGCAGGTGAGATGTGGTTACATTAGAATGGTATACTCTTTATTTTACATTATGTGGAATGTTAAATTATTATTCCAGTATTGAAACTTCTGTCTGCTCAAGCATAGAAAAAAGGTTATAATATGAAGTAACTCACAATACATACACACTCACATTCTCACTCTCAAACACACACGCTCATGCATACACACACACAAACACACGCGCGCGCACTCACACAAGTTCTTATATTGAACTTTTATTAATTTCCTCTAAATTTTGATAATAATTATTATGTAAGTCTAAGCAATATTTTTGATCAATTTTTCGGGAAATGAGGGCTGATTGTCCTTAATACAGGCTACTAAGTAACCTAGCTAGGACATCAATCGTAAAATTTATTGTTACCTACTCAACTTAGATGTAAACTATTCCTAAGTTGTCATCCGATTTTGTAAGTACCTCTTTTTTATGAAATAAATTGTAATTAGACTGAATATAATATTAAAAAAAAAGTTTACAAGAAGTGTACATTTAAATTTAATAAGATTTCCCAAACAATTATAGTGCCTAAAAATAAACTAAAACTAAAATATTTGTTATTGCAGGTGTAAATAATGATAGTGAATGATACAGAGAAAATCAAATAAATCTGTTTCTTCTCAGAGTAGTTGGATAGGAAACACCAACCTCACATAGTAAATTTGTTTTTTAAAATTAATTTGACACAAATAAATATCATTTATCAAATAAATAACAGAATAGCCAGTCAGCAAGGTTGGCATGGCTAAGTTAGTTATCCTACTTAGATTAAATACCTACTTAGATTAAATAAAATCAATAATTTAATTACAATATTAGGTACTAGTTACTGCCAGTGGCCTCGCCCCCGTGATATCTTTATATAAATTATAGCCTTCAAACCGAATTTTGTTTTGTTTGTAATTAATAAACTCAGAAGAGTTTATTAATTACAAACAAATCAAAGCAAATCTTTTGTCTTTAAAATATTAGTGTTGATTATATCAAATGTGGATGCAGGAGAATGATGAAATCTAAAATAAGAGGCCAACATATTGATATACGATGAAATTATGTATTCACATAATGACATCCCTTGGAAGAAATTCTCTACTTGCATTGATGTAGAAGACATCCATCATGGCCATTTTGAATTATAATGTTTAACAAAAACAGCTTTTATCAGTTTTTTCTGACGAAAACTACAACCAAATTTTATTTACATTATGACTCACAATTACTTGGCATTTATAGATAAGTACAGTGAAATGTAAATACAACAATTCATATAAACAATAGTAGTTTTAACTATTCTTTTTTTTTCTTCTTTAACTTCTAGATGTAGCGCCAAGATACAGACTAACTGTGTAGTTATGGGCTCACTGGCAATATTGTGTAAAATAGCTATATGTAATATTCTTTTACTGTTAAGTATTAACTATAATTATAATTTTCATCTATATACCTGTGCTGTGTGCATGTATTAACTGGAAATATATATTTCTACTTACCTGTCTATAAGGCTGTTCTTCAGCTTCTCAGCATAATCTATTGCCTTGTTCGGGTTCTTGGCACCCAACATGTTGTTGAAATAAGACTTGTCCTTTAAATAGTCCTTGTCTTTGCTGATATAAGCTATCACGCGAAGGTATTTCATGTAGTAAACATAAGAGTACTCCTCATCTCCCTTCTCACGAGCCTCTTCTGCACTTTCGAATAATTTTTGAGCAGTTTTGCATAACCTACAAGAAAAATAACAATTTTATATAGTTTTTTCGGTTAAATATGAGATTTTTTGCTTGAAAAGGCTGAGATTACTTACAGAGTAGCCCTTTTCGACTTCAAATCTGGTACATTGTGTAATTGGTCCAAATCCTCTATACATTTTCCAAGGTGAAGCTGTATTCTTCGCGTATCTGTCATGATGAAATTTTGCACACCCTTACGTCTTATTCGAGGTATTACCGTAATTTAAAGTCTCCGGGACTACGGAATCCTACATTTGTTAGATAAAACACAGAGATTGTTGTAAAAATTCACTGCAAACAAAAATTGTGAATCAAATCTGAAAATGTCAAGTTTTTTTTTTATTTGCCAGTTTTCAATACAGATTATAATTATTCAATACGCTTCGTTTTAAGCATATTTTTTATCTTTCAACATTGTTCAGAAGCTTTCTGATGTTTTTATGAGTTTACGCGAAGCGTAGATGACAATTTTAATTTTTCATTTTATTTGGATTATTGAAATTGTGTGAATCTTTGAAGGACCATAAGTGTAGCAAAAACTCGCGAAAGTGCTTGAGAAATTTATTTATTAATTATTTTCCCAGTTTTCCCTTATTTTAAATAGTGACTAACGTTCAGAAGATTTGATGATAAACTAGTGAGATATCATTTTCATTTTTATAAGTGCCTAAAAGCAATAGAATTTGTTAATACTTAGATCGTAACTAAACGTAATTATAGGATACGGTTATCTGTGCTTTGACATATTTTTGACGTCTACAGTACAGCCCTCAAGTCAATAGCATAAGTTGGAGACCTTACATGCTATTTTAGACCTTAGGTTAACTAGGGAAGCACTAGATTGGCATTCCGAATCTCGTTGCTTTGTGTGGAAACATTATAAAGCGTAAATAGCGCAGGAGCGCAAGTTTTCATGCGCAGTGGTTTCTTCCTCAATTTCCCTGGTCGATCGTGGTTTTCCATTTAGTTTTTCAGCTGATCACGCTTTCTACAGCCGCATAGCAGACCATCCGTGTCGTGGGTCATGTGCGAAACTGTCGCAGCGTAGTGAATTCGCTGAGTGATTGTGTTGTGTAGTTGTTTGAGTAGCTAGTGCCAGTGAAAATGTTTTCAGGACTTACGAATCAGGTTAGCTCGTGGATGGGGGCTGCTAAGGGCGAACCCCAAGATGAGGAAGTCCCAACCCCAACGAAGGAACCGACTGGCGAAGCAGCAGCGGCGGTGGCAGAAGGCGAAAAGCTAAGGTAATGGATTTTTATTGTTTACATTCTTATTACCGTGGTTTTATCTTGCTGGTGTCCGGTGGTAGTGCTAAAATAGGCGTATTCTATATTCAAACGGGTGTTTATGACAAAACACCTTAATTTTTTTATTTTAAAAAACACCGCATTGATTGTTGCTACTTTCCAAGAACTTAGTTCTTACGTGATTTTTCCATATTGCGTAGTTTTTCACGACGAGAATTTAAGTGACTGTATGTAACAAAGCTTTCGTAAATTATTGATTTTCAGATACAATGAAGTTTAATCTGGGTCAAGTACTTTTATCATTGAATTTCATTTGGAATGGGAACACCTTCATTTAACTAATTTGTTTTTTTAGAAAGAGATTTATTACAAATTCTTACACTTTTATTATCATGGAAGTACATATTTTATGGGGAATAAGAAAGGGTTCAACATAAATTATATACTATATTTTTAGGTCAAATAGGCATAATTTTGGTATAGGCCAGATTAAGGGTTGGGCTGAATGATGTAACAGTCTAGGAAAAACCAGACACTGGAAACTAACTTTAAGTTTAGTTTTATCTCTGCTGCAATGTGAGGAACCTTAGGACCAACATTATAAAACATTAAACATACACAGGAGTATAAAAAATAATTGTACACTTACAATCTTTTTAATTTCCTGTTTTCACTCAGTCAAATTTTATTATTATATTATATTTCTTTCTTTCTTTCATATTTTAACATGTTCTATTTTTCACAGTCCTACAAAAGCTGGCAGTAAACTGGACCTCATCACCAATGTCAAATCCCAGATGACTGGATGGCTTGGTTCTGGGATCCCTATCCCTGGTCTTAGGAAAAATGAGCCTGCTCCAGCAGAACCGGAAGCCGTTCCAGTGGAACCTGTAGAGGTTGCGGAGCCAAGAGCTGAGGGCAAAGATGATGATGATAATTCTAGGTATATTAGGTACGAGGGGTTGGCGGATGTAATGAGTTGGACGGAGTTTTGTTATGCTTTTTTTGTTTGGGTTTTCTCGATTGGTGTGTTGTTTCTGATGGTAAAGGAGGGTAATAGTCTTCAGAAACTGTTTGTTGGCCCGATTTGCACACATGGTGAAACTAAATGGGTTTTTCATTTACCTGGGTTTTTTTTTTCTGTGGTCCTTTTTTGTAAAATAAATCATTTTTATTTATTTATTTTTATTTTTATTTATAACTTTATTTCGGGTGGCATAGACCCATAGAAACCTTAACCTAATAAATACATTTTTAATTTTCTATTTACAATGATTATAATTATTATACCATGTTTTTTGAAGTTGATTAGAAAAGAGAAAAGATACTGAATGCAGTAGCATCCATCCATTAGTAAATTACTCCTTTTATCAGAACACCATAAGGTAGGAAAAACGCCAGTAGGCGGTATGATAAGATAAAATTACAAGATATCTTGATTATAAGTGCTTTAATCAGTAACAATACACCAACCCCATGTATATTGATATAATTTGACAAGTTATTGCAACACAAAATTTTATGCTCATGGATATTGTTATATAAGCCTTCTACGACACAAGGATGCTTTTGATATGGCACAATCAAAATTGTATTATAAACAAATTCGCTTTCGCTTATTTTAATCACAAGTTTATTTTCACAGCTTTTCGGCACATTTCACTTTGAAATTATTGAGCACTTTATATTTCACGAAATATTACATCAATTATTTTATGAATTTATGACCATTTAAATTGGATTCGTGACATTAACACTTTCATTATTGACTAGATACAAATACATCAAGTTTATGTTTTTAGCAGAATGATGACAGTTACTTCATGAAAATTTCTGAAACATTTTAGAACAAATTAGAGAAATATCACAGATTTTAAACATAGTTTTCTAGATGCACATGCAAACTTTACAAACTCATTTATTCTGCTCAAACCCCATTTTTAATTTCTCATTGTTGTGCATTCTCTTTAGTGTACTGTTTTTGATTAAATCTATGTTTTGGTCTAGTCACATTTTCGGATTTTAGACAAACTTGAAACCTAGTTACTCCTCACTAACATTACGTAACTAGTAAGTTATCCTTTCTAAAAACACAGGGACTCCCTTGAAAAAATATTGATAGTTTAAAAAAAAGAATCGATCTGCATTTAACCATTTCATCTCTTTCGTAAATCGAATTTGACTAGACTTGAACAGTCTCCATAGTTCTAGATAAGAAGTTTACAACGTATTAGTTAAACCGTTTTTATTTCGTTTCCCTCGCTGTAAAACCATGAATACGCGTGTAAGTGACGCAACTATTTGCGTCACTATTGAAATGAGAAAATTGATTGAATCACCTGATTACTGTGGAAATCGGTTAAGGTGATGTACTATAGGGAAAAATTAGGTCGTTTCCCTTTTTCCGCAGAAAAGGATCTTTAATAAAAAGGTAGGGTGGAAAATTCGGGGAACTCTTTTTGTTCAACAGCATGACAAAAAGGGTTGAATGAAATAATCGTAATTTATATAATTGTCGTCCAAGATTATTGTAATATCGCCAAAGAGGCGTGTCTTTCGATGAATCACGTAAAACCATCGACCTCTCCGTCAGAGAGGTATTATGCAATATTTCAGGGGGCAATAAACGGATCATTCGCTCCAACTTTACGCTTAGCTTGCCAGATTGAGGTCACAAATATATCGAGCGAGGACCTGTGAATATATTAGTGCGATTGATTTTCCCCGCAACTCGAGTCGGGGTATAAGACTGGGTTTCTTTGGAATGTTTAGTTTTTTTGGAATTTCTTAATGATTAGCGGAACTAACTACAGCTATAGTACCTATAATCTATTTATAAAGGTTCTTGTGAAACTTAAAATGACCTTCTGCAATATTCAGGCAGTTATCTACATTTTAGTGGTAGAGGAGTCTTTAATTCAGACAGTTACCTAATCTAGGTAGACTTGGAGTTTGAAATGAGTCAGGGATCCTCGAAATAATCATGCGTATCGAAATACCAAGAATACTGCTTAGCTTACTACAACAGTACACTACTAAAGGTTTGTAGTACCCCCTCAATGTCTTTCAAAGACCCTATGGCCAGGGTTTGTCCTAATATGAATGTTAACTAAACTTGTATGCTTGGACGCAGCGCCACTGGTGGTGCGGACAGCAGGCCAGCTTCGACTGGAGGCACCCCTACTGAAGAACAGCCTGGCGGTGTTGGAAACGGTATGTATCAGTAGTTATTGCTCGTATTGTGTAAGTAAGTAAAGTGGCTACGTCAAGAGCAGGACCATCCATAGAGTAATAATTTATAAAAATCGTGAATAAAAGAGGAACACGTCAATTTTTTGCGCTAGTTTCTTTGGTCCTTTTTTATTAAATATAGTCTCCTCGAATTGGATTCATATGTAACTATTTCAAAAAATTTGACTTATTTTGTTTCCTCGCTAGTTAGAAAATACAAGATGTTTCACCAAAACATGTTCACATCTCTATTTCCTGTTCTACATTGTATCGAACATTGACAGAAAATAGAGATTTCAACATGTTTTTAAGTGTTTTTAAGCGTTTGCACTGTTCGCCAGTGCAAACTCACAGTTAACCATACCTTATGAAACAATCGAGCAGTCGAATAGAAGCAATATGAACGGTTGAATTGATTGGTCTAGATTTTATGATTGTAGCCCTTTCACTGAGACCTTTGCAGGACCCAGTTTTTATGTCTCCGCGTATTTTCACAACTGGACAATAAAGGGGGACTGCTTATTTATGTACCTCTTGACATATTTTGATTGGGGTTCAATTGGACGTCTCCGGGAAATATCAAAGACTTAGTATTTTATTTTCTGGTATTTTGCCGCGAAAGTGTTCGACACCTTTTTTATCAGTTTTTTTTTACTTTATGATTTTGCTATGATTTTTTATTATTTTGTACTTTGCTAATTGTTGATGTTTTTAATTCCATTTTTTCCCCCACATTTCCAGGTAACCAGAGTAGAAAACTGTTTACTGTTGATGCTATTGAAGTACCTGATATGCAAGAGTGTTAGTAATTATTATTTGTTTTTTAGTTTCTTTTATTTTTGTTGAAATAAAACTGGTTTTACCGACGCCCAAAACGCTTTAGCGGTTATAGAATACATGTTACGTTTTTCATAATCCATTTTGAAAATCCGTGGTACAATTTTTGGCTTGACATTAAACGATAAAAATGCAATGCTGTAAAATGTTCATGCCGTTTAGGCATATTGTGGTTTATTTTGATTTTTCAGTAGGTGTGGTTTTATAAAACCGTTATACTAGTTTTATTTCAACGTTTATTCATCTTTATTCCATTTTTTTAAACCGAACGTGGTGTCTCATAAAAAATATATCTGTAAGGATTTGGGGGAGCACTTTGCAGCAGTGGGGCAGCGTAGGCTAATTAAAAATAAACCAAACTGAATCTTCTTGAAGATTTGGAATTTGCCCCCTGAAGCAATGGTCTGAAGACTCTGGAGCATCTACTAAATCTTTCTTAAACGAACACCAAATTAAATTCATCGTCACTGAGGTGCCTTAAAATTGCCTCTCGTCCTTTGAGCTCAAAGATGTTTGCAAAGCCATTAGGATTCAACACTACGTTCAATTATTTTTTCGTATGTACATCAATACTTTACGACTAAGAAAAGTAGCTTTTATAAAAGTCCGGTCTTTTTACTATTCTAGGTCCTAAGTTTGTTTAATATGTTCGGGAATTCTTCATTTTTTTTCCCAAAGTAAGGGCACCAAAAATTCTCTGATACAAACAAAACATTTGGTTACGCACTTTTAAGCAAATATTTTCTATATAATGTAGTCAAATTCAAACTCATTCTCGAGCTCAAAGCATTTATTTCGATTAAACCGTATAGAGGCACTTTTGAAATGTCAAAGGATTCGGTCATTCAAAATTAAGCTACCTGCTCATTCTAAAGCGTAGTAGGTTCCTATGGAGAAGAACGAATGAACGAAGAAGAAAATCTAAATGTTCAGATCCTCCCTTCTCATACTATACAAGAATCTTGTCCAAAAATATCTTCAAGTTCCATCAATTCGACAGTGACAACCAAGGCGGTTGCCGGAGCCAAGTCCCTGGGCAACTTCCTCTACTCTGCTGTGAACAAGGCTGGTGCCAAAGTCAGCGAGGCAAGCGCCAAGATCAAGAAGACCGTCGAGGAAAACGTGAGTAATTAGTACCTAAGGACCAGTACGAACAATTTTGATAACTTATCTACATTTTATACGACTAAAATAAATAAATAAACTAAACTGTGATAAAATGTGTAACTCGAGCTATGTAACAAACCCCTATCAGAATACCAGCGCTGCGGCATTTATTATTAAATGTCACAGCATCATGCTGAGATAGGAGCCTTTTGGCCTTGCACATGACTTTCTGATATATTTTAAGCTTACTTGTGTGTTAGCTATATTGATATCTCTTGTGCTTGTCCCAATAAATACTTTTTCTTTCTTTCTTTAACAAGGCAGTGCTCGCCCCGCAGTACCTACTATAGAAAAAGTATAAGGGTTCCGTTTTTGCCATTTGGCTACGCAACCCTAAAATGATCACCAGTAACAATTCAAACTCAAACTCAAACCATTTATTTCAATTAAACCATTTACAGGCACTTTTGAATTGTCAAGAGGTCGGTCAGTCAAAAATATGAAGCTAGTTGCCCATTCCAAAGCGTAGTAGGTACCTATGGAGAAGAACGGGCAAGAAACTCCACGGACACTCTCTAAATAAAATAAAAAATTGATACAAAAAATTGGTTACATCATTCATTTTGAAATTATGCATGTGAGAACAATGTAATAAGACGTGCACGTTCGTGAAAGCGTCCGTAATAAAAAAGAAGAAAAAAAGAATCATTCAAAATTTTAAAATAAATTAAAA
The DNA here is from genome assembly GCA_963853775.1 of Xanthia togata. Classification (NCBI taxonomy): domain Eukaryota; kingdom Metazoa; phylum Arthropoda; class Insecta; order Lepidoptera; family Noctuidae; genus Xanthia; species Xanthia togata. Next base: position 1,611,612 of record OY970811.1, on the reverse strand, counting down.
TAAGCCATGGCAGCTAAGAGATGACCAGTCCCAACTGACGGCGGCGCCCGTTCACGAACATGACGCATGGATCAGCACCATTCAGCTCAACCATTTTGAAGGGAGCTAAATGATCCAATATAATTGAGAGTATCAAAGGCCGTTGCCAAATCTAAAAAAAATATACAAGTATTTATATTTAAGTGTATTTGTAGTCAATATTGATTATAATATTTAAAAACTGGCTAGTTAGTTGTGATTTTTTTAGGATATGCAGTAAACTAGCTCGTAATTGCTGTACCTACTGATTATCAGCACAAACAGTTTAATTAATCAATTAAATACCCATTGTCTGCGCCAGTTTCAAATCAAAAGAGTGTGCTGCCTCTTTGATACTCAATTTTTGCGGTGGAAATTATCCTCTTGTCCCTAAAACCAACTATTATATACACAAAATTGTATGGAAATTCGCAATGTCGTCCCCCGGGGTGCTATTATGGGCCCCATGGGTTGTTTGGTTAAGTAAAGCGGGTTGATTGCTCTGATCTCGATAGATTACAGGATTGGTGTGTTACTTTGCGCCCGGTCCGCTAATGTCGTCATTGAGGCCGGCTCCAGAACGTTACATTTTATTCAAAGGTTTGGCCAAAAGGTCCTTTAGATAAGTGGTGGTTATATTTTATTTGTCTACCTTAAAAGTGTTCGACGACTAAATACTAATGCACACCCAAGTTTTATCAAAATATTAAAAACATCGTGGGACCTGGTTCTATTTTGGTGTAATTTCAGAAATAAAAAATGGATTTACCATTTGTGATGATACGCAAGTTACTTTCTTATATTATTTTATGCGCAGTTAAAATAAAACAGTTGTTGTATTTTTACGGCCGTTCATTGGCATGAAAAAGACACATGTAAATTATACGCTCTTTCATATTATTATGACAAGGAAACCAAGAATAATGTAGAATATTAATTTCATGCAGCCAGTCTTGGTATACTGCGCTACACCATTTGCGTTTGTTCAGCCGTTTTTCAGGCTACACACAGCCAGACAAGATTAATAGACATGGCTATTTTTTGCTTTTTGCTTTACATAACAACTCTTTTCCCCGAACCGCGCTAGTTTAAGTCCCATGCAAGCAAGGGAGCGAGCCAATTGCCATCAACCGGGCATAAATCCTGACTCCGGACTGTTACTTAGAAATTCCTGAGGGAAAGCTTGCTTGCTTGCTATATTTATATATGTATAAATAGTAGTATAAAATAAAGTCGCTTTTCCTGCCTGTCACCGCTGTGCCGTGTAACCGATGAGGTCTATCAAACTAAACAATAGATTTTGATGCGGTTTTCACCAACATTTAGTAAATTTATTCCGGAAAGTTTTATGTGTAAAATACATTTGTTCTTAAATTTAAATATTATTAAAAAAAAACACAGCGAGGCTTATAGTAGGCGCGCTTAGCTAAATGTATAAGCAACATTAACATTAAACCCTGAAAAACAAAAACAGGTATTATTTGAAATGGTTTACGAAGAATAATTCGTTTTTAATGAAAAAGTTGTATTTTATTTAATTAGGAGTAATGCATTTTTTTAAATTGAATATTGATATTGTTTCATTTGGGGGAGAGCGGAGACAATAGACTTATGATAACTAAAATATGAGACTTAAGTATACATACTTGTGATTTCAAAGTATTTAAAACCGTTGAAAAAGTGGGTGAAAATAACAAAACTTGTTTTTAGTGTAAACATGCTCGTTTTATTGTAAACCAAATTCATAAAAGTCTTATAGGAAATATTATACAGATTACAAAACAGTTACAGTTATCAGTTTTATATGGTGTTCATAGTAAAATAGCGAGAAATCTAGACTAAACGCAAGTGGTCCGAAAAGGGGTGGGCCTCGTCAAGGTCGTTTCTGACGGGATACTCGAGCACCGCGCGCGCTCATTGGTCAAATCAAATAGCGTGCGCTTCCCCGGCTTCACATCCGTCCCTTTTCGCGATATCACTCCCACAGTTGGCAGGAAAGCAAGAGGAAAGATGTTACACACGAAAAATCTCGATGGTTTATTAAGTTGTACAAAACCGTGAGAAGCGCGGCCGGGTCGTGCTTTTATATAATGCAAATAGACTTCTAGGCAATTTTGGAACAGACACATTATTTTCATTTATGCCTGTAAGTAGCCAAGTCATTTGGCAACTTGTCCTGATAAGTATTTTGGCAGACTGAAGCAAGACAACTAGTTATGCCAATGAATTGCCTTATATGGGTAACATCATTAGTTACGTATGTAATCGTCTCGAATGACCGGACTACCGGAGTTAATTCACTGTGCTGCTTTGGGCACTAACTATTAGCCTTGATTACGTCATAGGAGATAATGAACATGACGTTAGGCACTAAGTAATGGATTCAACGGGCTTTGCAGACTCAGAACTTGACAGAAAAGTAGTAGCCATGTAGTAGGTACTGTTGTTGATTAATGGTGATTATTTCTGAATTGAACAAAAAGGTAGGTATTTGCCCTGCAGACTATATTGTAAACCTTTTGACTTTACTCATCCTCTTTTTGTGTTTTTACTACTTTTTTTACTTTGGATAAATGTGTGTATTTTACCGTGTGGCATTGCTGAGCTTCAGTTAACTTCTCAGCTTCGCCTCTGGTAATCTTCCAACTGTTTGCGAAGAATCTGGCTTTTTTGTTTCTAGAGAGTACATGGGCTCATTAGTGTTGTAACCTTTGGGTTTTAATATGTTTATTCGTGTTATTTGTGCAATATAAACAAATTTTCTCTAGTCTATTATTATCTGCTTTATAAAACTATATACCTAGCAAGTTGAGTAACACTTTAGACGGAAACAAGCTTTGTTTCTCGATAGTAACAGTTGCAACTGTAGTTTCAATGAATTGAAATAACATTTCAACGGTTCGGCCACGAAATGTGTATTTGCTTGGTTTAAACTGGGTTCATTGCTCTCTATAACAAATAATAGCATTGTGCATTGTCTGTGAACAGTACTGTATCTAGGAGTCTTTGACCTAAAGTAATTTCAAGCTGACATCGTCTGCCTCATCATTTAACCAACTATGTTGGGGTCGGCCACCAGTCTAACCTGATGCAGCTGAATACCAGTATTTTACATGGAGCGACTGCTTATCTGACCACAGCCCAGTTAATGGGTAGCACGGTACTCCTTGGTAGGACTGGTTGTCAGACTTTCGGGATTTTGCATAAATAGTATATGTACTCGTATAAATGGTTGCCCCAAAAATATTTTGGGTCTTTAACACTCGTTATGGATTCTCTGTGGTCTGAAATTAAGACTTATTATTTTACAAGACATATATAACAATACTACCGTACCATCTCGACAGTTAGGCAGAGGTGTACTTATAGTACATCTACACTTGACCAGCACCCTAATGGCGTGCTTAACACACTTTCAATCAAAATCTGAATGATTTTGAAGGATATTACTAATCCATTGCTCCATATGTTCGAAAAATTTGCCTGCTCAACAACATAAATAACGCAATGAATGTAGTTGAACTGTCAAAATTAAAGCCATTACTACTGTAAGTGTGTTACGCAATTACCCCGATGTTATATTATGTTTATTCATGTTTGTTTATATAACAATACCCTCAACTATACAGGTTCCCTAACCATTAATGATGTTTAACTTTCAAGACAAGCTAGAAGAGTTAATGGAACTTGCCGAAATACCGACAATTAATTAAGTTAGATAAGAAAGTCATTACCGTGAACAAAACGGAGGCTGAGACGGTCCAGATGAGTGCGTCGCGAGATAAAACTTTTGAGTTACTTCGCCGGCCAGAATTGAGTTATCGTAGATCAGTTCGCCTTGTTTTTTTATGGTTGGCTGAAATATTGTTTTGGATTACTTTTGAATGGTCTGGAAATAATTTTCAGAAGGCATTTTCTAAAGGCGTTAAAGTTATAAATATCTGGTACCTACGCTTCAAACTGTCACTATCATTATTATATTATTAAAAACTAGGAAGTTTGTGTGCGCCACTTCTTCCCAGCTAAAGCACTATGAGGTGGTGATGGGCGGGCGCGCTGGAGTAGGTACTGTCTTATGTAATTTTGGCGTTCAAAAAGCTCTGATTCTAGCCAAATTTTATATCCTTTTTCCTCATAACGATGAGCGAACGCTTTCACTACTGGTGATCGTGTCACGAAAATGTTAAGGCGCTACCCAAGCAGAGACACCGTAAAACCTCCACTTTTTCGTGGCACTGTTAGCCGTAATGCTACATAACAAGCCCAAAAAATACAGTGTAGTCAAGGGTATAAAAATGATATAAAAGCTTGAAAAAAAAATCGCAAAATAGACCCCGAAAAATCTTTCGTCTCGAAATGCTCAATATTTTGAGAAAATTGTTTTGTGTTCTTAGCTGTCATTAGTAAATTGGCGCTATTTTGAATACTGTAAGTTGTACGAACACAAATTGTTCCAATTTTATTGGCGGACATGAGATTCAACCAAAATCAAACGCATCGCCATTTTCATCCGTATTTCCATACTGCGATGCATTACTATCGCTTCACCTCCTTCCTTACCTAAACATTTGCTTATTACTGCGCCTTAACTCGGAAAAGGAAACTATATTTCCCTTTATCTCTGAAAATAAAAACCATGAAGTGCTGACACATAAAATGTCCTATATTTGTTGGTAGCCGTTTGTGATGTTCCATGAAGTCCCGATAAAAAGGACAAACCAAGCTGAATAACCGTTTCCCATTACTGCCATACTGCGAGAATTGTTGAGTTGCTGAGATGTTACAAATTAGACCGAAATACCCTAGTTAAGTTAGCTCAATGCACAGCTAACTTAATGGAGAATCCTATCCAGACTCGTAAATATTCAAATCAACTAAACTTTATTTCAAACAGCTTTTGTTCAGAATTGTTGAAATTCCAAGTGATTAACCTAATGCATTTCCGGAAAACGCGCTTTTTTCATCGAAATTTCGGACACAGTTGACACTACAAAACACAGTGTTCGATTACCCTGAAGTGGAAACTTAGACAGTGTGAATTCCAGGGCAGTTGGAAAGCTACATGAGTGTGTTATTTGGCGTGGAGCCAGGTCTGGGAGAATTAGGGCGAGGCATAATGCGGGTATGACGCAAGGGGGTCTTTGCACCCCCTCGTAGCTTTGTGACAGACGGATAGACAAAGGTGGCGGGACAAAAGGTTACTCGTTAAATATTGGAACGATTCTCGAATGTCACGGGTCTTTGTGTCCTGTTTGTCTAGTTGCTGTTTGCTAGCGTTGGTGTCGTCAAAGATGGTCCCGATTTTTTGTGTAGAAAGAGTCAATAAAGTATCGGAAAATTAATTCGCAGAAGCATGTCAAGCTTTCTCATCAGTTTTTGTTTTTCAGTAAAAAAAGACTATTAATAAGTCCATACTTAGGGCTAATTTAACCAACGCCTATAGTTATATTAACCGAAGAATGATTATTAAATTTTGACAGTTTTCTATAGGTACTACAAATAGTCAAGTTTAGCACCACTCCATCAGCTTTATTAAGGCACTAGAAATAGTCCATCCATATCCATTTACATTTAATTTGTTAACCAAAACGCTAAATGAAATAACCAATGAATATGTAATACCGAATGACGTCACCGCAGGATCTCCAAAGCTTTTTCGTTTTATCCACAGGTTTTCATTTACAATAGAATATTGTTTCATTGTCATATCCAGCGGTAAAAGTCATCTTTTTTCGCAGAAAGGCTAGCCTCGAGGCGTAACCATTGATCGGATTAGACTTGGAACTCTGTGAATTTTCTGATTCCTTTTTTAAAAGATGTAGAAATGGATTTCTATTTTAGTTTAGTGATATCTGTATTTGAAGTTCGGACGTTTTATTCTGAGATTTATAAGCACTAGGATTTAAATTTCCATATTTTACGTGTGCAGCTTCATTAAACTTTGTCATTTCGGCGATTATGGAGACAGCTTTCGCTTGATTCACGATATTAGTTTAGGGCTAGAATATACATTGATTTTGATTAATTCATGGATTATTTCAATCCGATTTTGGGTAGGTATACATCAAGCAATTATATTGTATTCAACCGGAAACATATAATTTCTGTCCATCTTATTTCCCTAAAATCTACCCCATTTTCGACGAACCAGGTTACCCGTTAATCTATTTAATTATCAACTCTACAGGGGTCCCACATAGCTAACAAACCGCGCCAAGAAGCCAGAGTGCGTACTCTAGGTAGAGAAATTTTCAGTTTTGGGCCCTCTAATTGAGTTTGATCAGGTACCCGAGAGCCTCCGCAAGCACCTTACAGTTTATCATAGATAATGATGGTTATCAATTAATGCAATTAACTATTACAACATATCATAACATCACGCCAGTAAACCCCGAAAGGAAAGGCAGAGGTGTACCTATAGTACACCCACATTTCGCCAGTTATGTTTAAGTCCCATGTAATAGGGGGCGAGCCTATTGCCATCAACCGGGCACGACTCAACTTTATCTAATTCAATTCATTATTATCTAGTAAATAATGGTGCTGGAAGCTTTTAGTGGATTTGAGGCAGTTGTGTTGTTGGGAGGCCGTCACCTCCTTCTGCGAAGCAGTAATACTCGCGAAAGAGGAGGCGGAACGCGTGAGGGAGAGGCAAAATTCGCGCCCTCACGCCCCTAGCCGCCGCAGAAGGAGACGCCCTGGGCGTCGGGCATTCATAGCCGATTCAAGGCCACCGTGAGCAATGGGTAGCTCGTCGTTTGGTAAAGACCAGCAGGGCTAACATGACAAGCACGAGAAAGCTCTTTAACTCGTTTTGTCGAAATTTGTCTACAATTCTGACGTCATTCTAATCCCTAACATGACCGTAAACGACGAGATATCTCGAAAAAGGCACTTTGACACTTCTATATCTCGCGACGAGAAACCGATGTTGCAAGTTATTAAAAACAAATTATTTTTATGATAGCAACATCGGCTTGAGATTCCGTTTCATTCATTCAATGGTGCCGATTTTCTTTTCACAAATGCCTCTAAACTAGACTAAAAATCACCAAAATTTAGATTATTCCTGTCAACCGACGATTTTCCATTCTGAAATAGACTAAAGTGACACAACTTAACTATATTTTAGTTTGACGGCACTGAGCTATTAATTTAGTGAAAATGGCAATTTTGCTATTCAGAATTTTACGTTCTTCACCTAAAATGTTGATTGTATAAGTATTTAATCGCGATTAAAAAATGAACTAAAATTCACACCAACACCTCGAAGGTGCAAAAACAATACTGGCTTTTTTTCTTTTGTCTTGTTTAAATCTCGAAAACGGTGTGTCCTATCGCAAAAATAATGAAAATTTCGACCCCCTTTATGATACCCATAAACCCCTAACACTCAACATGTAGGTAATATTTTTTCATATTTTCCATACAAAAAACGAAAAATTCCATATAAAACACGTCGTTCCAGTGTAAATAGTAGTTTAAAACTAAGTATTTTCATTATTAATATATTTTAAAATAAAATGATGACTAAAATAAGTACAATTAAGAAACTGCCATGTTATTTTGGAGTTTTTTTTGTATCATAATTTTGTCTACTCTTCTCGTCGTCATAATCGACGACGAGTAAATACGACTAAATGATAGAAAAATCGGAGATTATCTCGTGTTGAATTGTCAAAAGTCGAGATAACTAAGGTGCCATGTTAGGGTTTGTCGAGAAAACATCAATTTTGACAGGAGGAGTCGACTATTTTGTATGGAAGTGCTGTCAGAAAACGAGAAAGTGACCGAAATAGACAAAAATTACTCACGCGAGAGCGAGTAATTGTCGCGTGTGTCATGTTAGGCCTGCCGGCCCGGGTCGACGGCGCGTTGTGTTCCACGCGCGCCTCAAAGAGATGTCAGCAAGTGAAGGGGATCGATGGGACCATTGCCTGCCGGGGTTGCGGGAAAGTCCGAAAGGGATACCGTGGCCCTCTGGCATTGCACGGGCAACAGAAGGAACACGGGTGGGTTTTAGTCAGTAAGAGTCTGATACGCTCTCCCGCTCCACCCAGAGCGGGAGAAGTCATTTGATGATTTCCCACCCAAAAAAAAAAAGGCAGTCGTGTTGTTGTGTTTATTTAAAATAAAAACCTCTGCAATTTACTGGGAGCAGATGTTTTAGCCGACCTCATAGATGAGATTGAAAACCGAACAAAACCTAGTTTTGAAAATATTATTGACATGTAAGTGTTTGTATAAACCTACTTAAACACCATTTATCATTTAAAATAGTCTTCTGACGGATTTTGTGATGTAAAGTCTGTTACTATTGTGATGTAAAGTTATACTCAGTTTTGACTGAATAAGGTTCTGAATATGACAGTAAGAAAGCTTTCAACTAAAGGCACATACCAACAACACACATACGTACCTCGAATTCAAAGAGAACCTCCTCGTCTTTGTCATAAAATATGGAATATAAAATTCCCCAGATATATTAACAAGACTAAGGCTCTCGAGTAGAATGTCGCGCATCTACAATCTACATACCGACTCACAATGCCCGAGGTAACGTTATTCCTATATATCAATAGGTACTCCCCAGCGTATTCTACTATATTCAAGTACCGGCGAGCCACCCTGCTTTGAAAAGTTTTTACGGCTTAACAAAACGTTGAGATTTCGTTATTGTTATGCAAGTAGATAGACGACACGACACGGCAGTAAATTGAACCTCGTACTTAAATCTAATGATGTTCCCAGTCTGTATACAAAAATTCAACCGACTATATCCCATAGTTTAGTCACTATAGCTGGTCAAAGCCTATAGTCACTACTATTTGGTTTGTTAAAAATCACGTTTTCAATTTGGAAGTTAAAACTTATTTGATAGTTCCAAAATACTGCTATACATTAAGAGCGTTTATCCTAAAAGTTGGCAACATCGCAAATAGCTGTCAAATATTTACCTGTGCAATGAAACCAATATTTATTTTTAGATGTAAAAAAGACTATTTGGAAACTTTCCAAATGCCCTTTTTACACCTAAAACGGTTACAACATCAAATTCAGTGTTATAATTGCTATTCATTGTTATTATTCTAGTTCGCTAGTTAGCTATATTTCATATTTCCAAACAGTAATATTGTCAAATTAATCAAAACAGCGAAATATTTGACATCTATTACGACTGCCCACTTTCAGAATAAACGCTCATAATACTGCCAGTGTTTTCATTAATTGTCGTATTGTCGTCTCCACACTGTATACATAGATCTCCAGGAATAAATTATCGAAATGATGGTGAAGACCGCATCAAAATCCGTTGCGTAGTTCAGAAGAACAACGCGGTCACGCAGAGAGACACGAAAAACGAATTAGTTTTACTCAATTCTCAATCATTTATTGCATTCCACAATGTATATGCTTAGGTGGTAAGTAAACATTTGTTGTAACAATCGTGGACCCTGTCGGGAATAGCAAAAGAAATATTTGAAGGAAGAAGACTTATTAGGTATACATGCAACTAACTTATTCTAAGGTAACATTTTATTAATTATTAATTTAATTTAAATAAAAATAATTATTAATTTATATTATCATGTCAGTTCTATAAACTTTTCAATTAAATATTAATTTATGACATTTGTAAAAACAGCAATCTTTTTCTCATTTCTGAGTACTTACCTCGGGTAGTTTGTTATATATTTTTATCGACATATCCAGTGGACTAGATGAGTGCATTTTAAAACGGGATATCGGTAGGTTTAATCGTGTTTTGTGTCGGAGTGTGTATCTTGCTTGTATGTCTTCTCGTTGATGTAAAAGTCTTGGTGTGTGTGATTTTATAATATACATATACTTACATGTAGATATTCCTCCCGTTAGAGAAATATCGACAAGTGTCTAGAACGTTCTCGAACAGCCGTGATTTTTAGACCGTGAAACAATTGACGTAAGCAATAGTGACGTAATGCGGATGGGAAGTTTCTGTTACAACACATGTTGTTCCAAGGAGATAGAATCGATGGTTATGCAACACAGAACCCTTGGATGAAGCTGTGAATACTGTTAGATCGTTTTGTAAATGAAGGCATGGATAATGCAGGAATTATTCGTGCCTTCATTTAGTGTAGATTGCCGTCAAACGGAGCAGTGCTGAGATGATTGTATTATCTTCGTAGAAACTTGACCTTTTCAGAATAGACGAGGAAGGGAGTAGGATTCTCGGGGCAACCCGGTTTCTGGATTTGAGCCCAGGCGATGGGCTTTCCCGCTATTACATGGGACTTAAACCTAACTAGCTACATAAGGGGGATACAAGCGTGATTATTTTGCTGTTGTGGGTTGTCTTGATAGAACAAGTTAATGCTGATAACTTTGAAAAGGTCAATGCTCGGAGTGAAGTGACAAGCACTACCTGGCTTGTAATAGTTGTAAAATAAACTATTGACGGAATCTGGTATCGAAGTATTTTCAAAATTAGAGACAATACGACAGTACGGATTTCTTCGACGAAAAGAATAATTAATCGAAGCCATTATCTAGCTTGTACAGTGTGGCTGGTACATCGATGCGCTAACTGTTACCTGTTACTGTTTTTACCGCGAAGGTATTGCACATTTTTATGAAACAGCAATTTTTTTGATAACTGACGAACCCTTTCTACGGGCTAGAATCATGGTTACATTTTGCGCGTCCATTTCTCTGCCACCCTGTAGATAGGATAGACTTCGATTAAATATTCTTTCTTTTCCTCGAAGAAAGTATGATGAAGAGAAGAGAATTATGAGGGTATGATGTCGTATTGTCTCTAATTTTGGTATCGATAAGAACCCGAGGCATAATTTATCATATGGATAGGTCTTGTCTTCAACCAGGCCGATAACCCTGTCTCTACTGACGGAAATTCGGGTAAAAATAATGGCCTTAGGTACGTTCGATATGAATCATGTAATTTCCTTTGCTTTAAGTTAGGCTTACCATTCATCTTGCGGTCTTTAAACAACCAGGATCTGTGTCGACCAGTACCTATCGCTACCCTTGTGATTGCGTGTGACTATTTCTGTTCTGTGTTCTTCATTAAGTGTGTTAGGGGCTCGCTTAATAATAACAGCCGTGTGGGTTGATCGAAGTTTCAGCTACGCTTGTCGCAGTCGGTTCGTGGTTGGGTGACCATCTATTTTATATCGAGACCCCTCCGGGCCTCGGATAGCACGGTATGCCGTTGGTCCCGGCTGTCATTCGTAGATCTATGAAAGTCGTAACGGGTCGTCAGAAGCCCAGTCTTACTAAGGGGTATCGTGTTACCCAGTAACTGGGTTGTGGAGGTCAGATAGGCAGTCTCTCCATGTAAAATATTGGTATTAAGCTGCATCCGGTTAGACTGGAAGCCGACCCCTATATAGTTGGGAAAATGCTAGGCAGATTGATTGTTCGTCATTATAGTTTTGTTTTAAGTACCATTTATTCGGGTTAACTTATCTTTTTTATATTATCGTGTTTCTCTGACAATATACCAATATTTTTTTCTTTATTTCTTTCATCCTATCCCTGAATTAATTTACCAGGTAAGCAGCGCTTTCAGAAGTGATAGATCTCGATGACCTCAATTGACTGATGAAAAATAGTTATTTGTGCAACAAGAGAGCAAAGTCGTTTTTTGCTGCGAGTGTTGATTCAAAGACACGAGATGCAAATAAAAAAATACTGTTTTGTAATGTTACTGCAGTACCATATGCCCATTTTCCCCAGATTTTCGGATCGAACAAGGTTTTTTTTTTCATAAGCTTCATCACCTCGTATTTTGCAGCCACCTTCTTGGATTTATATTTTGACCTCACTGTCGACTTTAGCACCCTCGAAAACTATGAAAACGACACCCATGACGAAAAATTTTAAAATTTTCGCAGCGGCCATCTTGGATTTACATTTTGACTTCACTATCGGCTTTAGCAACCTTGAAAACCATAGAAACGATACCCATGAAGATGAATTTGAAAATTTTCGCAGCCGCTATCTTGGATTTACATTTTGACCTCAGCATCGGCTTTGCCACCCTTGAAAACTATGAAAACGACACCCATTATGAAAAACGTGAAAATTTTGACAACCGCCATCTTGGATTTTCATTTCGACCAAATTCACACTTACTATCTCTCTCTTTCTCTTTGAATTAGAAGAAGACAGTCGCAAGCGCCTTTTCACGTGACGATATCTGCCACTGCACTCTTACCGCAAGTCGCTTAAGAACTTCGTTCCAAAAATTTAATAAAACAGAATTTAAATAAAACCATATCAGATGATTTGCAATTTTAATCTTCTACGTATATCCGAACGTTTTATTGTTTGTTTCTTTTTTGGGCCTATCTACCTAATATGGAATTTTGAAATCGAACTTCGAATCGATTTGTTTCTATCTCTCGCTTTTTTCGTATCGAAGTGAAAGTGACAAAACTAATTGAAGTTCAAATCTTTAGAATTTTGTGAGTAGACCCAACACTGCTTTCGGCATTTAAAAAAAATAATTAAAAAGTTTGTTTGTCTCACGCTCGCAGCAAAATCTAATTTTGCTCACTGTTTTTTGACAGCAAAACCTGCTTGTTTGAGGTGCTGAGGTGAAAATGTTATTCCTTTAGAGAACATTTGAGTAAAGTTTTACAAACAAAGCTTTCCAAATTATACTGCCGATTTCCCGAAATCTATTTAGACTTTCAGGATAAACGCTTTTTCCCTCTATAGTAGATCATGGTAACCGATATCCAATGAATAAAATTCAATATATTTATCGTGCCGTGTTCCTACCCCTACCGGTGGTATCACGTAACCTTTTTTTGACCCTTGTCACCCTCTACCTCTCAATATCGTTTTTTTATGGGCTTTTCTGGTGTGGATATATTTTACCTGTGCTTTGACTTTTGCCTTAGACTGGAAGTTAACCGCTGTTAAATGGATGTTGTCGACCTTATTTGGGGTGCGCCGGCCATTTTGTTTTACGGAATTACTGTTTGGCAGGAGCAATTGCTTCTGAATTGGTATTGTTAGGAAACTGGAAATGGTTTACAAGATCTAAATCAAAACTAGTATATTATAAAGGATATGTTTCTACCACGCGGACGAAGACGCGGGGAAATGCTTGTTATATAATAACATTGTGATCTAAATAAAGAAGTAGAAGTATACATTTTGCTGCTTTTTCTTGCTTCCTTTTTCATGTAACTTCAGGATTATCTTAGGACTACGTAGAAAAACACGGAATATTAGAATATTCCCATTGCGCTCACTAGGGCAGAAGCCCCAAGAGTGTCCCTTTGAACTTCCAAATGTTATTTTTAAGATTAGGAGCGGTTTCAACCTTTGATCTCTACTGAGAAATCTAAAGGTAGGTACACTTACGGAATAAATACGGACAAAAGGAATTGGATGGTTGAAGTAAAATCCGTTTTTCTTTTTCCTTACTTGCGGATTACCGGAGTAACTGTACCGCATTAAGTGTATTTACTTACATATAATTTTGAAATCTTTGACTTAAATAAATGCTGGCCTTTTGAAAACCGCCTTTTTAGATTTCGTCCGTAAAGAGCTTCTTACTTCCCAAGTAGCTGGTCATAGAAAAGGGGAATTTTGCAGTCCCATCCCGGACTTAGATATATAAATAAAGAAGGGTTAACTTTGAGCACCGATGACGCAGGATTGCCAGAAGCCAACCAGTGTTATTATAAAATAGACTCAGGTTAAAATTAGAAAATAAAAAAATAACTAAGTTTTGCAAACTGTATCTTGCGTGCCTCATTTTTTTTAAATGGTTAAAATAAAAATAGTTTTAAAGTTATTTGAGAAAATTGATGAAAATTGATCCTTCCCTTAGGTATCTCCGAAACTAATGAGACTAAATAAAATAAAAATAAAAACAGAAAATTGTTCTATACTTATCTATAGATTATAGGAAAACCTATAAAAATCTATGGTCTTAAAATAACAAGGTAAATCTCTCAATGCTGTGCGTACAAACTTAAATTGCGATTGGAATGTATGGGGAGCATGTTTTTCAACTACAATGTTAAGTTTGTTCTTGGGATTAATTCATTGCGACTACGGAACCCTTCATTGTGAGTGGTCCGACACGTACTTGGCCGGTTTTTTGTAACTATTTCTATTTTACGCATTGCGGCACCTATAAAAGTCGTTTAGTAGATGGGCTTACACAAACTGTGATAACTGTGATAGAGATAACTGTTTCTACGCGTGCTTATAAATCTTTACTTCATGCCCCATATAGCTTCAGAGCTTTAACGTTTAACTTTGTAAAAGGATCCATTTTCTTTTTTTATCTAGACATATAATGTACCGTCATCAAATTATTTGAGACTATTAGAGATACCTTTGGCATCCAGAACATATTATTCTACACACAATCCAAAATTAGATATAACTATGTAATTAATTATTAGCAAGCCCTAACCGAGGCATTATCGATTGTCTACCCCAGCTTAGCTTCAACACGAGATACATACCCAGACAAGATCTGTCACAGAATAGATTACGAGTCTACCGATCGATCTCCCCGGATTAGCGGCCGTATGATGGATCAGGTGTTAGGCTGTGGCGCATTGCGGGGTTGGTGACAAGGAGATGTACGACTCTCTTGACCCTAAAGGCCTATTTTTTTAAGGGGAAAACGTCACCGAAAAAAATATGATGAATCTGAACTGTAACGACTTCTTTTGCGAAAGATCGCCTTTACGCCTTTACGAAAAATATAGCGGTAGCAAAAGTGTTAATTGTGATGGATTTTCATTGTAAAATGGTTTTATTATCAAGCACATAATAAAAACACAATGCTACAAAATTTCAAGAGCAAAAAATTCACTTATAATAAAATTTTAAACTACAGCGTTTCGACCTTTGCCTCTCAATGAATATTTATTTAATTTTTCGGTCCATCTCGCGCCAATGCACTAGCCTTTGTACCAGGCTATCAGAACGGGACAGAGCAAATAGCTTTTAGCCGTCGAAGGTCCCGATTTAGCTTTTGACCTTGTTTTTAAATGGTCCTCCGTAGTATTAAAGTTGGGTGGAGAGTACTCCGAGATTTAGAGAATATGCGACCTAGATACATAATGGATAGAATGGAGAGAGAATCGATTTTGCTGGAGCACCTAAAAGGCGTCTAGTTTTATTTTCGCGGCGGCTAAATGGAATAAGTGCATGTATTTTCTCAGTATCTAGCTGGTTTTTGAAAGTTGTTATAGGAGCTTGTTGTATTTGGTTTGCTTTTACCGTTTGTGGTAGAATAGATTTTTGAATACAGTTGATTCGTAGGTTTGTTTTTGCAAAGCGTAAGCCAAATTGAAGCTCTGTTTCAGGCAACGTGTTGTAGGAAGGTAAGTAGGAATAAGGAGGGTAAGTAGGTATATAAGCCGGCGTACCTATTCAGTAAAAAAATCACTGTGAAAGCGTGCTTGGTGGTGAAGTGAGCTTGAAGTAAGCTGTCATTCGACCTTGATGCTAGAGATTGACAATATACAGCTTAGCAATATACAGTTTAGTCCCCAGTAGCAGTATTTTTGCTTATGAGTGAGGCGTTTGATATGGTATGTCATGAAACCTTATTGCGTAAACTTGAGCAATATGGTATACGAGGCGTTGCTTATAGTTGGTTCGTAAGCTACTTAAGAGGCCGACAACAATGCCCGGTGATTAAAAAAAATGCGTTTCGAAACTAACATCCGGAAAACCATTAGGTCACCGTACTTAGCGAACTACTGTGGTGTATCACAAAGAAGTGTCCTTGGCCCCTTATTGTTTATAATGTATATAAAAGAACTGCCCAACTTCACGAAGCAATAATTATACTATATTGTTTGCAGATGATACTACCGTGTTGACAAAAGAGAAAACTCTAGATAACAGTAAAATAGTTACGAATAAAGCATTGACAGATTTAATGGCTATAATAGGAGTAACTTAAAAATAAAAATAAATAAAACTAAATTTATAACATTATTGCCGTATAATAACCACAAAAAAATAGGAAATGAAATTAAATGAAGTTTAAAATACAATAATAATGACACAGAAGAAGTTAATAATATAATTTTTTTAGGAGTAGTTATGGAAAGACATTGTAATTGGAAAGCTCAAGTAGATAATATATGTAAGAAAATAAACAAATTCGTATTTGCACTTAGGAGGATCAAAAATGTAACAGGCATTCAAACATCATTTTTCAACCGACTTCAAAAAGGAGGAGGGAGGAGGTTCTCAATTCGGTTGTATGTTCTTTTTTTATGTTAATTTTTTTGTTTGGTAGGGCATACTTCAGAAGTGGTCGCATATAAATTTGGTCAAGATCTGATGAGGGGTTTTTGAGTTAGCTTATTGAAGCTAACTCAAAAACCCCTCATCAGATACGTATTTTTCCCACCTAGTATATGTGGATGATATTCTAATAGTTCCTGTCACTGTAATTTACATAGCAGGTAGTGGTATTCAAATTTTTGTAGGTGTTTTGTGTAGGTACCACAACTAAAAAGTGAAAAATAAATACTTTTTCACAAAAAATAAAACCGACTTCTTAAAAAAAAAAAACACTACAAAGTGAAAAATAACTTTGATTTCGGAAGTCGGTGGCAAAAAAATGAAAATAAAAAACCAAAGACACCGACTTCCGACAAGCACAGACGGGATGAAAAGTGCAGGAAAGTTTGCTAATTGAATGTTATCTCAAAAGTGTGTCTTTTGAGATAACATTCAATTAGCAAACTTTCCTGCACTTTTCATCCCGCCTGTGCTTATAAATTCACAGTATTTATTCGACACAGACTTTCGAACAGCACTTTGTGAAATTGTTCGACGTCTGCTCCCTAGTTGCAAACCATTATCTGCCTAGTTAATGATTGTGTTGTCTTGCTGAACTATGAACGTGTCGGGAAATTGGAAGTGCAAACTGTAATCCAATCGAAAGGGGTGGAATTCGGGATGCAAGCGTTTTGGATTCAGATGTGCTAGCTTTTTCAAAACTTTGTCCAAAAGGGTGCATCAATAATAATAATAAATCGTTTATTTATAAAAAAGGGGCACATTTACAATAAGTAACTTAATAATTCAAGTAGAGCACATTTGCTTAATTGCCTGAACTAGGTTGAACCTGTGCTTCAGGCTAGGAAGTGTGTTGTGCTCTGTAGCCACGCCACCGTATATTTATTAATTATGATTTATCCCATTTTTATGTACGGCTGACGGTCATGACGTACATGCATTGTTTGTGAATGTACGACTTTTAATTTACAAGAAAAATGTAAATTAATGTGGCGTTGCTGCGGAAAATTCTCTGTAGCCACGCCACCTGTAATCAACAATTGTAGATACAATTTCAGCTATTTCTCTGAAGTTATATAATGTACGAACGCTCTGTATTATGTACACGTGATAAGTATGAAAAAATATGTTAATTCTAAACTCATAAGTTGTCCCTTATAGTGTATTAAACTAATGTATTTTAGCGATTACTTCAGATTGACAGGAAAATTTAAACAAAACAGATTTCATAAATAGAAGTTATTTATTATAAATCCGTGCTATAAAAATGGTTACAAAATATTTTACTTTTATAATAATTAAAAAAAAATAAACAGAAAATCTCTCTCAAACAAAGAAAAATCTGTAAAAAAACATTATACCAGATTTACAGTGTATTTAAGTATCTAAATGTTATTATATTATTATAAATAAAATAAAAAGTCCGAGTTAAATAGATCCTGCAAATATATACAGGGTGGAAGGGACATCGACGCGAAAACTGATACCATGGATTCAGTAGGTACATGATTCTAAACCACACTGCGTTGAAAATTAATATAGACGGTTATTTAAAAAAAAAAACGCCGTAAAATGTATGGAACAGCTGATTTTTTTTAAATAACCGACGAAAAATTTCATCGCAGGGGTGTTCAGAATCCCGGGCGTCATCACTGCGTGGATCGCCCGGAGGACACGGTGGAGCATACGGTGGAGGTATGCCCGGCTTGGGCAGAGCACTGCCGCCGTGTCCTCGTGGAGGCGATCGGTGGCGGGGATCTCTCGCGTCCGGCCCTGGTCCAGGCCATGGTACGGAGCGCGAGGGCATGGGAGGCCGTCACCTTCTGCGAAGCAGTAATGCTCGCGAAGGAGGAGGCGGAGCGCGTGAGGGAGAGGCAATTTTCGCGCCCTCACGCCCCTAGCCGCCGCAGGAGGAGACGCCCTGGGCGTCGGGAATCAATCGCGCGCTTGCGGACGGTGAGCAATGGGTAGCTCGCCGTCCGGTAAGGACCAAGCCCGGGTCGACGGCGCGTTGTGTTCCACGCGCGCCTCAAAGAGTGTCAGCGAGTGAAGGGGTCCGATGAGACCATTGCCTGCCGGGGTTGCGGGAAAGTCCGAAAGGGATACCGTGACCCCCTAGCATTGCACAGGCAACAGAAGGAACACGGGTGGGTTTTAGTCAGTAAGAGTCTGACACGCCCTCCCGCTCCACCCAGAGCGGGAGACGTCATTTGATGATTTCCCACCCAAAAAAATAAAAAAAGGGCGTTCAGAATCATGTACTGTACTGAATCCATGGTATCAGTCTTCGCGTCGATGTCCCTTCCACCTTGTATATAAATGGGAACTAATGTTTGTATTTTTTATTAACGCGAATCACTTTAGTAATCATGTCATCATAACACTCCCATTCTGAATAAATTACGACGGTAACAATATGTTTTATAATTCAATTCAATTCAAAATATTTTATTTCACATAAACCTACATGGGCACTTATGAAACGTCAGAAACTAGGTGCACGGTTCCAATTGGTCGTTTCCTATGGAGAAGAGACCAATCCACCAATATAATGACCCAATCCTCCATTTCCATTCGATGTATATCCTATTAATGCTCCAAGTTAAAAAAAATTGTCAACAAATAACATTTCTGAAGGAACATCGTCCAGAGATACGAGTATACCTAGATAATTAAATCCAATTTAAAAAATATGAAATTACAAGCCCAATTATTATTTTTATTTTTTTTGGGTTGGAAATGATCGAATGATTTCTCCCGCTCTGGGTGGTGCGTGAGGGCGTGTCAGACTCTTACTGACTAAAACCCACCCGTGTTCCTTCGGTTGGCTTTACGTTGCCAGGGGCCACGGTATCCCTTTCGGACTTTCCCGCAACCTCGGCAAGCATCGGTCCCATCGGACCCCTTCACTCACTGACATCTCTTTGAGGCGCGCGTGGAACACCACGTGCCGTCGAACCGGGCCTGGTCCTTATTGGACGGCGAGCTACCCATTGCGGCCTGCGATTCCCGACGCCCAGGGCGTCTCCTCCTGCAGCGGCTAGGGGCGTGAGGGCGCGAATCCTCCCATGCCCTCTCGCTCCGTACCATGGCCGGACGCAAGAGATCCCCGCCACCGATCGCCTCCACGAGGACACGGAGGTGCTCTGCCCAAGCCGGGCAGACTTCCACCGTATGCTCCACCGTGTCTTCCGGGCGATCCACGCACTGATGACACCCAGGCGTTTTCTCCCGCCTTATCCGAAACAGGAACCTCCCGAAACAACCGTGTCCGGTGAGTACCTGCGTCAGGCGGAAGGTGAGGACGTTGTGGTGCCTCTGGGTTGCGACAATCGCACTCTCCATGACGCCATGAGATCCCGCCGGAGCTCTGTCCGCTGAGCCGCGATTTCTCGCGGCATCAGAGTTAAGCCCCGGCGTTTCGCCTCGACTCGAGTTTTGCCACCTATCTGGTGGCAAAACTCGAGTCGAGGCAATCGATTCCTCGACCTCCTTGCCGGATTGCCATGGTGGCAATCCGGCAAGGAGGCTCGGGAGCAGGCCGAGCTAGCCCGGGGAGACCGTGCGGTATCCCCGGACAAGCCGGGTGGCCATGACCCTCTGGGACGCGTTCAACCGGCCGGCTGGCCGCCGCCTCAACGAACGCGCCCACACCGGTGCCCCGACAAGGGTCATGGAATGCACGACCCCTGCGTATAGCCTCCGGCAGGAGGCGTTTGGACCCCTCGATTGGGCAGGAGCCGCTTCAAGGTAGCGCGGGCCCGCTCCAGTCTGGGAGCCAACCGTCGGAAATGCTCCACGATGTTCCACCTGTCGAGTACGAGTCCTAGGTACTTCATCGTCGACTTGACGCCAATGTGAACCCCTCCTACCGTTATTTGGGAACCCGACGGTGGCGCGTTCCGAGGACCATAAAACACATGGCCTCGGACTTGTGCAGGGTCACCTCGAGGGCCACGCGTGCCCCAAAGAGATGTCAGCGAGTGAAGGGGTCCGAAGGGACCGATGCTTGCCGAGGTTGCGGGAAAGTCCGAAAGGGATACCGTGGCCCCAGGCAACGTAAAAGCAACCGAAGGAACACGGGTGGGTTTTAGTCAGTAAGAGTCTGACACGCCCTCACGCTCCGCCCAGAGCGGGAGAAGTCATTCAATCATTTCCAACCCAAAAAAAAATGGGCTTGTAATGGAAAAGTATGTACAAATTATGTAATTTCGGACAATTTCATATTTTTTTAATTGGATTTAATTATATCTCTTTAATGTTACTTGTTGACAAACATTTTAAACTTGGAGCAGTAATAGGATATACTTCGAATGGAAATCGAGGATTGGGTCGTTATAAAATAGGAGTGATAAGATGACATGACTACTAGAGATTCGCGTTAGAAAAATACAAACATTAAATTGCCATTTATATATTTTCAAGATCTATTTAACTCGATTTTTTTTTTGAATTTACAATAATATAATAACATGTAGATACTTAAAATTCACTGTAAATCAGGTATAATGTATTTTTTACAGATTTTTCTTCGTTTGAGATATTTTGTTTAATTTTTTTAAATTATTATAAAAGTAAAATATTTTGTAACCATTTTTATAACACGGATTTATAATAAATAACTTCTATTTATGAAATCTGTTTTGTATAAATCTTGTCAATCTGAAGTGATCGCTAAAATACATTAGTTTACTACACTCTATCGGACCATTTGTGAGTTTAGAATAAAACTTTAGAAGTAACATATTTTTTCATACTTATCACGTGTACATAATACAGAGCGTTCGTACATTATATAACTTCAGAGAAATAGCTGAAATTGTATCTACAATTGTTGATTACAGGTGGCGTGGCTACAGAGAATTTTCCGCAGCAACGCCACATTAATTTACATTTTTCTTGTAAATTAAAAGTCGTACATTCACAAACAATGCATGTACGTCATGACCGTCAGCCGTACATAAAAATGGGATAAATCATAATTAAAAAATATACGGTGGCGTGGCTACAGAGCACAACACTAGGAAGTGCATAAATACTTTATGTAATAAATTAACAAGGAGTTTAAAGTATAAACTAAATTAAAATTAGGTCAATCAAAGTAAAATGGCATGTTAGCGATTCTATTTGCAGACAACAAGTAGATCTTCTGTCTGTGCATAATCAATGGTTGGTAATAATTGTGGTTATAAAAAATATTCAAGTATATTTTTTTTTACACCTGAAGTAATTTAATTTATCAATACTAAGTTTTCTATTCTTCTTCTTATCGTGTGGTTAGTGACTAACCTGGTGTCAGAGTTTTAAAGCCGCCCATGGGCCTCTGACTTGGCTTAGTTTTCTATTTAATCTATTGTACAGAAATGGGCCTAAGAATGTAAAAAATCTTTCTACAAAGACATGTTTTCAGGTTGCATTTGATGTGCATACTATATCATTCTCTCTTGTTAGTATTGTCAGCGGTGTAGGTAAGCATGGTGTGCTGTTTTAATACTAAGTGCATAATGAAAAGTTCTCGAACAGTCAGCACGTTGCAGGATTTATATAGCAGATCTGTGGGAAAGAAAAAGGGATGGAAGTTTGCTACCTTTAAAATTGATCTCTGAGCTCTTTCAAGAGGAAGTAGATTGGTGTTTGGTGCGCCACCCCATGAAGTGATGCAGTATTGAATTGTAGGTTGACATAGGGCCAAATAAACTTGTGTGATTAATTTTGAATCTGCAAATGTTCGCAATTTTTTTTAAACATTTATTAATTTGCGCACTCTTTTAACTAGACTTTCAATATGTTTTCTGAAAGACAGTGTGTCGTCCATTATTACCCCGAGGTATTTTATGCTGCTTGTTTTGAGGATAAAAGGGCAATTACACATGACTGAACGATTTCCACATTGGTGGGCATATATATGAGGGTTAGTAATGTAAAGTTGAGGCTTGCGCATGGAGAAGTGAATGTATTTTGTCTTGTCAGCATTTAAAGTAAACTGCTTTGTAGCCAATTAGTCACAGTATTAAAACCTAGCTGAGCAATTTCGAACAGTTCGCTACTGGTTTTAGCGGTAAATAATAACGCCGTGTCGTCGGCATAGGATATTATTTTGCCTTCTTTAATGTTCAGATTACACAAGTCATTAATATAAATCAGGAATAGCGTAGGGCCCAGAATACTTCCCTGGGGAACACCAATAACAGTACTTTTCTGCTCATCGCTCGTACTATTGTCTATTCTAACACATCGGTATCGGTCAACTAAGTAGTCAGTAGTAATTTGGCTCTAAACCAAATTGTGCAGGGGATAAGAAATTATTTTTTTCTAGATAGTTAACTAGTCTACTGTTTATAATTTTCTGATATTGAGGGGAGTGACGATATGGGCCTATAATTATTTACTAAGTCTTTACTACCAGATTTAAAAACAGGGATTACAACTGCATTTTTAAGACAGCAAGGGAGAATTCCTTTGGATATAAAGATTCGAAATATATGCGTTAAGGGAGGTCCTAAAATATGCTTAAAAAGTTTAAGGATCTTAAATTACTTATATCCAATTGCATAGTCATCTTTTAGTCCAGAAATAATTCTGGTTATTTCGTCTTCGTCAGTGTCCAGCATAGCAAAAGATTTCAGGTTACAGGTATTGCTTGCTTTTTGGAAAGGTGGTTGGTGTTTCGGAATCTGTTCAGCAAGAGTTTTCCCAATATTGACAAAGAAGTTATTAACGTTGTTAGCTGACAAGAGTGGTGAAGGATTAGTAAGCAGTAAATTCGAATTTGATTCACGCTGTTTAGACATATTGGTGACGTTTTTAATATGTTTCCAAAGTTGCTTACTATTGTTACCTGCCCTATTTAATTCATTTTTATCGTAATATTTTTTTAAATTCTTTAGGAGATTGTTGCAGAATTGTTGCATTGGGTGAGATGTGGCTTTGAACTAGGTCTTGTTATATTTGAGAGTACAATTAGTTCAGTATTGATATTATTTAGCATCATGAAATACTGCAAAAATCGAACATCGAAGGAACAAATAGTCACGCGAACTTTTTAAAATAACCGTTGACGAAAAAGTAGGTACTTATAATGTATTGCCAAACTCGTAAATGATACAGTTTCTAAAGTAATTACTTTCCCAGAGTTATCGATTGTTTGTAGAAGAACCGATTCGTCATGTTTTATATAAAAGCAAAATTTAGTATAAAAATGTGTGAACATTTTGGATGTATGCTGTTGTTTTATTAAATCATGAGTGATTTCCAATTGTTATTTTAATGGAGCTGAATTCGTTTCTTTACTACTAACGAGTGCTATGTTGCATATTGTATGGTAGATTGTATATTCTATACAACATGTAAACTCCGTCCGATCCGTGATGGTGTTGTTAGGTATCGTACCGAGAGTCTGTTTATGTGGCAATTTTCAGGAAAAAAGAAAACAAAAATTCGCCATTTTTTTTGAATGGGAAATTTTACCGGGTAGTTATTACATGGGGCGCGGGCGGCCATCGTTTAGCGGATGTCTAGTGTCATAACTTAGGGTAGAATGGGTACGATTGTGACAATTTTCATTTGTCGACCAATAATTTTGTTAGTGTGGCAGTTAGCTGTAAAAAAGATTATTTTTATTGTGAAGAGTACATTTGCCTACGTATAAATACTAAATTTGTATTTCTAAGTACTATGGTTAAACTCACAGGAGCAAGATAAAAAAAAAGAGAAAATTTCACAACCGACCACGGACCGGATAGGGTTTTTTTAAATATTGTATAATTGCTATTATGCATGTGGGTAAAGTTTAAGCGGTTTCATTCTCGGTTGCTCTAGTTTTGATCAAAATTCAAATTCAAAAGTCATTTACTCAAACTAGGCGGAGAATCAGCACTTTTCGAACGTCAAAATTACATAAGATAGTCCCCCAAGACGCCCGCCCACCCTTCACTACTTCCTAGTGCTTTAGCTGGGAAGAAGAAGTGGCGCAACAAACTTGCCAGCAGCACAGCTGCCTGTTCAGTTAGAAAAAAAATATTTTATATAATAGTATGCAAAGTAATTTACATTATGCATCACAACACATAATTTAAATTATAAATTAATAGCCATATGACAGCTAGCACACGCCAATATACCAACCAAAAATATCGAGAACTATCGAGAAATAAAAAATAAAGACTAAACGTAAACAATATCTAAATAAAAGCCTCCAACCATAAAGGGCCCGCTTACATATAGCTATAACTGGAAGTTATAATTGATAAACTAGGACCATCGAGGTAAAATAAATAATTGTCGAGGTAGCTAGCTACCCACATATTGCAATACAACTCATAAAAAACATTGTAATGAGTAGATTAGTTAAGTCGACAACAAATAAAATTAAAATGAATTGACTTATAAAGTAAAATTATATAGTGTTAACATTGTGAATATCACTGTTTTAGTACACTAAAAACAATGATATTCACAATATTAACAAGTGTATGTTTTGCCTAATATATAAGATGTTGGCGAAGAGTAATTGTGATGCCACTGTGAGGATACCGATATCTGTGCAAAAATCTCAGAGAAACTGGCACCTAGCTGGTAAATTGCTCGAACAGCTCGTTTTTGAAAGACAAACATATTTTGAATATCAGCAGCTTTGCCCCACAGCAGAATACCGTAGGACATAACGCTATTAAAATAACTAAAATAGACTAACCGAGCTGTATCAACGTCAGTGTATTGTCTTTCTTTCCTGACGGCGTAGGCGGCCGAACTGAGCCTTCCCGCTAGGCTCGATATATGTTGGCCCCTCTGAAGTTTGGCATCTACTGTTATGCCCAGAAAAACTGCCGAGTTTAATTTAAGTCCATTCTAGTTCTTAGTATATATCAATTTTTTTTTTTTTTTTTTGGGTGGGAAATCATCAAATGACTCCTCCCGCTCTGGGAGGAGCGGGAGGGCGTGTCAGACTCTTACTGACTAAAACCCACCCGTGTTCCTTCTGTTGCCCGTGCAATGCCAGAGGGCCACGGTATCCCTTTCGGACTTTCCCGCAACCCCGGCAGGCAATGGTCTCATAGGACCCCTTCACTCGCTGACACTCTTTGAGGCGCGCGTGGAACACAACGCGCCGTCGAGCTTGGTCGGGCTTGGTCCTTACCGGACGGCGAGCTATCCATTTCTCACCGTCCGCAAGCCCGCGCCTACGGTGGCCGGGAATCCGCGATCGATTCCCGACGCCCGGGGCGTCTCCTGCGGCGGCTAGGGGCGTGAGGG
Source organism: Xanthia togata (assembly GCA_963853775.1). Lineage (NCBI taxonomy): Eukaryota > Metazoa > Arthropoda > Insecta > Lepidoptera > Noctuidae > Xanthia > Xanthia togata. The sequence goes on along the minus strand of OY970811.1, from coordinate 1,586,034 downwards.
CGCGAAATTTGCCTTTCCCTCACGCGCTCCGCCTCCTCCTTCGCGAGCATTACTGCTTCGCAGAAGGAGGTGACGGCCTCCCATGCCCTCTCGCTCCGTACCATGGCCTGGACCAGGGCCGGACGCGAGAGATCCCCGCCACCGATCGCCTCCACGAGGACACGGCGGTGCTCTGCCCAAGCCGGGCATACCTCCACCGTATGCTCCACCGTGTCCTCCGGGCGATCCACGCAGTGATGACACCCGGGCGTTTCCTCCCGCCTTATCCGAAACAGGTACCTCCCGAAACAGCCGTGTCCGGTGAGGACCTGCGTCAGGCGGAAGGTGAGGACGCCGTGGCGCCTCTCCAGCCACTCCTCAAAGAGGGGACTTATCGCCGCAATAGTGGCGTGCCCAGCACTGGGTTGCGACAATCGCACTCTCCATGACGCCATGAGATCCCGTCGGAGCTCTGTCCGCTGTGCCGCGATTTCTCGCGGCATCGGAGTCAAGCCCCGGCGTTTCGCGTCCCCGCGCCACTCCCAAATATGCGCGAGGACTTTTGCCTCCAGATCCCATGGCGGCAATCCGGCAAGGAGGCTCGCCGCCTCACCGGAGACCGTGCGGTATCCCCGGACCAGCCGGGTGGCCATGACCCTCTGGGACGCGTTTAACCGGCGGGCAGGCCGCCGCCTCAACGAATGCGCCCACACCGGTGCCCCGTACTGGGCCATGGACCGCACGATCCCCGCGTATAGCCTCCGGCAGGAGGCGTTTGGACCCCCTAGATTGGGCAGGAGCCGCTTCAAGGCAGCCCCGGCCAAACGTCGGAAATGCTCCACGAAGTTCCACCGACTGTCGAGGACGAGTCCCAGGTACTTCATCGTCGACTCGACGCCGATGTGAACCCCTCCTACCGTTATTTGGGAACCCGACGGTGGCGCGTTCCGAGGACCATGAAAACACATGGCCTCAGACTTGTGCAAGGCCACCTCGAGTCCCAACTGCCGGATTCTGGCCACGATTGTCGCAACCCCGTGTGAGCTGTGCATACCTAACAATCAATTTCTTAATCAATGATGAAACTGACTCATTGGTTTCACGTGCTACCTTTCCCAAGGGAAACTGCTACTAAATATCTATACATTATGAATGGAAAGCAATTGTAGAACTTGGCACTGAGGTTTAATAATGATCTACGTGTGCCGAAACTAGGTACTGTACTTATTACATTTTAAGCCTCTATCCAATGAATGAAGCAATACATTCTAAAATTAGCTTCCTTCCCAAAAAGAGAAAATATAATATTCAACACAAATAAGATCCTTGTTTTCACATAAAAGACATTGTAAGTCTTTGTAGAAAGGAAATTACAATAACGCGTTTCCTCAATTTATGGGGCCTTTATTTTAATTTGTTTTATTAAGTTTTTAATGCTTCTAAGGCCCATCGTCCACGACGCTACTCAAAAGTAACATGTTACAAACTCAAATCACCAATGAGTGGTCCGTACACGACGCTACTTACTAATAGTGGCGCGAGCCTGGAGCGTTAAAAACATGAAAACCTCGGATTTCTGTTACAGTGAATGAAAAAAATCTTAATGGAATGATTAGCTAATAATATATAAAAAGTTTACCTATTAAAAAGTTGTGATCTTGATTTAAAAAAAAAGTTTTTTAATACAATTCCAGTTGTATAACATATTAAGGCTGTAGAATATTTTTGTATATCAAAATTAAGTTAACCTATCTATTTATATGAGACAGTAATCGAGAAAAAAAAGTTTATTAAGGAAAATTAAATGAAGAAGAAAATAATTAATAAAATATTAGTTCATTTAAACAATTTACATCGTTTTCTTTAACAAATATTTTCTTCGACTTCATTTATTTGAATTATAGGTGGAGTATTGAAAGAAATATTTCTATCTAGCGCCCTCATTTATTAATATAAGAAATAAAAAAAGGATTCAAAAGAAGCGTTACTGAAAGAGCTACAAAACTGCAAAAAAAAAAAAAAAATTTCAATGGTAAAAATTAAAAGTTAAAAAAAACATTGCAATTTATAGTATAAAAAACAAAATCCCATCTCGATTTAAAAATTCATTCACTGTAACAAAAATCCGAAGTCAAAAACCCCAGGCACTCCTATATAACGCGTTATTTACTAGTTTATGTTTGGTTGCGTCGTTAAGGTACGGACCGCAATTGAAATACTAGTGCGATGACATTCTGGCTACTAATTTGTTTTGATGTTTTTATTTAGCGTCGTGGACGATAGGCTTGAAAAGAACGAGGTAGCCTCGGGTTTACCTTTTTTAATATTGCTGTTTTGTCGTTGAGCCAGAATTTCCCTGGGGTGTTTACCTTAAAGTAGGGGCTCGGATTATAAAAAAATATTCGTAGAGAGATTCAGAAGTATTTACTGTACTATGATTTCAATTGAATATTTCCGTAGGGACATATTAGAAAGGCAGGGTCTATTTAAAAAAAAATGTCCTAATATAAGCTTTCTATAAAAACCTCATATTTTTTGCATCTGCCATTAACGATATCGTCCATAAGATAGGATTTCACTAAAGGATTCCTGGCAGACTTAACGGCCCCACGTCGGGCGCCAATTTAATAAATTCTAAATCTATCCCAATGCTAAGCCCATTCATTTCAATGTCTCGGCTAAACGGCTTAAAGTCTTAGCGGGCTCCGAGGCGCTCACGATAATACATTCTATTACCAACCTAGGCAGATAAAATGTAGCCAGCCCCAGGTGTTCGCTTCTACCTAGTTCAGGTTTTCCCGACTACCCACTTTTCTTAGAATATTTAACGCCAGACTGAGTTATATAAATCGTGGAAGTTCGGCTTCTAAAATGTTATAACTTGGTTTTGCGTGAAAAATATGATCGCAGATGATGTCAGATGAGCAGCCAAAGTAGAATATATTGAACTTGCTGTAAGTAAAATTGTGTATATATTATAGCAGTTTGACTGTATTCGTCGTTGATATTTTGCTCTATGCGTCTAGAAATAGATCTCTTTTATTTTCTGGTTATCGGTAAAGATGTTAAAAACCGTTAACAAAATGTTTATAATCCTCGTGTATAAATCAATGAAATAATGGTAGAGCAATTTCTCAAGCTATAAATTAAGTCTATAAGTAATTCTAAGCAAATTAAATGTATCGAAAAAGTTCTCCTGAACCCGTTAGGCATAATCACGAATTCGTTATGAAAAAATCATAACACTTACGACTTCAACGTTCCGGCCTCGGAATCGATTCGCGCGAAATTTCCCGATCATTTCAATAACTGACTTTATTCGAGTGTTTGGGTAATATCGTCGTCTTTTGGAGCTAAATTAAACCGGCTGTTTAATCGAAATTGGTGGTGTGGGCTTATCGTACCAACTTGATAATAATGACATGAAAATATAACTTCCATCCACGCGTCTGAATTTTTTAATACATTTGGGTTTGGAGCAAGAATAATAATTGCACGACTCATAATGCGAAGCATTAGAGAGTGCTTTAAAATAAATAAATCAAATAGAATTCATTTAATTCAGGCAAAACCCATATTGCAAAATCCTAGACGTGGAAATGTTAATAGATAAATATCATATGGATATCTTGTGTTTTTGTGAAACCTGGTTAAAACCAGATAGGATGTTGTTTAATGTAAATAATTTTTCAGTTGCCAGTGCGTACAACAGGTCTTCATTAGGGGGTGGTACCTTGATATTATGCAATAGTCATTTCAGATATAAGGAAAGGAAGGATATCACTGCTTGCTCTGTTGATCGCTTATGTGAGGTAGCATGTGCAGAGATTGAAGGCCATACTTTCTTATGTGTTTATAGACCACCAGCCTCAAACTTGTCATCATTTTTAATCATAATGGAAGATATACTAACTAAACTTTTTAGAGATAATAAAATAGTTTTTGTTTGTGGTGACCTAAATATTGATCTATTAGTAAATTCACCTGAAAAATGTAAGCTCATTTCATTGTTTAAATCTTTCAATTTAAAATGTATATTTAATGTAGCAACTAGAATAACTGCAACCTCAGCTACATGCATAGATAATGTATTTACTAATTGTAAAATAAAAGACTCGTCCCTAATTAGTGGCGTCAGGTCTGATCATACAGGTCAACTTGTAGCCTTTGAATCATATAAAAAGTTACTTTTAAATAAAACTATTCAGATAAGACCTCTTACTAAAAATAAATTGAAAATGTTTAATAATAATGTTCATAACAATCTTTCAACAGCTAGTTTTGATTCACAAGACCCCAATATAAACTACGGTACATTATTTTCTACATTATGCCAAGAATTCAATAAAGCATGTCCTGTACGAAAAGTAACAATAAATACTAAACCAAAATTTAACGAATGGGCCACTGCTGGCATTAGAAAAAGCAGAGATATTTTATATAATTTGTATAACGAAAAATCATTGACTTCTGATGAAGCTGTCCATAATTATGTAAGAAACTATTCAAAGATATTTAAAAGAGTCTGCGCCCAAGCTAAATCAAAATTATTAAGTAACAAAATTAGTATTTCTAATAATAAAATAAAAGCTGTGTGGCAGATAATTAACAAAGAAACTGGAAACACGAAACAGCGAGAACAGAATGAAGTGTCTTTAAAAATTGATAATGAAACCATTTCAGATAAGTTAAAAGTTGCTGAGACACTAGAAAATTTCTTTACCAACATCCCAATAGAAGTTACGAAATCTCTCTCCTCATCATCTATACTAGCTGAATCTCTTCTAAAAGAAAACTTCAGTAAGGACATTCCAAGTTTTGAATTCAAGCCTATTTCTATTGTCACAATTGAAAAAGCATTCAAAAGTCTTAACATAAAAAACACTGAAGACTTATGGGGCATTTCCGTTAAGGTCCTTGGAGATATCATTGACACAATTGCCCCTGTTCTAACAGGCATATTTAATCAATGTTTAGATAGCGGTACGTTTCCTGATTTAATGAAACATAGTAAAGTAGTACCAATTTTCAAATCGGGTAGTAAGAGTGATCCCTCTAATTATAGACCTATATCTGTGTTACCAGCATTGAGTAAAATATATGAAAAAATCATGCTGGACCAGATGCTGTCACATTTTAATTCAAATGGGATTTTACATAGTCACCAGTTTGGTTTCACGAAAGGTAGGTCGACAACTGACGCTGGAGTAAAACTCATCAGTCACATTTTGGAATCCTGGGAGAATTCCCGGGATGCAATTGGCATTTTCTGTGACCTCTCAAAAGCGTTTGACTGCGTTGACCATACTACACTGATCTGTAAATTACACCACTACGGAATTCGTGGACAAGCTGCTGACCTTGTTCTTTCTTATCTATCAAACAGGCAACAAAAAGTAAACGTTAATGGGGCGACGTCCTCGGGGTCTCTAGTTAAAATGGGCGTGCCTCAAGGTTCAATTCTTGGCCCTTTTTTATTTCTAGTCTATATAAATGACCTTCCTTATATGATGGCTAACTTATCGGATATAATTCTATTTGCTGACGATACTTCTCTAATTTTTAAAATAGATAGAAAAGATACAGATGTTTTACATGTCAACGATAGTCTAGCTGTTCTTTCGAAATGGTTCGCAGCTAATAATCTTTTACTGAATGCGAACAAAACTAAATGTATTAGATTCTCATTACCAAATGTACCTCAAGTTGGTCTAAATCTAAAACTTGATGGCAAACAACTAGATGCAATAACGGAAACTATATTTTTGGGAATTACTTTAGATTCAAAATTGCAATGGGGCGCCCACATTAGAACTCTTTCAGGTAGATTAAGTTCAGCTGCATATGCAGTAAGAAAAATAAGGCAGTTGACTGATATAGCCACAGCTAGGTTAGTATACTTTGCTTATTTCCACAGTATTATGTCTTATGCCATTCTGCTGTGGGGATCGGCAGCTGACGTAGATTCAATTTTCATCTTACAAAAGAGAGCAATCCGCGCTATCTATAAAATGGGTCCTCGCGAATCCCTTCGAAACAAATTCAAAGAAATAGATATACTGACTCTGCCTTCTCTTTATATCTTAGAAAGTATTTTGTATGTTCGCAAAAACTTAGGACTTTTCAAAATAAGAAGCGATTTCCATAATATAAATACACGTAGTAGACATGAAATCTTGATACCCAAATTTAGATTAACTAAAACAAGCAAGTCATTTCTTATAAACAGTATCCGCTTTTATAACAAGTTGCCTAAGTCGGTTACAGAACTTAGCGATGGGAAGTTCAAAACCCACATTAAACGCGTTCTTATCAAGAATGCATATTATAAAATTAAAGACTACGTTGAAGACAAGGAAGTTTGGCAATAATTCCTTCTGCACATGTGGCTTCCCTGGTAGCTCATTAACGGCAAATTGTATAAGTCTATTAACTGCTCCCAAATTACCATGTTTATATATATATATATATTTTTACATTTTTATTTTTACATTCTTCCTTGACATTTAAATCACGCTATTATTTGACATTATAATATACCTACAATTTAACTTTAAATCTTTATTAGTGGCTTTTGTGATCATGATAATTATTCAGAATTGTAATATCAATCACGTCATTTCGTTTTTAATACTTTTTTATTTTTAATAATTTATTTATTTTTATATAGATTATTTTCTATTTTGTGAATGTGAGAACGCTGTAGCCTTAGTGGATTTGCTGACCATAATTATTTTGTTAAGTACCTGGTACCTGTTGAAAGACCTACACTGTCCTCCCATACCTAATAACACTGTTATTTGAAAATATTGTAAAAACCAATTATTTTTAAAAGAGTAACCGTGGAGTTTCTTGCCGGCTCTTCTCCATAGGAAACGACCAATTGGAACCGTGCACCTAGCTTCTGACGTTTCATAAGTGCCCATGTAGGTTTATGTGAAATAAAATATTTTGAATTTTTTTTTTTTTTTTGATAATACAAATTATACGGGTCACAGAATCGAAATTAAAATTATATGTCAAATTTTAAGGGTCGTAGAATTAATATTAAATAAAAAAGCCATCGAACACATCGTTACACTCCTGCTAATACACAGAACCACAGAAATATACCATTGTATAGATCATTTCATGGATGTTAATTCTGTACTTTTCAAAAAATTATTTAATGCAGCAGAAACGAAAAAAAACTACAAAATAGTTTAAAAAAATCCCGTCAATCAAGTATGAAACCTGAAAACATTGAAGCTTGCGAAAAAATCTGTTAATTGAGACAATTTTTAGGGTTCCATACCTCGAAAGGAAAAAACGTAACCCTTATAGGATCACTTTTTTTTCCGTCCGTGTCTGTCTGTCAAGACTCTTTTTCTCAAGAACGCGTAGAGGTATCAAGCTGGAATTTATATCAAATACTCAGTTCTACTGTCGCTTAGAGCTGTGAAAAAATCAAACTTCTAAGACAACGCAATCAAAAGATACAGCCGTTTATGCCGCAAATTTTCGACACTCGCAAGGGAATCAAAACCTACAGAATACTTCCCGTGAACTCAGAATCTTGAAATTTGGTACGAAGCAACTTCTTATAGCACAGATAAAGGAAAAATTGCGAAAACCGTTTTTAGTTACATCATACAATAAAAATATTTATAATAATTTTAAACTTATCTACTGATTTGTACGGAACCCTCGGTGCGCGAGTCCGACTCGCACATGGCCGGTTTTTTTTTATAGATTCGTTTCAGCCATAGGAGGAACCCTATCGAAAATGGCACTTTAATTCAAAGTATTTTAATTATAATTAATAAAAACCTAACTAATATGATATCTATATCTATATATATTTCCAACTTCGACCCTCTTCCGTTGCCTAGCAACTAACAAAGTAAACCTAAATAGTCTTTGACAGTACATATAAAGATTGCGAGGTGAGAAATTTTCCCATATTGATGGATAACATTTTTGATTGAACGTTATGAGGCGTGCACTTTTGGATTTTCTAAATTAGTTGCTGTTTTTGATGGGCTCGTGAGTATTTTCTCATTCTATATGACTTGTTTAAAGAAATATTGGAATGGAGTAACATCGTTAGAGCTACTGCTTCACAATTGTGCAGTCAACTAAGAGATATTGGGTAATACATTCTGGAACCAACGAGCTGGAGACGGGTCACGACGTCACTGCTCCTGTGACTGTATTAGTTTCATAATATAGTCATGACATGAATATGGGAACAGAATCTTCTTCACCGCTGTCCGCTACGCCGTGATGTTTAACATTTGCCCAGTTTGGCGATTATGGCAAAATAACCCACACGACCGTTGATTTTCAAACGACTTCAAAAAAGTTCGCCTGTTCGATATTTTAGTCAATTGTGGACCATCTTATTGACACTGTTATTTAAATAGCAGGTAGTCATATTCGAATTTGTGTGGGGTAAGTACTATAGCAAAAAAAGTGAAAAATAAAAAATAATTACGAAAAAAAAAAACTGATAAAAAAGATTTTTGCTAGCTGACTTTAGAAACCATAAAACCACTTTAAAACCGATCTGACTTTGTCTTACCCAGAACAAATCGCCATGTATTTTCAGAACAAATATCACATTAATGAGTTCCAAATTGATTTCGTCACTCCTGGCAGTTGGGATCACAAAGTACCTCCATAAGGGAGGGTCGGCGGACTAACTTAGTCAATTATCGCCCTTCGTCTGTCGTCGGCAGAAATAAACGTCGTTACTCTGACTTTCAGAGGGATAGTAGGTATTAAACTCGCCCTATGTTAGAAAAGCGAAGCGAATTTACGCGACGCGACACAAAATGGCAGAGAGAATCGTTGTGTCAAAATGTTAAGTCGTTAATGTCGCTTATTGGTACTGGCACTGCTTTTATCGCATTATGGTACCCTTATCACCAATTTCTAGTAATAGGATAGAATAGTGTTATTGCGTTGTTATTGATTTTTGTGAAGTGAACAGCGCCTTGTGGGGTTTGGGAGCTGAATAAATATCGATAGTAAGGTTAAGTACACCTGTCCAATATTGACGAGGTGGTAGCAAAAATATTTTTTATTTTTTTGTGTTTGGCGAAAGCTCGCTATAGAAAATCACGCTATGATTCCTTTCTGTAGATTATACATCAAAAGTGTCTAGGCATCAAGTACGTTTTAGACTTTAGAGTATCGCCGCAATTGATGATTATTATTTTAACTTTTTTTGGATCTTTATTGATTATTTTTTAGTGAATTTCACTATTTGAATAAAGATATTCTAAAAAAAAAAAAAAAATAGAAAATCAACTGTCAATCGGATTCCTATAAATAAGCGACAGCCACAGTACGTTGAGCACTACACAGAGCGTCATAAGCCACCTCTAGACACGCTATCGTATCACGGGCAGCGTGGCCGAGCGACATGGACAGGATTGTTTCAGACGTGATCATCCCTTTGTGGAGCCGGTTGGGTTTTGACTAATGCACGACAATGCACACGGCTAGAGTCGTAACACGCACTCTTGCCGATGCTCGCATCAACGTCCTGCCGTGGCCTGCTCAATCACCAGACCTCAACCCAATTGAGCACGGTCCAAATAAGAGCTCTGTCGAGTATGGATGCCGTGCATACCCCACAATAACTTTTTGACTTGTTAGAAAGAACGTGGGCGGCCATTCTTCAAAGTGATTTTGATGAACAAATTTTAAGCATGCCAAATCTATGTGATTGTGTGGTCCGTGGCAATGGTGGAAACACAGATTAATATTATTTTTATCTTTACAGTAAACAAATTTTAAATCCTCATTTTTGCCTGTTTTTGCCATTTAAGTGACGACACTATCCTGGTTTATTTTCCCACAATTAACAAAAATTGCAATTTTTCTTCTTTGTTTTTTACAAAATATAGGTGTAAGTTGTTAACTTAAACATAGGAATTATTAAAGTAAGAACTCAGTCTGGAAGACTAGATTTGGTAATTATTAATTGGATAATTTTTGTAGTTTAAAATGTACTTGATCCTAAACTAGACATATTTGATGTGTGTATTTGCTCTATAGCAGCTATAGCATTGTCGCATCATTTATTTGTAGCGTCTATCACTTACCTAAGACTGTAGCTAACATGCTCACACACCGAGACACGAAAAGACTCTCGACAGAAACCTCTCTCGAACTTGCTCACATTTTTATCACTCTGGACTGTAATGGATCTGTGCCCGTATCTCCGTGAATATAAGTGCTTGCTCAACTTGTTTGTTTTGGTGGACTCTCCAATTTGTTTGCCACGGTGCGAAAGATTTATAGCCCCTTATCTTGAAGATATTTTTGGTGTTCGCCTCTGTGTAAATTTGATTAAGTTAATTGTTAGCGTTTTTGAAAATGTTGAGTTTAGCTTGAAAATAATTTCTGGGAATAATAAAGTCTGATTTTTATACGTATATCCTATGTCATAACCTTCTTATGTTATTTTCCAGTCTTCATGAATGTCAGCTCTGATTCCAAGAAGCAGATAATAATAAGCAATTTGCCTTTGAACTTTATTAACTCACATGATTCTTCATACAAATAAAATGTTTCAAGTATTTACTTTTGACTTACAAAAGACTCTATTCTCCTTACAGAATACACTCTACTTATTTCAAGTAAGTTAAATTGTCTTTACTTGTTGGACATCTCAATGTGGACCCCCAATTTCGGGGATCAAAATGTCTAGACAGACGATATACTCTCGAGAAAAGGGTGATAACAAAATGTTTCCTTTTATTAGCAAGGACTTGTTTTTCTTTAACATTGTGATTTCTGAGATTGTCGAGAATATTCAGGGTTAGTGACCTTTTGTTTGTCACTGTCAGTTTGTCTGGACCTTTTTGGGACAGGATGGTGCTTGTTAGTTGTTATTAATCAACTTCCTTCCAAGTTTATGACAAGTTATGTTACGAATTTCCTTTTGTACTTTGGGAAACTTACCTTTACCTTCTCCAATCTGATGTTATGTAGGTATATACATCAGTATTGTTCGCGCTTATTCCGTCACCCTTCTGAAAATCTTAATTGTTCTATGCGCAACAAAGATATTCACCTACTTCGCTCACAAAGTAATATCTTTTCAGATATTAAAAACATACGCAAAGTTCAGTGTTTTTAAAATCCGTCCTTGCCACAGAAAATAAAACTGCCCTGCTATAACACCTTTCAAAAGCCGCATTAAAAAGGCTTGGTAACGTTCGCCGGACAATTAGCTCCCACTAACGAGCCTCGAAAATCTATTAAAACGATACAAAAACTGTTTGCAGCGCTGATTAAGTTCAGAAACTTTGATTAATGACGCGAACAATGTTCTTTACTCTCTGGATTCGGTTTATCATGACCTACGAGTAAAAAGGATACTAAGAGTAAATGTACTTTAATTGTATATAATTATATATATATATATAGTTATATTTGACATAACGGTTGACATTTTTCTTGGAAAGCGGCGGCCCATTACAGGCCAAACAAAGATGGCGGCCGAGAAAATGTCGGCGCCATAGTTGTAATAAGATGTTGTTTTATCTGCGGATTATGATGAAACTTTTGTATGTTAATTATGGCGTTTATTTAACTTTGATGGGTTTTACTTTAGGCAGTCATTATCGGATCAAGTGCCGCTAGCGGCATAATAGTGGCGCTGCCCCGGCCCGGCTAGTGCCGTAAGGATTGCATTGTCACTGTGTCACTGTCACTTGTTATTTTGTTTGATTTTAAAAGTTAGTTCGCTGTAAAACACCACATTCTCAAAACATTACATTATCTTGTACCTAAACGGACCCTGACAATCGCAGGCCGCTGCACTATGGGACCAAACAGTATTTTCCATCTCAAAAACGGTTTTGTCGAAAGTCGTAAATCCATAGATTGTTTTATGGTTTTATACTCTCAAAAGATGGAACTTACGAATAAATTACAAAATATAAAAAAATATAAAGTTTTACGTTTATAAAATGAACCTCAAACATTGGGCATAAATATTTTCATGGCAATTAAATTACCGTTAAGGGAGTTCAACACATAATTATTCGGAAGTTTTCCAAGGAAACATATTAGTGTTATACATCATTAGATAGCTTAGAATATACACTTTGCAACCACGTTCAGTTTTTGTAAAAAAATATTTTTATTTAATTTTTTAATATTTTTTTAGTGAAGTAAAGAAAATTTAGTTTTTGTTAATTTCAATTGGAGTTTTCGTTGTTGCCGAAAGCAGCCGGTGTCAAGTTAATTACTCTATTAGAGACCTTATCTACTCAGTAATATGAGGATTTAAAATAAACTTGCGCGTTTTTTGCGCCAGAGGTGATTTTGAAGCAATAATGTCAATCGGGGAAAAATCCTCGAAAATTACGGTTCTTCTTTTTTATTATGAAATATTATATTTAGTTATTATCCTTTGATGTCTATATTGTTTTTTTCTATTTCTATGATAAAAACATACATTTGCAAATTAAAAAACTGCTATTATATTTGAAAGAATCTTCCCATGGCAATTTTGTTTGGGGTGGTCACCTTAACCACAAGTATGATAAACTATATTGCTGCGGAAGTTCTATTTATCTGTTGTGGTAAATAATTACAATCAGTACTGATTACACTATTTCGATGAGAACTGTTATAATCAATTGTCCCATGGTTTTTGCACAAGGCACTAAAATATTAGTCCTTTAAATACCCGTGTATGTTCAGCATACGATTCATCAAAGTGTTCAGATACTTCTTTTCAATAACAATTAACGCATAAAAAACATTATTATCTAACAATTAGTGAATTCGTTGGTGTTCGACGCGATCTTTGTGATCAAATAATAAAAGGGAAAAGTACTTCAGACCTCAAAAAATATTTATTGGAAAATTTTCAACTATCGGAAACTGACGTTAATACTGTAATAGAGAGTATTCAAAAAAATCTAACATCGAGTTGCAACCAGAAATGGACCAAAGCTCAAAGAAAGACGGACCGGTTCGAGAGCCTATACTCAAATTGGTTAAATGGTGAGTTTAAAGTATCATTGAATTCTTGCAGTACCTCAACCACTGTAAATTCTGGTTTGAATACTTCTGGTGAACGTGGAAGACCAACAAAACAATATGACGAGTGCTCGGAAAACACAAAGAAACGAAAAAATATGGAGCTGGTCCAGGAGTATGGAATGGGACATGTCCGTAACGCTTATGTGCAAGGTTTAAGATCCATGGGGGAAAATGACGAAGCGTCGATTGTGACTATTATCAGAAATAAGGAAAAAGAAGAGAAAAAAGTTATTCTACAAAACATACTCAATCCAGATAACGCACTTTCCTTTACAAAAGAGGAAGCATTGAGTATATGCATTGAAACTGATTTAACCAAAGCACAATATGCGTACAAAGGCTCGTTGATAAGAATTTAAGTTCTGTATTGCCTTCGTATCAAACACTAAGTGAAGCAAAAAAGGCTTGCTATCCGCCTGCATCCAGCATTACGGTGACAAATATAAGCGCAAAAATCAACCTGCAAGATCTCTTAGACCATACAGTCTGCCGTATTATAAGGATAAAGTCAGGATCGACTTACAATCGTCTCAAGCTTTTCACTAAATGGGGATGTGATGGATCCTCCGGGCAAAGTGAGTATAAACAAACTCTACCGGAAGAAAACGAACAAATATCGGACGCTAATTGTTTATAGTGTCCCTTGTACCACTGCGACTAGTAGACGAAGAAACTTCTACGGTCATATGGAAAAACCCTACTTGCTCATCTGTTAGATATTGCAGACCAATTTCATTAGAATTTGCAAAAGAAACTCCCGAAAAAACTACAGCGGTTGTCAGTGAAATTGAAGCCAAAATTAATCAATTGATTCCAACTCTTGTGTCAATAGAAGACAAAGTCATCGAAGTTAAACATCAACTGTTTATGACAATGATTGATGGGAAAGTTGCTCAAGTGTTGACAAACACATCATCCAGTGCTACCTGCACTGTTTGTGGAGCAACTCCCAGACAAATGAATGATCTTTTAAAAGTTACAACGAGAGTTGAAAATGAAAATGCGTTTAAATACGGATTGTCGACGCTACACGCATGGATAAGATTTATGGAAATGATCCTCCATATTTCTTACAATTTAGGTTTTGAGAAGTGGTCTGCAACAACTCCAGAAAACAAGCAACTTAAAGGAGACAAGAAAAAATTTGTCCAAAAACGTTTCCGAGAAGTGCTTGGCTTGCATATTGATAAACCACGTCAAGGTTCCGGTAATAGCAATGACGGTAATACGGCAAGGAGATTTTTCCAAAATTACCAATGTTCTGCAGAGATAACCGGAATTGATGAAGAATTAATCAAGAGACTATATGTAATTCTTCAAACTATGTCATCGGGATTTCCTATAAACGCAGAAAAATTTGGTCAGTATACATTGGTAACCGCGCAATTATATGTAAGCAAATATAACTGGTACTACATGCCATCTTCGGTCCATAAAGTACTTATACATGGTGCTAAAATAATAGAGCATTATGCAGTTTTGCCTATAGGACAATTATCCGAAGATGCCCAGGAAGCTCGAAATAAAGATTATAAGAAATATAGGTTACATCACGCTAGGAAGTGTTCCAGATCAGCAACAAACGAAGACGTTCTGCATATTTTGTTATATACATCTGATCCTTATATATCTAGCTTAAATAAACCAAGTTTTCTAATATCCAAAGAATTATTTGACGAAGCTAAAGAATTGTTGGAAATAGAAAGTGATGAGTAGGATAAGTTTAAGTAATAATTTTTTTTTGTCATGTAACTGTTTGTTTGATAATAATAATTTAGTTTTAAACTTATTTTAAGCATAAGTGTATCTTTATTGCTATTTTAATATAACTGTATGATTTTTTGTATGAAATTTCGTATAACTTTATCTTTGTCATTTTTTTTCGGAAAAAATATTTTTTTTAGAATGATGATGTTTGATTTCTTTTTTTGCCTAGATATTCACAAATACGTGGAAAAAAATTCAAGGAGATAAATCACAAAACAACAGAGTTATCGATTTTTGAGATGGAAAATACCGGTTGGTCCCATAGTGCGCTGCCGCGGCACCGCTCGCTGCGCTCGCTCGGCTCGTGCGTTGTGTGGTCACACTTCTAACCTAAGCTAACCTACCATTCAGCCATTTTCATTTGCCAAATTCATCATAAGCCAGATGGGAAATTGCAATAGCATTTGCTTTCAAATTCCTAGTACTTAACACTAAAACCGAATTTGGGATCGTCCTAATCTGCATTCTGGCAGTTTAATCAGCATTCTGTTTGTCGTAGCCCACACTTTTACGCCTTGATACAGTCATAATGGGCACATCGCACATGGAACCTTTGTATATCCATATCCATGTTCTGGGAATTGTACGAATATTTACGACTTTTAAAGATATTGATTGAATTTTCGGCTTTATGAGTTTAAAATAACTACAATGTACAAAAAAAAATACCATTGTTATAAATTGTTTTAAGTTAGGCTATGTAGAGTATCTTTGCAGGGTGGCTGGTAGCAGCTGGATGAGAGTAGCCAAAGATCGAGCTAAATAATGTACAATAGGAAAGTCTATTGCCAGTGGTGAACTGCTATAGGCCGATGTCGATGATGATGATGATGACGATGATAATAATGGCAAAATGATTTTCATTTTGTAAATTGATTAAAAATACTACTTTTAGACGTATTTTTTTATATAAATTAGATGAGGTCGGTGTTTCCTAGCCGACTACTCTAAGAAGACACTGGAACAAACTCGAGACTCTTTTTTAAACTTCATACAATTTGATGGCATTATTAGATTATATGGAGACCATGCAGGTTAATGTAGTACGAGGGCGGCACTGAAAATTTCGGGAATCAAGGAAGTGACACAACATTATATTTAAAAATATATTTATTGCTTTTCGAAGTATTCTCCGCGAAATTTGACACATTGTTCCATACGATGGAACCAATCATTGAAGCAACCATTCCATTCGGAAGTTGGGGTCTCCAAAATGGCCGTTTTGTAGGCGTCCACAGCTTCTTCAGGTGATGAAAATCTCTGTCCACGCAATATATTCTTTATTTTAAGGAAAGTATAGAAATCATTAGGGCTTAGGTCGGGGCTGTACGGCGGATGGTCTAATAATTCTATGTTTTCTTGCTCTAAAAACTCTTTTGTTCTGTGCGGGGTTTGAGAACTCGCATTGTCGTGATGGAGGATGATGCGGCGGTTGCAGTTCTCTTTACGGAGTTCAGAAACGACCTGTGGCAAACAAATGCTAGCATACCATTTTGCATTAACCGTTCTTTGTCCCTCAAGAGGAATAGTCGTAACATGGCCGGTTTTGGAGACAAACGTGGCCACCATTTTTTTGCAACACTCCGTGAACGAACAATTTTTGTTGGCTTTAACGCATTTTCGAACACCCAAACTCGTGACTGGTTTTTTGTTTCGGGTTCGTACGCGTATATCCAGGATTCGTCACCTGATACGATGTTGTATACAGCATTTGAGGATCCTGCGTGGAATCTTTCGAGAGTTCTGACGCACCAAGTAACGCGAGCTGCTTTTTGCTCTTCACAGAGCGAATGCGGCATCCATCGGGAAAACAACTTTTTTACACCTAATTGTTCATGCAAGATTATGTGTATTTGACTCATGCCAATGTCTAAAGTTGCCTGAATTTCGCGGTATGTCACATGTCGATCTTCCTCAATCAGCTTACGCACAGCATCAACGTTTTCTTCGGTGACTGCAGTTTTTGGACGACCTTGACGGGGATCATCACTGAGCTTGACACGTCCACGTTGAAATTCAGCAAACCAGCGACAAATTGTGGTTTTGGATGGGGCTTCATCACCAAATGCAGAAATCATCCGGTCAACACACTGTTTTTGTGTTAAACCACTTCGAAAGTCATAATAAATCATCGCTCTTGAATTTTCTCGAGTCAATTCCATTTTCTTAACGACTAAACAAGTTTGACAAAACCTTGTGACAAGACCGAGAATCTTTTTTTAAATAAGTAAATAAATCGTATTCGATTTTTAAAACCAAGGAGTTTTCAATTAAAAAGATTTTAATATGACAGGAACAGTGGAAATATTCTATTCCCGATACTTTTAGTGCAGCCCTCGTAAATGCTCTTGATATTGTAACGTTGAACATATTGACTTTTCCATATTTCAATTTTCATTGTAGATATATATAATATTTTAGGTCCAAGAAATTCCCAATAGTCCCAATTTTGATCATTTTCAGTTCGTTGGTAATGGTATTAATCCCAGGGGCCGATATGTCGAAAGCGAATGTTGCGACGACTCCAATACTCGACCTAGCTATGACTAAATTTGCTGTAACAGAAAAGTTCAATTATTAATATGATAGATTCGGGCCAGACCGTCGTCATCTATTCGATATAGTTTGTGAGTCTAGACATTTTGGCGTCTGATTATAATTATTTCTTATACTTGAATTTTTTAATTTTTATTTAACCTATTTTGTCCCACTGCTGGGCAAAGATCTCCCCGGTTGTGTCCTCCCATATTATGCCTTCTCCGGCCAATCATTCAGGAACGAGTTCAAATCGTCACTCGTTATGCTAGCTTCGGTGTCGACGCCCGTCTTCAGACACCCACTGTGTGACGATCCTGGCCCATCTGTCTTTACTAGAATATACAATATATAAATAAAGCAATTATTATTATTATTATTTCGTTTATTTATTCTTCTAACATATAAAATACATTTTTAAATATTTTTTTTTTAAAGGTATAAAAAACATTTAAAAATATAAAAAATAGTGTTCCGCCGGTGTCGGGAGCAGGGTCCAAGCTACCGGTGGTTAGGGCTGCAGAGATAGGAACCTCCTCACAATACGAGCCGTATCGAGAAGTACTGCCTTCTGAATCAGGCCCTTGATCCAACCGCCTAACGAGAGCCTCGAGAGATGTTGGTCGAGGCTTTCGGCCATCAGGCCATTGGCCGTTACGACAATCGGCACAATGATAGCCGAGCTCACATTCCACATGTCGACAACCTCGTGTGCTAAGTCGAGATATTTTATTTGTTTCTCTTTCTCAGCTTTCACGAGGTTCTCGTCATGTGGGATGGTAACATCAACTATCATTGCGCGGCGCGCTAATCGGTCTATCACCACTATATCAGGCTTATTGGCAACAATAGTCCTGTCAGTAATGATAGACCGATCCCAGTACAACGTGACATGGTCATTTTCGAGAACTGGGTCGGGCACATACTTGTAGTACGGTACCTCAGAATCCACAAGTTTATATTTCAAAGCAAGTTGCTGGTGAATAATCCTGGCCACTTGGTTATGCCTGTGCAAGTACTCGCCGTTAGCCAGACGAGAACAACCAGAGATAATATGTCTGATGGACTCACCCGGACGGTGGCATGCCCGACACATATCAACCGTTCCGTCCTTCATAATATGTCTCCGGTAGTTATTCGTCAAGATAACTTCGTCCATAATTGCACAGACGAAACCTTCAGTTTCCCCGAAAAGGTCACCAAAACGTAGCCAGGATACGATATTATTATTATTATTATTATTATACTTAGTCTGGCCATAAATACTGTTACAATTAAAAATAAGAAAGGTATTACATTTGAATTTGAACTCTGTCATTTTTATACGATTGTTCATTGAGTTTTCTAATTTTGGCGCCAATACATTGTACAATATTTTGCGATATTAAAATGGAGTGGGGTGATAAAGAGAACCGAATCGCTGTGATTGCATTACACAAAGTTGGTATGGAGCCAAATGCAATTTTTAAAACTCCATACGCTTGGTATTAGTCAAATGTTTGTGTACCGGGCTATTAATAGGTACAATGAGACCTCCTCTGTTTGTGACAGAAAAATATCTAACCGTCCACGTAGTGTTCGTACGAAAAAGGTGGTCAAAGCAGTAAGGGAAAGAATTCGAAGAAATCCTGTCCGAAAGCAAGAGATTTTATCTCGGGAGATGAAGATAGCACCCAGAACCATGTCGCGTATTTTAAAAGATGACTTAGGACTTGCAGCCTATAAGAGACGCACTGGTCCTTTTTTAACTGATGATAAAAGAATAGGGTGGTAAAATCGAAACAACTACTGAAGTGGTACGCAAAGGGAGGTCACAGATTTTTTTTGTTTACGGATGAGAAAATCTTTACAATTGAGCAACATTTTAACAAACAAAATTACCGTATTTATGCTCAAAGCTCTAAGGAAGCTTCCCAGTTAGTCGACAGAGTGCAACGTGGGCATTATCCGACTTCAGTGATGGTTTGGTGGGGTGTTAGCTATGAAGGAGTGACAGAGCCATATTTTTGTGAAAAAGGTATCAAAACATCGGCACAAGTGTATCAAGATACCATTCTTGAGAAGGTAGTTAAGCCCCATAACAACACCATATTCAATAACCAAGTATGGTCCTTCCAACAAGACTCGGCGCCGGGTCATAAAGCTCGGTCCACGCAGTCTTGGTTGGAAGTGAACGTTTCGGACTGCCGTCGTCTAGTCCCGATTTTAATCCGCTGGATTATGATTTATGGTCAGTTTTAGAGAGTACGCCTTTCTCTAAACGCCATGATAATTTGGAATCCCTAAAACAATTTCCCATGAAAAAAAGAATGAAGAATTTTCCCATGGAAAGAGTGCGTGCTTCTATTGATAACTGGCCTCAACTTTTAAAGGACTGTATTGCAGCCGATGGAGACCACTTCGAATAAGCTTTTTATATTTTAAATTGTTTTATATTTATGTATTAAACTAACACCAGGTAAAAGTAATAAATATTATTTGCAATATTTTTTTTTTTCTTTGTGACAATATTGATGGCAAGACTAGGTAATTATTGTATTTGACTCTATCAGCCTTAGGCTAAGGCCCGTAGTCTTTTTTAAATTAATTCTTTAATGAAGCAAGGTAACGTAATTAAATAGAGCACAAAGGAATATTATCTGCTGTCCTCTTCTTACTTTGACCGCGATGGGTTCTTTAGTTTAACCTTTCAATTTATTAGGTAGGTACGTTGTTCATTAACTTAATATCAAGTAACATTCAAAGCCAAGTTATAATAAATCCAGATAATTAAATATTTCCCCAGATTTATGAATATCCCTTGAATCATTTTAATTCCTATCATAACTTAACATCACTATAGTGCACAGGGCAGAGGTGTAACTATAGTGCACCCACATTGTGCCAGTTAATGTTTTTAAGTCCCATGTAATAGGGGGAGAGCCTATTGCCGTCAACCGGGCACAAATCCAGACTCCGGGTTGCTAAACCCATTAACAGTTTGCCCAACCTGGGAATCGAACTTATTCCTCTTTATACGTATATAATTTATTCCGAAGGTAAGAAAGAAAAGTTATTTGCGCAGTCATCACGGAGTTTTATTCGTGTGAATCCTTCGTAATATATATAGTGCTTCCAAAATATAGGATATAAATGTACCTAGATTAATAAGTAGTTCTCAGTATTCCCGAGGAACGTGGTTTAGTTAAAAGTCACATTTGTCTTGAAAACACAAGGAAGCTTGAACATTTCCTTACAAATATTTGCATATAAATGTTCTAGTTTGGAAACTCGCTAACTCTGTATATTGTTGGTTGTCTCGTTATCTAACTTGATCCTCAATAAGGTTCAAAGTTTCTTCTTTGTCAGTATTCAGAGTGTTACCTTTGAGAATAGTCTAAGTATTGAATATATTGGATCTAACGTCTGTGAGACTGTTCAAAATTCTCTTTGAGATTGAAGTTTGTTTCTTTGTTCCAAGATTCTTTTTCCATCTTGTATTATTCTATTATAATCTTGTCGTTATAAGACCTAAATAAATCGAAGCATATTATTCGTCGACGTGTAATAAATATACCTAGATTTTTTTTGTAAGTAACTCGAAACACGACGCCTACGTAATTTGATTGCTTTTTCTCTTATTCGGGTTTATTAAGTAAACATTTTGCCTACCTAAATATATCTCCTACAGTTATACAATTCTGAATCCAAATTAAGCTTGCTAAGTTTATTTATGCAAAGGCCTGTGCCGAATGAATCAGTCTTTTAATGGAAGCCTTTATTTGAAAGAGTTTCTAAAAGTATGAAAGGATTCTAACTTCTTTTGAATTCTTTTTTAGTAATTCTTCCGGAATCTTTTTGATTTTAGGTGGAGTTTGTTTTGTTTGTGTAAAATATAATATAAGACAGTATATCCCTTGATATACTGTCTTTTATGTATGTATTCATAAAAGTTTAATTATTACAGTCCCCCGCTTGATAAAATTCCCTACATGAGAAGTTTTCAGTTTCTAAAATAGAATTTATAACGCGTGATGTTTCGTTTTAGACTTGAAACCGCGTAATAAACGCGTCGTGTCTAGGTTACATTTAATAACCTTCATTAAAGTCGACGGAGTTGTCACCAACTTAATGTGGATTTAACCCAAATCCCTCTGGTATCCAGTGTTTGTACAAACATATTATACCTTATTTGAAGACGGGCGTCTTTGCTAATGATTTAATTTGTGGGAGATTGATATCCATATACATCTCAGAATTAAGGAATTTTGAAATGTATAGTTGATGTATAGTACTTACAAGTTCAAAATATCATTGCTAAGATGCTAACGAAAATACGAGTTTATTAATATAATCATCATCATCATCATCATCATTTCAGCCGTTTTCATCAGTTATTTAATCATCTGTTGCAAATTGTACGATACATTCGTTACTTCCACACATTTTAGACAACAAAACTGAAGACTGTAACGACCAAAATACAATCTTCTTGGCTTAGAGTCCTCACAATGTTATCATTCTAACAGCTCACATACCTTTAACCCCTGAGGCAAACATTCTAGCGCAAAGCAATTAGTTTGCTTCTAAATCTAGTGTGCTAAGCCGCCATGTTTGATGTCAACTTCAAACAGAACACGAAGCAAGGAACGTTTAGCAAACAGGTCATGCCCATTTTCACAAGTAAATTGTAATATTTGTTGAAACATGAACGTCGGGATTTATCAGTAGAGTAGTTTTCAAGCATACTGAGTTGCTTCAAACAAAAGCCAACTGTTTTTCTTCTTTTTTGAAAGCTCTCTTATTTCTGCTTTAATTTCTTTCGTCTATCAGCTGCATTTGTTTTCTTATGAACTTAGTTATGATGAAGTAGGTATAAATGTAGTTTCCTCTCTTTTCTGGAAAACCTTCATATTATTTGCATTTTCTAATAGGGATCTTATAAGCTTTGTTGCGTTGTTAGTAGACGCGATATACATCTTGCATTTCTCGTCTACTAACTCAAGATCAGTATCAAAGTTATTATTCATGTCACTAGTTTCGCAAGCAAGCTCATCAACATTTGCTCCATTGCTCAGAGCTCCAATATTCTGAGGTTCTAACTAAGCAATTACACGGTTTCTGTCCATTCATGGTATTGTTTGACGGCTGGCTTAACATTGTGTAACACCTCGCTGTATATCAGGTTTTGCTAAGGTAGGTCGGAAACTGATGGATTTTGACTGAGGAGTTATTGGTCACAGGCTGTTATGGTCTTATGATCTTAGTCTTGAGATTGTTGTTTTCAAGTAAATGATACGTTTTTGAAAGATGGTCACGTAACTAAATATTGTCTGATCATTCACCTGGGAGCCAAAATTTTGTATGGTAAATCTGTCAAAAAATCACAATGGAGACCATGCAAGCAACGTTTGTAAATTAGTAAAAAGTCCCCAGTAGCAATGTAGTTACTGCCTTTAGCCTCCTTATGCCGATTCTAATAGATATCCTATTAGGTAAATTCCCAGTGATTCGAGATACTTCGTCAGTTCAGATCCAATTTCCCCAAAAGTTTCTCCGCCCACGTAGGTGTCCATTTTCAGGCACTCTTCTAGATCGGTTTCGTAGATAGAACATTAAATAGGGCAATACATGTACCTCTTCATCGTCGACCCTTTTTTCTTGACCGGATATAATATTCGTTTACATACCTTATTTCCTTGACCTATTAAAGGTGACAGTCGATGCTTAATAAAATTGCTATACCTATTATAGTGCCAAAGGTTCGCAGAAAGCTATATTATCGTTATCAGCCATTCAATTAAGCGGAGTATTTCGCCAAATCGCATCCTCGCGTGTTCTTTCTCTATCTGCTATACGTTCCCACGGATATTGACTTTTGTTACGAATTCTCGTGTTCATTCTTATGTTAACTTGAATGTGTTATTTTGTAGCATTGGTTTTGCTTACTTTTAAAGGTTTTTTATTCTTGGTACCAGCACAGATTTGAGCTTTTTCTAGTCTTTTTCAACTCTTTTTTTTTAATTATATCCATCCGTTTTTTAAACGATTAGATTTAAATTCAAATGGACTAATATTTTCAGTAATATACTACTTTCATTAAAAAAAAAAAAAGGCTAACTGCGAGTTGGACTCGTACACGAAGGGTTCCGTACCAATGTACAATATTTAACACTACTTTATGGGACCTTTAATTTTTTACTTTATATTTATTTATTTATTTTAACAATATTATTATTTTTTGTTATAACGGCAATAGAAATACACAATCTGAAAACTTCATTTTTCCACCTCTGATGGTTCATGAGATACCGCCCGCTGACTGACAGACGGATGGACGGACAGTGGAGGCTTAGTAATAGTGTTCCGTTTGATTCCCTTTGAACACTCAATATAATACGTAGCAAATAAGAATCCTTCCTTGTAACCGATCAAATAAAAAACTGTAAACGATATTAAAGAATACCATTGCCAAGAACATCGAAGCAATAACAGTCGCCTCGGGAACAGGAGATAGCAAATGCAATATAACTACGACTCTAGGAAGCAATGCAGGCTAAACTGTCAGTAGAGTACTACAACATTCGGTAAACTAAATACGATATTACTGCACTCGACTCCGACTGTTACTAGTGTATGGTAAAGGAATCGATGTAAATGGAAATGTTGAAGCCAAGTTTGATCGAAATGAAGATGTGGGTTTGAAGAGAAGAGATTATTTTAGTGAATTACGAGTAGCAGAAAACTATTTTATTGCAATGGTAGAAGCTGTAATTAAATTGAACGATTTCACTACACATATTGGCAAAATTGTACCTATATCGAACTTGTATATCAACTATACACAACACTGGGTGGAACAAGACTGCCAATTATGATGATGTTGAATCTAACTTATCAGAGATGATCATTAGATTGTATCATATTTATGTTTGTTTTCTGGCATAGATATCACAATACGAGAAGAACTGTAGATTTACGACGGCGCTGCGGTAGGCTGTGGATCTCTTAATAAAATACCAAAAATATGTGAATACTTGATCTTTAGATTACGTAACTTCAGCCCCTAATATTGTCGACGCCTATTAAGGCATTCAAAATTCAAAAGTCATTTATTCAAATTAGGCTGAGAATCAGCACTTTTCGAACGTCAAAGTTACATAAGACAGTCCCACAAAACGCCCACCTTTCACCACTTCCTAGTGCTTTCGCTGGGAAGAAGAAGTGGCGCAACAAACTCCCCAGCAGCACAGCTGTCTGTTCAATTAGGAAAAATAAAATGATTCTATACAATAGTACTTATGCAAAATAATTTACATAACACAACACAAAACATTAAATTATAAATTATCAGCCATATGACAGCTAGCACACGCCAATATACCAACCAAAAACATCGAGATCTATACTCAAGCAGAAATAAAAATAACTAAACGTAAAGAATATCTAAAAAGAAAATAAAGCCTCCAGGCATAAAGGGCGTGCCCGCTTACATATAGCTGTAACTAGAGTTATAATTGATAAACTAGGACCATCGAGGTAAAATAAATAAACAGTTAATTACTAATAACAATAACAAAACCATGATCAGCAAGACGACCAGTCACCACAAGCAGCACCCGTTCACGAGCTTAACGCAAAGATCAGCCATTACCCCCCTCGCCATATTTGAGGGAAGGAGGCAACCCGACCCCCGACGCTACCGCAAGCAGTGACATCTAAGGGAGCATGACGAACTTGCTGCCAGTTTTTCAGGAAAAAAAATATAAAATATGATCAGTTTGTCGAGGTCGCTAGCTAACCACATATTGCGATACAACTCATGAAAATCATTCTAATGAGTAGTTAATGTCAACAAAAAATTAATAAAATTAAAATAAATTGACATATAAAGTCAAATAAAATGAACAATTTACCTAAGCTTATATAACCTGTCAGTAGGTAGGCTAATTCTGGAGAAAGAACATAAACATTGTCTTGAGCCAATCACAGCGACCAACTATTCTTATCATTTAAGTAGTCGTTGATAGAATAGTATGCCTTTGAACAAAGGTTGGATTTTACTTTATCATACATCTGTGACCTAAATCTGTGCACTGGTTCCACACATAATAAGTTGTGGTGACTTTCGGTAGCATGCGTCACACGGCTGGCTGCGATGCTGAAGTGAAAATTATAGTTATATAGGAAATGGGAATGACGTAGGGTTGAGCATGGAAATATTATGTCATAACCAACTAAAGCAAAAACAAATATCTTTTTAGACTTTCATGTAGGTAAACATTTTTATGAGATGAATAAAGTTGACATGATGAAAGCACTAATAGGAATACTTTGGATGGTTGGATGATGAATGTAACTATAAACTATGTAGCTTTAAGGTTCTTCACATTACCTATAATCTTAGTAAAAGCTAAAAGCCAAACACAAACAGCATTGGTCAGAATAATAATTTGCAAGGGCGTGTCGTTAAAAACTCTCGCTGAAACGAAACCGATCGTTAATGCACTAATTACAAATGTCCCGTCCCACGGCCACGCTCTGCGCCAAACAACGAGGGCGTATCGACCAGCACTGCACAGCAGAAAGATACAGTAAACCCACTATAACAACTGAGGAAGCATTCGCAGATAAATTGTCGCTACTGTAGAGATAAATCGGAATCGTAAACTAACTCCTACAGTCACAGATTGTTCAATACTTTTGTTTCGTTTACCGTCCACGTCTACGTGAGTTAGTTTAACTTCTGTCTCTCTCGTCTGCCTTTGTGCCCGTTCACACGACACTGATCCCTATTGATCCCCGATCGCTGCGACCTCCGCGTGATATTAATTCTTCTCTGGAACATTAAGTTTCTGATATTGAATGTCGGTATTTGACGTCGGCTCGTCTCGCTTCGAGAATTTCGATGCTTAAGGGGAAGCGGTGAAATGAATCGATGTTGATTAATTTCGTCTTTAATGGCAGTTGATAGGCGGAGATGTTTTTTTGGTTTTTAGAGCCAGGACTTCCGTTATAAATGAAGTTCTTTTATCAAATCTGGGCATGCATTTTTCAGTCTTTTGGCAACGTGTGTTGTGCCGTGTGGTTCCGGTTGAAAAAGTTCGTGTTTGTTATTCCTGCTTGTGCTCCTTGTGGTGTTGTTATGAGGTTGATTTGAGACGGATCAACAGTAGCATCCTTTGTTCCTAAGCACACAAATATCAGTGATAGATTCGTTTGTGTAGTTGGGATACTGCTGTTTACTTACGATCATTATTTCATTTCCGAGAAGTAGACAGTTACGATTGTGATTTTATTCCTCTTAATACAAATTATACTTCTCCAATTTATATTTGCCTTCGACACTAATATTATGAAAGAAATCCAAGTATCTTGTGGTGAAGTTTATGAATACATAATGAGAGGTCCCAGTTGACCGCAAAGTTTGATTACTAGTAACCGATTCGTTACTTTGAATTTCTCGATCATCGATTATTCATAAGTTTGTGACTCACTTATTATTAAGGGCTATGTATAATTTTGGTTTTAATATTAATGTCGCGTAGTTTTGAAATACTTTTTAACGAGAGAGCCCTATTTCCGACTGTTGGTGCAATTGATTGATCGCTTTGTAAATAAATTGTAAGCTTTGTGTGGTTTGCCAAAAACAAGAGCCTTCCCAAATTGCTTGACGTGGTGGCGTAAAAGTAAGTTTGGAATTATGTTAAAAACATGGGAAGTAGCTTCCTCCCGTGACAGGGTGGTCACGGGAGGATGCTACTTCCCATACTTCTGATAATAAAATCAAATTGTAATCACCTCTCCGACGGATGAATAAAGCAATCATCCTAGAATGTTCATTCTCACTTCAGAAAGCCAAAAATTCAAAATTCATTTATTCAAACTAGGCTGAGGATCAGCATTTTTCAAACGTCAAAATTACATAAGATAGTCCCCGAAAACGCCCACCCTTCACCACTTCCTAGTGCTTTCGCTGGGAAGAAGTGGCGCAACAAACTCCCCAGCAGCACAGTTCAGTTAGAATAAAAAAAAACTATATAATAGTATGCAAGATAATTTACATTACGCAACACAAATCATAATTTAAATTATAAATTAATATCCATCAGTAGGTAAGCTAATTCTGGAGAAAGAAAATTTAAACATTGTCTCGAGTTACCTACACAACGACCAATTACTATTCTTATCATTTAAGTAGTCGTTGATAGAATAGTATGCCTTTGAACTGAGGTTGGATTTTACTTTAGTTTTAAACGCATTAAAAGGCAAATTTTGCAAAGAAGACGGTAGCTTGTTATAAAAGGTTATACCAAGCTCAACAAATGAGTGATGATCCTTATGAAGTCGGTGAAAGGGAGCATGAAGTTTATCCTTATTTCTAGTGTTATCAGTGTGAATATCACTGTTTTTAGTGTATAAGTGCCATATTTAGCGCTGAGATTGCTAATTTATGATGATTGTTAAAAGGAATTTTGCGACGATAATCACTTCACAAACCATGCCTGGCGATAGCTTCGCAATAAGGTTAAAAGCTAAATGGAAGTCTCGAGCTAAATGGAAAACCCTAAAAATAGAAATATATCCTCAAACGCCTGTTTAATTAACCCAAGAACATCTGGATAGGTAACTAGATAGGTACGTACAATTCCAAGTATTTCATCTTTTTTTCTTTTTTCTTTCTGTCTTCCTTTATCGATACTGAACCTATCCCTAAGCTATGGCACGCAATTACTTTAACACCCTGTATATATATATATTGTATAACATATACACCTCTTCATTAAAAAATATGTATAGGTACCTATATGCTAACTTTCTTGGTAATTGGTGAAACGGTGTTCGAATAATCTCATACATACCGTATTACCATACTCGTACTGGTATTGTATAGTTTTACACTTCTTGTTTTTTAAAGAGCGGAGTCTCCTACAGGCATCTTTTGATTAAAAGGAGGCTCCAATCTCAAATTTGTTGTACGTTTAAGGTTATCAAATAAACTTTTTTTTTTTTTTGCCGACTTCCTTTTTGATATGGAGTAATGACTTCATCATCTTTTATAAAGATGGTGAAGTCATTACTCCTGTGAGTAGGCGGTAGCGGGCGTGCGGCTAATACTCATAGTTATCACGCCTCGTCTTCTCTAGTTACGAGAAGGCTGGCACCGAAGAAGAGAGATGGAAGAGAGACAAAAGAGGAAAGGGTGTAGGCTAAGTGAGATTTTGGCAAAGTAAGTGAACTTTATGCACATGTTTAAAAATTCTTTACAATGTGGTGGATTTAATGCCTGAGGCATTTTCTACCAGACAAAACATGGCAGGTGCAACATAATTCAGAGATATCTCGAAAAAGAATAAATTCTAATACTTAGATACATACATATAAACAAAATAAACGTAGTCAGGTGAAATAACAATAGGTAGAGGAGAAAACGAATCCAGCAAATCAGCGCTGGGATGATTCTGCCAATTTCTTACGAAAACGAAACGAAAACGTGAACATATCACGTTTTATCAGGAAGAGTCCAAAATAAAGTAACTACCTTGAAAGTTAGGAGCTGAGTGCTGATATGAAACTGTAGCATGCCCGTGAAAGCTCATCTGAAAAAGTTCATTGTAATTGTTACGAATAAATAAGTAACGCACCCACGCGTCACTCATTCTGAATAGGGCACGTAGTACTACGTCATGTCAAAGGTTATTTTCGAATAGATTGCCTTTAACCCACACGTTTATTTTATACCTACTCGAGGGCAACTTGTGTAAGTAAACATCGAGAAAAGTAGATGTTACTTCAACAATATTGACGTAAAAACTCCAAACTTAATTTTTTAAAAATAAACTTTTTTTGGGCTGTCTAATAATTCAAGCACGGTGTCAAACGACAATAAGCACGTGCGTTGACAAAAATACTTTATAGCGCATCGTCTTGACGTGTAACGAGCCGACAAATCAGAGACCGCCTCGCACCGAACGGCTATCAAATTAAAATTACACCGAACGCCGTGATTGGTCGGCTGACGGCGTGCGCGACTGCGCGGAGTGGGGGTCGCGATCAATACGAGACGCGTTACGTAACCAGGCAGTCGCCGCCTTACCAGACAACACCCTTTCGTGCTAATATCTAACCTATTTACAGGTTCGTAGAGGTTATCTTCTCATGGTGATATTTCTAGGGGTCTCGGCGCCATTCTTCCTCCACAAGGTTTGGGAGTTGCGTTTCCGGCGATGATCAGTTTACATTGTATGTAGCTTTAAAGAATTAGTTGCGAGAATTTTCTGATACCAACTTTGTAATAGAAGATTCAAATTAGAGGATTTTGCAGGCTTTTGTATTACTTGTATTTCGAATTGTTTGCTAAAATTACGAAATGTTATTTTTGCATTTCATTGTTTGTCGTCAACTTTACGTAATTCTGTCATTACAAAATTATTGTCGGCTTTAATTAGCATACGATTCCCATATTTACCAAACTTATTATTTTGTCTAACAAATTATTAAAAAAAAAAACCCGTTTAAAATTAGACTCGCGGGAAACTAAAGCGAAATGATCCTTTATTTAAGTTCGTACGAGGGTTTAAGCTGAGTACTACGAACAATTTACGACCAGGCACACCCCTATCGTATCAATTATTAAATCTAATCGTGCGACCTGTGATTCCGAGCGCCACCTGACATTTGGGACATGCATTATTCGAACATGGATATATCGAATGTCAAAGCATTTTTCATAAAGAATCGAATTCCAATTCTGTATCTCAGTATATTTTTTTCGGGAAATACGATTTCATTACATAAATGAAGGAAAAAGATGTTGTTGAAAGTAACTCATTTCAAGTCAAATTGTTTATTTTATTGTATTGTATGTGATTCAATTTCATGTTGGACATATTAATCAGTTTCACTCATAAGAAGAAGAAATAATAATAGAAGAAGATATAGGATATAATTAAAGGAAACGGATTTACCATATTAGTGTATAATATAAAAATGTTATATTGACTGTAATAATCAGATTTATGTCAAACAAAACAACCTCTATTACAGACCGGCTAAAGCAAATGTTCACGAGATCCTCAATAGCGGAAAATATATTCTATGAGACCGGTACCCTTTGAAAAATGCGCGGTCATGCTCGTTCAGAGGCTTAACTCCGGAGTATTCAAATGTCCGTCTTCCATAAAGATTCGAGTGCCGATAGAAATCTCGAATAATAGAATGTCTGAACCTTGGAGCTTATAAATACTGGATTTATCCTCTTTGCTGTTTAGTCAGTAACGTTTAATATTGTGACTTTGTATTGTTTATTGAGACTATCTGATTTGTTCGTTTGTACTTGCGTTGAATTCTAAGTACCTAAATTCTTTACTTGTATTTTTTCTATCTTTATACTCGTAGTAGACAGAAATTGTGTGTCGTGGGTTGTATGTACGTGTTTAAACTTTCCGTGTGAGCTTCTCAGTATTATAAAATATGTAATCAGGAAAAGTTCGAAACCATATTTGAAATGTCGATTAAAACTATTCCTAGTATTTTACATGAACTGAAAAGGACGACGATAAAGTACAAAGCTGAGAATGAGCTAGCTGCTAACAAAACCTGAATCCCTGTTAACTCCAAATTACCCTTACACGCCTACAAAAGCGGCTTTTATGTGTTTTTTGCTCCCATCAACGTCAGGATAATGAAGATTAATGACAAATGGACCACCATGTTGAATAACAGAGTATTAATGTCCTGCTACCGTATCCTGCATGATATCGTTTACATTGTTGTACAAAAATACGTAATTGAGTATGATTTATTTTGGCGATTTATAAGGGGTATATCTGTTGAATGATACGGTTCGGTGGTCAGGTTCGCTCATGAATTTTATGTTAAAAATATTGCTTCTGATAATGAATCATGTTTGATAATGCATCTTTCTCAATTACCAATTTCGTCTTTTTGCAATATAAAATGAATATTGGTAACCTCGTTCCAAATGCCTTTCCGAAAATCTGTAAAAGGATTATTTTTTCCCAAGTGCAAACAGAACAGCTTTTAAATTATATAACCACACCGTTGTTCATCTTGGTCGAGGTTGTGACAGGTCTGACCAATACAGAATTGATCGCATTTGCCATTAAAGATCTCGCAGTCCCAATACAATTTAGGTATCGGTCCCAAAGTAATTTAACCGATTTCTCGTACATTTAATCAGAATTTAGATCTGCCTACGTCTGAACCGCGCCCAGTTGATACTTAGGATTCGCGGTTATTTTTGATTAAGCTTCTTTGGTACCTATATTAAATTTTCCTATCGTCATGATTTATTTAATGGAACCGGAGTGGGTTTGAATTGGTATTTTAGTTTTCCGGATGCTATCTGCTTTTCGAGGTATTTAGACAGGAGCACCTTGCCGGTTTTAGAAATGACAATTTTAAAATTGGTTTTCACAAACAGGTCAATGTCAGCAGACATTGACCTTTTCCCACGAAGCTTCTTAGGCTCTGAAAAATCCCTAAGAATAGACTTCTTGAATATTTACATAAAATAGGCCGCAAGCACGTTTAGCATTCTCATAAAAAAACTCTTACGCAGGCTCTAAGCGAGATCCATTTAGCTCGGAATGATTCATTTTTATTGCACCAGTATCCATATAATCACCCTCACTTAATGTATTTGCTTGTGTAACACTCATTTCTATTTATGGAAATGAGGGAGAATTACTTTTTTCTCTCAAGTAGGTATATTTCTAGGACGTGACACGGGTCGGTAATTTACTTTATTGCTATGCTACATAATTTCTTTCATTCTAGTTATTTTAAGTGCGATTTTTTTCTTTAAGTCGGCTTTTTATGATTCAACGGGTAACCTGGTAATGAGTCGTTTTTTCAATACGCTTAGCGTATTTTTGCGTCGGCAATTATTACGGATTCTTGTTAAGGTAACATGTTTAGTCGTAGACTATAATGCTGTTGATGTCCAAATCTGCATTTATTTTATCAACTTTCAATGTTCTAACAATCCTTTTTTCTTGTTACAGGTAAGTGTTAACATTCTCCAACATCTTCATCATCAACACGTAATCGCACAACACGGTAGGTGCAACTCTTGCTCTTAAGTCGTAAAGGCAGTTTAGCCTGTACTTCAGAGACGTACTCAACCCTGACACGGAGGGAGCCAATTACGGCTGTCTGTGATGACACTCTAAATTTTTCAAGTGCTGCTTGCCAAGGCCTCTGATGGGAGTTTTGAAGACCAGAACTGGTTATATGATGTTTTGCAAAGCATTTTATGCAAAACTCAGCGTTAAATTTGTTTTGATGGTGGCATAAAATCGAGTTCTTTTTGAATAAGCACCCCATAAAAGAATGTTAAACACATTCAGTATGAAATAATGGGAAAAGTTCACACTTAGAATAGTCGACATGAATACAGTTTGCAAAATGGAAGCTATGGTAAAATAGATTCAGCTGCATAGATAACTGGTTTCGTATTGGTTTTTATTAGGAATCGGTGTTTGACTACATGCCCTGAGTGGAATTGGAATGGAATTTACTGCTAGAGATAAGAATCGAGTTTTACAGTTGCATTTTGAAAATTGTATCTACATTTTATAGACGAAATCACGAAACCTACGTAACATACTGTCTACTAAGAACTGGTTAACACGAAAGCTGTTTTCTATAACATTTTCAATCTAGCGTAGACATGCTAACTTAAAATGTTTTTTGTCACCTCCATAAAAGACATACGATGTTATCAGCAACCGTCGGGATAATTTCCGACGGCAGACGGGGGACTAACAAACACACGAGACAGTAATAAACCGACGCAAATAACTATGTAGGCAGATACCAATTCATTCGGTTATTATAACCCAATTGGTCCCTGTCCGAAAACTCTAATAGGTTACGCAAGCAATTGATGAAGTTGGGAGATGTAATCAAAGTGGCTCGCTAACTTAGTGGACTCGATAATTTGTTGACTTCAAAGGTCATATTTAAACGGTAATCTAATTTAAGTTTCTAGCACTAAATAGTTCTCTTTGTGTCGTCTATTAGCACCACCATTTTGTACTTTGTTCTGAACTATGCTCCAGCCTGCACAGACTCAGGCACTTTTAGTGCGAGATAACTTTTAATTTAATTGCAGTAATTTCGTAAAAGCGGAGTAAGCTTTCCCCGCTATTTATTTTCTCAGAGGAGTTTACTAGTCCTAGAATAAATAGTAACAGTGAAGCACTCTCATAATGAAAATCTCTGCTCTGATTATATTATGTTTGTTAATTGAAATAACGACGTGAACGTTAAATTAACTGAATACTGGAATATTTGCATCACAAAGCGATGCTCAAACCCACTAAATTAATCCTCCATAATTATTATTAAATTTTGGTAATCAGTTAAATAACATTTTGTATCCCGGATAGAGAAAAATCTCATAAATATGTAAGCTTAGATCTTGCTTGCAGCTACTATCAGTTTACGTAAGAATTGCTGAAGTTATGGCCATCGTCGGCGCCGCATGCACTTTACAGGCGCGCAATGTTCCCATTTCAACAACCAGACTAATGTTGACAAGTGCTGCCAAGTCTGGATGTTATTGTCTTGTTTTTGTGCAAACTTACACTTGAAATTTACTTAGATGATTTGCTAGTTTCGTTGTGCCTTGATCCCTACCAAACTTAATTTGTGTCTTGCACTTGTCAGGGTTACAGCATAAAATTTAGTGTAATGAATTTGTATGAAAAGAGGATCTGGAAGTAAATGAAAATGCTGTGCTAGAGACCTAATTTGATTAAAAAAAAACAAATAAACAAAGTGTAAGCTTACCTACATTGCCCAACGGATTTAGTTCAAAGGTTCTTTTAACATTAGTGTCTTACTAAGCTCAATGTTAACTGTTTTTCTAAAGTAACTAAAAATTAATTACCGCTATAAATTCCATCGAAAAGAAAATAACTTATGCAGCACTTTATTCTAAACTGCTAAACATTCTACAACTTTCTGCCATTACCCACCTAGTTAGAAACTGTACCGGTCCGTTGAAACTTTATTAAATTTGAACGCAGCAGGTACATTATAACACGTTGCTGGCCGACATGCATGCAATTTAGTCGCTTCCCGGTGTGCGAAACTTCCCACGTTTGTTCTATCGACCTTGCGGGAGTCAGAAATTGCGAAGCTTTGTTGAGCCTTTATGTGGGTACAAGGTAGGTATACCCGCTACTGTCGGAGTTACGGCAGCAACAGTTAATTAATTCTTTTGTGTTCGACGCATTTGTGGCTTGTGGCGCTGCCTGTGACTGGCAGCTTATAGGTTTGACGTTCATTGTTGATGTTGATTGAAATCGGATGATTAATTAAAATAACATGCCTTTAACTGTATTTGGTAAAATTGAGTTTTTCAGAAGGAGAAATCTTGAAGTTATACGAGTAAGATATTTATTGTATCGTATTTGGCTATATCGGATAGGCAGTAATTTAAAAAACAAGAATGGGGGTTCCTTCATTATTTAGTAGTGCTTAATTACAACCTTCGCTCAAATTTGGTAACAACCAGACTTTTCCATCTTATTGTGTAATAAAAAAGAGGAAAAGGAAAACTAATAAAAAAAATAGTTTTGTATCTAAGTAGCATACGATCAAGTTACATTAAAGTTTATTTACGTATAAATTTTCTCGCTCGGGGAAGTAGCCAATCCGCTTTAAACTCGCAACTTTCCATAAGCCGGGACGAAGAGGTGGCGCCGACTTCGTAACGAAGTAGATATTTTTTAAATTAGATTCTGAGCTAAAGGTTGGGAATTCTCGGTGGATTAAGGTCCGGATTATCATCAGCTGTATTGCGATTGACGTACATGGACGATGCTATTATGTTTGTTGTAACTTTTTCGTCAACAACAGAAGTTATTATCATATAAGTTTATGTTGCTCACTTGTTTTCTTATAAACAAAGGAAAACGAAGTCAAAACGAAGTGAATACCCTCTAAAATGTTTTCCTAATTCGTTTTCCTTAGTAAACTTACGATTGGTCTTAGCTCGATGGTAAGTGAAGTTTTCTACGTGTGGATGTTATCTATATTAGTTCGTTATGTATTCAGAGAAAATAAATTCGTGCTCTTTTCATTAATCAGATTAACCTTATTTCTGGATCCCAGTCGTTTTCTTAGTGGTACGAGATATAATTTCTGTTACATATACATAAACTCACGCCTTCTAGGGGTGTGCAGAATCTACAGAACGCCACCTGCTACGATCATTATATACTTTTGCCTTGCAATTCCTATTAATCACCACACAATGCTTACAGGTTGGTTTTACCAACGGCCCGCGCACTAGTAACGACCAGTACAAATTAATGTAACAAACACTAACATTTGTATCCACTCCTTGACACCAGCTATCTAACTAGCCAAGATACGACTCGAAATTACAACCAGAGGCATTTTAAGGAGTCGTATAACCAGACATTTTGACCCAAGCAACCTCAATATTTTATTAGGCCTTTGTACAGGCAGTTATTATAAATGATAATTATTTCATCTGCCTTGCTCAGAAATATTTCACGAGATTTTATTTGCCGCAATCTCTGAAGTTTAGATCTTAATTTTCACTCAGTTTTGGTACAGATAACGTTTTTTTAAATAGAATGTTGTCTTTCCTTGTTGATTTAAGTGTAGTTTAGATAAACCTAAAACGTATTAACTGCTCTGTAAAAGTAAGTTACCCGACGTGAAAAGTCACGATGAGATATAAAGTTACACCAACCGCCCTCTCGAGTTTCTGTTTGGATAGACGTTGCAGGTTTAATTAAAAATATATATTTGTATTCAATGCAGAGATACACAAGAAAAGTTAATATAGACTGCAAACTGAAAATGTAATTACACAAGTTTTTCTATTATGCATTTTGAAAGCTGGTCACCGATCGTATTTTCTCTAGCATCAAGCTTTTTGGTTATCAATTTCACCACAAAACCATTGTTCGAGAGTTCAAAACAATTTCATTATTACCATCAAAGTTGAGCTTTGAACCACACGAGAGAGGCATGATCAGTATCTACTAGTTAACGATGAAACTTATGTTTCTCCTTATGTAACAGTATCGGTAGCAGCACTCCGGAATTTGGATCTAGGCCAATTTGTTAGCACTTTGTACTCGCTTTATCATTTTCCAGTAACGAAGGTAGTTCCTTGTAATTTATAGCTTGCAACTCATTTTATCGTGTCCATGTTGAGAATTTAATTGTACAGTGTTGTTGCTTTTGGTCTTCGTAATTGCGAATAGTTTTCGTTTTGGCAGTTATTTTACTATTTCAGTTATAGGTAGTTTAATTGGAAATGTTTCTGTTAATAGAGGCAGGTTTATCTGCCTTATTTGTTATGTGGGTAGGTTTAAGTTTATTGTTGCGTTTGTTACTAGTGAAGTGGTAAATAGTACAACTAAGTTTGAGATTATCTTTAAAATCTAGATCCAATATTTTGTCATTAAATTCATCGATTTTTTCTTCAAATTCAAAAGTCATTAATTCAAATTACGCTAAGAAATCAGCACTTTACGAACGTCAAAATTACATAAGACAGTCCCCTAAAACGCCCGCTCTTCACCACTTCCTAGTGCTTTAGCTGGGAAGAAGAAGTGGCGCAACAAACTCCCCAGCTGCACAGCTGTCTGAATAGTTAGAAAAACTTGACTCTATACAAAAGTAACTTAATTTACATATATATTTGTATATTATATATATATATATATTATATATATATATATATATATATAAATATATATTATATATATATATATAAATATATATATATAATATAGGTTAGGTTTAAAGATATTTTATTCTCAATAAATCTTTTTTTTTGAGAATAAAATATCTTTAAACCTAACCTATATATAATAAAATTGGTTTAATTTGTTCCAATTTATTGCTGTGATTTATTTTATGCCTTTATAAGAACCTATTACGAACGTAGGTAGTTTACGATGTAATTAACTTGACCAAATATTGTAAATTCTAATTAAGGTAATTGCCATTAGTTAATTTACTTGTGTGGAGGTGTTCGTATTCTAAAATACAATCAATATTTTTTTAGACTGATATTCTTTACCTATTGTAAAGCAGTTCTCTCTCTATGATTAGTTTTTGCTATGCCATTTCCAATTTCCTGTCTTACTATATATCAACTACATATATTCTTTCCTCCAGTAATTGCTTCCATTACTCTATGTTCACCGTGGGGGCGTTCTTCATTTCGCCTAGAAATATATACTTCGTTTTGTTTTTAATTAGTTCTTGCCACCAACGTCGCGCCTATTGAAATATTGCGAGTTTTTTCTCTAAGACTGTTTGCTTCTTTATTTATTGAAAGCCACATTTCATTGGGGTATTGTTTAATAATGTCTTATTTCCTCGCGTGATTTTTAGCAGAATACAAAGTAATTGAATATTATTTTCAATTTCTACTTCTGATTCTACTTGTCATTTATCTTTTTCTTTGTGCTGTTTATGCGGTTTTAAGTACGCTATCAGTCACCCCTTTCCTTTATGTTCCTCACACTCCACCATAAAACTGGCGACGCTTACATATTCCCAGTAGTGTTGCCATTTTGTTCTTTGCTCGGATTCTCGACGCAATGTGCTGTGACGTGACTATTCCTCTTCATTAGCTA
Source organism: Xanthia togata (assembly GCA_963853775.1). Taxonomy (NCBI): domain Eukaryota; kingdom Metazoa; phylum Arthropoda; class Insecta; order Lepidoptera; family Noctuidae; genus Xanthia; species Xanthia togata. The sequence goes on along the minus strand of OY970811.1, from coordinate 1,548,055 downwards.
CGATTGTGTAGCTACGTCATCCTCCTCATGCATGTCAGCTACATAGCAACATTCCGCACTGTTGAGCAGAACTGCTAAATTATTCTTCGTATTACTAACGACCCTGCGAAATTGATGATGCTGCTATACGTAAAATAGGTCAAAAATGGGCCATGATTTATGTTAGATTCTGTTTAAATGTGTATTAGCAATTATGTGTGCTATTAAATTTGCAAGAATTGTTATAGTAGTGAAAAATAATGCTTGAAAACATCACGCGTTATAAACAAAAAATTGGTATTAAAGAAATGTAGTTTAAACTTCGCCTGGTTTTATTATAGTATTTCGCTTCTGTCGTTATGAAGGCGGTTCGGAAAAAATTAACATTATTCTTTGAAAGCGTAAAATATGAGCAGACACTCAACAATTTCCTCAGTATATTTCATACTACTACAAAGCACATGCTGACCCAAAAAGTTCTTTCATAATTTTTAACCCCAGCTGCCATATAACGTTGGCGTGACGTCTCTCCCTTAGTGTGATATTCCTTGTGAGAAGAAGCCTGTATCTATCTGTATATATCATTTGGATCATAAATATTACGAGCATTGCCCATGATGGCTGCCATATCCGTCAATAGCACCTATCAACCATATATTTTGTGTCACGCAATGTTTGATAGAAAAAGTTGGAAGCATGCTCCAAATAGTTCCCGAAAGCTTGTGGAATGATGATTATTGATTTTACCATATGACTTTGGGTGTCAAAATAAGTGATTTTATACGTATGAAGGTGTTTATAATTTTGGAAAATCTAATTTATTGACATATTTGGGATAGGTTTTTTAAAGAAAATTATTAAATCATGACTAAGCCAAGCTAAATCCAACTATTTAAATAATATAGGTATTCATCAGTTGCTGTGTTGAACTAGAAATTCACATTGAATAGTAGTACATCTGAATCAATAAAAGCAACATATACTTACATGACCAACATCTGCGGATCAATACCGAATCTGTTCGGATAGCTGGACAATGTCAGTAGAAGCCTTAACAATTTCATTATGCAATGCCAACAGAGGATTAAATGCACGTCCACACATAATCTACGTGAAAGCACTACATTGGCTTTAGCGAATGTGAAATACGCTACTGTGGCGGAAATTTTAAATGTTGCATTAACTCTGACTGCTGACACTATCATGCGATGTCCACATAATTGATATTTATGAAATGGGTGTAATGTATAGTGGAAAATTAATAAAGGAAGCTACTGGTGCGCAAATAGATGAACTGAATGATGATGTTGGTAAGTCAGTATATGAGATTGGGATTACTATACTGCTTACAGTAATTATTGTAACAATGATTGTACTAATCCATTAGTAGCAAGATAAATTATAGAATAAAGAGGCAGTAAAGTTGTATTACAGCTATTAAAGAAAGTGGTGCTAGTACGAGATTAGACCAAAGAAGTTATATCTTTATTAGCAAGCGTAGAACGTTTGTGCTTTAGTACTAATTAGAGAAAGGTTAAAGGTGTACTTGACTATAGAGAAAAGTGCTCGTTTGTCTAAGTAATATCTATTTTACTCATATTGTGAATTGAATTAAAATATCACCCTAACCTAGGTAGGTTGCCCAAAGATTAAGAATTTCACTGGATATTAACAAAATGTTGAACTTTCAATTAATCCCACAATTTCCTTTGTTCACCCAGAACTGTTAAAGGTTTTCAATACCCTAGTTGTGAGTCGGATATTAAACAAATCCAGCTTCTAAATATTTACACTTTACAGCGCTGGCTACAATGTATACGTATTTCATGATTCATCCCATTAGAAGCTAATGCTAGGCATTCATCAGCCGCTCGGCTCTCTCATTAGGTCCCATCGCCCCCTCGCGTCCGTACGTCCCATATCAAATATGTCATGTAGGTATGTGTTTGTAGTTGTGATTATCAGTTTGGCTTTGGCTGTAATTTGAATTTCGGCAATTGTGGAAGCTGTTTGTACATTTGTAATTGTTTTACTTTATCCATGTTTGCAACTTTTTTGTCGTCTGCCGTCTAGAGTGCATGGGTTTCTTTTAATTAAATGTCATAGAATTCAAAACAATTTTATACAACCAGGAATTACATTTTCCCTAAATTTGAATTTGCATCTCATCTCGTACATATTTCATCCCATTTGCAGTTAATGCTGGCCATTCATAACTCTACTCGGAGCACTCATTAGCCGGCGTCGCTCCCTCTTTTAATATGAAACGATGTTCTTTGGAATGTTGCTAGAATTTATTTTAAACTTTTTTTTAATGTTAGCTTACATTGCTAGGATTAAAAGATCCTCTCTGCATATTTGACCTTTTTTACAACAGCCTTATGCCAGACATGAACATCCTTAAAATCCTTTTGATATAAGATAACGTTACGTCTGTATTCGAAAGGGTAGACACTAGACAGACCTACAGTACATCCACATTTCGCAATCACATCCACGTTTATGTTTGATATAGGTGGCGAAGCCTATTGCCTTCATTGGACATAAGTCCAGACTACCGGATGCTACTGAAAAACTAACTCCGCCTGACCGAATTCGATCGAATTTAGGCTTTACCCTATTCAGCAGTAGCGCTTGTGATAACTACAATGAGGCTTTTTATATTCCGTCATTATTTTTTAGACACATGTGCGTACTGCACATGTGTCTATAGCGTAAATGTAGCTACTTCTTCGTACTTTTTGTCTAATGCGCACCATTCTTTGCTTGACACTCGCCAACTCATTCCCCTTCCCTCCTTGACGTTGTATCGCGTGCCGCACACAACGCGTCCCCTACTTCGTCCCCTAGGGTGTACTGGTGTTACTAAAGTGACAATGGGTTTGTGGTTCCTTCCTCGTGTCTTAATGCTTCCTGTGTCTCTTTGTACGTAGCTATATTACGTATATGGATATAGTGATAGATGTTTTCATTACAAGTTATTGTAACAGACACTTAAAAAGAGGTTCATTTATAAAAAAAGCCTACATTATTAGAAGAACAAAAAGTTTTTCAGTACATACAACAATTCTTTAGAGACTAGTTAAAGGAGAAATATTTCCCTTAATTAAGTAAGATCAAGAAAGTAAATGTAATTAAATGTGACGATTATGAGGAGTTGCTGGAGTATGTTGTTATGCTCAGTAGGATGGCATGAGAATTCATTCATGATAAAATGGTGCTTTTGAGTTTTGAGCAAGGCAACTTATTTACAACTACTGGGTCTTTCAGCCAAGATTTACGACATGGCCAGCTTAAAGCTCGTAAAGAAATATATAGTCTTTATTAATTGCATTATGAATTCATGAACGTTGCATAACTTTAACATAAATCCAGCCTATAATTTTTTCACTGCAGGACTCAAATTTTAACTTAAGGATGATGAGTGTTATTTTCTTCAGGATGTTTTCCTCTACCAAAGAGTTAACCAGTTCTATGTTAGTCTTAAGGCGTTCCCTCACCCGGGAACATTCGCCTGTAATGTAACCTTTACCTGCGACCTAGCCGTGTTACTTCTATACTACCTACTCGTAGCAGGTGACGGCCTGTACTTGCAAAGCCTTAGCCGTTAAAGTGGAATCTTGGATTGTTACATTACAGGTGCTCGTGAATGCTCCTGGTGAGATAGCGCCTTAAAACATTGATTAACCTACTTTAAACCTCGACTTTAATCCTTCAGGCTATAATCACGGCATAGTTTAATTACCTCATTAATTATGTGTATCGCTGATTTTACCATTATGAGGACCTTTATTAATCTGTTTAAATCCTGAACCGCATCCCCCTCAGGGTGATACTCCTATCGTACGCATTTACCTATTAGTATTTCCCTGAACTGTCTCATCTGATATGAGTGATCCCTCGTCAAGGCGACTTAAAAAACATTTTGATAATATGGCGCCATGATATATTGTAACAGGGAGATGCTGTGAACGTAAGCAGATTCACGTATTATGGTAATATAGGCGTTGACGGAGAAGAAATATTCGCTGAAAGTTATTTATTGAAGCTAAGTTATTTTGCACGTTCTGGTTATTTTATTTGCCTTTACTTTTGGTATTGACGTCATATAGAAGTCGTACCTTTCTGGCATTGGTTTTCACTTCTAAATATAATCAAATGGCTCTCAGCATTGAAGATTTTTAGAGATTTACCTAAACAAAAAACATAAGTAACCATCCAATAGCTATAAACGCAAATATAACAGGCAGGCTCTCTGAACTGTCCCGATTTGCTCAGTAGGGTGTTAATCCATGTGCCCCGTAATCTGTCAAGAAGTTCTAATAGGAGCCTTTTCTGCATGCCAAGATGTCATACCAACTTGAGGCAATACTGTCCACTTTCTAGAATGTATGCTGCATACAACGAGCACAAAGTGGACATTGACCTCTTTCACTCATCAATACCTGCTCTAAAAAAAGGCGCGCTTGCCATTTAAAGGGTATCTCTAGTATAAAATCAAATTTTAACCTAATCATAATAATTATACAAAAATTCAATCTTATTTAATTTAATCTCATCTAATTTAATCTATATCATTTATTGTAATCAATTTAGCGTTTAATAATTTATTTTTCACTTTTATCTTAACTATGTATTAATTATTTTATTGTGTTATTATCTGCGCATAATGTGGTGCATGCTGTGCTTTTCTTTAAGTAATGAGGCGTTTAGACTTAAGTTTGTAACGTACAAAATGTAAAGTAATACTAATAAATAAAATATAATGTACTCATTTTTGAAGAGCCTAATAATAAATAAATAAATATCCAATAACTAAAGATTTACTTCTCTTTTATAAAAAGCTCCTACCACACAACCGTGAAATAAAGAAACTTACACCATAAGCTCTGGCCCATCCATTACAATTAAATCAATAGAACCATCGTCGTCCATTTACGACCAGACGCAGAACAATAAAAATGGTCACATAACGACCAGATAAAGGAGCCCCAATAAAACTGTATGCTATTAAACAACGCTTGTCTTGAGATACACCTACGCTTATTTTAAGAACACTTGTGTTGCTGGTTGTAAAAGTTGGATATGAGTTGTATGAGGATGTACACTAGGTAGCTGAGCTTTTGCTCTTAAATATTGTATTGGTCAAATGTGCCGACTATTTCGGTCTCCGGCTTGGAGAATTTGTTACTAAATGTTCTTTTCCGATACATTTGTTTCTGTTATTTTGGTTTCATCATCATCATCATCCACAATCAGACTTTACCCACTGCTGAGCCCCTTCTTACTCGTAAATATTGTGAGTCTCTTTTTGTTTAGGTTAACTTCCACAAAATTGCTGTCTTCACATTTTCTATTGAGTTGCGGTGATTGTTAATTCCCACTTAGAGTTTATTTTTGTCGTCATTCTAACATCTTTGATTCATTGATCTTTGACGTTTTCAATAACCGGAGCAGCTGCTACAATCAACTGTTTCACATCACTTGATTTCCTAAGAATAAGCTCCTTTCAGAAAATACGTTACGTCACGTAATTTCGTCGGTAAATAATGACTACCTTTGTTGCCCGAGAAATAAAATGACGGACAATATATCTAAAGATAAGGAAGCAAGAAACCCGTACCTATTATTTCTTGCATTCCCTTTGTCTAGGCGTACTGTACTTGAAAATATACAACCGTTGATCTTTTTGACGTATATGAATATAGGATACTGGACTTTTTTCTTTAACAGTAATTTGTGACATCATGTATTTCTTTTGAATATCAACTAACAAGCTCAGATGAGTGGTGAGTGATGCTGAATGCTGGTGATTTGTTGTTTGTTACACCTTTAGATAAATTCGAGAATAGGAAACTGCTGATAGTCTATCCATCCTCCTGCCCTTGTCCCAATTTATTTAAAAGTTGTCGCCTTCATCCATATATCTGATGATACTCTATCTGCCGTCATCGTAGTATTCACCCGTCTTTCTGACCATGCTATCTCTCATAAGTTCAGCCATCCATCTTCAGTTTTTCCTCTTCCTATCTATCTACATGTCAATACCAATAACAAATCCGCGTCAAGGAACCAGAAGTCAGTTCCACTAATAAAACTACCCGCCATAGTGCACTTAACCTAGGGAGCCTCCCTCGGGAACCTTACTTATGTTTGAGTTATTTTACGACTGCTGGTCTGTGCTTACATTCATACGTCATAATGGACCATGAATCAGTCGTTCCCGATGTATCTACAGCTACCCTATTCAGCTCAACTCGTCTCTTAGGCTTTTCAATATGTTATTTTGCTTCGGTGATGTAAAGCGACGTATCTGGGTTAAGCTTGCCTTGTCGAGTAGTAGTTTTATTATTACAATAGTTTACACGAGTGGCAATACCTTAATATACGGGTCGCTATAATCTTCTAGCATTTTAACTACGGCATCAGTTATTTTAGTTTGTAATGATATAAGAAACGCACTGGGCCCGCGTAGTGGATTACGGCCCACTCCCTCACACAGAGAGCTGGTCTGTGTCGCAGCGGTGGGAACATTATAGGCTGATGATGCTACTGATATGAGAAGATAAAAAGATTGAAAGAAATTGTAGAAATAAATAAAGGAGAAGACAAACATTAATCAGATCTGTTAATTACTGAAAGATCGTTGCGGCTGTTGCGCAATAGAATCACAATCCCAGTCAGGTGATACTAGATTGCAGATCATAGAAAAGCAATCATTGCAGTGACCTAGTTACCTTAATTGGTAAATTGGGCTCTTCTGTGACCACGTTAAGAATTGCTTTAAGAATAGATTCTGAAGATATGGGTATTTTAACCTAGCTGAGTGCACAGGAAGATAGGGTAGTAGATGGACCAACTGAATGAAAAAGGAATGTAGATGTCTACATTCCTTTTTCGTAAGCAGCTAAAAGAGTAACCATAAAAGTGCTCAACACTTGTCTTGGCTGAAATCTTCTTTCTTCTATCATCACCATGAGCTATTATGGATAAGTAGAATTTAAAGTAGCGAACAGATATCAACACACCGATATTATGATAATTTAACCACATTTCGCTAGTTGGTCCTGAATAGAAAATGTATGTGCTACGCTTTGGTGGTCATGAAGAGTAACGGCATACATTAAGCGGGTTGGGAAGATTCACGCTATATTAGGTGGCTCGTTAAAAATATAAAACATTCTGCTTCACAACCGGATTTGTTGGGACAGATGAGAATTATTTTTATTTCTGATTCACTTGTAGTTGTAGTCATATTTACCCGACTGCCCCAGAAGGAGGACATACTCTCGAAAAGCATTACCCTCCTTCTGGGGCAGTCGGGTAATAATGTTTTTCGAGAGTATGTATGTATGTATGTCTATTTCTTTGGCACGCTCTGAAGCCTTAAACAGCTTGATGGATTTCATATATGAGGTGTCGTTGATCTCGCGCATATTTGGGAGTGGCGCGAGGAGGCGAAATGCCGGGGCTTGACTCCGATGCCGCGAGAAATCGCGGCACAGCGGACAGAGCTCCGACGGGATCTCATGGCGTCATGGAGAGTGCGATTGTCGCAACCCAGTGCTGGGCACGCCACTATTGTGGCGGTAAGTCCCCTCTTTGAGGAGTGGCTGGAGAGGCGCCACGGCGTCCTCACCTTCCGCCTGACGCAGGTCCTCACCGGACACGGCTATTTCGGGAGGTATCTGTTTCGGATAAGGCGGGAGGAAACGCCCGGGTGTCATCACTGCGTGGATCGCCCGGAGGACACGGTGGAGCATACGGTAGAGGTATGCCCGGCTTGGGCAGAGCACAGCCGTGTCCTCGTGGAGGCGATCGGTGGCGGGGATCTCTTGCGTCCGACCCTGGTCCAGGCCATTGTACGGAGCGAGAGGGCATGGGAGGTCGTCACCTCTGCGAAGCAGTAATGCTCGCGAAGGAGGAGGCGGAGCGCGTGAGGGAGAGGCAAATTTCGCGCCCTCACGTCCCTAGCCGCCGCAGGAGGAGACGCCCTGGGCGTCGGGAATCAATCGCTGATTCCCGGCCACCGTAGGCGCGGGCTTGCGGACGGTGAGCAATGGGTAGCTCGCCGTCCGGTAAGGACCAGGCCCGGGTCGACGGCGCGTTGTGTTCCACGCGCGCCTCAAAGAGTGTCAGCGAGTGAAGGGGTCCGATGGGACCATTGCCTGCCGGGGTTGCGGGAAAGTCCGAAAGGGCTACCGTGGCCCCCTGGCATTGCACAGGCAACAGAAGGAACACGGGTGGGTTTTAGTCAGTAAGAGTCTAACACGCCCTCCCGCTCCACCCAGAGCGGGAGACGTCATTTGATGATGTCCCACCCAAAAAAAATAAAAAAAATGGTGTCGTTAGATTCGTCTTAGTTGTGGAAGTGACATAGGCTATATAATATTTATATATTGCATCTGCAAATACAAACAAAGGGAGGGGTAGGTTTAAAAAAAAAGACATCCACAATATTGGTATCAAATAAAAGCTAGTAATGTTTCAATTCCAAATATATATAAAAAAAAAATAAGAAAAACAAGCATTATCTATAGAATTTTGGTATTGCAGGCGGGGACAAACCAATAACCTGAAATGCTGGTGTAACTTTTGTTTGTAACGTGTGTTTTTGCAGTCGGGTTTTTGTTGTTTTTAAATAATTTGTATTTTTACTATTTTGTTTATTGTGATGGATTTTAAGTCACGTGATATGAAGAACGACTTTAATTATATTTTTGGGTTAATCACCCTAAAACAAAAAATTGTAAGTACACGCTATTGTGTAAAGATTTTTGACGAAAATTCTTCCTCGGAAATTGAAATGCCAGATTAATTAAGTTCATCTTAATATCTCCGCGCTTCGAAGAATAATAATTTGGGCCAGCTTATTTCACACAAAGACTAAACCACTAAGGAAATTAAAAGACGAATAACAAATGGGTGGAAAAATACTGGTCATTGAAGGAGGTCTTTCATGAAAAGGTGGATGACAATGTTGAAGAAGTCAGGAACATTCGGGTGATGCAACAGGTGTTAAGGATGGTGGCTTTTTGGATTATGTAAAGTGTGTGAGATCTGTAGGCTTTGTGTGAGAGATTTTGGTATTATACCAGTTGAAAAAGAAAGATAAAAGGACAATGGGGACAATATGAACGGTTTGTGCTTTCCATGGGGTTTAATTTTCTATGGCGAGATCTTGATACTTTATTATTATTAATAATATTGCCGCCGGTTCCGCTGAGCATGATCGGATTAACGTTGGTTTAACACGAATATATCATACAAACTGGGAAATTCTGTTTAACTAGGGTAGTAAACGAGGATATGCACTTAGTATAACAAGTAATAATAGATGCAAGTAAGGAAAATTGTAAGCTTTGACGTGTGAATAATTTATAGCTGCTGCCAGCCCTTTAGTTGGATTATTTGAGTGCAGTATAATGTTATTAGTATCAGTCACGTCCCTAATATGTGTTGCTATATCTTTATGAGGATCACTTTCAATATCACCGAGTTATCAACTATAGCCATTGCTCTTGCATTTTTTATTTTTTAAACGTCAAATTACCTAATTCAGTTTTATAATATTGATGAGAGGCCGATAGAAAGATAAGTACCTTAAGAATTATTCCCTCGTCGCTCGCTAGAAAGTTAATAAGAAATTGATATGATTACGTGAAGACGCCTTCTTAATCTAACACTCCCAAGCTTGAAGCGTGTATCAACATGAAAGCAATATTTATTTAGGCCAAGAATCAGCCAAGAAAAATCGACTCTTTCATATGAAAAGTAATATCTTTAGATATTTCTAGACTCCAAGTGCTAATGTTATGCGAGTATGTAACGTTGATTAAATTTGTCAATGTGACATACACATCGAATATACATGATTAATTATAAAGGCTGGTAAAATATGAGAACAGCTGTTCTTTTTTATTTATATTTTTATTTATTGATTGGATTTGTGGAGAATTTATCTCAAAATTCTGGTAAAAACATATATTTTTCTGCCTTATGCAAATGCTCTTGAGCAAATTGCTACTTTTCCTGACGTATCGTCTGTCGGAACTCGTAAATTGTTTCAGGTCTTCATTAACAGACTTAAAAATTTCTCCAGATCACCTTCGGAAAGCTCGTTACTGTCCTGAAGTATATTGTTATCACCAGTCTATGCAATGATATTTCCTTACGGTCATTTTTTTTGCGTAATACTGCGGTCACTTGTAGTTGGTGCGGCACCAACATGCATAAAAGGCAATTTTGGACTTCATAATTTGAAAAAAAGAAATTGATACTAGTTGCCCTTCCAATAGGTGCTTTCGTATTGAGAAGAATGGGCAAGAAACTCCACGGTTACTCTTTAAAATTACAATATTTTGTATACATTAATTATATCATAGTCTATATGTGAAGACGATCTTCTTAGAATAAAAATACTATACCACAATAGGTTTAGCCTCCCCGAGTGGCATACCATGTTCCTCCGACATCCTTGAATAGGAAACTCCTACCACCTGGCTCACCGGCTGTGTTTGTCTCGGTTGGAGCTATTATCATGTTGTTCATGTCATAAGAGAAAGAAAAATAACAGTGTTGTCTGATAGAGAAAAATTCCGCCTATGTACTACTACTGTACATGAATGAATATATTATGTAAGTGTATTGAATAAGATGAACGATGGTTAAAGCTAATAAAGTGCCAGTTACTGTAAAATATTTCCCTCGAACCAAGTAGATATTGCCATCATTAAAACGAAATCATGATAGATAATAAAATCTTTACACCAGCATAATGCTCGAATAATATTCGCATGAACACCTCGAGTTATTCTTAACATTTCTGTCACGTCTCTCTTACCGTTCGCAGCTTCAGTATTCAATCTCACCTATTTCTAAGCTTGATCTAATAAGGAGACGTTGTTATTTTTTTTATTTCCCTGAAGTGTTTCACGTATTTATGAAGGTACTCACTTACTGCCTTACTAATAAACGTATTATATCAGATGAATAGTTACACACCGTTTTCTCTCTTTCAGTCGTCAGTAATTTGACTTTCGAAAGAAGAAGACAAAGCGTTGTGTAACTACACGGACGCTATACAACGTTTATTAGTAAGGAGGTTAGGGTAAAAAATGTCGAGTGTATTATTCTCCCATTTTGTTGGCGGTCAGGAATGAATAACATTTTATTTGAATGGTGGCAGTATTAGAAACATTTCTTTGTATGGCGACAACGCTGTAATTAATTTACGAACTAAGATGTACAACGGTCTTTAAATATAATAAATTAAGTCCTCTCGCCATTTCGTGTAAGATCCTGTATAATTATAATTCCGCTATTTTGAGCTGGGTGATACCACCTGACACATACAAAGTGAACTAGCCCATCTGTAATCGTAAATTGTTGAGTTTTTTCCGACCTAAAATATGAAAAAACAAATTAAAGATTCTTAACTTCTCTATTACTCAAAACTCAGTTAGTCAGATAAAGATTTTTGATCCTTATACGAAATAGGATCGAGTGGCATCAAAAATGTTTTTGTGAAAACTGCCCATTTTCTTCAAAATCTGTGGAGGTCTCAAAAAGTTAAAGACTGTCACCCAAGACCGTTTCCCTGTAGAAACAATGGCTAAGGTTAGCTACCCTTACAGACCCATCTCAAAAACCCACCCTGTATATCCCCAAATTGTTCTTGACTTTGACGCCCTTGTAAAAAATAATGCGTTCTATGTGTACTTTAAAAATATGATGAATTATTGACAGCCGCCAAAAAAAAACCCATAATGGGTGATCTCCTTTGGTGGTTTTGATGGCCATGTCAGATTTAAATTTCAAATAGCCTTTATTAGCAATCTTAAAACTAGTTTTACAATTTAAGTATTTAAACTGAAGGTTACCTTTAGTTAGACCTCAGAAATTTCCGGATTGATTTGCTCTTTTGCATAGGCCTCCCCCAGGTTTTTCGATAGCTCACGGTTGTGAGTTTTTCTCTTCCATGTTCCCACCCCAAGTAGTTTTCAAGTTGTCTTCCCATCTTTGGAACGGTCTTTCTCTTTTCCTCTTTTCTTCTCTGGGATACCATTCTGTAACGTCTCAGGCCCATCTTTCGTTTTTACTCCCGATGGCCATGTTAGATTATACGGGTTTTCGGTCCTTATATCCGTACATGGAATGGAACAACGGAAAACAATTTAAAATATAAAGCACACACTTGTCTGACCATTTCAAACATCAAAAACCATTATTTATTTATTGTGAAAAATTCTGTTTGTTGAAACGATATCAAATTGAGTCCGTGTAGTATTTGTTTATTTAAATTCATTGTTTGGTTTGCCGCGGCACGTCGATTTCCGATGGTATCGTATAGTGAATGTACGTGTGGTGTTACCGACAAGGCTTACAGTGCTGTTCACATTGACTGTTAAAGTATTGGATTTACTGGTTTCGTGCTTGGTAATCTTGCTATAGTGTTCTCTGTTGAGATTAGACGCAACTTTCCCGTTCTTGTTTTCTCAACGTGAGTTAGAAGCTAATTGCCAACTTCCTACGTTGATTTTTACTATTTCACTAATACAACAGTCTGCTGAATTTAAGTTCCATGATGAACACAACTCAAGTTGAGACATGGTTTCAATGCTTGTTACGCTATCAGCTTTAAAAAGATTTAGTGAAAAGATAATAGATTTCACCAAAAAACTACAAATAAGTTGTGTAAATCCTGCCTGAATTATATAATTTTATGTAACACATTTCCACATTATACTCGTACCCACACATGCACAGTGTATATTACTTTTTTTTTAACAATGTAGGTAAATAAAAAGCGTGAAAATGATATAACGTTGCAGGATGTGTAATTGTCTACCTTGTTATGTGGGAGTATTCGTTTACACCGAGTTGAGTAATACAGCTCTCGACATCTCTCATTTTCATTATTCTTGTTATTTCTAGGTTGTGCAGGATTCTGTGTCTGTGTTTTGTATGTTACGAAGTTATTTTCATGGTAGCGGTTTGTTTTCTTATTTTAATATAATCATTTGGTGTCTGATTCACATAGTCGTGTTACGTACGAACTGCTTGCAATATGTATTTTTGAAGTGAAAACTTCTTTAGCGGCGTTGCGCACTTTTTTTGTGATGGGTAAAAAATGTTAAACTCGCGTCAGGACACGTGACCTGATCGAAAATTCGTAAGACGGAGGGAGAGTGCAAAATTGGTTGGTGCAAAATTATTCCCTAACCATTCCAAAATATCAAAAACGCACAACGTTAATATTCAAGGTTAATTTCAACGTTAATTTCACTTCTGCCGGCACTTTTTTATATCGCGAGTATTTCCAGAGATTCTCCTAAGATGACCTTTATTTCATCCTCTGTGTTTTTGTTTATGAACTTTATAAGCCATAGTGCTCTTATACCGAAGCATCGTTTTATTTTCTGCTCTGCCTTATTAATATGTATTGACTTTGTATTGTTCAATCTTCCTGCACAATTTCCTTTGCATACTCTTCTACCTCTTTCATCATCTTATTTTAAAATAGTTTTCTGACGACACCTTTATAAAAGTTTACCACAAAATGTCACCCACTGACATTTTAATGTATTCATGTAAAAATAGCGAATGACGTGCGTTTGTAGGTAGCACGGTTACAAAATGGCGAAAACACAAAGCACTTTGTAACTGTATGGCATGTTGTGAATAGTTGCAACATACACAATGTTTATTGTACCTGACTTTTTAATATTTAAATGGCTGAATGGAATATGGGGCGGTGAGTCAGTTTTTAATTTAACTGCTGGTACATAGCCGAAGTAGGTCGATGGGGGTTCGAATCAAATCGGGTCATGTTATTGGGTTTCTGCAACGAAAGTGTCAACTGGACAAATTTTAACACTGTGTGCGGTTAATGTCAAAGTCAAAGTCAAATAATTTATTTCAATTAGGCACAAAAAAGGCACTTAAGAACGTCAACATTTACAAAAAAATATATAATAATTGATTCTAGTCGCCCATTCCAATAGGTAGTTTTCGTATGGAGAAGAATGGGCAAGAAACTCCACCGTTACTCTTTTAAAATATTTTCACAATATCTTGTTTATATTAATTATATAATTATATGTGAAAACGATGCACCTAGAATAAGATTACTATACCACGATAGGTAAAAATAATAAAAAATGAAGGAATGACATAAATTAATTATGTGATGGATGCATGGTGCTCACATATTTACAAACATTGTAAAATTATACGATATTCCTAACATTTTAACGAGTACTACTAATAATAATGGCTTTTGGACACTTATATACCATTATAGAAACCTTAAGTAATCGGTTTTCTGTAGCCCTGGGAATTATCTTGTTGTTTATACGTTTGGTCAATTGAAGACGGTAGAGGTGATAGCGATCCTTATAGACACTTAAATATCAATGTTAAAGTGTAAGAAGCAAAGTATTCGTAAACCATTTCATACTAGTACTTATTTTTATTTTACCGTGTTTATAGTCATAGATCACGCCCGCTTTTATCATTGGCGGTGGGCAGTTCTATTTTAAATAAACCTACCATATCTACCTATGTAAAGACTGAATGCCATTTAAAATGTGGTTTTTGTTTGTATTCGAATAAGCTTATTTACCAACCTTCATCCCCCCTTAATTCAAATGGGGGATTTGTATAAAGGGATAATTGCCGTTTTATGTAAACGAACCACTCGGGTTACTATATATGTCCTCGTGTGCGGGACCACCCGTCCGGGGCGCCGCATGATAAATGGACACGACTTTACCCAATTTGCTACAATATTATTTGTCCGCCATGTTTTTAATCCTCAAAGGGGTTGGCAAAGCTGTTCTATCGGACAGTCGCACTGCGACTATGACAGTATAAGACACCTTATTGACGTTAATACTAGGGGTACCTACTATGTGAATATTTGGCTGTGAATTCTCTAATTGAACCGATTTGGGTCACTTTAAAATTCTGCGTTAACCTAGATGAGCCTCATAATCAGCACGAGGGTAAATATATATTTTTTCCTTTGATTTAATATAATGTAGGTAGTAAAATTCCTTTTTGAAATGTAGACTTAATCCAACACTCAGTGACATCATTGTTTTCTGTAAAGGTCTATCTATTCTCATCATCTGTAAATACCTACCAAATTCAAAAGGAAAATACTGATTACGTTAACGAAGGAAACGCAAAACTCGTTTTTTTAATACAAATTGGATTACTTAAACAATTTTTCACCAGTACTTTTCCCCATTCTCAAAAGACTGACTGGATCGGAGTCATTAATTAAATTTACACAAAAGTTCTAGAAAAAGACGCAACTTTATGAGATCCTTCTTAGCCCTTTGAATTTATTGATTAGTTACTTCCCCAAAAGCCTTTGAGTGTTAAAGATAATTTTAGGTTAAAAGGAATACAGTTTTCACCCTTTTATCCATATACTTTTTTAGCATGAGTAAGTAACAAAAGTCACAGCGTCCGAATTTTCCACTTGATTTTAAGGGGTTACTTCTACCTATCGAGAGTACCACATTTTTTCCAGCAGAAACCTGCAAATATGGTATTGTTATGTGTATTAACGACATCCGACATCCTTGTCCTCCTGAGATCCTGGCCCTTCTTGCCAGTGATGATTTCTACCTGATAATTTCTGTGATAATTTCCACCTGATTCCATCATGTCTTGCTAAATCACGTCATTTTCAAACCTTTATACCTACTTAGTACTTTCCTGAAAACTTTTAGTCCCAAGAAAGCAAAACTTAAACTTTTCCTAAATTCATTCAGAGCACAGGTGTTAAACTCATAACATATTTACAAGATTAATCCCAATTCGTCCAGATCCTATATTGTCGGATCCGTTGAGCTCTAGAGTGTACTTCTGTCCGGGTGTCCGGCTTCAGTCAGGTATAAGCAGTTTAGTTAATGTTCGATGATATTGAAGACTTCTTGAGTACTTTCAAAAGGGATCACGATCCGGACGGACGGTTTTGTGTAGGAGTATTAGTAGCTAATGAATGGGCTATATCTTGATTCCTTAGACTTTAGAGGAAGTATTTCGTGTTGTCATTTTATTGTGTAAAGGATGGAAGGATAACGTAAAGAAAATCAATCTCATAAAGAAAATAAATTAAGAAAGTTTAGCATTAAAAACATCGTATTTATATATAGGTAAACTACACAGACAATTTCATCTAACCTAACTAGCCTGTATTGTCCCTCCCCAAGGCAAAGGCCTCTCTCCCTTCTTCACGCAATTCTGTTTTCTGCTAAACTTAGGTACCTACTACTTGTCTTAACACAACACAATTTTAATACAATGCTATAGTTTCAGTTACAGCACAGCTAAAATCAGAATCACGGAATCAATACAAGTAAACCACCAGACCAAATGCTTTAAACAATTCAAGACTCCCTGGCGCCACAAATTGTCTAACTCTAGACCAATACGAGTCCCGATCAATACCTACAACCACACATTCGTTCCTGTAACTCGGGCGCTGTTCCCATTTCCAAGCAAGCGCGGAAGTCACATCTATACGTCAGGCTATTTTATATTCCGCGCGGAATTACGTCGTCGCAATGTTATCGCGGCCGTTTCCCAAAATGATTATGTGTTACGTTTAGCAATTTTCTGAACGAGACAGGAATGATACCTTTCTTTATTAAATATTCCCTAATTTGCGTCGGTAGGATATTTCTGTAATTCTGTCGCTGATTCAATTCCCTTAATGTCGACTGATAAATGTCTTGGCTTATAGAGATAAATACTTCGGACTCTGTTGCTAAGTAGAAATGTCTGTTTACTGTTTACAGCGAATGTTTTTTACTTAGATACAGTCTCAGAGAGATTTGGTTAACGATCTGACATTTACCTTTGTTAAGTTAAATGATATGGTATATCTTTTAGATTTTTTTGAGGTGAAATAGGTTTCTTAATGTCATTATTTCGATTTAGAATTTATTTTCGAAGCCTACTATATTTATGAATACTAGGTATACAGGGGTACAAAAAATGATTAGGGTTCCAAAGGGAACCCTATTACTAAGCCTCCGCTGTTCGTCCGTCCGTCTGTCTGTCAGCGGGTCGTATCTCATGAACCCTAATAGGTAAACAATTGAAATTTTCACATTTTGTGTATTTCTATTGCTGCTACGAGTATAACAACAAATAATGAAAAATAAAATACAACTACTAACGTGTTTTTATGGCGGTTTTTTTGTTGCTAAATATTGTACGGTGGTACGGAACCGTTCGTGTGCGAGTCCGACTCCCACTTGGCCGGTTTTTTCCTTTTTATTTAATAGAAGGTACCTATGTATTTCAGTCGGGAGTTGAGTACATACATTTTGATGTCAGAGGCCGTAAAAGTTGTAAACAGGGAGTGCTTTCAGAAGGCTTTCAGACCTTTTAGCTGTTATAAATGATGCTTCAACGGACAGGTAAAAGTTTACTGAAAGGTCAGTGAGACTTCTGACCTTTGTAAAACTTACAGGCGTCACATGTAATGGAATGATATAATAATTTATATAATTTGTTTGTTGAAATAATTGATTTACATAAATATTTACAAAATAGGGCCTTAAACTAGAGGTAGATATAAAATTAATGGATTCTACCTGAACTAGGAATAAACCTGTATCTCAGGTATCACATTCAAGTGCTTATAAGTATTAAGTATCTAAGATACCATAAACAAATAGTAAATTATTTATCTACTTTTATTATTTAGATGGTTTTATATAGAAGTGAGAAGGGTATTTTACAGTAAGTACCTATACACTATCATAACCAAATAATCAAATTATTGTTAATTCTCTAATAAGCATACATTCTTCTTAAAACAAAAGCTTCTGATAGATCCTGACGCAGAACCATTAGATCAGCATTTCTTAAACTTTTTCAAATTATTTTTTTTATACTTTTTATAATTTAATTTCTACGGAACCCTTTTGGGAAAACGAAATATTTGACGGAGCCCTAAAATAATCAAAAACTGCGTTTTTTGGATTATTCCACTTTGCCCCCACCAGTGGGTCAAATTGGATTGTTCACCTTTGTCGTCCACTGACTAGGGCTTGGCACTGTTAAATTTAATAAAATATTATGGCGAAAATTAAAACAGTTTTAATAATAAAAAATAGAATCTATTCGTACGAGATTGGGATGATTCTGAAGCAGCTAAAATACCACCAAGCAATGACGTGCACTGCTGGACATATGCCATGGGCTAATATTTTCCCGGAGCCCCCACAGAGGCTTTGCGGAGTCCTAGGGCTCCGCGGAGCACACCTTGAGTATGGCTGCATTAGATAACATAACGAATCGCTTTGATTTGTGATTTATGCAGACGTCAATTTCGAAACAACATCGTTAAAATTCCGACTGTCGATACAATTAGGGATTGGGAAAGAAAATTAATTCATGCTTCGGTAACCTATCAGATCTCGAAAAATAAGTTATCTTGCAGTTCCGGATCGAAGCCTATGCAATTGAAAAGCATATTGACCCGTTGACCTATATTTGCACGGTGACCTACATTTATGCATACCTAGGTACGTGTCAATAAACGCAATAGTGCTAAATTCTTATAACAATACAATGAATGGTACGCCATACGTTCAGAATAGAAGCTCATTACTCTCCCCCCTTACCCCTACCCGGTTACGGGCCGGATGTCCGGACCATTCGACCGGATTATATGAAGCCTCGGACTTGTATGTGCGGTTGCGGGATTTACTTCCTGTTTGGACATACATATGAGGCTGGGTACATATGACTGTGTTTTGGTAGTTTGAAATATTGGGGGACATTTGAGGATGTCTTTAGGCAGTGCCTAATGATTATGACTGGGTCTTTAGTTTGTATCTAAGGAAGGACCCAATTTGGTACCTATTTGGAGTCTGTATTTTTCTAATTTTCTGTGGGACACAATTATCAGGATTAGATTTTATGACCTATGTTTAAGTTTTTATTAGTCTTCATAAACTACACAGTAGATATCTGCTGCCGTTTTCACATTTTCTTATTATTCTCTTTGATGCCGTCACAGGTCACACATATTCAATGCCTGTTGAATATCACATCACAAAACAAAAGCGTTCACAGACATAAAAATGTCGGGAAAAATCGGAAAATATCACCTTAGCGTGACCCACATTGCAACACTTTGTATGAGGCAAACGTAGTACGTCTCATATGAGAAACGTTCGAAGCCTTTCATATGGAAACCTCTCTCACTTGGAACGAGCAAACCGTTTTATACGAATCCAGTTTTTGAGCCGAATGCGAGCAAAAAGACAATGTTCAGTGAGCTGAGTTGTCGTATACACGATCAGTCACCATATCATTTGGGGGCCTATATTCAATACACAGTGGTAGACCATCAATGGTAAACACACCCCAACATCATCATTGGCAGCGTTGTACCAGCCACTGCAGAGTATATGCCTTTTCCCTTATGTGCGGTGCACAAAAGACATGACACACCCAATAGACTAGATAAAAGATAATGATAAACAGCCATGAAGAAGCAAGAAAGCATTTAGAACTTAGAGCAGTCAGTGGTCGTATAAATAGTAAATTATGGTAGACAAACACAACTTTAGTCGCGAGGGTCAGCCAGAAGGTAACTGGAACGCTGCGGGTTCTGTACCGACCGAAAAATTTACTACCAACAAGTACGAAGACAATGCTTGTGCAGTCTTTAATTTTCTCCATTCATCGATTATGGTGATGTGTGCTACTATGACCTGAATGCAGATCTCCTCGACAAACTAGAACGTCTTCTCACTAACTGCATTCGATTTGTTTTCAATCTGCGTAAATGTGATCATGTTTCTGCGCATCGGTCGCTTCTAAAGTGGTTGCCCATACGCCAGCGCAGATAGCGAAGGGCGTTAACCACCTTGTTATCATTTCTTGACTCTCCCACTTCCCCTAGTTATCTAGCCCCCACTTTCAGTACATTTGCGACAACCATAGTAAAAATCTACGGTCTTCAAATAATCGTGTTCTTCAATGTCCCACTCACCGCACAGACTGAATTCCTGTTCCTTCTTCGTGGAATGCGCTCCCCCAGGAAATCAGGATGGCAACCAATCATCCTTTAAAGTTAAAGTTCGCGAGAACATTTGTAAGAAGCTGGCAGTATCATCACAACGTTAATGTTTTCCCATTGTTTGTCTTATTTGTTATAGTATATTCGTGTATTTATGTATATTTATTTTTGCTTATATTAATATACTAGCTGTTGCCCGCGCCTTCGTTCGCGTGGTTTAACGCTAACTATTTGAAATATTGCCATAAAGTAAATAAGACAGATACGAAAATTAACGCTAACTATTTGAAATATTGCCATAAAGTAAATAAGACAGAGACGAAAATAAACACGCCCCATCACCAGGCATTTCTACAACTCAGCATCGGATTGAAATAAATTTTATAAGTACCTACCTAAAAGAATACGTCTTTTAATATTTATTAGGTGTCAGAATTTCTAACAGAAAAATCAAATTAATATTTAAATGCACACAAATAATAATCGAAAGCAATCAGAGAAAATGAACATTAATCAAGTAGCATAAAGCAGCGAAAAATTCGTACATTCGATACGTGCGACAGCGACGCATGCCTTTACGTGACTGCCCGTTCGGGTATTTGCGCGTCGTGCGATTGAAACAAATGGTTTCATCGTTTTTCCGTTGTTAAATCTGAGATGTCACTCGTTTCTTTCTTTATTTAAAAATATTGCATTTGTAATTATAATATAGTGATAATAATAAAGATTTTAAATGGGGGCTGGTACGAGTTTCCATTGCCGTCCGTCGAATTTAGGATGGGAGGTGGGGGGAGGGTTATTACCCCCCTTAAAAGGAAAAGTTCCGGAGCCCCCTTTTCGAGTTTTTTTTTATTTTTAATTCTGAGGAAATTTCCCTCATTTTAGAGATTTAATTTAATAATAAGTGTAAAAAAACTAGGGGGGACCCCTTGGGGGGCAGGGGGGGACCCACTTCATAAAGAAAAGGGAGACTGATTCAGAGGGATTTCTGTATCTATTTTGAGACTGCAACTTCTCCGGCACTGCGGGAAGAGCAGCCTCTACGCCCTTGCGTAACAAACCGTAGGCATCGGACGAGCCGGAACGGCTGAGGCTGGTGCCGAAGCTGCGGAGGCGAGGAAATGTATTCCTCAATTTGTCGTAATTGCACCATCCACTGTTTATCTCTGCATCACCCAAAGGTTCACTGGTAGAAAATGCCGATGGCATTAAGTCCGCCTCTGTAAATTTCTGTGCGTGAAGTATTAAATAAATAATAAACTCAAACTCAAAGCATAAATTTCAACTAAACCAATTACCTACAGGCACTTGAATTGTCAAGGAGTCGTTTAGTCAGGATGATAGTTGCCCATTCCAAAGCTCAGTAGGTTCCTATGGAGAAGAACAGGCAAGAAACTCAATGGATACTCTTTTAAATCAAAACACACAGTAGCCTAGTAAACGGTAATGTATCAAACAGCCATAAGCATGCGAGAATGCAGTTAGCACCGTCACATAGTCAAGAGTTGAAATCTATACTGGCATTGATCACTTTGTCCGAATCTTCACTACAAAATTATACCTCACTCGTTACTGATCGAGTATCATTTCAGCTAGTCATCTGCCAGTTGCTAGTTGGGACGGTTCAGCGGACGCGCTTCGATGGCTCTTGTCACCGCGCCGCGTCCAAAAACGAGAGTCCTTGAGATAGCTGCATTAACAGTCAGTTTTATCTACTTCGTTTAAACTGAGAAAAATTATATTTAACTACATACTTTGTTCTATATTCATTCATTTTTATGACAGTACTAACGTATTTATTTCGGCCTTTCCGGATTAGTTTCAACTTCGAAAAAATAATTGTATTAACCTGATTGACTTAATCGTCATCTTGGTCTTAGTTAAGACAATTTCTTGCTTCTTTTCTTTAGTGACGTAATATGTACTTCATTATCTCGTAATTTTTTTGATATTTCATGCAAAGATTTTGCTTTCTCTTCACATGCTTCACCCTATTTGTGTCCATTTTCACCATTTGTGTGCTATTTCTTGTCTATGTCTGTGCACTTATTAAATGTTCTCTTTCCCCTTTTTCCATGCTAATCTCGGATAACAGAAAAACAAGACTGTAAGTATGATTCACTTATCATCATAGAATTCTGTATTTGTGAGAATCATAAATTTTTTACTTCATCTATATATTCCATATCTTCGCATTATAAATATTTGTGGTATCCCATTGTCTTCATCAATCACATTCTCATTTAAAGATTTTTCATGTAGGTAGTTTAAGTTAGATTACATGGTTGTCCCAATGCTGAATTCAGCAACCTTGGCCCAAGTCAGGAAAATAATCTCCTGCATTGTCGGCAGAGCTGTTAAAAATGCTGAAGAACGTATAAGGACAGCAGTGTCATTGCTTGTTGCATTATTAACTGGCTGTTCTAAGTTTAGATAAAATACTCTATCAAAATCTAACGTGTAGATCACGATTTTGATAAAGGGTTTAGAGTATTTTAATTGTGTTTCACGAGTTTGAATCCACTTTATAGAAAGAAGCGCTTACGAAAATTGTTTCGTTTTTCTGCTGGCTGTAGTAATTAGTTTGGAGCAGATTGCTGCTCCAAACTAATTACTACAGCCAGCAGTACTGAAATATTCCGTAAAACTAAGCTTCAATGTAATGTTAAGAATTCTGCCAAATTTCTACAGTCCTTAAAGAGAGATACAGATTGTTGTTTTAGCCGTATTATAAATTTTAAGCGGTTGGCGAAATGTGGGTGTACTACAGGTACTCCTCTGCCTAATCCTTCCGTGAATACAGGCATTAAAGTAATCATTCATTTGATTTTTCCTTGACTCACTTACAGCTTACCACATTTTAAGACTATTCAGCTATTTACCAACTTAACTATTCAGTTTTTAGTTTTCCACGTTTAAACCTATGCGAACTATTTCAAACCCGCTCAAAAGCTTGACGTCATCCATGCGCGTCAAGCGCTACCTATAACGGTCCTCTGAGCCAAAGCGATCCCACATCCACCCGCGTTTTATCAAAAACCAACTGAGCGTTCACAAAACGCTCTCACCTCCCAACGTGAACACAGCCTTCCAACTGTTTCTGAGTATTAATCAATACGAATTTATATTCTGTGAACAGCTTTGTTCGTTCTGCAAAAAGCTTTTGCTGACGTTCCCAACATGTGTTACTGGGTGTTGCAGTTTTATTTTAATTTGATAAACTGCTTCTGCTTGCATTGAATTTTTATTTCTGTTTGAACTTTTGATTTTAGTAATAGCCATTTTTGGGATTTGCTTTCGTGAAGTCTTTTTTCCACGATTTTATTGAGATTATATTTGATTTTCCGTCATACCAATGTCCTGAGTTTTACAATCTTAAATATATATTTAAAAAAAATATTGCATACATAGATAATATATCTATATAATTAAAGGAATGATCAAGATAATAAGTATTTCGAGTAATTCCTATCAACCGGCTTCAAAAAGATAAAGTTCTCTTTCAGACCGATTACAATAGTCTGTCCCACCCATTTATACCAGTCCCATTGATTCGCCGCAACAGATATACAGATTACACCTCACTCGGTATTAATCAACTCGGATTGATGTTCCGTGAATGGTTTCAGCATTCAGTCGTTCACTTTCAGGTTTATCTTGCAAGAGCAGGTTACTAAGAGGTAGATTGTTCGTGGTGGTTTAATGCTGGGCTTCCATATTGCATATGATATGAATACAAACCATGTGCCCGTTGGGATTTCCCATCGGCAAAATTATGAACTTCCATATAAACTTTCAATTAACTAACCCCTTTAGAAAAAAATTGTTGCATATTTTTTTTTTCTCTTCAATTTATTAAGCTTTGAATAATGTAAATGTCAGCTCATAAACCAATTAAACGAAAAAACAGTCACTGTTGTTTCATTAATCTGTAAAATAATTTTATTTCGTCGAAATGGAAATTCATTTCAACAGTTATTGCCATTAATAATAATTGAGCATGTTTGGTCCTCGTCGCGAAACGTTCAATATTTTTAATGAGTTTCCGAGTCCAAAAAGCCCTTTTTTTTACGGAATGGAATTAAAGTTCTTTATTACTTATTAAGGCAGACGTTTACGAGGCGTGTTAGAGTGAGCAAATGTTTGCTGTGGGCCTAGCTCGAACGCGCGAAGTTAACGTAACGTAAATTAGAACGATTTTAAAAATTGTAAATCTTCATCTCGTACTGAATGTTTACGTAATTTTATGAATTTACTCATAGTTATGGGTTACTAGCTTTTGCCCGTGGTTTCGCCCGCGTGGATGTCGGAAATTATGCCACGGGAACATACTACCGGGCTAAAAAGTCTAATGTCCTCTAATCCTATAAGTATCCTAAACACAGGACATTAGACTGGGCAGATTTCTCATGGCTCATGTCATGGCTCTACCCATATGCCAAATTTCATCTAAATCCATTCAGCTGTTTTAGCGTAAATTCGTAACAAACAAAAAAACTCACTTTCGCATTTATAATATTAGTTAGGATAATAATTCACGATGTCACAAAAATTTTAACCGAAATGCTATAGGATAGTTGTATTTTCGATTCAAAATTCGTATGAATTTACGTAACGTTTGAGTCGCGCGTTCGGGCTAGGGCCTCTGGTCCCGCGAGTCACCCATCGCGGATCTACGAGGCTGTTCTCACAACGAACTGGACAGTTTTGATACTTTGCATAATTTCTCAAACAACTTTTTTGAGGGCACTTCTTATTAATTCCTGTGAGTTTTTGCATACCTTTTCATCTTGTTACGCGGAACAAAGGCTTTAATAGCTCATTGAAATTCTTTAATATGACATTTTGTAAAAAGAAAACGACTTGGTACTGGTCCATATTTAATTTCATCATCAACAACAACCTGTTTAGGATCAGCGCCGATCAGCGCCAGGCTTGGTTCAACTGAGCTGCCTATATCCAGAAATATGTGAATACGTTCGTTAACCATAAATTATTTACTGTTTGACATGAATTTCACTGTAATCTATAAAAATAGCGCTTCTTTTGAACTGGTAATTATAAATTCCATGGATAAAACAGTTATCTACGTTTCTTCGAACTTGTACAATTAATATAATTCCAGTTATCGCTGTCATGCTTCAATAGAAAATGTGCACTTTTCTTTGAACTGTACCTATTATCAAATCCAGTGTGTCCTCATTCTGTATATCCAGTTTATAATCAATCTTCCGCCATTGTAATTTCTTTATTGTCAACTCCATTTTCCGTAATCACATTTATATGAATTTTAATATCGTGCCGCTCATACCTTTCATTTAATTACTTAATTGTTTGGTGTTCCCGTAACAATAATAAATTGTGTTCAAAGTTGACCTAGTTTTCTCACAAACGAATACCCCCTTTCCACCCCTCTTCATCACCCCCGTCGAGGTGCTAATGTGAAATTTAATTTGTTTTATAGCTATTGTTGTTCGGCTTTTCCAGTAATAGTATTCCAGTGAAGTTTGACTTCCATTTATCCTAATGTGCTGGATTAATATTCATATTCATGATTCTACCCAGGGCTTTGATCGCAGCAAAATTACTGGCTTGATTAGGATGAAACTTATTCTGTCTTGCCTCCTTGTTCTGATAACGGTTAGAGTATCCTGTGTTTCATAGATTGTATCAAGCGATTTGGCAGAAGATTGCTATGTAGGTTCTCATTATTAAAAAAAAAAAATACTGCAGTAAATATTTAGTAGGTCTTGAAACCCATAGTTCTTTTAAATGTATGTACATAACAGCACCCGCATAAAATGAGGTTATTAAAGGCTACTGAACCTATATTAATAAATTTTAACAAGTTACACTCAAGGTATATTTAAAAAAAGACCCGTTCCGTTTAAAATAATAACAGTTCCAATAAAACATTTGGTATCCGCTACATTTGAGTGCACGTAAAATATTAATACAACATTAATTTTGTTGTTTATTTACACAGGATACGCGAATTTCATTTGACGTGGCAAATTTTGTTTAACATTCGAGTTAGCCTGCAAACGAATCGATTATTGTGGCTCATTGAACCGAAAAATGGTTTTATTTTAGCTGAATCGACATTTAAACTAAAAACTTAATCACACAAGGAAATGTTATGTAATGATGATAAAAATCATACTTAAGCATCTTCTTAAAATGTTAATAAACATACTTACTTAACCGATTTTATTCGAAACTGTAAACTCTATTATACCTAAAGAATAATATGTATAAAATAACACAGTAACAATATCACTTGCCTATCCAATAACTAACGAACAAATATAAAAAAATATATACAACTTAAAAACAAAACCGAAACGTCAAATCTTCAAATTGACAGCTGCTGTCAGAAAACATTTCTGTTTTGCCAACAAAAGAAGTATGTCCATCTCAATCTCAAATTCAAATCTCAAATCGTTTATTGCAATCCATAATGTAAAATTACAGGTGGTAAATAAAATAAATAACAATAGAAACAAATATGGACCCTGTCGGACACAGCTAATTTTTAAATAAGTAGAGAGAGGAAGAGCGCTTTATAAATTTTCTTTGTTATTAATTTAGAATTATTTTATATCCTATTACCTACGTACTTATATTTCCATTCATTCACATTCTATTAATATTTTATATGCAGGTCTATCTATTCATTTATTATTTATTTTATTTAGTATTGCTTATTTCTTTACTCGCTTAAAGATTGTTCATAATGTAGTATAATTATTAAGTTATAATTTATTAAAACATCTTTTATTCATAGTTATGTACAAATATTATTGAATTTAAAATCATTATATCCTATTGTACTATTGTCCGTGCACTGTCTAAGACTTTAGGATACTAGTTTAGTCTTAGAAGAAATTATTGCTTTAAGAAATTATCTTGTTGTGAATGAAGCTTCAGAGACTTAAAACATATCAAATAATATAGGGCACAAGGATCAATTAATCTGTACCCTAGGACCATTCTTAAAACAAAATAAAGCCTATACTCACATGGTAGCGAACGCTCCTGAAGCACATCCAACCCCAATGGCCCCCATAGTCAGTCTTACAACGAACCAGTCTTCTGGCACTACCAGCAGGGCTAACATGACAAGCACGAGAAAGCTCTGTATCTCGTTTTGTTGAATATTGTCTACGATTCTGACGTCATTCTAATCCCTAACATGACCGTAAACGACGAGATATCTCGAAAAAGGCACTTTGACACTTCTATATCTCGCGACGAGAAACCGATGTTGCAAGTTATTAAAAACAAATTATTTTTATGATAGCAACATCGGCTTGAGATTCCGTTTCATTCATTCAATGGTGCCGATTTCCTTGTCACAAATGCCTCTAAACTAGACTAAAAATCAGCAAAATTTAGATTATTCCTGTCAACCGACGATTTTCCATTCTGAAATAGATTAAAGTGACACAACTTAACTATATTTTAGTTTGACGGCACTGAACTATTAATTTAGTGAAAATGGCAATTTTGCTATTCAGAATTTTACGTTCTTCACCTAAAATGTTGATGTATTTAATCGCGATTAAAAAATGAACTAAAATTCACACCAACACCTCGAAGGTGCAAAAACAATACTGTCTTTTTTCTTTTTCTTTTGCTCATATCTCGAAAACGGTGTGTCCTATCGCAAAAATAATGAAAATTTCGACCCCCTTTATGAAACCCTAACACAACATGTAGGTAATATTTTTTCATATTTTCCATACAAAAAACGAAAAATTCCATATAAAATACGTCGTTCCAATATAAATAGTAGTTTAAAACTAAGTATTTTCATTATTAATATATTGTAAAATAAAATGATGACTAAAATAAGTACAATTATGAAACTGCCATGTTATTTTGGAGTTTTTTTTTGTATCATAAGTTTGTCTACGCTTCTCGTCGTCAAAATCGACGACGAGTAAATACGACTAAATGATAGAAAAATCGGAGATTATCTCGTGTTGAATTGTCAAAAATCGAGATAACTAAGGTACCATGTTAGGGTTTGTCGAGAAAACATCAATTTTGACAGAAGGAGTCGACTATTTTGTATGGAAGCACTGTCAGAAAACGAGAAAGTGACCGAAATAGACAAAAATTACTCACGCGAGAGCGAGTAATTGTCGCGTGTATCATGTTAGGCCTGCTGGAAGGCGTTATTTATTTATTTATACTTCAAGCACAAAAATGTACAGAGGCGGACTTAATGCCACAGGCATTAAGCGTTACTTCTTCCGCACACGATGAAGAGGCTGATCATCGTGATCTTCCTGCCGAAGTATTTGCACAGGAATCCGCTAAGCAAGATGCCAGGGAACTGGAAAGAATTGTAAATGCTTAAAATATGGAAACCAAGAATAGCAAATGATAAAGTCATAAAGGCCTCAATAAAATAACAGCGAACAGAAAATTTCTTAAAAAAAATGTGTT
The DNA here is from genome assembly GCA_963853775.1 of Xanthia togata. Lineage (NCBI taxonomy): Eukaryota > Metazoa > Arthropoda > Insecta > Lepidoptera > Noctuidae > Xanthia > Xanthia togata. The sequence continues at coordinate 1,519,557 of OY970811.1, read as the reverse complement.
TCAAATATGGAGGATTAACATATATGTTACTTTGTATATAATATATATAAATGTATTAGTTACATATTCATAATTATCAAGGATTTTTGTTTGTTAATTGATTAAGTACTTATCTGTTTTAAATTATACAGATACTACGTCTGTGTAGCGGATAACGAGCGTATCTCAATATCAAGTGATCTTAGCTAACATTCTACTCAAGTCTTAATACTGCGGACATACTATATTATGACTAAGATAATATTTAAAAATAAAATAAAACCTGTAATACTCCAGCCAAAGCAATAGAAATAAAAACGTTGGAACTCGTCTGTCCGATGTACTGGTTGCTTCCATAGAAGCTCATGCCAAGTACGAACCAGATGAGGCATGAGCACAAAGTGTTGATCCTGAGTACTCGAGTCTTGAGTAGGCCCAAGTAGGTGGCTCTGCGGATTGGTTCATTTGAATTCGCCTTTTCACTGGCTATACTTTTAGCTACGTCTATCATGTTATCTGATGGTCGATTGTTCCTGAAAACCAATTAGTATAAGGTAAATCTTTAGATTAATAGAGGCGTTATGTTTATTCCAACATACAATACATTCATTTCAGTGCTTCTTACCATTTCGCAGCCTGTGTCATCACCTTACTAGCCTCCTCCAGTTTCCCAACACTCAACAACCACTTAGGAGATTCGGGCAATATAAAGAAATATGCCAGGTACAATACATGGGGAATGGCAACGCCCAGGCAGAAGTTGTCCCAAGTTCTCAAGTAGTATGCGAAGAGTGGCATAAGCATCTGCCCAACTGGCATTGGTAAACCACAGAGGCAGTTCATAAGTTCTCTCTTCAATGGCCCGGTAATTTCCATCATCAGGATGAAGGAGCATAGAATTGTTCCGGCGGAGCACCGATGAAGAACCGAACCGTAGTGAACAGCCAGTAGGTTGGGCAGAAGGCTTCGACAAGCGTAGTTACTAGCTGCAGCATGCAAGATATCATTAATGCAGGCCGTCTTCCAAATTTGTAATCATCTAATGTGAGCATCTTCTTTGTCATAATCATGGTTTACATAGATTGCAAGAATTATGCTTTTGGATGCTAGAAACCTAATACCAAGTCATAATTTTATTAATTAGTACACGTAGAAATGTACCTAATATGTGATGATCGCCTTAGTATGATCGACTTAATACAAAACGTATAAGTTCTGTGGTATAGATTTTTATCACGTATAAAACATGATCAATGCACTTCTTTTGGGTTGCAAAGCTAATGCCGGGTACAGATAGGTGAAAAAAAAAAAAAAAAAAACTAACACAAAAACTTGGCGTATTTGTTTCAACTTGTGTTACATTTCATGTTATGTTTTACCAATCTGTATTGTACGAAACTAATCGGGAACTATTAACAATATAAGTAGCTTGGCTCACCTGTCAGCTGTGTATCCGAAGACAACCAACCAACCGAACATGCAAATCGTTTGAGTGAAGTTCGCCAGCCAAGCTTTATCACAAATCAATTCTCACTGCGAAATTATGGTATTCTCGAAGTCCGTGTAAAAGTTATAACTAACACAATCACTATAACATGTGCCCATTTCTATACTTGACGTTAGATTCGTCTCTGTGCAGATATATGTGGTCTGTGGTGCTATGAACACTATTCTATTTGGTGCCACCAAATGCTGGGAATGCTATTAGTAACCAGAGCATTACTTGCCATTTCCCCTATTGCCTTTATCATTTTGTCTGGCTCTTCTACTTTCATTTCCATTTTTAAATTCTTCGACTCTGTCTTTGTATTTGATTCTGTATCCAGTTTTGTTGTTTCTTATTTTATTTCTGTTTCACTCTCTGTATTCATAATCTTATTAAATTATGCGTCCTACTGTAGTAATTAAACCAGTATTAACTGTTATCTTGAGGGTCGCAGATTGAATGTAAGTTTTATTTGCATACGGACGCTTTTATAGTAATAGTAGTGATGTTAGTCTCAGTGTTATCATTTGAGATTAACTCTGCACCTAGTTGAAGATCAGTTTGCGGTAGAATCAAAACTAACAAAGATATTATTTAGATAAAATAATGTTACTTTGTAAATATAATTTTATGAAACGGGAAAAATATTTTATTTTATGGGTTCCTACTGTAAACCTTGTGGTTTAGTGTTTATGGCATAATTCAAAGTCTTCAAACTTGAGATTGCGAGTTGAACAACTGAACGGTCTTATTCGCTTAGATAGTTATTTTCAGATTAGATAAGCTTTTTAGGTAATACAATAAATGATGTAGGAATGCGCTCTGTTATTTGAACTTTATTGATAGACCATGACCATCAATAAAGTTTATTGATGGTCATGGTGCCCTTATGTTAAGCCTTGATAGTAATTAATATGAATATTGTTTTTGAAACAACAAAAATGTCTTTTTCTCTTCTCATGCTCTGAACGTGCTTATTTGTGCACTAGTGCACTAACGTATCTACTCATAAATGTATCTGTATTAAGGCAAAGAAATAAAAAGACAGAGAGCCATAATATAAACAAAGCCATACAGCCAAACACAATGAACTTCTTGTTCATAGATAGAATTTGTTATTTTATAATATTTACTTTAATTTATTTGGCTTATGTGTTTTTTAAGACATGAAAGATATTAAAATTTAAATTCAAGTACGGTAGGTTATTTAATTAATTTATGAAAATTATTATTACAAAATTAATTGAATAGTAGGCTGTATAGGTCTGCAGCCCAAACCATTTTGTGCACTCGTTGTAAAATCAACTATAAATAGAGCTCAGTATCAGTTTACAACATAAAACAATAATCTTGGAAATCTTGATTTATATAGTCATACATCAGGGTCAAAAGTCCAGACACATTAGTATGTAAATAACAAGTAATTTTATTTGATAAACTGCTTCTGTTTGCATTGAATTTTTACTTACGGTTCTGTTTGAAATTTTGGTTTTAGATATAGCCATTTTTGGGATTTGCTTTCGTGAAGTCTTTTTTTCCACGAATTTATTGAGCTATTTTTGGTCTAAATATTGGGCATTTCCCGTCCGTTCTGAGTTTACAAGCTTAAATATATATTTAAAAAATATTGCATACATAAATAATATATCTATATAATTAAGGGAATGATCAAGATAATAAGTATTTCGAGTAATTCCTATCAACCGGCTTCAAAAAGATAAAGTTCTCTTTCAGACCGATTACAATAGTCTGTCCCACCCATTAATTCGCCGCAACAGATATACAGATTACTCCTCACTCGGTATTAATCAACTCGGATTGATATTCCGTGAATGGTTTCAGCATTCAGTCGTTCACTTTCAGGTTTATCTTGCGAGAGCAGGTTACTAAGAGGTAGATTGTTCATGTTGGTTTAATGCTGGGCTTCCATATTGCATATGATACGAGTATGAATACAAACCATGTGCCCGTTGGGATTTCCCATCGGCAAAATTATGAACTTCCATATAAACTTTCAATTAAACCATTTAAAAAAAAAGAAAAGTTATATTTCACAAAAAAATACCCGTTTTGTCTAAAATAATAACAGTTCCTATAAAAAAATTGAAGTCCGCTACATTTGAGTGCACGTTAAATATTAATAAAACATTAATTTTGTCGTTTATTTACACAGGAAACGCGAATTTCATTTGACGTGGAACATTTTGTTTAACATGTGTGTTACCCTGCAAACGAATCGATTATTGTGGCTCATTGAACCGAGAAATGGTTCTCTTTTAGCTGAATCGATATTTAAATTAAAAAAATAATCACACAAGGAAATGCTATGTTATGATGATAGAAATAATACATATGCATTTTCCAAAAAAGATGTTTATAAACATGCTTACTTAACCGATTGCATTCGAAACCGTGAACTCTATTATAACTAAAGAATAATATGTATAAAATAACACAGTAACAATAATATCACTTGCCTAGACAATAACTCACGAACAAACATAAAAAATAAATACAACTTAAAAAACAAAAGCCAAACGTCAAATCTTCAAATTGACAGCTGCTATCAGAAAAAAATTCTTTATAACATAAGAAGTAGGTCCATGGTCTGTTTAAGACAGATGATCCGACAAGGACTTGCCCCTTGTCTCAGGCAAGAAGAAACAGGTGATGGCACCAAGTATTGGGACCACTGCAAAAGCCACCGGAGGTAACCATGCAGCGAAGATTGTCATGCCAGCCACGTAGGGGGCTATCATGGAGCCCACCCTGGATGTGGTTGAGGAAGCTCCCATAGCCATGTTACGGGCTACAGTCGGGAACAGTTCTGTAGTGTACATGTACCTGGAATGATAGAAGAAGGAAATTGAGGATTTAGTCGATTTAAAAATGATGCAATACAAAACGTCTTTTCATAATACCGAACAAATAAATCGTCTAAATTTTAGGATACTAGTTTAGTTTCAGTAGTTTTGCCTCCGAAGATGTTTTAGGAAATGATTGGATATTTTGTTGTGAATGAAGCTTCAGAGCCTTAAAGCATATCAAATAACATAGGGCACAAGGACCAATTAATCTGTGCTTTAGGACCATCCTCAAAACAAAATAAACTCATCAAACAATACTATAAAGATAAAGCCTATACTCACATGGTAGCGAACGCTCCCGAAGCACATCCCACCCCAATGGCCCCCATAGTCAGTCTTACAACGAACCAGTCTTCTGGCACTACCAGGAAGGCATTACTTCCTCCGCACACGACGAAGAGGCTGATCATCGTGATCTTCCTGCCGAAGTATTTGCACAGGAATCCGCTAAGCAAGATGCCAGGGAACTGGAAAGAATTGTAAATGTTAAAAACATGGAAATCAGGAATAGCGAGATGATAAAGTCACAAAGGGCCAATAAAAACACAGCTAAAAGAAAATTTCTTTAAAAAAATAGTCTGGTTTCAAAAATAGAGGATTAACATAGTTTTTATAACGATTATGTGAATGACGAAGCAGTCTAGTAAGCAGATAGACAGATAAACATCAATGCAAATATGCATTATTGCCGTTATGTATTAGTTACATAATCATAATTATCAAGGATTTTTGTTTGTTAAATGATTAAGTACTTATCTGTTTTAAATTATACAGATACTACGTCTGTGTAGCGGATGAGATAACGAGCGTATCTCAATATCAAGTGATCTTAGCAAACATTCTACTCAAGTCATAATACTGCGGATATACTATATTATGACTAAGATAATATTTAAAAAGAAAATAAAACCTGTAATACTCCAGCCAAAGCAACAGAAATAAAAACGTTGGAACTCGTCTGTCCGATGTATTGGTTGCTTCCATAGTAGCTCATGCCAAGTACGAACCAGATGAGGCATGAGCACAAAGTGTTGATCCTGAGTACTCGAGTCTTGAGTAGGTCCAAGTAGGTGGCTCTGCGGATTGGCTCATTTGAATTCGCCTTTTCACTGGCTATACTTTTAGCTACGTCTATCATGTTATCTGATGGTCGATTGTTCCTGAAAACCAATTAGTATAAGGTAAATCTTTAGATTAATAGAGGCGTTATGTTTATTCAAACATACAATACATTCATCTCAATGCTTCTTACCATTTCGCAGCCTGTGTCATCACCTTACTAGCCTCCTCCAGTTTCCCAACACTCAACAACCACTTAGGAGATTCGGGCAATATAAAGAAATATGCCAGGTACAATACATGGGGAATAGCAACGCCCAGGCAGAATCTGTCCCAAGTTCTCAAGTAGTATGCGAAGAGTGGCATAAGCATCTGCCCAACTGGCATTGGTAAAGCACAGAGGCAGTTCATAAATTCTCTCTTCAATGGTCCGATAATTTCCATCATCAGGATGAAGGAGCATAGAATTGTTCCAGCGGTGGCTGCACCGATAAAGAACCGGACCGTAGTGAACAGCCAGTAGGTTGGGCAGAAAGCTTCGACAAGTGTAGTTACTAGCTGCAGCATGCAAGATATCAGCAATGCTGGCCGTCTTCCAAATCTGAAATTAATAGCATCTTCTTTGTCATAATCATTGCTTACATAGGTTGTAAGAATTATGCTTTTGAATGCTAGAAACCTAATACCAACTCATAATTTTATTAATTAGTACACGTAAAAATGTACCTAATATATGTGATGATCGCCTTAGTATGATCGACTTAATACAAAACGTATACGTTCTGTGGTATAGATTTTTGTCACGTATAAAACATGATCAATGCACTTCTTTTGGGTTGCAAAGCTAATGCCGGGTACAGATAGGTGAAAAAAAAAAAAAAAAAACTAACACAAAAACTTGGCGTATTTGTTTCAACTTGTGTTACATTTCATGTTATGTTTTACCAATCTGTATTGTACGAAACTACTCGGGAACTATTAACAATATAAGTAGCTTGGCTCACCTGTCAGCTGTGTATCCGAAGACAATACTTCCGATCAGGACACCGAACATGCAAATCGTTTGAGTGAAGTTCGCCAGCCAAGCTTTATCACAAATCAATTCTCACTGCAAAATTATGGTATTCTCGAAGTCCGTGTAAAAGTTATAACTAACACAATCACTATAACACGTGCCCATTTCTATACTTGACGTTAGATTCGTCTCTGTGCATATATATGTGATCTGTGGTGCTATGAACACTATTCTATTTGGTGCCACCAAATGCTGGGAATGCTATTAGTAACCAGAGCATTACTTGCCATTTCCCCTATTGCCTTTATCATTTTGTCTGGCTCTTCTACTTTCATTTCCATTTTTAAATCCTTCGACTCTGTCTTTGTATTTGATTCTGTATCCAGTTTTGTTGTTTCTTATTTTATTTCTGTTTCACTCTCTGTATTCATAATCTTATTAAATTATGCGTCCTACTGTAGTAATTAAACCAGTATTAACTGTTATCTTGAGGGTCGCAGATTGAATGTAAGTTTTATTTGCATACGGACGCTTTTATAGTAATAGTAGTGATGTTAGTCTCAGTGTTATCATTTGAGATTAACTCTGCACCTAGTTGAAGATCAGTTTGCGGTAGAATCAAAACTAACAAAGATATTATTTAGATAAAATAATGTTACTTTGTAAATATAATTTTATGAAACGGGAAAAATATTTTATTTTATGGGTTCCTACTGTAAACCTTGTGGTTTAGTGTTTATGGCATAATTCAAAGTCTTCAAACTTGAGATTGCGAGTTGAACAACTGAACGGTCTTATTCGCTTAGATAGTTATTTTCAGATTAGATAAGCTTTTAGGTAATACAATAAATGATGTAGGAATGCGCTCTGTTATTTGAACTTTATTGATAGACCATGACCATCAATAAAGTTTATTGATGGTCATGGTGCCCTTATGTTAAGCCTTGATAGTAATTAATATGAATATTGTTTTTGAAACAACAAAAATGTCTTTTTCTCTTCTCATGCTCTGAACGTGCTTATTTGTGCACTAGTGCACTAACGTATCTACTCATAAATGTATCTGTATTAAGGCAAAGAAATAAAAAGACAGAGAGCCATAATATAAAGAAAGCCATACAGCCAAACACAATGAACTTCTTGTTCATAGATAGAATTTGTTATTTTATAATATTTACTTTAATTTATTTGCCTTATGTGTTTTTTAAGACATGAAAAATATTAAAATTTAAATTCAAGTACGGTAGGTTATTTAATTAATTTATGAAAATTATTATTACAAAATAAATTGAATAGTAGGCTGTATAGGTCTGCAGCCCAAACCATTTTGTGCACTCGTTGTAAAATCAACTATAAATAGAGCTCAGTATCAGTTTACAACATAAAACAATAATCTTGGAAATCTTGATTTATATAGTCATACATCAGGGTCAAAAGTCCAGACACATTAGTATGTAAATAACAAGTAATTTTATTTGATAAACTGCTTCTGTTTGCATTGAATTTTTACTTACGGTTCTGTTTGAAATTTTGGTTTTAGATATACCTAGCCATTTTTGGGATTTGCTTTCGTGAAGTCTTTTTTTCCACGAATTTATTGAGCTATTTTTGGTCTAAATATTGGGCATTTCCCGTCCGTTCTGAGTTTACAAGCTTAAATATATATTTAAAAAATATTGCATACATAAATAATATATCTATATAATTAAGGGAATGATCAAGATAATAAGTATTTCGAGTAATTCCTATCAACCGGCTTCAAAAAGATAAAGTTCTCTTTCAGACCGATTACAATAGTCTGTCCCACCCATTAATTCGCCGCAACAGATATACAGATTACACCTCACTCGGTATTAATCAACTCGGATTGATATTCCGTGAATGGTTTCAGCATTCAGTCGTTCACTTTCAGGTTTATCTTGCGAGAGCAGGTTACTAAGAGGTAGATTGTTCATGTTGGTTTAATGCTGGGCTTCCATATTGCATATGATACGAGTATGAATACAAACCATGTGCCCGTTGGGATTTCCCATCGGCAAAATTATGAACTTCCATATAAACTTTCAATTAAACCATTTAGAAAAAAAAGAATAGTTATATTTCACAAAAAAATACCCGTTCTGTCTAAAATAATAACAGTTCCAATAAAAAAATTGAAGTCCGCTACATTTGAGTGCACGTTAAATATTAATAAAACATTAATTTTGTCGTTTATTTACACAGGAAACGCGAATTTCATTTGACGTGGAACATTTTGTTTAACATGTGTGTTACCCTGCAAACGAATCGATTATTGTGGCTCATTGAACCGAGAAATGGTTCTCTTTTAGCTGAATCGATATTTAAATTAAAAAAATAATCACACAAGGAAATGCTATGTTATGATGATAGAAATAATACATATGCATTTTCCAAAAAAGATGTTTATAAACATGCTTACTTAACCGATTGCATTCGAAACCGTGAACTCTATTATAACTAAAGAATAATATGTATAAAATAACACAGTAACAATAATATCACTTGCCTAGACAATAACTCACGAACAAACATAAAAAATAAATACAACTTAAAAAACAAAAGCTAAACGTCAAATCTTCAAATTGACAGCTGCTATCAGAAAAAAATTCTTTATAACATAAGAAGTAGGTCCATGGTCTGTTTAAGACAGATGATCCGACAAGGACTTGCCCCTTGTCTCAGGCAAGAAGAAACAGGTGATGGCACCAAGTATTGGGACCACTGCAAAAGCCACCGGAGGTAACCATGCAGCGAAGATTGTCATGCCAGCCACGTAGGGGGCTATCATGGAGCCCACCCTGGATGTGGTTGAGGAAGCTCCCATAGCCATGTTACGGGCTACAGTCGGGAACAGTTCTGTAGTGTACATGTACCTGGAATGATAGAAGAAGGAAATTGAGGATTTAGTCGATTTAAAAATGATGCAATACAAAACGTCTTTTCATAATACCGAACAAATAAATCGTCTAAATTTTAGGATACTAGTTTAGTTTCAGTAGTTTTGCCTCCGAAGATGTTTTAGGAAATGATTGGATATTTTGTTGTGAATGAAGCTTCAGAGCCTTAAAGCATATCAAATAACATAGGGCACAAGGACCAATTAATCTGTGCTTTAGGACCATCCTCAAAACAAAATAAACTCATCAAACAATACTATAAAGATAAAGCCTATACTCACATGGTAGCGAACGCTCCCGAAGCACATCCCACCCCAATGGCCCCCATAGTCAGTCTTACAACGAACCAGTCTTCTGGCACTACCAGGAAGGCATTACTTCCTCCGCACACGACGAAGAGGCTGATCATCGTGATCTTCCTGCCGAAGTATTTGCACAGGAATCCGCTAAGCAAGATGCCAGGGAACTGGAAAGAATTGTAAATGTTAAAAACATGGAAACCAGGAATAGCGAGATGATAAAGTCACAAAGGGCCAATAAAAACACAGCTAAAATAAAATTTCTTTAAAAAAATAGTCTGGTTTCAAAAATAGAGGATTAACATAGTTTTTATAACGATTATGTGAATGACGAAGCAGTCTAGTAAGCAGATAGACAGATAAACATCAATGCAAATATGCATTATTGCCGTTATGTATTAGTTACATAATCATAATTATCAAGGATTTTTGTTTGTTAAATGATTAAGTACTTATCTGTTTTAAATTATACAGATACTACGTCTGTGTAGCGGATGAGATAACGAGCGTATCTCAATATCAAGTGATCTTAGCAAACATTCTACTCAAGTCATAATACTGCGGATATACTATATTATGACTAAGATAATATTTAAAAAGAAAATAAAACCTGTAATACTCCAGCCAAAGCAACAGAAATAAAAACGTTGGAACTCGTCTGTCCGATGTATTGGTTGCTTCCATAGTAGCTCATGCCAAGTACGAACCAAATGAGGCATGAGCACAAAGTGTTGATCCTGAGTACTCGAGTCTTGAGTAGGTCCAAGTAGGTGGCTCTGCGGATTGGCTCATTTGAATTCGCCTTTTCACTGGCTATACTTTTAGCTACGTCTATCATGTTATCTGATGGTCGATTGTTCCTGAAAACCAATTAGTATAAGGTAAATCTTTAGATTAATAGAGGCGTTATGTTTATTCAAACATACAATACATTCATCTCAATGCTTCTTACCATTTCGCAGCCTGTGTCATCACCTTACTAGCCTCCTCCAGTTTCCCAACACTCAACAACCACTTAGGAGATTCGGGCAATATAAAGAAATATGCCAGGTACAATACATGGGGAATAGCAACGCCCAGGCAGAATCTGTCCCAAGTTCTCAAGTAGTATGCGAAGAGTGGCATAAGCATCTGCCCAACTGGCATTGGTAAAGCACAGAGGCAGTTCATAAATTCTCTCTTCAATGGTCCGATAATTTCCATCATCAGGATGAAGGAGCATAGAATTGTTCCAGCGGTGGCTGCACCGATGAAAAACCGGACCGTAGTAAACAGCCAGTAGGTTGGGCAGAAAGCTTCGACAAGTGTAGTAACTAGCTGCAGCATGCAAGATATCAGCAATGCTGGTCGTCTTCCAAATCTGTAATTAATAGCATCTTCTGTGTCATAATCATTGCTTACATAGGTTGTAAGAAAGCGTTTGAATGCTAGAAACCTAATACCAACTCATAATTTTATTAATTAGTACACGTAAAAATGTACCTAATATGTGATGATCGCCTTAGTATGATCGACTTAATACAAAACGTATACGTTCTGTGGTATAGATTTTTGTCACGTATAAAACATGATCAATGCACTTCTTTTGGGTTGCAAAGCTAATGCCGGGTACAGATAGGTGAACCGTAACATGAAATTTAATACAAAGCCGTCCAACTTATACAATGCAACATAAACTGTAACATAAAAACTTGGCGTATTTGTTGCAACTTGTGTTACATTTCATGTTATGTTTTACCAATCTGTATTGTACGAAACTACTCGGGAACTATTAACAATATAAGTAGCTTGGCTCACCTGTCAGCAATGTATCCGAAGACAATACTTCCGATCAGGACACCGAACATGCAAATCGTTTGAGTGAAGTTCGCCAGCCAAGCTTTATCACAAATCAATTCCCACTGCGAAATTATGGTATTCTCGAAGTCCGTGTAAAAGTTATAACTAACACAATCACTATAACACGTGCCCATTTCTATACTGGACGTTAGATTCGTCTCTGTGCAGATATATGTGGTCTGTGGTGCTATGAACACTATTCCTAGTTGGTGCCACGCCGATGACATCTTTGTTGGGAATGCTATTAGTAACCAGAGCATTACTTGCCATTTCCCAAACTCCCCTATTGCCTTTATCATTTTGTCTGGCTCTTCTACTTTCGTTTCCATTTTTAAATCTTTCGACTCTGTCTTTGTATTTGATTCTGTATCCATTTTTGTTGTTTCTTATTTTATTTCTGTTTCACTCTCTGTATTCATAATCTTATTAAATTATGCGTCCTACTGTAGTAATTACACCAGTATTAACTGTTATCTTGAGAGTCGCAGATTTAATGTAAGTATTATTTGCATACGGACGCTTTTATAGTAATAGTAGTGATGTTAGTCTCAGTGTTATCATTTGAGTTTAACTCTGCACCTGGTTAAAGATCAGTTTGTGGTAGAAACAAAACTGTAACAAAGATATTTTTTTAGATAAAATACATGTTACGCTGTAAATATAATTTCATGAAACGAGAAAAATATTTAATGGGATACTACAGTAAACCTTGTTGTTTAGTAATTCAAATTCTTCAATCTTGGGAATGCGAGTTGAACAACTGAACGGTCTTATTCGCTTAGATAGTTATTTTCAGATTAGATAAGGTTTTTATAAATATATTTAGTTTAGGTAATACTTTAAATGATGTAGGAATTCGCTTTGTTATCTTAACTTTATTTATGGTTATGATGCTTTTATTTTAAGCTTTGATAGCAATTTATATGAATATTTTTCTTAAAAGAGAAATTACTTTAAATAGAGCTCAGTATCAGTTTACAACATAAAAGAATATTCTGGCAAAACAAACGATAACAATGAAATTAAAAACCGATCTATTTTACCAATCGCAACTTTCTTTTGATTTATTAGTCCTACATCAGGGTTAAAAGTCCAGATACTGTATGTAAGAATACAAAGTATAGATATAAGATATACTACGAAGAAGATTTATATATTTATCTACTACATTATTATCTATACTAGTGATCCGCTCCTGCTTCACACGGTTTTTACGAGTTGACAAACCATCAAGATTTCTTAGGTAAACGTAACTTTAATACTAACTTATTATACACATAAAGCTTCCGGAATAAATTCTCTAAACGATGGTGAAAACCTCATCAAAATCTGTTGCGTGGTTCAGCAGAACAACGCGGACATACAGACTAACGCGAAAAGCGGCTTTGTTTTATAATATGTATTGATTAATCATAATCTATACTAATAATAAAGCTGGGTTATAGGCTAAGTAACATCACACCACAACACTGTGAAGCCGAGCAAAGAGGACGCTAAGCGAAAGTAATCAAAGTCAAATCATTTATTTCAAATAGGTTCTTATAAGGCACTCTCAACGCTCGACTCAACACCGAGAGTTGAAAATCCAGTGCGCGATAAAATCCCGCCGCGATATTGTTACGTCCGCGCGAACGTGGGATAAATGGCTCTGACAGCTCTTTTGCCAAATAAAGATGGATTCAATGTCAGCAGCCCGACCCCGCAGTAAAATGCCATACGACATAATACTGTGGAAGTAGCTAAAATAGACCAAACGCGCGCTTTCTACATCTGTTAACTGTCTTAATATCGCGGGCGAGCGATAATTTTATACGGACAAAGTTGCGGGCAGGAGCTAGTAAGTTATAAAATAAAACTGAAAGACGTGGTAAACAAATAGTTAACTTGGCAAGTTTCGTCGTTGCTGTTAAAAACTCACAGGAATGCACCTCTACCATGAGTTGCCATTGAAAACTTACTCGTTAGCGTTAAACTCGCTAGCGTATTAACGTGAATCGAATATATTTCGATAGTGTCAAAACTCGCTAGCGTCTCCGTATATGATTTATATGAAAATATATTGTACAGCAGCCCTAGCGGTCACAGCAAGAATTGAAATTCGTACCAAGAGCACTATAGATTTCGATAGGTAAGAAACCTAACGTAATCTATTCGATAGTCACTGACGTTTTCCAGCTGTCACCATACAAAACGGCACCGTGAGTCACTAATTCGACAGACGCTATCGAAAAATACGCTTAGGATAGTATGTAGTTACGTAGCTCACTAGCATTTTGAGGTGTGAAACATGTTTACATTAAAATTATATACGTTTTTGCGTCTACTAAAGTCAGAATAATGTCTGGGAGAGCATAATAAGAATTGCAATATGTTAGTGGCCGCTAAATTTGGAGACCAACTACGTGAATTTCAAGAAAAAATCAAAATAAGTTCCTATACCGCTAGATGGCGCTGATAGTGTAAACATCTAAAGTTTAGCTCTCTATTTATTAAATTACTTTAAAATTGTTAAATTACCTAAAACAACAATTAAATGGTGTTTAATATATCGGTTACGTGGTGAAGTACGTGCACAAACGTTATCTACGTAAACTATGTGGTATTTACTAAATAAGTGAAGACAAGTTATGTGAAGTGCTAAAACTGAATAAAAGACTAAAAATCATTGTTTAAAGTAACAAACCAATTTTGTTGACATAAAAACGCTATTAACTAAGTGACAAAGTGTTTACAAACAAACAAAAACTTTTGTGATAAGTAAAAACGAACTTGTGATGTGAAGAAAAAATTCCACTCCGATGAATCATGTTTAACGACTCCTTGACCATTTGAAATAAGTACCAGCTTGCAGTCACATTTTTCGTCATTTTACACATCGTTCCTGTGGTCCGTCTATCTTAAGTTGGATTGATGAACGACTGAGTGCTGGTTCGGAACTCACGAGCTGAGATTCTTTTTGTGTTTAAATAACATAATTTAAATTGCGAGTACTCCTTCATAATTTAGTACGGGTAAAGAGTACTGGTGTTGCCACCAAAAAACAGGTCTGACAAAGTTAACTTAGTGTTGTACACGCAAAAAAATTACCCCGATTTGGGGAAAACAAAAATTAAATAAAAATAGTTGCAGACATTATGGGATCGAAAATTAAATGCACTAACAGTGGCCGCAAGGAGCCGCTATTTGTTACTTGTTTTAGATGCAAAAAACAAGTTGATCACAAAAGCACATTATTATGCACTACATGTAACAATCATTTTGAATTTGATTGTGCTGGCTATCCGGAGAAAGTGTATCGCTTAAAAAATATAGAAGAAAGGAAGAAATTTAAATGGGTATGCAGATCATGCATTCAGAAAGCAAAAGAGCAGAATACGATCAGTCCCGGAGTATCCAATGTGACTTTAAGGAAAAGGCACTCGTCACCTAAACCAACCGGATATGTCACACCTAGCGTGTCAGAGGAGTCAACACCCTGGTCCACTCCAAAGAGTACAACCTCGGAAACACATGACTCACACATACTGACAATGGAAATGGATCATATATACGACGAGTCAACTGCCATGACTGATAAAACATTGTCAAGAAGTATGGACCATACAATAATCGACTCAATGCAAAGCAATGATCTCAGGGAATCGATTGAACACCTTCAGATGGAACTAAAAAGTTCGCAGAACGAACTTGAAAATGTCATACTTGATAACAATGAGCTCCGTAAACAGAATGATAAATTATTAAAAGATAACATGACATTAAAAGGATTCTTACGCCAATCTCCACAAAAAGATTATTACGTCGACGAAGGGGCAAAAAAAGGAAATGCATATTCTTTGCTGCACTCAAATATGCAGGCGTTCTTTACGCCTCCTAGAAACGTATTGACACGTACATGTAACGCTTCAGATACAAAGTTACAGCTAAGTGAGAGTATTGTAAATCTCCACAAAAATGTCGAATATTTAGAGAATCAGCTAGAACTAGCTAGAAACGAAATTGCAAACCTCAATAATCAAATTCGAAAGCTTCAAATGCAATTAGAATCAAGCGAAAGAGATATTCAACTTCAGAAAAATATGACTACATCCGACGTACTGAATGATGAGCACACGAACAAGGTTTTCATCTTTGGCACACAACAAAGTGTCGGACTTTCATCTGTGTTGATGCGGTCAAGAGCGGCTACGTCGTATGTTAAATACGTTGTGACGTCAGAAACGAAGCCACACGCGCTCGCTAGTGAGGTAGTTAAGAATTGCAAAAATAGTTCAATATCAAGTAGTGATAAACTCATCCTTTGTGTGGGTGAAAATGACTATGACATCAAGATCTTATCTTCACAACTACGTCAAATTCTTAATATTTTCAGTGATAATCATGTAATAGTTTTGAGCCCATTAGAGAATATGTATCTAGATATTTATACCTTGAACCAAACTATACGTAATATTTGCAATGAATACAAACATTGTAACTTTATTGACTCTGAACATAAATTGTACGATACATGTAAATTAATAAACCATGTTATTGACTGTTATGACTACGAAAAGAAGTATTTGAATGTTAAGGAACTAAAGAAATTAATATTGCGGAATCAATTAAATTGTAAGAAATCTGACGTCAAGGGAAAAAGTACTCTAAGGGGTACAATCCCTTATTACTTTGCACGACGCCAGGCAGAATGCGATGCTGCAAATGGTCCTGATATTGTTTCTACTAAAGCAAAAAAAGGTACTATTCCACATTATTTTAAAGTGTTAAACAAGAAACAGCTTTTTCGTGAATAACAACGGTGCTACAGGCAAACAAAAAACTTTCAAAATAATGCATCAAAATATCGCTAGTATTCAATCAAAAAAGGAAATACTGGAACTAACTTTGCTAGAATTACGAGACGAGAATAAAGAACCAGACATATTATGTTTGTCTGAAACCTTTATGCGTGCGGGGAATGAGAAATATTTAAAACTTAATAATTACGCCTTAGCAGCAGCATTTAGTAGAGACAAACAAAGAGGGGGAACTTGTATTCTCGCCAAACAGGGTATAATATATAATGAGCCTCCTTATATAAAAAAATATTCAACACAAAATTCATTCGAAGCATGTGGTATTGAAGTCCCTTTGTACAAATTGCTGATAGTGTGTCTATATAGAACGCCAAAGTCTGACCCCAATATATTTTTAGAAAAGTTCGACCAATTAATGTGCGAAACCTCTAAAAGATATGGATCACGTACAAAAATAGCGGTTACTGGGGATTTTAACATAAATACCTTGAAACCAAGTAAGGTCACTAACTATTTAAAAGATTTATGTAGTAACTATAACTTAAAGATGCATATTAATGTTCCCACTCGAAAAGATTCTTGTATAGACCACATACTTAGTAACATAAAAACTACATCTGCTGATGTTCTACCTTTGTACTTATCAGACCACGACACAGCACAGTTCTTAGAGTTTCCAATAAAAGAACAAAGTCCAAGAACCATATCATATTTTATTTATAAAAAGGATTACTGCAACGAAAACTTGAAAAAATTCAAAGACTGCCTTGCAAGCATATCGTGGTCAGAAACGCACCTCGAAACGGACTTAAACAAGGCATTCAATAAATTTCACGAGTTTTTATGCCTATTATATAATTTATGCTTCCCTAAAATTAAAATTAAAATTAATAACTCTATAGCAAATAAACAAAAATGGATCAGTAAGGGTCTTAGAAACAGTTGCAAAACTAAACGATCGTTACGGTATATCTATTACAAAAATAAAAGTCGGTCGTACTTAATAAGATATAAAAAATATTCATCGATTCTCAAAAAATGCATTATGAAATCAAAAGTGAATTCAAACATTAATTATATACAAAATAGTCAAAACAAATGCAGAGCAACGTGGTCTGTCATTAACCATGAAATTGGGAACATAAAATGCGACACTAATATTTCAGAAATAGAAGTAGATAAGAAAATACTGACAGATCCCACTGACATAGCGAATACGTTTAATGATTATTTTATTGACTCGACTAACATTGTGACATTTAAAAACTTACAAGTTTATAATAAGTTTAATAACGCTTTAGTTCCTAATTCTATGTTTCTTAGTGCTATGACTGAAGATGAAATAAAAAAAGAGATAATGGCTTTAAATAATACTAACTCGGAAGGATATGATGGACTTAGTACAAGAATAATTAAAGCGTGCAGAGAAGAATTAACTCCTATATTGACATATCTAATTAATCTTTCATTTTCGACTGGAACTTTTCCTGATGCTTTAAAGTTATCAGTTGTAAAACCCTTGTACAAGAAAAGCGACAAAAAAGACGTTAAAAATTATCGTCCAATTACCCTTATACCTATCTTGTCCAAACTGTTTGAGAAATGTATGCACAAAAGGCTTATCGACTTTTGTAGCAAATACAATATTATAGCAAACGAACAGTTTGGATTTCAAAGGCACAAGTCAACAACATTAGCCATATATAATCTTTTGAGCCGTACCCTGAATTCTTTAAATAACAATCACTTCACAACAGGACTTTTTTTTGACCTATCTCAAGCATTTGACTTTGTGGCACATCATATATTATTGGGAAAATTAGAAAGAAATGGAATAAGAGGTGTAGCACTGCAGTGGATTGCATCTTATTTAAGTAACCGCAGTCAATACGTAGCAATTAGTAAAGTAAATGAAGATTTACTAACCTCATACTCCTCTGAGCTCAAAGTAAAAAATTGCGGTGTACCACAAGGGAGTGTAATAGGCCCTTTATTATTTCTATTATACGTAAATGATTTACCACAGCAGGTCAATCATAAATGTATATTATTTGCAGATGACATTTCAATCATAGTGACATCTGATAAAAAGTCTAAATTAAAATTTGATCACGAAATTGACATAAATAATACTATTGACAACATTTTAGAATGGCTACAGGTAAATAAATTAAAAATCAATCTAGATAAATCTATGTACATTCAATTTAATAAATCTAAACATGCCAAATACAATTTCAAACTTAATATTGATCGATTAAACGAAGTTTCACATACAAAATTTCTGGGTATACTCATAGACCAAGATTTAAATTGGAAAATACATGTAGATAATTTGTGCAACAAGTCTAATAAGTTCGTTTATGCTCTCAGGCAAGTCAAGAATGTGACGAATAAAAAAACCGCCATTATAACCTACCATGCTTACATAGAATCGATTTTGCGATATGGACTTATTTTTTGGGGTAACAGTACAGATAAAAACAGAGTGTTTATCGCGCAAAAGAAATGCATCAGAGCCATTTGTGGGATCCGTACTGACGAGTCATGTAAACCGCATTTTAAAAGGCTTGGTTTATTACCACTTCCTTCACTGTACATCTACGAGATATGTAATTTTGTATATAATAATAAGGAATTATTCAAGAAAGTCGATCAAATATACTCTCGTAATAGGGATCCATGTAGACTTGTATGGCAGGATACTCCTAAATCAGCCAAGTACTCTAAAAGTTTTCTGGTGATGTGTGTACGCATTTATAATAAAATTCCAAAAGAAATGAAATTGTTATTTAATATTAATTCTTTTAAAAACGGACTCTTTAAATGGCTGAATGAACATAATTTTTATGACATTAAGGATTTTTTTGACATTAAATTATAATTCACAAATAATGACATACTGGATCGTCGATAATGTTTATAATTTTGACATTTTTAATTTTATATTTATTGATTTTATTGATTTCCTTTTTTTACTTTAAGTTATGTTATGTAATGTTATGGAACTGTTGCGAATAATGTTTACTTTTATAATGTTTTCTTTTATTGTGACTTTTTGATTTTGTTCGTGGAGATTAATTTCTGACATTAAATAATATTATGTTATGATGATTGTATTGTGGAGAATGTTTTATAGCTTTGACATTTTATTTCTACTTACTAATTAATTCTAAGTATTTTGCATGCAATTGATACACGATGTTGTATAGCTAAACATGTGGACTATATTACTGTAACACCTTTTATACCATGTTTAAGGCAAATAAAGACTTACTTACTTACTTACTTACTTACTTACTTTACAAAAAATTCTATTATTGTAAACCTCAGACAAATAAAAACCAGGACAGAGCGCTGCGAACAATACAGCTTTCCAAAACTACACCGCCGCTGTGCATACACGCCCACACGCACACATTTAAAATGACACTATAATCAAACTACACAAAGTGCACACATGTTTACCAAACCAACTTCTCTTCTATCACTGGTTGACAGCGCTCTGTCTTGGTTTTAAAAATAAAACGCCTTGAATCACAAATCGTCAACAAAATTACAAATTCAATAGACGTAACATAATATTATTTTAAGGAAAAAAATTCAACAACCCCTAAATACCATAAGTAGTCCACTAACCGCCAACATTTCTATTTAGTCGGATTATTTCATGATATTGACTGTCATAACATTGTTTGTTACCATAGTGATACTACTATGTTTTGTTCATATAAGCCGTTCTCTCTTCTTATTACTGAGAAAGAAAGAAACAAAACATAAGAGTGAAGTTAGCTAGACGACACGATCTATCGAGCCCACCTTAGCGCCTGCGTAAGACTCCGTAAAACTCATGGTGCGATCATTATCGAAATCTATTTGATCCACGTTAACCCTTCCGACTCCACCCACTTTTAGAGCTCATACGCCATGCCGCCATACTTTTTGGAAGTGAACCCTCCGGGCGGGTCACCGGCATTACGTTTGTGCTAAAGTTAACCATCGCGGACGGTCAACGGCATTAGGTTAAAACCATAGGTTAAAACCGTATTATAAAACACTGTAAAACGAAGCAAAATGACTATTTTACGAAAAAAAAAAAAAAAAAAACTTATATTATACATCAAATTTAATTTCACGGTTTATAATGCTGTATTCGCTAAGAAAAACCTACATTTAAAATGAGCCCTCCGCGAGGTTTCCCGGCATCCCATAAGTAACTAGGTGAACCCACCAGGAGGGCTCCCGGCACTGAACGTGTTAATACGCTAGCGCTAGCGAGTAAGTTTTCGATGGCAACTCATGGTAGAGGTACTGAAAGCTTGCCAACCAAAACATTTATTTTCCAGCTCGTTTATTATGCTAGTAAAACAACTTGACTTCCACTTAGACTTCTGTTGAGTGCAAAACTAACTATGACTACCGTAAAAGTTATGTTAAAACCTACCAAACAGTAGAACCCCGTTGGGTTTTATATCTTTCCTAGACGGATAGAAAATAATAAAGACATCCATGTCCTAAAATTCAAATAAATACGTTAGTTTGGTGGTCGCAAGTGACCTTAAAGTTCGATTCCCAGGTCGGGCAAAGGGTCAAAGTGTCCCATTGGGTTTATCTATCTGGAATTTCTCAGTAGCGGCCCGGAATCTGGATTTGTGCCCGGTTGATGGCAATAGGCTCGCCCCCTATTACACTGGACTGAAACATAACTGGCGAAATGTGGGTGTACTATAGGTACATCTCTGCCCTTCCCTTCGGGGAATATAGGCGTGATATTATGTTATGATTTTTGTATGTTATGGAGGTCTGTTTTACCACGTTCGATTGGAAGTCACGGGTTAATTTAATTAATGTATTTAAGTTATTGAGACTAACAAAAGAAGTGAGGCCTAAACTGACCAGTAGTGGGTAGAACAAGGCTTCCAATGACGATGGTGATGATATTGAATCTGATAGGTAGTGTCTATACTGGACACTGAGACAGGCCCAAAAGTGCATTTACATTTCTAGAGAATAGTTATAATATTGAAAAACAATGGCTTCAATGAAACCCCCAAAACAGTTTCAGATTTTAGACAAATTCTTTTTATTGATAAAGATCTAAAAATCAAACAGATGATAATAAGCCAATAACAAAACAAAAACAGTTGCAGAGAAGAGGTAAAACAAATTTTTCGATCGCAAAGCACTCTCACTATGAGTCGTGCAATAATGTACCTACTTATAAAAAGTTATTTCTGGCAGAGCAGATAAAACCTCATACAAATTACAATCTCTTAACAGAGTGCACAGAATAGGAGGACCACCAGCTGTCAGATTAGAAAGATTATAAGATTTAACGGATTGTTTATAGAGACCGTGTTTATCTCTGAAGATCAAGAATCCTCTCAACAGACCAATTTGTGTTATTATTTACTACCGCAAATTCCCACTGCTTATTCAAACTTACTTAATTATTACTTACAGCAGTATAAGGTTTAATAGGAGTAGTAAACTGACGGATACTATCATCAAGATATCTTCAAACACGTGGCAGTGTTTATTCGTGCTTCACGTGTTTCGACAAAATAACAGTTGAAATAAGTAAAAAATTTCTTGCCCTTGTCCCAATTTATTTGGGGTCGGCGAAGCATGCTTTATTCCATACTTCTCTATCAGTCGTCACCTCGCTAGTCACCCCCTTTCTAGCCGTATCATCTTTCACACAGTCCATCCATCGTTTCTTTGGTCTTCTCCAACCCTTGTAGCCATTCACATTTATACTCAAAACTTTCATTACAACGTTGTTTTTCATTTCTTATTTCATTATGCTGCATAAAATAGTTATACTAGTAATACTTATAGGTTTTACAACTGCTACTTACAAAGTAGTCTCTAAAACGATCACTATCTCTCACTAGTAGTAAAACAATCACTTCAGGTACTTGCTATCAAGCCGAGGATTAAAATCAAGTCATGAATTAATTGATAAAATTAATGTTTACGACATAATTAATTATTAATTGTATGTCATCGTATTAATTGATAAGCAATGTCATCGACTCACCGATAAGCAGATCCAATATGCCCAGTTCAAATGAAACTGGAACAGTCTCGCAAAACTATGTGTTTCTCATGACTAAACACATGAAGGACTAAATACAATTTATAGACAAACGACGATGTTCGTAAATTGTAATAAAATAGGAGTAATTAGTACATGTATTTCTTCTTTTTCAACAATAAAAAAACGATAAAGTACTGACTTTTGACGTGAAAAACTGTTTAACGTGAGTAATGTCTTTAGAAAAATATTGTTCTTTTGTAAGGAAATTCAGGTCATGTCATTGACCTGAATTTCCTTACAAAAGAACAATATTTTTCACACAGTTTCGCGGTCTATTCGATACGTTTTTATTTGGTATTTTCTAATTTCGATGAGGTGCAGTGAGCTTATGTAGAAATTTGGGCTTATTTGTGACAACTGGATAAATCCATAGAAAGGAAATAGAATTTCCTAAATTTTTTTAAATGATATCTTTCCTTTGATAGTTGTAAGTTAATCCAAGTATACATATCTACAAGATTAATATATAGTATTATATTGCAAATCAATCACACTTCAAAAAATCATGATAACTTTAATTCTTAGCCATTCATTATTTTCATTAAGAACTGTTTTGATGTGCAGTAAAAGAGCCTCTTCCAGTTACCTTATTTATGTACCCTGTGCCAAGTCCTCCCAACCAACCCTGCTAATCTTATCACCACCCTGGAGTGGATTTGTGCCTGGTTGATGACAATAGACTCGCCCCCTATTACATAAGACTTAAACATCTAGCGAAATGTGGGTGTACTATGTGGTGTACACCTCTGCCTAACCCTTCGGCGAATATAGGTGATGTGTGTGTTAGAAAATATAGGCCCTTAGTCATGAGAACTTTCTTTTGTCCAACAGAGCATCCTGGGAGAGTTCAACCGCGAACAGGACGCGTTCATCAAGGGACAGGAGGGCCGTGGCAGCGCCGCTGCCGTGCCTCCCTGGGTCGGAGCCCCGAACGAGCCAGCCCTCAAGGAGGAGTGTCTCTCCTTGTCCACCGTGAGTATTGTTCAGTACTGACACCCTATAATCACAAGTATCTAATCACATTAGAGAATGGAATAAACAATAATGTAAACGACTTTCCACCGAGTACGTAAGGCCTAATAAAAGGATCTCTATCTTCACAGACGTTCGACAAAAACAATCGCAAATCTTTGCAAAGCTTCACCAATAAAGTTTCAATCCCCATTAAGGAAGTTCATGGTAAAGATTACAAAGTTTGAGGCACTTGATTGATTGCTCCTTTTGAGATACTTAGCTCTGTTGATCCGTCTTCTGATTTAATACGTGTTTTGACCGCGCTACTAAGATAAACAAAACAACATCGTGGGGCAAATAATCTGCTTTTGAGAGCCAGTCTATAGTTGGCTCATCACCATATCTCTCGCATTTAACAGTCAGTGCCAATATGACAGTCTAAACAGGCATTAAAACTTCATAAGCCTGAGGCTAAGATCTATAGAACGTACTTTGGCTACTCAAGAAGTATCTACAGTAGCGTTCCATTCCAAATTGAAATTGTGTTTATAAAAATCAATTTCGAAGAAATTTTGCATGAAACGCTTGAGTTTACTCTATAGATCTAATTCCAAAATTCGGTATTGCCTAGTTGTATGAATGTGGTGCTCGTATGACTAACTGTAGTTCCGTACTCATTCTTGCTGAGCCAGACCGAAAGCCGACTCCAAAAATTGAGGAAAGGCAATGCTGTGAGCCAGTTAACCAAATTACTGCCTTCATCAGTATCCCGAAGGCGATCCTCTGTCAGAAATATTGTGCTATCCTCATCAAAACTTTATGTACAAACTTTTGACGTGGAAATGTACCAGTTGGAATTTATGTACGAGTAATAACACGACCTACGTATCGAATACAGATATGATTTTTTAAGTAGAGTTAGAGTACAGAGTTTTATGTAAAATTTACTTGGCTGTTTCAACTTTGTCATCGCCTATCGAAATTGTGTTCGATAAAAAAACAGGTTTACTTTTATACATATTTACAAAACAACATGACTTTTGAAAAAAAATCGTTTCAGTAAAAATAAGCTTTAAGCCAGCTCTTGAATTATTTAAAATTATATTGTTAAACACTACTTTTTTTTTTTGTTGCCATAAGGAAGTGCCAGAAGCGCAGTATAGGTCCAATCCACAAGAGACCTCGTAGGCAAAAAAATTAAATTCATAACCAAAGACACCAACTTCCGAAATTAAATAATTAATTATTATAATTATTTATTTCTAATAATTTTTTTGGAAGTCAGTTTTGTTTCTTTCTAGTCTGACATCAATCCACCTGCTCTAGGCACAGGGTGTATCCATTACGATAAGGATAATATATATTCAAATTCAATCTAAGTATAAATATAATCCAGAACCTACTGATTGGGAATAGACACTGGCTCCTGGCGCCTTTTTTTTTTTGGTTTCCTTATATAGTTTCCAGCAGAACACCTTTTTGGAGCTAAAGCAGACATTAATTAAATCTATGTCATCTTCCAGGACCGGCGGAACTTCGTGCGGGCTCCGCCAGCGGGCGTGGAGTTTGACTTCGACTACGACAAGATGTACCCGGTGGCCGTGGCCATCATGGGAGAGGACCCCAACCTTGAGAAGATGCGCTTCGATCTCGTGCCAAAAGTGTAAGTTCCCTTACAGATTGTCTAAGTTGATGGCCTGGTGTAAGCTGCAGGTGACGGAAAGAGTGATCGCCAGATAACCTCTATTAGCATTGTGGAATCCGACAACGTTAAAATAATCTTAATGTACCAAATCTATACATAAAACAAAGTAGTTTTTCGTGTCTTGTCTGTGTGACCGCTGAGAACTTCTAAAGTACACAATAGATTTTGATGTTATTTTCACCATAATATATTCCGGAAGGTTTGTGTGCAATTAATATTTAACTTAGAAATCTCCATGTTTTGATTTGCACCCGTTCGAAGCAGGTGCGAGTGGCTAGTAAATTAATAAATAGTGTGCGTATGAAATTATCTGCCGCATAATGTAGAAAATAGATTGGAACAGGCAATAAATACTGATAAATCGTCGTTTGAAGTCGTGTGGATATATTTTGTTCATCGTTACTTTTTGTGGAAAGGCGTCTGTGTTTCCTGTTTAGTTACGTAGTAAAGGTTTGTTTGCTACTAAGAGTGCCTTTATTTATGGTTATTTTCAATTGAAGGCTCTTTGATGGTTTTTGACGGAGACTTTTTGGACGGATTGATAACGGGACCTGACAAAATTTTACATGAGTATCTAGTACAACATAAACATCTAGTGTTAGGCGTTTATCTAACAAATAGATGACGAGACCAGATAAAGGAGGTCTAGATACTATTGATAATAGTGTTATGACGATCGATAGTGACTACACTGGCCTGCAAAAATAAGTACTACACTTTTAAAATTTAATTTTTTTCTAAACTATAGAAGTTAAAGATTTAAAATAAAAAACGTTTTATAGCAATTTTTATCAGCTTCCTTTGAAACTATACTAAATTATACATTAGTAACATTTGTAAATCTAAAAAAAAAGATAAAACAATAAAAATAGTAATTTTTAGCTTTATGTCATAAAACTTAATTAACATTTACAAGTATGTTTTACATGTTATTTATTTTTTGATAACTGGTATTGCCTCCTCGGGCTCTGATAACAGCTTCGAGTCGATTTGGCATACTGAACACGAGGTTTCGGAGCCGATGTTGGGGAATATTCTTCCATTATTCTATCAGGGCCTGTTTTAGTGCCTTGAGGGTGGTAGGTGGTGGTCTGCGGCTTCTGGCTAGCCCCCCTAGCTCATCCCAGGCGTGTTCGGGTTGAGATCAGGACTTCTTGATGGCCAAGCCATCACGCTGATACTAACCTCCTGAATATACTCTTGCACGACCCGAGCCGTGTGTGGCCGGGCATTATCATGCATCAGCATCGATCCATCACCCCTATTTATTAAATACGGCTCTGCATATTCATTGAGAATCTCCTGGGCATATCTTTCCCCAGTCAGAGTGCATTTTCTATGGCCACTAACTCTGTGCGACCTTCTGAAGATATGCCAGTTCATACATGTACACAGCCTCCACCGTACTGGACTCTTTCTGAGTAGCAGGCTTGAAGATATCGCTCACCAGGTCACCTGTAGACACCGCCTTCCATCAGAAGTGTAAAGTGAGAATCGAGACTCATCTGTAAACAAAATGTTTGACCATTCTTCTTGATCCCACTGTATGTGTTCACGGGCGAATCGCAGTCTCGCTACTCGATGCTCTCTCTCGAGTTTGGGGCCACACGCTGGTCTTCGGGGTTTCAGGTTTGCTTCAGCCAGTCTTCTTCTCACTGTACTGTCACTAATGTAGTCCCTTCGGGTCTGAAGAAGCTGTTGCTGGACTTCAACTGCATATAGGTGGCGATTTCTCAACACAGTGGAAACAATATAACGGTCTTCTCGGGAACTAGTACACCTGGGTCTGCCATTACCAGGTCTCCTCAAATGGTTTCCAGTCTCTTCGTACCTTCGCTTCACCTTCTGGACCGTTCGTAACGTCACACCCTCCATTCTTGCAGTACGACGCATGCTGATGCCTAGTTCCAGAAAAGTCATGATCCCAGCACATTCTTCAGGTGAAGAAAAGTTAATGTGAATAAGTTTTTGTGTTGTGGTCTAACATAGCTTTTGTAACAACTCATCGATCAAGAAAAAAATTGAAAACAAAAATAGAAACAAAAAATGAATGGTAAAATTGTAATTCGAAAAGGATTATTTTTGATTTTAAAGTTTTTTTTAGCCATTTATTAAAATAAGGTATGAAGACTATGAAGTTTTTATGTACAAAATTAAACTCTTTTTCGATGCCTTTTTGTTTCGAAAGTATATCTTGTGTACTTAAAAGTTATTGCAATTTTAAAAGTGTGATACTTATTTTTGCAGGCCAGTGTATTTTTTTTGTTTGTATTACGGGGGGTTATCTCAAAAACTACTTGACTGATTCAGACATATCTTTCACTCAGGAAGTAATACTACATATTTTAGATCTTCTTTATTTTTCGTGTGGTTGGTAACTAACCTGATGTCATAGTTTTTATGTCGCTCATGGCCCACTGTCTTGGCTTCACATGTCGTCGAGAAATATCTCTAATAGTAGTAGTAATATTAGGTAATTGTAAATTAAGTTTTTGAGTGATTCTTGTACTGGGCCGGTTTTTCCAAAATGTAATAAGTCAAACCCAGGTTTTATAGCTGCAGTAGCTTTTAGGTTGACTGTGTACTGAACAATACTAAAGGAGACTGAAACGATTACATACAATCTTGGGCCTGGTTGTAAAAAGATGAAAGTGGTGTCAATTAATAGCTTATATATTATCAACCTTTCACTGAAAATTCTGCGGGTTTTGTCAATCTGAGAACTGAGATAAAAGAGATTATGTAAAAGTGAGGTTCTGTTACATTCTTTAACTTACAGCTGATTCCTGAAGTGCAAAATATGTGCTTTTGCACTAATAGTTATTATATATAGTAGGAAATGGTTGATAAATCATATGAATGAACGTCAATGACTTCAGTCCTACCTACCTATGTAGGTAACAGGTATGGAGTTACGGATAGGATGTGTAAAATAAAATAAAAAATAATTTAAGTAATATAGTGTTTTATTCGTCTTCAATTATAATTAAAATGTCGTCTAGAAATTGTGCAGGTGCTATATGATCTTGGTACCAAGCCCAGCTAAGGTACCATATAATGCACATTATATTTTATGAGCGCAGCAGCCTACAGTTCTCCCTACAATACAATTACAGCAATGCATTACTATTGCCTCCTTTCCTGTACGAGAGCCATCGTCGAATCACTGACAGAATTGTTTCATCGTGTAAGGGTCGTCGACCCAGTGTATTGCAGTGATCAGTATTGTTGTACCACAATTCACACAGCGATCCATAGTTTCAGCAATATTCAATCCACAAGCCGGCGGTAAAATCCAAAATAACAATTCCAAGTCAAACGTGTGAGCATTCTTCGGTGTCCAGTGTGAAAGAATGGTAACGACCCTTTCTTTGGAGGTAGGCAGGGTCGGAATCCGTAAAATACAAAGCAAAGGTCGTGAAAAATGAAGAACAATCAGGAAAGCACTCAAAACGCATCGGAAAACACGAAACTAGTGAGCAAACAAGATCAATATAGCACTTGGCAACTGTCTAGTGTCCGTGTCAGTCAGCTGTCATGCCAGTGACATAGACTAAAAATATAAAACTAATTTTAATCGATATGAAATCGATAATCATTAATATTGTTTTTTCAGTAATTAATTGATATTTTATTTATTAATATGACTTAATTATATGCACTATATTGCACATATGTATATATAGTGCATTTAATTACTTTGAGTTAATTATTTAGTGCAAAGGTTTTATTTTCATAACTGTGTAATCGATTACTCAATCGTAATCTCACGAAAACGATCTTTTCCATATTTCTCCGCTTCCAGATTAAGAATTGAGGTGATTTTTCATATTCTAAGATAAAAAAATATGACTAATTTTTTAGATCATATCTTAACTTATTACATTTGGGCCCACCGTTTTCCATCTCCTTTTCAACATAAAAACAAATTCGTCAAAAGATTGAATATTCTCAGAAACTCCGTACCTAACCGTTTTTATTCCTAAAATAATTTAGCTGCTCTAACTACGTAACTCCTCATTTCATAAGTATTCCACACAAATTAAATCATAATTTTCATAATTTTATGGTATTTATAACTCTATGATGTTATTTTCGTGTCTGTTTAAACCAGGCAACGGATTTTAATGCGGTTTTCACCATACTTTAGAAAATTTATTCCGCAAGTTTTATGTGTATAAAATCGTTAATATTAAACTTTCATAATAACAATAAAATCTCGATGTTTAGTCAAGTCGTTAAAACCGTGCGGAGCAGGAGCGGGTCGCTAATAACTAATAAAAAAGTGATTTATGTTTTAGAGCTGTACCTACCATTTCAACTGGATTACAAGCATTAGAAGTATGTTCTTTAAAAAAAAAACTTGATTTATTATTTATTTAAAAAAATCTAATTATTGATTTACCTGCTCAGTCCTCCAGTAAAGTCACTGCACCAGTATCGTGAAAACTAATGTAAGAAATAAGATAACTTTGATATAAGAGGGCTTCCGTGCAATCACTTATCTTAACACCGATAACACTTACAGCCGCACTCTGAGTCGTCACTTAAAATAAATCAACTCTTACGTATGATGATGACCATCAAATGATGAAGATCGATCAGATTATGTTTTATAATAATCATTAAAGTTAATTTACAAGTATACAGGGTGATTGGAAGATGGGTGCATAGCTTTAAGGCGAAGATAGTACAGACAATTTAAAACCATTTAAGCCATGGTTGTCTTAGACGAAGTCTTACCAATCAATCTGCTTTACCTTTTCCCAACTATGTAGGGTTCAGCTTCCAGTCTAACCGGATGCAGCTGAATATGAGATAATTATGCTGGTGAATTAAAATTAATGGTTGATCATTTGTAAACGACATCTCAGAATTCGGCTGTTGGCGTGCTTTATGACATTATTTTATTTATTTATTCAAACTAGCACAATAAAAAATATACCGTACAAAAGTCGACTTAATGTCTGAGGCATTTTTTAGGGTGATTTTCATTGATAACATAATGATATTATTAGTTATGGATTTGACATAACAAGATATCTTCAGATTACTACTATCTATATACCATTGAGTGGTTTGATCAACCGAAGCCGAAAATTCACGCATTTACCTTGGCATTGGTAATTTGTGAATACCAGTTTATGATAAGATTGTTGTTGTAAATTCATAAATTTTACGGCGCGTCTGATATTTTCGTTGATGTATTGTTTTCCTACTGTTTATTAGTATTTAAACATCTACATTTTCGCAGAACTGACCAGTCCCGAGTAGTCATAGACCAAATCGGGACCATAACACTATTCTAATTTTGAATGATCATTCAGTTTGACATTGAACATTTTACTGGTTGATTATTTTATGTAACGAGGATATGATAATGTAAAATAATTATCTATAAATAATAAAAATAAAATTATGCTCGTTGGTAAGCGCATAACTTGAGAATGGTTGAACCGATTTGGCTATTTATTGTTTTAAAATGTTCATAATAGTCCGAATTAGGTCAAAAACACAGAAAAAATTGAAAAGTTTCCTGGAAAATTTTGACGGGAGAATGTATGTCGCGTCAGCTAGTTTTGAATATAAGGAACGATGCCTGCACCAAAAAAAATTGCTATCAACGATAACACTATATATTTTTTCCCTTATATCTACATTGATGTCAGTAGACTTTTAGTATTACCGTTTAACAGTATTACTTTGCGCTTAACCTTTTCTAAGCCTCGAGGTCTCGTCATATTTGAACGCTACTGTTTGTGAACTGGGTTACACTTCACGTACCTATTGATCGTAATGGTCGTTCAGTAATTATAAAAGACAGAGTAGTTAAATTTTTTATCAGCTGGAATTGAGATGACTGTTTGCATAAAGTGGTATGCAAAGCATAATACCTATCGTTCTAGTAAATAATAAAATTGATACGTGGTAATTAAGGGTACGCTAGTCGGTCATTCTTCCATACAAACGTTGTATGGTAATTACTCGTCTGTTTGACGGTGTACGTTCAAAACTAAAATGATATAAATTTGTCTTGTCGTTAGCTCTGTATGGAAGCAGAATTGGAAAAAAAGTATTGGTTTGGAAGTTATGAGCGTCGAAACTACTATATTTCACCACTAATTTTAACTCGTCTTTGGGCGTAAATAAATAACTTATGTAGTAAGAAAGTTGCAAAATAGAAACCGTACAGAGATAGTTTTTTTTTATTCAATAGTTTTTTTTTTTTTAATAGTTCAAATAATTTTATTTTGAATTAATACATCCAGTAGTTTTTTCATAATATCTATACGCCCAAAGGTCTGTTCATGAAATTTTACGCGCCCGTTTTCGTTATAGTCATCGTCTATTACACTAAATTAATAAAAATAATAAAACAATAGCTAAATAAACACTAAATGAATAAACCTCAATATATAAATAATTAGTCTAATTAGCATGCATATTAGTCACGCCCACCAACGAGTTCGAGCCGTCGGTCGACCAGTGTACCCTTAATAGATGGCACATAGTTTTTGAAAACGTTTGGCTTTGTAGAACGTCTTCTCCGAGACTCATACCTTTGCTAAAGTTTCGTTATAAAAGTCGGTTGCCATATTATGACCCGGGTTCTTTACCTACTTGAAGTGCGTAGTGAAGTGACATTGCAGTATAAGGTCCCATATGAAGGGATGACCTTATCACAGTTATCGGGACAAGGAGTGGCAGAAGCGGAGATAGGATATCGATAAAGATAATACGACGACCATCGAATTAAATGAGGCTTTGCTTGATCGTCTTTATTTATGGCATCATGACTGAAAATAATAATGACATTACAGTTGAGGTCCACGTGACTATTATGATGGAAATTACATTTGAAGAAATATGTATATCTATCCTGTATATATATTTTTTGTTTGGGTGGGAAATTATCAAATAACTTCTCCCGCTCGGCTCAGAGCGGGAGGGCGTGTCAGACTCTTACTGACTAAAACACACCCGTGTTCCTTCAGTTGCTTGTACGTTGCCAGGTGCCTCGGTATCCCTTTCGGACTTTCTCGCATCCCTGGCAGACAACATAGGGGTTTTCGGGTGCGAAAAATCGATCTAGCTTGGTCTCATATCTGGTAAAATTCGTTTCCCTACTGGTACCAGGTACTAGAATTTATTTGTGCTTATTCCAGGGTGTATGTCAGACCCTGAAGAAGTACCTAAGTACTCGTTCTGACATAAGTCAGTAAAGATTAGTCTTTACTGACTCAGACTAACAGAAGTGTTTATGATAGAAAAGGCACTAACGTTGAGATTAAGATTTACGGGTTTAGAGGTAGCTTTCATTATCAGTCTTATCAGTTTGCGGTTACTTAGGCCTTATATTCTAAAGTTTATCTTGACTCATTCCTTCTTGAAAAAATTAAACAATCAATTGATTTTGTGTTAGTAAGTTTGGGCTTAGATCGAGGACTTTTCCGTAAACAACCAATGATAGATTCCTAAGAATTGGGGTTGGTTACAAAACTATTGTGTTTTTTTATATTTTTTAATGCTCAGGAGGTCTTTGAATGATGATCATGTTGTTCATATTCTGTCTCTTCTTTTCCAGTATCACGGAGGAGAACTTTTGGCGGAACTACTTCTACCGCATGTCGCTTATCTGCCAGGCCAACGAAGCGGACGCGGCTGCCGGCCGTCAGAGCAGCGCCGACGACTCCCAGGGTATGAATAACATACATACAATACATATTGATTCATACATCTTCAATGATAAACAGTTTTTAAGGAAACATACATTTATGTAGGTACAGCCTGAAATTTTTCATGAGTTTAAAGGCTCGTTGGCACAAGGAAAGTTTCTCTTCAAGACACGAGACTAAAGTTGCGAGAATCGCCACCCGATAATCGCAATACGAAACTCGTTAAGTGATTCTCTTGCAATGTGATTTAACAATTCGAAATAGGATTCTTCGTTCTTAAGGTTGCTTTCAATTTTGCAAAGAGAAGCTTTATCGTATGGACTGCTAGCAGCAGTAAAATTTATGTACCTTCTTTTAACAATCGTCTATTCAAGGCGAGAAACTCTTCTCGTGTAACTGACCCACAACAGTGTCAACGATTTTAATAATGATTTTGAATGAGGATAGGGTTAGTTCATGACATGGGGTAACTTATCAGTTTTCTTTATAAACTAAACTAAGATATCCACGGAACTAAAAAAATATACTTTTACACATAACATCATACCTAAAGTTCGTTCTTCATTTTGGTTTCCTTATTTTTATAACCATTTTGTTTTTTTTATTTGTTTTATTTTTGTTTTCTTCCCGAATTAGACGATGATAAATCGGCAAGCGAGAATCTGATAGCCAATGAGAAATCGTCGCAAGAGTCGATTGATGACGCCAAGAAACGAATAAAATCTTTAAAAGTCGATAGAGAGAACGAAGATGGTAAGACTTGATTTTTATTTACAGTCTAAATGTATTATTACCGAGAAGTATTGTTATTTAAGTTATGAAAGTATTTTTTGGTTTGATTTTTATTCATTTTATTTCGTTGAAATTATTTTAAATATCGTTTTGAATTTATCTCTTTCATTTAAGTTTTCACACACATGGCCATATTATTTAGTTTTATGTTATTTTATTTTTACAAAACGTATTTCATTAGGACTGACATAAACTAGCGTGTCGTCGCGAAACCATTCACATTATAAATCAGAACCAACTTTGAGAAATATATTGCATTGCATGCTCTCTGTATATGTAAATATTTGTCTGGTTACTACACTTTTGAATACCCACTTTTTACTAAAACCCACAGTAAAGAATGCCGCCACTATTCCTACTTGACTGAAACATACTAAACAATTAATTAAAAATAAATTATGTTCAATAATTTTATTCTGAGTATAATGAGAAAAACCTCTCTCATTTAAATGTAATTTTTGTTTTTTTTTTATATTCTACAGTCGTATCAAAATTAAATCCATTAGAAACATGAAAATATCATTAGACTCTATTTACTAAATGGATATTAATAATGTTGCTAAACGCATATTTTCTTTCTCCCCGGAATGCAGCTTAAAGGACGTCTTTACATCCACAGCACACAATATTATAACACCACTGTTCTATATATTATTCTCTAATTATATGGTCTAGCTAGATATTTACTAAGGAATCTAGTGTATTTTCCGTGATTCTTGTTACTATAATTGAAGTTTAATATTTAATTGCATTGTACCCATTCATGTTGCCTCGATGAACACATAAGTAAGAATGATGAATCAGTATATTATTGGAAATAGGTTTCTGAAGGTTCTAGCGTTGTAGACCGTTTGAGAGTACCCCCTTATGTACTAGGGGGTGGGTAATGTATAGAACAGTAAATATCTAGTCGATACGATGCTTGCATCAAAGAATGTACTATGCTATTATCTTCATGAGAATTGTTTCAAACTTGATAAAATAATGCCATCACGATTTAGCTAGCGGGTACGCACATGTAACGATAGAAATCTAAATATCGGTTTAACTTTAATATTGAACGCTATAGCTATGTATTACTTCTCTGTGAGATATTTTAATCGGTTGCAAAATCCCTGTATGTGTTACCTTAACTTGTCTACCCTATATTGAACACTTTTTCCTAAAAGTTTTGTTTTATCTCGATGATTTTATTGTTTCCGGTCTGATGCTGTATGCTTGACAGTAAATTCATGGCATTATTGTGTCAAGCCCACATCACTGTTAATCCTCTCACACATTATAAATATAATTTAAAGCGTTATTACTTATATAGAATTTATCGCTGTTTGTATTTTAATTTGAACTTTTAAAGATATATCACTGTGTCATATCTTCATCCTTGTTGTTATCTCGTGTGTCGTATATATATACAAACTGAATGTTATATGACAATATAGCTTTTCTGTCCTTGTTATAAGGACTATAATAACTGTATATATAACCATGTATTTATTTACAATCTGTTGTATGTCACTGGTAGCACATTGGTCTGTATTTCAATAGCTAGCAGCATCATCTAAACGGATTTTAACGATCTCCTGTTTATGATTACGCTATTGACGTAAAGATCACTATGGTTGAATTGTATACTTATCTATAAACAAATAAAATACAATTTTCTCAATGGAACCTATTTTAATGTCTACTAAATGTTATATATGTCTAAGTATCGATTAAGGTTATATAGCTGATAATATCACACAGTTCATTAAAATTCGGCTCAGTAGCGTTAAATGTAAGTATATATTGTTCAGGTTTTGACATTGCTACTTGTATATCAACCCTCTTCCTTTAGCTTTATGGTCTTTATTGCTTGTTTGTCTTGTTATCTATATATCCGCTTACATATTTCTCAAAGTTGGTCGTTACTTCTTCGCGTTTGTTTCTCACTGCCTTTGAATTGTTTTTGTGTAGCAATGTTGAAACTTCAAATCTTTTTGTACATAAACTTGTGTTGTCAGCCTATCTAAAATCTTTAATCTTACTATAATGATTTTAACAACAAATTGGACATGTAAATTATTATGAATATTTATTCTTAAAGGATAAAGACCTACAAAAAAAAAACTCAAAAAGATATTTTTTAGAAAAGAAGGGTATATTTATGGAATGATTGAATTCTGAACAACTGATAATTTTAAAAAAAATACAACAAAAATACGCAAGAAGATACCCTTCACAGCCGCGACATATCACTTATGGGTGACAGTCAATTATAAATCCATACAAACTGCCGTCTTGATAACCCTTTGGAACATTTACTGACAACACATTATCTTCCCTGTTTGTTTTGTAATTATTTACAATTAGCATTAGGTCTATATTAATCAGGAAAATAATCCAATGTTATTAAAGTTGTGTAGAACTAGTTGGACTCATTTATGATAGAGTTTGATGGTTGAATCGATTGTGACTACAGGCCTAGTATGCTGTCGCCCGGGTTTCTTTGATACCGAGTTATTAGTACTTGCTTTGTTGGTGGAGGCTTGATGTTGGTCAGGAATAGGGAGTATGGTCTTCTTAAACGATATGTTTGTGTAATAGTATTGACACTTTTAACAGCATCTATTTCTGAACCAATAATATCACTATGTTATCTCATGTATCTATCTATAAAATATGTATAATATCGAATGGTTATTGCCGAGAACTGTATATTATGCATTTAAATAATATATATATATAAAGGCCTTAAGAATTGAATTCGAGTATTATATTTTATACATTCCACCAACAAATTAATTGACTCTCAATTTCAAGCCTCTACCAACTTCAACCAAAAGTGGCAAGCAATAATTTAGTCGTGATTATAATCGTAAATCGGTGTCCATTTAATCATAGTCCCGAAATAATTCTAAATAATTTGGCTATCTGTGTGTCTTCGCGACTTTACTTCAAAATTTTATTTTCTACCTCGAGATTATCCTCGGTAACCCTGGCTAAACCTGGCCTGGTGTGGTCTGCTTCTACCAGTAGCTCCCTATACATGTAACACATGTATCTAGCGACAGTATATAATATAACTCTTCGACACTCAAATATTGTTTAGTGAAATTACGACGTATAGTTAAAATGAAAAATTGGCATTTATAGTTAGTTATTATGAATTGAAATAATTATATTATTCTAAAATAATATTGGTGTTGTTATTTTAGATTTTAATTGTAGATAGTGCCTGGTAATTTAATGATAGAAGAAGACTATGTCAATAGTAAAACCACTGTCAGTTTGATATATTTAAAAATACAGTCGGTATTCTATTTAAAAAAAGAAGCATTTGATATTTATTGTAAATATAATTCCTCAGAATAGTAAGTATATAAACTATAAATGAGATATGTTTAGACCTAAAGAACAATTTTTTATACTATAAAGTGAAAACGTAAGTATACTAACTATAAGACTGAGTTTACGCGATAGGAACGCGCGCATAGCAAAAAGTTAATACTTCTTAGAGGTGAAGTTGCTCAGTTCTAGTAAAATTATAAGCACTCAGCAAGTTTAGGTAGATACCTCTAGATAAAAGGCACGTGTCACTATCATATAAACACAGCCTTATTGACCATTCAAACTGTTACATCGATAACGTATCTAAAGATAATAATACTACGTCAGAGAAAAATGTGATAAAAACAATAACGTGCTACGATAACATGAGAAAAATATAAAGTAGCATATTCTCACTAGGCTTACGTTGTCACGAAAATCTGTGCATAAATGTTCAACAAGATGGATTGCATAAAAAATTATTTACTTAATCGATATTGGGCCTCGGATTTAGATTAGATTTCGGAGTACTTTTTGCTTATTTCATTACATAAATAAAAAAAAACGTAACCTTGTATTTCGGAAAGCCTATACCTACAATTAAATCTGTTGTCAAATTTATGTGATTGGTTGCTGTTCGTTTGATAAACCAATCACAACGGTTAAAATAACTTCAGATTTAGTAGTTAGAAACTTTTCAAGCTTTCAGAAAGCAAAGACTACTGTTTAACTCTTCAACTTAACCACATACTAACTAATACACAACGTTAACCTGTTTTTAGAACAATGGGAGAAAGAACTAGAAGCTGAACTGAAAGAATATGAAGTAGTAGCAGACAAAGCTGGTGACGACAAACAATGGGAGAAGGAGTGCGAAGATCTACTGGGAGACGAAATGGACCTCAAGTAGACCGCGGTCTACTGGCAGAAGACTGGAGTAGACCAAGGACTTATGAAGCTGCGCAACTGATGTAGACTGGCCCCTTCAAGGTTATTAATTGATATTATTAATAAAATTAAGTTTTTTTTTTCTTTTTTTGAATTTATTAGTCATCATTTTATGTGGAGTGTTATGAAAAGGATATTACAAAATATTGTATTTTATTTCTATGATTTTATTTAAATTGTTTTTCAAGGCTGCTTATTGTTAAAGTTCATAATATGTTACTTTAAGTACCTACAAGAAAAATACATATAAAGGGGCGGTCTCAATCCAAAGTTGGCACACGGAGCTCAATTAAATTCTTATGAAGACATTAAGTAAGGGTGCATTGACCTCACTACGCAACGCTTATGTGTATGCTTGTGATTCATCTCCTGTACACGATGGGCCATGTTTTTTTTTTGGTGGGTAATTATCAAATAACTTCTCCCGCTCTGGGCGGAGCGGGAGGGCGTGTTAGACTCTTACTGACTAAAACCCACTCATGTTCCTTCAGTTGCCTTTACGTTGCCAGGGGCCACGGTATCCCTTTCGGACTTTCCCGCGACCCCGGCAGTCATCGGCCCTAGCAGACCCCGCCAGTTGTTCTGGCATCTCTTTGAGGCGCGCGTGGAACACAACGCGCCGTCGACCCGGGCCTGGTCCTTACCGGACGGCGAGCTACCCATTGCTCACCGTCCGCAAGCCCGCGCCTACGGTGGCCGGGAATCAGCCTGCGATTCCCGACGCCCAGGGCGTCTCCTGCGGCGGCTAGGGGCGTGAGGACGCGAAGTTTGCCTCTACCTCACGCGTTCCGCCTCCTCATAACAGCCATTATCGATATGCCGCACAAAAAAGTGTGCATTATTGCTCTAGATTAATGAATGATAGAAAAAGTTAGATATGACAGTAGCATGGCCCATTCAGTACAAGAGTTTAGGCCTACAGCTTATGTTAAAACAATGTTAACAGTTATAAATTAAATAAGGTTAAAATAAAGGCTGGCTGCACGACGTCTCACTAAATAAAGATAGCACTAAACATAATAATGACGTTATTCTGTATGTATCAACTAAATACGGATGTAAGTTTTTTGGCGCTAGTACCATTTAGTGAGTTGTCATGCAAGTGGGTCAAGGCTGCGTAACCTAACCAACACGATCGTCGCGCGAGTATACTATCGTCGCATTCATTTTGTGTGAATACGAACGCGTGGTCACGTCGACAGTGGGCATCTCCCGGTTTTCTGAACAAATGAGTGATCGATCGAACGATATGAACGGTCTTTTTGGTTAGGACGTGGGATAAGGAATATTTCAACTATAATAAATAATGCCAATTATATAATTCGTGTTGCTAGATTTTGTCAAATAAATAAATAATAATAATTTTGTAGTTTAAAAGAAAAAGTCATAAAAAACATAGAGGTATTTATTATGTAGTAATAATAGGTTTGCGTTGTCTAGTTCTTCCTTTGTATAAAAATTGCTTTGTTCAATAACATTGAACAAAAATTCACAAAAAGCACTCCAGGCTAAATTGGATTATTTCACTTTGCACCACCAATCTGTCCCACCAGTGGGACAAAGTGGAATGTTCATAATTTTGTCGTCCATGTCCCACTTATTGGTTTTGGGGGGCAAATTACACACGCATAAACTAGGAGTTTACTTTTTCCCACTGGGGCAAAGTGGAATAATCCGATACTTTTTTTTTATAAATTCTAAATAATTTTTGAAGCACATTCAGAGTAGGCAAAATTATGGAACACCAATGTCATCTTTTACTCTCAGATAGAGTAATTCTAGCATGTACGCTAGTTTGGCTGCTCTGAATTACTGTCAACATAATTGCTCTTTCTCGCTCTTTCTATTAGAAAAAGATAGAAATACTTTCATATTAATAAGTTGTGCGTAACAGCATAATCAGCCTATAATGCTAACGGCCTCCTCTCTGAGAGGGAGTGGCAATACACTACGCGGGCCCAGTGCGGGTCGGTGGATGTCACATGTCTTCGAATTTTCGGTTCTAGGACATGCCTGTTTCCTCACGATGTTTTACTTCACCGTTTTGAGAGCAGTGCCGATGATATAATTTACAAAAAGTAAAGCGCCTACTTGGGTTCGATCCCACGACCTGTAACTTGACATATAAGTCTGGGCCGACACAACTGCTCATCATTATGCTTCTGCGTAACAGAATAAGGTAAAAACATTTACGAAAGGATAACTTAGGTACATTGTATTTTTTGTTGGTTTGTACCGTACGTAATCAGATAGTGATATCATTATATACAGATTAAAGCCACTTTTAGATTTGCATTCCATTATTTACGAATATTTATGACTTGATTATCTTCATCATATAAAGAGGAGCTTCGTCAGAGGTAACCAAGCTTCTTTTCAAACGGGTACTCCGAGAATCGGTGGCGGAGCCGGGTGAGTTTTAATTCATATGAATATGTCATAAATTTCGTCAGTACTCCTACCGGGTAATGATTGGTACAACATGGCCAGTCCGAGCTGTGCGCAGGAGCCTGCGCAATATGTTTTTTTTTGGAAATATATGGCGACATGAGTCGAGTGTGAGTGAGTGCCACGCCATGAGTTACCGGCCATGATTCATCGGCCGTATTTATTTAATAATTCAAAGACAGAATTGTACAGAGGCGGACTTAATGCCACAGACATTTTCTACCAGTCAATCTTTGGGTGATGCAGAGACAAACAGTGGTAGGTGTAATTACGAGAAATTCAAGAATATTTTTATAAGTAAATATAAATACATATTATACCTATTACAAACTAAAAATATAATATATATGCCTCATCATCATCATTCAGCCGAAAGACGTCCACTGCTGGACATAGGTCTCCCCCAAGCACCACATCGACCGATTCTGTGCCCCCCGCATCCAGCGTATTCCTGCGGCCTTTACAAGGTCATCTGTCCATCCAACGCTACGTCTTCCAGTACGCGGTCGCCACACCAGAACCCTAATTATATATAAATATACATAAATATACGAATATACTAAAACAAATAAGACAAACAATTGGAAAACATTATCGTTGTGATGAAACTGCCAGCTTCTTTCGGATGTATTGTACCTATGTCATAAAAAGTTGTTATAAATTTAAAGTCCGTGCGCCCATAATGGAAACTTCGCTACTACCTTTACCTATTTCAATGTCTTAATTCTTCTACTTACAAATGTTAAGTGCTGGTGAAGTATATTATATTGTTTTTGTAAATATTGTATAGACATACGTTTTATTTTGTTATCTTGGGGATAGCTGTGAATTCATTGAAACTTAAGTGTTCG
Organism: Xanthia togata; assembly: GCA_963853775.1. Classification (NCBI taxonomy): domain Eukaryota; kingdom Metazoa; phylum Arthropoda; class Insecta; order Lepidoptera; family Noctuidae; genus Xanthia; species Xanthia togata. The sequence continues at coordinate 1,478,513 of OY970811.1, read as the reverse complement.
CCGAAAGAGTTCAAATTCAAGACGATTCAATGTATTAGGGATTTTAAAGTACTGTCCTCCCATACCTATTAATACTATAATTTGGAAATATAGGTCAATTATTTGTAAAAGAGTAGCCGTGGAGTTTCTTTCCGGCTCTTCTCCATAGGAAACGACCAATTGGAACAGTCCTAGGTGCACGGTTCCAATTCTTGTGGCGTTTCAGGTGCCCATGTAGCATGCTTATGTTATTTTTTTAGCTTTAAATACATTTAATATTTGTTTCAAATAAATAAGTTACACATGTATTTTGTGTCAATAAAGAATTTATTTATTATTAAATACATTTTCAACGTACAACATTTTTACACGACTGCCCAAAAAGGAGTGTAATGTATTCATTTTTTTTTTTTTGTTTTTTTTTTTTTAAATGGCATCTCGCAGGTATACCACTAAGGTATTTACTGCTCAACCGAACAATCCTGTGGCTGCCTTAAGCACTACACTCAAAGCCTCCAGCCAGGAGCAACTATTCTACATTAAAATTAGGCGAACGCTCGCTAAGGGCACCCCCTGTGGGGTACGAACCTCGGCTTAGGGCGTCGCTGAGGGGGGGGACAGCAAGATGGGACAGGCTGGATCACGGATATATTATTATTAGACGGGGAATTTAAAGCTACGCGCTCAGCTGCGGCGCGGGCTGGCGCTTCATCGGACAACGTAATGTATTCAGGGTTGATGTATGTTTTTATAGCTATACCCGCAGTAGTCGTGCATTCATTGTTACCAAATGTTATGATAAAAGTCTTGTACCTGTTTTACTTCAAATTTTTATAGAGCTTAAGTGTCAATAGTGCAACTGTTAGGATTCAAAATCAAGACTTTTCAGTCGCTAGTCTTATCCGTTGTACACACGGCTACACATCAAGCTATACATTTCCAGTATAAGATGACCTCGGATTGTACGGAAATCCTATACAATGCGAGATCAGCATAAACTGGAAATGTATAGCTTCATGTGTAGCCGTGTGTATAGATAGTGCAATCCACTGAGACGCGTCCCACTCCGCTCCGTACTAAAGTACAGCTTACAGTAGATACAGTCATCGCGGAGTGGGGCGAGTCGTCGATGATTGCACTATCTGTACTATTGTCGCTTTTACATTGTGTTATTTATGTATTATAAACAATGTGTAACTGAATTAATGAACATTACGAAAGTAGTTTGTTCAGAATCGATTTCTGTCATTTTTAATAGGTACCTACGTATTTTTTTATCCCAAAAATAATAAATTACAGTGAGACTGCCAGTGAACCGTCCAAACAAACCAAACTGGACGAAGTACCTACGACGAAGACCCTTTACACGTGCGCGACTACTGTGTGCGTGCGTAAATTTGTAATGTCACCACAATTATCTTCTACAATCAGTATTTCTAATTTATTAAAATTCAAAAGTCATTAATTCAAACAAGGCTGAGAATCAGCAGTTTTCGAACGTCAAAGTTACATATTTAAGACAGTCCCACAAAACGCCCACCCTTTACCACTTCCTAATGCTTTAGCTGGGAATAAGTGGCGCAACAAACTCCCCAGCAGCATAGCTGTCTGTTCAGTTAGAAATAAAATATTCTCTATAATATTATGCAAAATAATTTACATCAAGTGGCTCCCTATTCGACTTGGCAGGAACTCTCGGATATTTGTGTCTGCTATTTAACCTCGTTCATAATCCTAAACTTCCTTCCTATCTGCGGGAGCGCTTTTCCTACGCCCGTCCTTCTGATGCGCCTTGCAGGTCGCAACTTAGAAACCTGCTTAAGTTCTCTCCCCACTCCACTGACTTCTACTCCTACTCATTCACTGTGCACGCGGTGCGGTTGTGGAATTCACTTCCGCCCGACATTAGGGACTGCCAAACTGTTGCAGTATTTAAAAGAGTGAAGGAACACTCTTTTCACTTCGTCATAGTTACGTAGGTATTTATTTTGTATTTTATTTATTTTAGAAGTATGTATGATTGTATGTGTGTATGTTAGTAAGTATATTCTCATATAATTTGTTTTATTTTATTAAGTGAATTGTTCTGATTTTATTTATTTTTCTTTCTCTCTACTCTTACCACGTTGTCTACATCTCTTTTTACCCTCTGTCCTATCGCAGGTATGCTGGAAGAGATTTCATTAGAAATAAGCATCACCTTTGTACGTATTTTTCTGTTCTTTTCATCTTGTCTATTTATATATGTGTGTGTACATAAATGGTTAAATAAAATAAATAAATAAATACATTACGCAACACAGAACATAATTTAAATTATAAATTAATAGCCTTATGACAGCTAGCACACGCCAATAAATAAACAATAGTTCTCGATGTTTTTGGTTGGCAATAAATAAACAATGTTTAATTTAATAATGAAAATTCACTGTTATGTATCTTAACTATGACATAATACTCTAATTGGGGTGTCTGGTGGAGTGCATTTATTTCGGTACATGTTGTATACTTAATTGTACACCACAAAAATACATAGGTACCTAACAAAAAATAAATCAAACACTACAAAATAAACAATAGATGACCTTATCGCTTATTATTTGCATGATTCTATTCAATGGTTTTTTTTTCGGTTATTGTATTATTATGTAAATACACGAACAATAATTTAATTGTAAAAGTGAGGATATTATTTTATCACATTCTTATTTATAATACATTTTTTTTCAAGTTCATTTAAAGAAAACGTGTTGCGCCATCCCCAAATAACATGGAACAAACAAAGTATAACCTTGTCTGATTTAACTTAGTTGTAATAATATAAAAATAACTATTTTCCGAACTGCAAAATGAATAAAGATCAAAAGTCTTAAGACTTTATTCTTGTTTGAATGGCCTTCTAGTAATTCCACTCTTACGCACAAAAAGTTCATGACATAGGTACCTAATTACATATTATGATGCAAAAAGATTTCTTCACACACACTGACACATGAACTTTCATAATTCGAACAAAAAGAGAGATAAAAAGAAGTCGACCACCTTGTAATAATGACGAAATAAAGTACCAGTCTGAAAGCATTCGATTGGTTCAAATATTATATCGATAAGTGTGTTCATGTCAACCGTGTAAGGCAAACCATAGAGTATAGTAATAGAGGCAAACTAAAGTCCATTGAAACGTTAGCCCCTAGCACGAACGAGCGAAGTAAACGTACCGTAAATTCGAACGCTTTTTCAATCTTAAATAATAGATACAACTGACCTGTGGCATTTTGCTATGAATAAAGTCTTAAAACGAAAATTGTCCATTATAAAATCGCTTGAATTTACGTTGCGTTTACTTCGTGCGTTCGTGCTATTCTGTTTGAACAGTTGCAAAGACTAAATACGTATGTACCTTATTCATTCGGTGTTATTTTGAAAAACAAAAACAGAATTTATAAATATTGAGGGCCATTATACACACATAAAAAAAAAAAAATGCCTATGGCAAAATTTTGTGCGACATTTCTTAAACGCCAAATAACGATCTAAGTCATAATTGCTTTAAAAATTCGTTTCCGCATTTTGATTAATTATGGTTTTATACAAAAAATACAGCATGTCCTCTGCTTGCCTTTTCTTTAAATAAAGAGACGGAATACAAACTGTCGATAAAATAAAGCAAGAAAACAAAATAATTAAGCACATTTGTAAATGTACGACAGTCGCCTAAAATAAATAAATAAATCAGCCTGTGTTGTCCCACTGCAGGGCAAAGGCCTCTTTTCCTTTTTCCACTCGAGTCGATCCTGATCCAACGTGGCCCGATCCCTCCCATAAGCGTCAAGCTCGGCCCGTCAACTACGCCTGGATCTGCGCGAAGACGTTGGACAAACAGTCGCCTTACATTCTCACTTTAATTTCTAGCTCACACAATAACAATATGATCACTTATGTAGGTACTTACTAGATAACCTGGATGCTGCTTTGAACTTGATTACTTTATTATTGCAAAACAATCAAACAATTCAATGAAATGAAATAAAATTGTTTATTCTGTAAATAAGATATTGCAATCACTTTTAAAAGTTTTTTTTTTTTTTAATGAGCTAGATTTGTTAGTCGTTTTTTGTCTGACTACTATGAGAAGAAAGGCCGAAACAAACTCAGATGTCACAGTCTTTTTTAAAGTCCAGACATAATCTTGGCCAGGCCATATGAGGACCATGTAGATTAGTCTGAAATGGCTTTTTGAAGAAAGAAACACACAGATTTGAGTGGACCTGTCTAGTCAGTGCAAGCATTTGTCAGTAATCGTGGAGCTGAACTCAGAACTTAAGGAGCTCAACTCGACCAAAAATACCAAAGAAAGGACATTTGGGTAATTATCAGTCTGCCTAGCCACAGCAACTATGTTGGGGTCGGCTTCTACTCTAACCGGATGCAGCTGAATACCAGTATTTAAAATGGAGCGACTGCCTATCTGACTTCCACAACCCGGTTAACACGATGGGTAACACGATACTTCTTGGTCAGACTTTTGGGCTTTGATTTCCCGTAACGACTGCCAAAGATCTACGAATCATTAAAACGTGATTGAATAAAACCAATAAGATTGTAAGGCCGTTTGCCCACTTATCCGTATCCGATTCGTGTTTTTTTCTGATCCGGTTTGGCCAACCTAGTAATTGTACGAACTGTATGCGCATGAGTGCACAAACGTCCATACAATTACTAGGATGGCCAAACCGGATCAGAAACGAATACGAACAAGATACGGATAAGCGGGCAAACGCCCAAACAGTTAAAACTTAAAATATAAGTTTGTCATAATATCTAATAATTACATATTCTGTTAATATTACAAAACATGTCTTATTTGTCTTGTCACAGCATTGCTAGCCTGCCCAAATGTGAGAAAATTGACACTCGATTAGAAACCACGTTGACACTTAGTACCGACGCGACGTGTCATAGTGCCACAGTGTCACTAAATCGTATGTAGATATAGAGTTATGTGTTCTTTATATTGTAAACATTCCTATTTAATTGAAAATAAAATGAGTGTTGATCTCCGTATTTGGTGTTTTATTTTAACGTATATTTTAATTTTGAAGTTTGGTTGGGTGGTAACTTTATTAGTTGCTAATTTTTTCTAGTCTTTAGGAACAAAATAAGCTTATATTAATCCTTAAGGTCTTGGCAATATCATCATCTGCGTAGTCTTTTCCCAACTATGTTGGGGTCGGCTTCCAGACTAACCCGTTACACCTGAATACCAGTATTTTAAATGGAGCCACCTGCCACAAACCAGTTACTGAGTAACACGATACCACTTGGTAACCCTTCCCAGTCTTCGGAATTTGTATCAGTAAGAACATATTCTGACCGAATCAGTAGTCGCTAAGATAGTTACAGATGTTATCCCCGTCAAACAAACAATTCAAAATCATTAAAAGTGTTTTTGAAAACATTTTTTTGGGTGGGAAATCATCAAATGACGTCTCCCGCTCTGGGTGGAGCGGGAGGGCGTGTCAGACTCTTACTGACTAAAACCCACCCGTGTTCCTTCTCTTGCCTGTGCAATGCCAGGGGGCCACGGTATCCCTTTCGGACTTTCCCGCAACCCCGGCAGGCAATGGTCTCATCGGACCCCTTCACTCGCTGACACTCTTTGAGGCGCGCGTGGAACACAACGCGCCGTCGACCCGGGCCTGGTCCTTACCAGACGGCGAGCTACCCATTGCTCACCGTCCGCAAGCCCGCGCCTACGGTGGCCGGGAATCGGCAATAGATTCCCGACGCCCAGGGCGTCTCCTCCTGCGGCGGCTAGGGGCGTGAGGGCGCGAAATTTGCCTCTCCCTCACGCGTTCCGCCTCCTCCTTTGCGAGCATTACTGCTTCGCAGAAGGAGGTGACGGCCTCCCATGCCCTCTCGCTCCGTACCATGGCCTGGACCAGGGCCGGACGCGAGAGATCCCCGCCACCGATCGCCTCCACGAGGACACGGCGGTGCTCTGCCCAAGCCGGGCATCCATACTTAATATAATAAATTCGAAAGTATCTCTGTCTGTCTGTATGTTACCTTTTCACGGCGAAACCAATGAACTGATTTGGATACATTTTGGCAAGGAGGTAGATGGCATCCTGGAGAAGGAGGGTACTTTTGTCTTAATGATAATCCTAAAGGGGGTGATATAGGGGATGAAAGTTTGTATGGGAAATCCAGCATTTCTTAAGTTAGGGATATGAAAATTCATCGTTTTGTAAAGTCATCTCCCGTAGGGGTAAATAACGGATGATTTTAAAATTCACATGTAATATTGATTTTTTGTTTGTTTTTCATGAGGTTTAAAGAATTGGAAATATAGTCATAGTCCGTATCTTGAATTAAAATTTTGTCTTTATTTCATTAAAATAGGCCAACTTTGTCAAAAGTTATTACAATTTAAAGTCATAAACTAACCTTTCTAACATGTAGTAGGTATTACGTGGTCAATGGCGGCACTAGAGTAGGTAAACTCAAACTCAAAGCATTTATTTCAATTAAACCATTTACAGGCACTTTTGAATTGTCAAGGGGTCAGTCAGAAATATGAAGCTAGTTGCCCATTCCAAAGCGTAGGTTTCTATGGAGAAGAACGAGCAAAAAACTCCACGGACATATACATCATAATATTGTTACAAAATATTGTTTACATCATTCATGTTGAAATTATACATGTGAGAACAATGTAGAAAGATGTGCACGTGGAAAACGTCCGTAATAAAATACAAAAACAATTCAAAAATTAAAATAAGCCGAGGCAGATAAGAGATGACCAGTCCCTACTGACGGCGCGCGTTCACAAACATGACGCATGGATCAGCACCGTTCAGCTCAACCATTTTGAAGGGAACTTAACGATCCAACACACAAATAAGTATTATAAATTAATGGTACCTAATAATAATAATGAAATGTGAGTAGGGCTTGCGCCCTGAAGGTTCCGTCTCATTAGTTCCGAACACAGTTCCGAAGAACAAACTTAACTTTGCAGTTCATAACTATAAATTACAAATTTTCCTTCACCTTGCTTCTCGCCAAACTACATGCTGCTGGGCGAACGGGAAGTACCAAATAGGCTTTGGTTTTCTTGCGAGTGTGAAAATATGAGGCATAAATGGCCGTCGTTGACTTGGAAGTTTGATTTTCGTTACAGACCAAGGGACCGTAGATCTACGCGCGCTAGACTAAGCGCGCACTACGAATTTTAATCGTTACGGATAATAATCGCCAATCTGTGAACAATACAATTAACTACAGTCCGCACACTGCAAACAATCGTTTGCGAGTACGAGTATCTACACTCGAGAGCAATGAATCCGGGTCACTTAAAGAATCCTAAAAATCTCGGAAACTAAAAATGCTAGGTTAATGCAATAAATTGTATTTAATAGACAATGTAATACTCCTTAAATGAAGGTATTAAAACTTCTTAGTTATTGTAAAGTTATATCATAAAAAAATCAAATTTGAAAAAGGGCCACTTTCGAAGATGGAACTACGAAATTACAGCATTTGGTTTTGCTTTTGTTTGTAATCTGTCATTTATGTGGGTACATAAACCATGTTGATAGTGCTCTATATTCATTATTCAAGCTGAAATTATGTCGCTTACGCCTGAAGAATGCACCAGAATACTTACAATGCTGGAAACCGGCCGGAGTCAGCGCGATACAGCCAGGACTGTCGGTGTGTCGCTGTCAACAGTACAAAGAGTTCTCCGACGTTACGAAGAAACTGGTTCTAACCTACGCAGACCAGAAACGGGCAGAACCAGGTGTACCACAGCACGAGAAGACCGATACTTGGTGAACACCATGCTTCGAAATCGCTTTCTTACAGGAACTGAACTCACAAATCAGTTTCGACGCCTCGGAGGAGGTAACCCAAGTGCATGGACAGTAAGACGTCGGCTTGCTGAATCTAACTTAAAACCCCTTAGACCTGCAAACGACCCTAAACTGGAGCGTGGGCATCGTATTTCAAGACTAAGATATGCCCAGAGCCACGTAAATTGGAGTATTAAAGATTGGTCAAAAGTTATGTTCTCCGACGAATCAAAATTTATGCTCTACAAGCACGATGGAAGACACAGAGTGTATCGAAGACCAGGGGAAAGATTCAAGCAAGCATGCATCGAAGAAAAAGTAGCCTACGGTGGTGGGTCTGTACTTGTGTGGGCCGGAATTTCTTCTGAAAGTCGCACAGAGCTGGTGATCATAGAAAACGGCTCTTTAACTAGCGAAAGATATGTGGAAGAAATCCTCAATGATCACGTTGGTCCATTTATGGTCAATTTAGGTGAGGATGCTATATTTATGCATGACAATGCCCGACCTCATACAGGTAGGATTGTGAATGACTACCTTCAAGAGATGAACATTACTCGTATGGAGTGGCCAGCGCGCAGCCCGGATATCAACCCGATCGAGCATGCTTGGGACGAGCTAGGCAGATGCGTAAAACAACGAAACCCTCCCCCAATCACGCTTCGTGAGCTCAAAATTGCTCTCACAGAGGAATGGGAGAATATTCCCCAAAATCGTATAAGGAACTTGGTGTACAGCATGCCAAACCGCGTAAACGCAGTAATGGAAGCACGAGGAGGCAATACGAAGTATTAAAATTCAAGAAAATCGTAATAAAGTTCAAAAATTTCATGTTTCCTATTTTTGTTTTAAGGAGAGATCAGCAGCTTTTTTCTTTATGTAATTTTGTGTTAATAAAATGTATGGTGACTCATATTTTTTTTACTTTCATTTAAGGAGTATTACATTGTCTATTAAATACAATTTATTGCATTAACCTATCATTTTTAGTTTCCGAGATTTTTAACATTCTTTAAGTGACCCGGATTCATTGCTCTCGAGTGTATATTATTTTCGTTATCGATTTTATTTCGCAGTTTTATAATAGCAACGTTCATAATTGGTAGTGTGTGCTTAGCCAAATGTTTTGATAAGTAGGTATCTATTTCAACTTGATGCCTTGCCGCGTTCCTGAGAAAAAGGGGCTTGACAGACAGCGAAGTAATCCTTCAAGAGTTTAAATGCCTGCCTGTGAGTGCCTGCTACCTTTTCATGCCGTAACGGCTAAAGAGATTTAGATGAAAGGCATACGGATAAGCCATGACCTGGGTTAGGACATAATATGATACTCTTAATCCCAGTAGTACGTTCCTGTGGAATATTTTCCGACAATTACGCGGGCGAAGCCGCGGGCAAAAGCTAGTTTAATATAATGTATATACAGGGTGATTGGAAGATGGGTGCAAAGCTTTAAGGCGAAGATAGTACAGACCATTTGGAACCATTTAAGCCATGGTCATGGTAATCTAATATTTGTTTTTTTTTTTCGGAAATTCCCAAAATTCTATGTAAACTGCATAATTATGGCCAAATTGAATGATATATGAGTTCATTTTTTATTTATTTGATCAAAGTAATGTGTAAGCAATCAAGCAAAACATTTTTTACGCTTCTGTGAACAGTAGACATATTACCGAAAAAAAATAATTAAAAATTAAGTTTAAAAAAATTGGTAAGACTTCGTCTAAGACAACCATGGCTTAAATGGTTCTAAATTGTCTGTACTATCTTCGCCTTAAAGCTTTGCACCCATCTTCCAATCACCCTGTATAACCTTCTGCAATTCAACGCCCAAAAATGTGTCACCTCATCACTTTCTCGCGTGCACGTAATCCTATTGTACATGATTACAACATTGATGGGATGGCTATGATCAGGGTTACAGAGGTTAGGGACTTGGGAGTTAGTCTTAACGCGGGGCTAGCGTTTCGTGATCATATAGGTAGTCAGGTGCTGTAAAAAGGCCTACAGAAATTTTGGATTTATTATGCGTAGGTACTGTTCGTGGTTTCACAAATATTACGGCGATTATCGCTTTATACAACACTGGTGAGAAGCCAATTAGAATGTAACGCAGTCATCTGGGCCCCACATGAGACTAAATATAGTCTCATGTTGGACCGAATACAAAATAAATTTGTTTGATTTTTATATTTCAGGCTCTATGGAGTAGGTATATTCTTTTTACCCGCTTATGTAGGTATCCCACCTTGTTTATATTAGGCATGGTTGGATAAAATGAGCTGAGAGTTAGGCGTGAGTTCGCACTTGTCTCATATGTATTTAAATTAATTAGAGGCAAGATATATAACGCCAACATATACGTTCGTGTGTTCGAGTGTGCCCGATATATATGTGTGGCGGCTACGGTGGCCTCAGCTGCTGGCTCCACCTCGTGGCCGCATTAGATCTGGTAAATGAGGCGCCGCTGACGCGGGCGCTTCGCACCCTTAACCTTGTAGCAGAGGAAATTAACATTTTTGCTTGTACACTGAGTGAATATACAAGAATAGCATTTTATGTAATAAGTTTGCTTCACTATTGTATTGGGTTGTACCTGTAATAATAGTTGTAAGTGATGATTTATATAAATAAATAATTTGTGGTTAACGGAGAAAAGTAGCATTAGGAAAATGCATAGAATGGGCAGCAACAATATTCTTCCGACTATTTCTATGACCTATAGGTATATATATAAAAAATGCCTTTATTTCCTCTGACATTAATACATGAGCAAGTAATAACATTATGTAGGTACATTAATACTAGGTAATAACATTTTGTAATATGGTTGTTAACCCGTCAGGCTGTCTTGCGACATAGGCCTCCTCTGCTTGTGTCCACTTATTTCTGTCCCAAGCTGTTCTTCGCCAACCTTTTGGCAGATCATCCTACCACCGTTTCACATGTCTTCTTCTACCTACATCTTTTTCCTTTCATCGGATACCATTCTGTGACTTTTTTGGTCCATTTTCGGTCTTCGCTCTCATCATGTGGTCTGTCCATTTCCATTTTAATGTTTTGATTTTACTCTAACGTCTGCCACTTTAGTGATGTTCCTAATTTTCTTTCCATATGTCTTACAGTCTTAGATTCATCATGCTCCTCTCCATTCCACTTTGACATCTATATCGCAGTCATCTGGTTGAATCTGCTATTTGATTGAATGACTAGCGCGTTCATTAAATGCCGGCATCCAATTAAATAGCTGAAAGACAACTAGCCAAGTCATTGAGCACAACGTTTAACCAGATGGCTGAATGTCGTGTAGTCATTTAGTTAAACTGGGTGAAATAGGTTAGGTTAGAACTATGACCGCGGCAGCGGCCGGCGAGCGCTATTTCCAAGCCGCTCGCAGATTTTTTTCCCTATTTGAATCACTTGACTGAGTCTGGGTCAGTCATCTTCAAAGGGCTGACTTTCAATATATCAGGGTTTTTTGAAAATTGAATTGAATTGAATGAAAAGGGGTATTCATTTTTACAGCGGAGGATTTTACTGTGCGGCTTGATTACCTTGAAAATTGGTATTAATCTATGTCAAATAATAGAAACGTTACAATAGACTTTTCAAAAAATATTATCACGCTATATGCTATGGGGGATGAACAATATTGCATTATGTTCCTATTCTTCTATAGTTTACCGCAAATTGTAAAAAGGCTAGCCAAAAGGTTAGAATATTGCAGATAGTTATGGATTTAACCTTTTAAAAGATAATCATCACACTATAGATTTAGGGATCTAAGCAGTCAATCATAACATGTCCAAGGTGGATTTTGAGATAGGGCAATAAGGGCACGTATATTAACCGTTGTCGCTACAAGAAAACAGTCTTAGGAGACTGTCCTTAACTTTTTGAAACATGTTGATCAGCATTCACAGATTTTGAAAAAAAATAGATACAGTCAGCAATAAAATGGTCAATTTTCCCAAAAGCTTTTTTGATGCCAGTCGGTCCTATTTCTTATTACTAGGGTCAAAAAACTATATCGGGCCTACTGAGTTTTGAGTACAAGAATGTCTGTCTGTATGTTAACTTTTCACGCCTAAACCACTGAACGGAATTCGATAAAATTTGGCAAGGAGATAAATCGCATCCTAGGGTAAGACAGGTTACTTTTTGTCTCAAAAATAATCCTAAAGGGGGTGATATATAGATTGGCAGGAAGGTAGGTTATAGTTAGTGGACGTCCGCTAAGAACGGATTTTGCCACAGGGGCAGATTAAAGAGGTCTAAGCACTCTCGCAAGTTTGTATGAAGTTCTGTTTTTTTTTTGTACTACCGACCTGAAATTTAGCACGTCTAGATTTTTTTTCTAATTGGTGCCTTTAAAAAAGTTGCTTCGTATGATAGGCATTTTCTGTTGACTGAAATATAAAAATAATTAGCGTAAAATATCATTAAACTTGATGAAGATATTCATAACCACGCGGACGAAGTGGCGGGCTACAGCTAGTACATAATACCTATATCTAGCATTAAAACACAGTTTATATCAAGAAGGCTTATACCACTCACACATTATTTATTACCCAGTCTTAAATACAGGTAAAATTGTTTAAAAATAAACACAATCTGTCTGGTTGGAATGTTTTAATATTTTATGATTTTTTTATAACCTAGTACTAGGTAGATTGACAAATACTTTAATCGTAGGTACAATCAGCATAAAAAATATTAGCCACTGACACTCCATTGAAAGAAATGGCATCTATTGGTAATCTCGTACATAATGACAAATGAATGACTGACTTAGGCGGTAATCTGCTAAAATTTTGACAGTTCAGAACGTCATTGTGCAGTCATTGCTTTTAATTCGTTACGAGTATCGTGTTTGTGGAATACAATGATCGACCATTATGAATTTAGTAGATTACGAACTTTTAGCAAAATGACAATGGGATCGTGTTGGAATGACGAATTTATAAAAAAAAGCAGACTTGGGCCCCAGGTCTCGAGCACTACCTATGTTCATTCTGCAACACCCCTTGTGTCATTGAGATTAATTTATCGAAGTTGTTCAGAGGGTAATTCCCTTATTTTTTTATAACATTCTCATTCTAATCTCAGTTTCAATGTGAAGAGTGGGCGTTTTGCGGGACTGTCTTATGTAACTTTGACGTTCGAAAAGTGCTGATTCTCAGCCTAGTTTGAATAAATGACTTTTGAATTTTGACAAAAATATTTCTTATTTCTCCTGCATTTTTGACATTCATTGTCTCTGAGATGAGATTGCGACTAGATTTTGAAAGTTTTAAAATAGGTACGGGAATTGGCCTTCAGTCGGTTCGGGTTCGTCCCGATATTTTGATCGCAGACTGTACAAATTAATGCTATCTTATTCTGCTCCCACATTTGGATAACTGAACGAATAAGTAGATAGCATTAAGTATCTGTATGATAGGCAGATATGACTGTAAACAATGAAATATCCCAGATAAAGACTGATCCTATTGAAGTATAGAGATATAAAGTGTAGGTTCGGGTTCTATACCTACTAACGATAGTGCAATCCACGACGACGCACCCCACTCCGCGATTACTGTACTGTAAGCTGTACTTTAGTACGGAGCGGAGCGGAGTGGGGCGCATCGTCGTGGATTGCACTATCTATACTTACTTATATTGCCAGACCGTTGCATATTTTTATTAATTCCAGGCACATGAGATCGCTTTGTCTCTAGGCACTTCTTATTTCCGTGCCGACGGTGTTTGAGCCCATTAGGTGGCCACATTAATTGCAGCATCAGTGGCATTCTTTAGGTTTTCAAAGATGCAAGTGAAAGAATACTTAGGCCACACCATGGCAAGTGCGACATGGTCTGATCAGAAGCACCGCACTCGTACTGGGTGGGTCGATAATCCCCTACTTCGTCAATCTGTGTCTGCAGCGGCCTTCTTGGTTACGCAATCGTTTGAAAGCTTTTCATACGGGACACTGCAGATCACGCTCGGAAAGTAAATGTTCCTGAGGTTTGACGAAGTCAGGGAGTCAAGGAGGTGGATGCTTTTCTTCCTACAATTTGCTTCTCTCATTGGGTGGTTTGTCCTGGATGACCTGTAGGTATAGAGCGTAAGACAATCTTACGACTATAAAGCCTTCCCGAAGTCGTTTGTAATGATAGTGAGAATAATACTAATAGTGTTATCTTTTAGAGGGGACGTCGGCAGTCAGAGGTTCTAAGATGGCAACGCATCAGAAAGCCAATTCAAAACGTTCACATTCAAGTCGTGCACTGTCAAATTTGACAAAAAATTTGGTAAATCGATTGTGTATTTGACAGATTGCGAATGAGATTCGAATGCGAATGTTGTTAAAATTACGGGAATCGAATGTTGTTAAAATTACGGGAATCGCCCCTCTGGTGGGCCTCTGGAATGGATTGTGGGCGTTCGGGTTCACCTTTTTACTTTTTTCATTTCATTTGTTTCTCTACTTTCCTTAAAGCGTTGTCTTGCAATGCTCAAAACTCACCGCTCATTGCGTAGCACACGACCAATCACAATCTGAATAATTTTGAAGGTTATTGCTGAGTCATTGCTTCATAAGTTCAAAAAAATTAGTCTGCTCAACAACGTAAATAACGCAATGAATGTTGTTGAACTGTCAAAATGAAACACATTGTGATTGATCTTGTGTTACGCAACTAGGGTGCTGGTCACCTTACTACACATTACCTACGTAATATAGTATAATGCCTAATAATCTATTTTAATTGATTTATGAATGATATATTTACTTTGACGTCAAACAACTGATTACACATGATAGTATTATAATCATGTGTTTCCTCAATAATAATGTTTACTTACTCCTCATCAATAGATATAGGCATATATCCAAAAAAAGATCACATATCATACCGCTTATATTTTATTATCTTGGTATACATACCTACCTATAGTAGGCCGCACGTCAGTGGAAACAAAACCAGTAGGTACCTAAATATAACCTGGCAACTTATTCTATTGAACATCGTAACTGCCTCTTAGGGCTCTGGCGGTCTGGAGTAATATTAATGTTATGTTGGTAGGTACGTAGATTCTATGTGCTCGGTGTACTGAACAAGTAAAGATTACGCTTTTTAAAGCTTTTTCACCGCTAGCCCGGGGGTCTACTCCGAAGCGATAAATCCGAACTATCGGGCCGAATGTTCGAACGTTTCCTTACTACGAACTTCATTTTATTTCGTTCGGTCGGTTCGGATTTGACCGAACTTCATTATGGCGTTTGTTGTATCGTAAACCCTACTCTGAACGAGAAAAGGCCGACCAATAATTTGAGTTTGACAAGAGTTACATCGTGAAATGAATGTCAAAATTCACGACAGCAAAATAGATAAAAAAATAAAAGATTTTTTTAACCGACATAAAAAAAGGAGGTTATTATTAGGCAAACTATTATTGATCCTCCGCCGAATGGCACCTTTTCTTCAAAACACGCTTGATGATACCGTTCTCCAGGTCGTCTAAATACTCTTCGTCTCCCGTCGTGCGTAAATAAACAAAATCTGGACTCATCGGAAAACATAACCTTAGACCAATCTTCATCTGTCCATCGAATGTGTTCTCGAGCAAACCGTAACCTGACAACTCGATGTTCTCTGAGCAGTTTGGGGCCGTTTGCTGATCTATAAGGCTTTATATCAGCTTGCAGAGCTCACATTGTTGTGGTGAGTTTCTTGAAGACTGTTTCGGACCTGAACAGCCGTGAGATGGCGATTTCTTTACATAGTGCTCACGATGAATCGGTCTTCTCGTGTAGTTGTGCACCTTGGCCTGCCATTTCCTGGTCTCCTGATGTTCATGCCGGTCTCTCGAAATCGTTAGAGTACTTTTTGGACCGTTGATAAAGATACTCCTACTGTTCTAGCAGTGCTACGCTGACTTCTTCCTTCTTGTACCCTGGTAATAATCCGTGTACATTCTTCAGGTGTTAACGACATGATGTTGCACTGAATACTCTGATCAATCCAAGAAATCATTTATAATGACAGCTCGCTTTGAAACAAAAGCAGAAAAATATTAAGTATTTTTCTAATATAAAATTTTAAACATATTCAAAGAGCAGTTTCTTTTTTTAAATCTGTTACTTGTACAAATGAAACCTCTTTAAAGATTTAGAACAAGCATTAGTAACCTGCTTACTACATATTATTTATTCTAGCGATCGAGGTATGGAGTATATCACGGTTTTTATTAGCGACCCGGAATTTTTGCGATCCAGTGTAGTTTGATTTTGTCTAGATTCTAGATTTATCCTATGGAGTAGGAACAGTATGCAAGCATTCTTATCTTGGATATAATTTTCTAAATTGTAATATGCTTGTTTACAAAGTGTATTTTTTATTATATTTTGTTGTAACATTGCAGCTTTGCAAATAGGACGAATAAATAATAGTAGGCCTAGGATTCACATAAGGTACTAAAGTATTATTATTGCTTCATAGTTAAATTCCCACGCTCGTGTGCCTAATCCATGTTTACGCGTCGTAATGTTCAATATTAGTAGACACGACAAGTTACAATACTCGCCAAACATCAATAGATTGTCCAAATTTATTCAGTCCAGTTCTACGCGATGTCGGGTAAATTATGTAAAAAAATATTGTTTTACCTATTAGTTTTTTCTAACCATGTCTATGGCTTTCAGGCTTTAGATTTACCCAGGCTTTGCACCTAGGCCCTATTTAGGTACCTACTATCGAAGCACTTCATATCCAAGCAGTTTGAAAACAAAATCCCGTGAACACGATAAACACAATCATCTGCTACCGCCCCGGTTCTATAGCGGCCGAGCGCTGCAAGCAGAAATAGTCCTTACGGTGTATATATTATATGAACTTCTTCAATGGTACATAATATAACAGAAACTGTGAAATATTGTTTCAAAAAAAAAAAAAAACGCCTTTGCTGGACGCTGTTGATATGTTTCATTCATACATTTTCTGTAAAATAATTGGATTGTCGCTTGTCACCTTGTCGGTTTTGTGGTTTTATAAAATAGGCCCCTGGTTAAAGAAGACAGTTGCCATCGGCACCCATACACTCCAAACCGGAACACAGCATCGCTGCAGGAGGCCTACGTAAAGTGGGTGTAAGTAGGTAGGTAATACTTCTCCGGACGAGCTCCTTCACAAAGGTACCTAACTAATGATAGTTATCTGTTACTGCAGCTTTTTACACAATCCTAACTAATATTATGAGTTTGTTTGTTTGTTACGCTTTTACGCTAAAATAACTGAACAGATTTGGATAAAATTGCCACGTATGGGTAGACCATGAACTGGAGAAGGTCATAGGCTACTTTTCATCCTGGATCGCAGACGGAGTCGCGGGCAACAGCTGGTATAACGTAACATAAAATCACGCCTGTGATCAGAAAGAGGATTAGACAAAGGTGTAGATATACCTAGTACATTTCGCCAGTTATGTTTAAGTCTCTTGTAATAAAGGGCGAGTATATTGCCATCAACCAGGGACAAATCCCAGCTGTTACTGAGAAATTCCTAATGGGAAAGCCCAATGACACTTTTCCCAACTTGCATGGGAATCTATCCCAAGACCTCATGCTCGGCAGTAGCACTGGCGATCACTAGACTCACCAAGGAGGCTGCCTTTTATTTATTACTAGTTGCGCCCCGCGGTTTCACCCGCATTAGTTTCGACCCCGTGGGAATATTGGGATAAAAAGTATCCTATGTGTTAATCCAGGTTATAAGCTATCTGTGTGTCAAATTTCATCCAAATCCTTTTAGTAGTTTTAGCGTGAAGAAGAGACAAACATACACACTCACAAACTTTCGCCTTTATAATATTAGTAGATAAGTAGATATAGAATATATAGTAAGAAGTAAGATAAGATATATAGTAAGAAGTAAGATAAGATATATCATATATTTCGTTCATTTTTATAATGGTCAACCCGTCGATAATACATGCAAATCTTCTATTGCACCAACTCGGAAGCTCACCCAACTAAACTCTGTTTCTGATCGGAAACTAGTTAAAACTAAAATATGCAGTCAGAAGTAGGTAAATCCCAACCAAGGATTATGTAAAAACCTTCCACATAACCTAATAGACACCACAACCATAACCTTCTACATAATGATAACTATATTACAAGTTGTATCTGGTAGTGACCGAGACCTTACCAGTCGATCTGCACCGGTCCAGTGCAGCGAGCGTGAAGAGAACGTGCAAAAATAAACGTATTAACAAAAGTGTAAAATAAAAGGACTGATTTTTGTCCTTTTGCGAAGTAGGTAGTGGATTTTGAATATGAAGTGGTTCGTGGTTATATTTGTTGGTATGTAATAATTTGGTGTATCTAATAGGTATAGTTATTTATTTCTAAGTCATCCCAGTTCTGGGGAAACGGTAGTCCCCTCTATAAAATGGATTAGTAAGCATCTAAAAGTTAATTACTAGTAGAGTAGTTTGACAAGAAGGTAGTTTTCTTTTTGGTTGGCCAGTGCAGGTTAACAATAGTAGATTCTTATACAAGGGTCGAAAGGAATGACTTCCCATACGAGGTATTTAGATTTAGACGGCTATAGTCCGAGTAGGAATTGCTGACTTCCACCCGTGTTGAACACTACTTTTCATTTCGAAAAAATAGTAGTTTTTCTAAAATATTTATTGATAATAATAACATGAGTAGGTAGTACTTATTTAAAATTAATTGAGCAGTTAGAACAATTTGTGAAATTTTTCGTAGTTGCCTTCCTAAACAAATTTAGTTCTATTTTTTAAGTTCATTCCTGCCCTAGAGAGGGAAGCAATTACTATGAGTCTTTCCCGCCCAAAGATGGGGAGCAGCGTCTTCCACCCGCTACTCGGATCAAACAAACACTACTTTCCGAGTATGCGAAATGAAAAGTATATACCTCTTTACTTACCTACCCCAAACATGGGTAGGTTTTGTAAATCAGATAAATTTTAGACAATGGAGTCGTTAATAAAGGGTGCCTGCCTGTGGGCAGCAACGTCTTGTATGCTATAACAACAAGCTGCGCTCACCAATTAGGCGTCTATAGAGCGCGGATGACAATTATCCCATTAATTTTACCTTCGGCTGCAGGAGTAAATGATAAAAATGAAACTTCCCTAACACGGAGTACGCTTCGATCTGACAAAATTCTTTTTTTTGCGTGATTTTTAACAGTTCGAAACATAAGTTTACGCTAAGTTTTGTCTCTGTAATACCTTACCTACCTCTAGAGACGTGCGCTCTTTAAGTGTTCTGCTGACTTGGGACTATTGATATTATTTAGGTTTGTCTGACCTAAATATTGCCAAAAGACTGGTCACAAAGACTTATTCATCGAACATTCTACCAAGAATGGAGATATAATGTTTCCATTATCGGGACGCAGGCTTCCTCTCTTCGAGAGGGAGTGAGCTGTAATCTACCACGCGGGTCCAGTGCGGGTTGGTAGATATATAATGTCACATAGCTTCGAATTTATGGTCCTAGGACATGCCGGTTTTCTCAAGATGCACGATGTTTTCCTTCACCGTTTTGAGAGCAGTTGTGATGAAATTATTGACACAAAGCAAAGCCTGCCTGGGTTCGATCACTGGGCCACAACTGCTCTCTCTACTCTCTACTAACATTTCCTTGTTGAGTGTCAATTCGGCGCTAAATCGGTGACCATTTTTATTACTGATCAAAATTAATTATTTAACTTTAATGGGGTTATTCGTTGTAATAGTTTAGTATCCATCCATACATAAATTAAAGTCGCTTATCGTGTTTGTGTCAAAGTCAAAGTCAAATAATTTATTTCATTTAGGCACAAAAAAGGCACTTATGAACGTCAACATTTACAAAAAAAAGATATAATAATTGATTCTAGTCGCCCATTCCAAAAGGTCGTTTTCGTATGGAGAAGAATGGGCAAGAAACTCCACCGTTACTCTTTTAAAATATTTTCACAATATTCTGTATACATTAATTATATAATTATATGTGAAGACGATGCACCTAGAATAAGATTACTATACCACGATAGGTAAAAAGAATGAAAAATGAAGGAATGACATAAATTAATTATGTGATAGATGCATGGTGCTCACATATTTACAAACATTGTAAAATTATACGATATTCTTAACATTTTAACAAGTACTACTAATAATAAGTCACCGTGTGTTGTGTGTGACCGCGTTGAGACTAAACTACGGATTTGGTTGCGGTTTTCACCACCACTTACAGAATTTATTCCGGTGTGTTATTCAGTATAATAAAGAAATCTCGATGTTTTGTCAAGTCGTAAATACCGTGCGAAGCAGGGGCGGGTCGCTAGTATTTAATATAGTAACTATGTAGGTAGAACGTAAATCAAGATGCCATGAACGATCTCTATAAAAAAAAATGCTGCAGATTCTACCCACGAATTAAAGGATCTTCTGAGCCATATTATTATGGATTGTAAAATTGTGGCTACGCTATGGAGATAGTCGCTGTAATATTTAAAAATGGCTCTTCCTCCTTTCTCGACGGCATGTGAAGCCAAGTCAGAGGCCCATGGGTGGCTTTAAAACTCTGACACCACTAGTTAGTTAGTCACTAATCACATGAAAAGAAAAGAAGACTAAACTTGATCTATGCTGTGCCCGACACGGTCCATAACAACTAATATAATTATTTCCCTACCAACTATATACGTTATGGTACGCCATAAAGAATTGAGAATTGAAAAATAATTGGTACCCATCAATAGTCGCCGCTGGGGAGGTTGTTTTGTCGGGTTAGTAGTCGATTCGCACGAAAATTATTCGTACGATCGTGCGAATCGTCCCCTTTCAATAAAAATATTTTTTTAGTAGGCGATTCGCACGGAAGTATTTAAATTGCGTGCGAATCGACCCCTTCAAGAATTAGTAGTATGCGATTCGCACACTTAACAAAATGTGCGAATAATAAATCTAAGTACAGTCATGTACAATATTCTAGAATATTAATATTAAAATTCAATAATTCTCTATTCGCATCGCAGTCAGGCACAAAATACTAGTTAAGAGGTAAGATGAAAAGTTTTGTCAGTATTTAATATGAAAACTTATAATATGAACACCATAAATGAGAGATTATATTATTATTGATTAGTTGATTGTTATTTTTTACCTATTAGAGCAAAATATTGTTGTTATAGTAACTGTGATTTTGTGACTGTTATTTTATTACATTTACTATAATACTCCAAAATTGTACTAGTTAATACTTAATAGAGAAAAAATATTTTGTTTTTGTTTATTTAATTGCCACATTTAAAACCATACCTTAGCTAATTAAAACGATTTTTATATTGTTATTACGAATATTTAAAAAGATTTATATATTTATAGTTTCGTTATATTTTTCGTTGTTTTTAAAATTAGCTTTTAGACCATTATAACGTTAATTATTTAATTTTGACTTACCTTTTCTAAACAACATTATTTTTAACAAGACTCAGGGGTTCATAAAAAGTTGATTTCGGTAAAAACTCTAATAAGTAGTAATTTGTGATGATTTAAGGTAAATGCAAGTGTACGGAAAAAGAGTACTTACTTGTAAAAATGCAAAACCAAATATTTGATTATAAATCGTACCTACTAACTGTGATTTTATTTGTAATCTTGGTTATAATTATGGTTTTAAGTTATTTAAACTGTGAATGATGTAAAATCACTTTCTGATAGATACAAAGTAAAATATAAAAACTTGATTTCCTTAAAAATCGTTTTATTTGTGTCCTGTATTAAAAGAAAGCATTTTGTACGTGATAGTACTTTTTTCTTGAAACTTTTCGATAAAGTATAGGTGTGTGCGAATCGCATACTACTAATTCTTGAAGGGGTCGATTCGCACGCAATTTAAATACTTCCGTGCGAATCGCCTACTAAAAAAATATTTTTATTGAAAGGGGACGATTCGCACGATCGTGCGAATAATTTTCGTGCGAATCGACTACTAACCCGTTTTGTCAACTTCTTTTTCTAGCTAAAGCTTTAGGAAGTGGTGAAGAAGAGAACAGATTACATAAGACAGTCCCCCTAAAACGCCCAGTTTTAGGGGGACTGTCTTATGTAATCTGTTGTTCGAAAAGTGCTGATTCTCAGCTTAGTTTAAATAAATGACTTGTGATTTTATATATTTTAAGTTCCTTATTTCCTTATTCAATTAAAAAAAAAAACATTAAAAAAAATACGGAAGCTACACGGAAACTTAGTTTTAAATACTTATAGATGATAGACTGATAACAAGTTAATACGCAATTGAGCATATTGACCTTTAAATAGCCTTTTAATGCAGTAGACCGGAAAACATGACTTACAAGAGGTTAAACTAGCCGGTTTGAAAACTTCGAGGTAAATGCTAATGGTTATAGAATAAAACGCAGTCGAGCGCAGTCGGCACTGGCTTACTATTCAAAGTCGAAGTCAAACAAATAATGTAAAACCATAATAATATATTATTTTGTAGTAGCTCCATAATGACACTACGTGAAATCCTACGTAGCGTTAGCATATACCTACTGTGAGCTTCCAGAAAAAGTCGTATTAAAGGTAGCAGAAGGTCCCTACCTTGTTTTGTACCAGAACGATCGATTCGTAGGATCAGAATATGACAGACGACAACAACGATCAATTTATGACGTTACGTTCAAAACCGTTAATGAGCATATCCCTCAGGAATAAAAAGTGAAAAATAAAAATAAAATATTTTCCACTTTTTATTTCGTCAGTTTAGTCGGTTTTTTTGGTTTTTTTCCGCCGACTTCCGAAATTAAAGTTATTTTTCACTTTGTAGTGTTTTTTTGGAATTCGGTTGTTTTTTTTTAACCTACCCCACAAAAATTCGAATACCACTACCTGCTATGTAAATAACAGTGACAGGAACTTATTATAATATCATCCACATAGACTTAGTGGTAAAACTATGTATAATTGAATTTAACTCAAAAACTACCAAAGCAAAGTTATTAAAATATACATGGGGCCACCGCGCAAGCTTCTTCTATCAAATGAAAATAATTTTTCAAAATCGGACCACAATGACGAACATACTCAAATTTAAAAAAAAAAACCTACATAAAGTCAAACATAGAACTTCCTTTTTGGAAATTGGTAAAAAATTGGCAATTCCCGTGTGATTTAAAAAAAATAGTAACTTGAATTACTTACTAAAATCCATTGCAAGGTAAAGGCTTGCTTTTCTAAGCTTTTAAATGTGCGGTCAACCTACATGAACTATGAAATTACTGCTCTTGGGCAAGATTCATAGACCGCACCTTGACCTTACTTTGTTAAAGTAAGGCCAAGGTAGGCCTCTAGTTTTAAAGTAAGCGTCTCATACTATCGGAACTTTAATTTTATAAAATTAATTGTCAAAGTAACCATTGGCCGTGTATTTGACTAAAACCTTTTTTGAATGATGACAACATGATTTTGTTTCAAGTAGCGCTGTCGTGTGAGGGACAGAGGCCTCCCTCCCTGCCTCTGAGTCCTTCCAGCTTTCGAACGATAGAACGAGGATTCAGCAGTGAGTATATTAACACATTTGGTATCACTTAAATAATATCAAAGGTGCAAATGTATTGAATGAGACAAAAATGTCATCAAGCGTCCGACACTTGCGAGATTTTGTCGTCAAGCGTCAGACACTCGCAATATTACGTCGCTATGTGTCAGACACCCGCAGTGTTTCCGTCTGAGATCACGTGAGTGTCTGACATCACAGGAGTGTGTAGGTAGGTAGTAGGTAAACCTGACATCAGCAGGCGTTGCCGATGACTACACCAAGTGCGTACCTATTATTTTTAAACCTGCGATGTCCTACTGTAGGACAAATGCCTCCACTTCTCTCTATTTAAAGCTGCTAAGGACCAGTTCCCGTTGAAGGAATCTAGCTCCTGCAGCCTGTCGCGATGTCGCTTGCTATTAAGAGGGACACATTCGGTCAAGAGTTTGGCCGTCTGACATGCGGCAATGTGTCTAGCCCAATTCCATTTTAGCGTGGCGCCTTTCCAAGTGACATCAGCCGGTCGATTCTGTAAAAATCTCACCGTGAAAACTTAGGTGAAGTGAGTTTGTTTTTGCTTGGAATTGACACTATTGACAGTTCACTCCACGCTCACTTCACCGAAGTTTTCACGGTGAGATTTTTACAGAATAGCACCGCTGTTACCTTTGTGGTAGAACGGATCGTATTCCTCACCCGGTCTGTTACTTTGATACTTACCCAGAATTCTTCGTTTCAAAGCCCTAAGTGCGAACCTATTATGTATAAATTCTAAACCCATACCCAAACATTGTATTTTTCAGCGGTCCCTGGCAGGTCTCCGATTGTGTCCGACATAATCATCAGACATTACAGGTAGGACATGCAACAAACTACAAAATTACCTTTTGATGACTTTAATAGGTATACCTTTGTGTTCATTGTCTTGGGTCAAACGGTTCCAACTATCTCGTAATAATGGACATAAGTAGATAATTTGACGAATCTGTTCCATTCAAATGGGAGTAGGTAATACGCTGCACGCTGCTTCCTCGGTTTTGGTCTTATATAATGAAATGTTTTGACCTCCTTTTAAACCAGGCTATGACTGACGGCCACTGCTGACCCTTATAAAGACTGCTAGTACTATGAATGATCAAAAGCCTTAATCACCATGCTTGGAAAACGGATTGGTGATAGCAGTAAGTTCAGGATAAGGAGGCAGTAGGTAGTACGCTGCTGCTATAAGCTTTGGATGATCTCTGAAGTCTGTCTTCAAACGGATTGGTGATAGCAGTAAGTTCAGGATAAGGAGGCAGTATGTAGTACCCTGCTGCTATAAGCTTTGGATGATCTGAAGTCTGTCTTCAGCAGTAGATGCCAAAAAGCAAATGCGCACGTACCTATATAATATGATGATCTTTTAAATTGTCTAAACCTATCAGGTCTTGAAGCATCTTCAATTTAATTTTCAGGACAAATCTCACATCTCCGTCTTCCTACCGCATCGGTAATGTCAAGTCTTTAATGACTGACCCTGAATTTGACGTCAAAAGACCTACGGTCATCTACGCACATGGGTAAGTCACATCAATATTCAATATATCTCGCTAAGAAGTTACCATTGATAGTTTATTGTGACGTTTATGCACCATCATTATATAATTGATGGACATTTCAATTTAGAAGGCCTCTAAGATTGCTGCAAAAAATAAAGAGGCAAATATAAACATCTCTTGTCAGAAGTGAAGTTTCTGTAAAATTTTGTATTTTTATTATGGGCTTTGTTATCAACAGAACTCTTCTTCTATTGAACATAGTCATAAAATCCTCATGTAGCAATGCAAAATAACACCAATTTGTCTGATAACTTCCAGCTACGTGGAACTATCAACGGACGAGAGCATAATCACCGTGGTGTCTGCGTACCTTCAACGAGGAGACTACAATGTGCTGCTGCTGGACTGGTCCAACATAGCCTTCGGGAACTACGTCATCATCGCTAAGACACTGCCTGGTGTATGTGGATCGCATTATGAAATTAAAAGAAAAAAATACATTACGGCGCTCCCTCACCGGGGCATTCACTTGTAATATAACAATCAAAGATTCGATAAGATTCGCATTCATGTTACAAATTGTATCTCACACTCTACTGTTACATTACAAGCGAATGGTCCCGGTGAATATATTGTTACAAATTGTATAATTACAGGTTGCGCACTGTAATGCTCGGTTCTCCGCACTCACTGATGTACGAGTGCTCGTAATGCTCTAATTTGAACTGTTACTTTACAGGCGAATGCTGTTAATGAAGCTGCAAATCGTCTTCTTTCACGATATAGTCTAATAAGACTATCACGTCAGATACACAGTGATGTTTTTAATTGATTAATTTATCCTAATTGCCACGTATTGAAGTTTTGATCAACATACAATTTAACGTAAAACAGCGCTGAAATTTGCAAAAATCCTAAGAAATATTGAATTCCACGAGCTACAACAACGAACTCCTTTTAAGTTGAAAAGGTAAAAAAGCCCAAAACTTTCGCATAGTATTAGGTGTTGGATAATATGTCTTCCAGGCAGGCGCGTATGTAGGCAGGGCACTACTGAAGCTGGTGAAGCGAGGTCTACCAGTCAAGGGTCTGCACCTGGTCGGACACTCTATGGGCAGCCATCTAGCGGCATATGCTGCTAGGTATCTCAAGTCCAGGGGATTTACAGTGCCGAGGTAAGAAGATTGAAGTATTCATATATAATTCTTCAACGAGATGGACGAGTGACCAAGAGCTGCTAGATTGGGGTGCAGAGAGAATGAAAACAGTCTTAATCAAGATTCGCCTCTCGTCTCGTCTATTAGTTTTTTCGGAAGTTATAAAATCATGATTTAGATTTTTATGTTGTTTTAATTTCAAATACTATTTATTTTATCTTACTAAGGCTACATGAGCACTGAGCACTTATTAAACGTCAGATGATGATTTAGACGGGGGGGAGGGGGGGAGTCAGACGCGAACGTGGCATGCTTATCAAGTTCGTTTTAATAAATAACTGACTGTAGTTCAAGCACAGAGTTCAAGTTAAAAGTCAGGGTACTACTCTTAACCCTGACTTAGGTATATCTCTAATCTGAATCAAATTCTGCATGTGATATTAATCTTATGGAGTCCATCCCGTAGTTGTAGGCAAAATATTCGAGCATATCTAATGATGGCGAAAAATTAATTATAGGTTATCTTGAAAAAAACTTGCCCGGTTGATGGCAATAGGCTCGCCCCCTATTACATGAGACTTAAACATAACTGGCGAAATGTGGGTGTACTATAGGTATTCCTCTGCCCAACCCTTCGGGAAAACAAGGCGTGATGTTATGTTATATATTTACGCCTGTTAATAATAATTGCCTGTTAGAAAACGCGTGTCGATATTGTATCGTACAGGTGAGTTGTTTACTAAATCGGCAGCATCGAGCTGGGGGAGTGTACTCCCCCAGCTCGATGGACCGCCTACCTTAAAAAGTTGGCTGGGACAGACTCGATACGGAAGGCGAGAACAGGCGGCTGTGGCGCATCCTGCGATAGGCTGAGTTGATTAGTAGAGTTGTCGGTGATTGTTTTTCTAAACGAAAAGAAAGAGCCCTTTAATTGCCCTTCAGTGAGACAACTGCAAACACTCAAATCTGTGTGGTTTTTTCCTCAAAACCAGCTTTAATCTGCATGGTCTTCATATGTACTGACCAAGATTATGTCTGTGACCTCTGAGTTTGTTTCGGTGTTTCTTCTCAGAGTTGCCAGATATGAAACACCGACCTCATCTAGTTTTAAATCATCTTTTTAAATGTGTTTTATAACCTTTCTACAGAAATAAATAATTTATCATTGTTTTCTAAATATATTAATCTGTTTCTCTTCACAGACTAACCGGCCTAGACCCAGCCTATCCTGGCTTCTACCCGCCTCTAGCAGCGCCCCCTATGTCCGCGTCGGACGCGACGTTCGTGGACGCCATCCACACGGACGGCGGCGGGTACGGCACGCCGGAGCCGACGGCGCACGCCGACTTCTGGCCCAACGGGGGGCAGGCCAAGCAGCCGGGCTGTCTGTCGGCGACCATACCGCTAACTAATGAAGGTATGATCAGTGGAACAGTATAGATAGGAATTTAAAAACAAGTTCAATAAGGAGTGAATGATAGAGTGATGGTTGACAGTCGAGAATCGAAGAAAAAATCGTGTTTCGCCGACCCCAAGTAACATTGGACAAAGGCAGGCAGTTGATGGTAAATTCTTAGATACTTATTATAGAAGCTAGTCTCCTCGAGTCATAAACTTTTATAATTTTTAATGGGTTTATTTTCTCAGTCTACAACAATACGTAAATGAAGAACATTTGTAACCTTTGTTAGTGATCAACCGAAGCTTCGTTTTCGCCCTTTTACGGTAAAAATATCATGACTCAGCCATACCTATCTTCGTTTTCGGCCATAAACCAGCCTAAGCTTCGGCCGAAAATCAGAAGTTTGTGAAATGTCGTGCGTCATTCGGCCTACTTTGCAAAGTTCAGCTCGTAAATTATCGTATTATTTCTTTTAAAAGCCTATATTTGCTTTTCTCTACTTAGGTGTAAAAAAAACTAACAAGATTTCAGTGTACAGCGGATATAAAATTAATACCTATATTTTTAATGTGTAGGTAAATATTTTTTTGTTTTCGGCCGATAATAAGTCTAAAGGCGAAGCTTCATTTTCGTTTTCATTTTCGGTCGGACACAATTTTTTGTCCTATCTTTTATGGGGTCTGTCCGTCAGTTGGCAATTTTATGTTGTTGGTTCGCATTATCGGGGTATTCCTCTTTTCTTAATTGTGCGCTACATAATATATTTGACTCTCATGCAGTAGATACGCATAAAATATATCTAAGAAGAAAAAAAAATACTTTCAATGTTTCTTCACACAAATTTCTGAAAATAAATACTATGGTATAATTTTAAAACTCCTAAATATATCTCCTCTTCTTCCCCAGACTTCTGCAGCCACTGGCGTTCCTGGGCGTTCTGGTCAGAGTCTTTAACAGGGGACGCTCTCCTGGCTCGAAGGTGTCAGGACTACGACGTGTTCCTCAGAGGACAGTGCACGGAGGAGCCTGTTGTTTTCATGGGGATTAGAGCTACGCCTGAGTGAGTTGAGATTGTGTTGCTTTGAAGTTTTGATCAGGCGTTTTTATGATTCGTCCAAGAATCTGTGACCGACCCCGTTGATGAGATGTTTTCTATACCAGCAAGTTCAGCTCTATTAGAAGCCCTACATTATGTGTGGTAACCTCTTCAGTGGAAACCAGAGGCACGAATGCGTTACTTAAGCGTAACGCGAATTAGAAACGATTTTTTCATCGAGAATATAAAATACCATTTTTGTCAAACACAATTAATATCAACCATAGATATGCCTAAAGTTTAAAACTGAGTTAATATTATGTGTGAAACAAGTCTTTTAAATGTTTTAAATCCGAAAATTGTTCGAATTTACGGTACATTTACTTGGCGTGATAGTGCTGGGTCGAATTGCCAGCATTAACACATTTCAGGAAAAAAAGGCTTGTGACCATGACAAATTGTATTAAATGATTTCTGTTTTTTGGGAATATCTTCTAGCTATAACTTGTAAACTAAACTCAATATTCTCTATTATATTTTCAGTTTACGTGGAAACTTCTACTTGCGCACTGGAGCGAAGTCGCCATACGGACTGAACTTGAGGGGAGCTAGCTGATAACAATGATTAGAACATAAACCTATTTGGTGTAGTTAGATGTAGGATTTATCATCCGTACCGAAGACAGAGCACGGATTCGCAGTGCCGGCAGCGTGTACAGACGGCAGTACTTACAAAATTCGTGATGCCGAAAGAACCTTGAGCCTTGAGACTTCTGTCACAGACTGCCTTCAAAACCGAAAGTTTGTATAGGTACGTCATTTGTGTCGTAGTGCGAGTATACGAAGTGTTGACAACGCCCTTTTTTTTTTTTTTGGGTTGGAAATCATCAAGTGACTCCTCCCGCTCTGGGTGGAGCGGGAGGGCGTGTCAGACTCTTACTGACTAAAACCCACCCGTGTTCCTTCTCTTGCCTGTGCAATGCCAGGGGGCCACGGTATCCCCTTCGGACTTTCCCGCAACCCCGGCAGGCAATGGTCTCATTGGACCCCTTCACTCGCTGACACTCTTTGAGGCGCACGTGGAACACAACCACCGCGGACCACTCGGGGCCTGTCAGACCGGCGCGCTCGAGGTCTGGGCGGAGACGTCAAACGGGATGTACCGGTGATCGGAATACGTCTCCACCCCCTCCATGACGCGCCAGTCAATGACACGCGGCGACAGAGTGGGGCTAGCGAACGAGTTGACAACGCCCTAGGAGGACATAATAGCGACCATATTAGTGATGTTCTTCAGAAAGGTCTGGTGCGTTTCACTCGCAACCGACGGCGTGCGTGTAAACGAGGCATAAGGAGTATGTAAGGATCGTAGCAGGTGTCGTTTCGTTTCTGCCTACCCCCGTAGGAAGAAGGCGTGACTTTATGTGTTGACAATGCCACCGAAGCGTCTCCGTGCTCTATGGTACTGAAGTACTAAAGAAAGTCTGAAACTGGCAGTTAGTTATGGGATTATATGGGTGATTAGAACTCGCATAATTTTCGAATTTATACTTGAAAACTATGCGGGTTCAATTGTAGGTATACACCTAAATAAGATTGTAAGATTAAAAAAGGGGCCTTAGTTATATTTAACAGGAGTTGTAATAAAATGCAAAATAAAGATATTCTATACCTGGTAAAAGAAGATATTGACTTTTTCGTCGTTCCCCCAATGCCGAGGAACGCGACCACATACAACTGTGACCTTACAAACATCTACAAGGCGTAAGGGACGGCGACGCTCAACTGTTAGGTACTAAGAATTCAGTACCTGATGTTACACCCACCAGTGTTGAAATACAGTCGATGTCCCAAACACCGTGTTACGTGTATCTACTTATAGTTAGAAATAATATAGTCACATGTAAAAAGACTTAGTACCCACCTTGTTTCATATTGTTAAATTGTAAATAAATACATTATATATTTCAACGTTCTTTTAATCAAATATTTTATTTTCGTCATCACAGACAATAAAGATTAGTTTTAATAGGTAGATACAATAGAATGGCAGTGTAAAAAATATTATCGGTATTTACACAAAAGTAAATAAAGATCGTAAAATTAGATAAGATAATCATTTATTTGCTCAAATATGAGTACAATACATTCAACACAAATTGTCAGCACGCAAGAGATGTTAAAAGTAGGTTATATTAAAAAAAAGTGTAATGATAAAAACTACAATACCTATAAAGCCGTGTCTCACTATACTTGTATTATGTGTATTGTATTATGTTTAGTAATATTAAACCAATGTATACTTTCATATCAAATAAAATAAAATAAATTAAAAGAAATGGTATTAATAAATCCCACGCAGTTGTCACATGAATTTTATAAAACGTCTTTAAATATTGGAACTTCTAATCTTCACAAAACTATATCACATATAAAGTTGGTATAGGTACCTATCTATAATTATCACTTATTTATTAATTTCTAACTCCCGGAGCTCGTGGCTAAGTAATAACTGTCGCACGGGTCGATCCATCAGGTTAAGCTACGCTTGCCGGGGTTGGTCTGTGGATGGGTGACCATCTTTACATACCGAGACTCCTCCATACCTCGGAAAGCACGTAAAGCTGTTGGTCCCGGCTGTCATTTGTGGATCTTTGACAGTGGTTACGGGTCGTCAGAATCCCGAAAGTCTGACAACCAATCTTACCAAGGGGTATCGTATCACCCAGTTACTGGGTTGTGGAGGTCAGATAGGCAGTCGCTCCATGTAAAATACTGGTATGCAGCTGTATCCGGTTAGACTGGAACTCGACCCCTATATAGTTGGGAAAAGGCTAGGCAGATTGATTATTAATTAATAACTCCCACTATTTCTAAATTAAAAGTTGTTATTTTGATTTAAATTCACAATTAGCAAATCGTTCTTCATATCGGAATGCTAGGTTTAAATATCACATTGATTACTGTACCACAAATTGTAGTCCACAAAGTCAATATCATCAACAGACATGATTATCAATTCTGTCAATTTCTACAAACACATTATCACTAGCCATTATCATTATTCACAAATACTTTCAATCTACACTCAATCAGCAGTCCTAATATCTTCAATACTGTCCGGCAAATTCCTGCCTTTCGTTTCAGGCAGTAACAAACAAACCAATCCAGCTAGAATGGGTGCTAATCCAAAGATTAACGTTGGTAACCATGGAATTGTCGTCGCAGTATTGGATATGAACGGAGCGACCATTGACCCAATCCGCATGGCCGTAGAACAGGCTCCCATTCCCATATTCCTGACCACAGTGGGGTACAACTCGGAAGTGTAGATGTAGATGGTAGAGGCAACAATGGCGGCGCAACTGACACCCATGGTGCCGAGTGTGAGGGTCAAAGCGAAGATATTGGGGACGAAGTAGAGGACGGTGACGAAAACGCCTCCGAGGGTGAAAAACACGGTGGTGGTGAGCTTCCGACCCAGCTTCTTGATGAGCCAAATAGAGAACAGGTTTGATGGTATCTGGAATTTGATAGAGAATTTGTTACTTGCAGTTTTCTGTAGAAAACATATAATGTTAATTAGTATCTAAATCATGGTATGACAATGACTTATAGAGGCCTCTCGGCTAATGAAATTATACTCAGTAATCCTCAGTCTTCACTTCTCCGACTAGACTGGACAAAATTTGTGTAGCAATAAATAGCTTCCCCGAGAGACTAGATACATAAAGTACTTCAAGCTAACCGTGGTAGCTAGCCACGTTCTTGACTGTCTTATATTTTCAGAACAACATGAACTGATGTATTTACTTCGTGCCCATTATGCTACAGAATAAGAAAAGTCGTGCTAAATTAATGATTCTGTTCTTCGTTCGTTTTTACACTGGAAAAACCTTATAAGTGTAATGTATGTCAGCGTTCTTTTTATCCAAAGAGGCATTTAACAAACCATATCAGTATACACACTGCTGGAGATCTTTTTAAATATGATATACTAGCTGTCCGCCGGGGAGCTCGTGGCTAAGTAATAACTGCCGCACGGGTCCATCAAACTCAAACTCAAAGCATTTATTTCAATTAAACCATTTACAGGCACTTTTGAATTGTCAAGGGGTCGGTCTGTCAAAAATATGAAGCTAGTTGCCCATTCCAAAGCGTAGTAGGTACCTATGGAGAAGAACGGGCAAGAAACTCCACGGACACTCTTTTAAATAAAAAAAATTGATACAAAAAATTGGTAACATCATTCATTTTGAAATTATGCATGTGAGAACAATGTAATAAGACGTGCACGTTCGTGAAAGCGTCCGTAGTAAAAAAGAAGAAAAAAAGAATCATTCAAAAACTTAAAATAAATTAAAATAAGCCATGGCAGCTAAGAGATGACCAGTCCCAACTGACGGCGCCCGTTCACGAACATGACGCATGGATCAGCACCATTCAGCTCAACCATTTTGAAGGGAGCTAAATGATCCAACACACACGCCACCATCAGCGAGACATTTGAGTGAGCATGACATACTCACAGCCGCCAGGGCACATTCAAGTCAATGAAATACTACATATTACCCGGTAAATGGTAGCTCTTTAGTACATAGTACTCACACCTGTGCTATGCAATTATACAACGTGGATCTGGACTTACGACATTAAATTAAAACGAGCACAGTACTAGTCCATAGAAACATTTTAAAATACGAAGATTAGTAGTTAATGGAAAATTGAAAAATTGCAAATTTCAAACAAAATAAATAGCAGAATCGACTGCATAAAAAGTAAACACGCTTTATCTACGAAAAGTCAGTAACCTGTAGCGCGGCCCGATGCGGGTCGCGGCGGGGGGCGGCGCCTGCGCTGCGGTGCGGGGCGTAGGTGGACGTGGGTAGGTAGTTTAGTCGAAGAACAACAAATTAGCGGCATAAACTCACTAAGTTGCGCGTTGTTAATTAAAAGATCACTGGTTGAATAATTAATCACATAATATCACATCACAATCAGAATTTACATCAATAGTCAAATTTATAAATTTTCAAGGTTTCCACCGTTGTTCATTATGCACAAGCGACATCGATACCTAATTAACTAACTAATATTAAACTA
This sequence comes from Xanthia togata, assembly GCA_963853775.1. NCBI lineage: Eukaryota > Metazoa > Arthropoda > Insecta > Lepidoptera > Noctuidae > Xanthia > Xanthia togata. The sequence goes on along the minus strand of OY970811.1, from coordinate 1,444,883 downwards.
ACACTGAACAATAAGTCACACTAAATCGTCTTTAATAACAACTAAATTTTTTCGCAAAATCACAACAATGCGCGCGTGGCTCGTCTCGTGATTTAAAAAGTAGCGGTGTGCGCTCCTCAAAGGACGCCGCTGCACTGACTGTGACCGAGTCCCGAGACTGCCGAAAAAATTCCGCTCACACACACACTCGCAATTGTCTATGCACCACTAATGCATAATTTGCGTAAGTAATATTTCTTTTTCTTTCTAATTGTAGTATTATTTTGTGGGACTGGGCGGGGCGCGTCAGAGTGGAATCGTATGACACCTTTCTCTGTCTCTCAAGCATATTGAGACGTAGAGGATAGAATCGTACGTTTTGCACAGGTTCTTGACCTTACAATGTTTACCTATTATTACGGACTCAGATCTACATCATGTTGAAAAATAAGAAAATGAAAAATAATTACCTGTGGCTAAAGTATTCATGGGATTTGATTGATTTTTTGTATACGGGTAAAGAACATGACACTCTTTATGTGGTTTTGAGGAATGTCAAGCGTCCTGTTCCACATTGTATAATACAAAGGAAATTGAGTTTTCACCTCAGCACCAAACAAGCAGGTTTTGCTGTCAAAATACAGTGAGCAAAATTCGATTTTGCTGCGAGCGTGAGACAAAGTAACTTTTTAATTATTTTTTTTAAATGCCGACAGCAGTGTTGAGTCTACTCACAAAATTCTAAAGATTTAAACTTCAATTAGTTTTGTCACTTTCACTTCGATAGGAAAAAAGCGAGATAGAAACAAATCATTCGAAGTTCGATTTCAAAATTCCATATCTACTTAATAGGCCCAAAAAAGAAACAAACAATAAAACGTTCGGTTATTCTTAAAACATTAAAATTGCAAATCATCTGGTTTTATTTAAATTCTGTTTTATTAAATTTTTGGAACGAAGTTCTTAAGCGGCTTGGGGTAAGAGTGCAGTCATGCAGTGGCAGATATCGTCACGCGAAAAGGCGCTTGCGACTGTCTTCTTCTAATTCAAAGAGAAAGAGAGAGATAGTAAGTGTGAATTTGGTCGAAATTAAAATCCAAGATGGCGGTTGCGAAAATTTTCACATTTTTCATAATGGGTGTCGTTTTCATAGTTTTGAAGGGTGCCAAAGCCGACCGTGAGGTCAAAATGTAAATCCAAGATGGCGGCTGCGAAAATTTTCACATTTTTCATAATCGGTGTCGTTTTCATAGTTTTGAAGGGTGCCAAAGCCGACCGTGAGGTCAAAATGTAAATCCAAGATGGCGGCTGCGAAAATTTTCAAATATTTCTTCATGGGTATCGTTTCTATGGTTTTCAAGGTTGCTTAAGCCGATAGTGAAGTCAAAATATAAATCCAAGATGGCGGCTGCGAAAATTTTCACATTTTTCGACATGGGTGTCGTTTTCATAGTTTTCGAGGGTGCTAAAGTCGATAGTGAGGTCAAAATATAAATCCAAGATGGTGGCTGCAAAATACGGGGTGATGAAGCTTATGTAAAAAAAAACCTTGTCCGATCCGAAAATCTGGGGAAAATGGGCATATGGTACTGCAGTAACATTACAAAACAGTTTTTTTTTTTATTATTAATGATAGTAAAAAAGTTATTGGTATTTAAAATTCACATTTTTAGTTCCAAAATTACCCCAAATCCATAAAAAAATTGCAAAATTCATAACTTATGACTTTTAGACACCCGCTAATCGACGGCCGCCGCCCGCACCAAATGTAAAATTTGGTCAAATTCACCATTGAAAAAAAATGTAGGGATTATTTTTTTTTTTTCCTGAAAATTTCCACATAAATATGCTAACAGTACGATACCTAACAACACCCTCACGGATCGGACAGGGTTTTTTTTTACATGTTTTATGTTCTCGCTGCTGAGGTGAAAAGTTGTATGTGTTACACGAGAGCAAAGTTATTTGCATCTCGTGTCTTTGAATCCCTCGCCGCGCTCAGGATTCTAACCTAGAATCACTCGCTACGCTCGTGATTCAATTATAGAATCCTTCGCTTACTCGGGATTCAAAATCAACACTCGCAGCAAAAAACAACTTTGCTCTCTTGTTGCACAAATAACTATTTCACCTCAGCACCTCAAACAAGCAGGTTTTGCTGTCAAAAAACAGTGAGCAAAATTCGATTTTGCTGCGAGCGTGAGACAAAGTAACTTTTTAATTATTTTTTTAAAATGCCGTGATCAGTGTTGGGTCTACTCACAAAATTCTAAAGATTTGAACTTGAATTAGTTTTGTCACTTTCATTTCGATACGAAAAAAGCGAGAGATAGAAAGAAACAAGTCGATTCGAAGTTCGATTTCAAAACACATAAAACCTTAAAATTGCAAATCATCTGTTAAGGTTTTATTTAAAATCTGTTTTTTTTTTTGGAACGAAGTTCTTTAGGCGGCTTGCGGTAAGAGTGCACTGGCAGAAATCGTCACGGGAAAAGGCGCTTGCGACTGTCTTCTTCTAATTCAAAGAGAAAGAAAGACGGAGTGAGATAGTGTGAATTTGGTCAAAATGCAAATCAAAGATGGAGGCTGCGAAAATTTTCACATTTTCGTCATGGGTGTCGTTTTCATAGTTTTCGAGGGTACTAAAGCCGATAGTGATGTCAAAATATAAATCCGAGATGGTGGCTGCGAAAATATTCAAGTTTTTATCATGGGTATCGTATTTTCATAGTTTTGAAAGTGCAGTCAATAGTGTGGTCAAAATGTAAATCCAAGATGGTGGCTGCAAAATACGAGGTGATGAAGATTATGGTAATGCATTAACATTACAAAAGATTTTTTATTATTATTATTCATAGTAAAAAAGTTATTGGTATTTAAAATTCACATTTTTAGTTACAAAATTACCCCAAATCCATAAAAAATTTGCAAAACTCATACTACGACGGTCGCCGCCCGCACAAAACGTAAAATTCGGTAAAATTCACCATTGAAAAAAAATGTGAGGAACCCTTTTTCCTGAAAATTTCCACATAAATATGCTCACAGTACGATACCCAATAACACACTCACGGATCGGACAGGTTTTTTTTACATGTTGTATGTTCTCGCTGCTGAGGTAAAAAGTTGTATGTGTTACACGAGAGCAAAGTTATTTGCATCTCGTGTCTTTGAATCCCTCGCAGCGCTCAGGATTCTAACCTAGAATCCTTCGCTTACTCGGGATTCAAAATCAACACTCGCAGCAAAAAACAACTTTGCTCTCTAGTTGCACAAATAACTATTATACAATACAAAAATTGTTTTACAAACTTCAGCAGCTCCAACAGTATTCTCAAAATGTTAATCAGTGTGTATGTCAATTAGTTGTGGAGCAGGACCAGCAATGAGCCAAGCATTCTTATCAGTGATGTAATCCCCCAACTTATAATATGCCTGCCTACATAGTGTGCGTTTTATACAAGATTTGAATTTCGTCTCATTAAGTTGAAGTATGTGGGGAGGAATTTTATTGTAACATTTTAAACAGTACCCCATGAAAGATGAGTCTACCTTAGCAAGTCTGAAACCTGGTTGTACTAATAGGTCCCTATTTCTTGTACTATAATTATGTCTATCACCTCTTTTACTAAAAACATGTAATTTTTTTCTTACGTACATGATGATTTCATAGATCTATTGACAAGGTACCGTCATGATGTTAATATCCTTTCCCAACAACAGTTCCCTAAGAGAGTCGCGCCTGCAGAGATAATAAATGGCTCTGATCGCTCTTTTCTGCAGAATAAAAATAGACTCGATGTCTGCAGCCCGTCCCCAAAGTAAAATACCGTAAGACATGATACTATGAAAATAACTGAAATAGACTAGCCTCGCGGTATCTTCATCAGTAAATTGACAGATTTTTCTGACAGCATATGCTGCTGAACTTAGCCGTCCTGCAAGAGATTTAAATGAGGACCCCATGAAATTAAATTATTATATTAATTAATTAAATTTAAATGAGGCCTTGAGTCGAGCGTGATCCCCAGGAAAACAATTTTATCGACAAATTCTAGTTTCTCTTGATTCAATACTATCTCGCAATTACTACTTTTGACATTTGGTAAAGAAAATTTTATGCACTTAGTTAAGCTAAGATCCGTTAGGTTAAGCTACGCTTGCCAGGGTTGGTCTGTGGATGGGTGACCATCTTTACGTACCGAGACTCCTCCGTGCCTCGGAAAGCACGTTAAGCCGTTGGTCCCGGCTGTCATTCGTGGATCTTTGACAGTCGTTACGGGTCGTCAGAAGCCCGAAAGTCTGACAACCAGTCTTACCAAGGGGTATCGTATCAATTACTGGGTTGTGGAGGTCAGATAGGCTGTCGCTCCATATAAAATACTGGTATTCAGCTGCATCCGGTTAGACTGGAAGCTGACCCCAACGTAGTTGGGAAAAGGCTAGGCAGATGATGATACTAGCTGTCCGCCCCGGCTTCGCACGAGTAGCACTAAGTACCTACCTTACCTACCTACCTACCTACCTACCCTACCTACCTACCCTACCCTACCTACCTACTTTCTTACTTACCCTACCTACCTACCTTACATACATAACTACCCTTCCTACATAACTACCCTACCTACCTACCTACCCTACCTAGATACCTACTCTACCGGGATAAAAAGTATCCTATGTCCGTCTCCTGGTTCTAAGCTACCTCCCCACCAATTTTCAGCCGAATCGGTTCAGCCGTTCTCGAGTTATAAATAGTGTAACTAACACGACTTTCTTTTATAGTCTTGCCATAAATATTGTCACGCTTTTTTTTTATTGCAAATAATATTTAGGCTGCAATACAGTCCTTTAAACGTTGAGGCCAGTTATCAATAGAAGCACGCACTCTTTCCATGGGAAAATTCTTCACTGTCAATATATGGATTGTTTTAGGGACTCCAAATTATCATGGCGTTTAGAGCAAGCCGTACTCTCTAAAACTGACCATAAATTATAATCCAGCGGATTAAGATCGGGACTAGACGACGGCCAGTCTTCAGCTCTGATGAAGTCCGAAACGTTCACTTCCAACCAAGACTGCGTGGACCGAGCTTTATGACTCGGCGCCGAGTCTTATTGGAAGGACCATACTTGGTTATTGAATATGGTGTTGTTAAGGGGCTTAACTACCTTCTCAAGAATGGTATCTTGGTATCAAGATACCATTCTTGAGAAGGTAGTTAAGCCCCTTAACAAGTCACAAGTGTATACTTGTGCCGATGTTTTGATACCTTATTCACAAAAATATGGCTCTGTCACTCTTTCATAGCTAACACCCCACCAAACCATCCATGAATTCGGATAATGCCCACGTTGCACTCTGTCGACTAATTGGGAAGCTTCCTTAGAGCTTTGAGCATAAATACGGTCATTTTGTTTGTTAAAATTTTGCTCAATTGTAAAGATTTTCTCATCCGTAAACAAAAATTTTCTGTGACCTCCCTTTGCGTACCGCTTCAGTAGTTGTTTCGATTTTACCACCCTATTCTTTTTAAAATTATCAGTTAAAAAAATACCATTGCGTTTATTATAGGCTGCAAGTCCTAAGTCATCTTTTAAAATACGCGACATGGTTTTGGGTGCTATCTTCATCACCCGAGATAAAATCTTTTGCTTTCGGACAGGATTTCTTCGAATTCTTTCCCTTACTGCTTTGACCACCTTTTTCGTAGGAATACTACGTGGATGGTCAGATCTTTTTCTGTCACAAACAGAGGAGGTCTCATTGTACCTATTAATAGCCCGGTACACAAACATTTTGACTAATACCAAGCGTATGGAGAGTTTTTAAAAATTGCATTTGGCTCCATACCAACTTTGTGTAATGCAATCACAGCGATTCGGTTCTCTATAACACCCCACTCCATTTTAATATCGCAAAATATTGTATAATGTATTGGCGCCAGATTAGAAAACTCAATGAACAATTCTATAAAAATGACAGATTCCAAATTCAAATGTAATATCTTTGTTAATTTTAATTGTAACAGTATTTATGGCCAGACTAAGTACCTATATACTTGACATTGGCTAAATGCACAAACCGTACGAAGCCACAAAAAAAAAAAAAAAACCTATATAGATTTCGTCGACATGCATATATAAAAAGACATATTCGAATACACACTGTTGAAAAACCTTATTGAATTGAATTGAATTTCTTTATTTTGCACAAAATATGGTACATAAAAGGTCTTAAATATAAGATGTTCCACATATTTTGCTTGCTTAAATAATTCAGCATGCAAAAAAATAATAAGTGTGCCGCATGTCAACGTAGTAGGCGAACTATGCAAAGCCATGTTTACCATGTGGATTTCAATATTAAAATCTTGCAAAAGCTAACAAAATATTTTTACCTGTATAGCCCCAGCCAAAGCCACACTAACGAAGGGATCAGGGCTGGTCTGAGTGATGTACTGGTTGAACCCGAAGTAGGAGACCCCCGTGATCAGCCACATGACGCAACAGCAGCTGGTCTTCAGCAGGAGAGACTTCTGGAACAGGGCTGAGTAGTTCAGCTTCGGCTCGTCGGCTTTGGCACAGATTTCCTTTGATAGCTGTGTTAAAGTTTCTTCGATTTTTGCTGTTGGTAGCTTGTTTCTGAAAGATGAGAGATGTTGGTCAGGGCCTCAAGTCTGCTATTACAATATGTCAGAATGGTCTATCATTGATTTCATAATTGTTGATTTTGACATGTTTGGTAATCTACTAAAATATTGGCGTCATTATGACTTTCCAATGGTCAGCCACTGACACTCCATTGAATGAAATGGCATCTATTGGTAATCTCGTATATAATGAAAAATGAATGACAGACTTAGGCGGTAATCTGCTAACATTTTGACAGTTCCTTTGATCAGTGACCTACCATGAGAACGTCATTGTGCAGTCTTTTCTTTTAATTCGTTACGAGTATCGTGTTTGTGGAATACAATGATCAACCAATGATCGACCATTATGAATTTAGCAGATTACGAACTTTTAGCAAAATGACAATGGGATCGTGTTGGAACTACGAATTTATAAAAATAGCAGACTTGGGCCCCAGTTAACGAGATGTTCAGGGTTTTTTGTATTTTTAACGGTTAAAGAGTATTGAGTGGGGTTTAAGTTTTGTGACTCATTGGGTGGTATTTGAATGCCGATGTAAAATCAGAGAAGATCATTATCAGTTCATCTGAAATGATGGATATTTATTTTATATCATATTAAATTAGATACCTATATATAGAAGACAGAATACTCTTTTTATCAAACATGCTTGGAAATACGAGCATTATTTTGACAACCTTGTAGATAAATTGAAATTGCGGTACTGGTCGAATACATTTGAGCGCCCGGCCAGCAAATTATCGTTGTTCGTCATTGATTCTGATATTGATAATTAATTTACTTAGGTCGAATTTCCCCCAATTTTTATTAGGTATTGATGGACTCATGTATGTGCGCCTCGGCTTCACCTCAGCCTACATTTTCACGATCGTCCGTCAATACCCTTGTTGCAGGCCGCGACAGTAATGTACAATATTATGTACACTATAAATATTACAGATATAAATGTAGAAATTTTACATAGGGTGTCACAATGAGCGGTCTTATCGCTAAAAGCGAGCTTTTAAAGACAACATTTGGATGGATCAAGGGAGAAAAGAGAGACAATACTGCAGGTAGTCTATGTACTTACCATTAAAACTTTTGTACTAAAAAAATCACCGCAGAAAATAAAACGGAAAAGTGAAACATAAAAAATAACCCTTTAGTGTACCTAAGTAAGCACCTAAAAACACGGTTAAATTATTTGTTTGAACTAATGTTACATACCTACTTGTAACTTGTACTTGTTTCGCAAACATGATGAATAAAAAGATTAATTACAATCATATAGCAATTAAATGCTCAACTCATTTTAGAAACAGAATATAGGACTAGTTTTTTATATTGTTTCTAGTGTAATATTTTTTACGTAATGTCTCATAGAATGTTATCTACTTAATTATCTAAGAGCGGTTTTAATTTGAATATTTTTAGACGGTAAAGTTTGCACGTCTAAGATGCCTGTAAGGTGCAAGCGACGTGACGTGACGCTCAGTCATTCCCATGTTGAATGAGATAGAGGCTTTATTCAAGGGTTAGGTAAATGATTGATAGATTGAGGGAGGGTTGTCATATTATAGTGCTACAAGAATCTTTTGGCGCCTGAATTACTTACATTGTCAAATTCTCACAGAAATTCTATAAAAAAACCGGCCAAGTGCGAGTCGGACTCGCACATGAAGGGTTCCGTAACACCATTCATTTCCAGCAATGTAGTGACACCCACGAACTGGCTTTGAGACGGATATCTGAATTGGAACTGGAATTAAGCAGGGCCCACGACACAATAACCTGTTTGGAATCTCTCAAAGCCGGTGAAGAGTCTGCGATCACCTGCAGTCTTTATGATGAGTTGGTTGGTAGCGGGTCTGGACCCACATGTGTTGAGCCAATTGTAACAATAGACTTAACTGATGATACTATCACTAAATGCAATTTGTTTACTAGCCATAATAAGTTAAAAAAATATATTAAAATTAATAGATTAATTAGAAAAATTAAAAAATCACTGAAACGCCAAAAAGTTAACAAATTAAATATAAAACTTAGGCAAAAAAATCTAAATTTAATTAAAGAATTAAAGAAGTGTAATAGTGAACTACAATTATGTAATACAATGTATAATACAGACACTCAGCACCTACAGGTGAATTGTTTGTTAGGGAATATGCTATAAAGGATATCTTTAGTAAATATGAGGCTCCTCAACAAGACCTGAGTAAGCGCTTGCAGAAGGCCAATGAATTGGCTGACCTGGTCAAGTACAACGCCGAGAGGTATGAGTCTCTGACAAATAACCTCTCTTTTAGCTGTGCCTGCTCCCATGAGCCCCAACCTCAACTGGTTACACCTACACCCTCAGTGGCTCAGCCTGTAGGTAGCTGTTTGGATGGCAAAAATAATAATTTGATTAACACAACCTATGTATTTTCGGACAAATTTGGTCAAGGTATTGGTCGTATAATTAATCAGTTTTCACAACAATATGTAATTAATAATTGTTTACCCGGTGCCAGTATTAGCCAATTAATTAATAATATTAAACTGACACAAATAAACCCCAGTTCCACTGTTATATTATTATACGGGGACAGTTTAACTGTAAGAAAAAAGGACATAATTGAATGTGTCCATTTGATGTTACATCTCAATGAAACTAATAATTGTAAATTTATTTTCTGTGCCTTGCCTTATTCTCGATATTTGTCTAATGAGACAAATAGGCACATTTATAAATTAAATATGTTAATTTATAATAGGACCTGTCGTCACAGTGACGCTATTTTATATTTTGATTGTAATCAATTCATTACTGATTATAAACTGACAAATTATACAATGTATTTGCCACCTAGTTGTAGAAGACAAATTGCTAATCTTTTAGCATACAATATACACAGTGACACTGGTACCTGTAGTGTACCATCGATTACTGTTAGTAGTGGTACTAACACTACTTTTGATACGCCTAGTAGTTTAAACTATTAGGAGCGACAACGGATCAGCCGCATATATTGAACGTTGTTCATCAAAATATGCAGGGTTTGTCCGGCAAAGAGCTAGAATTAAGTTTATTTATGGAGAACTATGATGTTCAGGTGTTATGTTTGACTGAACACTGGTTGAAAGAACATGAAGTGGTGTTTATTAATGATGATAATTTTACTGTACAAAGTGCGTTTGTAAGAAAAAGCGCCATTCGCGGTGGATCTTTGGATCTTGTTTCAAACAAGTTGAAATGTAAACAACGTTTAGATTTAGTTAATCTTTCCATCGAGCGCACTATTGAGTTGTCTTGTGTTGAACTCGAGCGATACATTATAATTTGCGTTTATCGACCCCCCCTCTGGTGATTTTATTAGTTTTGAATCGGTAATGGAGGATTCGCTCAATCCACGGTGGAGCATACGGTGGAGGTATGCCCGGCTTGGGCAGAGCACCGCCGTGTCCTCGTGGAGGCGATCGGTGGCGGGGATCTCTCGCGTCCGGCCCTGGTCCAGGCCATGGTACGGAGCGAGAGGGCATGGGAGGCCGTCACCTCCTTCTGCGAAGCAGTAATGCTCGCAAAGGAGGAGGCGGAACGCGTGAGGGAGAGGCAAATTTCGCGCCCTCACGCCCCTAGCCGCCGCAGGAGGAGACGCCCTGGGCGTCGGGAATCAATCGCTGATTCCCGGCCACCGTAGGCGCGGGCTTGCGGACGGTGAGCAATGGGTAGCTCGCCGTCCGGTAAGGACCAGGCCCGGGTCGACGGCGCGTTGTGTTCCACGCGCGCCTCAAAGAGTGTCAGCGAATGAAGGGGTCCGATGAGACCATTGCCTGCCGGGGTTGCGGGAAAGTCCGAAAGGGATACCGTGGCCCCCTGGCATTGCACAGGCAACAGAAGGAACACGGGTGGGTTTTAGTCAGTAAGAGTCTGACACGCCCTCCCGCTCCACCCAAAGCGGGAGACGTCATTTGATGATTTCCCACCCAAAAAAAAAAAAAAAAAAAGGATTCGCTCAATAGGTTAAAATCAAGTAATAAAAGTATCATTTTATGTGGAGATTTTAATATTAATATTTTAGATGTTACTCCATTAAGTATTAGACTTCTTAATCTGTTTAGGTCTTATAATTTAATTAACTTGTTTTTTGAAGCTACTAGGATCACGGCATCTTCGTCAACTTGTCTTGATAATATATTTAGTGATTGTGATGTCAAAAATAAATTAGTGTTAAGTGACTTAACGTCTGACCACTGTGGTTTATTAGCTAGTTTCCCCATGCCATTACATAAAAAGCCGCATAAAATAGAATGTAGGCCATATACAGCTAGTCGTTGCAATAAATTTAAAAATAATATAGCTCATAGAATAACACCATCTATAATAGAACACGAGAATCCTAATGAAATGTATGCAGCCCTTTTTGATGTTGTGCAAAAAGAGTACCAATCTACTTTCAAGACTAAAACTATTGACATTAATGGCACCTCCGTTGGCTTTAATCAATGGGCCACTCCGGGTATTTATAAAAGTAGAGCGAGACTATACGAGTTATATGGTTTGAAAAAATATAGATTTGATACTCCTTTCCTAGAGTATGTCAAAAATTATTCAAAATTATTTAAAAAGGTTAGTGTTTTTGCTAAATCTAAATTTTAAAGCGATACAATTAAAAATTCCAATAATAAAGTAAAAACCACTTGGAAAATTATTAACAATGAAACGGGTAAATCGGTTAAGCAAGATAAACTTGAGATTATGGTCGATAATAAATTAGTTACTAAAGCAGCTGACGTAGCTGAGGCGTTTAATGAGTTTTGCCAACATACCTATAACTACGACTCGCTCCTTAAATTCGTCCCCATCTAAAGCTGAAAACCTTTTGTTTGGTAGTGTGTCTAAAAGTAGTCGCTTATTTAGCTTCGAACATGTAACGCCTCGTGATGTAGTTAATGTTTTCAACACACTCAAGTCTAAAAACACTGGTGATTACTGGGGAATCTCCATTAAAATTTTGAGTAATATAATAGACATCGTAGCCCCCTATCTAGCTGTTACTTTTAATAAATGTGTTGATTTAGGAACTTTTCCTGACCTCATGAAGAGTAGTAAAGTCATACCATTATTTAAATCAGGCAATAAAAATGACGTTGGCAATTTCAGGCCTATTTCTATTTTACCAGCATTCAGCAAAATATTTGAAAAGTTAATACTCAAGCAGTTGCTAAGACATTTTAATTTAAATAGCCTCCTTCATAATGAACAATATGGCTTTACAAAGGGTCGTTCGACTACAGAATATGCGGGTGTTGCTCTCCTGAAACACATATTTAACGCATGGGAGAACTCTCAAAATGCTATTGGAGTTTTCTGTGATCTCTCTAAAGCCTTTGATTGCGTGCACCATGACACGCTTTTGCGTAAACTGCGTCATTATGGTGTGCTAATCGAAGCTCTCAACGTTTTAAATTCATATTTAAATAATAGGTCGCAATGTGTAGATGTTGATGGTGTAAAATCTTCCGGGCTACCAGTTCAATTAGGTGTACCTCAAGGCTCAATACTGGGTCCATTCTTGTTCTTAGTATATATCAATGACTTACCATTCTATTTAAAGGGTATCTGTGAAGTTGTACTGTTTGCAGATGATACCTCTCTTATTTTTAAAGTAGACAGGAATAGACAAGATTTTGACGATGTAAACAGTGCACTGTCAATGGTTACGGATTGGTTTACGACAAATAACCTAGTTCTCAATGCCAAAAAAACGAAATGTGTAAAGTTTGCCCTTCCAAATGTTAGAAATCTAGGACCCAACATCGTCTTAGATAAAGAGGTGCTTGAAACTGTAAACTCGGCAGTTTTTCTGGGCATAACAATAGATGCCAAACTTCAGTGGGGCCAACATATATCGAGCCTAGCGGGAAGGCTCAGTTCGGCCGCCTACGCCGTCAGAAAAGTAAGACAATACACTGACGTTGATACAGCTCGGTTAGTCTATTTTAGTTATTTTCATAGCGTTATGTCCTATGGTATTCTGCTGTGGGGCAAAGCTGCAGATATTCAAAATATATTTGTCCTCCTAAAACGAGCTATTCGAGCAATTTACCAGCTAGGTGCCAGAGTATCTCTGAGAGATTTTTTTCAAAGATATCGGTATTCTCACAGTGGCATCACAATTCATCTTCGCCAACATCTTATATATTAGGCAAAATATACACTTATACACAAAAAACAGTGATATTCACAATGTTAACACAAGAAGTAAGGATAAACTACGTGCTCCCTTTCACCGGCTTCATAAGGTTCATAACTCATTTGTTGGGCTTGGTATAACCTTTTATAACAAGCTACCCTCTTCTTTGCTAGATTTGCCTTTTAATGCGTTTAAAACTAAATTAAAGTCCAACCTTTGTTCAAAGGCATACTATTCTATCAACGACTACTTAAATGATAAGAATAGATGGTCGCTGTGATTAACTCAAGACAATGTTTAAATGTTCTTTCTCCAGAATTAGTTTACCTACTGAGAGGTTATATGAGTTTATATAATTGTTTATAATTTTACTTTATATGTCAATTTATTTTTATTTTATTTTAATTTAGTGCTGACATAATTTACTCATTACTTTTTTTTTATGAGTTGTATTGCAATATGTGGTTAGCTAGCGACCTCGACAATTATTTATTTTACCTCGATGGTCCTATTTTATCAATTGTAACTTCTAGTTACAGCTATATGTAAGCGGGCACGCCCTTTATGCCTGGAGGCTTTTTTTTTTTTAGATATTGTTTATTTTTAGTTATTTTTATTTCTGCTTGAGTATAGTTCTCGATGCTTTTGATTGGTATATTGGCGTGTGCTAGCTGTCATATGGCTATTAATTATAGCTATTTAATTTATAATTTAAAGAATTTTTTGCATATTGTAAATTGTTTTGAATACTGTTGTATAGAATCATTTTTTATTTTTTTTCTAACTGAATAGACAGCTGTGCTGCTGGGGAGTTTGTTGCGCCACTTCTTCTTCCCAGCAAAAGCACTAGGAAGTGGTGAAGGGTGGGCGTTTTGGGGGACTGTCTTATGTAATTTTGACGTTCGAAAAGTGCTGATTCTCAGCCTAGTTTGAATAAATGACTTTTGAATTTTGAATTTTGAACCGTACAATGTTTAGCAACAACTTTTTAATTTTTTTAATTTTATTATTTGTTGTTAAACCGGCTATAGAAATGCACGATCTGTGAAAATTTAAACTGTCGACCTATTATGGTTCATGAGATACAGCTCACTGACAGACAGACGGACAGTGGAGACTTAGTAATAGGCTTCCGTATAGCCCCCTTCGAGTACGCAAGCCTAAAAACAAGATGGTGGCGTTAGTTCCAATTTTGACCACCGCGCCAAAAGATTCGTGTATAAAAAGGGAGTGAATGATAAGGTAACACCTGACGGGAGGAATGGAAGAGAATAACATGTTGCACAGACTCTAAAAAACATAGAACCAAGGCAGAAAAAGAAGCATATTAGATTAGCAAAGTCATCATCATCATTTCAGCCGAAAGACGTCCACTGCTGGACAGAGTCCGCCCCCAAGCACCGACACTGCCTTCCAACGCTACGTTTTCCGGTACGCGGTCGCTACTCCAGAACCTTTCGGCCCCAGCGGCCATCTGTTCTGCGAGCAATGTGCCCTGCCCATTGCGACTTAAGTTTGGCAAATCTTCGGGCTATGTCGGTTACCTTGGTTCTCCTGCGGATCTCTTCATTTCTGATTCGATCACTTAGGGAAACTCCAGTCATAGCCCTCTCCATTGCTCTTTGGGTGACTTTTAGCCTCCTAATAAGTCCCATTGTGAGCGACCACGTTTCAGTGCCATTGGTCATCACTGTCAACAAGCACTGGTAAGCACTGGTTGACTTTCGTGTTGAGACACTGCGTTATGTGAAACGAGACGATTCTTTCCGAATGGTGCCCAGCCGAGTCAGATTCGACGATTGACCTCTTTCTCGAAGTTGAACCTACCTAACTGGACAGTTTGTCCTAGGTAAACATACTCGTCTACAACTTCGAGCGTAGCGTCTGCGATCTTCATGAGAGTAGGTGTTACATGGGCATTTGAAATGACCTTTGTCTTGCCCATGTTAATTTTTAGACCCACTCTTTTGGAAGCTCTACTGAGGTCATCGAGCATTAGCAAAGTAATCAGCTTATTAACAACAATCTGCAATCGTTCTGCAAAGCCTATGGCCTCTAATACACTCAAACTCACAGCATTTATTTCAATTAAACAAATTACAGGCACTTTTAATTTGTCAAAGAAGTCGGTCATTCAGGAAAAAAGGCTAGTTGCCCATTCCAAAGTTACTAAGTAGACTAACTCGATAAACTGGAGCGGCTTCAAAATGTTTGTATAAGGTTCATATTCGGTTTGCGCAAATATGACCATGTATCCGAATTTCGTGTGAAGCTCAAGTGGTTACCAATTCACCTTCGCCGGAATCTTCATATTCTTTCCCTTTTGTATAATGTGCTTTTTATCCCTTCCACCCCTATTTCAAGAAACTTTTCCAGTTTCTTTGCGACTCCCACACGAAATTTTTAAGGTCATCAGATAACTTGAAGCTTAAAATGCCTATGCATTCCACAACTTTCCTCGACAAGTCCTTTACTGTCCTGGCCGCTCGTTTGTGGAATGCATTGCCAGTTCAAATAAAGCGCGCGCAATCGTTACCAATATTTAAGAGACTCGTGAAGGAACATTACTTGTCGTTGTGATCTTGTTAACTGTAACTACCTATATTCTTCATTAATTTTTGTTGTTTATTTTGTAAGTATGTATGTATTTATGTATCTATTATTTAGGATATGTATATATCTATGTATGTATTCTAGTATACTGTATACTTTTTATTTGCACCAACGACAGCCCCATTTTATGTCCACGCAAATCACTGTCCACTCCAAGGTTGCCTGGAAGAGATCGCGGAAAGCGATAAAGCCGCCCATTGTATATTTTGTAGTGTTTAGTTTTTTTTTATTTAAGTATTTTTGTGGTGTACAATAAAGTAAATATAAATAAATAAGTTCCTATGGAGAAGAACGGACGAGAACCTCCAAAGGCACTCTTTTTATTATAATGTTACAAAATATTCCTCCCTTAACCTATTTCAGCAAAATTTAAAAAAAAAAAAAACAAAGGAAAAAAATACAAAATTGACAAAAAAAAAAAAACAAAAAAAAAAACTTCTGCCTCTCCTCCATCACTTCAAAGAATCAGAAAAAATAATACCAAAAATCTAATCTTTAATCTTCTTAGAACAACGTAGGTATACTCACAATATTGCAGCCCTCGTCACGATGTCCGTGGCCTCCTTAACCCTACCCACACTGACGAGCCACCTGGGCGACTCCGTCAGCACGAAGAAGTAGCCCAGGTAGAGGAGCGGCGGGAGGCCCAGGGCTAGGAGGTACGTGTTCCAGCTCCTGAAGTAGTACGCGAAGAGGGGGACTGTCATGTGACCTGGAAGAAGTAAGTAAAATAGTTTTGACTCGAGCTAAAAGAATTGCAAGTGAGGACACTTGCAAACGAGGCTCGAGGGAGAGCAGTTCCCGTCACTCCAACTGCGGTGCAATGGCCGGTCTCTAAAGATGATTTGGTTGGTCACACTCCCAGGCACCTTCTAAAGCTCTACTGGAGATTACCCCTTACATACAAACAGAGAAACAAAAAACAAACAAACAAATGTTACCTCTTTATAATATTATTGTAAGTATACATACTCATAGATACCACTAGTTGGTAGGTACCTATGATAGCCTAAACGTGTGAAAAGTAGTGGTGGCAATAAATATCCTTTGACCGTTCATTTATTGCTAAATCTACGCCGTATTTTTGCGCCTTAAATACCTAAATGTGTCGTATTGAAATAACTATGTAAATTATCTATAAATGTCAACAACCCATAAGACTGGTTTTGGCAAATACGCACTTATTTATATCACGTATTTAATTAATTATAATGTAGTATATGGTCGACCGAGCTCTGCTCAAAATAGAGAATATTATATTAAATAGTATAGGAAAGTTCATACTAGGTCCATGCTGCCATGTCATTATTGTAAGGTGTCAATAATCTTGTTCTAAACTTTGGGCGACCGAGCTCTGTTCATGCAAAAATACCGAGAAAACGAATTTTCCCAGATATGAGACCTAGCTAGATCGTTGTATCGCCCCCGTAAACCCCAATATTGTAACTTTTATCGAAATCGTTCGAACCGTTATCGAGAACGTGATTACAAATATATTTACATATTTACAATATTTCAGGGATAATGAAAATAATATGAAACACCAAGATATTTTGTTATTAATTTATATTTCTTTGCTTACATCAAATCCAATATTCTACACCATACCATCACATCTCATATTCCCAACATAATATCACTATTTATATAATATTTGAATATTAACAATAAAATTAATAGGTAACCTTAATTTGCAGTACTTCTCCAACCATTCTACCCCAATCTATATTTTTAACAGACTTCAAAAAAGGAGGAGGTTTCTCAATTCGACCGTTTTTTTTTTTTTTTTATGTGTGTTCGCGGATAATTTCGTCGTTTATGAACCGATTTTGATAATTCTGATTTTTTGTTTGGTAGGGCATACTTCAGAAGTGGTCCCATATAAATTTGGTCAAGATCTGATGAGGGGTTTTTGAGTTAGCTTCAATAATATATATTTTTCCCACCTAGTATATGTGGATGATATTCTAATAGTTCCTGTCACTGTAATTTACTTGGTATTCAAGTTTTTGTGGGGGTTTTGTGTAGGTACCACAACAAAAAAGTGAAAAATAAAAACTTTTTTTTTTAAATTTGGTGTCTTGGGTTTTTTATTTTAGTTTTTTTGCCACCGATTTCCGAAATCAAAGTTATTTTTCACTTAGTAGTGGTTTTTTTGGAAGTCGGTTTAATTTTTTGTGAAAAAGTTTTTATTTTTCACTTTTTAAACAGAAGGTAAATTTACTACAGAAGGTTTGCGTATAAAAAAAAAACATATTTAATTTAACTTAGGTATAGCACAGAAATCTAGACGTTTTGACAATATGTCGCTGTCACAGATGGAAAAACGCTACACGTCGTTCAGGTGTTTCACATAACGGAGCTGTTTTGTAAAACAGTTTGCAGTTATGTAAAATAGCGGATTCGAGAATCCATCTGCGACATCGCCACTTCAGTAGAATGCACGCCTGAGAAGCAGAGGCGGGTCGCTAGTTTTAGTCAATGGATCCGATTATTTTCAAGATGGTAAAGGGAATAAATTTTTATCTTACCAATAATAAAAGGTATCTGGAACAAGCAGCCAGTGACCTCCCGATACCGAGGGCCCACAGACTCCATCACTATGACGAAGGAGACCACCATGGTGCCAGAAGTGGCCATGCCGACCAGGAACCGGAGTATCGTGAAGATCAGGTAGTTCGGAGAGAAGGGCATTCCAAGACCGAAGATTATCAGAGTCAATATAGCGACGAGGAAGGTGTGCTTGCGGCCGTATCTGGAAAATATGACAATGCAGGTAAAAGTCTTTTGGTCCAAGTTTATTTTCGATAAAAATAAAAGGTTGCAACCACGAGTATAAATGAAAAAAATATATCGCTAAGTGCTGTTTTTCCAATCCATATTTAATGATTATTATTATATATATATTATAATACTAATACTTTTTCAAATGTTATGTGTATTTCGTTTTCTATACTGTAGCTGATTGTTGTTCCTTTTAAATATAATACGTTTAGTAGTAAATTAAAGCTATTTCTATTAAACAAAAGCTACTATAATATAAATGAATACATGAATAATAAACTATGACTGGAATTGCAATAAAATTTAAATATTTAATTGAGATTACTTCTTCTACATTTGCCAATTACATTCACGCTTAAAAAATAAACAATAAATATTGTATAATTATTATAATCTAATCTAAATACATTTAACTTAATTAAGAATTATTAATCTTCTAAATGCTATTCCTTATTTAATTTAATTTTCATAATTAGTTTTAATTATTTATCCTTACTAATATTGCTGTGCCCTTACAGGGTCCATAACTGTAAGCCCATTTGTAACAACTTAATTCACATTATGGTACGCAAATAAATGAAATGAAATGAAAATAAAACAAATATTTGTTAAGGAGATAAAAAAATAATATAGATAGGTATATTATAATGCTTGGAAACATGCTGGTCCTGCTCCATAGGACAATTTAGAATGTAGACAAAATCTAACTGATTGCCAATTTAATTGTATAATATTAGGTATTTTTTATAACATTGATTTTATATTCTGTGATTACTTGAACTCACACACTGACTTATTATTAGTATTACTTGTTAAAATGTTAGGAATATCGTATAATTTTTATAATGTTTGTAAATATTTGAGCACTATGCATCTATCACATACTCTTTTAATTAATTTATGTGTCATTCCTTCATTTTTCATTATTTTTACCTGTCTATTAATCTTATTCTAGGTGCATCGTCTTCACATATAATTATATAATTAGTGTATACAAGATATTGTGAAAATTTTAAAAGAGTAACGGTCGAGTTTCTTGCTCATTCTTCTCCATACGAAAACTACCTTTTGGAAAAAAATATAATAGGTAATTGATTCTATTCGCCCCGAATAGAATCAATTATTATAATTTTTTTGTAAATTTTGACGTTAAAAAGTGCCTTTTTGTGCTTAATTGAAATAAATTAGACTTTGTCTTTGTAATAAAACCATTTAATTATATTTTTAAGTAATGGTCTTTGACATTAAAACAGATCAAGATTAAAAAGCAATTACTTGTTAATATAAAATAAAGTGATCGGTCAAATGTGAAATCATCAAAAATGACATATATATATTCAGTCCTATAGTTTTCTTTCTGTCAGTGTCGATAATCGCGGAATCAATGACGTCAGTCGCCAAAAGTGCATGACGGGCAATTAGGGCACTTTAATTACTCGCACAAGTAAACAAATAATAAAAACTAAAAATAAAACCCTTGTATTTTTTATAGACGCCCCTGACCCCCCTGACAATGCGCGTGTTGATAACATGATAAGATATTCCGATTAATATTATCTAGTATTTGAGATACACTAAGATATAAATAGGTCAAAGAAATAATTTAATTATTAAAGTCTGGCTAAATAATAAGAGCCGCACGGGTTCATCGAAGGCTAAGCAGCGCTTGCCGCGGTCGGTTCGTGGATGGGTGACCATCTATTACATAATTATAATATCGGGACCCCTCCGTGTTTAGTAAAGCATGTTAAGTCGTTGGTTCCGGGTGTCATTCGTAGATCTTTGTCAGTCGTTACGGGTAGTCAGAGTGAGAAGTTAAAAAGTCTAACACCCAGTCTTGCCAAGGGGTATCGTGTTACCCAGTAACTGGGTTGTGGAGGTCAGATAGGCAGTCGCTCCATGTAAAATACAGGTATTCAGCTGCATCCGGTTAGACTGGAAGCCGCCGCAAAATAATTGGGAAAAAGCTAGTCAAGATTGGTTGTGGATGATATTCATCTGCCACCTTTTTGCTTCCATTTTTTTATATCTACCTAGGTACCTACTTACAAAAACCTGCCATTCATAAAAAATAAGAATTACAGCAACACATTATAATACGTTATTTTTTTAATGAACAAAAACTAAAAGACGTTAAAGAGATTTTATCTGAATTGTCTGAACATTGTGTTATTTTTTATGTTTATTAATTAATCTTCAAACTTAATAGTATTTTTGTATTATTTGTGATATTATATTATGATGTATGAATAACTACTACTTACCATAATAAGCTATCTCGCCTTAGTATTCTCGATTTTATTGTCAGTCTTTTGAATATAATTATGCCGCGCAACAAAAAACTAATTAATAACCGACCAAGTGCGTGTAAGACAACGCACAATGAAGAGTTCCGTAGTTGGGATGAATTTATCCCAAGAACAAACTTAGGTAACATTGTAGTTGAAAAACATGTTCTCCCATACATACATCAATATACGTCAAGGACAATTCTCCAACTGCTAATGTAAGTTTGTACTCGCAAAAAAAATGTTTTTATGTGATAAAACTACAAATTAACGATTTCAGACTTTTTCCTTTACTTATGCTGTGAGACCTTATTGCTTCTTGCCAAATTTCATGATTCTAGGTCAGCGGGAAGTACACTATTACTAGTGTTTTGACTTATTTGATTGTATCAATGTATGTCAGATAAATAGCCGTATTTTTTATTGAGTTGTCTTAGAAGCTTGATTTTTTTAGAGCTCCAAGGGACCGTAGACCTACGTATTTGATATTAATTTCAACTTGACAAAACAAAACAACAAAACATGTACGATTCAAGCTAAGATGGTGACAAACATTATAAACGAAAACTTCCTTTTGGAAGGGCGACTAGAACCTTTTTTTGTTTTTTTTTTTTTGTACATTTTGACGTTCAAAAGTGCCTTTTTTGTGCCTAATAGAAATAAATTATTTGACTTTGACTTATAATCAATGCGAAGTTAGTTCTTTGGATAAATTCATCCCAACTATGGAACCCTTCATTGTGCGTGGTCCGACATGCACTTGAGCGGTTTTTTTCTTTCGAAGCTGTTTGACAGAATAAAATATTTTACCGGTTATAATTGTTATAAGGTTTTTGTATTCCGGTGGTCTCTCGACGTATGAAGCCCTAAGTTTGATTGCTGTTTTTTGTTATTATAGGAGTTGTTGCTGCTTTTTATTAGTATTTTTTTCTTTTGCGGCGATGATGTTGATAAAAATAATTAGATTGTCAGAAAATAAACACAGTTCTCTTCCTGTTTACTTTTTTCTAAGAATCAACCACTTGGCAGCAGGAGATGTATCTAGGTTGTATCCAAAATTTGGACTGCATCTCAAAATTTAAAAACTCTGAACACGTCCTTAATTAATTACATATGGGAACGGAGCGCTTCGTTACTAAATACTTACAAAACTGCTCGAACAGCGTCCTGAAGGTATTGTCCGAGCGGTGGGTTCTACCTGTTGTAGAGGTGGATGCAGCTTCATAGTAGCACCTCCCCTCGTATTTATATTAGTAATATTTTTGTGTCGTGTGTTTAGTATTATTTGTTTTGGATGAAATGTGTATGTATTTTAATATTATTTGATTTTAATGTTTGAGGATTATTTTTTGTGTGTGTGATTTTTATATCAACTTTATGTTTTAATTTAATGTTATTATGGACATTATCTGAAAAAAATAATGAATTTTTATATTATTACTTCCTTATAATAATTGCATTGCAACACAACTTATTGATCCTCAATACCAACATGTTGCTTATCTTCGTCATATAATCTTATTTCAAAATTGAATACTGTAGACGCGCTGCATGAGCAATCGTTTTGAAAGAGTCTTGTAAGATGCAAGCTTTTGATATTATTAAATACACTTGCAGACAAAGAATACGGGTCAGTACGAAAAAGTGAAATTATTTTACTAATATATTATTAGAACTAGCGGCATGAACGAAACTGTAATGTACCAATGTACCATTTGGTGTTTTAATAAAAAAACACCATAAAAATAACTAAACAAAACAATATCTAAAAAAAAAAATGTTTGTAGGTAGATCATAGGGGTGCTTGACGGGTTGTTCGTCGAACAGTACGGTCGTTTCGGGAGCGAGCTCCAAACCAATAAAAAAAATAAAAAAAAAACTTTTTGCACATAATTGGCAAAATCGCGTCTCGCTTGCCGGCGAATTCGAACAGTGCCTTGTTTTTGATAATGATGTGACCTTACTAATTGCCAAATAAATACATTAAAATAGTGCTAAAGTGAGGGGTCTACCTAAGTGCGTTCCGGATCTCAGGCGAGCGTTCCAGAGCATACAAGGAACCCAAGATAATATGGTGAAATCTTTCTTTATCTTTCAGGATGTTGCTCTGCAAACTCGGTATTTTATTTGATAGATTAAAGGAAAACATCGCGAGCGTGCATTTGCAGTGGTGAAGTGCCAAGCGCACATTAAACTCTTATTTTCTAAGTTAATGTTATAAATCATATTATTATTATTTATTATGCGCATATTAAATACCTATATAATGGCATTATCGCTAAAGAGATGTAGAGCTTGCATTGCAGCTGAAGCCAAACAGTTCGAACATTTATAAACTTGGAAAATATGATTTAATAAAAATTATAATGAAAGAAATCCAACAACTGAATTTTATTTCAAACGCACCTAAAACTAACAATTTTTTTTTTCCTCAATTAAGAAGTAGCAATTAGTAAGAGACATACCATTTTGGAATTCAAACTAAACGCGCCACCTTTCAAAGTTACTTGCCAAAATAGTGTAGTACATTTTTTTTACACTAGACGCGGTTAAAGTTGGATCATGTAATAAAATGTAATTTTGAATTAAATATTTCGCAAAAATCTAACATTTTATTTAAAACTGAGGCAGTTTGTTTATTTTTTTTTACTGTAATTTACAGAAGGGTTATTCATGGTTACATCACAGAAAAAAAAATGTCAAAAAGTTAATATTTGTAGTCACAGTACTTGAAAGATCATCACAGGGTGTCACTTTATGAGATTTATTTTTAAATCCATAAAATTTGAAAATTACATTATTAAATATTTTTCTAATAACTGACTTGGCCTATTGCCCGTTTTCGGCTTGAGGTTGATTTCTGGGACACGTTTTATAATCAAACATCAGTTTGAGTCTACAGGGTGATATTAGTTAGGTGCATTCCTTGAAAAGGGGTTATTTACTCGAGTTAATTTAAAACAAATATGACGGGTGGTTATCGTCTTTTTAGTCTTTTAAAGTTTTATGGAAGTTTTCAAGGTCTTACCACAAAAAATTGCTAATGTAAGAAATCTACTCGAATCTGTACGCAAAGGAGACTGAAAAGATTACATACAATCTTGGGCCTAGGTGTAAAAAGATGAAAGTAGTGTCAATTAATAGCTTATGTATTATCAACCTTTCACTGAAAATTCTGTGGATTTTGTCAATCTGAGAACAGAGATAAAAGAGATTATGTAAAAGTGAGGGTATGTTACAATCTTTAACTAACAGCTGATTCCTGAAGTGCAAAATATGTGCTTTTGCACTAATAGTTATTATATTTAGTAGGAAATGGTATGGTAATGGTAGCTGGTTAGATGAGGTTATATTTGCTTACAGACTGAGGTGCAAGACATTGTCGAATCACTGACAGAATTGTTTCATCGTGTAAGGGTTGTCGGCCCAGTGTATTGCAGTGACCAGTTGTTATCCCACAATTCACACAGCGATCCATAGTTTCAACAATATCCAATCCACAAACCGGAGTTAAAATCCAAAATAACAATTCCAAGTCAAACGTGTGAGCGATCTTCGGTGTCCAGTGTGAAAGCAAGGGTCGTACGAGGTAGTTAGGGTTGGAATCCGTAAAATACAAAGCAGAGGACGTGAAAAATGAAGAAAAATCGGTAAAGCGCTCAAAACGCATCGGAAAACACGAAACGAGTGAGCAAACTAGAGCATTAGAGCCATTGACTTAGATTAGGATTTATAAGTCAATGATTAGAGCAGTTGGCGTGGTGTCAGTGTCAGTCAGCTGATATTGCCCATAAGTATTTAGTGAGTGCATTTAATTTCTTTGAGTTAATTATTTAGTGCAAAGGTTTTATTTTCGTAACTGTGTAATCGATTACTCAATCGATGATCTCACGAAAACTATCTTTTCCATATTTCTCCGCTTCCAGATTGAGAATTGAGGTGATTTTTCATATTCTAAAATAAAAAAATATGACTAATTTTTTAGATCATATCTTAACTTATTACATTTGGGCCCACCATTTTCCATCTCCTTTTATACTTTTCTGATTGCATGGAAAACCTTTTCATAAAAATAAAAAATAACCATACCTTGGCCCAGTCCGTACATGAGCTGTGACCGGACGAAGGTATTATTAAACATTTCAAAAAACGCACCACCTCTGATGGTTCTTTACGGTCTTTTTCTTTTTTTATTTACAAAAACAAGAGCCTCAGCAATAATCTGATGCTGCAGTGCTATTGGTTGATGAGCGTAGGTAAGCGTTACTATAGCGGCCGAGCGCTGCAAGCAGGAATGGTCCGAACGGGGTCCAGATGTGCGCGCCCGCGATAGTACGAACATAAAAACAAGAATACGGGCGACGCGGGTCGGAAGTTTTGTCTTATTAATTGTCTGTGCGGAATAGTGTGCATAATTTAGAACTATAATACAATCTCGTTAACCTGAGGTGAACAGCGGTGAGCTACAGGTCGAAGTTGTACCGCGTCAGAGCTGGACATAGACAACGAGGAGGACTTGATTAACCACGCTAGGAATAAACCAAGCCAGAAAACAAAACATAAAAATAACCTTAGACAGAAAAACCGCAACCAAACGCATCAAGAACGTGCTAGCACATACACACAGGCGCCGAAAACCACACCTGTAACATGCAATACAAGACCAAATCCGAGAAAGCTGGCTGACCTATTTACGCATGTAATGGCAATCTCAAACAGGACATGACTTACTTCGTCAAGGACATATTTTTTTGGATGGACACGGCTGAAGACCGAGAAAGACTGCTGGCGAGATTTACAAGAAACTGAAACGGATAGCAGTGAAATCCTCAGACGAAGACTTTGGAAACAACAAAGAGTTGATGCATTGGTGAAGCTGGACCTAAACCTGAACCAATGGAGCCGTCTTAAAAAGATGCTCTTCCATAGATAAAAATCATTCGTCTCTCCACTATTCCATTGCTTACTCAAGGATGCATATCCGGTACGGCTCGTAACTCCTTTCCTATCCTGAGGGCACGTCTTCCTTTCCATTACCGCTCCCCCCGGTCTACTCCTTGATATGCCATGGGCTTTGTAGTCCCATTAAAACACGAGACTTCATGGGCTAGTGCAAATCTTGGGGTTCATTCGATTTATCGAGTCTGGTTAAACCACGCTGGGATCGGTGCCTTTCATTCATTCATTCATTCATACAGGGATTTTTGTCATCGACCCGTATTATTTGACCGCGAGTGTACATAATTTAATAAAGATTATTGGCGTAGTAACCGCAACCGGAAGGTCAGGTGCGTAGTACTCGCAACCGGAAGGTCAGGTGCGTAGTACTCGCAACCGGAAGGTCAAGTGCGTAGTACTCGCAACCGGGGCGTGCGTGTACATGTATGATAGTAAACGAGGCACATCAAGGACTATGTAAGGTTCGTAGCAGGTGGCATTCTGTAGTTTCTGCCTGCCCTATGGGAACATCGCGTGAGCGTTTGTATGTATGAATGTATGTATAAAGATTAATTATGTAAGTCAGAAGTTAAGTCATTAAACTAAATAAATCGTAAAATAAAACTGCCAAGCTAATAATTAGCACTTAATATAATTAATGGCCTATTTATTACTTAAATGAAGATATATACAAAAAATAGCCTAGAAATACTGCTTTTATAGTTGCAGATTTCAATCCCTAAGGCCCGTATTACAGAACGTCACTCAAAACTCAAGCATTACTTAAAACTCGTTTAAAGCCCTTTGATTGGTTGAAACTAGTTTTAAGTAATGCTTAAGTGTTGAGTGAGGTTCTGTAATACGGGCCTAAGACGCGTAGAATAGTACGATCACTTTTTATTATGCAATGTTATTTTACAATTTGCAACTGACTGTACGATCATTAATTATATCCCAAGGTTCTGAACCGAGAAAAGGTCTTTGGCATCTAAAGATGCTTAAACCTA
The DNA here is from genome assembly GCA_963853775.1 of Xanthia togata. NCBI lineage: Eukaryota > Metazoa > Arthropoda > Insecta > Lepidoptera > Noctuidae > Xanthia > Xanthia togata. The sequence continues at coordinate 1,418,459 of OY970811.1, read as the reverse complement.
TTTAGGTAGCTTATTAAATAAACCTATTTTTCATTCTATCTTAGGTATATGCTTTCTTCTTGTTCAATGCGCCAAGAACCCGAGTCTTGCTTACTATTCAGTGCAGGTTTTAAATTCTTAATTGGTTTTAATATTTAAGTACATATAGAAAACAAATAAAAATAACAAACATTGTGATGACAGCCTATAAATATTTATTTACTGGCTTTGTCAGTGTCATTCAAGATTACCTTGGAAAATTGTAATGATGAAATTGAAGAAATCGTAGAATTTGTCCGATGATCACGATTTAATAATTTAAAAAAATCGACTCACCTGTCCGACATAAATCCAAATATAGTGCTGCCAATCAAGATGCCGACTTGAAGCATCATTTGATTCAAGCTGGCGAGCCACCGCCGCTCACAAATGAGGTCCCATTCCGAAACGATTGTGTTCTCAAACGGGCTTGTATCATACTCATATCCTATACAGTCTTCGTAACACGTAGAGTTCCTAATCTCCTCAGTAGAATTACCCAGATCCATACACCGAAAAGTTAAGTTGGGTGTCAGGAATAAAATTGCCATTTGAACCCATCCCGAGCTCAATTTCACTAAGGACACTGTACCGAAAATTAAGAACTGCCATTTTCCAAAATCCCCGAGTAGTTTCACGAAACTGTCCTCTTTTTTCGCACTGTTTGTCACTTGATTCGCTAATTTGATCACCATTTTAGAAAATTATACTAAGATTTTTCATGAGCACTTTAATTTCTGTCTTCGATTGTTTTTTTATAGTCCGGTCGAGACGTGTGTTCTCCGTCGATGCCTGCTCCGTATTACCTGTCGGTAAGCAATCTTTTAGATTAGACACAGATGGATACGTTTCGAGGTTATCATTAGTACTGGTGTTTCTAGGATTACTTGGTTTATGGGTTGACGATGCATTGTTTAGGGTGTTAAGATGATAAACATGGTTAGTAAGTAAGTAAGAGTTTATAATTATTTGCTCTGTGAGGTGCTTAATTTGTTTAAGAATATTTATATTTTGTTGCAAGGGAGAAAACTGATTTGTTTAGTTAGCTGATTGTTCTTGTGACTAGTTTAAAACTGATTCTTTTTCCTAAAGATTTATTGCTCAGACTTAAATAATTTTTGTGTGCACCTGAAATGCAGTGTGGTGTGTGAATACCGGTTTATTATTTTTTTATAGGTAGGTATTTATAGAGAAAATATAACCGTAATTATACTCTTGGTAGACAAATTAGATGATCCACCTAATGATTGATGGTCAGTCAATCAGCTGGTTATCTAAACTACCTATCTAATCTAAACTAATAATATAAAGAGAAAAGATTTAGTTGGTAAAACAGTATGCATTTCGGTCATTAAGTGCCTACGAGATAATGAACAATATGATAATCGTATAATATTATCGTTCATTGTCTGATAAGTTACCAGACGGCTTCTATAGAGAGAGCGTAAATACCCATTCATTCGTTGATTCGTTTAAACACGTAGTGACAGGGAAGTACACGACCAACCACTGCATGTGCCGAGAAGACACAAGAAAAGATAGTAATACATAAGTAGGTTTATTTCTATGCAAACTAAATTCGTGAATTCTAAGTTTGTTGATGCCTGATAAAGAGAATTTGAAATAAAAAGATAAAATTGACATTGTTACTGTTAGTCTATGTGCTAAAAATGTCCTTTATCCTTGACTTGTAAATAAAAATGGCTATATCTAAACAGCAGCTCTTGCCATTATGTATTCAAATACAGGTATGTCTAGTTTGTATAAAATTGCTTCGTAGGATAACTACCTACTTCATTAGGAAAACTGTCGTACATTCCGGTTTTCATTTTATGTGCTACTAGGGTATATATATTATACCTACGCTTAAAACTTCGAAGATTGAAATGCCGAGTGATTAAAATTTCGAATGATTCAAAATATCGAATGACATTATGCCTAAGTTCAAAATATCAAAATTTAATACATCTAAGTTCATAATATCTACGTTAAAAATACCTACTAGATAAAATACCGAAAAAAAAAAACTGTAAAGTAACTGATTACCATCTAGCAAAGTAGCATGCAGCAATCATGCAACATGCAAGCAAGCATGGTTTCTGTCACGGCTCCGGCGCTGCAGGGCTCCGGCAGTCCCACGCGAGCTTAACGTCGCAGATGGTCTAAACGCTCACCACCGCAGCTTCGGCTTGTTGGCCGGCGAACCGGCCAGCCTCAGCTGCGGCGGCGGGTGTTAAAACCACCTGCTCCTCAGCTCGAGGGCTGCCTCGCCCCTCCGCGCCTACGCGATTCTAAATTACACTCTAAGGGTAGGGCAGACAAGACTACGTGGAGTCGGTTTTGCAGCGATACGTTTCTGTCACTAACTTTGGTAGCACAACACATTGACTTTCAAGAAAATATTTTAATTTAAAGACCTAAATAATACGGTTCCCTATCCATTTGCATAAAATTTTAAGACCTAATTTAACTTAGCATAATTTTGTTTGGCATAATTATATTTTCGTATAATATAATTACGCATAACAGCTTACGCATAATTTTTTTAAGCATAATTTCTCTAACCATAATAATGATTAAGCATAATATTCTAAAGCATAAATTTACTAAGCATAAAGTTCTAAAGCATAACTTTTTTAAGCATAATATCCTAAAGCATAAATTTATTTACGCATAATGATATTAAAACATATTTTTATTGAACAATTTTGTGGGTTTTTTTTTCGCTGTAGGAAGCATGAAGCAAGCAAGCATACAGCATGCAAGCAAGCATACAGCATGCAAGCAAGCAAGCATACAGCATGCAAGCAAGCAAGCATACAGCATGCAAGCAAGCATACAGCATGCAGGCAAGCATGCAAACAAGCATGCAAGCAAGCATGCAGCAAACAAGCAAGCATGCAGCATGCAAGCAAGCATGCAGCATGCAAGCAAGCATGCAGCATGCAAGCAAGCATGCAGCATGCTGCATTCAAGCGAGCATGCAACATGCAGCAGGCAGGGTTTCTGTCACGGCTCCGGCGCTGCGGGCCTCCGGCGGCCCCACGCGTGCTAATCGTCGCAGACGGCTTTCGCTCACCACCGGAGGTTCGGCTTGTTGGCCGGCTTCGCCGGCCAGCCTCAGCCGCGGCGGCTCGCTCGCAGCCGCCTGCTCCTCAGCCCGCGGGCCGCCTCGCCCCTACGCGCCTACGCGATTTTAAATTACACTCTAGGGGTAGGACAAACAAGACTACGTGGAGTCGGTTTTGCAGCAATTCGGTTCTGTCACTAACTTTTGTTGCACAGCATATTAAATTTTTAACCAACAATATTATTTAATTGTTACAGAAACTATAGCAAATTGGTTTGATCAGATTTATGTATGGGACACTACAAGTTCACCACCACTATTTCCACCCAAAGTCTGGAGTACGTATCTACTAGAAAAGGAAAATATATATATTATTATTATGCTAATAGTCATTAGGCCTACTAACGTTATGCTAGTAGTCATTAGGCCTACTAACGTTATGCGAATCAAATTTATGCCAAAGCTAATTAGTCTTTAAGATGATTATGCCAACATAAAATGTATGCCTAAAAAAATTATGCCGAAGTATTATTATGCCAAAATAAATTGTGCCAAAATCGTTATGCCGAAGTATATTAGGACAAAGAACATTATGCGAAAAGAAGGGATCCCAAATAATACCTTCACGATTGACCTATGCTTGTACACTGGACACTGATTTTCATGGATAAAATAGGTCGAAATTGTTCCAAAACCGAATTGGGGCACCCCGAATTTACGTAGTCTCTTGGCTGTTACCCCTAGAGTGTATATAAAAATCCGGAGGCGCGAAGGGAGGGCAACCCCCGCCCGCTGTAACGGAGGTGAACATGGGTGCCTATCCTTTGTTACGCAAGGGCGAAGGGGTTGCACTTCCCGTAGCGCCGGAGACGTTGCAGAAGCAACCTTTTTCCACTCATACTACTTAAATCAAAATTTGTTCGATATTTTAACTTGTACGTATTTTTAGGGTGAATGGTTGAAAATTAACCCATTTTTACACGTAGGTATGTTAATTTTCGATGTTCAAATAATATATGTACCCATCGATATTTAGGACGTTCGATAGTTTGTACTTCAATATTTAGGAATTTGATAATCTGTATTTCGATATTTGGATCTTTCGATGTAACTTTTGTAGATATTTAGATTTTAGATATATTAGACGTACGATATTTAACCATTCGATAGTCTAAACTTTCGTTATTTTAATTTTCGGTTTATATGGCCGTTCGATATTTCCATTTTCGATGTTTTGAACATCGATATTTTAACAGTAGGTATTTTAATCTTCGATATTCAAATACGTACCCGTGCTACTAGCGACCCGCTGCTACGCTCGGTTCTTACGACTTGATGAAACATCGCGAGTCCAATACGCGTTAAATAAATAAATTAACTCACAATACAGGAGAAATTCCTAGTGTGGAGCAACGTTTAAAAAAAAAACTTTAGATAATGGAATAAACCGCATCAAAATCCATTAGGTAGTTTACAACGCGGTCACACACATACAGACACGAAATATGTATACCTAGATATCTTTGGTATACTTAGATATACATGCCTAGCCAAGTTAACCTTTAATTTGTCCTATCTGATGTTGAGCAATGTTTTAAATTCTGAGCGGTAGGTACCTACTGCAAGAAAATATGCTGACACAGAGCCTAATGGATAATCTAAGGTCGAGATTAGCACGTTCTTTGGCTAAGGGTTACTCCTGTCACTGTCACACATCTGTCAAACAAAAGTGCAAGATAGAGACAGGAACATGTCAAGCGCGCGTAAACGTCTGCGATTGGCTGTTGATAAATCATTCAACGGATCATAACAGCTTACGCACGCTTGCTCGCAACGACCTGTAGTACAACTGAAATCAATATTCTGTCCAAAATTAGAATTGAAATTGGTCAATACGTGACAAAATCATGTATTTGTAAAGCTTGTCAATATTGCCCACAATTTAACGCACCGTAGTCGTTAATATTGCGTGACCTCTACTCACGCGGATTCCTGCATGAGTGGAGCTCACGCAATATTATTTTATAGCAGAAAATTGTGCAAAACTAGTAGATGCAATAAACGCAAGTTTTAGCAATCGTAACTTAGATTTTAATGCAACTAAATCGATCTTTTTACACCTGCAGTCTATGTCGACTACCTACATGCAAAGGGCTTACAGGCAGCGCCTTACGTGTCCAGTACTACAGCAACGCATACAGGGCGCTGTTGGGGTTGCCACGACACTAGTGCATCAGGGATGTTCGCAGAGGCACGTATAGACGATTTTTACGCAATCATACGATAGCGGGTCGCCTCCCTGATGGTCTGCGCCATATATTTCTATGGTCTGCGCCCACAGCCTCTTGGTCACTGTGGTCGTTAGGGCAGAAGGTCTAACATTCGGGCACTGAACCAGCACCCTAACTGCGTAGGTAACACACGATCACCTCTGCCTAACCCTTCCGGGAATACACCATGATGCTATCTTATGTGTGTGTGTGTGTGGGGGTTTGTGAAATAAAGGTGCCGTCGATGCCAAGTGGTACCCATTTGGTTCCGGTGTAGATACATGTTTTGTGACTTGTGCAGACACGTCCGTTTTAGTTTCATTCTGATGTGTGTCAGATCTGCCTTTTTTTGTGCTAAAAACCTGCCAAAATCAGTGCATGCACGACACATTTGTTGCAAGATTAGCGAAATGCACGTTTTTGCATTGTTTAGTTCACGATAAGGAAGTGTTCAGAAATAAAATTGTGCAAGGGGATGCATCAGACGTCCCCACATCTTTTATTATAAGTGCTGACAAGGCAGTAGGACCAACGTCATCTTACTAAAAGTCTGTTGACCCTGCTTACAATTGACTTATATTTGTTTACAACCTAGATAAGGTCCTATGCAGTTCGGTAATATTCGTGTTTCTGAATTCGTACGAACGTCGCGCCACAGAGGCAGTAGGGCATCCAAGGTATTTTACTGTCGCACTTTGTCATAGTCCACAACTTCACCTATCATTGCGCGTTGTATGAAGTTTTCTCTTTGTCTTGTTAACTATTCCGGTCGCAGATCGTCATTTGTCACTCAAAAGTTCACGAAAGTTTTTTGGAATTGAAAAACTATAATTTTCTAATACAAAATATGCAAGTACTCCCATGGTTATAACAGTTCTATATTAGATCTGATCATTGCGCGTCCGTATTTCAGATGATGGACGATGATTCCCGGAGCGCATTCTTTTATTGGGAAATCTGTAAACTAAAACTATGTTATTGCAAACTGTATAATATTCTTATAAGGCGTACGAGGACATACATTTTAAGGTGGTATGTGCCTTTAAAATCCGGTACGTTGTGTATATGACCATTTAGGACCAGCGTGGGCTTCAATGACCTTTATGCAAGCTGGCGAAATTACAGAAACATAAGTCAAATTCCGTAAGAAGCGTAATTGTGATGTCATTGAATCCAAAACCAATCAAAGTAACCTAGAACTAACGCGTATGGTAATGTCGAATTTGCTAATATTTTTGTTCCAATTTGGCAACATTATTCGTTCCTTGTTAATGAAGGCTTTTAAAACTAGTCTTTTTTAGTAGTTTCTTAATTTAATAGTTCGCCAATTGCCACACGAAATCCCGCGTCAGCATAGCAGCTGTTCACAGCCATTTGATACGCTTCCGTGCCGAATCGAATATATATCTACGAGTATGTTATCAACGCACGGAGACCTCTTAACGCTGTTCACAAATTCAATACCTGTTTTTTTTTTTTAGTTTAGACCTCATTAAAATACACGAACTGTATTCTCTCGACAGCAATTTGCTAGAAAATCAGGGAAACGACAACGTGTCATTTTTTTTATTCGGAAGCCTGTGCAGCTGTGGCACGGTTGGGAATTTTAATAGCAGCCGTGCGGGAATCGACTTTGCAACCATATCCCAAGTCAATCTTATAAAAAATAAAATGCTCGACCTTAACAAAACCTCTCTAAAGCATCAACATTCTCTAAATCACTGTAACTATTATATTACATCTATTACATTAAAATAATAGTTATTTATTGTTAAATCGGCAGGCTAATCCCTCTGCAAGGTTCAAGACCATTCACTCCATAATGTTTCTATTAATCTTTTAAGTTATATTAACTTACCTAAGTGCTGTAGCTTAACATTAGATACAAAAGAAGACCATCCTTCACCTACTGAAGTACCGTACCTACCAAAAAAGGTGAAAGGTCATAGGCTTATGTATGACCTTCATGGACCATTGTGCACTTGTGGAGAGAGTACTAACACCTTGACCTTGACTTTGGTGGATGTCAATTATCTTGCTGATTTAACTCATAGTATTTTTGGGTGAGTAGGTACTCGTATAGTGAGTAAGGTAGGTCAGTGATGTCGCCCTGCAGTGTCCGTAAATAATAGAATAATAGGTGACTATAGGTATATATAAGTACTTACGTGTTGGAGTTGAGATTTTAGACCACGTAGGCAATTAAACCAGTAACTTAAATGGGATGTTTCCTGGTGATAGCAGCATTTTTTAGGTTTCCGTGGGTACCCTCGGTACGCTATTAAATATTCCTCCGCTATCCGTTCGTCCGTCTGTCTGTCAACGGGCTGTATCTCATGAACCGTAATAGGTGGACTGTTGAAAGTTTCACAGTAGATATTTAACACTAAATATTTTTAGGTTTATCAAAATATAATAAAGTTAAAATTATAAAGGGTCATACAAGAAACATTTTTTTTTACTAAATATTTTACGGTGGTACGGAACTCTTCGCGTGCCAGTCCGACTCACACTTGGCCGGTTTTTTTTTAAGATCCAGAATCGATATTTTTTGTTGCAAAACTCGTATAGTTGTAACCGAATCAGTGCTTAGACCTATCACGTGCGGCCTTGATATTATGACCATCCTCAGTGAACTCGAAAATGATAATATCGAGTACTTAACATCACTAACATCGCGCCTGTATTTCTCGAAGGGTTAGAGGTGTACCTTAGTACACTCACATTTCGCCAGTAATGTTTGAGTCCTATGTACATATAGGGAGTGAGCCTTATTGCCATCAACCGGGCACTAATCCAGACTTCGGGCTACTACTGTAATTTTATTGAACTGTAATTTTTATTTTTATTGAGAAAACGATGTTAAATTTTATTGGATTTGGTTCATTCTGATTTATTGATATATCTATATATTTAATGGATATTATTATTTTTAATTAATTCTATCAAATTTATCTTTTGTTAATTATTTTATTGTTAATATTTTTAATTTTAAGCTGTTGGCCATATTGTTTCATTTACATGTCGACATTTTGATGAAATGTGACCTTATTATTTTTAAATTATTGTTTGAATCGATGAAATCCAAATATAATTTATTTTAGTGTATCTATTGTAATTGTGTAATTTTTCAGATACAAATTACTTGTTTATGAATGACTATGGCTATGACTGAGAAAATCGAGATGGAAAAACCCAATAACACTGCCAGACCCGGGAATCGAACCATAACCTCATGCTTAGCAGTAGCGCTTGCGACCACTAGACCAAAGATACCTTCTCGAGTAAATAAGTATACCGAGTAAATATTCATGAACTCGTCTCCACAGTAAGCACTGTTAACCTCGTAGTCAACCATGTGTCAATTTCGCACTGTTTCCTTATCTGACCAAGGCCAGACAGAAGATAAATTGGAGTAGGCATCTAGTAATCTAAAGTCAAACACTAGTTGTTCCGAATTGGCATTATAAATAATGTGACGAAACGGAAGTATAACGTAAATAAATAACATGGTAGAATGTTTCATTCGTTATTTTATTTACAGTTAACTTTTGCCCGCGGGTTTACCTGCGCGCGCGCGGACATCGGAAAGTAACCCATTCGATTCGTATTTGTTTTTGATCCGGTTTGGCCATCCTAGTAATTGTATGGACGTTTGCCCACTTAACCGTATCGGGTTCGTGTTTGATTCGTAAATTCCCACTTCGAATCATTTTTTGACGGATCAAAACCGAATAGGATATCAAACAAAACGAATCAAATACGGATAAGAATCGAGTACGAACCGGATACGGTTGAGTGGGCAAACGTCCTTAGTCTATGTGTTAGTCCAGGTTTTAAATTGAATCGCATTATGAATCGCAGACAGGTTTTGTTTTAGACTAAGTTCTCATACATTTATTTTTAATTTTTATTTGTTATGATTATTATGAGTGACATTAATGTAATATCTTGCTTGATTAAAATTCACATGCCATACTAAGGCTAAATAGAATATAAGACCAAATAATGTAACAATGGAACCACCGATTGTATTTACTCTATTTAAATGTGAATAAATAAATATGAATTTGAATTTTGAATTATTTTTATTTTCCAAACATTCAAATCTGTTCAGCCTCATCCAAGCGTACACAATTACATATTTATAATATTAGTAGGACTAGCAACCTGTGCCTGCTCCGCACGGTTCCCGACTTGATACAATATCGAGATTTCTATATCAAATGTTTTTCAATATTCATGTAAGTATTTAACAGATAACCTTCCGGAATCTGTCAAGAAATCGAATGATTACCTGGAGCGGTTTCTCACCAACCCATTATAATAGGCATTAATTACACTATGTTATTATAAAATAGTAATATTAAACTGAGTGAAGTATGAATAAAACTTTGTTCGTGTCTAGAGATAAGTGTTTAATTTATCAAGTCTGTTAAACGATTGTGCGTCGATAATATTATTTCCGTAGGATTTTCTATTTTCTTTTGTTTTAACCATAATAATATCTAATGATTTGACTGAATGTGTCCCACCACCGACGGGGAGGCAAATTTGTCGAGCGAGAAAATCGTTGCTAGCTAGTGATAGCTACGATTTTCTCGCTCGACAAATGCACGAAAGATTCTAGGTCCCGCGTGAGTAGAAAAGAGGTATACATAATATTAATAGTTGCTCTGTAAATGTTCACACCGTGGGCTGCCCGCCGCCCCCGTCTCGGCGACAAGAGCTATCAAAGAGAATACCTACTCGCTCAGCGACACGCGCTTGGCGGGCAGAACACTCCGAGAGACTCAGGCTTGGTACAGTTGGTACATTCGCATACCAGCGAGTTGAGCGAGTACCCTCGTCGCTGCTCGTTGCTCACCAACTCGTTTTTAGTTGCTAGGTCTACTCGCTTGTTGGAAATCGCCGGCGGTAAAACAGGTGCCGAAGAATTAATTCAAGGACAATTGTATAATCTACACGTGTTACCAATTATTATGGTCTAGCTACTTATTATAATTAGCCAGCAAGAGTTTTTTCGCTGAATACCTAATAACTGCAGTTTCTACTTAAGGCGAAGTCGACAGGTCGTAGGGTCCGCGAAATTAAATTTTTCTTACGTTTTTTTGCAATTTTTAGGTCAGTGTCAGGTTATATGCTTTGGTTGTATGTTGATAAAATAATATGATTTGCGACCGTAACGAACATGTATTTACAAACATTATGACAGGAACCAAAATTATATTGTGAAACTAAGTGTGAAACTTACGAGTAACATCTTTTGTGTTGGTACACACAATGCCGCTGATAAATAGTTCGTTCATTACAAATTATTCAAATCTTCCTAGGAATTTACAAGGTTATTGTTATGTTAGTAACTATTATTTTCGTGTTGTTAAGGTGCTTATTATTATGTTAAATACCTACTCCATACATTAGCGACTCCGTTAGGAAATAAAACCATGAAGTTTTAATAGAATCTGTTCCATGTGTCATGTTGCGCCTCTCTGCGGGAGCCTTTACTTATGTATGTACAAAACAATAGTTCCTATTTGCGAAAAAGAGATTGTTCGGAAATATAATTTATCTATGGAACAATATAAGTATTTGATGAACCAAGCCAATACCAAGACGAATCATTGTCGTGTGTAGTTTTTTTTTTTTATAAGACAATTTTAAATTAACTTTGATGCGTTACAAAGTTGTGAAGAATGAAGAAAAAGATTTCATTTTGTGTTCAAATTGAAATAACAATGTGTTAACACAACAACCCGTCGAAGTCATTTACACTAACTTATAACAAAGACAGTTACATGGTTTCATCATATTTTAATATTTACGGGATGTATTTAATAGCACTTCAAATTTGATGAAAACAGCTATAAGATTGTATATCAGCACTTTAAAATAATAATACATCTCTATTTTAATATTATCTCTTTAATAATCATGAACAAATTTACAAAATAAATATACACTATAAAGTAATGATTTCATAAACGACATTATTAACATACCTACAAAAATAATGGTTAACTGTGTCGAAAACCAACTCCGAAACCGAAAAGTATTTTTATCTATTACTAGCTGGCCGCCCCGGCTTCACACGGGTAGCATTAAGTACTTATCTACGGCGCATCTACCTACCCTACCTACCCTACCCTACCTACTCTACCTACCATTATACCTACCCTACCTAAAACCTTCTCCAGACAATAAACAACACAACAAAAAAAGAATTTGCGAAATCGGTCTAGCCGTTCTTGAGTTATAAATAGTGTAACTAACACGACTTTCTTTTATATTGTATAGATATTCACGGTTCTAACTTACTACAAACGCCAATGAAGCATCGGTCAAAAAATTCGCCATGACGTCTGTACTCCTCGAATATCATGAAGCATGAAACCCATGTTGGTAACCATGTAATTGAAACAGCTCTGCCGATCGCCAACCAAGGTCACCTCTGTCGGGGACGCGGTTGGCGACCATGTAGCAGGCGCTTAAATAACACCAGCTAATTAGGGCCTGCGTAGACTGGCGGACGGGTCGGCAGAGGATTTTAAATTTATCAATTCAATTTAAACCTTATCTAATAGAAATAAGGTATTGAGCTTGGATCATCGCAGCGCAGTTTTCCGTCGATTACCGAGCATTGATATAGTGTGTCCGGACTAGCGATATTCTAAATACTTAAATATAAACAATTTTAAAATATAATTACACTAAGCTTGGGTCCAACACACTTCTCCGCTATGTGGCAGCCATTCAATTTTTTTTTGTTGAAATTTTCTCTATGGGAGTACAAAAAAAATCATATCTCACTGAGATAAAAATAGGCTTATTCGAAGTGCAATAATATTTTCTACCGTCTGCATTCAAAGCAAAGTGTTCACAATTCCATAAATTTTGAAAAGAAATGTGAAAGTCGAATAAAATAACGAAAAATTATGCAATTCAACCAGTAATTGTTAATTACTACAAAAACACCCCAGATAACCTTTTTTTTATTTTTTTTACTGGACGACAGATTTTGAGCTAAGCTACAATACAACATAAAATTCACAACTGCATGTCTAATACTTTAAGAGTTATTGTTATTTGACCATAGCGTATGCGCAAGCACAATAGTTATTTGTGCAACAAGAGAGCAATGTTGTTTTTTGCTGCGAGTGTTGATTTTGAATCCCGAGTAAGCGAAGGATTCTATAATTGAATCACGAGCGTAGCGAGTGATTCAAGGTTAGAATCCTGAGCGCTGCGAGGGATTCAAAGACACGAGATGCAAATAACTTTGCTCTCGTGTAACACATACAACTTTTCACCTCAGCAGCGAGAACATACAACATGTAAAAAATAACCTTGTCCGATCCGTGAGGGTGTTGTTAGCTATCGTACTGTGAGCATATTTATGTGGAAATTTTCAGGAAAAAGGAATCCCCACATTTTTTTTCAATTGTGAATTTTACCGAATTTTACGTTTGGTGCGGGCGGCGGCCGTCGTAGTATGAGTTTTGCAATTTTTTTATGGATTTGGGGTAATTTTGGAACAAAACATGTGAATTTAAAATACCAATAACTTTTTTAATGAAAAAATTACTCTTTTTTAATGTTACTACAGTAGGTACCATATGCTCTTTTTGGATCGGACAAGGTTTTTTGTTACATAATCTTCATCACCTCGTATTTTGCAGCCACCATCTTGGATTTATATTTTGACCTCACTATCGGCTTTAGTACCCTCTAAAACTAAACGACACCCATGACGAAAATGTGAAAATTTTCGCAGCTGCCATCTTGGATTTTTATTTTAACTTCACTATCGGCTTAAAGCAACCCTGAAAACCATAGAAACGATACCCATGAAGAAAAATTGGAAAATTTTCGCAGCCGCCATCTTGGATTTACATTTTGACTTCACTATTGCCTTTAGCAACCTTGAAAACCATAGAAACGATACCCATGAAGAAAAATTTAAAAAAAATTGCAACCGCCATCTTGGATTTACATTTTCACCTCACGATCGGCTTTAGCACCCTTGAAAACTATGAAAAATGTGAAAATTTTCGCATCCGCCATCTTGGATTTGCATTTTGACCAAATTCACACTTACTATCTCACTCCATCTTTCTTTCTCTTTGAATTAGAAGAAGACAGTCGCAAGCGCCTTTTCCCGTGACGATTTCTGCCAGTGCACTCTTACCCCAAGCCGCCTAAAGAAATTCGTTAAAAAAAAAAAAAACAGAATTTAAATAAAACCTTATCAGATGATTTGCAATTTTAAGGTTATATGTGAATCCGAACGTTTTATTGTTTGTTTCATTTTTGGGCCTACTAGATATGGAACTTTGAAATCGAACTTCGAATCGACTTGTTTCTATCTCTCGCTTTTTTCGTATCGAAGTGAAAGTGACAAAACTAATTGAAGTTCAAATCTTTAGAATTTTGTGAGTAGACCCAACACTGTTCACGGCATTTAAAAAAAATAATTAAAAAGTTACTTTGTCTCACGCTCGCAGCAAAATCGAATTTTGCTCACTGTTTTTTGACAGCAAAACCTGCTTGTTTGAGGTGCTGAGGTGAAAAATGCCTTTGTTAACCGCTAGAGTAACATTTATGGCATTCACTGCATTCCATCCGAGAACAGGCCAGAAATAGTGTTCTTTACCATCGTGAGTACGGGAGTCACATAGGGCGTAAAGATTAGATAGGGTTGGCGATTTCAGACTTCTATACATATTTTTAATGAAAAATTTCGTAGGAGGCTTTTATCCACAGTGGCATGTCTCATCATAACTGAAACTATTCTAAACTACATAAATACAAATACAATATACATCAGGTATTCAGGTAAGAACTTTCACCTACATATACAAGTAATTGGTTATAATGTTGTATCAGTTCTGCTGCGTTAAACTTGTTTCTTATCCGTTCCTTCCAGGGCAAGATGATACTGCAGACATGCACGGTTTGACTCGGCAGTCTATTGTAGCCGTAATGTAGCCAGGGAAATTTTAGAAAGATAATCTTGATACATTAATTTGCCAATTAAGTACTTTCAATGAATAGCTTTGTGTTAGGGAAGATTTTGAAGCTATAGCGTGGTTTAATGATGTTGTGGGTGTGATAATATGCACCCACATTAGAGTGCCCAAAGTAAATGGACGTAGTGGTCAGTTTTACATAAACCGAAAAGGGTTCCTTGAATGTTCAGCTACCTACTTCGTTATTTTTTGCCAATATATAATATTGATATACATAGTTTCATATTTACTATTTCGATACATACTCGTAGGTAAGTAACAATACAAGTATAATTTTGACCCGTTAATTTCATTTAAAAAAAAAACGAGATATAGTTGCACGTTGGAGGGACAGTAGGAACTCAAGACTCATCGGTCATGACTCACGTATAAACTCAAACTCAACTCAAACTCAAAGCAATTCAATTCAAGATATTTTATTTCACATAAACCTACAAGGGCACTTATGAAACGTCAGAAGCTAGGTGCACGGTTCCAATTGGTCGTTTCCTATGGAGAAGAGCCGGCAAGAAACCCCACCGTTACTCTTTTAAAAGTAAGTGAGTTTAAGTGAATTTTTCAAGAAAGTTACTATGATTTCAAATTACAGTGTTAATAGGTATTTTGCAATGGTATAATAGAAAGGAGATTGATTTTATACAATATAAAGATGGTCTTACAATCTTCAGCAGCTCCAACAGTATTTTCAAATGTTAATCAATTAGTTGTGGTTGTGGACCTTGTGGAGCAGGACCAGCAATGAGCCAAGCATTTTTATCAGCGATGTAGGTAATACCCCAACTTGTAATATGCCTCCCCCAACATATATAGATATTAATGAAAGCTTATTAAATTAGTTTTTTTTAGAAGTTTCTCATTGGTCGCTCTGTTGCCAAATCGTGCATGACATAACGGATGAATTATTATACCTACCTAAAATATACCTGTTCCCTAATTGCGTAATGCACGATCAATCAGAATCTAAATCGTTATGAAACAGATTGCTAATCCATTGCTTTATAAAATCGAAATTAAAATCTGCTCAACAACGTAAATACCGCAATGAATGTTGTTGAACTGTCAAAATGTAACAGATTAGTCGTAATCGTTTACGAAAATGTGTTGCGTAATTAGATAGCTGGTTTATTTATTTAAAAAAAAATATTCTCGACCTATTCTTAATTTATTACTGGTAGTATAGATGCGGTATAACACATTTTTATTTGTAAGGCTGTATTATAAGTTCAGCACGCTAACTGCAGAACATAAAGTGTGTTCACCCTAATGGCGTAATACACGATCAATCACACTGAATGATTTTGAAGGATATTTCTAATCTTCATATGTTCGAAAAAATTGTCTGCTCAACAACGTAAATAGCGCAATGAATGTTGTTGAACTTTTAAAATGAAAGTCATATGCAATTACCCCGCAGGTTTCATTACATCACATTGGTATTACATTGGTTACGTACAAAATCAGAAGGTATTAGCTGGCCTCATTCTATTGACACTCAGTACTACGCTAGCCGCAGTGGCCCAGTGGTAAAGGCCGCAACCAACGAGTTGTAAGTCGTAGTTTCGAACCCAGTCAAACGCTTTACATTTTAAAAATTATTTCATCTAAACTGCTCTCTAAACGGTGTAGGAAAACATCGTGAGGGTTTCCTCACAATATTTCCTTCCACCGGCATGTGATATCTACCAACCCGCACTGGCGTGGTGGATAACGTCCCACACCGGTCCCACTTCCTCTCTCAACGAGGAGGCCTGTGTCCCCAGTAGTGGGAACATTATAGCCTGATGATGCTACTACGTTAGGCCAGCCCAAGGTCAAAGTGCAGCCTACTGTACTTACTCACGAGTATATTCTTATATATCTACTTATTGAGACATGTTTTTATAACTAGTTTTTATGCAAATAAACATTTGTACATGTTATAAGCATGCAAGTGTTTTATAAATAATCATTTGAAGATCATTAAGTTTTACAGGATCATTTAAATACTTCCCATATTTTATAATGTAACTTTTTACCAAAACACAATTCAAAACAGCTAATCTTCATAATCGGTCGACGTCGAGCAAAAAGTAGTGGAGTATAAAAACTACGAACGATCCATGATGTTGAGTGGCAATGTAAAGGTCGCGTTCAAATCACCTGCGCGTGCGATTAGCGCTGGGTTTTTCCAAAGGCTTATTGGCATTCATTTTGTAGCCTCTTATAATCCATTTTTAGGATCCAATAAAAAACTAAATTAATGCTCCGACTGGCGTGGCCACCTACCGGGCCTTTATAATATTTTTCACCTCAGCACCTCAAACAAGCAGGTTTTGCTGTCTAAAGACAATGAGCAAAATTCGATTTTGCTGCGAGCGTGAGACAAATTAACTTTTTAATTATTTTTGCACTGGCAGAAATCGTCACGCGAAAAGGCGCTTGCGACTGTCTTCTTCTAATTCAAAGATAAAGAAAGACGGAGAGAGATAGAAAGTATGAATTTGGTCAAAATGAAAATCCAAGATGGCGGTTGCGAAAAGTTTCACATTTTTCGTCATGAGTGTCGTTTTCATAGTTTTCAAGGGTGCTAAAGCCGATCGTGAGGTCAAAATGTAAATCCAAGATGGTGGCTGCGAAATATTTGTTTCTGTTTTAAATCATATGTGAGAAGGAAATTCGTTTCTGACGGGGTTCCCCCGACCCCATACGTTTTTTTATTCGAAATAATGTTTTTTTTTATATTAGTCAAATAAAGTGAATATTGAAGAAGAATTCGATCTTTATCAAGTTGTATTTTTTACCTTTGTAGCGGTTATACCGCCACATACGAACTATGCATCAAAGACATGACGTCACACAAATCCTGCATCGCGCAATTAGAATTTACCGCGCGAACGACATATATAAGACTATCCGACATCAACAGTCGGGCAATCGGCCCGCTAGACACAACACCCGTCTGGTCGGAGGATCCTCCCTTTTCTATGGTGGATGAGTGAACTTTACACCCTGTTCCTCATGCTCCTAAACCTTTAGGTATATAAAATACGTAAAAACCCTGTCTGATCCAAAAGGCAGGCATTACTGCAGTAATATTACCAAAATGTAGTTTTTTTTTTTATTATTATTGAAAATAAAAAAGATATTGTTATTTCAAATTCACATTTCTAGTTCCAAAATTACCCCAAATCCATTAAAAATTAGCAAATGTTCAACAGGGGTCATAACTTAAGGTATGACTTTTGGACACCCGCTAAACGACGGCCGCCCGCGGTAAAACCCGGTAAAATCCCCCATTGAAAAAAAATTTGGGGACATTTTTTTTATTTTTTCCTGAAAATGTCCACATAAATATACTCTCAGTTCGATATCTAACAACACCCTCACGGATTTTTTTTTTACATGTTGTATGTTCTCGCTGATGAGGTGAAAAGTTCTCGTCTTTGAATCTCTCGCTGCGCTCAGGATGCTAACCTAGAATCACTCGCTACGCTCATGATTCAAAGAACTAGACGGAACCCTGACTAGCATTCGTCGGTTTGTTGCATCAAAAACAAAATCAAAAGTCATTTATTCAAACTAGGTTGAGAATCATGCACCGATTGTGCAGGCCTTTGCTAGACAGAGCCCCAGGGCGGCAGTCTCGACACAGATAGCGATCGCTATATTTCCGAATTCGGTCGCAAAATTTTAATGGCGTCCCTAGACGCGCGCGCGTGTGCTAGCTGTAAATATGGCTAATAATTTATAATTTAAATTATCTATTGTGTTGCGTAATGTAAATTATATTGCATACTATTTTAGAGAATATGTTTTTCTAACTGAACAGACAGGCACGCTGGAGAGTTTGTTGCGCCACTTATTCTACCCAGCTAAAGTACAAGGAAGTGGTGAAGGGTGGGCATTTTGGGTGACTGTCTTATGTAATTTTGACGTTCGAAAAGTGCTGATTCAAAGCCTAGTTTGAATAAATGACTTTTGAATTTTGAATTTTGACGTGCTTCACAAGTACGGGATTTTTTCGTGCTAGTCATGCACGTCACGCGCGTCTAGGGACGCTATTACGACTTTGCGACCGAATTCAGTGGTATATCGATCGCTATCTATGTCGAGACTGCCGCCCTGGGGCTCTATCTAGCAAAGGGTCGCAGCAACAGGTATGCTGAGCGACGGCTGTTTTGCGTGGATGTGACGCATATAATATTCCCCCAGCTTGTTCTTTTTTGTGTTTGTGTTCTTTCTTTTGGTGTTTTGCGTCATGCTTATCGCAAATAAACGTATTTTCTTTCGTTTTTAATTTCTTAGTTAGCCTATGAACTTCAAAATTACACTAGACAGTCCCCCAGAATGCCCGCTGTTCAGCATGTCCTAGTGCTTTAGCTGGCAAGAAAGAAATAAAGAAAAAGAGGTTTATTTTTCACAACAAGAAGAAATGGCGGAACAAACGTTAGAAGAACTTGATTCTACATGTACAATAGTTCAGAGGCATGAGGAACAGGGTATAAAGTTCTCTCATACTCTTTAGAAAAGGGAGGATCCTTCGGCCAGACAGCTGTCATGTCTGGCGGAGTTACCCGCCAGACATGACAGCTGTCTGGCCCAACGATTGATGTCGCCATATTTATGGAGACAGATAAGGGTCCCAAAAGGTTATCAATCCGAGTTTTTAATGAGTGTGCGATATCGTACCCTGGGTCGGACAATAGTTTTTTTCACACGACTGCCCCATAAAGGAATGGAAACTGTCCATTTTCTTTTTCAAAATCTGTGAATGCAGATCAAAATGTCTCAAAAACTTAAAACTAATCTCCTAAGACCGTTTTCCTGTAGCTACAACGGTTAAGGTAGCTGTCTTAGGTTGGTTTGTCAGGTCACAATTTGCTATTGGGTTTTTCTATTAAGATTTTTCAGTAGCAGCCCGGAGTGTGGATTTGTGCCCGGTTGATGGCATTAGGTTCGCTCCCTATTACATGATCCCATGTAAACATAACTGGTGAAATGTGGGTGTACTATAGAATAGGTACACTTCTGCCCAACTCTTCGGATATTACAGGCGTAATGTTATGTAGCATTACGTAAATTCGGTAAATTGGTCCCGAATTCGTGTCAAAAAACAGGTTTTGTCTCTCTTACTCGGGTCACTGATCCTCGAACGCCTTGATGTTGTATTTACAAAAACTGACCAATTGCATGTTATCAAAACCTTGAATTATTTTGTTGCAATCGAATGTTTATTTATCCAGAATAAGCACACAAACTCACACGCACACAGACCATATTAGAGATACGCAGCCGATTGTATTAAGTATACTTAGTAATTTTATTCTAGGTACATCGTATTCACATAGAAAAAATTCACAAAATATTGTAAAACATTTTAAAAGAGTAACTGTGGAGTTTTTTGCCCATTCTTCTCAATACGAAACTAATCTGCGTTCACAATTTATGTGCCAACTATGTAAACAAACACGAGTTTTAGGTAAAATATCATGCGCTACAACTTAATATTTTTTATGACTTTTTAACAGTTAATTTTAGATTGACTAGCAATCTAAAATTAACTTTATTTACAATTTCATAAAGTTGATGTTTGTTTATGTGGAAATAACATCAATAAGAAACAAGGATTTAAATAGACTTTTGGGGCTAGAATCAATTCTATTTTCTTGTAAATTACGTTCAAAAGTGCCTTTTTATGGTCTAATTGAAATAAATTATTTGACCTTGCAGTCTTACGTAGGTCTAGGACGTAGACCTTATCGAGATTCTCTAGAGATATCTAGACTCTAGGTAGGTACCTCTGCAGAATCTCGATAAGCGAAAAACTGAACTTATAAATACCTACATAATTTACCTACCTACTTCATTTTGATTAGTGTCCTATCATGAAAAATTGTCTCTCGTATGTATTTAATCTGGTGTTAAATCCCTTGTCAACTTATAATGCATAGTTGATTTTATGTGGGGAGGTAGGTATGTCTACCTATTTTCTTTAGGTAATTCTATATTAATGGTCTTTTCACCAAAACATTTAAGTACCTACTAATAAACCAAGTGTTACCTAATTAATATTCATATTGTTATTTAGATGAACAGATACGTCCCTGGCTGCAAGTAATACCGACACAAATAAATACAATACACACATAAAAAAAAAACACTAATTCCTGCTTACCTCACTAACAAATAGATTTGAACCATCCTTTTTAAATTGGTCCTACTCAAGTCATTAAAAATAAATATAATATCTTAAATCTCTTTTAACATTAGAACAAGATCGTGCACGTTTTTCAAAATTTTCCTCACATAAACACAACACAACATAAATATGCGGGACATTAATTTATAACAACACTTACCTTATTTTATTTTCAGCGTTATTCAGAATAATAATAAATTAATGTTTTTTTAATAGCCTTGCGCACGAGCACTTGTCAAAGTCACAGTCAACTTAATACTGAGGGGAAAATGACTGAATGTGTCAGAGCAACCATGAAATTAGGCTGTGTGCAAAACACCCAGGATCTTTACTGGATGACGCAGATAGAGAATACTGACGTAGACACGGGTTTCACACACGCACCCCCATAACAACAATTTAGTCTGTTTAAATTGTGTATATTTCTTAGAACCCGATCACACGTACAACAACCGCACCACGACGCAGCGACATTGTGGTAACTACAAAATTTCGATTTGGTTGTAATATCGCTAGTTAGTTGCACAGTGGAGTAGAGCAGTGGTGGCTCATAACGTTGTGTTATGTGTCCGGCTTGCGCGGTCTCGCTCGTGGTTGCAACGTGGGGTTGATGCAGTCGGTATCGCCCACATGATTTTTTTTTTCGGCCAAATGTGGTCCGTGTGAATAAATCATTCATTGTCATACAAATGAGTGCCCGACCACGTGTTGTCGTTGTGGTGTGGTTGTGGTTGTGGTACGTGTGGTCGGGCAGTAATGCTGACAGGAAAATGAGTGAATACGTCAGAGCAACCATGAAAATTATTGTTATTACAGATTTTAATTAAAAAAAAAAATAGGCTGTATGCAAAACATCCTGGATCTTTTTGGTATTACGTAGATATAAAATACTGACGTAGTTAGTTACAGTTTTATCATAACACTAAGTTGTGCGCCGCGGTTTCTCTCGAACCCGTAGGAATATCGGGATAAAAATATCCTATGTCCTAATCCAGGTCATGGTCTACCCATGTGCCAAATTTGATCCAAATCCGTTCAGCCGTTGTAGTGTTAAAGCGTAACAAACACACTCACTTTCGCATTTATAATATTAGTTAGGATAACATCACGCCTGTATTCCCCGAAGGGTTAGGCAGAAATGCACCTATAGTAGGTATACCCACATTTCGCCAGTTATGTTTAAGTTCCATGATGGCCTAAAGATAGTTCCTAAATATTATTATTTGGTGACTTAGCTCGTTTACATAATCATATTAAGGTCAAATCTATTTTGAAACTCACAGACCACAAAAAACACTATGAATGAAGAAATACTGTATTCTTTGGTTAGAATCAGCTCATTAATAAAGTGTACTAATACTAACTTAAGTAATAGATCCTTATGTATGTACGTTGCTTAAAGTTATGTAATGATTACAATAAATTTTTATGTTTGAACGTCTCTTAACTTTAAACATAGTTTTTAAATAACAGGGTAAATGAGCAACATAGATTTATTTATATGACAACTGTTGCCGTTATTTAAATGACATGTTGAATGAATGAATGAATGTGTTATTATTATTGAAATTAATTATTATTTCAACTATTGCCATTGATTTTAAAAGACAAACTATTTGGTTAATTTTATTTGAGTCTACAGTTTCAGTTTATTCAGGAACAATTCACATTGTGTTTGAAAACATATATAAATAACTAAAAATACGTATTACAGAATCCAACTTCACGAGGATCGCCGATGTGAGGGCTTGCGCCCAACAGAGCTGCGCATCTTCACGGATGGATCCAAAACAGGTAGTGGTACAGGTGCTGGAGTCTTCTCGGAGGAACTCAACATCCACATAGCTACACCATTAGGAGTCCTTAACACAGTGTTCCAGGCCGAATGCATGGGTATTTCTCTTGCCGCTGTGGCTATTCTGGCTAGGGAAGTTAAGGACCACTCAATACGCATACTCTCAGACAGCATGGCTGTTCTGCAAGCGCTGAACAGTCACACTGAGGACTCTGGCCTTATATACGAGTGCCACCAGCGCCTTAACCAGGTGGGTGACCTCAACAAAATAACCATTCAATGGATCGAAGGACACAGCGGTTCGCTGGGGAACGATGCTGCAGATGAATTTGCCAGAAGGGGATCGAGCCTGGCACCAGTGGGACCCAAACCCATCGTGCCACTCCCCTTCGGTTACCTACGCACTCTGGTAAGGAAACGAACTAGGGATCAGTATCAGAAACTATGGTCGGACCAAGGCGAGTGCAGACAGGCTAAGGAGGCACTACCTTCAATCGATGGCCGCCTCACGAAAAAGGTTCTTCGACTAACTAAACAACAGTAGCGTGTGGTTACAGCAGCTATAACTGGCCATGGGTCATTTAATATACACCTCTTTGTCATAGGAGTCACAGACAGTCCGCTCTGCAGAGCCTGCATGGAGGACGACGAGACAGCAGCTCATGTGCTGTTAAACTGCCCGGTGGTCGCCACTTACAGGGCAAAGCACTTCGGTAATCCAGGTACCCTACGCGAGATTGCGTGAGGGTGTTGTTAGGTATCGTACTCTGAGCATATTTATGTGGAAATTTTCAGGAAAAAAGAAAAACGAATCCCCACAGTTTTTTTTTCTATGGTAAATAACAATAAAAATAAAAAATAAACTTGTGATTGGGGGACCCCTGTCAGGCATGAAGTTCCTTCTCACGTATGATTTAAAACATAAACAAAATTGTTACAGTCACCATCTTGGATTTACATTTTGACCTCACTATCGACTTAAGCACCCTCAAAAACTATGAAAACGATACCCATGACGAAAAGTTTGAATATTTTCGCAGCCACCATCTTGAATTTATATTTTGACCTGACTATCGGCTTTAACACCCTCGAAAACTATGAAAACGACACCCATGACAAAAAATGTGAAAATTTTCGCAGCCGCCATCTTGGATTTTGATTTTGACTTCATTATCGGCTTTAGCAACCTTGAAAACCATAGAAACGATACCCATGAAGAAAAAATTGAAAATTTTCGCAGCCGCCATCTTGGATTTACATTTTGACCTCTCAATCTGCTTTAGCACCCTCGAAAACTATGAAAACGACACCTATGACATAAAATGTGAAAATTTTCGCAGCCGCCATCTTGGATTTTTATTTTGACTTCACTATCGGCTTTAGCAACCTTGAAAACCATAAAAACGACACCCATGACGAAAAATGTGAAAAGTTTCGCAACCGCCATCTTGGATTTTCATTTTGACCAAATTCACACTTTCTATCTCTCTCCGTCTTTCTTTCTCTTTGAATTAGAAGAAGACAGTCGCAGCACCTTTTCGCGTGACAATTTTTGCCAATGTACACTATTATCGCAAGCCGCTTTAATAACTTCGTTCCAAAAAATTTAATAAAACAGAATTTAATAAAACCATCAGATGATTTGCAATTTAAAGGTTTTATGTGTATCCGAACGTTTTATTGTTTGTTTCTTTTTTGGGCCTACTAGTTATGGAATTTTGAAATCGAACTTCGAATCGACTTGTTTCTATCTCTCGCTTTTTTCGTATCAAAGTGAAAGTGACAAAACTAATTGAAGTTAAAATCTTTAGAATTTTGTGATTATACCCAGCCACTGACCTCCATACATACAAGTACGCTGGACCTATGATCAGCCGAGCCATAGTGGGGCGATTTGATTTTCGCCATTTTGGCGCTGATCGCAGAAGTGGGTGGGAACGGAACTAATAATAGGGATGGGACAGTAAGATAAAATACATCGATAAAAGGCTTTTCCGACCATCAGGTAATACTATTTCTATGTTTCCGACAGAAACAGATATTTCGGCCGGGTTGTTTATACTAATACTGGTACTTGTTGAAAGACCTACACTGTCCTCCCATACCTAATAACACTGTTATTTGAAAATATTGTAAAAACCAATTATTTTTAAAAGAGTAACCGTGGAGTTTCTTGCCGGCTCTTCTCCATAGGAAACGACCAATTGGAACCGTGCACCTAGCTTCTGACGTTTCATAAGTGCCCATGTAGGTTTATGTGAAATAAAATATTTTGAGTTTGATTTTTTTGAATTTTGAATATAATAAAGCTGATGAGTTTGTTTGGTTGAACGCGCAAATTTCAGGAACTGCTAGACCGATTTCATAAGTTCTTTCACCGCTGGATTGGTACGTTATCCCTGAGTGACATAGGCTATGTACCACGGAAGAAGTTGGGGCAGACTGCTAGTCTTAGGATAATCCGAAGCCAGACTAAGGGGGTACTTAGTATGTGACTAACTAAATCCAAAAATAAATAGGGAATGATTTTTAAATAGAAATGAGGGTTTCTTGGGATGGAGTGGAATAGGTAAGGTATTTATAGAAAATAAAATTAGTTATGATTAATAAAAAAATCATCGGAGAAGTGCTTTGAACAGATGTAATCATATTTTTTCAGACGCCAACTAGGCTTTTCAATGTTTTTCAGCCATAATTCCAGTCTTCTTTCGTCAGTCGGAAACCTGTGAATTATTTTAAAATTATATGTAAATTTTAAAATAATTCACAGGTTTTACACATTCATTCACACACATTCATAATAAAAATCGGTCATCGATTTCCGTTCTTGAAAGTAAATAGATATCGTTAGGAAAAATATCGATAACTTTTATCGACAGGTAACTTTTTCAGCACTATAAAATTTTGTGGTTTATAAAAAACCGGTTAAACAAAGACAAATATATTGTTATTACGTATAATAAGATAAGTGACAGATTTTTAAATGTCTAATAATAACTTGTGGAATGCAATCCCACTTCCTTTCTGGTAACGAGTTTTGCATAACAAACACTCTTTCATAGTTGACCTATGAATGACCACCACTTATTTATGTTATCAACTAAATTAATACGACACAACAAAGAAGCTTAATCGCGTTAAACCTCCAAAAGCACGGGAGACAATTCAAACGAGACAGCGGCCATTTGCAAGTTACGTCAGATTTAGTTCTCTTCCCACGCATTGGGGGCGCTTCAAATAGGCACAATAAAGAGCTGTCATTTCATAGGGTATCGTAAGTCCAGCGTACTTGTATATATGGAGGTCAGTGTACCCAGCACTGTTCTCGGCATTTAAAAAAAATAATTAAAAAGTTACTTTGTCTCACGCTCGCAGCAAAATTGAATTTTGCTCACTGTTTCTTGACAGCAAAACCTGCTTGTTTGAGGTGCTGAGGTGAAAAAGCATTTTTCTCTACATTTTCTCTGTTGTCTGTGATTATATGAACTGAAAATACTGATACGACTTATTTTTTTTCGGGCGAAACGACACTTGCCGAAAATGGATAATACGGCCGAAAAACAAAAACAAAACGAAATTCGGTCGGACTCTATTAAAATTACAATAACGCTTCGTTGTGGTCGCAAAACTCGCAAACGTGAATGATGGTCCCAGTCCTAGGATCGATCCGGCCGGACGGGTCCGGTCAGTGTTGCCTTAGAGGCGCAGTATGTTATAGTTTCATATTTGGACCAAATCAAATCAAAAGTCATTTATTCAAACTAGGCTGAGAATCAGCACTTTTCGAACGTCAAAATTACATAAGACCGTCCCCCAAAACGCCCACCCTTCACCACTTCCTAGTGCTTTTGTTGGGAAGAAGAAGTGGCGCAACAAACTCACCAGCAGCACAGCTGTCTGTTCAGTTAGAAAAAAAATCAAAAATGATTCTATACAACAGTATGCAAGACAATTTACAATATGCAAAAAATAATTTAAATTATAAATTAAATAGCTATAATTAATAGCCATATGACAGCTAGCACACGCCAATATACCAACCAAAAGCATCGATCCTCAAGCAGAAATAAAAATAACTAAAAGTAAATAATATCTAAAAAAAAAGAAAAAGCCTCCAGGCATAAAGGGCGTGCCCGCTTACATATAGCTGTAACTAGAAGTTACAATTGATAAACTAGGACCATCGAGGTACCTAAAATAAATAATTGTCGAGGTCGCTAGCTAACCACATATTGCAATACAACTCATAAAAAAACATTGTAATGAGTAGATTATGTCAGCACTAAATTAAAATTAAATTAAAATAATTTGGGTTAGTAGTCGATTCGCACGAAAATTATTCGCACGATCGTGCGAATCGTCCCCTTTCAATAAAAATATTTTTTTAGTAGGCGATTCGCACGGAAGTATTTAAATTGCGTGCGAATCGACCCCTTCAAGAATTAGTAGTATGCGATTCGCACACTTAACAAAATGTGCGAATAATAAATCTAAGTACAGTCATGTACAATATTCTAGAATATTAATATTAAAATTCAATAATTCTCTCTGAAGGTTCTGCAAAAAGATTCTCAACATTATTTAACAATGTTTCATAGAAACCATTACATCTCAGTAAAGTCATGTGAACGAATAAGACTGCAGAAAAGAATTGAAGACATTGTTAATCAATTCCTTCATGGTCACATAGATCTCCAACTTTGTATAGAAAAATTAAGCCATTAGGTCATGACTAAAAAAAAGACTGAAACTGATTATTCTTTATAAGAACTTTAAAAAAAAACAGTTTTAAAATGCTACATAAATAAATAATAATGTTACATTTTTAAGAACTTTGTACCTATTAATACTACAGATTACTCTGTTTAACAAACTGTGATTTTGTGATTGTTTTAACTTCCAGTGATGCCAATGCTCCTATCATCGTAAAATTTTTGTGTTAAGAAATATTTATAATATTGTTGATTAGTTAAGTGTTACATTTTTAAGAACTTTGTACCTATTAATACAACAGATGACTCTGTTTAACTGTGATTTTGTGATTGTTTTAACTTTCAGTGATGCTAATGTTCCTATCATCGTAAAATTTTTGTGTTAAGAAATATTTATAATATTGTTGATTAGTTAAGTGTTACATTTTTAAGAACTTTGTACCTATTAATACAACAGATGACTCTGTTTAACTGTGATTTTGTGATTGTTTTAACTTTCAGTGATGATAATGCTCCTATCATCGTAAAATTTTTGTGTTAAGAAATATTTATATTATTATTGATTAGTTGATTGTTATTTTTTACCTATTAGAGCAAAATATTGTTGTTATAGTAACTGTGATTTTGTGACTGTTATTTTATTACATTTACTATAATACTCCAAAATTGTACTAGTTAATACTTAATAGAGAAAAAATATTTTGTTTTTGTTTATTTAATTGCCACATTTAAAACCATACCTTAGCTAATTAAAACGATTTTTATATTGTTATTACGAATATTTAAAAAGATTTATATATTTATAGTTTCGTTATATTTTTCGTTGTTTTTAAAATTAGCTTTTAGACCATTATAACGTTAATTATTTAATTTTGACTTACCTTTTCTAAACAACATTATTTTTAACAAGACTCAGGGGTTCATAAAAAGTTGATTTCGGTAAAAACTCTAATAAGTAGTAATTTGTGATGATTTAAGGTAAATGCAAGTGTACGGAAAAAGAGTACTTACTTGTAAAAATGCAAAACCAAATATTTGATTATAAATCGTACCTACTAACTGTGATTTTATTTGTAATCTTGGTTATAATTATGGTTTTAAGTTATTTAAACTGTGAATGATGTAAAATCACTTTCTGATAGATACAAAGTAAAATATAAAAACTTGATTTCCTTAAAAATCGTTTTATTTGTGTCCTGTATTAAAAGAAAGCATTTTGTACGTGATAGTACTTTTTTCTTGAAACTTTTCGATAAAGTATAGGTGTGTGCGAATCGCATACTACTAATTCTTGAAGGGGTCGATTCGCACGCAATTTAAATACTTCCGTGCGAATCGCCTACTAAAAAAATATTTTTATTGAAAGGGGACGATTCGCACGAAAGTGCGAATAATTTTCGTGCGAATCGACTACTAACCCAATAATTTGACTTATAAAGTAAAATTATAAACAATTATATAACCTGTCAGCAGGTAAACTAATTCTGGAGAAAGAACATTTAAACATTGTCTTGAGTTAATCACAGCGACCATCTATTCTTATCATTTAAGTAGTCGTTGATAGAATAGTATGCCTTTGAACAAAGGTTGAGAATTTAGTTTTAAACGCATTAAAAGGCAAATCTAGCAAAGAAGAGGGTAGCTTGTTATAAAAGGTTATACCAAGCCCAACAAATGAGTTATGAACCTTATGAAGCCGGTGAAAGGGAGCACGTAGTTTTATCCTTACTTCTTGTGTTAACATTGTGAATATCACTGTTTTTAGTGTATAAGTGTATATTTTGCCTAATATATAAGATGTTGGCGAAGATGAATTGTGATGCCACTGTGAGAATACCGATATCTTTGAAAAAATCTCTAAGAGAAACTCTGGCACCTAGCTGGTAAATTGCTCGAATAGCTCGTTTTTGGAGGACAAATATATTTTGAATGTCTGCAGCTTTGCCCCACAGCAGAATACCATAGGACATAACGCTATGACCATTCTCCTGCCCATAGACCAATTTGGGATCGGCGTAAGATTTATTTTTCTCCGTTGAGTTCTGAGTTGATCTTCACGATTACTGACAAATGCTTGCACTGATTGGACAGGTCCACTCAATTCTGTGTGGTTGTTTCCTCAAAATACCATTTCAGACATTAATCTACATGGTACTCATATGGTCTGACCAAGATTACGTCTGGACTTTAAAAAGAAACTGTCACTGTAGTCAGATAGGGAAGGCCGACTTCATCTAGCTTATTGTTGTAATAATATTTTTTAATTATATTACATTGATTGTTTTTTCTGAACCCGTCAAAACGTTGTGAGATGTCACAAAAGGAAAACTAAGGATTAATATGGATCCTACTTGGTGGGATGAGAAAGGTAAATCTCTGATAAAAGAAACTAAGGAGTATTTTAAGAAATGACAGGAAAAAAAATAACACCGATCACCTGGCTCGCTCGCCTATAACCTAGAATCTAGACAAATCAAACTGGTTGCTAATTTAATTGTACATTTTTTTTTTTTTTTTTTAATATATGACATTGATTTTACATTCTACTTCCTCACACGCTGACTTATTAACTGTATATTAGGAAAATCGTCTACTTTTGCAATGTTTGTAAATATGAGAGCACCATGTATCTATCACATAATTAATTTATGTGTGGTTGCTTCATTTAAAATTCTTTTTACCTATTTTGGTATAGTAATTTTATTTTGGCTGCATTGGCTTCACATATAATTATATAACTAATGTACCGATACAAAATATTGTAAAACATTTTAAAAGAGTAACGGTGGAGTTTTTGCCCATTCTTCTCCATGCGAAAACTACCTTTTGGCATGGGTGACTATGACGTTCAAAAGTGCCTATTCGAAATAAATGATTTGACTTTGACCTGGAAACATAAAGAAGAAGAGAGCTAAGAAATGTGTTGCAGTAACAAGAGCATTGGTCCAAGAATCACTTTTACAAAGAATTAGAGAACGCAAAAACAGACGCGGAATTGTAACTTCGAAATAATCAAACAAAGGATATCAAACGTAACAAATATATTAAAGATTCACATATACAAAGAAATTAATAAATTAAACACTTCTCAACGAGGAGCTTCCTCAGGAACCGGTAACATCACTGCCATGCAGCTATCCAAAAGAGGAAAGCCACGGGACTAGATCAGATTCCAGCAGAGCTATGGACTTATCTGGGAAATACTGGTGGGTTTAGCATGGTTGACTAAGCTTTTCAACTAAATTTTTATAACTATCAAAGTAGCAGATATGTGGGGAACCAGTAACTTGACCTTTCTAAAAGAATAAAGTGAATGTTGCGGACTGCGGAAATTATAGAGGAATCAATATAACCTCCCACACTCTTAACATATGGGACAGACGCAGTTTATTCAGTGAAAATACTCATGGAAAAGTACAAATCTCGCAAACATGACCTCCACATTTTTTTCATCGACCTCAAAAAGGCATTCGACAGAGTTCCGCGAAATCTTATCTGGCAAGCAATAAGAGCACAACTAGTGCCGGAGCATTATATCGAACTCGATATAATGCTCCGGCACTAGTTGTGCTCTTAAGAACTCCTTAAAGATCTGTACCACAATGTACCTAAAAGAGTGGTCAGCCCAGCAGGAACAATAATACATTTGAGGTCAGAGTAGGTGTTCATCAGGGCTCGATCCTGAGCCCTCTACTATTCAACCTGGTAATAGAGTATATCACACATACAAAAACCAGCACCGTGGTCACTACTGCATGCCGATGATGTAGTTCTTATAGCCGAATCATTGGCAGAAGTGTAATCAGATCTGATGACATGGCAGGAGAAGAAAAGATTGAGAGTCAGTAGACAAAATACCGAATATATATATTGCGACTTTTCTGAAGCTAATTCGGGTGTCATAATATGTCCATCCATCGAAAAAAGACCTCTGACCTCTCTCTCAGTTGAAGGGTTTAATTATCTCGGTACCACTGTAGCACCAAAAGCCTGCGTAGAGAGATACATACAAAATAGAATTCAGGCAGCCTGGCTGAAATGAAAATCGTTGTCTAGGATGCTATGTGACGGGTGTGTAATGTATGATATAATAACAAATGCTCTAATTTCACTTGAAATAACGTTCATATAATATAATTTTCATATGCTATAAAATCATATAACCTAATTTCATATGACTTAATGTTTCATATGATATAATTTTCATTTAATATAAAACATTTAGTATAACGTTCATTTTATATAATTTTCAATATGTATAATATTCTTTTTATATAACATTCATTTGACCTAATGTTCTTTTGACCTAATTTTCATGTTTAATAGTCACAGTTCTAACCTAACTCAAATGGCACCTAACCAAATCTTAAAATCTTCAATGCATGGTTGAGGGTGGGCTTGGTCGACGGAGCCCCGCTTCGCGGGGCTCCTACTTCTGGATGGTTTATAAAAAAATAACCACGAAGGGGATGGCGGGGTCTATTCGCTCGCTCACACGACCCCGCCATCCCCTTCTAACCTAACCTGTCCGAGTCGGGGTGCCCTAAAGTCCATTTTTGCTAGCACCATACTAGCAGGCGTTTAAAATCGTATCAGATTTTCTAAATTATATTAAAAGTTATTAGAGATTATGAATATTATAGTAAATGAATAATATACTACATGAATATTATGTCAAATGTGCATTATAGGAAATGTTTATTATATCATAAGAAATTAGATAAAATGAAATTATATCAACAATTCATTATATCAACTGATCGTTATATAAACAAAAGTATATTAACTGAAATTAGGTCAAGTGAAAGTTAGATTTTTTGTTATTATATCAACCGTTACACACCCGCTATGTGACACCTGTATGCCAATTAAAGTAAAGGGCAACGTATACAAACGGGGAATAAGACCAGCCCTACTATATGCCAATGGCCAATGAGGAAGAAGAATGAACAGAAAATTCACACCACAGACATGAAGATGCTACGCTGGTCTGGTGGAGTTTCGAAAATAGGTAATATAAGAAACGAGTATATCCGTGGTACTTTTAAAGTCGCCAAGATAAACGAGAAACTTAGTGAAAACCGCTTGCGCTGGTACGGTCATGGAATGAGGCGAGCGACTAAAAGAGTCATGAATATAGAAGAAGGAAAGAGAGGCCGTGGACTACCACTAATGACTTGGCTACGAACAATAAATACGATATGATAACGAGCAACACAACAAAAGAGACAACCCACAACCGTACGGTGTGGCGCAGAAGTACTAGGTGGGCTGACCCCAAATAAATTGGGATAATAGCCAGGAGAAAGAAGAAGATAAGAAGTGTAAAAGTAATTCCGTTATCCTATATACAGAATAAATCATTTCATTTCATTTCCATACAACACTATTAGTCGTTATCTCGGTAGTCACCCCCTTTCTAGCCATAACATCTTTTACAGAGTCCAACCATCGTTTCTTTGATCTTCCCCTACTCCTATAGCCATACACATTCATACTTAAAACTTCCCTCACGATATTTTCCTCACTCCTCCGCATTATATGCTTATCCCATAGCAACCGATTTCTACCAATTATGTTCAAATAAAATCACAAAAGATACAGTAACGATTTTCCTGTACGTAGGCTACTCACTTGACCCGCGACATACCGTACCTAACATTGAACGTAACGTAGCTAGTAAGGCCGCGTACTATGCTGTGTTCTTCCTACACAATACGTGATGCGAATGGCTTTCCTTAAACCGGTGCAGATCGCGTTTGTATCATTATCATTACAAATTCAAATTCAAAAGTCATTTATTCAAACTAGGCTGAGAATCAGCACTTTTCGAACGTCAAAGTTACATAAGACAGTCCCACAAAACGCCCTTCACCACTTCCTAGTGCTTTCGCTGGGAAGAAGAAGTGGCGCAACAAACTCCCCAGCAGCACAGCTGTCTGTTCAGTTAGAAAAACTTGATTCTATACAATAAGCAAAATAATTTATATAACGCAACACAAAACATTAAATTATAAATTAATAGCCATATGACAGCTAGCACACGCCAATATACCAACCAAAAAAAACGAGAACTATACTCAAGCAAAAATAAAAATAAGTAAACGTAAACAATATCTAAAAAGAAAATAAAGCCGCCAGGCATACAGAGCGTGCCCGCTTACATATAGCTGTAACTAGAAGTTATAATTGATAAACTAGGACCATTGAAGTAAAATAAATAAACAGTTAATTACTTATAACAATAACAAAACCATGATCAGTAAGACGACCAGTCACCACAAGCAGCACCCGTTCACGAGCTTAACGCAAAGATCAGCCAATTACCCCCCTCGCCATATTTGAGGGAAGGAGGCAACCCGACGCTACCGCAATCAGTGACATCTAAGGGAGCATGACGAACTTGCTGCCGGTTTTTTAGGAAAAAAAAAATTATATGATCAATTTGTCGAGGTCGCTAGCTAACCACATATTGCAATACAACTCATGAAAATCATTCTATGAGTAGATTATGTCAACAAAAAATTAATAAAATTAAAATAAATTGACTTAAAAAGTCAAATAAAATGAACAATTTTACCTAAGCTTATATAACCTGTCAGTAGGTAGGCTAATTCTGGAGAAAGAACATAACATTGTCTTGAGCCAATCACAGCGACCAACGTAGTCGTTGATAGAATAGTATGCCTTTGAACAAAGGTTGGATTTTACTTTAGTTTTTACAGGTACATATTTACAGGTACTTAAGTTATCAGTAATTGATTCATATGTTTAACATAGGTACAATAATAACACTAGTTACTTTACAACATTGTTTATCCATATGTGAAACTAATACGTATTGATTGGTAGTATAACTAATTCTATGTTGGATGGGACATGAATTTTTTATCTCATAATTTTATTTCACAATTTTTGCATATTTAGGTATCAAAAAAAGTAAAAATGCCACAGGTTACTCTTTCTTTTGTACTGATTTGTATCAGTTTCTCTTAAGGGGCCTGCGGAGCATGCGCAGTTCATACAAACGTAATACCAAAATAATTTGTAAATCAAACATATTCTTAAGGTAGTGTGTATTTATTCCGATTGGATTACAGAATATCTATGCTCCCAAATATATATTTTGAATGGACACTGATATAAAGGCGAGATATGAGGAATTTAAAATTTCTATAGAAAATTTATTTTTCCCATAGCTCGTCTTTAAATCAGTGTCCATTCAAAATATTTATTTGGGAGCCTAGATATTCTGTAATCCAATCGGAATAAATACACACTACCTTAAGAATATGTTTGATTTAAAAATTATTTTGGTATTACGTTTGTATGAACTACGCATGCTCCGCCGGCCCGTTAAGAGTGCTTATCCAAAAAGTTGGCAATGTCGCAAATAGCTGTCAAATATTTACCTGTTTTGATTAATTTGGCAATATTACTGTATGGAAATATGAAATGTGGCTAACTAACTAACTATAATATTGAATTTGAAATGGAATAATTAATATCATAACACCGATTATTTAGTTTTAGATGTAAAAAAAGTATTTGGAAACTTTCCAAATGCCTGTTTTACACCTAAAACGGTTACAACATCAAATTCTGTATTATAATTGCAATTCATTATTAAAATTCTAGTTCACTATTTAGCCACATTTCATTTATTTCCATACAGTAATATTACCAAATTAATCAAAACAACGAAATGTTTGACAGCAATTTGCGACGTTGCCAACTTTTTGGATAAGCGCTAGCAGTAATAGGCTAACATATTTGTATCCTATTAACCTTGATATGTCTCCATAAGACTAAGTCTTGATGAAAACGTTCACCATGTTCTCTCCTTAACATTGGGACTCCAAATTGCAAGTAGTTTTTATTTCCTGAAGCCCACTTCGTTAATATATTAACTTCTACACTCCTGGACCCCATTTTTATCGAGGTTTGTTACCGAAATTCGAAAATATTGGAAGTACTAGTTTCCCCAGTTTCCTACTGGGGAAATGTGACAAACGTAAAATCCACGGTACCTATCTGATCTATCTATTTAAATAGGGATATATTACTTACATATGAAATTGGCGTTTTGTTGAACTGGCCACTTTGATCTCAAATATCTGGCGTTTGATTAGGAATTCCAATTTCAAATTTATTTCAAATTTAGGCTTGTGTATTTGTGTTTTGAATTTAGCGATTCATTTGTTAGTGCGCCATTTGATTTTTCTCTGAAATCGTTCTGTTCACAATAAGGAAAACTTAAAAGATCACGTTATTTATGAATAAGAGTTCCACCGTGGCACCAGCGCTATAGAAACCGCTTGAAGGATTAATTATGTGTGAGAGAGCTACTGCGAAAGAAAACACGATACCTTTTGGTTCCAACGTTTTCGTTCTGGAAATTTTTACCTACAGAACAAACCCCGTGGACGGCCGGTGGCACTAGTTGACAAAGAAGAATGAAAAATGATTGAATGAGTGAATATTGTAATGAATAGATTATGTTAACAATAAATTACGAGTAAAATAAAATAAAAATAAATTGACTTATGAAGTAAGTTGAGTTGATTTGTTGTTTGTTTATAAACAAATATAAACTCATATAACCTGTAAGCTAATTCTGGAGAAAGAAAATTTAAACATTTTCTTAAGTTAATCACAGCGACCATCTATTCTTATAATTTAAGTAGTCGTTGATAGAATAGTATGTCTTTGAACAAAGGTTGGATTTTACTTTAGTTTTAAACGTAATAAAAGGCAAATCTAGCAAGTAAGAGGGTAGCTTGTTATAAAAGGTTATACCAAGCCCAACAAATGAGTTATGAACCTTATGAAGCCGGTGAAATGGAGCTCGTAATTTGTCGTTATTTCTGGTGTTAATATTGTAAATATTACTGTTTTTAGTGTGTAAGTGTATATTTTTCCTAATATATAAGATGTTGGCTTAGATGAATTGTGATGCCACAGCGAGGATACCGATATCTTTGAAAAAATCTCTCAGAGAAACTCTCGCACCTAGCTAGTAAATAGCCATTTAAAAAAAAATATATGTTAGTTTATAGAGTTGCTGTGTTGCTGTTTCGAGTTTTGTTGCAAGTACCTCTTTATCTAAGATGATGTTGGGACCTAGATTTCATACATTTGGAAGGGCGAACTTTACACATTTCATTTTCTTGGCATTGAGAACTAGGGTTGTCGTAAACCAATGTCCCCATCGAGTCCCCGTAGACAACGGGAATACAGGTCCGTAACCACTGAGAGTGCACTGTTTACATCGTCAAAATCTTTTATATTCATGTCTACTTTAAAAATAAGAGAAGTATCATCTGCAAACAGTACAACTTCACAGATACCCTTTAAATACAATTGTAGTCATTGATATACACTAAGAATAAGAATGGATCCAGTATTGAGCCTTGAGGTACACTTAACTGAACTGGTAGCCCGGAAGATTTCACACCATTAACATCTACACATTGGTACCTATTATGTAAATAAGAATTTATAACGTTGAGAGCTTCGTTTTGCCCTCTATCTGGCAGAATCTTGACGCTCCGTTTATTTGGCATAACACAATTGGCGTAATCTTCTTTAGTTTCAGCAGCGTTCCCCTTATTCCTGTGGCCTTTAATTTTTTTAGAAGAACGGAAACTGACACCGTGTCGAAGGCCTTGGCTAAAACAAGCTGGTTACCCTTGCCGAGTTCTTCTGAATTATATAATAATAGGTCAGGCTATGCACCGCATCGGTAGTGGATAATTTGGCACTAAAACCAAATTGCGCAGGGAAAAAGTTTTTTTTTTCCTAGATAGTTAACTAGTCTACTGTTAGTTGTATAATATTCTCTGATATTGAGGGGAGAAACGATATTGGCCTATAATTATTTACTAAGTCTTTACTACCAGATTTAAAGACAGGGATTACAACTGCTCTTTTAAAACAGCTAGGGAAAATTCCTTTGGACAGACAGATTCGAAATATATAATAAAAATAAATATAAATAAGAGATAATATGCTTCAAGAGTTTAAGGATCTTATTGCTTATATTATCCCATCAAACTGCAGTCATCTTTTAGTCCAGAAATGGTCTGCTTAGCGCATGAAAAGTTTTTTTTTAAGGAATTGTGAAGATTACCCAAGTTTCTACCGGAAACCTTATACATAGCAATTATCACTGTGGTTGTAACAATTTTGATAACTAAGCAATTAATCATAGTCTTTTAGAGTCGGTTCCTCGACTGTTACCTTTAATGATTCCTTAGCAAATACTACCACACCATCATTTTGTTTGTGGTTTCTATTGGTATGCAATAAGTTCTAACCAGGTGTTAGTGGGAGGTTATCGATGCGGTTAGCTAGCCAGAGCCCGGTTAGTACTGTGGCGGCATCTACATCGTCACATGCGAACTACGCATCAAAGACCTGACGTCACACAAATTCTGCATCGCGCAATTAGAGTTTACCGCGCGAACGACATTATACTCGTATAAGACTATCCGACATCAACCATTGAGCCGCTGCCCGCCAGACACAACACCCGTCTGGTCGGAGGATTTTCCCTTATCTAATGAGTATGAGTGAACTTTACACCATGTTCCTCATGCCACTAAAGTACCATTATAGAACAATCAAAGTTAAGTCTATGAAGGAAAATTTTAAAGCTATCCATGTTCTTATAAATACTACGAATGTTTTGGGTCAGTACGGTTAACTAGTGACTTTTTATAATCGGAAAGATATTGTTTGCAATCCTCACAGTCACAAGTCATTGAGACAGTTAAAAATGTGTTATCAATGTCGGTAATTAATTTACCATCCATAATCCGTGAATAAAGTCACTTCGTGTGTACCTAGTTTTATTTACCAGATTTTACGCTTCGTAAAAATAGACTTAAGTAATATACCGATCACTATTTTAAACACTATTTGCGGTTATTGCTTCACACTGTACAAGGCCCAACGTCGTTTGCGTTCCTGAGGACAGTAAAGTTGATGATGCAGAGTATCCCACATTCCGTGCAGCCTGCGTAGCACAGAGAAATATCGGCATCATTTATCCGAAGACTTTTTACGAACTTTGCGGGGTACTACTAAAGTTTACATTGAACAAAATGATGAACGCGTTCTAAACTTTTGTCTTAATTCACTTCAAGAAGTGGTAATTTTCATCGGTAGCACTCCACTGATTGAGTATGGGTTACCGGCCCTCATCATTCACGAGCACGTATGTTGTTCTATGTTTACCTCAGAGCAAAGGGACATTTTTAACACCGTTCTCCAAAGCGTTGGGCTCAGCCAGGGTAAAATGTTTTTCTTGGATGCTCCTGGTGGAACAGGGAAAATATTTATTTATTACCACTGGCATTCTTGAAGGGCATTCCCTTGCAAGGTAAAACGCAATCGCGGTAGTGTCTTCCGGTCGTCTCTATGGTTGCTCATAGACTGCGCTTGACCATTAACAACACCATCGACGAGCTCGGCTTGGCGGGAATTCGTATGCTTAAGAATTCTTCGATGTCCTTCTAAAATTTGTTGAAGTCACTCTATCAGAGGAGAGCAGCCAGGTGGCCCTACCAGAGACTCTTGGTAGAGTAGTTCCCACTTTAGAAGATCTGATTCGTCTGGTGTACGGGGACATCAGTGGAATATCGTATCAAAAGAAATCTTAGGGGTGTGAACGGACCATTTTAACGCCCAAAAGTGATCAAGCTGCATTGATCAATCACAGTATTCTCTCGAAAATTTGAATTTAAGGCCTGAATACTGGCTACGGAAATCCGAAAAAAGTACTGCTTTTGTACATCATAATCATCTTCCTGCCCTTGTCCCATTGTTCTCGGGTCGGCGCAACACGTTTCCTTCTTCCACTCTCCCCTGTCAACCGTCACGCTGTCAAACACTCCCTTCTCTTTCATATCATGCCTCACACAACCCATCCATCTTTTCTTTGGCCTTCCTCTGACTCACTATCCATCAAAATGTATGTTCATCACTCTTTTAATCACTTGCGTTTCTTCCCAGACCAAGCCAAACGATGTCCTTTCAACTTTTCTGTCACTGCAAACCATACATGTGTGTGTTTGTCTGTGTTGTTATTTGGTGCGATTTAATAAAGTGTATGGCTTCTAAAATATCAATACTCCATACTCTCCTTATTCCATGTTAATTTCATTCGTCCATAGTTCGATAGCGGTGGTTTGACAGTTAAAATACTTTTTGTTTTAACACAATTAATAATTACTTGTAATAATATGCCAGCCTTATGAGGAAGCAGCCGTATATGTAGAACTAAACCTTACTTAACCTAAACTTGGTAGGTACTTAAAGACTAAACAAAAAAGGGCGCCAGAAGGGTTTTAGGAAAGTGGATATAGGCGCATGGAACCCTTCAGGTTCTCAGAACTGCCGGCTGGCGTGAGTCATTACAATAGAAGCAGTGAACAATGTTCGAAATAAGCATAACTAAACATATTATAGTATACTTACCAAATACGACCTATTGCATTTTATGAAATTACATAATATTTATATAAATTGTCATTGAAGATGAAGATACTAAATTGGCAAAAGCCTCCCTTTAATGTATATTTGTACGCCAAATGGCAAAATGCAGAGAAACTATAATTATAACAATTGTAACATCTTGCACACTGTTAGAACCTATGAAGACTATTGCTTGATTGATTGAGTACATACGGTTTGGCATGCGAACGTTTGGGACCATAAGATTCACCAACTATCAAAGGGCGTATCAGTATTGCTGATGGAACAATTGACCAATATGTAAAATCAAATCGACTGCCTGTCGGTCCAGTGGTCGCAAGAGCTGTTGAGCATGAGGACAAAGTGTTATTGGGTTTTTGAATTTCTCAGTAGCTGCTCGGAGTCTGGATTTGTGCCCGGTTGATGTGAAAAGGGCCGCAACAAAAAAAAATCTGCTGTTCAGGAACCCTCTGATTACTTTCGCGAATTCAGTGTTGGTCCCATAGTGGAAATTGTTCATAATAATGAGTACAAAGACCCCTGAGGATGCCCATGAATTCATTTTCACACTTTATTTTAATTAAAATAGTTTTTAAGAAAGACATACTTATTATGCGGACCAATAAGGACATCGCTGGTTATAACAGCACCACCACCGCTCCGTCACGGCAAATAACTTGTCATTCAAGTTAGGGTTTTAAACTTTTAAATCAAATTAATGTAAGAGAACATAAAAAATGTGAGGTTAAATTTTTTCTCCGACAGTTATAAGCGCCTGAGAAATGTGCATTGCCGTCTGTTGCATGAAGCGCGTGATGCGAACATGAAGGTTCCAGGCGCCGGACTGCTGCGCTCTAATTGAGCGTTAAAAGTCGGACTTTTAACGCTCAATTTGACGCTCCGTCGCGTCGGCGGCAGATCGCAAAGCCGCTCGAAGATTCTTCAGCAATATCCTTGTATGGTTTGCACGTCTGCTACGCGACATCCTCCATCAGGACCAGGGAAGAGTTTGCTGATGCGTCCCATAAGACAATACAAATTGCATTGCGGTGGCAAATTGTCTTCCTGAAGCAATATTAAGTTACCAACGTTCAATAGAGTATCCTCAGTGCGCCAGTTGGACCTCTGCTGCCACTCTGCCAAGTACTCCCTCTTCCACCTCCGCCAAAAGTGCTGCCGGATTTGTTCCAGTCGTTTTCACTTTTACACGTCATAATATAAAAAAAATGAGCTAGATCGAGTTGAAATGGTGGAACCAACTCAGGGGTTAAGGTCTCTATTGGACTTCACAGATTCATTTGTTTTTTATTTAGGTTTTGGCCTTGTCATAAGCATAAGCAGTTCCAACTCTGCATGGCCCATGGTCAACAACATACATACGTTTGCGTGTATTTGTACAAAGGAAAGTGTGTCGTTTAGTTTCAGTGGGCGGTGGGCTGCCGGCTTCTATGTGAATCTTTCTACGTCATTTGTTTTTGTAAACATTTATGGGCAAGGGTCAATTATCGAATTATTTGTCAGCTTTTTGAACCGCAAGTTCTGGTTGGTATTCAATAAGGAAGTTATGTTTTTCATTTAGAGTCGGATATGTAATAGAAATGGGGAAAAATAAGTTGCCTATTTTACAGATTGTCGAATGGTGAACGCAGTTTCTTGTTATTGGTAGACAGGAAGACGCTGCTGCACTTAAATAAAATAAAAAGCCTTTTAATGTACCATAAATTAAAAAGTACAACATTTACACACAAAAAACATAATTTGGTTTATTGACATATTGAGACTGAGATTGCGAATGTTCTTAAAAATACGGAAATTGCCCCTCAGACCTGAGACTTTCAATTAATACATTTTTATTCCACGGGAACGTACTACAGTGATAAAAAGTATTCCATGTCCTAAGTTCCTAACCTAGTTTGGGATCTACTTGTATGCCAAATTTCATCGAAACCCGTTCAACCGTTATGGCGTGCAAAAGTAACAGATAGACAGACAGACTTACTATAAATATTAGTATTGTATAGTATGGATGCAGTGAGTTTGAACATGCATTCAATGATTTTTTTACTATATAATTATTTACACAATCGTTCTTTATTTTAAAGATTTGGCGGAAAGCCCATATAAACAAACATAAATCTTCTCAGACTTTAATAGCAGTGCTTGTCATTTCCCCCTTTACCCAGCCATCCTGGGGGATTCCAAAATAATTCAAACATTTTTTTGTGAATAAACATTGGGCCAATTCTGTCAGTGTTTTAATGAGAATGCACTTACCATACACATTTACGTAAACAAATTACTTCCAGACTTAATTCACAGAATGATGATACGTAGGTACTTTTTCAGGGAATCAAACACAAAACTGTGGACAGACATGAAGGAACTTTGAAGATTTGGACATTGAAAGACTTGAACCATCGTGGAAAGTAATCTATTTAGATGCATATTAATACGTAATATAACCATAACATGACGCCTGTATTCCCCCAAGGGTTAGGCAGAGGTGTACTTAAAGGTCACACACATATTGCCAATTATGTTAAAGTCCCATGTAATACAACAACATAGGGTGAGCGACCCTAAAATCCCAATAACACTTTGCCCGACCCGGAAATCGAACCCAGGACCGTATGCTCAGCAGTAGCGTTTGCGACCGCTAGACCAACGAGGAAATCATTTGTTCTGTGCAAAGATTAGAAAGCGCTACACTCACTTGTAGCTGATGTGCAGGGCAGGTCAAGGTGTAAAATCGCATGACTAAAAGTTTTATTTCTATTTTCCTCTCGATTGGAGATTTCTGACGAATCGGATAATCACACCTGAAACTGAAATATAATAGGTCTGTACCCATGTAATTGGAGATTATAGAAACCAGCATTTTCAGATTTAATTATCTGTGGATTGGTGTGCAATTCGAAATTCACATGAATTTTATTCGAAGGACGTGTTAATTTAATTTCAAATTCAGTTATTTACACAATTATTTATTTAAAACAGTTATTTATTTTTACAACAACAGATTTCTACTTTTTATCAAAATTTAGACATTTTTTTAAGTGGGAAAAAATTCAACACCCGAGAGGCAGTACAAAACGCTTTCGCTGACTTCATCGCCTCCCATCCGGCAGACTTCTACAGTAAAGGGATAAAGAAACTGCTATCAAAATTGGGCCAGTACTTTGATTAGCTGAAATAAAAAAAATGCCAAAAATTTTAAATTTTAAAATTATCATACAAATCTCCAATTTCATAGGTAAAGACCTAATATTTAGTTTAAGTAAGATCTATGGTTTTGATAATAACATAAAACGTCAGTGTGCTACTAGCTAGCCGTCACTTCATTTCTCCTTAATAAGTTCCAGCTTCGCCCTCTGGAATATCCGCATACGTATCATTGTCGAGTAGGATGGGATCTTTAGCGATAAGATTATTAAGAAATTTATTATTTTGTTTGAAAGGCTTCCTAGGTGGTGCCAACATTTTATTAACTTTGCTTGTTTTGTTTTAGAGTTATGTTATATCACTAACCATCGACTACTATTATAGCTCAAAAACTTTCTGTCACTGTTATTTACATAGAAGGTAGTGGTATTCAAATTTGTGTGCTACCTAGGTAGTAGGTAGCACAACTCTAAAAAGCGAAAAATAAAAACGTAAAAAGAATAAAAAGAAAAATAACAACCGAAATCACGTGTTTTTTTTGTTGTAAAAATTTTAAAATTTTTACCTCTTCATGATACGTGCTCTCACTATAATCTATAACATCAACACCATGCGCCAGACCACTTCAAACATAGGTACTTATCTGTCACTACTGGAGTGGTGCGTCCACGAGCCTGTCAACCCGTCAATAGAGTTGCCCAACGATTCTCGTTAGCCGATTATTATCGATACCGGCTCGGCCAGTTTGTGATGAAACGTCGATACTATGCTGAAGGTCAATGTGAAGCTTTGTTCCAATTATTTGAAGTCGTGTTTGGGTTGCGAAATGCTTGGTGGGTAGATCCTGGTCCAGTACTAGTGGTCAGTTGAAATATTATTTGGAGAACTTAGGTTCTCCAAATAATATTTTACGATCGATAGTCAGGAGACTATTCTCCTGTCTTCAAAATATCTCGTCCTCACACAGATTTTGACAGCCCATTTGTCGCTAGCGATGTTAAAATCTGTGTGAGTTCGTGAAATTTTGTAATCGCCAGCGACATGTCTCTGCGTGTGTACTGCGGTACCGGAATCAAAATGGCGTAGGCGTTCAGAGGAGATAATAAGCAGCGATATTGAATTTTCGCAGCTTCAAGAGGACGTGCTCACTTTTACCCGGCTATCACATGTGCACAAAAGATACGGCCCTGTGACAGACGGACGGACACGAGAGCCTTAGTAATAGGGTCCTGTTTCAGTCCTGTCAAATTTTTAAGGTTCCAGTTTTTAGATTTGATTCTGGTCTTTCAGTCCGCTGCTTCTTCTTTTCGTGTGGTTAGTGACTAACCTGGTGTCAGAGTTTTCTTGCCGCCCATGGGCCTCTGACTTGGCTTCACATGCCGTCGAGAATAGGGATGTTGTCTGCGAAAAAAAAAACATTATTTAGTCTGTAAGTCAAATAATAAAAAAATATTAGACACGTATTTTTTCATTTATCATATTAATTAATAGGCCAATTAATTAGGATAATTACGCTATTAATAACTACGTTATTAATTAAAGTGTAACGTGTCAGTTCAGTCGTGCTAAGTTTGACACGTTACACTTTTACTGACATCGCCTTTGATTAACCAACCGTCAGATAGTTTGAAACATTTAAGATTTATTTTTGTTTTATCGAAATACTGGGTAAATTACAAAATACCAACGTAAATATACCACATTCAGTCTAGTCCTTTTATCACTACAAGATTTGCAATACCATAATGCACAATAATTTCGGCGTATAGGTATACCTCAGACCAATAAACAGAGGTATACTATACATACTTCGAAAATAAATTTATTTTTGTGGACATGAATGCGACTTGACATGCAAGCATACCACACTGGGCGACTTTTGCACACTAGGACAAATGTATCGGATTACGATTTTGTTCGCTATGTCCCGTCTAATTGTTAAGTAAATAATTTAATGTCTTTTGGTCCTAAGTAAGGTCAAAACTTATGATTTCACTTCCTTTTCCTTACTAATTTACTATATAGGTACATGACATGTTTGGTTAATTTTGAGAAGGAAAAGAAATAAAGAAAACAATTTAATAGACCTACCTAGGTTCAATAAACAATCACAATAACAAAGATAGTCGACACGTCTCAATAACCTATACTATACTTATATAATTGGGGTTTACGGGGGTGAAAAATCGATTTAGGTAGTCTCATATCTGGGAAAATTCGTTTTC
Source organism: Xanthia togata (assembly GCA_963853775.1). NCBI lineage: Eukaryota > Metazoa > Arthropoda > Insecta > Lepidoptera > Noctuidae > Xanthia > Xanthia togata. The sequence continues at coordinate 1,373,520 of OY970811.1, read as the reverse complement.
TCCGTATTTTCACCCGAGCAGCTCGGTCTCCAAAGTTTAGTACAAGATGGGCTACCTTAGAATGTCATTGCCATGTTATTACATGGCAGCATGGAATTTCTATGAACTATCCTATATTTTTAAATGAGCACTCTATCGGTCGACCAGGCCCACTTTAAATTGATCAAAATAGAGCTTCTTTTTATTCGAGAACGCCTAACAATAATGATATAATATTCGTCTTTTAGTCGTCACATTGCTTTCATAATTTTTAATATATTTTTCCTTTTTTTTCATTACATATAGTTCCTTGCTCTTGTTTCATGTTTACAATTTTATATATATAAATATGTTTATGCTCTATGTATGTATGTATTTATTGTATATATAGATAGTACACCGCTGACTACCTGCAGTATTGTCTCTCCTGTTACCTTTAATCCATCCAAAGGTTGTCTGTCAAAGATCGCTTTAAGCGATAAGACCGCCCATTGTGTCACCCTATGTAAAATTTCTAAATTTATGTCTGTAATTTGTATGGTGTACAATAAAGAGTATTCTATCTATCTATATTTATACATCATTTTATAGCTATAGGGATTTCGCCGTTCCTCGTGACATACGTTAGCAGGTCAAACGTATTAATTTAAGTAAACAATCTGGTACTTATAACAGCTGCTGAGTTCGATTTTAGTGTAATGATTAGATAAGTACTTATAGTAAATCCTGACAGTAAGTATAACACCGTGTGGAAACCGGCATGTCCTAGAATAAATGTGAAGAAGAAATGTGACATCTACCAACCCGCATTAAAGTAAGGCCATTTTAATAGGTTAACATTTGACGTCTGTCAGTTTAGTGAAAGAAAATCGTAAAATTACTCGTATCGGTCATTATTACAGTAAATATGTAATCGTAATTGAAAAAAGTTAAGCAATTGTGCAGTTCTAACAAATCGAAAAAATATATTATTTTATGCCCGGCGTTACAAGGTTACGTTGTTGAATTTTGATGAATTGTCAAATGTTACCTATTAAAATGACCTTACTTTAGGTCCGCGTGGTAGATCAAGATTACAGCACCTCCCACTCCCTCTCGAAGAGAGGAGGCCTGTGTCCCAGACTTATGGGAATATTATGAGCTGATTATGCAGCAGGTAGGTCTGAGGCACAGGGGACTGACAAGTTGTGTGGACATCGGTTTTCATGGTGTGGGCATGTGATGCGGAGGAGTGAGGAATAGGCCGTGAGGAGAGTTTTGAATTAGATTGTGGGTGGCTGTAAGAGAGGCGAAGACCAAAGAAACGACAATGTTTTTAAAAACTGTGAATCTAAAGGAATTCAAGTGAAAATTAAAGTCATTGTTATTGATGAAATGTAATGACAACAATGAAGAGTTCCTCAAGGAAAATATTCGTACGAACTAATATGTGATTGATTATATTTTAATGACTTTAAGTATCAAATCCAACATTCTATTTATTTTTTATAATTTATAATTTAAATTATGTTTTGCGTAATGTAAAAATCTTGCATACTATTGTATAGAATCTTTTTTTTTTTCTCTAACTGAACAGACAGCTGTGCTGCTGGGGAGTTTATTGCGCCACTTCTTCTTCCCAGCAATAGCACTAGGAAGTGGTGAAGGGTGGGCGTTTTGGGGGACTGTCTTAAGTAATTTTGACGTTCGAAAAGTGCTGATTCTCAGCCTAGTTTGAATAAGTGACTTTTGAATTTTGAAACTTATCATGACATTACATCTTAATGATTTTTTTTGACATACATTTCTTGAATTAAATTTATATTGAGGTTTAATATAATATTAAGTTAAATTATTATAATTAATATTAAGACTAATAGTGTTGTGACTTGTGACCAATGTAGAATGTAGTGTTTGTATTTGTTTTTTTGCTTGCTTTACTATGATTGTTTTAATTCTTGTGTTACATTTTTATTGTTAAGAACCACTTCGTGTATTATTGTTAAAACCACTGTTCGACACACATGTAAATTTGTTGAAGAATAAATAAATAAAATAATAATCTTTCACACAAGCCATTCATCGTTTTTATTTATTTATTCTTCAACAAATTTGATGACGACTAATAGAGAAGTATGGGAGAAACATGTTGCGTCGGCCGCTAATAAATTATGATGAGGGCAGCAGAATGAAGATGATGCTTGCTACGTACCGACGTCAAACCTAAAGTTAGTTAGTATGGATCACCACATTGTTGAGCTGATGGCCATGTTGACATGGATATTTAATATTTCTTTTAGGTATAATTTTTTTGCACATATTTACATACAAACGATCACGCCTTCTTCCCATGGGGAGACAACATGCAGAATCTACAGAACGCCTGTACCTGCTACGATCAACTATTTCACAACTATTTTTGTACAATAATACATGTCTCAATTTTATTTTCCGAGACAGCTTGGACCATTTTTTCCCCAAAATGACATAAAAATATGAACCAATTAGCTGCCTAACCCTCTGTCAAATCTTGTTGTTATTTAACTGCCTAGCCTTTTTCCAACTATGTTGGGGTCTGCTTCCAGTATAACCGGATGTAGGGTAACACGATAGGTACCCGTTTTTAAGACTGGTTGTCAGACCTTGGGCTTATAGTGACTGTTAAAGATTCACGAATGACAACCGGGACCAACGGCTTAACGTGCTTTCCGAGCGTAGGGGTGTCGGTATGTAGAGATGGTCACCCATCCACGTAATGAGCGCGGCAAGCGTATATTAACCTGATCAATCAAGCCGTGCAGCTTTTATTACTTCGACACGATACTTTTTTTAAAGAAATAAATGAAGGGCATTTATTTCTTTAAAAAAAGTATTATTATTGATGAAATTTTAAATGTTATTATTGACTAAAAACTTGTATTATTAATGTTATTTATACTTCTGATGTTTGTGCCAATAACATAACAATAACATGCACTTTCTTCCACCATAATTATTTAAGTAGGTAGTATACCCATAGCTTTTACGCAACATAAATGTGGGCGATTATATACATTTTTATTTCAGTAGATTGAGGTGATATGACATCATTACTATACTGTTTAGGTGTCCCGCGGGATAGTTGCGCAACACTCATAAAATGACAACTGATATCAATTGCTTTCATTTTGATAGTGCAGTTACGTTCATTACATTATTTACGTAGTAGAGCAGGCGAATTTCTCAAACCTATGAAGGAATGGTTTAAGTTTTTTTTTTTAGGTTACGCAAATATGGTGCTGCTTGAAGTAACGTCTCTGATAGGTGTCTAAGGACTCCGTAATACATAGTTTCCTTAAAATATGTTCCTGTTCCTTTGTTTGACCGACTGTTCTGTTAAAGTCTTAATCGCGCCCACGTCTCAAGATTGTTCCAGTAGCATACAATCATATTCTATAGTCTTACTCACATGATTTAAATAAAATATCAATACAAATGCAAATAATGACAGTTATATCAATACTGAACATCTACTGCTAGTAAAACAAACAATATTATTAAAATGTACAAAAAAAATGACACCGCTTTCCTTTTCAACAATATTTTGATTATATTGCACCATAAAGTTAACGTTACATATATTATTTAACTATGACCATTTTGAACAAGGATACACCATATTAGCCGGCCGCGTCAGCTGCCCGTATTAGCAATGCATAGTGGACAACTTTCGTCCGTCAACAAAGTGAAATTTTTCATTTTTACTCGCATTTGATCGCAGGAGCTTTGCGAAGTTGCACAGTTTGTGAGTGTTGTAAGGATTTTAGAAAGTAAGTAATTTAATTATTTAATTTTGAATTTAGTGTTTTAAGTGCTTGGTTTAATTTTGATGCTGTTAAATATGTTTTTGATTGACTGATCTGAAAAAGACTAGCGTAGAATTGAGGCGCAGGTAAAAACTGTCTGAGCTCAAGTAAAGCTCTATGAAACACAAAAATGTTGGGGTAGGTTAGGCAACTGCCTAACCAATACCAGCATCATTGAGCTTTTTAGCCCGAAAATAAAATTACCTTTTTTGTTTATTACATTTTATTTAACTTTTTCAACCAATTATTTTTGTGCCATCTATAACGCAACTCGTACGCAAATATTTTGTATACCTACCTATTTTACGTATGGCGGCATAATGTTTGAGTTAATTAACTAAATCCAGTTATAAAATATTTTTATTTTATTTATATTTACCAGATATATTTCATTATGTGCGTTCAGATATAATGCGTTTTTGCATTGTTAAAATTTTGTTGGTTATTCTGAAAGTACGGTACTTTTAGCTGTGGTCCTTTAAGAGGAAACGCGGTCACGTAGCCGTTTGGCGTTCATTCCATACAAACGTATTCCTCAGTTTTCTCTCTGGTTAGTGATACTAGTCCAAAGATTTTTTTAACGATATATTGTATATCTCACACTGCCATGTCCCTATGTTTTGTGTTTTGGCATTTGGATTTATTTCCGAAAATAAAAAAAATTATATACACAGGACAAACTTCTTATTCTAAATTAACTATCAGATTATTAAAATAAAAATATAATGCCCGGTTGATGGCAATAAGCTCTCCCCCTATTACATGGGACTTAAAAACATAACTGGCGAAATGTGGGTGTACTACAGGTACACCTCTGTCAAGTTACTTGAAATATTTACATACATACGTAAAATCACGCCTTCTCTCCATGTGGGTAGGCAGAAACTACAGATCGCCACCTGCTACGATCCTTACATACTCCTTGTGCTTCGTTTACGTTCATACATTTGAGAATGCTAGGTGGGATGTGTGGTGTTACGCGAATATAGAATGGATATTTAGGTGCATGAGGAACAGGGTGTAAAGTTCACTCATCCACCATAGAAAAGGGAGGATCCTGCGACTAGACGGGTGTTGTGTCTGGCGGACCGACTGCCCGACTGTTAATGTCGGATAGTCTTATATATGTCGTTCGCGCGGTAAACTCTAATTGCGCGATGTAGGATTTGTGTGACGTCATGTCTTTGATGCGTAGTTCGTATGTGGCAGTGTAACCGCTACAGATAGAATAAGTAATGAGTACTGAGGAAGTCTGAAAGTGGCACCGGTAAATGAAAAGTTGTGTGGGAATTGGTTGTTATGGTATGGGCATGTGATGCGAAGGAATGAGGGAAATGTCATGAGGAAAGTTTTTAGTATGAATGTCGATGGCTATACGAGTAGGGGAAGACCAACGAAAAGAGGGAGGGACTGTGTGAAAGATGATATATGGTTAAAAAGGGGGTGACTACCGTGATGACGACTAATAGAGAAGTATGGAAGAAAAGACATGTTACGCTTACTCCAAATAAACTGGAATAAGGGCAGGTGACGATTGATGTTTACGTTCAGACATCTGGTCACACACGCACGCCGGTTGCGATTACCATGCACCTGACCCTTCTGGAGAACATCATCAATAAGGTTACTATACTAGAAATTAGAATATTTCAGCAGACAGTTGAGACATTAAAAAAGATAGGCATTTCATTATTAGATTTAAAGATTGGACAATCTTATTCAGCGAAAGTGATTTTGAATTTAAACACTTATTAATTAAAATACAACGTAACATTTCTAAACAGGTTCTAAACAAGTTTTGTGTTAGTCCTTGTTCAATCGACGCCTGACCGTCATTCGATGGCAAATGGTGTGCATCATGCTCATATACATAATAATTTTTCCGGCATTCATCGCAAAGTGAATGGTATAATATTCATCTTGTTGATAATATGTAGGACATGTATTTTACGCAAATGGAAGATGCTGCGTAACTTTAATGTTGTACTAGTCGACTTCTGTAAAGCCTCGTGCAAACTGGCGCGACGCGACATCGACACCGGTAATTGTTCTACCATGAAGTTTTCTTAGAAATTGTTTTGTTAGAGTCGCGTCGCGCCAGTCTACATGGCTTTACTCGTTGGTGGGCGTGGCTAATATGCATGCTATATTGTTAAGACGTTAGTATGGAAGAATGATTGTACAGGGTAGCCTTAAATACGATTCAGTTTTTGTTATTTTGAAATTAAGATAAATCCGCAGTAGTAGACGCGAAATTTTGCAGGTCATTGTCAGGTGGTTTCTTGATCAACATATGATGCGCGACTACAACTGATATGTATTTACAGAATTATTATCATTGAAATCATTAATACATCTCTCTAAATTAGATTTATTCCGTTTTTTGATCAAGATACAACCTGACTGACCTGCAAATTGCAAAAAATGTAAGTAAAATTTCTCGTTGGGCTTGTGTTCGATTCCCGGATTGGGCAGCGTTATTGAGTTTTTCCATCTGGAATTTCTCAGTAGCAGCCCGGAATCTGGATTTGTGCCCGGTTGATGGCAATAGGCTCGCCCCCTATTACATGTGACTTAAACATAACTGGCGAAAAGGTGTACTTACACCTCTCACCTCTTTTGGGGAATACAGGTGTGATGTTATGCTGTGTATGTAACGTCTATCCAGTGTCTTTGCAACTTATAGCGAGTCACGTTCCAGCTAACATGTGCCACCGAACGGTACATCTGCAAGAAATAGGTATTGTAATTTCATATCGGTGTATCAAAGTAAAATGTTAATTTTTACATTCAATTCCTTCACGCCGTTCAGCGCCACTATTTGATCGGATAGACTTCACTATCTCTGTGATCCACATAATTCTTGGAGGAAAATTTGTGTGGACAGGCCCTTTACTTTCTTGACTGACACTATTAACGTGGAAAACGCTCACCCCCAGTAAAATGGGACTTCTAATACTTATTTATGTAACAGCCAAACTATTCTGTAAAAATCTTGATGTGAACTGTCATTCCATCTGATGAGGGATGCCTCTGCCAAACCATTTCGTGAATTCAGTTGTCATGTTATGTAGCTATGTTGTTATTGACATCACCAAATTATAATTTCCAGGTAAGGAAACATGAAGTTATACGTACTGTGTGGAGTCATCATTGTTTTACTAACAAACGATGCGCGCGCAGGCGAGCAGAGCAATCAAAACATTTTGATCACGGAGGCTATGTCGTAAGTATTCATTATAGGTCATTTATTTTGCATTCATTCGTGAACTTGTCAGATTTTTAAAATGCATCAGACCGATTTTAGTAAATGACAATAGTTCATCTATACATTTAATAAAATGGTAACGAAGTCAAAACTTCTGTCATATATTGCAAAGTTTTTTTTTTCTTTTTTTTTAAACTTTTCCCCACACTAGGAATTTCTCCTGTGTCGTGGGTACGTTTACAAACATTTAAACTCACATACACAAACAGCCAAACCCGGAACAACTACTTGTAGGTCATACAAATATTTCTTCCGTAACACGCAGTGCAGCAGTCGATTGCATTAACCAATTGTGGGAACGAGTCAATCAATCTGCCTGATGCCGAAATATAGTTTATAGAATTTATGTCCGTTTATCTGGATGTACGTTCCGGTTTGGCGCGAAAACGGCTGAATGGATTTCAATGAAATTTGGCACACATATAGTTTATAATCTAGATTAACACTTAGGGTACTTTTAATCCCGGTAGTAGGACTGTTTTCCACCATTCACGCGGATGAGACCGCGGGCAAAAGCTAGTCAGTATTATATCAAAATCATTAGGTATGTAGATATGCCAAGATGTGCGGGATTTCAAGCGAAAACAAGTCGTCACTTTCTTTTTAATATTTTATTTTAAGTAAAAGAAATCAAACAAAATAATTATTTGTCAACAATAACACACACAAGGGCGGTCACCCCTATTAAATGGGGCTTAAAAAGAAATATGGGTGTAACGGGGACATCTCTGTCTAAATTTTCGGGGAATATACAGGGTCAGAGCGAAACTCCGCAAACGTATGGACATCGACATCTCAAACAATCTTCCTAGCCCTTTCCCTACTACGTTGGGGTCGGCTTCCAGTCTAACTGGATGCACTTGAACACCAGTATTTTAGATGGAGCGACTGCCTATCTGAACTCCACAACCCAGTAACTGGGTAATATGATACTCCTTGGTAAGACTGTCGAAGATGTGCAGAATGACAGCCGGCATCGACATCAAAACATGATAAAACGACAAAAAATATATAGATTTGATAATTTATTTTATTGGGATCAACGTCTGCAAGTAGTGTGGCTATTTCAAGTATGAGTTTAAAAACAATGTTTTTTTATGCCCATTATGCATTTAAAGTCTACAGAAAAAAAAAACTGGTTTTCTAAAGTCATACTTCAACTAACTTCCAGTCGTTGTCAGTAAAAATAATCATCGAGGGTTTTCTTTTTCGTTTCGCTTTTAGATATCGACACCCATCCCGACTGCGGCGTTGTGCTAGCTAATTGAATTTGACCTGCCGGTGTAACATAAATATGATGCTGATTACTTGTTAACTTAAATCTTATTTTCAAACATTTTCAGAGAATCTCCAAACTTTCCTCGTCTTCCCAGTTATGGGGAAATCACAGCAGACGACCAACCTGACCATCACCCTGAAAACCAAGGCAACATCAGGTTTGAAGATCGATCTCTAGAACGACCCGTCAAATTTGAAGATGACCCGAAAGAACATGGATATATTGATATTGATAAAGCTGACCCAGGGTCACTCCTCGCAGACATATCATTTGATGATGATGAAAGTGTTGATCAAAATGATCGTATTTCTAACACTAGATCTGGATATGAAGGTGAATCTAATCATTCGGTAAATAAGATAAAATTTGAAGGCAACACTGATGAGCAAGATCATTCTGATGACCAAGAAGATAATGATGAAGAAGATGATCCTCAAACTGGTGCAAGCCAAGTAGTTTTTGAAGAAGATGGTAAAGCTGATGAAGATGGGACTGATTATTCAGATGAATCCGAAATCGAAGCAGAAACTACTGACAAACCGATTAAATTCGAAAATCAAGATAATGAGTCGAATAGCAAAAATAGAGACTCAAATAGGAATCCTGTTACTGAACGAGTAGTTTTTAAAGATGATAGTCATCAGAATCAACAACCTGTCCAAAATAAGAAAAGAAAACCAAGACGGAAACCCCACTATGAAGCAAAACAAACGAATCCCGCACCTATGCCACCAACCTCTCCTTATCCTGGCTTAGGATACCCTGGGTATCCAGGTGTAGGGTACCCAGGTCCCGGTTTTTCAGGCCCAGGAGATCCAAACACAGGATATTCAGGCTACCCAACGCCCGGCTACCCAGCCCCCGGATATCCTTATCCTAATTACCCTAGCCCGTATCCAAGTATGGCATTCCCAACTCCGGCTTATCCTGGTTACTCACCCTATCTTTCTATGTACCCACCCATGAGTCCAGGATACGGTGCATATCCAACTCCGGGTTATCAAATTCCAGGAGATCAAAGGCCTCCAACAAGCCCTACCGCGTTTCCAACTCCTGGTCAGGGTGACCCAAGTGGGCATTCTGATACGAGCTATCCTAATCAAGAGTATGCTGGATCCCCAGCTCCTAGTGCCCCTCCTCCAAGTGCCCCACAAAGTGGCCTGCCAGGACCATCATACCTGGGTCCGGAATACCCATATTACCAGGGCTATCCAGCACCTGGGTATCCTCCACCTTATCCAAGCGATGTGAATTCACAATATCCTCCTCAAAATCAGGCCCAGTACAGACCTCCAGTATACCCGGGGGTTCCCCAGCAAGGATATCAACCTCAAGGACCTCAAAGTAAGTACACTAACTTTTAAGTGATAAACTAAGTTAAGTGAATACTAAAATGTTCATTTGGATACAAATCTTGTACTAACTATTCTAGATTTATAAGCTGATAGATTCGCACTAAAACCTTTCGCACAATAACAATGCGTCTATTTGCTCACGCTTGTGTGGGGTCGCGGTCAACAGGCGCACTCGATGAAACAGTGCTTAGGTGAGAGGTGCAAGCGGTCAACGGGTGACTAATTAACCCAGCGAGCTTGAAGCAAAGATGTCGTGGATTGATAATAATTATTATAAAAGCGATCGTGTTAAAGAAACTTTGTGAATTTTATCGTTGATCATTGTTAAGTATTTTAAGAAGAGTTCAAGGTTAATGGTCATCTACGTTCTATTAAGTTGCTTACAGATCCAATAAAAGGTAGCTGAATCTAAATGAAATTGAAGCCATTCTTACGCCTACATATTTATTTTTTATAGATTGCAACATTAAGGAGAATTTAATTTTAGATTTGAATATGCTGGCGGTCTTTATAGAAAGATCACTGATTATTTTGCGTAAGAACCAGCGCTTTTGTAAAAGTTCAGCTTTGTAAAGCGAGGTCTATCAATGTCCCTCATAGCACTGAGTGTCAGTGTTACAGTATTTTTCATAAACCCGATGTGTTATAATAACGCCCGGGTACAGTAACATAGTAAATATAATTATTGTTCCAAAGATACACACACACACACACACACAAATACATACATACATAAACTTACGCCTTCTTCCCATAGGGTAGGCAGAAACTACAGAACGCCACCTGCTACGATCCTTCATACCCCTTTTGCTTTACGTTACGTTCATACATCACATACATTCACGCCAGTTGCGAGTACTACGCTTCTAAGCTTTCTGAAGATCATCATATTCTTGTTTTTTAATGGCATCTCGCAGGTCAACCTAGGAGGTCGTCTGCTGCTTAACCGGACTTTCCTGTGGGTGCCTCAAAAAAATAAGTCCTCCAGCCAGGGCATAAAACTTACAAACTAAGGCTGTGGGGAACAGATCTCGGCTTAGAGCGTCGCTGGGGGAGAAAAGCAAGGGACAGGCTGGAGCGGATTAATATTATTATTAGGGGAATAGAACATCATAAGTAACTAAATGTTTTTCAAAGGCGTCCCTCCCAGCGTTTTCACTCACATCTGCCTTGTAAATATCTTTTGTTATTCGCCTTTCATTCAACCTCTCAACATGACCAAACCATCTAAGTAAACTCGTTTCAAATTTTCTTTTAAAGGTTTACTTTTTTATACAATCTTTTCAGGACCTTCCCGACGGCCGAAGTCGTTAACCCAGCGTGCAGTGTCAGCAGTAGCTGAGGCCCTGACTTCCATAGCATTGTACGATGACCAGCAGTGTGTTCCAAGGATCCTGTGTGAGGTGGCTGGAGGCAGTACGACATCATCGCCAACGCTGCTGAAGGCTTCTGCTAGTCTGCAGCCTTTGCTTTCGTAAGTGTCGTATAAACATACACATAATCCTTACTATCCTTCTATTTATATATACATATATATAACAAACAAATTTTCACATTTATAATAATTGTGAAAGTTTGTTTGTTTGTTACTTAATCACGTAAAAACGGCTGAACAGGTTTGAATGAAATTTGGCGCACAGATAGCTTTTAACCTGGATTAACACAGGATACTTCTTTATCTCGGTATAACGTTTCCGTCAGTTAATTTCTGATATTGATGCGGGTAAAGCTAGTATAAAATAATAAAATAAATTCGCTTATTGTGTCTGTCTAATAGCTTAGTTAAAGAAACAAAAGAAAGAAAATACGTTTATTTGCGGTAAAAAATGAGGCAAGCAAAGAAAAAAAAACAAATAAACACGAAAATAACAAATTGGAGGAAAATATGAGTCACATCCACGCAAAACGGCCATCGCTCAGCATAATGCTGGGACCCTATGCGAGACAAAGCCCCAGCGCTGGTTTTCAGCGACAACCGGCGTTGACGTGATGACGTCAACCGGTGCAGCATATAGAGAAATAACAAAATAAGTCAAAAAAAACATTTCTTCTTTGAAGTTCTTCTAAACTACGAAATGGATTTTGATTCGGTATTCACCACCACAATTTATTCCGGAAGGATTTATGTGTATTAAACATTAATATTTATTTTTGTACAGAAATTTAGTTTTACAGTATTCAGAAGTCCTTACATAAAGCATGAAATCTCTAAGATAATATTATTTCTAGACATAGTCGTAAACTCTCACAATTTCCGATTTAAGTTTCCGAAGTAGGCAAATCATCAGTGAAAACAAATGAAACCCCGGGAACCCTTTATGCTCAGTTCAAGTCTACAAGGTTAACTTACAACATGTTGATGTTGGTCGCCTAGTAAAATGTAATATAGGTACCTATAGCAAGTTTTTCAAAACTTGCTATAGGTTCCGGCCCACACAAGTACAGACCCACCACCGTAGGCTACTTTTTCTTCGATGCATGCTTGCTTGAATCTTTCCCCTGGTCTTCGATACACTCTGTGTCTTCCATCGTGCTTGTAGAGCATTAATTTTGATTCGTCGGAGAACATAACTTTTGACCAATCTTCAATACTCCAATTTACGTGGCTCTGGGCATATCTTAGTCTTGAAATACGATGCCCACGCTCCAGTTTAGGGCCGTTTGCAGGTCTAAGGGGTTTTAAGTTAGATTCAGCAAGCCGACGTCTTACTGTCCATGCACTTGGGTTACTTCCTCCGAGGCGTCGAAACTGATTTGTGAGTTCAGTTCCTGTAAGAAAGCGATTTCGAAGCATGGTGTTCACCAAGTATCGGTCTTCTCGTGCTGTGGTACACCTGGTTCTGCCCGTTCCTGGTCTGCGTAGGTTAGAACCAGTTTCTTCGTAACGTCGGAGAACTCTTTGTACTGTTGACAGCGACACACCGACAGTCCTGGCTGTATCGCGCTGACTCCGGCCGGTTTCCAGCATTGTAAGTATTCTGGTGCATTCTCCAGGCGTAAGCGACATAATTTCAGCTTGAATAATGAATATAGAGCACTATCAACATGGTTTATGTACCCACATAAATGACAGATTACAAACAAAAGCAAAACCAAATGCTGTAATTTCGTAGTTCCATCTTCGAAGGTGGCCCTTTTTCAAATTTGATTTTTTTATGATATAACTTTACAATAACTAAGAAGTTTAATACCTTCATTTAAGGAGTATTACATTGTCTATTAAATACAATTTATTGCATTAACCTAGCATTTTTAGTTTCCGAGATTTTTAGGATTCTTTAAGTGACCCGGATTCATTGCTCTCGAGTGTATATAAGTTTTTAAGTTAGGCGTTTTTCTTTAAGAATATCTTAACTTCTGTATTCCTTGAAAAGAGAGGCAGAGGTGAACCTTGTTACAAATACTATTTTAAAGAATATACGCAATAAAACACGAAAAATCAACTTTTAAAATCGTTCCAGGCTTCTGCAGACATACAATGGAGTGAGTTCCTCTCCACTCTTCATATTCGGTCGTGCGGCTGTCACAGGAGTGACGGCCAAGGGAAACCCTTCAGCCTGCCAGCGTGCTTACCCACAATGCCCAAGTGACCCTGAAAAACTTATCAACTACCTCAACAACCACAACGGAGGCTTCTTCAGGTTCTTCGGGCAACCAGAGGCACCACAGCAGCAGCACAATTTAGAGCAATTTTACAATTATTTATCTGGCCAGAACGGTCTCCCTCAGCAACCGCCACAGCAAAACTATGGATATCCAAGGCCTTATGGTTATGGTTTTCCACTCCCGAACCCTTACGCGAATCCCTACAACTATGGACACAATTACTACAACGAACATATTGGATATAGAAACGCAAAAAATATTGATAGTGAGGTAGAAGGCCGGATACAGAATAGACCAGGTGTTAATGGTATAGAAGCTGAAAGTGATTTAATCTCAAGTGAAAGTTCAAATAAAGGTTCCAAGTGGTCGTTTCCAGAAGAAGGAAGTACTAAAAAGGGTAACGAACAAGACAAAGTAAAAATAAAGAAGCGACCAAAAAGACCACCTCAAGCAGAGAGACAAGAAAGACCATCTAGAGGAAGTAAAACTTTAAAATTCCCCGATAACAGATCAGATGATAGGCGAGAAATTCAAATGCTCAGAGATTATCCCAGGAAAGAAAAACATATATTATTTCCAGGAGAAAGTGATTATCAAATAAATACTAACTATGAAACTACTACTCCTGTAAATCCAGAAGAGTATTATTTTGATCATAAACACAATTTCTATGTAAAAAGACCGAAAGCTTTGAAAACAGACGATGTGGTGTATGTTCTTAGAGGGAATGGTGACCCAAATCATCCAGAAATTGTTAGAGTCAGACCTGGACAGAGTATTTGAAAACCAAAAATAGTATGAAATGGGAAGTACATAACATGCATGCACATTATGATTTTTAGGATTGAGTTTCGCGCACAGGGAAAAACGGTTTGAAAAGTGTGTAGAGACCCAACAAAAATTTACTTTTCATCTAATGCAAGAAGCAAGAATTTAAGCATTGCTAGCAATATGTTGACATTAGTTTGTGCTAACGTTTGTTTTAGTTATTCTTCTTAACATCTTCTTCTTTTTTCTTGAATTAAACTTATTTAATACTCTTTGAATTGTCTTTTGTATATTGCAGCATTTCTGTTCTGCATTTATCTGTCTTCTAAATGGCCATAGATGTCACTATGCGGAGTTAAATGATGATCTTGATCAGGTTTTGGCATAGTTTGATCAATTCGTCTTTGTAAAATGTTTTGTAACAACTATTTATAACAATTCTTAAGTTAATTTATTACATTTGTATGTCATTGTTATTTATTAATATAACTAAGTATATTTATTTCGAATGTATATGCTAAGCGAAATAAGTTAATTAAATATTATAATAATTTATTGAACCAAAAATGTGTTTTTTGTTTTATTATTATCATCTCTAGAGCCCTTATCCATGCTCAGGTAGCTTTGACATAGCCAAATATACAAAGACGTTAATTGATATCAGTAAAATTCAAAAAAGAACTCGTGATCTGAAGGAGGTTTTTGAAGCAACCTTATGTTGTTCAACTTACATAATCATGCCCAATATTACTGTGAAATCTGGATAAATCTTTAAGTCACGGTGACTTGAAGATTTATCCAGATTTCAGAATCGGTTTGATTCGGTTTTCATGTTATAGAATGTTTGAAAATAGCGTTGGGCCCTATATCACAAAACTTTACCAAGTCTACAATTCTACAAGATTGTTAAATTGTAGAAAAAATATCGTAACGCAGAAATTACAAATATGTATGAGTTACAATATTGAAGACTTCACTACAATTTACTCAAACTCAAACTCAAAGCATTTATTTTTAATTAAACCATTTACAGGCACTTTTGAATTGTCAATGAGTCAGTCAGTCAGAAATATGAAGCTACATATTTTCTATTACATATTTCTATGTTTCTTCCGTTACACGCACTCGTAAGATTTACGTAAATTGTTAATGTAAAGTTTTGTGGTATAGGGCCCTGAAATAATTGTACATTCACAATCATGAGAATATATAATGTATCAAATTCAATGGCAATAACATGTTTCTGTTGTGCGAACAGAATGCAGATAATCATTTTGACACACAGCATTAAAAACTCGACTGCCAACAATTTATGATGAACTTGACCAATAAAACATGAACTTTTCAAACAAGGATCTTCACCGTAACTCCAACTACACATTCCCCTTCTTCCCGACCTCCACAGATTAACAATTACATGACAATAAAAGTCAATACGCTGCAATTAATGTAATGTCGGCCTTAACTTTATTTTTACACTGTGAGATCGTTCACCTATAGCATGTGGATGATCCGTTTATATGATACGATAACTTTATTATTTGATTGTTTTTCTTAAATGGTGATGCGTGACAAATAACTATTATTTCTCTATTGTTTATATTTTTTTGGATTTATGTTACCGCCTATTGAGTGCATCAACAATTGGTTGTCTCTATTAGATGGCTGTCAAACAAACAATTTAATTTAATGTCAGGGCCGCCTTCTTGGTTAGGCATATGTTATAATTCCCACGGGGATTGGCAGAAACTAAAGAGCGCCACCTGCTACGATCCTTACATAATCCTTTTGCTTCGTTTAAGTTCATACATCTGGTCATACACGCACGCCGGTTGCGAGTACTACGCACCTGTCCTTTCTGAAGAACATCACCAATAAGGTCACTATAATACATATACTGTCCTTCTAGGGCGGGCGTCCCCTCGCTGTCACTCACATAAGCCTTATAAAAAAAATCTCTATTTCATTGTTTTTTCTTTCACGTTCCAACTTTCAATAGTATTCTGATGATTTTGGCCCCAATATTTGACAGTTGCAACCGTTCGTGTGAAAATAACGATGCATCTACCAACCCGCACTGGGCCCGCGTGGTGGAGTACGGCCCACTCCCCCTCACTGGCCCTCTCACTGGGAGGAGGTATGTGGCCCAGCAGTGGGAATCTATAGGCTGATAAATGTGTGGAAGTATTGTTATCATAACAATATTTTTACCTCCTGTGAGGCAACTTCCTGTCTACTAAATGATCGACTCTTTGGCAAATTAAACAGTGTAATTATGATCTTCTTGAAATAAGTGGTTTGTCTTTGACTTTGAATTGAGCCGTGACAAATAATTCCCAGTACTTCGTTCCTACCGTCCATCAATCAATCCCACAGAATAAGAAACTTAACCAAAGTTCACCAAAGAACAGCTAACCGAGAAATAGGTACCACAGATATTAAACTTTAAAAAAAAAAAATATGCCTACCCTTTTCCCAACTACATAACATTGGGGTCGGCTTCCAGTCTTACCGGATGCAGATGAAAACCAGTATTTTACATGGAGCGACTGCCTATCTGACCTCCACAACCCAGTTACTGGGTAACACGATATCCCTTGGTAAGACTGGTTGTCAGACTTTTGGCTTCTGTCTACCCGTAACGACTGTCAGAGATTTACGAATGACAGCCTTGACGAACAAACGAATTAGTAAGTCTACCTATGCCATATATAAACTTACCTCAGATAAGAGTGTGGATGCCTTAGTCACACTCACAGCATATCATGGCTTGGTGGGTTCAGTTCTGAGATATGGTGTGTTTTTTTTTCGGGGGAATTCGGGAAATAATTTTTAAAGCACAGAAAAAGTGTACAGGTCATACATGTGAACCATTATTTATTATTGACTCTTCCATCCTTATATATTTTTAAAGTTGCTGTATTTGTTAAGACCAATCCAAAATTATTTAAAAAATGTCAGACATTATAATAACCGAATTCGACGGAATATCACTAGCATATACGTAAGAAGGTCCCACACAGCATTAATGTATAAGTGTATTCTGCACTGGCGCCAGTCATTTAACCACATCCCACGGTCAATCAAAGAATTGAGCATGAGCTTATTTAAGAAACGCCTAAAATCCTTACTAGTGAACAAAGCATATTACAGTATTTTGGAATTTATAGCAGACAAAAATTATTGACAGAATGTTGACATGCTAAGAAACAAAATGTATTGTTGTAAATGTTATTGGTATTGAAATTAGTATTGTATATTGACATAGCCTTAATAATTGTTTTCAGTCTGTGTCTTGACCTGCACTGTATTGGCATTTTTTAATTTTTTAATTTTTTTCTCTTTTTATTGACACTGATTTCTATTACTATTTAATATAAATTAATTTGTATTATGAAATGTGTGATTTATTAAAACTGTTTTTTTATTGTTCAGGCTTATTTAATTCAATGATTACTAAATTAAAAACATTTGTACGCCCTCTCGCATACGAGTAACATAGTGAACTCTTTATTATCTTTATACACCATTATTATTGTACACAGGCTATGTTAAACGAAAGAATAAATGACTTATGACCAACGGCTTGACGAGCTTGCCGAGGCCATGGAGGGGTATCGATATGTAATGGATGGTCATCCATCCACGAACTGACCGCGGCAGGCGTAGCTTAACCTTCGATCGACCCGTGCGGCTGTTATTCTTGAGCCACAGATTATTTTACTTAACCAACAAAATAATCAGTAGTTAACTCATCAGCATGCGGTTAGTCAGAGAACTCGGTTGAGCACGCGGAAGACTTCAATGAATGCGCAATTAACGGATACAGGCAAGGTCGTCATTAAACTAGTCTAATGCCTATATTATTGCGTATTTAGGTCGGATGGATTCTTAATTGTTGTGTAAAGGCATTTGTGTAATTTGAAGTAAATAGAGCTTAATAGCGTATGTTTTATTCTAAAAGTGGAAATGATAGCGAAGTATGAATACAATACATGCTGTTGCTGTTTTGAATGTACGCAAATATTAAAAGTTTGCTAAGTATTGCCGTATCTATATTATGATCATTTGCGACTTACGCCTGCAGCACACCTAGCTTAAGTGTTAAAGCATAAACATTATCCTTGTGATATTATAAATAGGTTGTTAGTTGTTGAGGGATTTAGAACAAAACAAATTCAACTATGCTCGTCTAGCCCTTCTGGATTGGCGTTCACATGATCAAAAACACTAACGTTCCAAAATAGTTGATAATTAATCGTAAATAATTAAATTCTCATTCTGTAATTTCTCATTAGCAGCCAGGATTTGTACCCGGTTGAGGCTCGCCCCTATCACATGGGACTTAAACAGAACTGGCAAAACGTGGGTGTAGGTACACTGTATTATAGATACATCTCGGCCTAACCCTTTGGGGATTACAGGCGTGAAATTATGTAAAATCTTAAATAATAAGTACTAATCCTAGGTTTTCAAGCTTTTATTTTAGGTCGCCAAATAGTCCCTAAACCAGACTATGATGTTGTAGTATGTATCAACATACACACATAATCAGCCTAATATGACCCCACTGCTGGGAAAGAGACCTACTCTCTATAAAAGGGAGTGGGCCGTAATCTACCGCGCGGGCCCACTGTGGGTTGGTAGATGTCACATGTCTTCGAATTTTTGGTTCTAGGACATGCCGGTTTCCTCACGATGTTTTCCTTCACCGTCATGAGAGCAGTGGTGATGAAATAATTTACACAAAGTACAGCGGCAGTCAGGGTCCGAACCTACGACCTACAACTCGTAATTTGCGGCAGTTCTACACTGAGAAAAATGTCATTTTGGCATAATCTTAAAATATCGTGACGTTGGTTTAAAATAGATGCGTTGTCTTATAATATGTTGATAATAAGTAAATATTACGCTAGAACTGAAATGTGTTAAGATGGAATCGAATTTTTTGGGTAAATAATGCAATATTATGATACTTGTCATCGTAAAAATTTGTAATTATGAAATAACATTGTCTTCTTCAAATAATAACACAATGTAATAGAAAATGGTCCACTGTCCCATAAATTAGTATGATAATTATAAATAAGATTCTAATTAAAAAACACAATGACAGTCACCGTAATATAAATAGATTTCATAGTTTAATATGAAGAAGTATCTCTAAAAATACGATGACCTCCCCCTAATGTACTATATTAAATTATAATGCTTTAAACTTATATTTTTAAAGTAAGCATCATTTTTTAATATTACAGTCATATTATTTTATGTGAATCCTATGATAATACGATTAAATAATCTCATATTTTTAGAGTAAGCATCAAAGTTCAATAATATAGTCATATTATTTTATGTGTATCCTACTAAATTATTATTACAGAGACCCATTTATGAGTAGCATTTGAATGATGTCCTACAAATTTAAGGTGACGGCATTATATAATGAGGTCTCCCTCTCTCACTTCATTCCGCCGCCGCGCCATTTCGGTCGGCCATTTGTATTTCACCGCTACAGCCGACAAGTCACGACTCACGACTCGTTTAATTAATAGCAATAACAATTCCATTAGTGCCAGTGAACGTGTTTGATCAGTGCAAAAATGGATATGGCTACGCGTGATCTTTTGAAGAAGTGGAATTTGGAACGCTACATCGATCGTTTTGAAAGTAAGTTGACAAACCTACCTAGTAAGTTGCTAGCATGAGCTCACACATTACATTCACACATTCTAATTTCTAGCAAGAATAGGGTCAGAGTGTCGTCTTAGAGGCACTATGAAAAAATACTTAAAAAAATTTCGCGACCAATTTCAAGGTCACAGTTCTAACATAACCTTACCTATGGATCCCTTCGACATCGTTTTTACGACAAACGGTTGGTCGGAGACAAAAAACACCCAGACACTTTTAGCCTTTCTAGGTGTTACATACTATAGAATCGAGAAAATAAACGATTTGCGAAAATTACACTTTTTTGGCCGCTGTACACTCCAACCAAGAATAGTCTTGTCGTATGGTACCTACCCACCTACCTAGATATACGTTCATATTTATATTATACACTAGATTCGATGTGCAACTGCAACCCAAAAAAAAACAAATAGGTAGAGTGCGTCTAAACTAAAATGACGCGCCCCACTACCGCATTTACCGTAGTGTACGTATACAAATTTAAGTAGTGGGGCGCGTCATTTCAGCTTAGACGAGCTCTACCAACCTACATTTTATAAAGTCGATGCGACGTAGTGCATTTCACAGCTGCAATCAGGGCGCTGTTAAATTTACCTTTTTTTTCAGCTGAAAGAATTGATATCGCAACAATGCAGATGCTTAGTAAACAAGACATACATAGTATGTTCCCTCAAATAGGGGACAGACTCCGGTTTGAAGCAGCTCTGGCCATGTTAAAAAGCGACCAACCAAAAGATATGGTTTGTTTTCATGTTAAATTGTATTTCAAAAAAGTAAATTTTGTTTTAAACTTTTTGCTTACACATGCCCTGCGTCGCTTAAATGCACATTCTCCTACTTGCATGTAGGTAGGTACCTACTTATTAACTTTTATTATTTTAAAGTCTTCTTAAGATACCTAACAATTTAACCGGTGCAGTATTTATTTAAAAAGTGGAATAAAATCATAACTTTTCATCAGTCTTGTTAGTTTACCAACTAAGTACATTATTATTACCTTTTTAAATTTCTTGTTAAATTTCAGGATAACTCCTACAATTCATCACTCTTTGAAGAGGTCCTGAGGAATGACTTGTTAACTAGTCTACCTTGTAACTTAGAGCCTCTGCCACCGTGTGAAGGACTGCAAAGCTCAATCCTCAACCAAGACTGCGAAGCAGGACTTAACCAGGAAAATTTGGTAAGTTCTGCAAAATTGTAGAAAAGTACTCGTACTTACTGTTTTTTGGTTCAAGAGCAATATGTATTAATTTGTAATTACATCCATACTAATATTATAAATGCGAAAGTAAGTTTGTCTGTCTATCTGTCGGCTGGGGCAGGACCTTTTCACATTTTCATACCTAAGACACTGAACCGATGCAAAATTTGGTATAGACATTCTTTGAGACCAGGATCAGTCCTGATCTTGATCGATTAGTTTTTATCAGGGCCGGATCAAGGGACGAGGGCAGGACCGTTCACACCTGCAATGCTGAACCGATTACTAGTAAAAAAATATAACACTTCCCTTGAGTTATCTCCGGCTAGGGCTAGCTATAGCCTGTTAGTTAACGGTCGCACTCGGACACATTTAGTGATTATTTCAACGATTATTGAGGTTAATTGACCGTACATACTCATATTATCACACCTTTTTGTTACATGTACTATTATAACATTGTCTCAAAGTAAATATTATTTTAGGATGGTGACATACTGGTGATACCACTGGACTCGTCGTCGTCAGTGGGTGAAGCAGTTAGACAAGAGTCCACCGGGAGCAATTTAGTAAGTTATTGCCTATTATCCTGTACTTTTGATAAGGAATTTAAATTGACATTCAATATTGTTAACCCCCGGCGTAAACAGATAAGTTTAACGTCTGTACCTGTCCTGTCCTGTATGTGTGTACGGACGGCCGTTTAGGAGCTATACTATATGTCACAAAGATCAGTAATATATTTGGAGTTGGTGACAGCTATAACTAACAACTAAATGCATGATGCCTAGACTGGCACCGACTCCAACTGATCATTATACTGAATGGAAGGTAGGTATTGAACCTGTATTTTCAACATTTTAGTGACTTTTTTTTTTAACTTTTACCTTGCATATTTAGTTTGTAATGCCATACTTATACTATTTGTGTTTCAGGTGAATACCATACTGAATTCATCAGTCGAGGGAAAACAAATAATAGCAATTGGGCAGAAAACGGGCACCTTACCCTCAAACGTGCGTGGGCGTTTATGCAAGCTGCTTATGGAGAAGCTCATTACGGCCGAAAACCCGGTACTTCTGACAGATTCGCAGCTGCTTGCTCTATCCTACGACATTGGCAGATTATTTAAAGAGGAGTCACCACCCCTATACTACGCGCCGTACCTGCCGGCTGATGCTTACCAGGCTAAGCGCAATATCTCTGGCTGGTTAGTCACCGCCAGAAGGGCTCGACGGCAGCATTTAGTTTCGTTGGGCCTTATTGAAAAGCCCAAGTCACGTTCTCGCTCCAAGTCCAGTCCTAGGCTAGACACCCCTCCACTCGCTGGAATCGACCTGACCGGACTTAAAGAAGGTAATTCCTTTTCAAGAAATTTTATGTTTTCAGATTGAATTAAATTATCAAGAACAAAATTATTGAGAAAAATATCTGAATTAGTATAAATTTTCGTTACAAATTACAAAATATCTGAATCTAAGAACCGTTATTGTCATTGTACTAATTATTAATCGTTTTAATTTTTGTTGTCAGGTGAAGTGGAGGACGTAGCGTCAGCATTAGAGCAGCTGTCAAGTCCTTCAGCTGGTCCGTGGCAGGAGGTCAGTGCCCTGTGGCGGGAGACGGTGCGAGCTCGCCTCCGGTACTTGTACTACGAGGAAGGGACATTACAGGAGTACTTCAATAAGTATCCTATCCTGAAGTCAAGTGATGGATGGCGACTCCTGACGTATGACTACGAAGCACTGTTCCCTGATAAATCCGGGGGCCTCGACGCCTTGGATGCTTCATCGGAAAACATACTAAAAGCTGCTCAGCAGAAGCTTAACACCACAAAGGACTCGTTTCTTCGTCGAAAAATAGCTGATACATTGGCAATTTGTGACGGTAAGGAAATGATTCTGTTATATAGTTCTAGGTGCTCGACCTCCCTGGGTCGGTGAACCCGTTATAAAATATATAGACAAAAAAGAATTTAAAAATTATCTAACATGGTGCAGTCGTTCAGAAGTAACGGGCGGGCGGACACACATTTCGGCAATTCATTTTTACTTATACAGGGTGTCCAAGAACCTGGCGTCCAACTGGATTCCCACGATGCCCCAAGTTCTAACAGTACTCAGAAAAATATTTTAAAAAATCCACCCCATGTACTTACAGAATTATACTGATTTCAAAAAAAAAGGGGAAATGAGCACCCTGTGACATACTTTTGAATGCTGTGACTGCTAATGCTGATAATTTCGATATTTCTTGGAGGTTTTGTAATCTAGGGTATTGCTGTGTCTAAATAGAATGTAAAAATAATGTACTTATTGTACCATTTTAAAATAAAATATTATTTTAACTAAAGGTGATATGGAAAACTATTGGATTTCGCAACTTTGACCGACTGTAGTGTAAAAAAAATGTACCAAAATAGTATGGCAAGTGACGTCAAATTTTGACGCGTTTATTCCTCTTTTTAAAAAGGTATAATACTTACACATTAATTTGAAAAAAAAAATTTTGATAATATTTTTACTCAACAACCCAATTTTTACGAAGTGCCTACCTACTAACGGTAACTGTCGGACCCTTTCTTATCTTAGAAACTGTTATGTTACTACTATTATTTACTTCGGTTCCAAGAGTGAGCAAGAAGGAAATACACACAGGTAGATGGGTTCCCAGTAGAATAAAAGCAAAGAATGTTAGTTTAAAGATATTTTATTACAATAAATGTTCAAAATGTTGACCACCCGCGGCAATACAAGCTCTCACTCTCCTTAAAAAGGACCGCTTTATGTTTCGCGAGTAACTTTTTTGACGTATCACCTGCACTGCTTGTGTTATCTTCTCACGAAGGTCAGCGATGTCATTAATGGGCTTCGCATAAACGAGCTCCTTCATAGTTCCCCAGAAAAAAAAATCCAGCGGATTTAAGTCAGGTGAGCGGGCTGGCCACGGGATTGTTCCTGATCGCCCAATCCACCTGTTCGGGTATTGCTCGTCCAAAAACTCTCTAACGGATACGCGAAAATGTGCTGGACAGCCGTCGTGTTGGAACCACATATCTGGTGGGGTCTCTTCTAGTAAGTTTGGCAAATCATTTTGAAGAAAATTTAAATATGATTCGCCAGTCAAATTCTCGGGCATCTCAAATGGACCAATAATATTCCCACAGAGAATACCGGTCCACATGTTCACTTTGAACCGGTACTGGGATCTATCTTCTCGCATCAAGTGCGGATTTTCCACATGCCACTCGTGCAAGTTGTGTAGGTTCATGTAGCCATCCTTCTTAAATGTTGATTCATCTGACCACAAAATTTTGTCGATAAAGTTTTCGTCTTCTCGATGTTTTTGCAGGATTGTTTCACAAAACGCGACTCGGCTCGGATAGTCTCGAGGTAAAAGACTTTGCACTCGCTGTACGTGGTACGGATGATATTCTTCTTTTTGGAGAATACTGTGTGCTGTGCTCTTCGGTATCCCCGTATCAGCTTCTATTCCTCGCACAGAGATGCTTGGATTTGCCGACACCGACTCTAAAACTTCATCGCGTATGAAGTCATTTACGGGTCGTCCTTCACCAGCTACTTGATTGGGGAACCGCCCGTCACATAGTGATCTGTGCACATTAATGAAAACTCGATGGTCGGGATATCGCGTAGCCCTCGGATACCTTTCTCTGTAAAGTCTCGCTGCAGCTCGTCCATTACCTCTACATTCTCCATAAATGTAGTGCATATTTGCGTATTCTTGCGGAGTGTAGGTCGCCATGGTAGCACACACAAAACACAAACTGTCCAAACACAGGCAAAGGTCGTCGTAAAGAGTTCGTTTCAAAGTCCAGAGCACAAAGAGTAATCGAGTCCAATAAACAAAGCTTTAAATCGTAGTACGTGATCAATGGTAACAATAAGAGAGAGGTGCGTAGTAACGGCAGGAGGCAGTGACGCGTACTGACCGTACTGTTATCCTAAATAGCACGATCCCAGATAGCGTCACTATCTATCTCACTCGCACCTCTAACCTTTTTCTCCCTCACTCTTACCTGAATAATGGGGTACCATAAAGAAGAACCAGCAAATCGCAAAGATAGTTTCTGTCTTGCTCCCTCCTGTTGTAATAACGAATCACTATGGTGAGATGCATGCACATACCGTCCCTTACGGTCTAACCTGTTTTTTGAGAGGCCTGTTGTTATTTTTATGAGCATACAATAGTAATTCTTTAGAGGTTAGATTCAATTCGTCGTAAATTTTTCTTTCTAAGAATTCTGTAAGACATCGTAAAAATTGGGTTGTTGAGTAAAAATATTATCAAAATTTTTTTTTTTCAAATTAATGTGTAAGTATTATACCTTTTTAAAAAGAGGAATAAACGCGTCAAAATTTGACGTCACTTGCCATACTATTTTGGTACATTTTTTTTACACTACAGTCGGTCAAAGTTGCGAAATTCAATAGTTTTCCATATCACCTTTAGTTAAAATAATATTTTATTTTAAAATGGTACAATAAGTACATTATTTTTACATTCTATTTAGACACAGCAATACCCTAGATTACAAAACCTCCAAGAAATATCGAAATTATCAGCATTAGCAGTCACAGCATTCAAAAGTATGTCACAGGGTGCTCATTTCCCCTTTTTTTTTGAAATCAGTATAATTCTGTAAGTACATGGGGTGGATTTTTTAAAATATTTTTCTGAGTACTGTTAGAACTTGGGGCATCGTGGGAATCCAGTTGGACGCCAGGTTCTTGGACACCCTGTATAGATAGATTTTATTTTGTTCTGATACTTTTCCCTATTTGCTCAGTTAATGATGATGTGTTGTGTCAAATATACTATTATTATTTTCTTTCCAGATGAACAACCGGAGACAAAATTAATAGCAGCGATATTGCTACTCGGCTGTCTCTTTAATATTCCTCCTGCCCGTCGATCTAGAAAAGACTGGCAAGCTTCACGAGCGGAGATATTGGATGGATTTGTGACCATCGTGGATGATGACGCAGACGTGCAAGTGGTAATTGAGGAGCGTCGCCAAAAGCTTCAAAACCTAGGTATTAGCCTCCAACCATTTATAATTTGGTGCCGCCAGTCAGGTGTCTCCTTCACAGTATGTGACAATACGTTTTACAAGTTCACAACACTAACTGAGGCTGTTGATGTGACTTTTAAAATATTTCATGCTACTGCGGCTAAATATCCTACTGAAAGCTATAACATTTGGCTTATTATCCAAATTGGTTTTTACAAAGTCAAAACATCGTATGATCGTATGTCACAATCTGTGAAGGAGATATTAGTTACTCTCGGAGTCACAATTTAAATTAAGATGAAGTGTCACAGTTGTAAAAGGACTTTTCCCACGTTTTCTTCACTTATTACCCACATAAGGAAAGAATGTGAAAAAATTGATATTACTGGAGTTTATAAATGTGGTGAAGACGCATGCTACCGGTATTTCACGGACGTTAGACAATTTAGAAAACATGTTAACTTAAAACATTTGAATAAAGTAAACACTCGTTATTTGCCATCCACCTCAAACGAGGCTTGCGTAGTTCCTATGTGTGAAACAGAGACTACCAAAGTAGCAACTGAGCACATATACATTGAAGCTGATAGTGAACCGGAAGTCCTTGATAATGCTGATAGTATTATTCATAAAGAAGTTTTGAAATTTATTTCAACGCTCTATGTAAATCCCTCTGTATCTCGATCGTCTGTACAAGCTATGGTTAGTCATTTGCAAACCCTTCTTGACAATATCGCACCGTCTTTAATGTCCGTATTCGGCCCTGTGCTAGCTGATGAGGAAAGCATGTCTGGAAGCGAAATTAATAAACGACTTCATAAGTTCAACACAGCTTTGAAGGGCATCTTTTTTCCGTTTCGTTCAGAATATTTGAGATTCCGAGAATTGAATTTATTAGGTTCTTTTATACCACCACATGAAGTAATCGTTGGTTATTGTCCTGACATTTCACAAAGGAGTAACACTTTAACATTACACACCAAGCCACGTACAATGCAAGTAATTCAACTTCGCCAGGTTTTGAAGAATTTTTTTTCCATTGACACTATTTGGAAAGATGTAACGGATTATTTGAACCACCTAAGGGGTAATTTAATAATCCGTGAAGAAAATCCGATGAGGCCAATGTGTCTATAAAATGTAATGCAGGGATCTGTATGGCTGGCAATGTGTACACCGCAGGCGTCGGACATTATTCTTCCTTTAGTAGTATACTATGATGATTTTGAAATTGGAAATCCTTTGGGGAGCCACGCTGGGGTGCATAAGCTTGGTGGTGTATACGTTTCCTTGCCAGCACTCCCACCACATTTATTTTCATTGTTGAATAACATTTTGCTGTTAGCTATTTGCCATTCTGCTGACAAAACTAAATATGGAAACAAAGCTATTTTTGACCCTGTTATTGAGGAATTGAATTACTTGCAAAACAAAGGAATTTTTATAGAAAATAAGTTTTTTAAAGGAACCGTAAAATTGAAGGTTGTTGCTATAACTGGCGATAATTTAGGCCTGAATTCAATTCTCGGGTTTACTGAAAGTTTTTCAGCTAACAAGTGTTGCAGAATCTGTAACATTGACAAGAAAGGTTTGCAAACTGCTCTATATGAAAACAGTAACTTGCTTAGAAATATGACTTCATACCACGCTCAATTGCAAGAAAACGATACACCTAACACGGGCATTAAAGAATCATGCTGTTGGCTTAAGGTGACAGGATTTGATTTATTTCAAAATGTAGCAGTAGACCCAATGCATGATATATTAGAAGGTGTAGCTCGTTATGTAATGACCTTTGTCATAAACCACTTCCTTGCCGAAGGTCTTTTAAAGATCTCAGTATTGCAACAAAGAATAATTTCATTTGATTATGGACCAGATAGGAATTCAAAACCAAGTAATTGTTTAGTTGTCCAAGGTTCGAAAGTAAAATTAAAAACTTCAGCATCAGAAATGTTTACCCTTATTAGATACTTCAGCCTAATAGCCGGGTTTTACATTCCTTTAGAAAATAAAGTATGGAAATTATACATTATGTTGCGGCAAATCACCGACAGGTTATTAAGTCATAGGGTCTTCAGTGACACCAATATTCAACTCCGGGTTATAATAGCAGAATTTAATCAATTGTACACGGAGCTAACAAAATCTCCCCTGCAGCCAAAGTTTCATTTTCTGACTCATTATCCTACCATGCTAATGAAGTTCGGCCCCGTACGTAACATGTGGGCTATGCGTTTTGAAGCCAAGCACAGGGTATCTAAGTTAGTGGCTAGATCATCTTTTAATCGAGTCAATGTTTGCAAGACTCTAGCAATAAAATGTCAACTTATGCTCAATGAATTGTTTGTGAAAAATACAATACCTACAACAAAAATACTAGGAAAAAAATCTGCATTAAATTCAGGAGACACTGTCAAGTTTTCTCTCGGCACTGGCGTTGTCCTCAAATATTCGGTTACTTCCGCTACAATAGCTGGTGTTATATGGCAGCGGAACTCTATTGTTACTGTAGATATAGATGATGAACAATTCTTACCCACTTTTGGCCAAATTGATGCAATTTTGGTGACAGATACTGAAGAGGTTTTTTTCCGTTGCTGTATGTTTGAAACTATTGAATTTAATTCTCATTACAATTCTTATGAAGTTAAACGTGGTAATGATTATCTGTGCTTTCCTTGCCAAAATGCCGTTTCTCCGTGTCCTAACACGCTCACTCTAATGCGAGGTAACACGTCATATATTACAAGTAGATGGTACCTAGAGTAAAAATTTCAAAATTCTGTAGGTATTCTAACGGCTTACGGTCGCTGCTATAATACCTTGAAAATGCGCAAACGAGTTAACTCGTTTGCTCATTTTTAAGGTGTTTTTATTTTGAATGCAGTAATATCAATTTTTTTTGGAAACGTTTACATAATTATTAATTATGTACTTATAGCGTACGCGGCGTTGCTAGTTTGAGGCACTGCAGAGTCCAAGGGCAGTTATTTTTTTATAGCAGAGTGCGCTCAACTAGTAATCTACCCTTAGTTACGGTATTTATCGGATATCCCTTTAGGATATCCTATAAAGACGGCCCGATAACGGTGTCCGCATAAAGTAATGGTATGAGCCAGCACCAATAGCTGGTTTAAGGTGAACGCACACTTATCAGAGCCGAAGGAGGCGAAGGAATCAAATTTTAGAATTACTTAAATGAAGTCCAATGTAACTTCGCACACTTATCCGCACCGAATCGTACGACCTTATTCGTCCGATTCGGTAAGTGTGCGAGGTTCCATAGGATTTCATACAAGTAATTCTAAAATTCGATTCTTTCGCCTCCTTCGGCTCTGAAAAGTGTGCGTTCACCTTTAGTAATAGATTTTAAAGTAAAGTATTTGTATGAGGGATAGATTAGTCTCATCGGAGTGTTTATAGTAGCACTTTACTTGAAAATAGATATTTACTATAATAATATAACCAATTTATTGTATGCAGCTTTAAGGTGAAAGCGTCAGGGTAGCCCGCGAAATTCAAATTTTCTTACGTTTTTTGCAATTTGCAGGCCAGTGCTAGGTTTTGATTGAAATGTTAGACGCGGGTGTAAGACGTATGTAGTACAACTTATGTACTTACACCCGCGTGCAACATTTAATTAACATACAACCTAGCACTGGCCTGCAAATTGCAAAAAACGGCTACCCTGAAGCAATCACCTTAAGGGCAAAAATGTTTTAGTTATAGGTACATTAATGTAAAGTTTGTTATTTTTTGTAAATTAAATTTCTACTCGTCTCAACCTTTATTTTAATTTGTAAAAACTAGAATTATTGAACATAATGTATATAATGATTCTTTATAATGACCGACAAATAGATACTGTAATCATTAAGGCGAGGATGTTTCTAAACAAAACAGTCTTCTTTTATACTGAATATAAATGTTTAGAGTATATAATAATTATTCATTCATACTATGGAAATAAAAATACCATTCAATTTTCTGTTTAATTTATACATACATCCCTTTTCACCTTCTTACCATTCTTGCCAAGGTACTTTTTTCTATTTTTTTTACTTACTCTCCATTTTTTTAAGGTTCAAGTTTAGGGTTCTTCAGTTTTTTTTAATGTTGAGCTCACACCTAATAATATTTAAAAGGAAAGAACCAATATTGGATACTTAAAAATAAGGGGATCATGTAAGTCCAGTGGCGCCCTCAATTATAGGAGGATTGTGATTTCTAATAATCCAAACAATTTCTGTGTAATCCACCAGTATTTAGTTGTAGTCCTACTGATGGAGAATGAGTAGAACTACAACTAATCACTGGTGTATTATAGAGATATTAATTGGTTTATTAAAAAACACAATCCTCCTATTGAGGGCGACCTCCGTAAGATAATAGGCTATAACCAGAGATATGAGGAAATAGTAGGAAAAGTAAGAGGACCTAACCTAAAATACGAGGAGGTTACCGAAAAATAGTAGGAAAAATAATAGGATATAACTGGATATATGAGGAAGGCACCGAAAAATAGTAGGTAAAATTGTATGACATAACTGAATATGTGAGGAAGTCACCGAAAAATAGTAGGAAAAATAATAGGATATAACTGGATATATGAGGAAGGCACCGAAAAATAGTAGGTAAAATTGTATGACATAACTGAATATGTGAGGAAGTCACCGAAAAATAGTAGGAAAAATAATAGGATATAACTGGATATATGAGGAAGGCACCGAAAAATAGTAGGAAAAATTGTATGATATAACTGAATATGTGAGGAAGTCACCGAAAAATAGTAGGAAAAATAATAGGATATAACTGGATATATAAGGAAGGCACCGAAAAATAGTTGGAAAAATTGTATGACATAACTGAATATGTGAGGAAGTCACCGAAAAATTGTAGGAAAACTAATAGGATATAACTGGATATATGAGGAAGGCATCGAAAAATAGTAGGTAACTAAAACTAAATCCATGGTGACACATCATCTTAAATACTGTTATCATCAACATCAGTATTATCATCGTTCTTTTTGGTGAATCACTATGCTCCGTCCTTTGAGTGAATTCATCATACTTTAAGCTGAATTCACCTCTTTTATGATTGTCAGTTTTCTCAGTGTACTGGGTTACCACTGCTCTATAGTTTAGATCACTTACATTCATTTCCGTGCTACTAGTCCACCCGTTAACTAGAATGAATGGGTCGCCAGCCATAAATAAACAGCTTGTCAATATTAGAATAACTAAATATGTGCAATTCAAATCCTGTTGAGTGTTGAG
This sequence comes from Xanthia togata, assembly GCA_963853775.1. NCBI lineage: Eukaryota > Metazoa > Arthropoda > Insecta > Lepidoptera > Noctuidae > Xanthia > Xanthia togata. The sequence continues at coordinate 1,342,229 of OY970811.1, read as the reverse complement.
TGCTAGTCTCGGTATTATGAATGGATCTAGCGTTTGTATCGTGGGGAGCAGTACTTGGCTTGCTGATAATCAGCTACTAGACACGTGAGAGACTTGATTGACAGTATTCATGATGTTCTTTATGTAAAACACCTCTAAGTAACTAGTATCTCCACATTTATTATGAACACGACCAAAGTGTGGAACTCTTTGCCAGCGTCTGTGTTCCCTTCCACATAAATGTAACCCATCAGCCTTCAAAGCAAGTAAACAGGCATCTTCTGGGCACGCTCGTTTCATCGTAGACGTCTATCGCTTTCCATCAGGCGTCATCGAGGTCAAGGTGGACAGTGGTCCTCTTAATTCCATTTGCGTTACGAGAGGCGGCGTCGGCGCCGACGATGGCTCGGGAAGGCACACGTGCGGGGAGAGGTGGGAGTGGCCCACGCATTGCTGGCTGGAATAGGCATGTTGGCGGGGCTCACCGGGAGGCTAGGTCGAAGTTTCAAGTGTGGCTGATGTGTGGTAAGCCAAGGTCTGGGTGTATATATGACGAAATGTACCAAAGTCGAAAAATATTCAAGTCTCGACTTAAATGGTGTCAAAACCATCAGGACCAAATCAAAATGGATGCCCTTGCTGAAAAACATAAAAATGGGCACTTCCGTAGTTTTTGGAAGAGCACTAACAAAGTGAAAGTTCGGCCTGGACTACCGGTGTGTGTAGGGGGTGTGACTTGTGAGTGACCCTGAGGATGTTGCTAATATTTTCAGGGACCATTTTCGTGTACAGTCTCCAAGGGGACAGGCGGGGGCGGTGCTCGATGTTGAGATGCCAGACGGGGACTTACGGACTTGCTTCGTTGCCAAAGATGTGGCTCAGGCTATAAAAGCTATATCTAAGGGCAAGTCCCCTGGCCACGATGGACTCAGCATCGAGCATCTAGTTCACGCTGGCCCACATATAAATAGAGTCTTGGCAATGTTTTACACACTATGCGTGCGCCATTCGTACTTACCATCTGAGTTCATGAAAACCGTAGTAATCCCTGTAGTGAAAAATAAAACGGGTGATATTGCCGACAAAAATAACTACAGGCCGATTTCTCTTGCAACGATTATTGCTAAGGTTTTTGACGGTTTGCTTAATACACAGTTAGACAAGTACCTGGACCTGCACGACAATCAGTTTGGATTTCGATCTCGTCTGTCAACTGAGAGTGCAATACTGTGTCTTAAGCACACCGTCAGATACTATACAGACCGAAAAACACCAGTGCACGCTTGCTTCCTCGATCTTTCCAAGGCTTTCGACCTGGTGTCATATGACATCCTGTGGGCTAAACTTGAGGGAATAAACGTACCACGTGAACTTATTAACCTTTTTAAGTTCTGGTACAGGCATCAGGTCAACAGCGTTAAGTGGGCGGGTGTAATGTCAGAGCCATATCAGCTAGAGTGCGGGGTGAGGCAGGGGGGGTTGACGTCTCCCTCCCTCTTTAACCTGTACATGAATGCCTTGATCGTCGCGCTCAGTAACCAGCATGTCGGATGCCATGTCGGTGGAGTCTGTGTTAATAATCTCAGTTACGCTGACGATATGGTGTTGCTGAGCGCGTCGGTCTGTGGCCTCAGAAGGCTGGTGCGGACCTGTGAGGAGTATGCCCTTGATCATGGGTTAAAGTACAACGTGACCAAAAGTCAATGCATGGTCTTTGAGGCCGGTAAGGAACGTTCACTAAATTATCCCCCCTTTTTTCTAAACGGTGTTGCACTCGAAAGGGTGGATCAATTTAAGTATTTAGGACATATAGTCACTACCGACCTCAAGGATAATGCTGACATGGAGCGGGAACGGAGGGCCTTGTCGGTGCGGGCGAACATGCTCGCACGTAGGTTCGCGCGCTGTTCGAGGGAGGTGAAGATAACGCTCTTCAGGGCGTACTGCACGTCCCTCTACACGTGCAGCCTGTGGGCGAGGTACACGCGTGCATCATACGGGGCCCTTCGCGTCCAGTTCAACAACGCGCTCAGGGCTGTATTGCGGCTGCCTCGCTACTGCAGCGCCTCAGGTATGTTCGCTGAGGCGTGCACCGATTGCTTCTACGCGACCATGCGCAAGCGGGGCGCGTCTCTAGTGCGTAGGGTGTGGGGCAGCACCAATGCTGTCCTGGCGATGATCGCGGACCGGATGTGCTGCCCGTATATACGGCACTGTTGTGATAGGCATGTTGCCGTCAGCAGAGCCGATTAAATATGTTTGTTTATGTATATTTTGTAGTTGTGTTGTGTTGTATTTTGTACTTATGAGCTAAAATTGCTTGAAATAAATGTATTTTATTTTATTTATTTTTTAACCTGACCTGTTTTTTTTATTGCGAAATGTAGCAATAAAACAAAAACAAAATAAAAAAGTACTTTGGCAGACTGAGTCGAAGATAGCGGGGCGAGCTCGAACCGAAAGGACTGACTCGCTTTTATGCAAAACTAATGTGTGAAGAAAAGAGCAGAGGCTTTTATCTGGAGTGAGAAAATGATGTAGATATAGACCATTGCACCTAGTAGATGATGAAAGAAGAAGAAGTAGAAGACTTAGTGAAAACACTGCGTTCTGAAAATGATTATCATTTTGTAAGTTAATCAAAGACCAGGTAATCTGATGTGTCTATTTTCTAAGTAAGATTTGTGACAAGAGACTACATTGTTCTCACATGTATATTTCAAAATTAATGATGTAACCAATAGCTGCCATCGTAGGTCTCAAACATACCGTCCAGTACTATATGGACCGCAGGACACCGGTATATGCGTGTTTCCTTGAGCTCTCCATAGCTTTTGATCTTGTTTCATACGATGTGCTTTGGAGAAAGTTGGGGAACGCGGGTGTACCGGTGGGGGTGCTCAATATGATTAAATATTGGTATTCTCACCAAACTAATTATGTAAGGTAGAATAATACTCTCTCTGAGGCGTATATGCTGGAAAGCGGGGTGAGACAGGGAGGTTTGACGTCGCCCAAGCTTTTCAACCTGTACATAAATGACCTCATCGTCGAGCTCAGTAGTAAGCGTGTCGGTTGCTCGATAGATGGCGTCTGCGTCAACAACATTAGCTACGCGGACGACATGGTGCTTCTGAGCCCGACGGTGATGGCTTTCATGCCGTCATCCGCAAGAAAACGGTATCCCTGATCCGCAGAATGCGTGGCAGCTGCAACGGAATACTGAGGACTGTAGCGGACAGGGTCTCTTCGCTGTTGTGGAGAACCTTTGTTATAAGAGTAATTAAAGTTGAATTTTTTTTTTTGTTGTAGTTGTAATTTTAATTGAATTGTCTGGTATGGATTTATTTATCTGAATTAAATTAATTTTATTTTTATTTAATATTTTTGTATCAAATTTTTGATTTAAAAAAGTGTCCGTGGAGTTTCTTCTCCGTAAGTCCCTACTACGCTTCGGAATGGGCAACTAGCTTCATATTTCTGACTGAAAGACTCCTTGACAATTCCAAAAGTGCCTGTAAATGGTTTCATGGAAATAAATGCTTTGAGTTTGATTTTGACTAGATTTGAGATCTAAGAGAATAACAAGTACAAGGTTCCGTATTAAAGACTGGTTGCCAAGCAATAGGTATAGTTGGATATATAAGGATGTAGTAACAGGTCACAAATATAATGTTCACTTATAGTCATGCTGTTTTTTTGAATCTGTATCAAACCAAGTTTTTTTGTAACTCCAAACAGATCACGTCTACGACTCGTCGACGACTTGAAGGCGACATTCAAGTCGGACATAATAAAAAATCCCACCTCTTATGTTCATGACATTATGCCGTTTTTGGGAAAAGCAAGAATTTTCTCGACTGCGGCAACATATACGCCTTGAACTTAATATTTCTTGTCCACGCCTGATAGTTTTTTAATAGTCTTCCGTATACAATTATTAATAATAAGGATATTTCTTCTTTGTCCTGGTGTTTATTTGATCTTGTGATCCTTATTGTGCTAAAGGCGGTTACTGTGAGATTTTAATCTATTGACTGCCTCGTTGGTCTAAAGGTCGCAAGCTGCTGAGTATGAGGTCCTGTTCCAGGATTTCTCAGTAACAGCCCGGAGTCTGGATTTGTGCCTGGTTGATGGCAATAGGCTAGCCTGTGCCCCTATACATGGCATAGTATGATAAATCTCAAATCGTTTATTGCAATCCATAATGTACAATTACAGGTGGTAAATAAAATAAATAACAATAGAAACAAATATGGACCCTGTCGGGCACAGCTAATTATTAGATAAGTAGAGAGAGGAAGAGCGCTTTATTAATTTTCCTTGTTCTTAAGTTAGAATTATTTTATATCCTATTACCTACGTACTTATATTTTCATTCATTCACTTATTCTATTAATATTTTATATGCAGGTCTATCTATTCATTTATTATTTATTTAATTCTATTTAGTATTGCTTATTTCTTTACTCGCTTAAAGATTGTTAATTATTATTAATGTTGTATTATTATCATTAAATGTATCCGTTATAATCATTTTATATCCTATTGTATATGTATTTATATTTATCTTCATTTACTTATTTTATTAATATTTTATAATATGCAGGTATATCTATTCATTTATTATTTATTTAATTATATTGAATATTGATTTTCTTAACTCGCTTAAAAATTGTTCATTATTTAATAATAATGAACAATTTTTAAGCGAGTAATACTTAATAATTATATTGCAATAATAAGTTATTGCAATATAATTATTAAGTATTATAGTATAATTTATTTTTGTTATTTTACTTATTAAGATAAATGCCTCAAAAACCGGACATCACTTTTTTATTCTATTAATCGAAAGTATGAACTACTCGTATGTTGAATACGAGAGTAGAGCTCCTGGATCTTAAATTTACTTACTTTAAAACAGAGTTATAATTTTTATTAGATTTTTTTGGACTTTCAGAAATACGCAAAAATAAAAAATGATAATATTTGAACATTAATTTGTTTTTGAAGTTTATTGAATCTATATAAAAGGTATTAGGAAAATCAGAAAAGATTTTGCTATGACAGAAACATAAATATGCTTGATTTTATCTTTATTTCATTTTATTTTTTCCCTCGGTCATCTTTTGTAAGTAGCACCTAATATTTATCTTAAAATATTTTTGAGAACATATACTATTAACTATTAAAAAAATCAAATGCAAATCTATCAGGAAATCGAAGATATGATGATTCCATGGTTTTCAAATTTTTCTCTGATAATATATCATTCTCAGCACATAACTGGCGAAATGTGGCTGCACCACTGTCTAACCCTTTGGGTATTACAGGTGTGATGTTTTGTTCTGTTACGTTAAATCTGTTTTAGACTAACATACTTCTTCCTCCTTCTGATGAGGGGTAGATTGAATTTTAAGGACTTCCAAAGTATCTGTAATAATTATGAGATACTCTAACCAAACATTTTGCGTTAATGAGTTTTTTGTCCATGATAGCATCGGCAATTGAACACAAGATCGATGTACTTGAACGTAAGAGGAGGGAAGAATGACTTATGGGCGATGAATCAATCAATAGAGATGGAAAGGTTTATTTTTAGCCGTGAACTGCACTGAAGTATTCTCTTATATCAGGCATGGTATGTATTTATAGCTTTTAAGTTCATTATCAGAAAGTTAAGTCTTAGATAAGCCTTGTTGGTCGCAAACGCTACTGCTTAGCATGAGGAGCTGGGTTCGATTCCCAGGTCGGACAAAGTGTTATTGGGCTTTTCCATCTGGAATTTTTCTGTAGTAGCCCGGAGTCTGGAATTTGAGCCCCATGGTGGCAATAGGCTCGCCTCCTATTACATGGGACTTAGCGAAACAAGGTGTGATGTAATGTAAACCTAGGTACTATATATACACTATGTTTTGTAAAAGAAAGGTTTAGGTACTTCAAGGGAGTGTAGTAAACATGCAAAAAAACTACTTTAAATATGCGTCTCACAAACTGCTTAGCCTTTTCCCAACTATGTTAAGGTCGACTTCCAATCTAACCGGATGTAGCTGAATACCAGTATTTTACATGGAGCGACTGCCTATCTGACCTAAATAACACAGTTACTGGATAACACAGTACTCCTTGTTAAGATTGTTTGTCAGAGGTGTGGGCTTCTGACTACCTGTAACGACTGTCAAAGATCTACTAATGACGTCCCGGCCGTCATTCGTAGATCAACGAAGGGGTCTCTAATGGAATGTCATTATCATATAGCCACGAGCCCGAATGCACCACTGAATATGCAAAAAAAATGCTGTTCCATACAAAATTGCTATATTGACACGATCCAAATATATAGAAAGCAGATTTTTTTCATATTTTAGATAAGATAAGTCTTTATTTGCCTTAAACATGGTATAAAGTTGTTACAGTCTGGTTTTGATATAATGTCCACATGTTTAGCTATACAGAATATTGTATCAATTGCATGAAAAATAATTAATAGGTATCGAGTTAAAGGTAAAATATCACAGATTAATTATTGGTTACACAATAATAGTCATCACAAACATTTTCATGAATACCTTTACATACATAATATTATCAAGTCAAAGAAATCATTAGTGTCATAAAAATAATGTTCATTCAGCCATTTATATAATTTGTTTTTAAATGAGTTATGATTATTTAATAATTTTAGTGCTTTTAGTATTTTATTGTATATACGTACACACATCACAAGGCAGCTTTTAGCATACTTGGCTGACTTAGGATTATCCTTGAATACGAGTCTGTGTGGATCCCTTGTTGGTCGAGAGATGAATTCATACGCTTTTTTTAACAATCCCTTATTACTGTACACAAACTTACAGATTTCAATTATGTAAAGTGAGGGAAGTGGTAGTAAACCTAGCTTTTTAAAAAACTGTTCGCAGGACTCATCAGGACGGAGTCCACAAATGGCCCTGATGCATTTTTTTGCGCAATAAATGTTCTATCCTTATCCGTAATGTTCCCCCATATAATAAGCCCGTAACGTAAAATGGATTCTATATAAGCGTGGTATGTAATAATTGCTGTTTTTCTATTTGTCACGTTCTTAACTTGTCTGAGAGCGTAAGCAAATTTATTGATCCTATTGCACAAATTATCTAGATGTACTTTCCAATTTTAGTCTTGATCTATGAGTACACCAAGAATTTGGTTTGTGTAACTTCTTTCAGTCTATCAATATTAAGTTTTAAATTGTATTTAGCATGTTTAGATTTATTAAATTGCAACGTGCGTCGACACCCTTGCGCCATCCCGTCTTCCTAGCATGGCGGGCTGTGCTGGGGCTGCTGCTGCAGGTGCGAAAAACCTCAAACGGCGCAAATACTCCAATCTTATTGGGACTTATATGTTTGAGCCGTTTGGGGTTGAAACACTAGGGCCATGGGGTCCGAGTGCCCACTTAGTTTTTCAAGACATCGCCAAGCGGCTGGTCGACTCTTCACGTGACCAGAGGAATTTTTTGATGCCCTATAATTACCCCCCCCCCCCACTTTTTATGTAATATATACTTGTACATATTATTAATATTATTATTTTAAGTCTGTTAGTTTTTAATTATGTATAATCTGGTGTAAAATAAAGAAAAGTTTAAATTGTTAAATTGTATAAAATTAGATTTGTCTAAGTTGATAAGATGGCTACAGACAAATTAAGAATTTGTCTGTAGCCATCCTAAAATATTGTCAACAGTATTAGTTGGTCCCATAGTAAAAAAAATCAAAACTTTGAAAATATTTTATTTCACATACAAGGGCACTTATGAAACGTCAGAAGCAATGTGCACGGTTGCAATTGGTCGTTTGCTCAGGAGAAGAACCGGCAAGATACTCCACGGATACTCTTTTAAAATGTGTTCATTTGCATGTGTGAGTACTACACTCCCTTAAAGTATTTCCCTTCATACTGTACCAATTTGCATTTAAAATTTTCATCAACATTCTCCTTCCTGGCCTGATAACAATTTATTTGGGATCAGTGACGCATGTATTTTTCTTTCATACTTCTCTATTAATTGTCATCTCGATAGACACCCCCTTTCTAGCCATATCCTCTTTCAGACAGTCTTTCAGACATCCATGGTAGACATCCATGGTTTCTTTGGTTCCCACGATATTTTCCATGCTCCACCTCATCACATGCCCATATTATGGCAACCGATTTCGACTCAACTTTTCAGTCACCGGTGCCACTTTCAAACTTCCCTCTATAGACTCTTTTCGCATTCTATCCATTCGCGTAACACCACACATCCCTCTTAGCATTGTCAACCGGCTGCATGAAATTGCCTTTCATTCCTACTTTTTGTGGTCCAACATTCGGATCCATAGAAGACAGCTGGTTTTATGATCCTGAATACCAGTTGTTTGATTACCATAAATAATATTTAATGAAGTCATAATAAATAACCTGCATTTGTCAAAGAGAGCTGTTTCATCATTAGTTGCATAACTGAGGTAATAGAAACATAAATGTCAAATAATTTCTAATCAATGATGATGAGTTCGTCATTGGGAAGCCAAATATCAAAGCAATTAAAGTGGTTCCTTTCGTTAGTCTAATTATGCTGTGATTTATTTGATATCAAATTGAAACTCTTAACAATTTGACTTGATAATTTGTGCTGACACATATTGGTTCGGTCTTTTCGTACGAACGGTTTAAAAGCGTAAAATGATATTAATAATTAGTTAAATATTTCCTGGTGGTCCTGGGTTAAAGTGTTATGTGTATATAGTATTTATAGTATATATAGTGTTTCCAACTGAAATTTCGCATTTGCAGCCCCGAGTCTGGATTTGTGCCAGGTTGATAGCAAAAGCCTCGCCCCTATTACAATGGACTTAAATGTAACTGGCGAAATGTACGAGTAAGTGTACCTCTGCCTCATAAGTTGGTATGATGTTAAGTAAATATTTCAGTCTGTATTGTTCCTTTGATAGATAGATAGATAGAATACTCTTTATTGTACACCATAAATATTACAGACATAAATACTGCGCGAAGGACTCTCCTACCTTTTTCAACTAAATTCGATATTGAGTCAATATATGTGGACCACCGCTTCTGACATATTGATTTAGTGTTCTTTTCGATTTGGCCACATTTTTTCTATTTTTTTCTTCTATTCGATAATAGATAACTAAATTTCAGATCTCTAGAATTCCCAGAAAATTTTAAAATGAATTTCATTGCATTCAGTGAGCTTAATTTGGGGAACTATCTCTTTTCTATCCCATAATTATTACAGACTCACAAAAACTTACATTAAAAATATATGATACTATCCAACAGCAAAACAGAAGGTTCCTGACAATAGTCACGTGCTGGTACACTTAAGTAAATTGTGTGCAATGCCAACTACAAGGTTGTACTATAGAATAAATATTATTTTGTGGTTACACTACACGGTAATGATTTTAATACAATTTGTGATAGATTATTATGAGAATTTGTAGTGTTTTTATATTGGTTTTCTTGATTCATGCTCTATTATTATGATATTCAAGATGTTATTTCAGGAAATGTCATTGTGTTTTTAAGGGTCGGTTACAGGAAATCGTGTTACACGATTTCTCTTTTTCTAGATTTTTCCATTCATCCCGGAAAAGCTTAATATGTTTCTTGAAATTTTGGTACAGGAAGTTTGGATTTCTGAAGGCAGTTAACGCTGTTAAAGTATAAATCTCGTATTTTGAAATGCTTATTTATGTTTAGAAAAAAACAACTTTGGTCCTGAAATTGAATTCATTTTCATTTTTTTGTTTAATTTAATAAGTTAACCAAAAATAAAAATAAAATTATGGTCCGATTTTCCGAAAACGCCAAATTTTTCCGTTTACCACTGAAGGTTAGATTAGCACATCCAAAGTAAATAAACAATTAAGCCAAGGCGGCCATAAATTGAAGATAAAATCTTCTTGCCCGAGAAAAATTCTAAACAAAACAACTGCAAGCAAACTTCACATTATGCAAGCACCGCACCCTCGACAAAAGGAGCAGCGCCATGGGTTAGCCGACCAGTTTCAGAATACCAGGCATGGTAGTGAAGAATAAACTATTAGATGCAGTTAAAATTGGTAGTGTTTTAGTATTATCATTTGCAGTGAAAGTCGGCGGTCGAAGGACGCGGGTCGCGGCGCCAAGCAGTGCGTTGCCGACGCTCGAGCCGCGAGCACGCGTCTCGTCATACAAACGAACCCCTCACGCGTGTGTTGTGCTACGATTTACGATACTGAATGGAATACGACAAAAGTCAACTGATTTAAGTATGTCAGTTTTATTTTGTTGTAATTTTTATGTAATTGTTGTTCCGGAAGTTGTCTCCGTGTGTTGTGTTTTGAATTTAACGGTCACCGTCGCGAATTTGTTGTCGGTGGTAATATGGCTTCAAGGCATGCATACATTAGGCTTTCGGCAAGTTAATGTTTACCTTGATGGCCTACTTTTGGCAAAAGATTTCAAGGAACTACCTATACATATATTTGAAAGGAATATTTTTCAGGACCGTCTCAATTACGAATAGTCCCGAAAAGCGCGCGAATTGCTTTCATTGGCTATCAGAAGATCCCTACTACTTGTGTCCAACTTTTATTAATCACGTTATCATTAGATAACTAATTATTTCCTTTTTTAATCTAACACGATTGATTTTAATCGATAGGTTACCTACTTCCCAAAATCTTTGATTTTTACTAACCTTTATCTACTTAAAATTTATTACTTCTTCATTCATTCATAACTACACAATAATTATTATGTTTGGAACAAGAATTAAATAAATAAGAATTTAAAGTCCTTCCTTAGTTTTTGTTCTCAAATAACTCAATATTACATTTATTACCTACCTACTATTTGTCTTGGATTGAGGAACTAATAAAATACAAATATGGCTGAACAGTAATAAAGACCTTTGCCGCTTGTCATTAACTGAAGTTGATAATTAATTAACATAGCTCCTTATTAGATCAATATTCATTATAACAAGGTTACTCACAGTTGGTTGTCATAATATTTACCAATTTCCTATAGAGGAAAATTAAAAACGGATTTAAAGGATTTAAATCATACGATGGAATTATTAGAAGATTTCATTGTTCAACTAATTATAAAAATCTAAGATACAGTTCTCGCAAAACTTTATGAGCCCTCTGAACGTAGGCCCGAGTACTAAACCACGCAGGGCACAGATGAGTGCAAAATCATTTATTGTAAGCTGTGAAACATTTTTTACTTACTGCGCAGCTACTCGCGTCCAACTTCCGAGAGCTCAAAAAGTTTTGCGCATAGTGTATGTAACAGTTACTACTGATTGAAATTTAAGATTTAAATTCAATAAAAAATGCACTTTCAGTAACAACTCTACCATTTACTAAACAAAAATGAGCTGCAGTTACAGTAATTACAGATCAAAGAGACTAGGTACTCCATAATTAGACTTTACATTGTCTTAGCAACATTCAGCAAACATGAGATCAAAACGACGTGGGATTTTGGTCAAGGGCAGGCATTGAGGCCAGTGGGTACAATAAGGGCAAAGACCATATTTCTAATAATCTGCTACCAGAATATAAGCCTAATATAAACAATATTGGTAGAGGTAGTAATGAATTACCAAGATAATTTGGTGACGGATCATTAATGGCAATGAAAACAATGCTACCTGTATTTTAAATGTATTTTCGTCTCTAAGGACGTTGTACTAAATGTTTACGAGTACTACCTGAAAAGACAAGGGCGCTAATTTATTGCAGAAGTAAGTTGATAAAAATGTTAAAATAAAACATTAAAGACTTAATTGTATTAAATTTTATATGTTCGTATCGAAGGATCAGTATATTGACCTTTGTCAAAGTAGTACAGGTTTTTGAAGTAAAAAAAAATAACTATTTTCTTAACAATAAATTAAGGATTATGGTAAAACTAGATGGATTAATTAATTCAAATGATAAGATTATTTCTCCATTCAATAATATAATAACGATCTCTGCAATTATTCTGAATGGATTTAAACCCTAAGAAAAATAACGAAGACTAAATAAGTCTCCATAATATATATTTTTTAAATCACAATGCCAGTATTATAACGCTTTTGAATCAATCGAATCCCTTAACCCCATCAAAGTTATGGACATTGGGTTATTGGAAACAGCATCCGGTATCCTTAATTCCTCATTCCATTATCTTCATCGTCGTTAATGATAGCTTCAATCAATCTTCGTTTTTTCCTTTAACCTTTCCAATATAATTCTTTCTTTTCTAAAATTATTTATCTCGGTCCTATGTTAATCTCATCACCACATCCGTAATTATAATTTGCAATTTTCTTTGTTCGACCTCCCACGTTCCCTGTTCCATTAACTTGTTCCTTAATTATTTTTTGTTCCAGGTTTTGTTATACTATTATTCCTTTATTATTTACGTCATCCTCAGGTTTGAGCGAAATCAATTTCAGTGATTAGCAATGCTCAATGACTTTTGATGTGGTCTAGTTAGGTAGGAAGAATTTTAGTTATCATAAACCATGTCTGCTGAAGTCAGTATTGTAATTTTATTCTTATAAGGGACTTAATTTTCCCCTAAATTGCATATTAATTCTAATCCTAAATCGCAGCACTCATTAGTAAATTCGTTTTAGTAAAAATCAGTGTTCTTCGGGGTTTCATAATAGGCCCTATTCCTTCTGTAACTTTTATTTTTGTAATAAAAAAGTAATTTTGTAAGCGCAGATACTAAAATCATCAAAAACATAAACACACGAAATTATCTAGATATCTGAAAAGGCGAGATAGATACTTTGCAACTTTTAAATCTAAACAAGGCTCAAACAGACAGCGGTTTTAGAATTAACCTTGACACAAACTCTTGGTCAATAACACCAAGATTATTTTGTCACAAAAATCATTAATATACAAACATTGAAAACTCTCTAAATACCAGTAGGTAATAGATTTATAACATTATCTACAAGCTGAGAAAGTCAAAATTTAAGATGTCAACTTTCTTTTACATAATAATATATCTGATAACACATTTAGAGACCTGTTAACCCTAAAACTATATCCGATTTGTGTAAAAAAACCTACTTTTCATGAATTATTCATGGGCCCTTCGAGTTATCCGGAGCATCCGATGGTTAGACGAGAACTCGACTAAATTGAAATGACTCTCTCTCTGGATCAATGACCAGCGTTTGATTGCCTTTTCAAATTGGTTAGGTTGCTCTAAACAAGTTTTGTAACCGTGTTCCGAGATGTCACAGCTTAGGGTCACCTAGTCGACGTACTGTTCGTGTTTGATTTTGGTTGATTGTATTTATTTATCGACTTGCTCTTTTCCCTTTTGGGAATAGTGGAACTGAGTTGTACCCAATAAGAAAACCAGAATTCAACTTTAAAAGCAATAGGAAACCATGTACTTCTCTTCTGAGCTGAAATGATGATCCTATAATTTAGCTATAACATTTTTCATCTATTTAAGATTTGGCATTTAATATCATTATTATTATTATAAGTCTGTGTTGTTCCACTGCAGGGCAAAGGCCTCCCTTCCATCTTTCCATTTTTCACGGTCTACAGTGATTAAACATCATAATTTAGTTTAATTTTGTTACTCCAATTTTCAGTCCCAAGAGTCAGAAAAAAAAAAACAATCGCGTGTAGAAATTACATCACCATAAAGTTCTCAAGTTTAATTTGCATTTAAACATAGTCCAATTTAACTAAACCATATGATATACATCAAATAAAATGACGAAATCGATTCGATTTCAAAGCAGTATTTTTTTCTATGAACAATAAATCGCAACTGCCAACCAATCGGCAGGATCATATTAAAATAATGATTTTATAGATCAACGCTCTACCTTACAATAATAAGTGTGGGTGTTAGTATACTCGTGATAAAATATGATAATCAAGACAATATAATCATAAATGTCATTACGTATTCCCAAATTGGTCTAGCACGAAATAATTTAAATGATGTTTATCTTAAAGTCCAAGTTAGTCCTAGTCTAGGTGGAATTGTCACACAGGAAATGGACCATGCAGACAGAAATATAAGTGGCATCCAAGCTGCGATTTTCCAAGAATTGGGGTGGGAAGATTAGTATTCAACATGAATTCTACCTTCAAGGTTAAGATTCGCGTGAATTAGACGCAAGAAGACGACTGTAGCATCTTTAGTATCGAGAATTTATATGCTAGCCTTAAAAATCTTACGAAATTAACGCTAAATGGGAGATTATTAATTCACACGCTGATTGTAGAAGGACGGTAAACCTAACGATAAATTCGCTCGTAAAACGATTCTTCATCTCAACGAGTTCTTACACTCGATTCAGTAAGACGGATAACTCAATAAGTTCAGTGGGTGGCGGATAAGCCAGTCTGATACTATTTCTGCGCTATTGCAAATTATTTAAATCCGTGTTATTTCTGCACTGGTCAAACCTCCAGACATAGATATCTTTTGATGTAACCCAACGACTTCCTACACCTTATCTAGTATCTAGGCAAAATAAGTTTACAAATATTGGTTCTCCGAAGTTTATCTATGGCGATGTGATTTTTGTTTGTGAAGTACCCATGATACAGAAATGTTAACTTCACTGGGCCTGTAATTTAAAATATTATTTCCATTATTTTGTATCTGTCTCTTCAAGTTTATTCATTCCATTCTCTGTAGCTTCGTTTTAATGCTTGACGTTGTCAGTATTATTTGCAACTTTTAATACAAATTCAACTTCAATACTAACTTCAACTTTCTGACTAACTGACTGACTCTTTGACAATTCAAAAGTGCCTGTAAATGGTTTAATTGAAATAAATGCTTTGAGTTTGAGCTTCTAGATATTTAAATAGCAAATGCAAAACAAGTTTCTTCATTCTTAACATTACCAGTTTTTTTGTCAAGAGCATGAAACACATTGTATTAATGAATAAAAATATAGTATAAACACAGAGCGCCAGTAAACACAAGATGAGATTGTAACAATTACATAATTACACCTACATGATAACGTTGTATCTTAGATAAGTTACGCACCGTATCTCGCGTTTTATCTAGTTATCTACATCTTAATAATCCATTATTTACTTAGTATCTGATATGTACTGGACCAGCCCACTTTGTAATGTTGCGTTGGGTTATTTTTTTATTTTAAATAGTTTGTTATTTTATTATTTTTCTCGCCTCTGTGAGTCATAGCTATAAAATTTTGTGTATATCTACTTTATCATTCTTAATCATCTGTAGAATGAGCTTTTTCTCACCGTAAAAGCCTTTGCTTTCGTTTAGTTCTTATATACGCTTTATAGCAATCGTATTTTTAATACTAGAGTATACTTTGACTTTAAAGCCATGAATTTGCCAGGCAAAAATAATATCTAAATTAATAATGACAAATACACAATGTAAATTATAAATCGAATATCAATTGAAGTGCATTGAACTGTCAACATTCTAAAACTGCATTTAAACTAGAATATCCAAAACGACAAGACTGTTGTTTTCAACGTACGCCTAGTTAAAATTCCAAACTGATTTAGAATACATGGAAAGCCGGAAAATGCCCGAAACTAAATAAAAGTAAGACATTCCGGTTGCGAAGTCTCGGCCACTTCCTCGTCGGGAAATAGATCAAAGATAACATATTCAGCAAGAGATTAATTTTCACCGTAATTATGCTTAATAACTTTGTAATAACTGCACTTATTTACGTTCCATTTCGTAAGATTGTGGCGCCATGTGATGGCCCTTTATGGCGTGCTGTTACGTTTGAGTGTCTTTGATGTTCGTCAGATTTTTTATGGATTTCGGTAGCATTCCTTTTGGTATGTTTTTGTCGTTATTTTACTAGACTGTGTCAAGTGATTTGAAATAAGCAGATTTGATTTATGACGCCGCGTCTGCGAATATGATGGGTGTTTATATGTCCAATTATATAAAACATGACATTGATTAATAATGTTTAACAATGTTATGAGAAAAAAAGAATTTGTTTAATTTTAACTGCCAGTCATTCAACTTTTTTTGTACTTCGAACAATGCTTTGTTCTAAAAAAACCTTGTTTAATTTGCGAAGAAAAAAGTTAACATCGACTTTTCCCAATACAAACACTTTATTAGCTGACTGGTTTTTGAAATACAAAAAAAATATACAGTTTAAAGTAAGGGCACTAATTAATCCCCCTAATTCTGCTCCCGTCACGGGTTCACCCAATTTCGCGGCATAACTGTTTCTATTTTGACATGGCGGCATGACACACACTTCCTGGATCCAAAATGGCGGACATTCAACTGTCACACACAATTATCAACCGATTTTAATCTCTAGCCCGTTATCGTTAGACGCTGTTGGAATAAAAATGCTTTCCGAATGAAAATTTAAGTATAATTTAACTGTCTAGAGAAGTTAAAAATAAATTAAGAAGGAATCGTGGTCGTGGTTAGGAAGTGGTATGATGGAATGCGTGCATTTGCAGTTTGGGTTTTTATAATTAATTGTTTTATATGCAGAAACACATATTTTTGATGGTGTTATTGTAGCCGGTTGAGTAACTTATGGTTGTTGGTGTTGGCTGAAGATTTAAAAACGTTTTGAAAAACAATATGTTATATTATAGTAATTAATGATTGTTTTGCACAGTAGCTGATTACTCTATTAATAGCTGTCGATGTTATCATAGATAGCGAGTAATTGTCTATAGGATTTATTACTTAAAAACAATGCCTACTTTAGTATAATTTACCTACTATACCGACTGTACTGATGTAGGTTCATGAGGTCCTAGGTTCAATTCCCAAGTCGGGCAAACTGATATTGGGTTTTTATATCTGGAATTTCTCAATAGCAGGCCGTAGCCCGGATTTGTGCCCGATTGATGGCAATAGGCTCGCCCCCTACTACTTGGGGCTTAAACATAAGTGATGGTGAAAAGTGGATGTACTATAGGTACACCTCTGCCCAACCATTCAGGGAAACAAGTCGTGGTGTTATTTGTATACTGATGGATTACTCACTCGTTACCACTTCACAAAAAAACACAGCTAAACAGCTGATCCGAACAGTGCATTCGTTCTAGACAATACAATTCTGATGTTTTCAAGTGATAAAGTTACATACCTACGAGTACAACAATTATTTTTCGAAATCTATTTTCTTGGTCATGAGGTTGAATTACCATAACAACTTGGGTCCTTATGTCATTGGCATGGACGGCAGCGGTTGACACCTGATGTGAATAAGTAATACCGATTTTGAATGATGGTTCGACGTATTGATGTAATAAAATGGAGGCATTGTTCTGCGTAGACCGGGAGACCGGCTGTGTAATGTTTACTTCATGTTAATCAATAAATATGAATTTTCCAAGTCGAAATATTGATGGATATTGTATTATAATTTATGAATACGTTTACAAAAATATAGCAATTATTTCAGAATAATTATCATACATAGACTAATGAGTAATTATAGTGATTGTGAAATTGAGATTTTATACATTAACTACGAACTTACATAATCATATTTCCGTTTCAGTTAAAATGAATGGCCGGATATAAAAGTATCGTTCATAATAAATAACATACTGCTGAATTCAATGGAAACTGACTCACATTTTATAAACAATTTATTACACGCAAGCTTATTCAACACTACATTACCTATTAACATACCATCATATTTTACAGATTATCGAGAATTTTATTTCTGTTTGCATAACCAATATCAATTTGTTTTTTGGAGTCCTTGGAGTCATGCAATTGCAAATGTACCGAAATATTGAAAAAAAATACGCGTATTTTTTACACAAGAGTTCACTCCTAGCCAAATTTCAATTAATACATAAGCGATAAGTTATTAAGACTACCGCTAATTATAAGCAATAATCCAACTAATAACGTCCGGTAAATTTTAGGAATTGGGTAACATTTTAATCTTGATAATATTTAAACATGATGCAAATGTTAAGGCCGCGGTCTCCTCGACTAGTGGAAGTATCTTTAACAATGCTTTATCAGACAATGTCAGCGTCTCTTTGATTGATGTTGTGGCACCGACAGACGGACAGGTTTGGTTATATTTTGATCTTTCCTGGTCGATTTGAGATTGAATTCTTTTAAGGTTAGATCAGCGTCAGATCGTTGCTTTTATGTTAACCAAGAAGCTTTAAAAATATTTCTTCTAGTTACCAGCACGTAATTAATTCATTATACCTACTACATCATCATTACTCTTAAATTGTCTTTATTCATCACGCGGGCCTAGTGCTAAGAAAATGCCTGGTTCTTTGACATGCCGGATTCTTCTCGTGCGTTCCTTGAACGTTGTCAAAACAGTAGTAATGAAACAAATTGCATAAAATAAAGTGCTCATCTGCCTGGGCTCCTACGAGTCAGTGATATTACCATTCAGTTACTGCTGCTCCAATGAATAGGCAACCCTTTTTCCACTCATGAGCACCGACAGAGCGGTCTAGAGGCCTCCGTCTGCCACAAACTGCCAGCCGAGAAAATAATAACAATTTCCCCTTCAAACATCCATTTTAGATTTATATCCACGAGAACGTCTGCGACAGTTGAGACCTAATAAATCTAAAATTCACCAATCACACGTCCGGCTGCTAGCGGCTAATAGAGATATCAACCATAATGATAATGCTCCACTAATTCAATTTTTATAATTTAGTTTCTTGAGTTAATTAATCACCGTTAGAACTCGATGATAAAGTTTATGATCGATACGATGATGATAAACGTGTCCAGTAACATCACAGATGCCGATGTTTTTGATAATGTTAAGCTGAGTGTTCACAAGGCAGTTGTAGATAAAGTTGGTTTCTGAAAAAAAAAAGAAGGTTTCTTTTACCTTTTTTTTTTCAGAAACCAACTATTTACACACATATATGAAATCACTCCCCCTTCCTATGGGTGTTAGGCAGAAACTACAGAACGCCACCTGCTACGATCCTTACATACTCCTTTTGCTTTGCTTTTGCGAGTACTACGCACCTGACTTTTTCGAAGAACATCACCATTAAGATCACTATATGTCCTCCTAGAGCGTCTCATATTGGCGTTTCAACAAAAATAGTGCATCTCAACCACACAAAACAGCCATCGCTCAGCATAATGCTGTGACACTATAAGAGACCGAGACCGCGGCATCACGAATACGGTGTGGACCGTATTCGTGATGCTGCCAACCAGTGCTGCACAAAAAGCAAAAAGCAAAATACTTAAAATCAATACACAATACGAGTAGCTAATAGTAGTAAGCAGCTTTGTCTGCTGCTAAAGTGGATACTTGCTGCTCGCCAAGGATTTATGGGAAAGTATATGAGCAGCTATATCCTTATTTTGACTTTGATTTTTATTGCCTTGGTTTTTTGACAAGTTTTACCGTGATTTTAAGTAACAATATGGTATACATTGTAGCACATGCTACGAATTCTGTAGAACCCTCTCCAGAGCCTGGACGCTTATGTATGCTCAGTTCAGGTTAGAAGGTTTCTAAAGGGGTGACACAGCACTCACCTAAGATGCGAGCGAGTATTCATGTTGGTTGACTCCTCTAGCACCAATAACACACATATACTAGGCTGTTCAAAAATTAATGATAATCGGTTATTTTTCTTTTTGCTCGGCGCCTGTGGGTCCTAGCGTGATGCTCATCGAAAAACTCTTTTTCAATTGATTGGGCTATCAAATGTAAAAAGATTTTTTCAAATTCGACTGGCAGTTCCAGAGATTAGCACGTTCAAACATACAAAAACACTCTTCAGCTTTATTATTAGTATAGAAAATATGAACCGATCATCATTACTTTTTGAACACATAAAATCACGCCTCTATTCCCTGAAAGGTCAGGCAGAAGCATCTATAGTCACCCACATTTCGCTAGTTATGTTTAAGTCCCATTTAATAGGGGCGAGCCTATTGTCATCAACCGGGCACAAGTCTAGACTCCGCACCAACAACAGTGCTGCTTATTACCTACCTAGTCCCTTGGACCACATATTCTTGTTATGTAGTGTGTCCACCACTTTATTTTCAACATCCGCCACACACAACTTACAGAAACACAATCAGCAACAGTGAAAGTGTAGCGTGACTTACTGACGCTACTTCAAATGAATCACTTTCTTTGCTTCACAATAGATTCCAAATTAACTACTTAATGAGGTTGTCTTCGAGCCGGATCAGCCCAAAAGGCTGTTTGGGAAATAGATGTTGATTTGTTGAAGAGATCTAATAATGATGTTGATTTAAACATCTCGCTCTCTCTGCGTAGATTTGCGCTCGTGGCTAAATAATTACAGCGGCACGGGTCGATCTTCAAGTTTAAGCAAGGCTTGCCGAGGTCAGTTCGTGGATGGATGACCATCCATCGTTAAGCCAAAGTACGTTAAGCTGTTGGTCCTGACTGTCATTCATAGATCTTTGACAGTCGTTGTGGGTAGTCAGAAGTTCGAAAGTTTGTCAACCAGTCTTATCAAGATGTACCGTGTTACTCAGTAACTACGTTGTGGATGATAGACAATCGCTCCATGTAAAATACTGGTATCCAGCTGCATCCGGTTCGACTAGAAGCCGACCCCTACACAGTTGGGAAAAGGCTCGGCAGATTGATGGATTGCTGCATAAAAAATATGTGGCAAAAATAGTACCCAGTCAGCCCTCCAGTATCCAGTCGTGGAAGCTATAAAGAAGGGGATTATGAGTAATAGCAAGAAAGAAGGGGATTATGTAGCAGTGATAGCCTAGTAGTGTGATCGTCGAACAGCCAAGTCATAGGTCTCGAGTTCGAACCCAAGACACGCAACTCTGACTTTTCGGATTCATGTGCGTATTGTATTTATTACTTGCGTTAAAAACGGTGAAGGAAAACATCGTGAGGAAACCGGCATGCCTGAGAGATATTTCTCGACGGCCCAGGGTCGGCTTTAAAACTCTCACTAACCACACGAAAAGAAGAAGATAAGTAAAACTCTTCGTAAAATAATTGGTCTGGGGAAGAATTGTCTCCATAACTATTCTGCAGCATCGTTGGCATTAACAGTATGGTTGCTAGTACATGAGACTTTTAAAACTTACCTCTGGTTATCATTGCAATCAATCAACAAGTAAGTCACGTCCTAGAAAGACCTGACAAGCTATTGCAGTAATTACAATAGGCAAATTCACCTCTTACCATCTGGGCAGACAGCCAATGCCATCACTTATTTGAATAGATAAGAAATGGTGTCCTGCTCCAATCTTGTCCTACATACTTGGCTCATAGGATTTGCCTTACATCATCTTATCAGTCACTAAAATCTACTGAAAAATAACTAGACCAAACCGATTATTAGACCGTTTTTGAGTAACCGATTAATAATACTTTTATTGGTCTATTTCCCTCAATATACCTATCAATATTTATAAGGTATTTTCCGTACTGTCAAATAAACTATAAGCTATCTTTAATTTTAAAAGAGCTGATCATTCACTAGAACCTTTTTGACCTAGGTATTTTCTTCTAATGTCCGCATTGATTGATTAATCAATCCGATCGCGTACTCATTAACACTTTCATGACCATTTCCTTAATGTGTGACATCCGTGGCGACTAATTAGATACTTTGTAGGTACAGTTAACATTATCATGGTTCTTTAGTGAGAATAATAGTTTAATCATGACAAAAAATTGTAATCGACTTTTACAATCTAGGAAATATGCTATTTCTTTTTTTAATCACAGATAATTACTTTAGTTCAGTTTAATGTTATACTTTTAAAATATTCCACTGCTATTGCTTTTCCGTTGTCACGCCATGCTCATTTCGTTCATCCCAGTTTTTTCATTACGGAATCGGTGTCGAACTTATTGAGGTAATTTTATGATTCACGGTCTCCACTTAAGACTGCAGTTTTGGCTAGCTTCTGTTCCCCCTTCAAGCTTATATTAACTTTTTAAACTCTGCATGATTAGTCTTTAATTCTTGTTTCGCTCCGGTCAATGTCATTGCTGGTCTTTTCTTTTAACCTTATAAGTCCTTCACAATTATGATTTCCCTGACAATTTCTTGCACATTAAGAAACCTAGAACATAACCCCGACTATATACAAATTCGTCCCTTTTAAAACATATTGCAAGCTAATAAAACCGTATTCTTCCATGGAACTGCTACATCATCATACGCCAATTACACCTCTCATACTTGTGGCATACGGTTTATAATCGCATGTATAGTATCTCTGGGCTGTATATGGAGTTCGACCATGAGTCTGCCTGTGACTAATCGGCCGAGGTTCAGAGCCGACCTTACTTGCTCAGCTGGACAACTATTAAATAATTTTGTGCCCGATGTGAAGTAAATGTTCAGTTTTTATTGTTTTGAACGTGTATTGAGTCCTTTTGTGTGTGAATATGAAGGGTATTGTGTTGCTTGTCAGTAAGGAGAGAGAAATAATGAAATGATATGTATGACATTAGATTACTTGTAATATTTTTGTTACCTCTGACTCATTTTGCCACTACGAGTAATTTTCTTCTCCCTGTTAGCATAATCTTTTCGAGAATAGAGTGCCTACTTACTCAGAGAACGCTGGACATTGGGAAGCAGTACTTTTAGAGGTCTTCCCAATAATCTTGTGAAATTGTAAGATACAACTTGAGTCAATCCCGAAATAAAATAATTATGAGCCCTATTTTCTGTTGTGTTTGTAAATATGTGAGCACCATACCCATGCCGTATCTATCACTCATTGCTTAATTTTTCATTATTTTTACCTATTACCACAATAGGTAAAAATAATTTTATTCTAGGTGCATCGTCTTCATCATCATCATCACCTGCCTAGCTTCATAATGATATAATTCATGTGTACAAAATATTGTAATAAAGAATAACACTGGAGTTTCTTGCCCATTCATCTCCATATGAAACCAAGGAAGGGGCAATTGGAATCTTTTTTTTTATGTTCAAAAATGCCTTTTATGTGTCTATTTGAGATAAACGATTTGACTTCGACTTCAGATAGCTTCTATCTATACCTAGTATTGTTTCTTTCCCACTTCCTTCTCGCTCTATTTTGGATTCTCAGCCGCTTGTGGTCAATGTCAACTTTTATTTTGTTTCTCTGGGAACCGTGTCTTATATAGTTTAACGAAGATTAGGATAATCGCTGCTGCTATCAGTCACATATTCTCCAAGATCCTTCAGCACATAGTTGGCAAGGTGTCCTAGTTTATAACAATGGTGACGTCAGACGGTACATGCTCGTCATCACGATGTATAAGACTCACAATACCTACCGTGTGTTGAATAATACATACATTATCGAAATATTTATATTGTATTGTTATCAATTGATTATACATTATGTTCATACATAAAATGTTTCCATGATGACTTACTAGTTTCATGTTAACAAGTGTTATACCCAGGCTTTAATAGTTAATTGTTTTATTTTATATACTTATCATCATCACTTATCATTCTCCTGCCCTTATCACCATTTATTTGTGGTTGTTTCTCCCACACTTCTCTATTAGTCGTCATCTTGGTAGTCACTCCCTTTCTAGCCATAACATCTTTCACACAGTTCATCCATCGTTTCTTTGGTCTTCCTCTACTCTATTTTATGTTTAAATACACTTTCACGTTAAATACAAGACGGTAGATTTTTTACAAAATAAATAAGAATCAAGCTTTTGACTATTTTGAATATGTTACTCTGTCTCAAATTATTTTCGTTTTTTTTTCCCAGAACCACTATCACAGAAACTCCCCATACAAAAGGATATATGCAAATGTATCAAAAAGTGATAGAAAATTTTTATAAAACTGAAGTAGAGTATCTATCCTTTATCGTATAATGGTTCTTTCCTCAACTCATCTCAGACATTATATCATTAATCAAATAATCTGCATGGTCCTCATTGGCCTGACGAAGATTATGTCTGGACTTTTGAAAAAGAGAGTGTGACCTCTGAGTTTGTTTCGGACTTTTTTCTCAGAGTAGTCAGATAGGAAACATCGAACTCTTCTAGTTATAAAACATAAGTTATTCTTGACGTGTTAAACTGTTTTTCTGAACCAATTTACAGAAATAAGGATAATTTAACTAAAGCAGGTAGGTACCTAATCCATGCCTAGTACCTAAGTCCCACACAACAGCTCGCACAATTTAAAACATTAACTTCCACCACCTTCACCACATGAAATAATAACTTAATTCCCGTACATACCTCCACCATGGGACCTTGAGTCTGTAACCAATACCCTAATGATCGATGGTGTATAATTGATACGATACCACGGTTGGAACTGGCGCATAGCGTGCGTCTGTCACAGCCTATGGCGTTCTGAAAATTAGCTTGACATTATGAACTAGATAGCACCTATATTTTGTAATACATCTAGAAGGTAGGTGTTATTAAAAGAATCTGGAGTTCAGCTGGTAAAAAGCTCATCATAAAAACTTAGGTGAAGTGAGCTTGAAGTGATCTATCATTCCACCTGATGCTAGGGATTGAGCATATTGACAGCTTACTTCACATGAGTTTTCACACTGAGATTTTTCAGAATATATCGGCTGGACTGTTTCAGTTATTTTTAACCCCCGACGGAAACAGAGGGCTGTTATAAGTTTAACGTGTGTATCTATCTATGGCACCGTAGCTCCCGAACGGCTGAACTGATTTTTATTTTTTTGATTCGTTTGAAAGGCGACTTGATCAGGAGTGTTCTTAGCTATGATCTAAGAATATCAGCCGTTTGAAGATTATCAGCTCTTTTCTAGTTGTGGTATGGATGTGGGCATCTTCCACAGGTTTGATCAACTCGAAATTTGGTATTCTGTTACTTCAATGATACCTACTCGTATTAGAGTTACTTAATTGGGTGGACGGGTAATGAAAATATATTTTCTACCTTATCATGCCATTATTGTCCCACGACGCGACGACGCTTGGTTCAAAATAATTCCCACAACTTATGTTCAACTTAAAGGGCCTTGATATTTGATTTTATTCCTTTTTAATGGATTTTGTTTGTTATCACAAATGCTTTATTAGTAATTGACCCCCTGCCGGCGTTGCGGGAAAGTCCGAAAGGTATACTGTGGCCCCTGGCAATGCACAGGCATATGAAGGAACATGGGTGGGTTTTAGTCAGTAAGAGTCTGGACACGCCCTCCCGCTCCACCCAGAGCAGGAGAAGTCATTTGATGATGAAGCAGCCAAAAAAAAGGACATTGTGCCCGAGGTAGTACGTAACATACCACCAATCTGTATAGCTGATCAAATACGTACTATCCCTCTTCGAAACTTCTCGTAATTCAGGCGTGTTATGTTTTGTTATGTCTCACAAATAAATCACAAAAACTAATCAAAGTTAATTGTTGTCTTTTTTCTAGTAAGAAGCTATCACATTATTCTTTTCAAACGTGTGCAAAGCCGCAAGGCACACGTAAAGAGCGGCGTCAAAATGAAATATTACCACTATAAAAAATTCAACACTTTCCACTATTTTATTTGTCTTAGAAAATGTGTTCATTTATATGGTAATTTTTATGGTAAACACGCCATGTTTATGATGTTAGTAACGAGAGGTCACGCTAACGAATTTAGGTATGTTTGTCAGGACTGTTTCTGTTATAAAGAGGGCGCTAAATACCGGCTTGTTTGAGTTGGAAGCTTTAGCTGTATGTTCGTTTTCTCACAAGTTCACAACGTAACTGGGACATCTTCTGGGCCTAACAGTGTAGCAAACAGCTAGAGAACTTGGAGCTATAACTAATTTTTTTATGGTAACATGGTTTGATCTCATATAGCTTTGTAAATTATTAGAGTTGCTCGCTCTACACCAGTCAAACTCATTTATTAAGCGCCTCTTGCTTAAGATATACTAAAATGTTCAGTTTATCCTTTGCATAGAGATAAATTACTACTACGCGGTTTTCTATATCTGATGGCAGAGAATGTTGCGCCACTTCTTCTTCCCAGCTAAAGCACTTGGAATTGGAGAAGTGCGGGCGTTTCGGGGGAATGTCTTATGTAGAAAGTGCTGATTCTCAGCCTCATTTGAATAAATGACTTTTTATTTTCTTTTTTCTTTTTTGCGGGCTTTAACTGCCGCTTGCTGCAGTCGTAGACTGGTAACCATTTGCCCTTTACGACATATGACAAAGAATATAATATTAACTTGTTATTCTTTTATCTGTAATCATTTCCAATTTAATTCAACAGCTGGTTAATTCCCCACCAGACCGAAAATTTAACCAATACTTCTCTTTTAAATAAAACATTAAAATTTCAAATGCGTTCGTCCATCCGCGGCGCCGATCTCGGAACCTGCCGCTCGTGGCGACACTCGCCGGCCCAAGGTGACGCGTGGGCACCCGCGCCTACCGCTACCTGTACCTACGAGCGACTACATCCACATACTTTCCGGTTTACGGCTTATATTTGATGGAAACGATTCTTTTATTGATTCGTCTTGATGTTGGCCTAGCTTTGATTTCGGCCAGTAGTGGCTCAAGTCTGTTTGATGCTCACGTTGTGAGTGCTTCTTTTCTTGTATCGCCAGGAGTCTTAGATAGCTGTCGTGGTGCAAAGATTAGCTAGGATGTCATTTTATTTAGCAAACCACTACCAACTACTGAATTCTCTTTTGGCCTTTGACTATAATTATAGGTAGATATTCTTACACTAAGTACCTAAGCTTTTGGCAATAATTTTGACTTTTCGAGCTCTGCTTCAAATGACAAATGCCTATTTCCATAAACTTATTGTATTACTTTTAAACAAACTAATATTAAAATTGCATTTGGGATCGCGGAAATAACTTAATTAGAGAACTAGCTTTTGCTCGCGGCTTCGCGCATCCACGCGGATGTCGGAAAATATCCCTCGGGAACGTACTACCGGGTACAATATGTGTTAATCCAGGTGATAAACTATCTGTGTGCCAAATTTCATCCAATTCCGTTCAGCCGTTTCAGCGCGAATCCGGAACATACATCCCGACATACAGATAAACGGACAAAAATTCAAAAAACTATATTTTCGGCACGAGTTCTCACGCCTCTTAACTATATTACTTTTTTAAATATTCAATTGATTTCGTTACTATTTTATTATAGGTATGTACAGTATAACCTGGTTAAGCGGGCCCTGTATATGTGAGAACCCTCTACTACTGATCATTACAATGAGGTCCCGACACTTTTGAATTGAAATACCTCTGTTACTGGGAATAATTAAACCTTTATGAGAATGCATTTATTAGATTTTTTTTTACCTGTATAGTTGGGACTTTGCAGTTCAATAACCTGTATAAGAAAGACGATTAATCATAATTTATCATTTTCAATATGCATTTTTATTCAAAATTTTCACCACATTAAATGAAAAACGGGACCTTTTGATCTGTCTTAGCGGGGCCTCTGTAAATAAGGCAACAGCTGTCATTTTAAACCTGATTATTTGGGAGACTAGGTAAATGAAAAGCCGTGAGTCGTTAAAGTGATAAATAATCCTAGTTTCCTTGAGATCCCACTGATCCAGGTTCCACTGTATATGTATAGAAAAGTTTCATTTGAAATGCCTCAAACGCCATAAAGACTAGTTTCTATAGTTTCCATTTTGGCAAAAGTTTCAAATTTTTTAATCAAACAATCAGTACGCCATAAATCTCTGTATAGGGATATTAGTAAGTAAATTACATTTATGTAAATGGTTTCTTTACATACAATCGTGTGAATTATAAAATGTTTAATAAGATAATAAATAAGCTACATGTCATTTTTAACCAAAATAAATAACTATCATAATCATGTGAAATATAATTCTCATGCAATATAGTTACAATCCCCTAGATTTCAAACAACTTTCGATCATTTATAAAGATTAGGTATGTTTTTATTTTCTTTGTTTTTGAGGGGATTAATTTATAGTTTAATGGACATTGAATAAATTAACAACGATATCTTTTATTATCAGTTTTACGTAACAAAAAGAAAACACAAGCAAGTTTATCCTTGATAAACCTTTTTTTATTTTTATGTTATTTCATCGATTGGATTTAGAAACTGCGTCAAAACAATGACCAATACCAATATATTGGACTATCAAAAATAATAAACAAATCAGTATTCCACCCACAAACCATAGATAACAAACCATCTCAAAATAATGTTAACGAAGCACACATTATCTGTGCATGCATTAATCACAGATAAGTAATAAATATAAGGGCTAACTAGCAGACTCTTTGTTGAGGCCGCTCTGAGAACTGCAGCTATTAATAGAGAGGATTTGATAAGAATCGACTTAGTCACTCCTTATGGACTCCACTGGAAGGGAAGAGGGTTCGATGAAACAAAGGATTCGCTTATATGTCTGGAGCTTTGTATGAAGTTTTGTTGGTGGATTTAGTTTTTGAGACATAGGTACAATAAAAGACGCAATATTTTTTTTCCGAATGAATCTGTCGTATGAATTCAATGGAAAGACAGGGAATATCTATTGAATGTAATAAAAAAAAAATAAAAAAAAAAATAAGATATCTATACAAGCGTTATTACGGAGTCTATCCCTTTTACCCGTTAATGTATCCTACCTTATTTATTGTAGGTATGGTAGGATACAACGAGCTAAGGGTTAGGAGGGATCTTGCACTCGCATCATATATATTTAAATTACTGAGAGGGAACCTCCACTGCTAGTGGAGCCGCGTGCTCGGACCAACCTTTTAAAAGAGGCGCTGCTGACGCGTGCACTCCGCACGCTCAACCTCATAGCGAGTGAGACGGACCTATTCTGTTGTTCTCTGGGTGAATTCACAAGGAATGCTTTGTTTGTAATTAGTTATAGGTATTAGTTTATAAGTATTCATTAAGGCGTATTTACCGCATTGGTTAGCTGTAATGGTAGATGTATGTATGTTTAAATAAATAAATAAATAAATATAATAAATATTGATGGTAAAATAATATATGCAGCTTGAAAACGAAATTGCACCAAACAATAATAAAACTAGAACTGTGCAATCTGAATCTTTGGATCTTCACTCATCTTCAGTATATTGGTTAAACGTGAGCCTATCATAGATTTAAACATTTTTTTTTTTTTTTTTTAATTAGTTTTTTTTTTTTTTTTAATCTGTTCAAAACAAATTATAAACTGTACCTTACTCGATTTATTTCTAGAACAAACACACTATTTAATTTTTATCCCCAGTTCCCAATTTTACGCAAAACATCTGCTTTACTATTTTCCGTACAAAAACACACACGTAGCTGACAAACAGTTTAGTAACCTACTCACTACTCGGTCGACTGACATTAGGCCTAGGTTTAAATCTAACTAGGCAGTTCAAATAGTGCTAATCGTCTTTAATCTCTGGGTCAGTTGGGTATTTGAAAAGAGGTTAACCGGTGTTGCGGCTTTATGTATGGATTGTTTTGTAGTTGAAAGAGATAATCGATGAAAGATGCTGGCTCCTTCACGAGTACCTTAAGGGATATAGGATGAGTGTTGCTTGGTCGCCTGTAGAGTCAAAACACGAGTCTATGCGTCATAATCTGTCTCATATTCAGTTAACCGTCTCGTTTGTCAGTATTCACTTCTACAGAAATACTTCGTTTGATATTTGATTGCGGAGGTCAACTAGTAGTAAAGCTATTAGAATCTTAACGTGGGTGGGTTCAAATAATTTGACAGTTAAAGTCCGTGACAATATGACAGCCAACTAACTGACAATATGAAGCATAAATTGCCCCGTTTCACGTCACAATATAGACTACACGCGTCTTGCATAATTATTCATTTAATTTAGGCAGTGTATAGAGTGCCGTTAGTGGCACTCTATCCCTATCGGATAAAGTGCCGTTAATATAATAGTAGTAGCACATATCGATATCCGTGTAGTAGCATAATAGTGGCGCTGCCTTGGCATGGCTAAAGTGCCGTAAGAATTGCATTGTCACTGTCACTGAGTCACTGTCTCTTGTTATTTTGTTTGATTGTTGAGGTTAGTTCGTATTACCACATTTCCAAAACATTATATTCTCTTGTGCCTAAACTGACCCTGACGTTGTGTGGTCACAGTTCTAACCTAATCTAACCTACCTTTCAGCCATTTTTATTTCCTACTTCATTTTTCGTAAATTCAGTCAATGTAGTGACTTTTGACATAATTATCTAAAACGAATACGATCAATCAATTCAAAGGGTGGCTAACTAACCTCAACAATCAAACAAAATAACAAGTGAAAATGACAATGCAATGCTTACGGCACTTTAGCCGGGCCGAGGCAGTGACACTTGCATGCCGCAAATTGAGGCACTTTATCCAATACGGATAAAGTGCCACAAACACTAGCGGTACTCTATACACTTTAATTTATAATACATACTTATAATTATATGAATAAAAGAATTATTTTCTTTCATATTGTTTCAGGTTTACAGAAACTTATGCCCAGTGACGTGTTCCAGTTGTACCGACCGGCGCGGTTGCGAAAATGCCGTGACTATTAACAAACTATAACGAATTGATTACTAATTATTAATAATATTATGCGAGTGATAGTGTTAGTGTTGTGATAAGTGTTCATGTGTATCGGATTTTACTGCATTGGTGAGTACAGCTTTTGATTTCTAGTTTTAATATAAGGATTCTGCGCAGTTGGCGATTTGAAACTGGAGATAAAATATTGTAAAGTCTGAAAAGGCAATGTCTTGAGATTCTTCTGTGTACTATCCAAGGCTTTCGATTGTGTAAATCACTATTAAAACCTAAAAGATACGACAGGCTTAGGAGATTCTGGTAAGCTCTGATATTATATTGTGTCTGATTGAACGATAGCAAAAAAAACAAAGAATATTGTATAACAGTTCTGGGATCCCATGTGAAAATAGGCGTGCCACAGGGCTCACTTCCGGGTAATTTTTTCTCCAAAAAATGTAACGATTGTCATTATTTACTGTTTTCTTAGTACGAGTATCAATTAAAAACTACAGGAATAATCAGATATCAATGGAAAACTGTGTATTACTTATTCGTTACTAGGTAATTGGTTTTGTAAGAAAAGTAGCACAATTTTATTGCGACGTAAAATGAATACACAAGTTCAGATAGAAAATTTTAAAGTTGGAAAATCGATTGATAAAACTAATTTCACACATTAAAATTCTGGTGTGAAATTAGGACACATGTAGGCAGTTACAAGATGCACTTACTACTTAATATTTACGTCGTTTCTAAACGTAATAACATCTTCAAACCTAATAACAATAACTTTGACCTGGCAGAGTGACTAGCCCTTCGAAGTGGCTGTAAGTATGTCAATAGAAACTGAGTTGCATGTAGGTCATCCTAATGCTTATGACATACAGACATACGGCTGCATTGTGGGCGATATCGGTTTCTGTCATATTCCATATTTATGGAATTTATTGACGATTTTATTGGAAGATTTGTTGTTAATTCTTATTTCTTACGTGACAAGTTTAATCTTATGTTGTCAAATGTTATTTGACATGTCGATAAAGATGAGGATTTAGGTGTGGTAAAAAATATTAAGGTGGTAATTTATAATTGAAAAGTTAAACTTAGACCCGTATTACAGAACCTCACTCAACACTCAGGCATTACTTAAAACTAGTTTCAACCAATCAAAAGGCTTTAAATGAGTTTTAAGTAATGCTTGAGTTTTGAGTGACGTTCTGTAATACGGGCCTTAGACTCGCAGACTCACAGAGTAGACTCAGTTTTATGTTAACATAATGTTAGCAAAGTATCACTGACTTTTCCCTTTCCCAACCACTGAGTTATGGATTAGCGTTTCCTGTTTCGTCATGCCTGTCTTAAAAAAGTAACCCTTTTCTTTTATTCAAATCTACATTATAAATGTACCACCGACACGTCACGATATCGATAGAAAACAAACTATACATGTTATTATCTTGTTAGGTTAAATTAATCTACAATAAAATGGACTATTTTAAAAACAATCTCTACCGAATGTTATCCATACCTAGTACCATCAAGCATGTAGGCCAACTATTATAATAATAACACATAATAGTGAGTATCGTCTCTTCACAATCAATTACACGTCGCTCCGATTGATTGGCATTGCACAATTGAAGCCGGTTAGCACGCTCATCGATTTGTGTGGTGGAAACCATAAGCAACAGCGGGATAAAGATGTTAATTTTGTTACCAAAGTGTGCAAAAGCTTTGAGAATGTTTTGAAGCACTCAGTTATTTTAATATAGCTAAAAGCATGAAAGGCATTTGTAAACTTTCATTTGCAAGTAGGTACAGTTTAAACCTTAGAACAAGAAGTGAAGTAACCCACCATTCATTCATTCATTCATTCCAGAATGGGTAAACACCCATACAAATCATATATATATTTATTGTATTATATATTTACTGTAGTTACTTTTCGCAAGCGAGAAACACTTCTTGCTTGCGAAAAGTAACTACAGTAAATAACGATATCTTTTAAAACACTTAGAACAGCGTGTATGATAATCATAATATATAAAACTACACTTTCAGGGGAAACTACGAAAAGAACGACTAAAGAAGTAGCAGGGGCTACTGTCATTTCCTTCATAAACAGTTTTCATTGTGATTATCTGTTACCTATATCTGATAGTTTGATTGGAGCTCCCCAATCGCTTTCTTTTAAGCCGTGCGCTACATCATAATTCAAGTTAGTGTTAAACAAATTGGCAACGAGTGAAGTAACGCTCAGTATTAAACTAATTGACTTATTGCTTTCTGACTGGCTGCCTGCCGACCTGTATGAACGTTGATACAGAATTCCCACTTTATCCAATACGCAATAGGGATGTTGACTGGGGAACAAAAAAACTATTTAGTCCGTGAGTCAGTTAAGAGGGCACCGAGGTTTTTTTTTTTACAAACAAACATGTTTTTAATAAGCTTGTTTGAAGTAGTAAGTACAAGTACAATTAAATTAAAATGTAGGGAAATACGAGTGCATTGGTATTATTGAGGATATAATTATAGGTACTCGTACTAGACATTATGCGCGATGGAAACACGATTTGATAAAGTTGCCTCGATAGAATAAATAGGCAAAGTTACCTATTATCGAGTATTTTTTTCCTCTATTTTACTATTTTTTTGTATAAATAAGTCATTTTACTGACTAGAGCTTTTATGCGCGATAGTTTTTTTTAATTAAAGAAGCAATTGATGAAAAAAACAACGGAAAGCATTGAAAAAGTACAAACGTGTGGTTATTTTCTTTACTCTTTACACGTAAAGATAAGACAGAGACAAAGGCGAATGGTCGGTACCTAGACTCTTAATGAAAAATTAAAACAATTTAGACACGTATTTTTTGCTTTATCATATCAATAAAAAACCGGCAAAGTGCTTGTCGGGTTAGTACAATGAAGGGTTCTGTAGTTAGGATGAATTTATCCAAAGAACAAACTTAACGTCGCAGTTGAAAAACATGTTTTCCCATACGGGAGAACATGTCATGTGTGTTTCCTGTATAGGAGAACATGTTTTTCTAACTGAATAATTAATTTGGTCGATTATTACTCGTTAACCTGTATGTACAGCCTACCTAACTGTGATAGTTTTCCTTTAACTTCGTTATATATATACTACTGCTGTGATTTTTTGACAAATCCAAGTATAACCATTTAGCTGGCAGGGGGGGGGACTCAAAAAAAAATCTACATTTTAAAACTTAATATTTCGGAACTTTAATAATGGTTTAGATAAAACGCATTAAAGTTGGAGAGTGGGGGCTCGCTAAAACACAAGTCAGTATAAAATCTACCGGGGAGTGACATCATGCCATATTTTAACTCAATGTATTGCCGTAATCTTTTATTAAGTAAAAAAAGAAAAAAATAAGTGTCCAATATTTTTTAATAACCTATCTGACGGACAATAAAATGTTTTTTGTCAACACCCCTATGCAGACTTTATGAAAACACGCAATACAACCTATCGGAATATGTAAAGTATATTTAAATCACTCTTTATTTAACCTGGGTGGGTAGCATGCTGAAAATAACCATCCTATGAAACAAAGCAAAGAATAGGAGTAACCTAATCTCCGGATCCTGGGTATCGTTCTATGCAACTGAGGAAGCAGAACCAGTGTCTCCCTTTCTATTAATTAGTAACCGACTTTCGGGCTTCTCTGACAACCAGCCTTACCAAGGGGTATCGTATTACCCAGTTACTGGGTTGTGGAGAGTCGCTCCATGTAAAATACTGGTATTCAGCTGCTTCCGGTTAGACTGAAAGCCGACCCCAGCAGCAATTCAGCATGTCAAAATATAACCCTTTTTTTTTTCTTTTTTTTCTTTGGGTGGGAAATCATCAAATGACTCCTCCCGCTCTGGGTGGAGCGGGAGGGCGTGTCAGACTCTTACTGACTAAAACCCACCCGTGTTCCTTCTGTTGCCTGTGCAATGCCAGGGGGCCACGGTATCCCTTTCGGACTTTCCCGCAACCCCGGCAGGCAATGGTCTCATCGGACCCCTTCATTCGCTGACATCTCTTTGTGGCGCGCGTGGAACACAACGCGCCGTCGACACGGGCTTGGTCCTTACCGGACGTCGAGCTACCCATTGCTCACCGTCCGCAAGCCCGCGCCTACGGTGGCCGGGAATCAGCAATTGATTCCCGACGCCCAGGGCGTCTCCTCCTGCGGCGGCTAGGGGCGTGAGGGCGCGAAATTTGCCTTTCCCTCACGCGCTCCGCCTCCTCCTTCGCGAGCATTACTGCTTCGCAGAAGGAGGTGACGGCCTCCCATGCCCTCTCACTCCGTACCATGGCGTGGACCAGGGCCGGACGCGAGAGATCCCCGCCACCGATCGCCTCCACGAGGACACGGCGGTGCTCTGCCCAAGCCGGGCATACCTCCACCGTATGCTCCACCGTGTCCTCCGGGCGATCCACGCAGTGATGACACCCGGGCGTTTCCTCCCGCCTTATCCGAAACAGGTACCTCCCGAAACAGCCGTGTCCGGTGAGGACCGGTGAGGTGAGGACGCCGTGGCGCCTCTCCAGCCACTCCTCAAAGAGGGGACTTATCGCCGCAATAGTGGCGTGCCCAGCACTGGGTTGCGACAATCGCACTCTCCATGACGCCATGAGATCCCGTCGGAGCTCTGTCCGCTGTGCCGCGATTTCTCGCGGCATCGGAGTCAAGCCCCGGCGTTTCGCCTCCTCGCGCCACTCCCAAATATGCGCGAGGACTTTTGCCTCCAGATCCCATGGCGGCAATCCGGCAAGGAGGCTGGCCGCCTCTCCGGAGACCGTGCGCTATCCCCGGACCAGCCGGGTGGCCATGACCCTCTGGGACGCATTCAACCGGCGGGCAGGCCGCCGCCTCAAGGAACGCGCCCACACCGGTGCCCCGTACAGGGCCATGGACCGCACGATCCCCGCGTATAGCCTCCGGCAGGAGGCGTTTGGACCCCCTAGATTGGGCAGGAGCCGCTTCAAGGCAGCCCCGGCCCGGTCCAGCCTGGGAGCCAAACGTCGGAAATGCTCCACGAAGTTCCACCGACTGTCGAGGACGAGTCCCAGGTACTTCATCGTCGACTCGACGCCGATGTGAACCCCTCCTACCGTTATTTGGGAACCCGACGGTGGCGCGTTCCGAGGACCATGAAAACACATGGCCTCGGACTTGTGCAAGGCCACCTCGAGTCCCAACTGCCGGATTCTGGCCACGATTGTCGCAACCCCGTGTGTCGCTAGTTCGACCGCCGCCTGGTGCGACCTCCCCTGCGCCAGGACCAACGTATCGTCAGCGTAACAAACGACGCTGACGCCATTGGGGAGATGTCAAAATATAACCCTGGGGTGTATTTGCTGTCGCGCAGTCAGTACAGTCACTTGGAAGTGATGATGTTCATCATTCCTTTAATCTTCATCTTTCATGTGTTTGATTAATTTGTTTGTTATTAAGATTATCTTATTGAGGCACCATCAGTGATGAATGATGAATTATTTGTTTATTTATGTTTCTTGGCTATTTGGTCGGGTCTTCTGCATTTCTTTACTGCGTGCTAGTCATGCCTAGAGACAGTGTCATTGGCACCTCTACGGTAATCATGATTGAGTAGCGCATATTAAACGTCATTAGGAAAGAGTTATAATATTTCTAACAGATAGATTCTTCATATTTTATCTAATGATGCGTAAATTATGCTAAAATTAGAAAAATATTAATTGTATGCAGATATTTTCTGAACAATGCGTCCAATAAATATTATTTTGTATCGTAAACATCAGGTACATCATCCATAAGGTAAACATTGCGTTTTCTTTTTATAGATTTCATACTGGTTTCAGCGACCTTTACCTGATATTCAACTTTTTTATTGCAATGTAAAATTGGCAGTGATCATTATGTTGGCAGGAGCCAAAGAGCCATCTTTTGTTCATATAAAACGTGTTTAAGGAATATTATTGAACTTGAATCTTTAGCAGTCTTATTCAGTACGCTTGAAACAACACAATATTATTTATCGTAGTTGTTTAGAAAACTATTTATTACACGTAGAATTCCAATATTTCTTTCCTATCCAGTGACTCTTTGGATTGGACTATCGAGAAACTTATATCCAGCAGTAGTTTTATCTTCTGCAAGTGTAGCATAATCACTTCTTTATCTTCTCTACGAAGAATAATTTTTGTACATCTTATTTATTATCATTCTCTTGCCTTTATCCTAATTTATTTGGGGTCGGCGCGGGCGCAACAAGTTCTTTTCTTCCATACTTCTCTATAAGTCGTCACCATAATGTACAATAAAGTATATTCTATCTATATCTATCTACTATATCTATATAATAGATATCTACACATATTATAAATTAATATCGCTTTTCCCGTCTGTCTGTGTGACCGCGTTGTTCTTCTAAACTTCGCAAAGGATTTTGATGCGGTTTTCTCCATAATTTAGAGAGAATTGAATCCTGAAGATTTATAATACAGAAATCTCGATGTTTTGTCTTGTCTTAAAAACCGTGCGAACAGGAGCGGGTTGCTAGTATTAGGTGTCTTTGTGTACAAAGTAAGTGATCTTTTGTTAATGTTTGACATCTTCATCAAATCTTTCCACAATCTATCATTTTGTCTTTCGTGTCTACGATGACGTGCTGTATACTATAAAATGTAGCTTTTTATTGGTTTTTTTCAATCACTCCCTCAGAAATCAACTCCAATCTTAAACTATCTTCTCGTTACTTCATCACAGATAGTATTACTTCCGTACTCTGCTGCCTACCTTCAGAACAACAAGGTATGAAGCCAACCAGTAGGCAGCAACCTTCACCAATGAACATCTGTTGACGGGAATGTTAAGGTGTCGTTTCGCAACCACTCCTTTATAAGGAGAAACGGGTCATTGCTATTGGAACTCGACCTTAAGCGCACGCAGTACACTCGTGTTTATTTTACTTTGATTTAATATAATAATAATATTAATTGTTTTAGTAGCTTTTGTGGTGTTGGAACCAGGTGTGACATTTTTTTTTAATGGAAATTAGGTTAATGTTTCTAAAACAGCCTTCAAGTAATTGAGATTGTCACTGTTACAAA
This sequence comes from Xanthia togata, assembly GCA_963853775.1. Taxonomy (NCBI): domain Eukaryota; kingdom Metazoa; phylum Arthropoda; class Insecta; order Lepidoptera; family Noctuidae; genus Xanthia; species Xanthia togata. Next base: position 1,304,586 of record OY970811.1, on the reverse strand, counting down.
CAAAGTTCGCACCTACAAGTCAACAAAAATTAAATCCCGTTTTTGGATGCTAAATGGGAAAGCCTTCTAGCTCCCTGATTTTACTCTTTTATTTCAATGTGTCGTTCTCTTAAAATTCTCCGTAATTTGTTCTTATAAAAACTGAAACACTTAATTCAGCAGAAGCCTATTTAACTTAGCCCTAGAAACTGTACCCTTCAGTATTTCACACCAAAATAGTCAAAACTATTACCTATTAATATTTACTCAAAAACCGGCACAATACGGAACTGAAATAATGAACATTAAAACGGTGACCACGAAAACAAGAGTCGTAAGAATTGCTTACAATGATGACCTTGACCTGAAATGAGGTATAATAATATGAGTAATAATAATAAAGTGAGTAATAATAATTGATGAGAACACTGCGCGGGCGCAAGTTGAGGAAAATAGTGGTTTATGGCGAATTTATCGAATGCTACGTCATTTAAATGGCGCTTATGGTGACGTTTATTTTGGAGGTGCTTCTAATGGTGTAGGCTGAGGTGTAGGCAGAGTTGTAAGACGGTTCTAGATGTGTACTTTCGAGCGCTGGCTAAAATATATAAAAGGTGAGTGTTTGTGTATAAAATAAATAGGTATCAAAGTTAGTATAGGGTAAAATGGTTTATTGTAAAATTAAATGAGCTAGTGCACTTGTGACCTTGACCTAAAATGTTGGTTGATGATGCTCGCTAGTGTGTGTAGAAGAAAGATGGGGTTTATGGTGAATTTATCGAAAGTGGTGCCATGATCTTATGGCGTGTGGTTGATGTGGAGTCATTCGCCATCAATTAGACTTCATAATTATGGCTGTGTGTATTATTATGATATGATTTTGGTGTAAAGTACTGCCTATTTTCAGATAGGTTTAAAAAGTTTTAATAGGTGGAACTTTTTAATATGTATTTACACCACAATAACGAGCATTTAACACCAATTTCATGTCATACAAGGTTACATGCAAGGAAACAATTTCTAAGGGTCGTCGTCACCAAACACGTCAAGAAAAAAATTATATTTAAAAGTGTAAAAAAATCACAGGCTGTTATAATTACTTCGTGACCTGTAAAATATTGGAGGGAGTTAGGTCAACGGGTGACCTTTTTCCTTACTTACAGATGACCTTGACCTAAAACGAGTAACAATAGTGCCGTAAACCAATCTTGGGTTATTAAGGAAAACCCTGAAAGGCGAATTTATTAACTTTGGCGTAAAGTTAGCGCCAGCTGATGACGTATTCATATTATCATGCTGTTCTGTGGTGTAGGACGAAGCGTAATTTGGGTCGATGGCTTGTGTTGTGTGGCTGTTGTAATAGTGTTTTGTTGTCTCTTGGTAGAGGTAAGATTTATTATTTAGTTTTTGAAGTTTGATGGATAGTAAGAATATATTTATAAAACTTTGCTTAAATTGGCTCTCGATCTAAAGATCACTAACTTTAAATCTATATTCTCTTTTCTCAGTTCTTGTTCATTCAGTTGTATTATCCATTTTTATAAAAAAATCTGTTTAGTGTTTTTTATGTGCAGGTCCTGTGCTTTAATTTATTTGTTTGTTAATCATGAAAAGCAGTCTTCTTATCTCTTCCTTATTTTTATTTAATAACGTATAAATATTTCTAAGCACGCTAATCCTTTTCTGTTTACTGACTGCCTGTGAATTCCTATGACATCATTTAACTCGAAATTCAGACCCTCAGAGTCCCCGCAAGTATTACTCCGCGATCTATATTCCGACTACGCCAGTAAGCTCTAAGTCACGTCTAAGTTATAAATAAACATTTTTGTGCCATCACTCACTAACTTGGTTTCTTGGAAACCATAACTTGATATAGTCAAGTGTGGGACGGTGGTACTGACTCAGTATCGCTGTGTTCATTGACCATATGCTGGAGGTTTTTATCGTTTAAGAGGTACAGTACCTACATACCTGAGTATTTGATTTGCATGCTTACCTTTGTAGAAAATACTCAGGCCTGTTTGGTCCCAACGATTTTATTTAAGAGGCGTTCCGGTTATTTTTACATAATACAACATAACGCCTTGTTTCCCCGAAGGGTTGGGCAGAGGTATACCTGTAGTAGGTACACCCACATTTCGCCAGTTATGTTTAAGTCCCATGTAATAGGGGGCGAGTCTATTGCCATTAACCGGGCACATATCCAGACTCCTGGCTGCTTCTGAGAAATTCCATATAGAAAAACCTAATTACACTTTGCCTGACCCGGGAATCGAACCCAGGACCTCATGCTCAGCAGTAGCGCTTGCGACCACTATACCAACGAGGCAGGCCGGTTATTAGCTATTTTAATCACAATTTTTACCAAAACTATGTAACTATACTTAGGGATATATTTATTAACGCTTCTGAAACTTTAACACCAAAAATGTATGGATAAACAGACGCTAATCATTGCTTAACTTTAAGCAACGCATCATAAATAAACGCCTTAATGATTAATGGGATTGATTTTTCGATATTGTTAAAGCAAATATGAGCCTTGAGTTTGTAAGAATAACCCTATTACCAGCAGAGATAATTCCATTTCTAAACTACTAATTAATTTCACTCTTCCTAAATTAAACTTTTAGACGAAAAGACAGATTTTTTAATCTCTCACTAAACTAAAATGGGTACTTACAGAAACCCTAATGATGTTTAAATAGTCATCGTATTTGGGCATACATTTTCTATATCCAAGTGAAAACTGGTCATGACCACATTGGCATTGATTTATCACCAGTGATTCCGACGTCTGTCACTTTGAGCGTATTTTTAGCCAATACTGTGACTAGGGGAAAATTATTGATAGTAGGATAGGTACTTACACAATCATTCAACGTAAAACATTATAGGATTCTACAAACTTTTACTCTATGAAATGTCGGGTTTGTGGCATCACGATAACACCCGGAGGAGAAATGTATGGATATACATGAAACGCTTTTAAATTTTCGTCCACGATGACGTTAGTTATAACGTGCACGTATTTCTATACATTTTATGATTCTATGGACGTCGACTGACAGTTCATTGCTTGAATCTATATTTGTCAAGGAGACGTATTTTTTGGACATAAAATGCCATGATTTCATTATTTTAACAGGCAATTATATAGCTTTATACGTTGTGTGTTTATTGTACAAGTACACCCATTTTTCCTGTCAGGTGAGTTGTAAGTCCCATGTCATAGGCAGCGTGACTATTTCCATTAACCGGGCTTAAATTCAGACTCCGAGATCATCATCTGGGGTCGGCTTCCAGTCTAACCGGATGCAGTCATAATCAAATATTAGTATTACTACCTATATAAATACTAGTATTCAGTACTAGTATTTTACATGAAGCAACCTACCCAGGAATGTAAGAACCCAGGACCCCATGATAAGCAGTCGCTCTTAAGACCACTATACCTAACAGTACCACAAGATCAAGGAAGAAATTCTTAGATACAGGAAGGCATTATGTCCGAAAATACAATAATGAACTATTAATACTATTATTTTGAAATTTACGAGCAAGCAAAGATGCGAGTATTAATCTTAATAGTTCAAAAACAAAATTGATTTTAATCCTGACCTAGCCAAACGTCCTGTTTCCTTATTAGAGGATTAAGAAAGGATTCAAAGGTATTTTCAACCGACTTCAAAAAGGAGGAGGTTCTCAATTCGGTTGTATTTTTTTTTTGTATGTTTGTTACGCGATTATTCCGCCAATTATGAATTGATTTTGATGATTCTTTTTTTGTTTGGTAGGGCATACTTCAGAATTGGTCCCATATAAATTTGGTCAAGATCTGATGAGGGGTTTTTGAGTTAGCTTCAATAATACATATTTTTCCCACCTAGTATATGTGGACGATATTCTAATAGTTCCTGTCACTGAAATTTAATTGGTATTCAAATTTTTGTGGGGGTTTTGTGTAGGTACCACAACTAAAAAGTGAAAAATAAAAACTTTTTCACAAAAAATATAACCGACTTCCAAAAAAAACACTACAAAGTGAAAAATAACTTTGATTTCGGAAGTCGGTGGCAAAAAAACGAAAATAAAAAACCCAAGACACCGACTTCCGAAATCAAAGTTATTTTTCACTTTGTAGTGTTTTTTTTGGAAGTCGGTTATATTTTTTGTGAAAAAGTTTTTTGTCATTATTATAAAGGAGAGAGGTTGAATCCATGGTGATGATGAATTGTTATCTATTGTGAGTGGAATTATCGTGATAACTCATGGGTTTATGGTGTTTTGAAATTTCGAGAGGTTGACCTTTGTTGTAGTAGGTATTGAAATAATTATAAAAAGGATGTGTTTTTTTTTGGAAGTGTTTAGTATAGTGTAGTAGTAGTCTTTTATTTATTTATTTATGTTCACACAAAACACTTAATAGAGAAACATATAGAAGAATACAAGGGTAAGGTACTGGCTATTTCTTATCTTACTTTTGTTTTACTTGGCTAGGTTTTAGGATTTGTACTACGGTTAATTGAATATTCAACAAAAATGAATATATACCTGTAGTAGATTTTAACATACTTAGAAGATCCTTTCGGGTATTTTCGAATTGATATTGACCTTATATGGCCACTTTGGCATATCTGAATATTTCTGATTCAAGTAAAATGACGTTTTTTTCTTAATTAAGAAACATGTTTGTAAATCGACTTGAGTAATATAACGATGATTTCTGCGCACGCTAAACTTGTCCCATTATTTTCGAATATTCATAAGCATTTACCAGAGCCATAAAAACTAGCAGGAAAATAAATAATTACCGGCAAGCTGAGCTTTTTATGATTATTTGGAACAATTCTCAAGACTTCTAGTTAATTACGAAAGTGTTTTAACAGATTAAGTAATCAAAAATATTGCTAAGGTGTTATCAATTTGCATAAATACACATGTTCTAATTACTTACGAATCTTAATTAATAAAAAAATGTGCCATCAATATTTGCATACATTCCTTCGTTATTTTTCTTATGCAATTCTTTTTTAAATTGTTTTCTCCAGTTCTGCCCGCGACTTTGCTCGCGTGGAAGTTGTAAGATACACAATTTATTCAAATAACAACCATAATAATAGGGGTTAAAGTATAAAATTGCCGTTTTATTGCAATAGGTAATTCGAATTGACATAGAACCTTCATGGTTTGAGATTTTTGAGTGAAACTTTTTTCACATGGTTTCTATGAAGTTCTTCTTTTAAAAAATGTGCAACATTAGATTATCGACTTTCAGTTGTTTTTTTTATTCAGCTTAGACAAGAAAGATGGATGCTTCGAAAATTCGAGTTATTTTTGAATACGAGTTCCGACGCGGAACTAACGCGGCTGTAACAGCTCGCAATATCAATGTTGCGTTTGGAGAGGGGACTGCAACAAGCAAACAAACTCTTCAGCTTTAATAACCTTTCTTGTATCCGACAGAATTCCTGTTGGGTAGCTTAAGTTTCAATCCTTTAGAAGTAAGACGGTACCGCGATCAGATGATTCTAATTTAAAATTCTTAGGAGGATTATTGATGTTCCTGATCTGCATAGTGAAATCTGCAATCTATTTGTCCCAGACAATTACTGTTGTGCCAGAAAACATAACTGGCTATTCCAACTTGCCGTACTGTCGCACACTCCAAGTCACCTATTCCTCGGACATTAGCAGCTATTAATGCTCTCCAGAACTCAAACACAGATCTTGATATGTTTGCGAATGAATGGAAGATGATACTGTCAGAATGTCTGAATTTTTGTGAGAAGAATGCATGGTGTTAAATAAATTATATTATGTTTAAATAGGGTGATTGGCTTCGGCCGTTCTATTTAAAATAAATAAATTATATTATAGATTTTATTGGCAAGATTCCATTACAGTTCTCTCAATTAAAACAATATTTAATGGCCTACAAATAATTTCGTAAAACGATATTTACTTTTGCGGTCAAAAGAGTTTAGTCACCTTTATGCTAATTTAAATAGTTATTTAAAACAGTTTTAATCTCGAATCAAGCTTATAAAATATATTCTTAGTTCTGAAACTCTACACTTAATATTCTGAGAACAATGTGACTTATTAAAACACTTTTAGAATGTTTTATTTCTATGTGTTCGCGTTAAGGTCCATGTTTTTACCCATGTTGACCGAAGACTTTACCATATTACTCCAAGTTTTGGTAAATGGAGCGCCGCGCCGTTTCTAATGTGATAAAATACCTAGTCTAAAAAAAAATATTTTGATAGATCAAACATTTAGGTTAGGTACACAAAATATTTTTTATAATAAATTGTTGTTGAACTTTTCCGAAGGTTTCGAAGGTCGGATATGTACATCAGTTTGGTCAGTGTATTGTTCTCTTTGAACAATGTTTTGTTTTAACTGTTGCGAAAACTCAAAGCGCATGAGAGCATGTTTTAAACGCCACTTTACCTCCCACTTGGCAGGTGAAATTAAAATGTTTAAAAAAACAATATAGGTGATTGTGGTGGTCATACATTTTCATTCACTTTTTAATCATTTTAGTAACTCTTTCAAACAAGTAATGTACGTACGAACTATTTAAAAAAAAAAACATTTAGTTCTGATTTGATGTTGTTTTGCATCTAATCTGAGCTGCGTATACCTTGACATGATAATTACGGTTTAGTCATATAAATTAGTCGTTGTTTACATCTGGAAAAAAATACTAAGAAACGATAGCCATTGGGGTATTTTTTTGGCTAGAATTCAACTGATTATGACTCAAATCTGGCCTAGTTTAACAAATCGAAATAATTAATCCCACACTGATTTGCATGACACACATAGGTTTTACGTAAATAAAAATAAATAAAAAAATACAATTAACTCTTCATGCTAACAAATGCATAAAATTCCAAGGAATGCAGTTCTCAATTAACACAACAGCCAATTAATAAATTAATGAGCGTTGAACGCAGTGACAGCATCAGGAGAGGTCGATCTAAATGCGCGGGCGCTTCGAGGAATGAGACGTGTCGAGTGACCGCGAGATGTGAGGTACGCAAGCTTTGTCATATACATACCTACTATGTTGGGGCTACTGGCTTTAGAGCTGATGTTTCTGCTTGACTTGAGTATGAGATTGGAGTCTTGGACTCCTTGGATTATCTTTTATTAACATAGATAACGACCCTACTCTCCTGCCAACCCTTACAGTTTAAGGGTAGGTAGGACTATTGGTCTAACGGAAGGGTAGTTCAGAGGGGCAATTCCCGGATTATTAAGATCGTTCTCATTCTAATCTCAGTCTCAATCTGTCAAAAATATCTTTTTTTCTCTCTACATTTTTTGCTTTTTTATGATTGTCGCTGAGATGACATAGCGACTTTCTAAGTTTTAACGGGCCTTCTGCTAAGAGCTTATTGTACGAAATTACATAAAATGGCAATCGTGGTTCGCGGAAAACAGAGCTACATCAGTAACATCAATAAGAAAAAGCTTTTCTTATAAGATAAGTCAACATTGGAGTTGTTAAAGTTGCTTTCAACAACAATCGAGGCGAAATCTTAAGTCTTTCAGATTACAATGCACCGGTTGTAATGATTAATTTTCTCAAAATTAAAATCTCAGTGTAGCATTGTTTTTTTGTTTGGCAAGTAAAACAAGTTGTGCACTCAAGGAATCTGTAACAAAAATCAATTCGGGCTTGCACAAAAAGGTTCCATACCAAACCACCTCATGCAGTCAATAGAACGGCGTATAAAAAGAGCAGTCAAAAATGAACTAAGTGAAATAGGTCAGTATTCATTTACTCAGTGAGAAGTATGCTTACTTTGTCATCGCATACAATATTGTGGACCTAAATCACGGAGAATTGCCGCGTTGAGTAATATTCCGGTATTTGGAAAGATGGCTCTGGATTTAGAACCATGAGTTTCTTCCCACAGCGTCTTAGTAACAAGAGCAATACATCCATCCACTTTTTATTGTAACTTCTTTCTTGTCATCTTGATATTTTTTTAAATATAATTCTAAAGTTTTTCGTTGCTTAAAAAGACGAGAAGAGGTGTTAGTCTTAAAGTTTGAAAATCTTCATGGATATCATTTTTGGGAAGGCAATTTAATACCAGTGACCGGTCCTCAGCAGTTTTGGAGAAAACCCTAGGGATCTCCCTAGTTCCAAGACACATGCTTGATCCAACTAAACGTGTCCTATGCCCATCTAGGAACACAGAAATGGCAGCTAATCTTAACAATGTTTCCGTCTTTGTTTATTTTCTACACACGACACTGAATAGCCAAAAATATCTATTATATATCTACTCATCAAATCTTACCTTTTAAGGGAAATATCTTCAATGGTGATTAATAAACAGCTAACCGCAGTGAACCGGCAGCCTATTATTAACGTTACCGGGAATCGACCCAAGGACGCCCACCGCGACGTGTTGATGTACGAGTCTCATTAATTACTGAGCCATTCGAAGCTATTGTGTGGCGTCTTGTTGGACTGTTTTAAATAAAAGGACTGTATGAAGCAGGTATATTGTTAATTATATCTGAGGTAACGAGACGATGAGGTAGATATTTATTTAATTAATAAAACAAAAACAAATCTTAAGGTATTAGGAATACAACGTATAGCCAACGCTTGAAAAACATTGGAAAACGCTGGTTTCTTAAATTTTTAATTTTCCGCGTGAAAAGTCTACGTTTCTGACATTGGAGAGTAGTAGGTACCTACTTACGTTTAAAGGATTTTTTCAATAGTTATATATACATTTTTAATTTAGAGTACCCTGAAAAACATATTTTTATTTGGAACTGATACATAGAAATTACCTGAAATAGTGCTCAACATCTATTTTCTTATTACATTTCATAATCTTCTTCATTAAAAATCACAGCGAACAAACATCAAATCCTACACTTTTTGATTACCTACAGTATCTCAAGATAAGTTGATTACCTTCACCTCACAGCATCTATCGATAAATCTGTAGATAAAATGATTCATCGATAATCGACAAAAAGTTTTATTGTAATAATAACTTGACAGCATTGTATAAAAACATGAGCAATGTATGTTAACATGTACACTTATGTTTAATATGCATAAATATTGAATTGGGTAAAAAGTGTGCTTGTTAATCTATAAAAATTAAAGAAATAATGATACCATGATCTTGAAGTAAAATACGTTGATGTTGTCTAAATAGATTTCTTGTCTAGTCCAGTAATCGGGTAAAACGTAGATCAACTGCTGCATAAGGAGGGGTCAGAGAGATTAGCGTACCCAGAACTTCTGGGTACGCTAATTAAGGCCTCTTCTTGGCCAGAAAATAATAAAATAAAATACTCTTTATCATCTGCCATCTCTTCATCATCGCCCATCTCTTTGGCTGCTTTAATTGGAAAGGTATTTGATGGTCTGCTTGAGCGCCGCCGCCCGGCTTGGTGAGTATTTAAAGTTGAGTGATGCTCAGTTCATTTTAGGAAGCCGCTATCAACTGAGACCGCTATCCTGGCGCTTAAGCAGACGGTCAAGTATTACACGGATAGGGAAACGCCAGTATATGCTGCGTTTATCGACCTCTCCAAGGCTTTTGACTTGGTTTGTAACGACAAGCTTTGGTCGAAGCTTAAACTTCTAGAGCTACCCGAGGAGTTTATTAATGTACTGATGTTTTGGTATAGCTCGCAGTCTAACAGTGTTAGATGGGCAGGTGCTCACTATGACAAGTACGCCTTGGGGTGTGGTGTTAGACAGGGTGGACTAACGTCCCCGACCCTGTTTAACGTTTACATAAACTCGTTCATTGGTGAGCTCAGCGAGACTAGCGTCAGTTGCTCGATTGATGGCATTATGGTGAATAATCTCAGCTACGCAGACGACATGATCTTGCTGAGTCCATCACTCAGCGCGCTCAGGAAGTGGCTGGCTGTTTGTACAGTCTGTTGTCAATATTATCTGACCCACCCTAAAAACAAACGAATTTGGACCCTCTGACATTAACAATAAGGTTTATTCAATTTAAATGAGCTTAACAGACAAGCGACGCGACGGCTTGATGAACAAATACAATAATAATACAGACACGCAAATTTGATCTTTAAAACGTTAGCGTTAGGTTATATGTTATAACTACTTGTTATAATATAATTAGTGTAATAACTTATTTTAATAACTATCTTCAAGTAATTCTGGTCTCGTGGTCTGAATCTAAGAACTGAAATCTAAGACTGGGAAAAACAAGTTGCGAGATCAAATCCTGCGACAAAATAATTGTTTTGCTTTTAATTTAGAATTTATTACAAAACCATTTCTTGTTTATTGTAAAGAACTATAGACGGATAACCTTCAAATATAAACTTTCTAAAATGGTAATATTTTCGCATAATTTGTAATAAGTGGGTAGTTGAAAAATAAATATTCGTATTCATTATAAAACCTAAGGGTATGCAGTGACTACGCGCAAACATATTTTACCTTGTCTTACTATATTGCAAAAACAACGTCTCTTTAGAATTTTTTATTTTCTGTTTTATGTAGTTTTTTTATTATCATGTGTGTTATTATTTATTAAAAAAGGAACTGATAATAGGTGGACTGTGTTTTTGAACCGACATGTTGTTCGTCGCCAATCCAGCATCAAACCGCTAAGCCACAAGCACTTGTTAGAAACGTGCGAAATTAAAGATTGGGTTGTAATTATGTAGTGTGACTTAAAAGCTTTTCAACTTTAATGTCAACGAGATAATGATTAAAATAGCATAACAAAATGATACATAATGCCGGTGGCTCCGACAATGTTGGGTGGGTTTACCTTAACGTTACGTGTTAAAGATCAAATTTGCGTGTCTGTATTATTATTTTATTTGTTCATCGACTAACTAGTCTGATATGCTCATATAAATTGAATAAACCTTAATGTTACAAGCACAGGGTCCACATTCGTTTGTTTTTAGGGTGGGTCAGATAATGTTGACAACAGACTGTACTTGTGGCTGTTGCTGGCTGTCACTTATAATCTCAAGAAAAAAGAGCTTTTGATTTTTAAATCGAAGTCTAGCTCGTTGGATAATGTTCCTCCAGGTAATTTATGCGGAAAGCCACTGCAGAGAGTCACACAGTTTAAATAACTAGGGCATGTAGTCACGGAGGTCTTATATGACGATGCTGATATAGAGAGGGAGCGGAGGGCGTTGGCGGTTCGATGTAACATGGTAGCCCAGCTTGTGGGTGAAGTTTACTCAGAGATCCTACAACGTTCTGCGCGTACAATATAATAGTAGATTTTGGATGTTGATGGGCAGCGCTTCGCAGATGTTCGCGGAAGCCCGTGTTGATGATTTTCATGCTATTATCAGCAGGAGAACAGCGTCAATAATGGGTAGGAGTGCAAAAGCTCCAACAGTGTCCTAAAAGTATTATTAGAATATTTTTTTTTTTTTTTTTTTTTTTTTTTTATATACCGTCCCTTTATATGGCACTGGGTACAGCTCGGGCTGGGTGAGGCACGTGCCAACGTGTGTTGGGTCAGTTTTAGTTGCTTGGTTTGTAAAAGTTTACTAACATGGTTTTTAAGTCATTGTTACCAATACTATTTGGATTGTATGTCTATATGTAGTCCGAAATAAAGAACATATTATTATTACTTATTATGCAAACCATATGAATTACAGATTATAACAAGAAGAAGAAAGAAGAAGTCTATTTGCTCTTAAATCAAAGTATCTGCAAGCCCAATATAGTGCAGGTATCAAGTAAATATGACTTGTTCCTAATAACATTATAACTAGGACCACCTACCACTTAACAGACCGCGTGACAACTTCAAGCAAAACAGTAAGAAATAAGCCGCGTCTTGTTTAGCGATAAATTCCGGCTTTTTGTGACAGGTTGACGACTTGAAGTCTCAGGAGTAGATACGTAACAGAAAAGAAGCTTCAGGCAATTTGACGGTGAAGGAACACATTATTATGTTATTGGTAAGATTTACAAGAAAGTCCTTTTAAATTTTAAGGTTACCAACATAAGCTTTTGTGGCAAGAGATATATTTTGTTCTTTATCTCTGGAATTGCAACGTATCTGCGATCACTCTGGTACTTACAATCAGGTGAATCACGTCATTTGAACGCATCGACAAAGCAATTTGCATCGTTCTCACATGTATAATTTCAACATAAATGATGTAACCAATATTTTGTAACAATATTTTGATTCAAAAGAGTGTCCATGGAGTTTCTTGCCCGTTCTTCTCCATAGGAACTTACTACGCTTAGGAATGAGCAATTAGCTTCATCGTTCTGACTGACCGACTCCTTGATAATTCAAATGTACGAGTACCTGTAATTGGTTTGATTGAAATAAATGCTTTGGGTTTGAGTTTGAGCTTGAAAGATGTACAATGCATAGTATCTGCCTTGTATCTTGTGATCCTATTGCAAAGAATAAGGAGCATAGTCATCATTCTCCTGCCCCCATCCCAATTTATTTGGAGTCGGCCCAAAATGTCTTTTGCCTCCATACTTCTTTCATCTCCCTTCTAACCATATCATCTTTCACACAGTTTCTGTTATCTGTGTCAAAGGTTTTCTTTGGTCTTCCCCTACTCATATAGCCATTCACAGTCATACATAAAACTTTCCTCACCGCATGGGGCATAGTCTCTGTCAGATAACTACTCTGTGGTAAAGTTCACTTAACAACGGTGGGTACATATACCTTTTGTGTGGACATTGGCACGTCAGTAATGAGCTTACTCGCTCTTAACAGTTCCTTTTGGCTCAATTAGTTAGCTTGCTATAAATGCTAGGATTACGGAACTCCTAAGTTACACCGACTATGGTTTATTTGAGCTTGTGGTATTCTTGGTTCTACTGTATTGTGTCCTTTATCACATCATTTACTTCTGACAGAATCCTGTCTATTTCAATAACAATATTAATAGAATCATCAACTTTACAATTGTTTGTAAGAGACAATTTCAGATAAATACTGCCTCGTTGGTCTAGTGGTCGCAAGCGTTACTGCTGAGTATGAAGGCTTAGGTTGGATTTCCAGGTCGGACAAAGTGTTATTGGGTTTTTTCGATCTGGAATTTTTCAGTAGCAGCCCGAAATCTGGATTTGTGCCCGGTTGATGGCAATAGGCTTGCCCCTATTACATGGGACGTTAACACAACTGGCGAATTGTGGTTATACTATACCCACTATACCTCTGCCCTGCCCAGCTGGGAAATAAGGCATAATGTTGCGTAATTTCAGATATTTCTGCAATTGTTACGAATTAACATAATAAGATATTACTGTGTTTTCCATGTAACGTTTCCATCAGTGCACAACATTGTTGTAAATAGCAATATTTTTCAATCTAAATCACATAATTTTCAATGTAAGTAAACCAAATGGTCATTTAATATTTCATTATTGAGTGTAATTTACAAGAATGACGCTTGACTGTTAGTTATTATTGAATCATAATAATCGTAGCGGCATCTAGACCACTTTATTAAAGGCAACATACAATCACATAAAGACAAGGCCCCGCAGACAGACGCGACGCGATTTTAGTAGAACAATTTCTACGAAAACTTATAATAAATGGCAATTGTTACTACTAGAGAACTTGGCCTTCTATGATTGTATCGTACCTATACCATACTTATAAATCCCGATAAAGCTTTTCATACACCTAGCAGAGTCACCCCTTTAACTACTGGAAGATTTTTTATCACAGAGCACAATAGTATACTATCTATGACGACAGCGACTAGGTAGACTCTTATAAATAAATTGTTTTTGCATATAGAAAATTTAATATACGATATTTTCTGTTAGGTGGCATATACCATAACTCTCACTCTAGGGTGGTCGGTGCCTAGCACGAAACCTTAGTGTCTACCTGTGCTAGGCAATCAGAAAGTTGTTAGCCTAACAGAGGGTGGTTTTCCTGAATAAATAATAATAAACTGCCATCAAATGGCATAATTTTGATGTTAGTGAAACTTTATGGTATCTTTATTGGGACTGCTAGAAACTAATTTACCTTGTGACTCGAACTATTTACATGCATTTCTGTTTGTTTGATGCCTATACCTGAACTCGGACACGGAAGATAGCATAGGATACTTTTGTATAAGGTAAAAAAAAAAAAATCATTTAAGTTTTTTTTTTCAAATGTTATTTATTTCTGTAAATTGGGTTTAACAAACACTTTTCTAAAAAATGACAACAAATAATATTTTAAAACAGACGGGGCCAGCGTTTCCGACCCGACTTCTTTGAGAATAAAAACAGAAACAAGTTCGGAGGTCAGTCTCTTTTGAAGTCTAGACATAGTCGTGGTCAGATCATATAAGAACCATGCAGATTAGTTTCTGAGATGGATTGAGAACATGTAGTAGTTCCGTCGTTCCACATGCGGATGAGACTGAAACTACAGGCAACAGCTAGCAAATCTTAATTTCATAGTATGTTCAGTAGCGTGCTCCAGATATAAAATCACCGGATGGCATTTCAGAGCAATCTAGGTATTCTTGCTAGAACCAGACATTGCTTGCAGTTTTATACAGGTCACCTATTTTCCTACAATTTAAAATAGGTGTTTCTGCAAACTCACGTTTTGCAACGTTTATTATTACTCGTAACTACAGCTGAATAAACGTTTTGTTAAACTAAATAGGTCTGTTAATAAAGTCTGCTGTAACTTTGTATGCGTCATTGGAATTTCCTATTCAGCTGAAGTTTTTAAAACAATCTTTATTTAGAAACACAAATTATTTCAGATGAGTCAGCCAATCAAGGAATTTAATTTGTCAGATCCTGCAAAGTTTGAATGTGTTTAAACGTTACGTCGATTGTGGGAAAGTTTTCAGTGATGTTTGAGGAATTCAACCAATTCTTTCAATATAATCAATCTGCCTAGCCTTTCTCCAACTACTTATGTAGGGCTTGGCTTCCAGCCTAACAGGATGCAGCTGGATACCAGTATTTTACATAGATCGACTGCTTATCTGACCTCCACAACCCAGTTACTGGGTAACACGATACCCTTGGTAAGACTGGTTGTCAGACTTTTGGGCTTTTGACGACCCGTTGCGACTGTCAATGATCTACGAATGACAGTCGGGACAAACGGAAGCACGGAGGGATCTCGATATGTAATGGTCACCCATCCACGAACCGACCGCGGCAAGCGTAGCTTCGATCGATCCGTGCGGCTGTTATAACTTAGCCATGAGCCATTCTTACTTATAAATACCCTTTAATTACACGTACCTCAATTTAGCATGTCAAATTGCGGTTAGCCTTCCTGTAGAATGGATGTCAAATCTGTGCTATATCTAACTAAGTACTTCAAACTGGCGTCAGCAATAAAACCACATCCTCTCATAAATTCCCCGCCTATTTGCCGACAAACGTATTAGCGGAAACATTCGAAAAAACACAAAAAAGTGCGCGTGAGTGCAAGTGTCACGATCCCTGAATGAGCGGCGCGCGTTATATCGGGAAGATAAAAAATAAAAACAAACGCGTACGGCCACCTTCGTGCACCTTCGGCAGTGGTCGGACGAGCTCGGGCGGGCTCGCGCACCTGTCGCGTGCGCCGCGCCGGTATTCGGTAGGTAACTTTTTTGTTCTCTTTCTGAATTTTGTTTACTTACATTGTTGGCTGTTTATACATAATTGATATAAATGGTGGTGTTTATAGTTATGTTACTATTATCAATAATTTAACTTTTTTGTAAGATTCGGAAGCTTAATTTTATTTTGCATTTTCTGCTTGAATAAGCATTACTAGTGTTATGAAACACTTAATTTCATGCACATAGCTATGTATGAAAACAATACTTAAGAAAGTAACATTACAAAACATCTTTTCACTTTTTCAACACTACCCATACCAAAAATGCACAGTTATTTTTAGCCTCATAGCAAGTGGCTCGCTCAATGTTTTGATAGGTATTTATCCTATTTGTCTGGTTCCCATGGTAACGGGCCCATGAGAAAGGGCCAGGCAATGCCCATCAGTGTCATTGAGATTTATGTGACATTTAGTACTGTTCAATTGGATAATACTTTAAACAGCGGACATGGATGCTGCTGAGCAGTAACCAATTAGTTGCGATTAGATATTGCAATTTGTAAGTCAAGTTTGTTTTTCGTGTTGAGAAGTTCAAAAGGCTATCTATAGAGAGAGTTTAAAGTAATGTGTATACTTTAAGAAATATACTGTCCAGGCTCTCTAGAGTTTCTGTACCAGCCTGGATCTTCAAGAAATATTATAGTAATATTTTTCATGGAATTTTTCTGCTTTATTGTGGCATTTAAAAATGTCTGTTTCTGACTAATGCCAACCGCATGCTTGTCGAAGACACAGTTTATTTTCGCTTTATAGCATAGCTGTTGGAGACAAGCAACTAATAAACCTGAAGGAGATCAAAAAGTTCCAGCTATAAAATATCTATTTGTTTAAAAACCAAGGAATTTAATTGTTTGCTAGATTTCAGTCGCAGCTCTCATATTAAATTCAAAATTCAAATTCAAAAGTAATTTATTCAAACTAGGCTGAGAATCAGCACTTTTCGAACGTCAAAATCACATAAGACAGTCTCACAAAAACGCCCACCCTTCACCATTTTTTAGCTGGGAAGAAGAAGTCGCAGTAGGTACTTGTGCGAAATAATTTACATTACGCAACACAAAACATTAAATTAAATTATTTTCTATATGTCACCTAGCACATGCCAATATACCAACAAAAAATCATCGAAATTTATTCTCAAGCGAAAATAAAATTTATAAAGTAAAAAGAAGTTAATACCCGAATGAAAGCCTCCAGATATAAAGGGCGTGCCCATCAAATGATAAACTAGGACCATCGAAGTAAAAATGATGAAATGATATTTAGTTCTATTCAAGGTTTAACTTAGAGGATTCATCATTCTCTCGCCCTTTTCCCAATTTATTTGGGATCGGCGCAACATGTCTCCATACTTCTCTTTTATTCTCTCTCATCTCTCTCTCTTTTCTTCTCTTCCTTACTTTTTTTTATTAGTCATCAACTCGGTAGTCACCCTCTTTCTAGCCATATCATCTTTGACACAGTCCATCCATCGTTAGTGCTTATTAGAGACATGACATATACTTTAGGTATAGGTATATAAGTAAGTTGGTACTAACTTCTTATCTCGAATCTTTGAAATCTGGGCCAAGTAAGCTCAAAAAAACAGTTTTAATAAGAGCTAGTTTTAGTGAAAACATACGCAAAGATCACGAATTAGTTGATAAGATCAACCGGAACATGTGAACATGTTAATATGGCCCGTGGAACATGTTATATTATGGCCGCTGAACAGGCTCGGTTTGGTGGCCGTATAAGGGATGAGATTAATGTTAATAAGGACTGACACACAGTGGGAGTTGTTTATTTATTTTTTTACAAATTCTTTTGTAAGATTTTTGCAAATTCCTCTTTATTACGATATTTCTAAAATCGTTCTTTTTTGTTATTATCTATCTGAATCAGAAGTATGATGATGGTTAATTTAAATTCGTAAATTGAAATAAAAACATTAAAATTAAAATTCTAAATCGTTCTGTTATTAATTCCAACTTGTATGATTAAATACTACACAATCTACTGTCGATGTAATTCCAACTGAACATAATCAATTGTTCAATCTTCATCGATCATTTTATAGCTCAATCTATCTCTGTAATAAAACTACTTGCTGCTGAAGGTTGTTCGCGATAGGCCTACATCAATCTCATTATTGTTTTAATATTGTTTGATTTACGGTCTATTAACCAATTCGACAATGACATTAATATATAATTCTTAATGTTGTATGTATGAAATGCAGAATATATTGTACTTTCCAGGCCTTGAATTCTTTCTAAAATACTCTTGAATGAAACGAACGATTGATGATAATTGGGGTTTCAACTTATTAGAATCTTGGTGAATATGATAGTCAACTGTCAAAAAGCTATCGTAAAATAAATTGGCCGTGCATTGCATAACATAACATGTATTCCCCAAAGGGTTAGACAAAGGTGTACCTATACATTTTGTGCAGCATATAGTACACGCACATTTTACCAGTAAGTTTAAATCCGAAGTAATAGGACACGAGCCTATTGCCATCAACCGGCCACAAATCCTGACTCCGGGCTGCTACTGAGAAATTCCAGATGGAAAAATCTAATAACACTGCCCGATCTGGGAATCGTACCCAGGACCCAATGATCAGCAGTAGCGCTTGTGACCACTAGTCCACCGAGGCAGTCGCCCTTAAGACCAGGCACCTTAATTTGAATTACTAAAACGAAACGTTTGTCAATTTCTACAGCCATGTCCGACCTTCTACATTTTCGCACATACTCGCTACTTAACGTAACTTAGTTCGAACTTAGTGCTTATTTATTTGACATTGGCATTTATTACTCTTTCTCCGTTTGCGAGACAGGCAAACATGTCGTAATGTGTCTAAACTAACATAACCTAATTCTTGGCAGTCGGTTAAGATAAGTTGACAAGTGAGGATGTGCATTGTGCAGTGATATTGAATTTGTACTTATTTTGACATTTTTCAAGGACTTTTTTTCAATGTTTTTCTTTTTTGTTGTCCAAGTGTTTTGTGCGGGAGAAAGGTAAAAGGTAAGGAAATGTTTATTACTTTGCTCTAAAATAAGGGTTTTTTTTAAATAGAAATATCAGTTTTATTCTGATGATTAATTAACAAACTTATGATAATTAATTACCTGCGTAAGTTTACTTAGGTTATCCCTCCTTAAAATCAATTTTGATATTCAATTTTATTTGTTGCATTTAACAACTTGATCAATAAACTTGTGACCTTATAACTCGTGACCACTTCAGTAGTCTGTTAAACGACTCTAACTTTGATCATACACTTTTGTTTTTATTCTAACTATCCTAATCACTGTGAAAGTGTATTTCTTTCAAAACATCACTTTCACGAGAATTCCGCCGATTAACTTTTGTTTTTTGCTGTATAGGTTTTTTTTTATGGGAAATATCTCGACACATTAAAATCAATATTAGTTAAAAGAAAGAAAAACAACGGCAAAAAAACTACAAAAATTAATTTAACGAAAATTGGTAAACAAAAAATTAAATCTACTTCATGTTTGTGACTCCCACTGTGTGCCGATCCTTAGCGCCGATCGCGAAAACTGACCCAGATGTTATTACAAGGTGAATGACACTCGGACGGGTCACTGTATTCTATGTGCTATTTGCATCAAGTACCCGCATCCTGTGGCTGAAAAATATAAAATATATAGGTGATGTAACTAGGACAGATCGCCGCGCGCCGGTCCCATCCGATGTGGTAGTGGTTTTTTAAAACTAATTTTGGTACATTTTGTGGCAGAATTCAGGCCTCCACCCTAATTACGTAACATGCTTTCAATCACAATCTGAATCATTTTCAAGGATATTGCTAATCCATTACTTCATATGCGCTAAAAAATTGCCTATTTGCCTACTCAACAACGTAAATAACGCAATTATTGTTGTTGAACTGTCAATGATTTTTATACTCGAAAACTAGTTCCAACTTTCCTGTCATCGAATATTTTGTCGGAGAATCTAAAGAGTCTCGATATGGGTAATCTTACCCTATACCGCCCGGTATAGGGTAAGATTACCCATATCGAGACCCCTCCGTGACTTGGAAAGCACGTTAAGCCGTTGGTCCCTGCTGTCATTCGTAGATCTTTGACAGTCGTTACGGGTAGTCAGAACCCCAAAAGTCTGACAACCAGTCTTACCAACGTGTATCGTGTTACCCAGTAACTGGGTTATGGAGGTCAGATAGGCAGTCGGTCCATGTAAAATACGGGTATTCAGCTGCATCCGGTTAGCCTGGAAGCCGACCCCAACGTAGTTGGGAAAAGGCTAGGTAGATTGATTGATAATGATTGACATGACAATGATCTTCTCCGTTTTGTTTTTGTCTAGGATAACAATTTCTGATGACTTAATATCTTTTACTTGTCATCAGGGAAAGTGAAACTTTATTACCTCTTAACATTTCTAAATTTATACATGCGCGTCTACATTTTTGTAGATAAAAATATGTTAATATCAGACAAAATTGGCATAATGAGGGAAAACAGCGCATACAATTGACCAAATATGGCGCCACCCACAAACTTCAACGACTGCCAAATATAAGTTTTAATAACATGTTCTAATTAGACATTTATCCATGTCGGTAAAACTTTCCTTTTTTTACTTTTTTACTAATAAGAGGCCAACATGCCTGGCTGGTTATGTACTGCTAAAAACATCTAACAGCTAAGTTTACGCAATAAATACGTTTTGGTTTCTAAAAAATCACCAAGAGTTTTGTCTTTAGCTTTGCCAGCAATGTAAACACTGCGGTTTGTCGGAATAAAAAGAACTACTACATTGTACTAATTCGAATTGAAATCTACACAATAATTTAGATTCCAACAGTTTCTTCACCGTAATAGTGGCATTGAGTACATACCTATAGGAAACAAAAACATTAAAAAAAAATAAGTTATTTCTTCTGTTGTTTATTCATTACAGAAAAAAAATATTAAGATCTCAATTTAATACGATTTTTTATTTTAGTTGCATTGTTTGGTTAGGTACACAAAATATAATAAAAAAAATAAAAAAAAAACATTGCATGTGACTGTTTTTTTGACCACAAAAGTTTTTTTTTTATGGATGCAAAACCAAAACAGGTTTAGGTTTTTGTCAAAAGACTAAGACTCATTCATTGTTTTGAGAGCAGTGGTGACTATGGTAAAATACACTAAGTAATGTGCCTGTCTGGGTTCGAACACATGACCTAAGTACAACCCGTAAGTCAGGGTCGTTAGTAATGGGCGACCACTGCTCAACAAAATCACTTAAGGCACCGGCCACACAGAACAGACGCAAGGCACGGACCCGTCGCAGTCGCGGCGCCCGTTTAATCTACTTGCATATAAAATGTATACAGCCGTCGCGACGTAAAACATACAGAAAAGACGGGACGCCGTCACGACGTTAATTCGTCGGCGCCCTATTGGAAAACATATAGAAAGGACAGGGCGCGGGCAGGGCGCGGGCCTGCACGGGCGCAAGCGGGGGAGCGGAAAGGGCGCGGAAGGCAGGTTCTCACAGCGCTCGCCCGCCAATTGCTAATACATCTTCATCTTCAAAATCGGACGGTTGAATGCCGGGAAAAGCTTCTAGTGCGCGCCATAAAAAGTCGTGACGGCGGCGCCCTGTCTGCGACGGGTCCGTGTCTTTTCTATATATGTTAAAAAGTCGTGACGGCGCCCTGTTTGCGACGGGTCCGCGCCCCGCCCTCGTCTTGCGTCTTTTCTGTCTGGCCGTTGGCTAAGGCTCCTACAAACAGGCGCAACGCACTCTAATAAAAAAAATCTAAGAAAACTTCACGGTAGAAAATTTACTGGTGTCGCGTCGTGTTTGGGAGCCTTTAGTTAGTCCGTATTCAAAGACCGTTCTCAAAAAAGTTACCTAAATCCGTGATAGACGACACCTTCAAAACAAACCGATTAGTTCTATCAAAAATACTAACGATTACAAAATAATTATAACAACACTTAGCGGCGATGTAGCAGCTACGAGTATCAGATTCATTATCACTAGGACTTATTACTTGCATCTTTTATTGCCGTAGTTCGGTAATCCGGAGAGGATATCAGTATCTTATCGAGTGAAATGGGTGAAGGTACATGATTATGTGCATGTAAGAACTGGTATACCAAATACAAGTACCTTTTACTTTATAAAAATTTTGAAAATTGAAAGTACCGCTTGGAAGTACTTACTACTACGCCACCAGCTTTAATTGTTTCGGCTACTACCAAAAACCTATTTAGGTATTTAGGTTTTTGATCTAGCCACAATCAGACAGTGAGATATTCCGTCCCATTTGAGATTAAAATACCAGCCTATTATTGATCACCTGCAGGGGCCTCTTCTCATAATTACAGAAAAGGCACGAGCATTGATCACCGCGCTTGCTCAAGACGGGTTGGATATTTCAGACTTATATTAACTTTAAGATCAGGTTTCCTCACGAGGTTTTCCTTCACCGATGTCAGTAATATCCAAGATGGCTTGGTCTTTAAGAATCGTCTTCGAAAGTAGGCACAGTTCTAGACATTTATTCAATAATCGATTACGTTGCAAAATCTCTGACTTTGTGTTTTTACTCAGATAAGTACCTACCACGTACAGTACAATTTAATTCAATTCAATTTATTCGGTAACAATCTACATTGCGTTCGAAATAATCCAACATGAAACATACACAAATATTACAAAATAACGATGATACAGATTATTATTATTAAGAAACATGCAATTCAATTTAAATTACGAAACGGCCTTTTAAATCCTTTCCATCAATATGTGTAGGCAGTGGTATATTTTCCTTTCCAATAAAATCCCCACGTCATCTTATCCGTACGAATAATCTAGATCAGCAACAAATAAAAACTTTAAAAAGCCAATCTTACATAAACACAGAAACTTATAAACAAAATGTCGCAAAATTTCAAAATTAAGGCCACGTTGAACGCATGCTTAATCAATTTGACTCATGCATTCCACTCGCTGTGTACCGCAGTGTACTGACTTTTAGTTAAACATCTATTGTTGTATAGATTAGTTTGAAGAAGAGACATCGTCCTTAGGGATTAAGGGGAATTCGCAAGCGAAAATAACCGATCTGGGATTCTTCAACACTAACATCACGTCAGTACGCACGTAATACCCCAAAAGTTATGGAGAGGTGTACCTACACCCACATTTCTTCTTTCTTTAGTTATGTTTCTTAAGTTTTGCTCGACCTGGCAATCGAACCCAGGTCCTCATGCTCAGCAGTAGCACTTGTGACCACTAGACGACCAGCAACACCACTAGTCAAATTAGTTCCAGGCAAGCGTGCAGAATCGTTTACTGCATCATCATCTTAACATCAAGTGAAAGATACTTGTCAAATGCTATCAAATATGGTCAGTGTTTTAAGAAAAGCTGTGGATTGTTTTTGTGCTTTAGAAAGGAAGTTAAACATATACTGATGAATATACTGATAGCACTACTTCACGCAGCACGTTGTTGAGCCCGCTCCTGATGTTTTTGTTGCAAGCCCAAATAGTGACGTATGTCAGTAATTTCAAGAAATTAGAATAAGAAATCAGGAGAACAAAACTTTTACAAAATCAGAACGCTTCGGATTATACGTGTCCTTTACTATTGCCGTAGACATGAATGAGACTTGGTAGCACAATATGCAAAATTGCATAAAAATGTGGCAAAAGTAATCAGTAGATGTCAAATGTCTCGGAAATGTGTAAAATGTTTCGGAAATGTGTCAATTTGTGAGCAATCGTGATAAGCATTGAATTTCGTGTGTCATGTTGGTTTTCCGTAACTGTTATTTAGTCTGGTGTACTTTTATGATGTAATGTCTATATCGTAATGCATCATTCTGTTAATAAATAGATGGTTAAAATATGCTTTATTGTATCTACACCAAACTTGTACAATTATTAATTTCCTTAACATCATACAACAGCAGGATATTTAGAAAGCAAATTAATTATGTAGTAGATAGCTTATGTAATTCTTTTTGAGCTAGTTAGTAACTTAGCGGCCTGCCTTTTAGAAATAAACAAGACGTTTGACACATCACATTGCAAAATTATAATATTGATTTACCAATCCTTCAACAGGTCCTTAGAGCACCCAAAGTTCGTAACATTGTAAGAATGGAATTTTAGTATTAGATGTTATTGTCGGGTCGGTGACGTTGAATCGTGTATACTCGGCTACAATCGTAAGTTTTGACTTCTATCGTGTGGTCTTAGCACCTCCCCCTTTTTTGTATGGAATCTTGCAGGTCAACCTATGAGGCTGTCAGTTGTTTAACCGGCCTCAATGACAGTAACATTTTCAGACAACAAAGTGTAGCTTTCTGTGCTGTGCTCGTCATTATACTTCTTGTATTTTGTTTATTTTTCTTTATTATTCGAGTTAACTTATTTTATTGTATGCGTACGTATTTCTGTGACAAATAAACTTATTTTTATTTCTTTTTTTCACCTCCTCTGCGTTATTCCAATCACCCGTTACAACACCTGCGGTCGTTAACCCCCAAAAAATAAACAAATGATTTTTTTGTTTTATTATAATATTTAGATACACATCGGAACCAATCACGTTTGTAGAGTTTCGATAGCTTATATTTTAATGTGACCCAGTACATTCAATTCAATATTTCAACCAAGTGTCCCATCTGTTCTATGCCTCGTTCAGACTCTAATTTTAGTCCAGTTAATACGTATGAGTAACTGCTATCATACGGTATGACGAATTGTATCGAGACTCGTAATCCAAGTGGACGTTATTTTGGACTAGTCGAGTAGTTAAGTGTTTGGTTAATAATCTTGTCATGCATTTATGGGCTTAAGATGGGTTTATTAAACGTGTGTTGAATAGTAAAGGCAGTTTAAGTTTGAAGGAATTTTTATTTGATGGCGAGACAAAACAACATATTTTTTTATATTAGCTTATTAGTAGTGTATTTAGTTGCCGAATCTGAAGTCCTAGTTTTGATTCCCAGTTCGGTAAAATTATGTAAAGTTTTTCTATTATGCATTAATTTTTCAATAGCAATCCGGTAATTGGAAATGTCTGTCATGTGGGGTCGCATTTAAATGGAATTCTAATACGAGTATCGTCGTCAGTCATTTTATTTCCGGTGTACAAGAGTACACCCCGTCTAAGTCTTCAGGATGTTATAAAGCATGTATTCATTTTATAAGTGCATTAACTTTATAATCGTTGCTAAAGTGATGTTCACATCATGCGATCAAATCTTGATGCCAGACTATAGATTAGTCACCGTGGCTGGTTTATGCATTAGTGTCAGGAAATATTATTTATTAAGTTTTGTATGGGACTGACTAACTCGTTTATGTTGATGACTCTAAATATGTATAATATTAATAATTATTTGTTTAAAAATTAATATACGTAGTCATTACAGTGTAACTAACATTAAAACAACAATTTTAACGAACCAAAAACTATGCGCAATCACGTAAATTTTCTCAACACTCATAAAAACTAAAACATACTAGGCTAAGGTTCGTCAAGAGGACGAATTTGCGTGAACAGCGCGCACGCAACTGTCTCATCTTCGCATAACCAAGTCAATGCATGCAGCGAGCATTGAACCCACGATGCGCGCGAGTTGACCGACTAACTATATTTGTATTTGGTCCATAGTGGCACTATTATGGGCACGGTACGATTAAGTGCTCCTGATTAAACTTATAATCGGTAAGTTTCGATCTTACGATGAGCATGAATTGTTTTGTTATGAAATGGTAGAGGATAGAAGGGTTACCTGGTATTGTAGGGTTAATGTCATCGAATGATAAACAATTCTAAATAGTACGTCAGCTTAGGCATTGACTGGTAACGGGCAATGAGATCATGTACGTATACATTCAGAATCATGTATATTTTCTTTTGCCACGCAATAAAATTATTAGGCATTAATAAAACATACTACAAGTCAAACTCACTTGTGCTTTTAAAAACTTGATCAAAAATACAGTGTATAGAAATAATCCTGATAGTTAATAGTTTTACTCACAGGAATACACTTTACTAACTGAAAAAAAATGTTTGTAATTTCCGCGTATGATGAAAAGCTTCCTACCTGACTCAAACAATGGTAGATTAAATAAAAGAAGCTCACTCAGTGGCTCAATCCAATTACAGAGTTCAATCACGTATTTTTCACTACCTACTTTAAACACTGTTTATATTCAACCTACTGAAAAGAAACTGAAAACCACCAGCTGAAAGCCTGACTCAGACTTACATGATTTTTCTATTATTATAGCCTTATCGATTTCGATAAGATTGATTCACGGATTGCTCATACCCGGCTCTCACGTACGCCAGGCTATGGAGGACTAATCTACACGGAACTTTTTATTTGGACTTTATTCCCTACGTATTTTACTTTATTAGTACATATTGTATATTAGTACTGGTCACGCCAGGCCAAAAAACGCAAAGGTCCCTGCTGTCATTCGTAGATTTGACAGTCGTTACGGGTAGTCAGAAGCTCCAAAGTCTGACAACCAGTCTTACCAAGGGGTATCGTGTTACCCAGTAACGGGGCTGTGGAGGTCAGATAAGTAGTGGCTCCAATGTAAATTACTGGTATTCCGCTGCATCCGGTTAGACTGGAAGTCGTCCCAAATATAGTTGGGTTGTTAATTAAAAGTCATTTATTTAAATTACTTGTAGAAAGTCAAAATTATATAAGGCAGTCAAAAAAGGGCCCGCCCATCGCCACTTATTAGTGCTTTAACTGGGAAGAAGTGGCGCAACAAACTCCCCAGCAGCACAGCTGTCTGATCAGTTAGAAGAACTTGATTCTTTACAATAGTATGGACTTTTGACCATCCGTAATGTTTCTCATAGGTCGCATGACACATAGGTATACCATGACACATTGAGCCTCGAAAGTCCTCTCGACTTGATGTTTTCTGGCTCAGAGTACAAGTCATCTACGGTAAGCACAGGAATTTTGTTGCTTCTTGATTTTTACACACGTGGGTATTACATATACAATTATGTATTATCTAAGTTATGCATTTTATTTATAATCCATGTATTTCCCCATGATAGTCGTTGCGTTATCCGCTCTATCTAGGAAAACAAAATTCTTTCGTAATCCCCATGACTTATAAATCGTTAATACGTGAATTTGTGGCTTTGTAGCCATTAATTTACGAGCAGTTATTAAGTAATTATGTATTACTTTGTAAGTATATGACAAATAGAAAAATATAACATTTGATAAAACAATAGAGATTGGGAAAATAGCTAGTTATTATTATTATACGTTTTCCTTTTACGTCATATTGTGTTGTTATTTTATTTTTATTTTTAACTAGCGACCCGCCCCTGCTTCGCATGGGTTTTTTTACGTGAAGAGTCGACCAACCGCTTGGCGATGCCCTGAAATACTCGATGAGCAATCGGAACCCACGGCCCTAGTGGTTCAACCTCAAATGGCTCAAAAATATAGCTTCCATTAAGGTTATTATATTCAAAATCAAAATAAAAATAATTGCGCCGTTTGAGGTTTTCTGCACCTGCACCAGCGACCTCAGCACATTCCACCGTGCTAGGGAGATGGGATGGCGAGAGAGTGTCGACACAGGTTGCATCCCACACCAAAGGCCTACCCAACTTCCAAGGCATTGTGGTCATTCTGTCTGGCCTATTCCCATCGTCGCGTGCCAAGCCATTGGGTTCTAAAACAGCTGGACCCCCGTCAGTGACAAGAACCCGACGGATGATGTTATTAATGCTTGCATGCCTTGCCAACCGCCCAGCGCTCTTGCTGCAGGAAAGGCCATGGTGTCCGAGGCAGTAGACTGCTTCACCGCACTGACAGTGATGTGGAGTCCCAAGGAGCGCCCAGACGCAGAAATTAGTTTGTGATTGAATAATAAGTTGATTTACACTTGTCAATTTGTATATTTTATCAATCTTTGGTTGGATCCACAAAAATACCCAAGGTCTTTTGCATGAAACATCAGTCAAAAAATGCGACAAATCGTGTGATAATTATGCAGTACCTAAGGATTAAAAAAATATTATTAGCCAAAAACAACAATTATCAGTTTCAAAATCATAATAATATCACAAAAAATGCCTGGGAAGGTCGTTTGTTATCACATTATCACTAATCTGCTATCAGTCACACGCGTCATCAAGATAGGAATTAATTTAGTCGTGTTGATTACCTTTTCATTATCTTGAAACTGAAAATTTTCAGTATAGTGCCGCGTCTTGAAACGTACTTACGTGAACTGCAGAAGTACAAGACATCCAAATTCGTTCTTGCAGTTCCAAAGTTTTGCGGTAGATTGTGATGTGATAATATTATCTATTTATTAAGTTAGACTCAAGATAAGTTGGATGAAAAAACAGTGTTTCAGTGGGTTATTTTTATGGCATCTAGTTGTAGTGATGTGACTTATATTATTAAGTGTCAACATAAAATCGGTTATCAATGTGTTGTAAAAAAGTGTGTAATATTGAAGGGGGCAGACGAATTATGACTCTGAAGCAGCGATCACGGTAACATAATATTAAGACAGTGTTGTATTGTTGATGTTTTTATTGATTAGAATGGATTTTAATGGGTAGAGGTTTTACCTATAGAAATGATTCTTAATAGGATAACGTTAATTGGCCACAAACTAGAGAGATCTGTCGAAAGAAGGTGGCGGGAATACGCTGGATGCGAGAAGAACAGGACTGGTCGGTGGGGCGACGCTTGGTCTTTCGGCCTTTGTCCAGCAGTGGGTCTTTCGGCTGAACTGCCTTTCCCCAAATATTGGTGAAATCGAGCTGTGGATGATGATAATAGTAAACAAATTAACGAAAAAAAGATAATTGTTTTGGTGCGGTGGCTTTAGAAGCAAATCAATGTCGTTTGGGCTGAAGTTGATGATCAAAGACAAATAAGTAACGGTAAGTAATATTTCAGTTTATTTGTAAGTTGGGTCCAGCAACAATTCTAGACACTCTATAGACACTATTTTCTTCCATATACTTAATTATATATTAACTGCCTTACTAATAGACGTATTATATCAGGTGAATAGGTACACACCGTTATCTCTCTCTCAGTCGTCAGTAATTTGACTTTCGAAAGAAGAAGACAAAGCGTTGTGTAACTACACAGACGCTATACAACGTTTATTAGTAAGGAGGATACTGTTTAATTATCTTAAACAATCGAACTGCACGTAGCAATTAACAATTAAATAGACCAGCTGTATCTACTGTGTCCGGAACTCTAGAATTACTCACAATATCACCAATATATTCTCAACTATATTGTTTAATATAGATGTAGCCTGTTAAGTCGTAGTTTCCACACATAAATTGTTAAGAATCTTTATTCCCTTAAACAATATCAAGAGTGTAAAGTCAGGAAGGTTTCAAGACATGGGGATCGTGACTTGTATAATAAATAACTTAGAAACATCATTACATAATGAAAAACAAATCCAACATAACTTGATCCCTCGTCCAAACCAAACAGTTTGGTACGAGAGATCTTCCTACACTGGTTATTACTCCAGCATAACTTGACCCGTCTTACCAATAAGTTTGTTTGACAATTATTATACTGTATAGGTCTGCATAAAATGGTTTGGATAGTTAACGTCTTTAAAATTATGTGCATACTTAATATTTACAATAGTTTATTAGGATGTCGGTATACTGAATGGCGAGGCGATGTGATGCGAATAATAAGCTTTTAACTGAGAAGCGTTTGAAGTAGGTACAATGGTTGTAACTGGGTAGTTTGTTTAGGCCTTTCCTTATGAAGGAAATAAAGGTCTTATTGATGCCGACTAAGATTTGTTTAATTTATGTAGTAGGTCTCATATTGCTCTAATGTGAACCTATTTGTCTAATTGCTTACGTTTGAATACTAATAATATACGATCTTCTTTGATATCCTTTGTAAATTTTCGAACAATGAAATTTCTACAAAAATTGTAAAAGAAGTAATATCTTATGCAACGAACAAAAAGGTTTTCGAAAACATAAAAACATAAATATGGCTATCTTTGAGTTTAAAAAAAAAATAATGACTGCGGTTGATAAAACTACCCCAGTGTGCTCCATCTTCTGCGATATGACACAAGCCTTCGATTATGTGGATCACAAAATATTGGCTAGTAAATTAGAGGCATACGGTATAAGAGGGAATGTTTTAGAACTATTTAGATCTTACTTAACTGATTGAAAACAAATCACACAAATTACAAAATTTAACATAAAAAACTAAAAAAAGAAGAACAATACCAATCCAAAGTAAGATATGTTAGATATGGTGTTCCCCAGGGCAGCGTAGTGGGACCTACGTTATTTATTACCTACATCAACGACCTCCCTAATGCAACTATGCAACCTATGACATTATTTGCAGACGACAGCACAGTAAATATTACATGTAATGATAAAAATCTATTTGAAAACGACATAAATAAAGCACTGACATCTATAATAACATGGCTAATCAATAATAATCTAAAAATAAATATAAATAAAACAAATGTAATGAACTACAGTCAAAGACCTCAAAATTCAATTAAATTTAAATTAATATATGATAATAATATAATAAATCAAGTAGAAACAGCCAAATTCCTCGGTTAAAAAATTGACAGTAGGATCAATTGGAAATGTCACACGGAAGACCTTTGTGCAAAAATAAGTAGTTTATCTTTTGCGATGTACAAACTGGCACCAACAGTGAGTAGAAACGCATTATTCATGGCGTATTATGGACTTGTTGAATCGGTGCTTAGATACGGTCTAATATTTTTGGGTAATTCGACAAACACCGACATGGTGTTTAAAATGCAAAAGCGTTGTATTCGGGCTATGTTTAAGATCCAAAATACCGACAGCTGTCAACCAATGTTTATAAAATACCACATACTGACACTTCCGTCACTGTACATCTTGGAAATAGTTTTATTTGTTAGAAACAATCCTCACTGGTTTCCTCTTTTATCAGACAGTGTCAATAGAAATAGACGTACTAAATATAAGAGCTTCTTACAGCCTAACTCTGCGAAAGCAGCACTCCTTCATAAAAGCGTGTTTTGTATGGCACCATTAATATATAATAAGATTCCAGAGGTTATTAAAAATATAAACCAGCCAAACTTATTCAAAAGAGAAATTAAGAAATTACTTACTAAAAAATGTTACTATTATGTTAAAGATTTTTTAAATGATAGTTTCTAATCTATTTGTGTTATATTTTAATGTTGTTATGCTTTTAAAAAAAAAAAAACCTAATTGTCAAGTGGCTATAATTTATTTTGTACGCCAATGGTGGCAAAACATGTTGAAACTCACAGATTTCCACTTTTACATCCACATTTACATTTATATGTATAATGTTACACATGTTTACAAATAAATATATCTTTATCTTTATCTTTAAGCCTCTCTCACAATTTCACCCTCACACACACAAACACAGACCCCCACGCACACACAACACATACGCTTTCCTAAAAAATCCTTGTAAACCGACATATTTTGCTCTGCTCAGTCGCACTCCGACCCCCAAGATGCAAGCCCAGCTTAGATTGGGGGTCAACGGTAAAAAAAAAAAGTGATATAAACACGCCAGCACGTCAACCTACTCGAAACTGTCAATTTTCCCCAATTAACTTTGAACCATAAACATTAGTGATAAAGTTGAAAATCTATTAAAGAAATTTGACATATTCTAGTAGGTTGATATGCTGGCGTCTGTACAAACTTAATTGTGTTAAATGTAAGATTACTGTCTGTCATCATATCACCTTTTCAGTTTTGCCAATAAAACTTTTTTTTGTTGTTGATATTACGCGAAAAAAAAATATTGTGACATTGACATTGGCAAAATCTTTATTAACACAATGGAACCCTAAAACTGGTATTCGAAAAGCTCATAGTTACGCGTAGACCACAAAACAATAAAATATATTTTAAACACGCTGTCAAATTAATTCTGACATAATATCTCAATAAGCATAAAAAAACTTGACATCCTTCCGTATAACAACCTCGCTTGTTCATCAAACTATGAATGAAACTTTTACTACACACATACCGACACTTTTCATCATCAATCATAATGATAAGTACATAATTATTACCGATCTTCTCAACCCTACAATTTGAACACCATTTTCATATAACCATTATTTTTTATCGCAGCGTCGTATCAAAAGTAACAAGTATAGCTTTCGTTGCTGTATAAGGCGCGAGCAATCACTGTCAGTGTGTGAGTGCCTTTATGGTGCTATAGTGGACTTATAAGGGTGCTGTTGCTTAATGGACAGTTAAGGTTTTTGTCAAGGCCATGTTGTAATGGTGGTATTTGGTGTTGGTTATGGCGAAGTGAAGGTTATAACCAAACAAAAAGTTTTAAAAGAACTTGCTGGGTCTGAACCAAAATGGACACTGACTGTGACAGAGAACTGATAAGATAAAAGAAACAAGTTGAAACGTGCAAATGATTTCAAACAATTCATTGATTCATAATGCCTAACATCGCGCATGTACCTATAGTAGGTACACCCACATTTCGCCAGTTATGTTTATGTAATAGGGGGCGAGCCTATTGCCATCAATCGGGCACATATCCAGACTCCAGGCTGCTACTGAGTTATTCCATATGGAAAATCCCAAGAACACTTTTCCCGACTTTTAGGACCTCGTGCTCAGCAGTAGCGCTTGCGATCTAGACTAAAGAGGCAGTTATTCCTCTGCAAAATATTGACAATTGACCAGGTCACTGCCTAGAATCTTAAAAACGATGTCCGTACTTCATTAGACACAAACAACAAACCCCATTAAACTTGATGGCAGATCAATGGTCAATCATTGATCTGACATCAAGTTAGGCCAGTTAGGTTCTTTGTACACACACGTTTTTCTTGCCGTGAAAAACTTTTTTATACGGCACGGTTTATACGCCGGCGCCGTACCGTGAAGAAACCGTGCCGTGTACAGAGGGCCTTACGATTAATATGCAAGACTTATGCCTTTAATTATATCTAGGAATTTAATTAATTAGTTTATAATTAATTAGTTGTAGCCACAACTCAGGTCTATTTCCTAGATAACAAAACGAAAACAATTAAGTACCTACTAGTATTCATTTATTATTTATTTATCTTTATTTTTATTATATTATTTATTTGTCTAGTATTTAGTCAAATGAAATTACCTACACTTAGGGCTCGTTTTGCTGCTAGGCCTTTCCATTAAAAACCAACCAATAAATAACCACCATTAATATAATGGTAATGTTTGTGTTGCAGCGGTTGGTTCGTTCACCGTTGTAGCACAACAATTACAATAGGAGTAAACTACCATGTAGAGACACTGCAAAACAACAAAACACATACAAAACTGTGGCGCGGGCACAGGCGTATCAAATTGACAAGTTTTCTCAAACAATTCGTCTTACTCGCAATACCGTTTACATAATTACGGTCATATTACTTAACGTTGCTTAACAACATGGAAAAGTAGTGAATGGAGTACTCGTATGTGTTCTTTCTCTTTCAAGATCATCATCTCCCGCCCTTATCCCATGTTACTTGGGGTAGCCGCAACACGTTTTCTTGTTATCAAAAAAAATTCAAAATTTAATACTCTTCTAGACTTCCATCCAGCCTTATCCTAGTATCTTATTTATTTATTTATTAAGAGGTTATCTTACAATTATTTAAATATTACATTTCATATAAAAGTACACGATATACATTTGTAAGTGCAACAATTACTTACAGGCTAACACCACATACACTATATATCTAGATTTTCCTTTTTTACTGGGTGATTGCATACATCCTAGCAATGCAACACACAAATCAAGAATCAAAATTAAATTAATAAAAATAAAAAAAAACATAAAAATAAAGATATTATTATATAGATTGGTAACAGAGTGACAGATAAATAAGTAAAATGAAACTAAGATTTAATATTTTGTTTACCTTAATCATGTGAAATGAGTACGTAAATTCACGTATCTTAGCTTATTAGTTTTAATTAATCGGTCAAGTGTTATAAAAAAAAACCCAAACACCACATTTACAACATCAGCCATGGAGTCATTGGAAAAATAACGGTATTATTGGGTCTATCTTTTAGTTCACCTTTGACAAAATAGCCCTACATAGCGCGCCTTTTGCACCTGTGTTCAATTTTTTTTTGCATTGCTTTTTTGCGTTTTTTTTTTGTGGAATTCTTTACTATCGCATCATTTGGAGTCTGGATTTGTGCCCGGTTTATGGCAATAGGCTTGCCATACACAATGCTTAGCTTCCCTATTACATGGGACTTAAACATAACTGGCGAAACGTGGGTGGACGTGGGTGCAACTCTGCCTAACCCTTCGGGGATTAAAGGCGTAATGATTGTTATGTTATGTAGCTATATCTTTCCCACGCATTATTAATCCATTTGCTCTCTACTCAGTGCTCAACCTAAACACTTGCCAATTCTCACGATGCGGTGCGCGGGAGTATAATATATGTATATTTGGTAGAAGTTGTAGTGGGCCTAATGTCACTAAACTATTAGTTAGTGAAAGTATGTTTAGAATAATATCGATTCACGTATGAGGTGATACCTATTTACATGACGTTAAGTGATTTTGATGGAGTTTTTTTTTTGTAATTTGTCGGTTTTTTATATTGATGATACTTCAAGATTATGTTGTGGGTGTCTGTTTAGTTGCGCAGGTAATACTGGAATTTATTTGAAAGGATGTTAAAGAGTGCAAACATCACTTTGAAATTCGACTATTTTAATTGGTTTGACTCATCTACTTTATTGTTGTTTTGTTTTGATTTCCGTGTGAGCTATATAGCAATAAATTACTAAGTTCTGAATTCAAATTATTATACACGATAAATCTAATAATTGATGGATATGGAAATTTGCATTCATTTGTATTCGGACTATTAGGAAATGCGATGATTCTCCAGGGACATATATTATGGTTGTCTGCTTTTGATCTCTTGTTGCCAAATACAAATGCTTCGAAGTCGCGCTTGTGACCACTAGCCTTATAAGACAGTTCAGAATACCAAGAAATGATTATGAAGATCTTTCAAACTTATACGGAAGTCATCACATGTCAACGAAGCTAGTTTCTCTAGGCACGTGAACAAACTGTAAGGTCTTAGGCCAGCGGGTCGTAAGACAACACAGCTCACTTTCACAAACCCTTGTATAAACAGACATCATACTGTATGATTGACTGTGTCATTGGTATTGTCGTCGCAAGTGTGGATGCTGAGCGTGAGGTCTAGGATTCGACCTACGGGTAGGGCGAAAAGTTATTGGATTGTTTCCATTAAGATATTTTTAGTAGCAGCCCGGAGTGGGGTTTGTGCTCACCAACATTTACATCTGATCATAGGTCTTCCCAAAGATGGTTCTGAAGGAACACAAACTGTTTGCAAAGCGTGGTGTTTGCATACAGATTGGTAATAGCAGTTTTTTGTAATTAGCAGACAGAATGATATTTTCTTAATCTCATGACGAAATCTCATTCACGATTGTGTAGTCGATCTCTTACACACATCAACACGGTCTAGGGATATTTCATACTCAATTAAATAACTCGAAAAGTACTGGCCGCATTGGAATCTTTTATACACCGATTTGTTTGTAATTTATCTCAGAGTAATTCCAAATTAAATTTTTTGAAAATTCTTTTGTTTCGGTGGCATAAAAATGTCTTGATGTATAGGAGAGGGAATTTTCATTTGTGCGAAATTTAGAAAACAATACGAATTACGTTTAGTTACAGTTTTTTTTCATTTTTAAACGAAAGATAAAGTTAAAATTGAGGTATTGTAGCCATGCAACGCCGACATTTGACGAGGGCGGAGATGTTACGAGCTGTGGGAATGCTGGAAGCTGGATCTGTTCAGCGTAATGTTGCTGAGGCCATAGGGACCCATCAAAATGTAATTTCAAGATTGTGGACACGCTATCGTGCCACAAGTGAAGTAGCGGAGAGGCACCGGGGGCCAAGTCGCATCACTACCCCCAGACAAGACCGATTTTTTCAAATTACTGCGCGAGCTCAACCAAATGCAACGGCGACTCAATTGGTCCAAAGGCTGCGAGTGGAACACCAAGTGCTTGTGAGTGACCAAACTGTAAGAAGGCGACTGCATGAAAGCAATCTACGCTCTCGTAGACCACTCCGGGTCCCACCTTTACGGAGAGGCAATCGTGGACGACGATTAGAATGGGTTCGGAACCACGTGGACTGGGGCCGTGAGCAATGGTCCAATGTGCTGTTCACGGATGAATCCAGGTTCGGCTTCCATCCAGATTCACGAAGGACGCGTGTTTGGCGAGTTCCTGGACGATGGAGCCGTCTCCAGAACCCTCAGGAAGTTCACCCATACCAAGGAGGAACAATTATGGTTTGGGCAGGAATTCGTCTTGGAGGACGGACGGATCTCGTTTGGGTGCGGGGCAATATGACGGCAGAACGATACGTCCAACAGGTGCTGGGGCCCGTAATCTTGCCCCACAGAACACAAATGGGGCAAGATTTCCTGCTCATGCACGACAATGCCGGGCACACACGGCGAGAACGGTAGCAGCTTGGTTACATACACATAATGTTAGGGCCTTAGACTGGCCTGCTCAATCGCCAGATCTAAATCCCATTGAGCATGCGTGGGATATGCTGCAAAGAAGAGCTCTGAAGGAAGTTCCTGAAAATCTGGCTACAGAAGATCAACTTTTTGCGCACCTCAGAAGGACATGGGACAATATTCCGCAGCAAGACATTGACAACCTTGTTCTGAGCATGCCGAATCGTTGCCGATGTGTTATGAACATCATGGGCGCTTTCTCAGACTACTAAATTCAAGTTTATAAACACAAATTAAATGATTTTTCTATTTTTTTCAGTTTTTACTCACAAATTAAAAGTTAATTCATATACGGTTTCCGTCTATGCTTCATTTTTTTTCCATAAAATCCTGAAATTTTAATCTAAGTACCTTAACCATTATTAAAAAATGGTAGAATATTAAATAACGTATCTTTTAAATATATACATGTCATATAAATAATTAACACATTGATAGTAATTCGCTTTTTTAAAAATATCCCTAGACCGTGTTGATGTGTGTATTTGTTTTACCACCCTTAGTTTGAATGTCACTTTCATAGTTATAACCTTAGTGTAGTTTTTTAAATACTGGGAGATTTTGTCAGAAGTGGGAAAGCAATAACAAGACCAACTATACATAACACACAGCATTTATTAAAGGGCAATTTGAAGGGCTATATAAACACAATTTAACAGTAAATACTTCCATACGGAAATAGATCCAGTTAACCTTTATCATTATCAGATCCTTAACATAATACACATGAACGATGCCCCGAAGCAAAAACACCAAATATAGTTAAAAATAAAACATTTAATTACTGTCACATTTATGATTAAATCCTCGGTCTGCCTCGCTGGTCTAGAGTACAAGGTAAGCGCGCCTGCTGAGCATGAGGTCCTGGGGTCGATTCTCAGGTTGGGTCAGTTATTGGGTTTTTCTATCTGGAATTTCTCAGTAGCATCCCGGACTCTGGATTTGTGCCCGGTTGATATAGGCTCGCCCCCGGCTACATGAGACTTAAACATAGCTGAAGAAATAATGGGGCTGTACTATAGGTACACCTCTGCCTAACCCTTCAGGGATTACATAATACGTTATGTTATCGATTATGTTACATAGATATAATAAAATATTATTTTGTCAATTATCATCAACACAATCTTTTTTTTTAAACGAGAAAGATTTTGGAGTGCTATCGTAACTTCAAAAAGTCGAAAACGCAGTTATTTTTAACCGACTTCAAAAAGGAGGTTTTTTTTTTGTATGTTTGTTACGCGATTACTCCGCCAATTATGAATTGATTTTGATGATTCTTTTTTTGTTTGGTAGGCATACTTCAGAAGTGGTTCCATATAAATTTGGTCAAGATCTGATGAGGGGTTTTTGAGTTAGCTTCAATAATACGTATTTTTCCCATCTAGTATATAATGTGGACGATATTCTAATAGTTCCTGTCACTGTAATTTACATAGCAGGTAATGGGTATTCAAATTTTTGTGAGGGTTTTGTGTAGGTACCACAACTAAAAAGTGAAAAATAAAAACTTCACAAAAAATAAAACCGACTTCCAAAAAAAAACACTACAAAGTGAAAAATAACTTTGATTTCGGAAGTCGGTCACAAAAAAACGAAAATAAAACCCCAAAGACACCGACTTCCGAAATCAAAGTTATTTTTCACTTTGTAGTGTTTTTTTTGGAAGTCGGTTTTATTTTTTGTGAAAAAGTTTTTTTAATAGTGATTTATAATTTATTTAGCCCTTTTTATATCAATAGCCTAGTCACGTGTCTTAACGACCACACGACATTACTTAAATAAATCATTACCCATAACATACCATCGGAACAGCCCAAGAACCTAATACACTCGAACTGCCTCACAAAAACGCCGACAATTTTTTCCCTACGAAATCGATCCCACCATAACCTCAAAAAAAAAGAAACAAAACTGACAGATAGAAAAAAGAATAATAGGTACATTAATGACGTCATCAGCTCGTTTTTGGATTATCACCGACCACAATCAGCGCCGTGAATAAAGGAAGTGTCGGCACAAACGTATTGAATTACCATCGAGTGTAGATTGTCGCAGGAAGTCTTGACGTGTGTGTCACGCCGTAACTGCAGGGCTGTCCGTGAGTGTATATGTTGATTGATTAGATGGATATGCAGGAAGCTGAGAAAGTGGTAATGAGATCTTGTTATGAGGCTGTCAATTTTGTCTAAGAGTATTGCGTTATTTAATAATATTGCGTGCTTTGCGTTAAAAAATACTAGTACTTATGAAAGATAGGTCTTTGATTTTTATGTTTAACTATTAGCGATCTTGTCCATTTTCAGGATTTAGTACGTCCAAATGAAAAAAACGGAACCCATATTATAGGATCACTCGTGTGTCTGTCTGTCTGATCGTCTGTCACACCCGATTTGCTCCGAATATACTCGACCGAATAAGTTAAACTTTGGTATACTTATAGATTACAGGAAAACCAACAATGTTAAGTTTTTTCTTGGGAAAAATTCATCACAACTTCGGAACCCTTCATTTCTCCATCGGCTTTTTGTTAATACTTTTAATAATTATTTTGACTTAAAATAGTTAACACCATTATAATATATGCTGCTGCATTCTATTTTAAATTGGGTGTATATCTATTTCCATACAGGAAAAAAACATATAATTTTCCTAACAATGGAACTTGTTATATTTATACTAAGTATACCTAACTGCGCATTCCATAATTTCGTACTTCATTACACTACCACTGTTCTATAAACATTTCATGTTGTCATTTCTAAATCATTATAAAATCTGATGACACCTTCGTATTATTTCCATACTGTCAGTGACTCCATAACTTTCCTTTAATCAAAATTCATGACACAAACACTGAAAACCTAAGTAATACTAATAAGTCAATTATGAAACCAACTTTCTCCAACCCTAGGTTACATAAAGGCGTGTCCAGGAGAGCGATTTAAAAACTCATTACATTTGGACGCACGATGCGTTCGGTATAGTCTAATAGAAATGTGACGCGCCCTTGTATTGTCTTGCTTTCTATGCCATTAGTCATAGGTAAGTGGCAAGGCCTGCTACTGGATGCTACTTTAAAATAGAATACTTTTTGTAGGTGATTTAAGTAGAGTCGTAAATAATGATTGTGTTTGCTACCGTTTATTCCACGTTCAAAAACTTTACGAAACTTTGTATTAATATTCCTTCTTTAAATAAAACATCACGCCGGTTTTCCTAGAATGGTTAGGCAGAGCTGTACTTATAGTAAACGACCATTTCACCCATGTCTATGTCCCATGTAATAAGGCGCGAACTATTGAAATCA
Source organism: Xanthia togata (assembly GCA_963853775.1). Classification (NCBI taxonomy): domain Eukaryota; kingdom Metazoa; phylum Arthropoda; class Insecta; order Lepidoptera; family Noctuidae; genus Xanthia; species Xanthia togata. Next base: position 1,264,951 of record OY970811.1, on the reverse strand, counting down.
ACCGAGCACAAGTACAGACTCTGAGTTGCTTCTGAGAAATTCCTGAAGGAAAAGCCCAACTACGCTTTGCCTGAACTGGGAATCGAACCCATGACCTCGTACTCAGCAGTAGCGCTTGCGACCACTAGATTAACGAGGCAGTCTTTTTTCTCTTTTTTATATCTTCTCCTTTTCGAGTGGATGGTAAATCATGTATTATGTTAAACGAGTTGGGCCCAGTAGGTGGCCACGCCAATCGCAGCATCAGTGGTATTTTGTAGGTCCTCAGAAGTGCAGGTGTGTGGACACTGGACATTCCAGCATATAGGATATGGTTTGGTCAGGAGCACCGCATTCGCACTGGGTATCGTTGGGATCTATTATTCCCCATTTCGCTAGATTGTGCTTGCAGCGGCGTACTTGGGTCTGCAGTCGATTGATTGCTTTCCATATAGGCCACTGCTGGATACGTCCTTATATATTTTCAGTACCTTTACTGTTATTTTCTGAATAATGATAACAATAAATGATAAAATGCAATAGACGACGTATATTTTTAATAACCTTATTCGCTAAACTGTTCTTAAAGAGCCTTAAAGACCAGAGTCATGCAACAGTCAGTCAACAATTAACTATGATATTAGCTATTTTTAGCAATTATTGATAAAAGAACTGAACAATGATGATTTATATTACCCCTATTAGTAAGAATTCTAAAAATTATCAATGTTTTGACACCAATTTTGCTTAGTATTAATGTTTATAACTTGATACCTTAAGGTTCAATTACAGTTTTATTCATGTAAGCATGGTGGTTCATAGAATCATTATCTATGTTTATGAACTCCCATCCTGTTGGCAACTTTACAACGATACAATACATGTTTTCAGAAGTCGAATAAAATAATAACCTTAGTTAACTTACAGAGTATGCTACTCGAAATATTTCAATAAATATAATTAGAATATATGAAGGTGGAAGTTATATCTGTAAACCTATTTTGCCATAGTTTCTTACTACACAGCATTTATCAGAAAGGTGTGGTACCAGCCATCACACTGAACAACTTTCTCTATGGGACCTACATTGTAATCGCGAAAAAATAATCAGTCGTCCCATACATTTGGCTCGATTAGGTATTGAAGTTTTGTATGGGACAGTTGAAAATGTTTTCGCGATTACAATGTTGGTCCCATGGAGAAAGTGGTTCAGTTTGATGGTTTGTACCACACCCTTAAAGATCACACCTTTCTAATACATGCTGTATATGCGACCTGCCGTTTGCAATAAGATTTGTAACTTACAACTATACGAGTATAAACAAACATTGCAAATGGTTGCCAAAACAGCACCAAACTTCACACTTATCCTTCACCCAAGACTTAAGGGTATTACCTTGCCCGTTGACCTTAAAGATTTGACCTCTGTACTAGTATTTGTTTATTTGGCGCCACCTACCGACCAACGACCATACTAAAATAAAACGGACTGAAGATTAAAGAAGAACACAGATGTGTCGCAGAGTTGTCATTGTTTTTGCCTATTTTATTCGCTCTCTAAGAGATTCTAATACATATTTTTGTTCCTCTAGTTTTTATAGTCTGGTACGAGTATCTACCACATCATAATTTTATAATTTATTTTGTACTACACGATGCACTATGCCTGCTGACATAGCTTTCATTCAACTAAATGATACATTCTGAAGGTCTGATGATGACCTGGTAAGTACTTATCGGTTCTCGGTAACGGGAATAGTTAGAATGATCTAGTTTTCAACATTTATCTAATTGAGCACGGGTGCTACTACATGATACATTCTGAAGGTATGATGATGACCAGGTAAGTACTTATCGGTTCTCAGTAACGGGAATAGTTAGAATGACCTAGTTTTCAACATTTATCTAATTGAGCACGGGTGCTACTACATGATACATTCTGAAGGTATGATGATGACCAGGTAAGTACTTATCGGTTCTCAGTAACGGAAATAGTTAGAATGACCTAGTTTTCAACATTTATCTAATTGAGCACGGGTGCTACTACATGATACATTCTGAAGGTATGATGATGACCAGGTAAGTACTTATCGGTTCTCAGTAACGGAAATAGTTAGAATGATCTAGTTTTCAACATTTATCTAATTGTGCACGGGTGCTATTACATGATACATTCTGAAGGTATGATGATGACCAGGTAAGTACTTATCGGTTCTCAGTAACGGAAATAGTTAGAATGATCTAGTTTTCAACATTTATCTAATTGTGCACGGGTGCTACTACATGATACATTCTGAAGGTCTGATGATGACCAGGTAAGTACTTATCGGTTCTCAGTAACGGAAATAGTTCGGATGACCTAGTCTTCAACATTAATCTAATTGTGCACGGGTGCTACTACATGATACATTCTGAAGGTCTGATGATGACCAGGTAAGTACTTATCGGTTCTCAGTAACGGGAATAGTTAGAATGATCTAGTTTTCAACATTTATCTAATTGAGCACGAGTGCTACTACATGATACATTCTGAAGGTATGATGATGACCAGGTAAGTACTTATCGGTTCTCAGTAACGGGAATAGTTAGAATGACCTAGTTTTCAACATTTATCTAATTGAGCACGGGTGCTACTACATGATACATTCTGAAGGTATGATGATGACCAGGTAAGTACTTATCGGTTCTCAGTAACGGAAATAGTTAGAATGATCTAGTTTTCAACATTTATCTAATTGTGCACGGGTGCTACTACATGATACATTCTGAAGGTATGATGATGACCAGGTAAGTACTTATCGGTTCTCAGTAACGGAAATAGTTAGAATGATCTAGTTTTCAACATTAATCTAATTGTGCACGGGTGCTACTACATGATACATTCTGCAGGTCTGATGATGACTAGGTAAGTACTTATCGGTTCTCAGTATCGGGAATAGTTAGGTGTTTATACCCCCCTATTCTTTATTTGTAATATCATATGTATTAGGATATAGGTATGTATTGGTATATTTGTATGTGAGCCATAAACAATATTATCTCTGTGAAAACAAAATATTAAAAAAAAATAGCAGTTCTGTACAAAAGTGAAATAGGTACATGATCATAATAATTATATGGGACAGCTGTTTTTTTTAAATATTTCTGACTTGGTCTCATCCATGGTAAAAGTTACTCCTATTCATGAGTACTATGTTTTATAAAAGTTTGTCCGGGTATTTTGTTTACACCTTATTCACAAGATCAAATTAAATTAGCTGGCAAAACTTCACAGACGTGATGGGTATCGCCAGCTAATTAATTTGACCATTTTTTTACATCATTCCCACCAGTAATAAAGTTGGATGTCTGATATCGACTGGTATAAATAAAAAAATAATTTAAGTTTTGATTTTGTTTTAATGTTGCCACTGTGACTGTTCCTAAATTGTTTAATTAATTGTACAAAAAATCATAAGTCATTTATTCAAACTAGGCTGGAGAATCAGCACTTTTCGAACGTCAAAATTACATAAGACAGTCCCCCAAAACGCCCACCCTTCACCACTTCCTAGTGCTTTTGCTGGGAAGAAGAAGTGGCGCAACAAACTCCCCAGCAGCACAGCTGTCTGTTCAGTTAGAAAAAGAAAAGATTCTATACAATAGTATGCAAGATAATTTACATTACGCAAAAATCTATTTAAATTATAAATTAATAGCCTTAAGACAGCTAGCACACGCCAATATACCAACCAAAAACATCGAGAACTATACTCAAGCAGAAATAAAAATAACTTAACTTAAACAATATATAAAAAAAGAAAATAATGCCACCAGGCATAAAGGGCGTGCCCGCTTAAATATAGCTGTAACTAGAAGTTATAATTGATAAACTACGACCATTGAGGTAAAATAAATAATTGTCGAGATCGCTAGCTAACCACATATTGCAATACAACTAATAAAAATAAAAAAATGAGTAGATGTCATGTTGTGTTGATGTGTCAACAATAAATTAAAATAAGTAAAATTATAAACAATTATATAAATTCACCTATCCTGTCAGTAGGTAAACTAATTCTGAAGCAAGAACCAAGTCCAGGTTATACCAAGCCCAACAAATGAGTTATGAACCTTATGAAGCCGGTGAAAGGGAGCACGTAGTTTGTCCTTACTTCTAGTGTTAACATTGTGTTTTTAGTGTATAAGTGTATATTTTGCCTAATATATAAGATGTTGGCGAAGATGAATTGTGATGCCGCTGTGAGGATACCGATGTCTTTGAAAAAATCTCTCAGAGAAACTAAATACAATAATAACACAGTCTCAAACTCTTAATTCTCGTTAAAAGTCACTGAAATTCAAATACCGTGAACAGGTCGGTTGGTCATTTATCGGGATTGGTGTTGGTGATGATGGAGCATGTAGGTTTTCTTGAAGTACGCACATATTTTCGTCTTCTGGTTTTTGTTGGTTATGCACCTTTTTGCGGTTTTCTTTGTTCTTTATTGCCTGTAAAATATATGGCGGATTTCTAATTGCCATATTTCGACTATGCCGCGGATCCAAAAGTTCCGGCAAAATACAATTTAAATAAAATGTACATAATTTTAATTTCATTTTATTTTCAAAAAAATCATCGTCCCTAATAATTGTTTCTGTTTTCAGAGGCTTTGACTCACTGAACCATACTCCAAATAAACATTTTGTTTTGCGAGTCACATGCAATTGCCCTTGAACTTGGTAATACCAATTGTGGGTTTTATTAACCTGCAAAGTGCCCGAATTATTTTTAACCCAAAAATTTACTTTTTTCTGAGCAATGGCTTCGTCTAGTCCTATCTTGTGCGCTGAGATTGGACATTTCACCTCTACTATCGCTTCTTCTCCAATAAGCCCATCTGGTGTAGCTCCTAAATATGGAATCTCGGGATCTATTAAAAGTCCGCATGGTCTAATTTCAACATCTTCTTGTATAGATAGCTGATCTAGTGCTTTTTTTTCGTGTTCTCTTCCATGCTGTAGAGGGGCAACATCTATATTTATTTTGTAGAGCAGTTGCTTAACTATGCTGGCACAACTAGTATCAGGCCTCATTTTAACAACTCTTCCAAAGTTTGAGGCTGTCAACAAGGAGCGCCGGAGTTCGAGCCATTCGCTCGACTCGCTCTGCAAAATTGTTTGCCTTTCAATTTGACTTCTTTCTTCCTCACTTTTATCTAAGTTGGATAGAAAGTTCTCCTTCATTTGTTCTAGCATCGCATCGCTCACATGGGCTTTAAGGTTTGTTCTCCATAATCTTTATTTACGGCGCCATGTGTCTGTCGTTTTTTGTAATTGATATTTTTCAACAAATTTCTTTTTCTGCGATACTTGTTATCTAAGGTGCTCATTTTGCCCTTAGGACTTTGCCCGACAATTGTTTTATATTTATACAACATGGAAACAGGTTTTCTTTTAGTATTAAAATTGACTGCAGACGCTGAACATCGAGTTTGGTATCCACGCCGGCACGAGTAATTTACTCTTTTACCACCCACAAATTTGGCCACCACGCTATGAAAACTTTCCACGATGTTACTGTCAACATCATGAACGAGACTTCTGGAATGCCCTGCAATAGTGTTAATGAAAAAACATATTTTCTGCCACAAGGAACTTGTAAAAAAAGCTTGCGGTAAGATTTCAATATTTTGTGGACTGCTACAGAAATGGCTTTTACATTTAGTATGGTTCCCAAAGGCATGTAAATGTACAGTCTGAATGTCCTCAAAAAGTCCCTAGTACTAAAATCTAAATTGTCTAACGAGTCGTGGTATTTTTTGCTGCATTTTCGTATTGCTGACCGAATGCTGATGATGCGTTTTTTTGTGATTAATTTTCTAAAACATATAAGATATTTCGTATCAGTGGTCAGGTTTTCTAATTTGTTGCACAAGTTTCTTAAAAGGTGGTTCCTACATTCTACCTTTTCAACAGTAAATTGAGGATAAGGTCTTGCTTCCAATATTTTCCGTCAGAAATGAGACGACCATAAATCAGACCATACATTTCGATAGATGCTTTAAACCCTTCCACAATTATTGTTGACTCCATGGCAGTCGATGATCCCGTAAAATTCTTAAAGCACTGGTGAGTTCTCGGATATTGATTTTTATTAAAGTCCTGCGTACATATGCTACAGTATTTATTTTTAATGCCAAGAAACAAAATCTTTTTTGTGTGTCTTCCAATTATTGCAGCAACTCCTGACAGTGCTGAGTAGTTCTTTTTGTAAGACCTCTTACTCCAGCATCCGTCTACAACCACATCTATAATAGGTATCCCCTCTTTGCTGACACGACCTTTTTCTAAAGCAATTCTTTTTTCTTCTTCAGCAGCTTCATTCATAGATTTACTGAGTGCTTTATCCCAGGCGTTGGAAATAATGTCGTGCCGTTTCTGGTATACAGGCTCAGTCATCACGGGCAAGTCAAATGCTGATAACAGTTCCTCTAATTGCGAATACCCTATACCAACTGAAACTGCACCCGCGACCGCTGCTGTATTAATATCTAAGTCACCAGTGACATTACAAAGATAAAACTTCTCTTTACACATCAAACATTCTACTGTAAACTTAGAAGCAAGTCCAACACGTTTCTCTCCTATAACTTTCAAACTTTGTATACCACAGTTAAAAGTACCATGGCCGCCTATTTCTTGTAGGTATTTTGGAAAAAAAATAAGCTATATCTATAACCCGTCTTCCAGATATATTTTTTGTTTCTGCTTGTGATTCTTCTTCTTCAATAATCAAATCTGGTAAATCTTCATCTTCTTCAACCTAAAACAAACGTTTTAACAATACGGGGTCAAATCAAATTAGCTAGGGAAACTATCTAATAAATACCACAGTGTAAGCAAACAGAATAAGTTACCGGCATAATTTGCTCTGCCCCCTCATCGACTGCCATACTAGACAGACCGTAAGTTTCTGTTAACGGCTGAAGTTCCTGATTTTGCAATTCGGAGTTTTGCTGGTTTCTTAATTGCCTGAAAAATAATAACGAAGCAATGAGCAAAGCGTGAGTGAGCTAAGGTAATGTTTTTGCTATAAGTCTCGTAAAAGCATATACACCACAAAAAAAAAACTAAAACTTATTTTATCTAAGTATGACATCATGAGTGAACAAGGTCTCCAAGATACCTTTGAAATGAGTCCAAACACGATGGTTCTACGTAGTGCCGTCAATGAGATCCTATACCCACCTTCGGAGTCCATGATCAGGTAGGTGACATCATCAGTCACCAAGGTCTCCAAGAGACCTTTCAAATGAGTCCAAACACGATGGTTCTACGAAGTACCGTCAATGAGATCCTATACCCACCTTCGGAGTCCATCATCAGGTAGGTGACATCATCAGTCACCAAGGTCTCTAAGAGACCTTTCAAATGAGTCCAAACACGATGGTTCTACGAAGTGCCGTCAATGAGATCCTATACCTACCTTCGGAATCCATCATCAGGTAGGTGACATCATGAGTGAACAAGGTCTTCAAGAGACCTTTGAAATGAGTCCAAACACGATGGTTCTACGTAGTGCCGTCAATGAGATCCTATACCCACCTTCGGAGTCCATCATCAGGTAGGTGACATCATCAGTCACCAAGGTCTCCAAGAGACCTTTCAAATGAGTCCAAACACGATGGTTCTACGAAGTGCCGTCAATGAGATCCTATACCTACCTTCGGAATCCATTATCAGGTAGGTGACATCATCAGTCACCAAGGTCTCCAAGAGACCTTTCAAATGAGTCCAAACACGATGGTTCTACGAAGTGCCGTCAATGAGATCCTATACCTACCTTCGGAATCCATCATCAGGTAGGTGACATCATCAGTCACCAAGGTCTCCAAAAGACCTTTGAAATGAGTCCAAACACGATGGTTCTACGTAGTGCCGTCAATGAGATCCTATACCCACCTTCGGAGTCCATCATCAGGTAGGTGACATCATCAGTCACCAAGGTCTCCAAAAGACCTTTGAAATGAGTCCAAACACGATGGTTCTACGTAGTGCCGTCAATGAGATCCTATACCCACCTTCGGAGTCCATCATCAGGTAGGTGACATCATCAGTCACCAAGGTCTCCAAGAGACCTTTCAAATGAGTCCAAACATGATGGTTCTACGAAGTGCCGTCAATGAGATCCTATACCTACCTTCGGAATCCATTATCAGGTAGGTGACATGATCAGTCACCAAGGTCTCCAAGAGACCTTTCAAATGAGTCCAAACACGATGGTTCTACGAAGTGCCGTCAATGAGATCCTATACCTACCTTCGGAATCCATCATCAGGTAGGTGACATCATCAGTCACCAAGGTCTCCAAAAGACCTTTGAAATGAGTCCAAACACGATGGTTCTTCGTAGTGCCGTCAATGAGATCCTATACCTACCTTCGGAGTCCATCATCAGGTAGGTGACATCATCAGTCATCAAGGTCTCCAAGAGACCTTTCAAATGAGTCCAAACACGATGGTTCTACGAAGTACCGTCAATGAGATCCTATACCCACCTTCGGAGTCCATCATCAGGTAGGTGACATCATCAGTCACTAAGGTCTCTAAGAGACCTTTCAAATGAGTCCAAACACGATGGTTCTACGAACGGCCGTCAATGAGATCCTATACCCACCTTCGGAGTCCATCAGCCCACCATCAGGTAAGTGACATCATTAATCATCTAGACACGGTCGGTCTCCATCCTCCGCCAAACGAAATTCTCAAGATAACTAAACACGATAAAAAATAAACACACTAGAAATAATGTACTCAATAGGTTAGGTACTTACCAATAGTTTTGGAGAGCTCGGCCACGCTTCACCTTACATTTATTCTTATATTTAGGCATAGTCAGGCTTACTCTATGACAGGTTCAAAAAACAAAACGAAATTACAAACTGCTTTACATATATTTACAAACTTAATTTGTATGGTTGATTTACGAAATATTTATATTTGTACTATTTAAAATATGATTTCATTCAAAAATCATTCAAAACGTAAACTTTTAGATTTTATTTGGAAAAAATAACGCGCGTATAGTCCTTCCGTCACAAGAGTCATCAGGACACTGACGTGTCGCGTCCCGAGTACGCGTCACAGGCCTTAGCGGGGGTGCTCCAGTGGGGTACTGGTGAAGTTTCGGGTTTTTGTTCAATAGTTAAAAATATTAAAAGAAATAACAAAAAAAAAACAATACAAATTGTCCAATACGTCATTATATATTTTTGGTAGAAAATTCATGCCGAACTATTCAGCCGTTACAGAGAAAATTTACAATTTAGGTTGAAGAAAGACCTATTTAATAAGATTTTTTCCCAAAATTTAGGAAAGTTTATAAAAATTTTAAACAATACAATGTATTTGTGATGACCTTAAGTATACCATATATTTTTTACATGCAAAACGCACACAAGGATTCATCTACAATCTTCTTTAAACCTACAGTATATTTAGGATTTGAGCGAGGTAATCCCCTTAAGTGACACATCATCGAAAGTGACAGATGACAAACACACATAAAAGTTCACTTATGTGTATGTATAATAGAATACATAAAAGTTCCTCTTATAAACTGCTATTATCTTCTACTATCAAGGAAGCTGAACGAGCCCATTCATTAGCTGCCAAAAGCGACGCGAGTGCGCGCGCGCTGGTTTGCGTGCTACATAAATTAATGGAGGCATTGTTATTGGTGACTATGTTTTGATTGTGACTTTGCTTGTTAAGGTGCTAGTTCTGTTTTATGAGTTATTTATTGAAGACTGTAATCGTCTAACGAAGGGGCAAATGCCTCTTCTATAAAAGCATTGATCACTGCGCTTGCGTCTTGGCGATTTTTAGGTTTTTCTAATACCAAGAAATTTTATTTCATTTACTTCTTCAATGATGTTATTATTATCTTTATATTTATCTTTATTGTAACAAAAACATTGTACAAATGGATTGCGTTCGTAAATAGTTACATTAGTTATACAACTGTGTCGCAGCTATTAACGCCCACCTCCAAGAGGGAGACGACAGCATTCCAGATAACAGAAAAATAACAAATCCTAACCTATCTGTATGTTTTGCTTCTATGGTAGTCAGTGATACCTTCATAGCTTTATCTATCAAACTTCTTATTATTGTCATTCTCTCTCTTTCTTCCCAGCTTCAGTCCCACATGGTTGTCGGATCAGTTTTCCTCGTGTTCTCTCCTCCTGGCCCAGTATTAGACTAAGCACGTTACTTGTTGTCTTTCATTTGACATTAATTGCTTTGCATGAAATAGAAAAAAAGGTGTTCTACTCAACTCTTTTTAATGGTAAATAATGGTGTTAAAAAAATAGAGCGGGTTCTTATGAAGCATGTCTTTTAACTTTCCATACGATGAAGAACCTTTGAAGAAAGTCTACACTAATAATATTAAGAGGTAAAATTTGTGAGTTTGTATGTAGTTCGTAATCTCCGAAACTACTGATATGATTCCGAAAATTCTATCACTAATGGGAAGCTTCAGTATAGCCGAGTGGCATCGGATATTTTATATTAAAACAAGTTTCACACCGACGAATTCGCGGGAAGAAGCTTATAGTTGCTAGATAAAAGTTTAAGTCTCTCCCTTTCAGCGGTGAATTTCGACACACATACTGTAACACCTTACTTTCATTATACAATCAAGTACATAATGTACTATACAATGTTTTATGTATGTTATTGCGTCTGTCAGTCTGTCTGTGTTTGGGCTGCCGTTAATTGTGTGCTAATAACATTTGTTTTACGTATCATTGCGGGGGAGGTGACGGAGGTCGGGTTGTATTAATTATTTGTTGCGATTGCTAATTGCAAATGAAAGTTATTTGCACTTGTGCTAGGTCGATTTGGCCCAAACTTTTTCAATGAATGAATGAAATATACCTACCGATCCCAGCGTGGCTTAACCAGACCCAGTAAAACAAATGAACCCCAAGATTTGCGCTAGCCCTTGGAGCCTCATGTTTCATGGGCCGTTGTATATTAGAGATACAAAATATGAATAGACTGACTCGTGGCGTGATTTTCGACATCCACAAGAGCAGCATAGCCATTTACCTGTCATAGTTTAGTTAAAAGTGTGTTTATGTGCCTGTGATGTCACCGGGACCCTTCAAATCTTAACATAGCAATTCTTCGGCAGAATAAAAAATGGTTATAGCACCTTGCCTCCTTGATTCTCTCAAGTAGCTCTATAACTAGTGTTTATTATTTTTAGCCTGTGTAGTCCCACTGTAGGGCAAAGGCCTTATTTTCCCCGTTCCAATCCTCTCTGTCTTCAGCTAGCGAGGACCAGTCCTGTCTGTAGGCGTCAAGCTCACCCGCCATCTTCTCCCGGGTCCCACATGATGGTAGATTTGCTGTTACTAACGATGTACAAATTATTTTTCGCCGTATTTTTAAGTCCCTAGCGTAACATACTCGTAATCGCTAAGTTACACACAAGAGTGCTTGGAACTAAGTGACACTCGTACCTATAACTAAGGCTTCTGCTTACCCAACGAAGTCTCCAACAGTAAGTTGACTCAAGTTGACTATGTTTGATGTAACTCACTGTGCTAACAGGAAGTTAAGCATAATCACGCTTTGTACCAAGTTATATTATTATTTAGGTATGTGTGTTTGTGGTAACGTACGCAGAGATGTGAGTGATTTTAATAAGATAGATGCGGTAGTATTTAACTTTTTCATATGCTACCGTATCTTATTCCAGATTAGAATACCAGCGCGGTGGTATTTAATTATTATTTTTTAAATATCGCCGTATTATGCTGAGATAAGGGCCTTTTTGGCCTCGCACAGGTCTTTTTTTATTTTATTTTTTGTTAGTTTTGCTGCTCCTTTTTTATTTTATATAATTTTGTTCTTTTTTTTTAAATATTATTACTGTTTGTATTTCCTGTGCGTGTCCCAAATAAAATATTATTCTTTCTTTCTTTCTTTCTTTCTTTCTTTCTTTCTTTCTTTCTTTCTTTCTTTCTTTATTCAAATCACCACACAGCATAATGAGTTATAATATCAAATAGAGTTAACTTGCCGTTCGGAGACTTCGTCTCTCTCTGACTACTGACTGATCAAGTTTTTTATGTAAATCTGCGTACAAAATTCATGGTAGCTGTTCTGATTGGTTGACCGAAATAACTTGAAATGAAACGATCATAAAGTTGTCAATACTGTAGCTTTGATCTATTTAATCTATATATTGCCTCGTAGGTCTATTGGTCGCAAGCGCTACTGAACGCTTTGAAGTCATGTGGTCGATTCCCAGGTCGAGGAAAGCATTATTGGGATTTCCCATCTAAAATTTCTCAGTAGCAGTCCGGAGCCTAGTTTGTACCCGGTTGATGGCAATAGGCTCGCCCCCCATTATTTGGGACTTGAACCTAACTGGCAAAATGTAAGTGCATCAATATCAAATCGTATAATACCTACACTTCTGCCTAACCCTTCGGGGAATACAGGCGTGATGTAGTGTTATGTTAATCTAAATATTTAAATATCGAACCTATATTCTCCCTATTCTTATGAAATTCTTCAACATTGTTTTTTTTACTTTGTCTGTTGTTAACTTTCGTTGTAGGTTTGTTTACGCAAGAGTGTATCAGTGCTAAATATATTCTGCTCCCTCACTCAGCTACAACAGAAGTTCTCAGGGGGAAATTACAATTACGGCCACGTTTGGCCACTGATTTGATGATTGCAGTTCACCGCTGCAGGCCATCTTCCGGATAGAATCAATCTTCTTACGTCACTTATGATCGGGCTGGGGTGGCGTGTTCTTGTAACTGTCATTCTTTGACAGGTGTAAGAAATGGCGAATAGCATAGGGTATAGTTTGCTTTAAAATTAATTTCCCTGACTGAACTTTGACACAGAGACAGTTTATGACTCGTTTGCTAGATCAGCTTTGCAATTGAGCTTTTCTTGAAAACTATCTATGTTTTTCTTTAAAGCTCTTAATTTCATCTTGTATTACTGATGTTTGGCAGTACCCAGTCCTTATTTTACAGAAAAAACTTTATCCGACTCGGGAATAACGACTGAATCCTCCATGTTCGCAACCACTTTTAAAAATATCCCCATTGATCATGACCCATTCTAAAAACTATTTACATTTAACAAATTCAGATTCAAACTCAAAATCGCATTTTAATCAGCTTCTCAACCTTGATACTACATGCATTGGCGATATATCTGTGTCATAAGTAGTCGGAGATCATCAAATCTATGCAAATGAGATGAACACAAAGTCGCCGCCTACGAGAGAAATCTGTGAGTGACCCACTGGTTCACTAATAAAAGTTTTACGTGATTCTGACCAGCAAGTAAAGGGCGGTAGGTATTTAGGAATGAATGAATTTGCATAAATATGATTTTAAGTCTCGTACCTATTAGTTTTTGTATTAGTTATAAAGGTTTATGGTTAAATTAATAGCATGTACTGCCGGTTAACGAAAATACTCTTAAACTAGTATGGACCTTGGCGCAAATGGAAACACACTGCTAACAAAGATAGACAGGCATCAGGCAAAATACTTGTTGGTTTCCATACATGTACAATCAATTATTTATTTATTTACGTATCATAATAAAAATAAGCTTGTAATAAAATAATGCAGCCAACGTGTAGTGTTTTCTTTATTACTCAACCTTAATGAGTAGCAGTTAAGGCTTTTATAATCTTAATTTACAACCTTTTCAAGTATCTACTTACCTTGTAGTAGAAAGTGTAGATATAGGTCAACACCTACCTACATAAAACGAAAACTATGTTCCCATACCACTATAGGAGTCTACTTATCTTCCTCTATTACCCCATATAAATTCTTCACCTACATCGTCCTCATTACGAGTCGGTATGTCCTCATAATCATCATGGGATTCCTCCCGTGTTACGCCATGGGAGGTCGATGAACTTGTCCCATGGTTTTATGGCGTTATCTAATAAGGTGCAAGGGACATGTTAGAATGTGAAATATGGCATGTCGGTATTATTTTTAATAGATACGGGTATTTAATTTAAATGATAGTAAATCTTTTTCTTCTTTTCGTGTGGTTAGTGACTAACCTGGTGTCGGAGTTTTAAAGCCAACCCTGGGCCTCTGACTTGACTTCACATGCCGTCGAGAAATATCTCTCAGGCATGACGGTTTCCTCACGATGTTTTCTTTCACCGTTTTTTAAGCAAGTGATAATTATACAATAAGCACATTCATTCGAAAGGTCAGAGGTGCGTGCTTGGTGCAGATCCTATAAATCGCACTGCATTGTCTTTATTTGCTTTTGTTGCCCGACTGCCGACAGTGAGGACCTGGATTAAGGATTAGGACTCGTACTCAATGTATCTCAAACCGTGCCTTTTCTTTTACGTTATTTTGTATGATAGAATATCCTTGCATACGGTATCCATAGGGGAAGAGTCGAAAGATTTTGTCCAGAGTAATATACCTGACGAAAACCCCAAGGTATGCCTTCTTCTACATCTTTAGTATTTGATACGCAGTATTTACTAAATACTGCTCACCCACTACCGTGCTACACAATAACTACTTGTATTTATCACAACTTCATGAAAGATAACGTTATAAACATACTATCATTTAATTCAGAGCTCATTTGTTTTGTACACGTGCTGCACAGACCCTCTTCAATGATGACAATAAGAGAATTAGTCATAGCAATTGAGATCTTAACTGTGTGCACTTAAATGCACTTATCCCACTTGAGTGCATTGCATTGCGCACAGCAGAGATTTGAAATTGAGGGATTTACGCAGCATTTTGTCTCTGGTGTTAAAAGGCTGAATGTTTAGGTCAGTAACCTAGTAAGTATTTGCCTATAGTGTGAGTAGCTAAATAATAACAGTCGCATTGGTCGATCGAAGGTTCTCTGTGCTTTGGCAAGCACATTAAGTCATTGGTCCTGGCTGTCATTCGTAAATCTTTGACAGTCGTTACGGGTACGCAGAAGCTCAAAAGTCTGACAACCAGTCTTACCAAGGGATATCGTGTTGCCCAGTTACTGGTTTATGGATGTCAGATAGGCAGTTGCTCCATGTGAAATACTGATATTCAGCTGCATTCAGTTAAATTGGAAGCCGACCCCAACATAATTGGGAAAAGGCTAGGCAGATTGATTTTTGTGAGTAGGTATTGGCAAGTCAGAAGAGGACTATAGTTTTAGTGGATACAGTTGCCAATTTATAAGTTATTGCCCTCTCCTCTTGATAAGAGTGATTTGCTCTCAAAATAGAAACTGTATCCACAGTGATTTGGGCTCTATTAAAGAACTTTTTCTCTCTTTTAATTCCAGAAATAGACGGATTCATAATTTTGACCGTGTGACCGTGTTGTGTTGCGCTTTCAATGTACCACTTTGTTTTAAATGCAAATTAAAGAGAACGTTTCTCATGCATCTAAAGTTTTAAATTCTCCCTTCCAAATTCTTCAAAACTCATTATTTAACTTCAGCAGACACGATAATTCTAAACGTATTTGCACACGATATGCAAAATTTAAAGTGATGCAGCCTTCAAGACGACTGACTAAGGTCAGACTGATGTTCCGCGTTCTAACCTCAAATTGTGTTAAATATATTTGATATATTTGTCAAATACCTATATACTGTGTTGTAGTTTTAATAGCAAAGACTTTTGGCTTCCGGGCATTTCGGGCAAATATTATGTAAGATTAAACCCCGGTTCGGGTTCTTGGCAAACGAGCCACTGCATTTTAGTCGTGACCCACAAATATCACATGTATTTACAGAGGTCAAAGATAATAATCTGCAAAACAGATCGAAAATCGAGATGTTCTTATACAAAACTATCCGACTCAGGAACGAACCTAAGCCTTCACATTCGGTAGCTATGCTTGCGACTACTAGAATAATGAAAGTGCATGCATATAGATAGTTAACTGCAATATTATTATCCACTCACGCAACCTTATCTTTTAGATAATATTGTTTAATAACAGCGTCTTAAACTCCTGAGTTTATAGAGATATTATGGCGCCATGACACATGTTGAATGACTGATGACTTCGTTACAGTACCTTGAATTTCATAAACACATACATACATACATAAACTCACACCTTCCCATCGGGGTGGGCAGAAACTACAGAACGCCACCTGATACGATCCTTACATACTCCTTTAATTTCATAAATAAACAAGGAATAAACAATTATAATTGTCTCTATGCTTATAACTATGTGAACCTTTGTGAAGAGAGAAATAAAGATGATTACTTATTCTAAAGTAAAAAAAAGTGATCGATAACATGACTGCTGAATGGGGAGAAAGAGCATATTGTGCTGACTTCAAATAACAGTGCAGGCAGACAACAACGTGCCAAAAAAAACTAAGCTTACAAACTCCCCATCAGTCTGGATTTCAGTAATCCTAGACCATCCTTCAAATCATGGAAAAAAAACATCGCTGCCTCATTGCAAGCGCCATGTATTTATACATTTATACCAAAACAGCAACCGTGACCATCTGTAACAGCCTGATTAATGAGCACAAAGCCATACGAACCAGATAAAACCATCCCCGTCCCCAAAAGGAGATGCTTCAAACATAGTCGCATATCATTAATCATTGAAACAAGTGCGTATGACCAGACAAACAACGAAAGAGATATGGTACAGAAGATCCACTTGTGGATTTCGATGCTGATGGAAAAGATATCGGAACCATAAGATTGAACAGTTGTTCCGTTTGAATTTATCCATTTCAACTTTACTATAACTGCTGGTTCACTAAATTCTAGCCAAAGCTTATTAAATATACAAAATGGAAATGGAATCATCGATACGAAGAAGAATACCTATATCAAGTACAAACTCGATGAGAAATTGTTTACTTATCAGCGTACCTTGAAGCCACCATCAAAGAAAATATAAGAAATGATAGTAGGCAACGGCTATCAATGTTGCAATCACAATGCTCTAAAAGACGGAATATCGTCACGGATGAAAATAACATGTTTCTGCGATCAAAAATGTGCTAACTAGGTAGTCATCAAAGAGTACAATCCGCTGTATAGTGTAGGTATAGTGCATGTTTTCTAGGTAGGTACTTCACTTTTGACAACAAACATTTATTTTTGCGAATTTGTTTGTTTTCCAATTTGGTGTTCTGTCTTACTTTCATGGTGGTATCACCAACTAAACACATGTTGGCAAGTAGGTCAAAACCTTGTTTCAGGGCCACGGAGACAATCGTTCTCAGTGATATATGGCGCTGAGGATACGCGGATGGCCCTTCTTTAATGTTTCATTTACATGCTCAGGAAATAGAGGAAGTGACATGTAAAACAGTAATTGTTAAAAATATTTTTTCCTTGTTTAAGTATGTTGGGGTCGGCTTTAAGTCTAATTGGATTGAAGCTAAATACCAGTATTTTACATTGAACCACTGCTAATCTTGATCTCCACACCCTGATACGGGGTTAAGCAGTGATGTATTGTCGTTTATAAATGAACTGCATTCAAAACAGAAGCAACTGAGCAGTCGCACTGCCACTGTTGCTGATTGTCAAATGTTTTGTCAGTCATGGTTGGTGTGGTATGAACTTTCGCGTCACGAGGCGAAGGAAAAGCATTTCAGGGAATTGAAACATATCCTTCCGTTAAGTAGAGCACTTAGAATTTATAGTGTATGAAGATACATTAAAGATTTGTTCTGATAAAATTGATCAACCAATACATAATGTCAATTTTGCTTCCGAGATTCATTAATTGGTAAGAACGCTGGTAACCTGGATACTTAGAGACGAGTGATGTTACTCAACAGGTTTAGATTAATGTATCAGGTTGCAGCTGTTAAAAGAAATCACAGATAAGTGACGGCAAGTAACCCGTGGAAAGTGTTCCTATGTCGTATACTACGAGGCTTGGTTACACTATGCGATTTATCGTAAATGTAGGTAAAAAATAAAAATACTGTGGTCGAAAACTTTAGCAGTTTTTGGAATCCGCTTTAGGATTTTCTTTTGTTTTACTCGAGTTAGGAAAACAAAAGAATAACAAAAACATAAACATAGATAATATGACGCCCGTAATCCTTGAAAGATTAGGCAGAGGTGTACCTGTACCTAATACAACCACATTTCGCCAGTTATGTTTAAATTCCATTTGCATTCCATTCATACCTACTTAACAAAAGTAATAAATAGTAGCATTAATAGTACCTAGCCGATAAAATAATCATTATAAATTTCTTGTGCTTAGAAATTACGAAGTACCTTGTCATAAGTGTTTGGTTTGTAGAAAGTGAAAAAATGTATAGGTACCTACGTATCTAATACTGTCGCGTTATCCAGAAAACTTCAATCGATCGAGATTATTATCTAGGAATTCATAATATTTTTGGGTGCATTCACTGCCGCATTAATTCTAATATGATTTCATTTATAAAATATTATTTGAAACCAGATAACTTATTCTTTGTTCTTTTATAAACTAGTTTTACTGCTAAACATGGGCACTTGTCGTATGCGACAAGTTTTTACCGGAATGTTAACTTTCTGGCCTATTCCCACAGTTGGTCGCAGTAACTAAGCTCCCGACCAAATATTTTGGGTTAACTGTGTGTCTGTGAAGCGAGTGGTGCCGCGGCTGCGGCCAGCTGGCGCTTGCTACATCCAAGTTGGACACAGATACATGGCTGGTATTTTTACCACCTCGAAATAGGAATTATTATATAGGTATTATTAGGAAAGCGAAGTAAGAATTATTTGAGGTTCAATTAAATACCTGCCTCTAAAGAATACTAAAATTATAAGTTTTGTACACTCATAACATAATTATAAAATAAATTGAAATACACAAAATTAAGATCTTAATTTCTTTTATTTTGATAATCGTATAGTGTAAATGGAACCTATTTACTTGAACATAACTTTTTCCAAGATAGTGTAATTGAGCATGAATTATCAGCTATTGATAAACCTTGTAACCCACTCAAAGCTTCTACTTAAGTTTTTCTTCCTTTTATGAGTCACCTAGGAGAATGTGGGTGCTTTAATAGAAACCTGGCCTTTCCCAATTTGTTTGAAATGTTGAATAATAGAAAGTATCGTCTTTATTCTGTCGCATTCGCTGCGTTCACAACACTGTGCTGGGTTCAGATTGGGGAAAAGTATCATTTATGTATAAAACAATAAAAAAACAATAATTCAGTGTACGAAAAAAAATAGCCGCAATAAAAACACGTCCCTGCGAACGTGGGCTACGTTCGCATGGACGTGTTTTTATTGCGGCTATTTTTTTTCGTACACTGAATTTTCAACTCTCGGTGATAAGCCGAAAGTTGAGAATCCAACGTTTTGGGACGCACTCTCATCTCAGCACATTGAAAAAACACACTGTTGGATTTTCAACTCTCGGCGCTAAGGACAGCACTGAAAATCCAGTGCATGAAAAAAAATCGCCGCGATTCCACGATTTTTTTTGTGGGCTTACTAGGTGAATATGTTTCAAGTTGTGTTACATTTCATGTTACGTTACACTCGCCTGGAACGCAAAGCTATAACTTAAAACTCCACACATAGTTGTAAAATTTCTTCGATAACAAAGTGCCTACGAGTATCGTTGTAGATCAATGCTGTTTTATCAGTTTATAGAATAATAAATAAATAATTTATACGTTATGATACTGTATCGCTGTCCTGCTATGAAATTGACTGCTTAGCTGTAGTCAATTAATTTTATTCTATCTAATTGATTTGTTTATAATCGGTGTCACATCCGGTCATTCATCAATGTTATAGTTAATGTTAATAATTATATTCATTCATAATAATCAATGTAGCTTCATCTGATCGTAATTACTGGATATTCACTGTTGATCAACTGCCTTCCAATGACGATTATCGCAAGATCTTAGCAGATTTTTTTTATAGATAAACTGACACGAGCACTTCTTCTGGTGCCTCTCCAATTAATGAAGGTTGGCCATCAACTGCGAATATTTCTCCTTGTCCTTTGCAAGGTGGGACAGCTCATTAGCAGACTGCAGCTCAATCTTGCCAACATAACTACGGATGTATAACGAAAAGTTCATTTTTCCTCTTGTTTCTTACATGGATTATATCTCTAAACGCCTACTATATTATCGCTAACAGTGTAACATAGTTCTTATCAAGTACGTAACCATCACGATCCCTACTGCAGTGTCGCCCACTACAGCGCGGTGTGTGCCTTTGATGCCGCCGCCATGCGCAGGAGTTGAGATATAAACCACTTATCGGGTATGTTCGCGCGAGTATAGAGTAATGTTGTGCTGTTTCCAGAAATAACGTTGTTTGTTGTTGATTAGAAGAAAGATTTGATTTTCCTTATATTTTATGCAAATATAGGAAATACAGTCCGTTGTTGTCAACTGGCTTGGTGGCTGGTGTTTGAGCTTAAGCTGCGGCGGTTTTTATTACTAGAAATACCTATTGAGTCAATGTTAAAATGTTTGGCATCCGTTTGTTAGTTTAGCACTGGAACTAACTTTTATCATTGATTACTTACGTTATTGAATTGCCTAACCAAGTCAGACATCCCACAATTTTAAATCAATCTTAATGTATTTTTAAAAAAAAAATATTAAAATGGTACCTTTGACATTTTATCATATCTCAGCACAGATGCACATTTCACATAAATTCCCACCAATAAGTTTCCGGCGCGATCATACATACCAGTCTCTACCGGTGACCACAGCGCATCTGCCGCTCTTCTGGTTGCATACCGCATACCGCCCGCTTTGAAGTCACCGACAAATATACCTGTTACATGAAATATGGTAACGTCCTTTATAAATGAACTAGCTGTTGCGCGCAACTTCGACTGCGACCCAGGATGAATAGTAGTATATGTCCTTCTCCAGGTCTCCATGTGCCAAATTTCATCCAAATCTGTTTTAGCGTGAGAGCATACTCGTAACAAACAAAGAAACTCACTTTCACATTAATATTGTAATATTTTTTTGCATTAGATAATTTTAATGATATTCGTTTTAATAAGAAATACATATATTAATCGTGGGCATTCGTGGGCCGAAAGCGAGACTGCGAAGCGTAGCGTTTAAATCCCGGGTTGGTCAGTGTTACAGGATTCTAATACCTTTCAGTCTGCCTAGCCTTTTCCCAACTGTTGGGGTCGGCTTCCAGTCTAACAGGATGCAGCTGAATGTCAGTATTTTACATAGAGCGACTGCCTATCTGACCTCCACAAACTAATTACTGGGTAAAACGATACACGTTTTGGTAAGACTGGTTATCAGACTTTTGGGCTTCTATCTACTCGGAACGACTGTCAAAGATCTACGAATGACAGCTGGGATCAACCGGAGACCCCTCCGTACCTCGGAAAGTTATGTAATAAATAAAACGCGGAAAGAGTAGCATAGTCTTCGGTCGACCCGTGCGGCTGTAATTATTTAGCTACGAACCCGAATTACCTACCAATGAATTAAATAAATAAGACACGTAAATCAAGACAGAACGGTTTCTTTTTATAATACGACAGCATAAGCATAAGGAAAGGATTGGATCGCTTACATATCGTCTTAATAAATACATGATATTATACTGTACTCTATTAAATTCTTGATCTATATGGTGCAAAAAATGTTGCTAGCTTCCAATGTTATTCAACACTGTGATATCTGTCCACCCTATATGGTAATACAGGCTTGAATAGTTAATATTCCTGTCATTATACAAGATTCCTTAGGAGGAACTTGGATTATGATTAAGTGATTCGAGTTTTTTTTTGTCAATCAAATCGGCAAACCACTTCGGGGTCTATCTGCCTGTCACAGGCGACTTTTGATGAAATGTTTTTACGTCAGAAGAAGCATAATAAAAATTATAATGATTTAAAATGGTCCAGTGATCTTAAACCTGGCTCCCAAGCAAGAGTTCTGGGGCCCAAGTCTGCTATTTTTATAAATTCGTCATTCCAACACGATCCCATTATCATTTTGCTAAAAGTTCGTAATCTGCTAAATTCATAATGGTCGATCATAGGTTGATCATTGTATTCCACAAACACGATACTCGTAACGAATTAAAAGCAATGACTGCACAATGACGTTCTCATGGTAGGTCACTCATCAAAGGAACTGTAAAAAATTTAGCAGATACCGCCTAAGTCAGTCATTCATTTGTCATTGTGTACGAGATTACCAATAGATGCCATTTCTTTCAATGGAGTGTCAGTGGCTGACCATTGGAAAGTCATATTGACGCCAATATGTTAGTAGATTACCAAAGTTGTCAAAATCAACAATTATGAAATCAATGATAGACCATTCTGACACTATTGTAATAGCAGACTTGAGGCCCTGGTTTCTGTTTCTGACTCAAGCAAAACTATGGGGTATCTTTTTTGTCAAATCTCAGTTTTAATCCGAAGTTTGCGACGGTCCCCGATAAATAGGTTAAGCTCGTCCCTTTTTCCAGTCCTACTATATGTTTACCTACTTCTTTAAGAAGCTGTATTCCCTCATATTTATTGTTTAAACACTTTAATCTTTATATCAATAACTAGTTTATACATTCCATTAACACTATTATGTTGTTAATATGATCTATTATCGCCATTAAACGTGACACATGTATAATGACAATGTTTTCTTGTTACAGGTTTCCTCATGGTATCCTGTATAAGATAATTATTGTAAGTGGTTTGGAACACATGCGGCTATTAGGTATATCAATAATACATAAAAAGAACAGATGGCTTACAGTATCTACGTACCTACATACATAATTTTAAATAAATATCTAGCTCCTTGATTGTGTATTTTGTAGATCTCCAATCAACTCAAAAAATATTTAAAAATTTCGAACTTCGATTGTTTCTTTCGATTATTCCATCTTAAGACCAGAAAACTAGAAAAAGTCCAGAAAGCACTCTTTCTGGACTTTTTTCTAGTTTTCAGGTCTTGAAGACAGGTTTTTTTTTGTTAATCCAGATGTTGACATGATTCTTGGCTGACGTCATATATTGTAAAATAGTTTTTTATACTTTATAGCTGCTGAAAATCCATTTCTGGTTTCTGTTGAAAATCTATTGATAAATGTCTCATGTTATGTAACATTGCATGCTCTACTAACATCAAAATCTAACAAATGCGAATTGCGACAATTTAACGTCTGCTAAATAATTTGGGACATAAACGAGCACATGCCTTAAACGTCACATTTTTATCTCAGTTTACCAAAACAAAACATTTACGACGATATTAACACAACATATGGCGTTATAAAAACCGGTAATTAATCTCTGAGATACGAGATTATGCTCCTTTTGTTCCTATCTAGATCGGGCCTAGGAAGCGCGCGCGCAGGTTCCAAATATGGCGCATAAGTACTGTTTGTATAAACCTTGGTGTACAGCGCAAAAACGTCGCTTTACCTTATGTAGTAAATGTGTAATAGATTTTTATTTTGTTGTTTATAAGGTTGGTTGTTTATGGTTCCTGCCTTCCAGTGAACCAGGGTTGCTATAAGTATTCGTGACCAATAGGTGTGTTTGATATTAAGAATAGATAAAACGGAAGCTGGTAAATGAATGAAGGCAATGAATTCTGAACATGATTCGAGACCAGAGTAGAAATTTTTCATCGGTTATTAAAGCAAAACAGCTGTATCATACAAAATTGAAATACCTACACGGTTAAAATGTATGGAACAGAATGAATAGAGAATTGTGCTGAAATCATGGTAACAGTTTGCGCGTCGATGTTTACACCGTGTATATTCTACAAAGTGATCAATAAACAGCATGTCATTGTATCAGAAAGGTTTGAGCGTGTGGTACAGATCATCAAACTGGACAAGTTCCGTATTGATGTTTTGTATGGGATGGTTGATATTTTTTTCGCGATTGACATGTTGGTCCCATGAAAAAAGTTGTACAGTTTGATGTTCTGTACTTCTTCTTTAAATGCCCTTCAGATACGCTACTTTGTATTAAATTTTCCTTACAATAAAAATACTTGAAATACTTCCACCACTGCGTATTGTATCAAGAACAACGAGAACATGACTCACTAACATTGTAACGACGTAAATATTGTGCATATGGCGACAATTTTCAAGACAACTGTCTCATTATTTTATTTAAAAGTGAATAGTAAAATATAATTATAAGTTCAACTGCAAAATATTCCAGATACTGACCTTATGCTTTGACATTTATTAAAATAGGTTAGTACTACAAGACAACTTATTTTAGTATTTTGCCTTTGTTAATTATAAATTAACTGAGTTATTATAAAGTTCTCGTTATATTGCAAATATGACCAGTGCACCACATTGCGTTCCAGACTTTTGACTCAGAGAAAATTAATTCATTTTCTCTTTCACTGGCAATTTTAATCTCGATGCATGTGGAAAAAGAAATTCAAACGTACACAGTGTAACACACAAAAACTTTAAATCAAATCAGAAAATAAATATCAACATCGGAGGCAGTGGTACAGCTTGGACCAAGCTTTTACCAATTGTAACTGTAACCCAAGAACTCAACTGATTGACCACCACTTCAAACAAAACACTCGTTCAACTCATAAACCGGAAGTACCCAACACCTATTTACCAATAAAAGCCCACTAATCGCTGCCATGACACGTGATTACCGATAGAATCGTCTGCATGTCCGGTGACACGGCGCGGTTCATCGATGGATGGCTGGTAATGGACGATGCTGGCCATAGATGGACATAAAGGCTTATTGTTTGAAGTGACAGTTGATTTAGGGATGGCATAGAGAGTAATAGGAAAAGTAAATCTCATTGGGATATACATCTAGGGGAGGTTATTGATGAAAAGATGTAGAATAGAGTTGGTATAACTATCAATCTCTTAACTTGTTTGATGCTAAATGAAGATGCCATCATTAAAAAGACTTCGGAACTGAAAAAGGCTTGTAACATGAAAAGATTTCCTCCCACAGAAGAGCAAACACGAAATTAATGGGCTGAATATTTAGTAGTATTTCACAGATTCTTGAAAGTTACATCAACTGAATTCAAAATGATCATGGTCATATTCGTCCCATTAGATGTATTCAAAATCAAACTCATTTATTCAAATAACACTGAGAATCAGCACTTTTTGAACGTGAAAATTACTTTACAGTCCCCCAAAATGCCTGCCCAGTGCCTAGTGCTTTAATGTGCCAAAATAATCTATTAACTACGCCATATGTCACGGTACAATGACACTTCTATCTGCCTAATAAATTGAATTATAAAGTTGACCAAACTTCTCCATTATCTCTACAAACAAATCACCTCTTACTCTCACCCCTACCTTATGACAGGAAGTGTCTACTTGTGCAGTGAGACAACGCTTACGAACCGGACACATCAACGACCTACACTACTGCGTTAATATGCACTGTGACAGCTTTATTACTTCAAATCATTTGAGGATGCCGACTGACTTGAGCTGCTTTATTGTTTCAACTTTAATAGGTACTAGATTTATCAAGAAAGTGTTATTTCGAAATAATAATCTAGGCGATCATTTTGGTCAATTAATTGTGTTCTTTATGTGTATCATTCAGCACCATTTTAGTCGAAAGACGTCCACTGCTGGATATAAGCCTCCCCCAAGCGTCTGTTTACAGATTATATTGTTGCAATCTATCTAATGGGATTGGACAGGTCACGGTAGCCGTATGCACGATGACTTCTGGGCAAAAGTCTCCACACAATGGGTGCCTGAAAACAGACAGGGTCGCCGAGGCCAGCTCAAAAAGAGGTGGTGAGACGACTTGGATGCGTACTGCGACTGGTTCGAGGTGGCGCGGGAAAAAAGTTTCTGGAAAAAGTTTGGGGAAGGCTTTTGCCCACCACTGGGACAGCATATGCTAAAAAAAAACAAAAACCTATTCAGAGAATTTACCACTTTTTACCACTGGTTGGTATTACACAGCTACTTACCTAATAAATAAAAAAGCAATTGCCTGTAAACATACGTAGTAAATTGTGTTGTTTCCAAGTAAAATCTCAAATGTAACAGACCAGACAGACAGATACACACAGACAGACAGACAGACAGAGATGTAATGTAACCTAACAAACCTTTGTGGAAGGAGTCCTGTGATAAATAAAGCAGCACTGCAGGTGGAAGCACAAACTATGGAATAAATAGGATTTACGTCTTCCCTTCCATTACCGCGCCCCCCGGATAGCGCATCCTTGATATGCAATGGCCTCTGCTGCCCCATGAAACATGAGGCTCCAGGAGTTAGTGCAAATCTTGCGGTTCATTCGATTTATCGAGTCACGCCTCGCTGAGGTCGGTGTATTTTATTCATTCAGTTCGATGAATAAGAGAGAGAAATATGTATAAGGAGGGAATAGGTACACATAGATGTAGTAAAAAACAAGAAGCAAGAGTCTAGGGAGTCTATTTTAGAGAGTGTTCAAAATAAATAATAAGATTATTTAATAGAATATCTTCATAGTAAAATTACGGTCAAATTCCCCATTATTATCAACATGATTGAAGTGGACAGCATCGTGAAGCCTCAGGCTTACCTGTCAACGTGTTAATCCACTGAATAACATACATGATACAACATACTGGTCATATCCAAGGTCCATGTCTTCTTATACATGATATGTTACTTATCAATGGACTGGTTCTAGAGGCATGCTGGTAGACGTGACCTTGAATTAAGCTGTCAGGAGTGCGGTGGAACTGTCAAAAGAATTATGATGCCCAACATCTTGGCTTTATCTAATGTAAATATTTATCGATGAAAAATCAATTTAATGATTTTTGTGGTTTTGTATACTGTATGCAGGAGTTTTTCAAAATTGTTGAACTTTTCTTCATGGAGTAGTTGGCAGCTATGCCAACCGTTACAGATAGAAAGATTTAGTTATAAATATCAACATACTTACCTACACTGTTTCAAGCGTATTACGAGATTTTTGATTTACGGGTGAAATCAATAAAAGTTACAAAAGGGTGAATGAGAGTATTGTTGGTAAAAAATAAATTAATATAAATTAAATAGCTCATGCTTTATCTTAGACAAACACTCTGATTTTTTAGGCCTTTGGAACGATCATGTTTGCTTAGCTTACTTACTTAGCCTCTTCAAGCACCTAAAATCTAAATCCCCCAAACATTGACCATGTCAATACTTCTAGCTTCTCAAACACTATAATTATAATAAGATGACTATAATAAATATTATACCAGTCCTCTGATCTATCGGTAACTGCACGTCGTGCGCCCGCGCCGGAGGCAGAGCTGTCAATATTATAATCCGTTGCATAACACACCGGTCCAGTTCAAGGTCTAGTCTACTGTCAGTGGGTGAAGCAATTGTGTAGGTACTTGAATTCAAAGTATTTGTTTAATAGGTATATTCCTAACAAGGAATGTAGAAATAGGTCATCCTTTTCTTTTCTGTTATTTTTCCCGTTTTACCTACACATGTGCTGTTTGTGAACTTTGTAAAGAGCGACTAGTTTTGCATAAGAACAGAACCCTTAATCGTAAACTGGTCTTCGAATTCAAATTCAAATTCAAAATTCATTTATTCAAACTAGACTGAGAATCAGCACTTTTCGAACGTCAAGATTACATAAGACAGTCCCCCAAAACGCCCATCCTTCACCAATTCCTAGTGCTTTTGCTGGGAAGAAGAAGTAGCGCAACGATCACCCCACCGATCGAAACTATGCAGAGCAACCAATTCCGAAATCAGTCGGGCTAACCTGAAATATACAATCATAAGACGATGATTAATGTGTCTCACGTAAGTTCATCCCCTTCTTTAAGAAAACCTTTATCATCTTGAAAATCATCATCATCGTTATGTCCATCTTTTTCATCAATAAAGTTCGTTTTTTTAATCCCAGAGACTAATTTGACAGGTGCAAATTTCAAACTCCAAATTGAAAAAAACAACCAACACTCACTTGAAATGTCAAATTAGTCTCTTGGATTCAAAAACTATCTGAGGTAGCCTATCTCCTCTCGCTAGCACCGTCACCTGAAAGTAACACTCACCAACCACCCCCTTCATTTAAAAATATTTACCACCATTGTTAAAAAAATAAACAAATAATCTCACTTAAGATTTTTGTCCCCGGAGGCTGTCAATAAAAAATATACGTTGGATAACACATAGCACAGCGCACCGGTTTGAAGGTCACTGTCGGATGCGCGCGCGCAGCTTGTAACGATAATGGACGTTTTTGTTTAGATTGCTATGCTATTAATTATTTATTGTCGAGATTTTTGTTTGGTTAAGTGTGAGAGAGAGAGATAAAATATAAGTAAAGCATGGTAATGTGTCCACTTATGTATGTACACATAAGGACAGCACGTTTTGACAATAAGCTTGACTGAGTTTATACTAGAAATGACTTTAACGATTATGAATATTAGAATTATGTTTCCCTCCTTATTTTTTTTTAAATGTTTTATTTTATTTAAGGTTTTAGCAATTACAACTAAAGTTTGACATAATATTTAGATTTATTACTAATTGGATAAAGTCGATAACATCCTTTCTTGATTTCAGAGGCGCACCAAAGGCATTCAGACCTCTTCTTCCAATTTTATTTTGGTTATTTATAAAAATATCGTATAAATTGTAAACGTAATGCCGAATCAAGCAGAACGTTCAAGTTTAACCTAAGTTCGGACAAAAAGCCATAAACAGAAAAACGCTAATACTCATAGTGAGTAAAAACCCGAAGATAAGCCACTTCCCTACCATTAGTACCAGTACCTAGATTTACTTAGAATCTACAATGACTAAGTTAAAAGCTTTTTTTATCTAAGTAAGGCTCAGAATCTGTTGTATTTGACTGATTGGTTTTAACATAGAATTAAGCATGGCTAGTAGGCACAAAGAAATAGAATTGCTTAACATCTTCATGTTTTCTAGTTTAGGTATTCTGACAAAAATAACATTGTAATGGTTTTTTGTTTGTTTTATAAACTGGTAGCTCATCTGGAGTCCAAGGTAGTTGTCAATATGAAACACTATAAACATCTTTCCATCAGGTACATCGATTTCCCAATCAATTCACACTAATCTAAAAACCTCTATAAACAGCTCGTGATCAGCCGGAACCTAATAAATATGAATCTAGACCATTTCTTACAGAAAATAAAAACTTGGTAGTCTTATATGTACTAAACACGTCCTCAATCCTAAGCACAACCAGAACCCACACATCTCAAGCACTCACTCTATTTATAGCTTCATTCAGAGACCTCGTATGAACCCATCTGGCCTACTCTTTTCATAAGCTCTGAAACTCTGAACTACTCCTCAGATTAAGCCGCTTCCTTTCAACTCATTCACAAAGTCTTAACTGACAGCAACCCAATATTTTAAATCTTCAATGTAAACAGATCTCTGGGATCAATCGACTACGCTTCACTACGTTTAATGAAAACAAACTACTTGACGATATAAAAACTAATCTCTTCATCATCATCTATACATACTTATAATTCTTTATGGAAAATCTGTGGTTTTGTTTGTGTCTCTAGAGTATTTCGATGACCCTTTGTGAAAGTAGAAATAAGCAAAGCATTTTCAATTTCAGGAAATTGAAGCTTTCTACGAAAAATGTTTTTGCTTGTGGAGATACCTCGTCCATTAAGAAGCTGCTTTGCATTGAGAAGCTAGTCTAAAATTTGCGCTTGTGGTAGCAAGTGAAGGTGTGGTAGTAAGGTGAATAATGACTTGGTAAACGATCATCCAAGTACACAAATCATATAAAAGTACTCAAGCCAAGCCAGGACGCGTAACTAGAGCTCAATTAACCCAAAATAAAGCCACACCGTCTGCTGCCACCCGGATCATTGACCGAACTATTAGTTACCCGATATCTTCACAAGTGGCATAATATGTGGGTAGTCCGATATTGATACTACCGTCAAAAACAACAGTTAAGAGTAACTGAGACAGTTTGTGATACTGATATTGTTGCTAACTGGCTCTTCCTGTGACTAATGATCTGTGTTGTAGATTATAATATTGATAATTATGTTAGTAAACGGGAAAATGCGGGATTGATTCGGAAGGAGAGCTCTAGTTATGGTTTTCTGTAAGATTCCTTTAAAAAGTAATTCTTGGCTCCCGTTATCTTTACTCTTCTTCATGTCTAGTTTAAGAGTCAAAATAAGAGGTTTTGTTGCTTGGCTGTTTCATTGCAATCACTCGATTTGGGTTGTTAGGAAACGTATCTTATTCAAAATTTGGTAAAAGCTTGATATTATTGACCGTCCAATTGCTCCACTTCTTGCCCCACCCTGAACTTTCTTTGTTTTAATCTATTCATCAACAAAATCCATACCAAAACAATAACCGTAAACCATAAAATAGGCAAACCGTTACATAACTTAAAATCCATTGTTCCCGAGGATTCAATCCCGCCATATTGGATGTGGGCCCGCGCTCGCGCATGCTCCGTGGGTGAAAGTGACCCGCGGCTTTGACCTTTAGCAATGCAGTGCACCTAAAGGGCGCTTGTGCAATACTGTTCTATATTCAAGGTTTATACTCTTTCTTGATGGGCAATGACTTTGTTTTTGACATATTTGGGTCTGATTAAAGGTTTTATTGTTGTTTTTGTTGATAAAATAGGCACTTTACTGGCGAGAGGTTAATTGAGATAATTATGTACTTTCCGTTTTAAGATATTATTATTGGCATGGTTGCATTTTGCTTGAACTTTTAAAATGAGTATTTTCCGTGAGTTACCGTGAGTTATTGAGTCTTTTGATATAAAATACGCTATACGCTGCATGCACTCCTCCTAACACACAATTAAAAGCTACGGTTCACTTTTGTTTGTAGGTAAAGTTTTTTCTAAGATACTTTGCAAGAATTACGCTTACATGCGTAAATTATGCACTTCGAACATTCATGGCTCGGTAAAATTACATAAATTTGAAAACGATATTTTCAAAGAACATCTTATGAAATAAAATTGTAGTCTCA
Organism: Xanthia togata; assembly: GCA_963853775.1. Lineage (NCBI taxonomy): Eukaryota > Metazoa > Arthropoda > Insecta > Lepidoptera > Noctuidae > Xanthia > Xanthia togata. The sequence continues at coordinate 1,233,927 of OY970811.1, read as the reverse complement.
AAGTTCTATTCAGCTCTGTTATTCGGTATACGTATAATTAATACAATTACAGACCTGTAAACATCGTAGTTAAACCAACCTGTATTTTTTATCATACATTATGTTGGTAAATGTTTTTGTGGTATTTTTTTTAGGAGCTCATCTAGTTATCATTTTACGCCTCTAATTGGTTTGTTTTTTTTTTATGTTGATTTTTATTTGATTTTGATTAAGAGCACACGTTGCTATTGATTATAAAAATAAAATGATAAATGTCTCACTTATTTAACTGAAATAATAACACACTCTTTTATGTGTAGTTTGTAGATTGGGCTGAAAGTATTATAAGACGACTTCTAGAAGACGACACGTCTTTGTCTTCGATAATAAAATAATAACAAGATACTACTCTCCATTAAATCTTTACATTTAACAATAAACAATAACAATAACAACACCTAACTTGTTAATCTTTCGTTAATTTTAAAGAAATATAATTATGTATGACTTATGTTGTTAAAACAAATAGTTGAAAACAACTGAATCTTTGGGAAGAAATGTCAAAATCAAATCTTCAAATATTCCAATAACTTAGGACCTACATAAAATTTTCCATCCATCACCCTATTCACAGACCTGCATGCACATGTCAATGCTATTCGCCATAAGGGCACAACCGAGTCACCAACCAAATCAGGCAAGGCCGGTCGGATCGGAGGTCGGACAGAAATATTCCAAGAGATTTAGGCTTGTAAATATGTATATCCGTAAATAACTGAAATAAAGCCTGATGCTGCTTGATGATTCATTGGAGCTATTTTTTGATGGTATGAGGTAAGTTTTTTCTTACGTAAAAAGTTGGAAGCGTGGCCTGGAATCGGATGTAACGATTTTGTTGGCACTTGAGTCATTCAAGAGCTATTGTTTAATTATAACGAAACATCATACAATTAAATATACACTTCAAATATGATCATAAGATACACTTCATCATTGGCAGGCAGTAGTAACAGCATTCTGACAGTGTCAAAGAATTTCTTTTATTCTCCCATTTTGAGGCATTTTGTGTAGAGCATGGCCAAGTAACACTAGCACTAATACTAGTTACAAGGTACTACTAACGTTGTGGATCCTTATTGTCCAAATTACCAATTTTGATTTGTTTTTTGGATAGGCTACCTGTTGTGTCACGGTTCCCTGGACTGTGCGAGTTTGGTCTATGTGACTGTGAGACCTAAATAGGTCTTACTCGTTTACTCCTTTGGAAGTCATCTTGATGTTCGTCTGCCAACACTCTTTCTGTTTTCAGCAACTATTCTGTTAGACACTGCCTCTACGATCGACGATCTTAGAGATTTTCAAAAGATCACATCGGTTGATTTTAAACTTTTAAGACGTTTGTATCCAACGGCTCCTTACAACCATGACTTGGTCATATGTAACTCCTGTAAAGTAGTTCTCATACTAATAAAATCATTTAATTACAGTACTTCAAAACACATTAGATAAAACTCCCAAAATGAGGAAAAGAACATCCTAAAATAACGTCAGATTAACATAAAAATCCCAAAAAGGACAACGTTAAGACAGGAACATCGTTAGGACCATAATTTTATTTTAAATCGCCTCAAGGATTTCTTGAAACCTTTAATAATACCTCGTAATCTTCCATGGAATATTTATATCTCAGAATCAAAGAAATATACAGAATGCCCTATAGGTAATGTTTTAATAATCAGTATATTACTTATGTTACCTAAGTTTTATATTGTTGTGTTAGTCATTGCTAATAACCTCTAGAGGTCAGAGTCGACAAATCTAATGGTTAGACGTTTATTGTGTAGGTATTCGTGACAAGTTTAATAACTTTTAGTTGCTTATCTTTAAAACGATTGGAATCTATTGTCAGAAGTGTGATATTTTTATGTGAATCTTTAAATTACTTAACTTAGTTAAGTAATTTAAAGTAAAACTATTTTGCTGTAGGTAGGTACAGTCGAGGAAAGTAACTGTTTATCAAATTGACATTCTATGTCAATTTCCACTGAAAAGGCCATTTTATACAACTGTCAAATAATAGCAGTTTTGATTTGAATACACGGGTAATTTAAGGTAGTAGTTAATTTGGTAAACCATTTCATAACCAATGGAATCCAAAAATCTATGATGTGAGGCTAAGGATGAGCAAATGATCATAGTCTAGTAGACCAGAAACAACCAGCAAGACAACATTAATTACGCATTATCCAATCGTATTCAAATCATCCGAAAAACAATCAATTATAGTAATCCTTTTTTCGCCCAAATAGCCACAAAAACTAAATTGAAGTCAAAGCTAGGTTTGCAAATGTTTCAACGGTTGGTTCCCGTGTAGGTGGCTGTCAAGGTCAACCATCACCGTTGATGGTTAATTTATAACCATGATAGAGGTTGTTAATGCTATTAGAATAAATGAAGATCGTAATGAGCTGATCATCTGAAGATCTTTTGATCTTACGACATTTTTGTGACTTGCATGCGGAGTACTGTTTTGTGGTGTTATCTAATCAGTGTTTAAGAATAAATTAATAAGTAATATCAGACATCAGCGTGTTGTTCCTCTGCAACTGACTGCAAGGTCAACAAACTCAAGACTTTAGAGATTTTCTAGTATAGGTACTTACCTACTTGTACGATTTCAGACTATTATATCCAGATTTCCTCAGGCCTCTTGAGACTTTCATATCAAAAGCTTTTGAAAAAGGTGACCAGGGTGAAAGGGGAGTAGGTACTTTATCAGGATTGGTGTTACAGAGCTCCCCTCTGTTAATAATAATTAACAAACAATGGCTACCATGCCGTTTGCCAAGAGACTATGAGGTCTTAGTGGCATCACTGGCCATTGCTAAAAACTATCTTACTATATAACTACACACGCAAACCGCAATTCACAAAAACCAAACCCAAAAACAAGTTCAAACATGTCAACTTTTTGTCTCCACAAATCGATTATTCATATAATCGATTACTATCGATACCAGACGGTCAGAGACTCGTTATCAATCAACGTTACTACAGTGAGCCGTCGGCAAGGTTAGCGTGGGCGAGACGAGGGTTAGATCGCGTTAGAGGATTTAAATTGTTGAAAGAATTGAGTGTGGAAGTGAGGATTAAAAATGTGTATTCAGTATTCTGGGGATTAAAGTCTTCATGAATCGATTCATGGTCATTCATGATATGATTTAGATTTGTGGATGATGCTAGCAAACTTTTATTGATTAAACATTAATCAAATATGCATCACAGTCGCTTAATGTTGAAGATCAAAACGACGTTGTTTTAGAAAAATAAAAGTTTTCCTAAATAACGTTCTCATTTCTCCGAATTTTTTTTTCCAGCTCAATCAATGATTATTCTTTACATAAAATCTAAAAAGACAATCTTAACAAGCTTTTATATTAATGTCGTTTTTGCCAGTAACAACACGCAAAACAGTCGAGGGATATTTCAAAGTTAGATCCTAGGTCTTATATGCGAAGACCAACTAAGAATTAGGAAATGATGAAACCTTATAAGTTATGACATGCAATGTCACGTTTTGTCCCATTAATTTGAACACACCGTAGCAAAATAAACCACAATATTGTACTTACACTTCACTTTTACGACAATTACAAAATGTTTGATGATGCCAAATGTCAGATGTGTGACAATCTGATAGTGTTAGGATAATAAATAGTACTGTGGAAGGATTGGGTAAGGTTTGACTGCGTGTAGAGCACACACACTCAAAGCTTACCCAATCCACCTAGAAGAATCTAAAGCAATCTCATTGTGAATGATGTTGAAAGTATCAAAGGAGTAGTTGATACTCTTGGGCTCCAATGCGAGCAATACCACAGAACAGATCGATAGAATACTCTTTATTATGTACACTATAAAAATTATAGATATAAATAAAAACGAAAAATACAGAAAATGAAAAATTAAATGTACAGAATTCAATGAATATTTATATATATTAAAAGATTTACAATTACCACTACAATAAGAATTGACAAAATAAAAAGACAAAAAACACTTCTGCATTGCCCATTGAATGCCCATTGAATTGTTCATCACTTAGTCGCCTGAACCTATACGTAAACAAGCGATAACCTATTTTTTGCCTGTAAACATTGTAGTCACTAACCTGCTTACCAATTACATTGAATCAAACATTATCATAAAAACCTTGAGACCTCGTATAATCCGCAAAAAATTCGATCAAGACCAACGATTCTCGCTTTGTAAAACCATCAGGCAATTTGACTAGATCAATAATATCTTAGATCGACATCAAGATCTACTTCGATGGCAATAAACTGGATATCTGTTAGATTAAGATTGTTATAAGAGCTTTCAAGTTTTTTTTTGCTTTTTGACGTTATAAAAATGTGTGGATTCCCCGTATCGAACACTTTTTGTATGCTAAATTAAGAGCGTACCGACCATTTGCGTTTGTCTCTGTCTTTTTCTTTACGTGTAAAGAGTAAAGAAAATAACCACAATTTTGTACTTTTTCAATGCTTTTCGTTGTTTTTTTTTCATCATATTGCTCTTAAATAAAAAACTATCGCGCATAAAAGCTCCGGTCATCTATGAACTTTATTTTAGTAAATGAATCATAATATAAAATTATTTATTGATGTAAAAAAGTAGTAAAATAGAGGAAAAAACGACTCGATAAGAGATAACTTCGCGCATAATGTCTATTATAGGTATATCCCCAATAATACCAATATAGTTCCCTACATTTTAATTTAATTGTTTACTACATTAAACAAGCATGTCTGTTTGTAAAAAAAGCTCGGTGCCCTCTTAAGCTGCTTGCCGACGGTCGTTCTGTCCGTAGATTCACCGATTCATCGACGGCGCGGCGGCGTGCCTTATGTTCTTCCCGAGATTCATGATTCCAACGTTCAAGCTTTCAAGCCAACTACCAAAACCAGCCAAGTGCGTGTCGGACCACGCACAATGAAGGGTTCTGTAGTTGGCATGAATTTCTCCCAATAACAAATTTAACGTTGTAGTTCAAAACTATGTATTCGCACACATTTCAACTGCAAATGTAAGTTTGTACGCACAATATTGAGAGATTTACCATCTTATTTTAAGACCATAGACTTCTTAAAGGTTTTCCTGTAATTTATAAGTAAAGAAACATTCGCCGTATTTTTTTCATAATGGTAAATTTTCATTTATGTTCTTAAAATTAAATAAATGTATTTTAAATTATTTATATTTACGTTACACGTCTGTATTTGGGTCACAGCAATACATAATGTGTACCAAATTTCAACTAAATTGGTTCAGTAGATTTGGAGCAAATTAGTGCCTATGACATTGTTGGTATAAACTCAGAAAATGTATCTAACCTCAAAATATCGGTTAAACTAGAAACCAATTCCTGTCTACTTAACGAAAAGCTCGATGATACAGCCAATGCATTAGTCATAGCAGATCTTCTTCTTTTTGAATCGCTTTGGTCTCCTCTACGATACAAATCGGAAAAGAGAGCCTCATTACACCGGAAATAACACGGAAATCAAACCACCACCAACTGTGATAAGACCTCCATAATAATCAGACCATAAATAATAGTACCTGACACTTACATCACACAACCTTATCAGAATCTTATCAGTGACCGATCTCCACGTTCCAAGAGCTGTAGGTACATGATCTGAACATGTCAACGCCTTGCATGTCAATTGTTAGCTGTGTTAGTCATGCAACACACGTTTTGGTCAAGGTTCTACGAAATGGCGATTATTGTTTTTAAACTGGGTAGTTTTAATATGCTTCCTGTATTATTGGAAATACCTTCGAAGTCGTGGATGATAAAGGATGTTAAATATCTTCTTAGTATTGGTTAGGTTCTGATAAGAATTTGCCATTTCCTGTTCTTGGTTGGGCAGGTTTCTTGAGTACCAAACTGAGAATCTTACTTACCAAAGTCGGATGTCTACCTATGAATATCTACCTGTAACCATCCACCTGATCCTTTATTTAAAAAGACTCTACAGACACTTTTTTACTTCAGAACACTAAGCTAAATCACAGGGTAAACTATGACACCATCGCTCAATATTGACAAAGATAAATCTTACTGCTAACCAATAACAGTTGGTAAGGTAAGCCCAAGAATCTGGTCAGGCAATAATATTTTGAATTCACCTTTGATTTATCCTCAAACTTCAGAATGGAATCTAATACACAAATAGTTGGAACAAGTACCATCACATTTATTGCACCTTACATTAACGATATAGCATGAAATATTCGTTAATAGTCGACGAGGTAAACTTGTAACCCTTTGTGAGATAAGGGACAGACAGACAGACCATTCTTCATGTTGAAGCACTCGAAATGCGTGGGTAGGCAGACAGCATGCCTGCGGGGCGAGGAACTAGGGTGTGGGGCAAGCAAAAAGCGGCAGCGAAACAAAATTATAAGAAAACTGAAAATCTACGAGTACATTTAATTTTAAAATCTTGGTCCAGTTTTTCAGACAGTATGTTGTTAAAATAATCAAACGTTCTCATTCATTTTTATTAGATTTTGTTTGCTAAATGGGGTGCATTTGGATGCAGTTTATTGTTTCTTGATTCCCTTATTGTAACTGAAAGTCAGACAGAAAACTGAGCGAACGTATGGACAGCAGAGTCGAGGGTTTAAAAAAGTTTCAAAAACCCGTGCATCTTAAGCTAAAGACGCCGTATGGAATCCAAATTCTTAAAGTTTTAGAATTCGTTTCACTTATAAATTAAATCGCTCACCAATCAGTCTCCGAGCATAACTTAACGCCGTTAAGTTACAACCTCTCGACCGAGCCCAGATAAAGTGCCACCGAGCAAATTGCACGAATACCGACACATTTTGTAACGACACCGGGATAATCTGTTTAATTCGTACAGTTTCTTAATAGTACATTTGAATAGAAATGGTTGGCTACTGGAATGTGGTTATTTTAGTCTGAAGTCAGATCCGGTAATGGAATCTGGGTCTTCATTTAGCTGAAATATTGTATCATATTTAAACGTTTCTTTATTCGAAGAAACTTTACAATTTGTCTAAAGAGACTTGTCTAAGAGTTTGGCTTTTTCAAATCAGTCACTAAGTAGTGTCTTTTTCTAACCATCTTCCAGGAATAGAAGACCTAAAAGTAGCTATACCTACTCACTATTTGGGAAGTTAAAAACACTATCTTTGACATACAATAGGGAAGATGACTAAAAAAATGTTTTTTGTCCGTAATGTAAATTATGAAAAAATAACTTACACATATTTTTTCTTTTTTTACGTTATCAAAAGATTACGGCGATACATTGAGTTGTAATGTGCCATGACGTCACTTGTATGTAGATTTTATACATACTTGTGACGTATCAACCCCCACTCCCCAACTTTAATGCGTTGTATCTAAGTCATTTTTTATTAATATGATAAAGCAAAAAATACGTGTCTAATATTTTTTTATTATCTGACTGACGGACTAAATAGAATTTCTTTTTTTTGACCCAGGCATCATCCCTATTACCCATCTCCACTTATCCTATAATACCTCTTTTAACCTTCCAGTTATCATACCCTTGTACAATTAATCACTGTAGGACCACCAGACCACAATTACCCAAGGTCCACAAACGACGCTCCATTCCCAACTCCCCGAGGCGACAAGACCACCATTAAAACTAACCAGTAGCATTACAAACCTTAGATATTGATCCGTGAACTTTGGTGCGCGGGCGCAGACGTGCTCGCGCAACGCGACGCCGGATCATCGGCTGTCCCCTATTGGTCTACCTTGGCATAGTAATGAACGTGCTACTAGGAGTTTTCGATAGGGTTGAGGGATACGAAAGTGAGTCAATTACATTGATTTAAAAGAGTGTCTTGGAATGAGCAACTAGCTTCATCTTTCTGACTGACCGACTTCTTGACAATTCAAAAGTACCTGTTATTGGTTTAATTGATATAAATGCCTTGAGTTTAAGATGAGTCGCAAGAAACATTCGAGGATGAAAACGAGTTAAAAGTATATTGTTAATTACTTTCTTTATTACTTTTTCAATCGCAGTCTCCACAGTCTGATCTCCTTGATAACGAGTAAGGATTCCGTGATACACCGAAACTAGTCGGAAATATGTTGAAAAGGGTAGATAAGATATAGAAAGACCAGAAAGTAAAAAAAAAAACGGGGCGAGTTATAAGCTACTAGGTTAGCAAAAGATCCATACGTTTGAAGTTGTTACTCATTTACAAAACAATAAATTAATACTATCTGTAATTAATTAAATTAACACTTTTACAAATTGCTATTTTTCTTGACAAATCAAGGGAAAGAATATGTTTTAAAAGTGCCGCTCTATGTGAATACGGCTCTCTCGGTCGAGGTGTTGTTTTCGTAGTAATTCTTAATTGGTAAAGCACGCCTCCATTCACATCAAACATGTGAAGTTATATCAATCGATGTTCGCGCCGCAATAAAATATACATATTAGAACATTCTGTTACGTCAGGTTTATGATGTGAAGCTATTCAATATCGCGTAACGTTGTGGGATTACGGCATCTGAGGAGATTGCCCGATTGATTGTGGTTATTGATGTAGCTGTTGACTGTAAGGTTCAGTTGATTCTCAATCCTAAGTTAGTTTTGGAGCACTTTTCCATTTAGGTGCAATGTAAACTAGAGAAGCTATTACAAACAAAAGATGAGTCCCCGCGGATGTCAAATGTGTCAACCGCGGTGTATGCGTATTCAGGTAGTACACTGAGACGTTTGTTGTCGTCAAAACGTTGCGCATTTTTTTTCGCGGTGTATGGTCTAGTTTATATTGAACCTCAATGCATTTTTAAAACCGTTTTATGGCTGGGGGATAATAATATGTGTGTCATGTTGTCAACTTTGAAAAAAAAGCTCAAACCGTTTTGAAAAACGAATTGGTAACCTTGTTGGTGGTTTGGGCTGGCCCAGAGTGCACTGGACGTACATAAACTTCGTAAGTCGTGAAGCTTCTTTGCTCTACTCTTCATTATCCTGTTAATGCTTTGTAATCTCGCTTCACAAAAGAATGGAAAGAAGGAACACGCCATGTCATAAGTTTCATTTTGATCGAAGTAGGTATTCAATTTAATTAAGTAGATTTATCTACTTTAAATCCGCAAGCTAGTTACAAACGTACACAGGTAAACACACAACTCGTGTACCTACGCTGACACTATGTAACTTATTATCGAGTCCCTCGTCCTTAGCCATAATTTATGTAATACACAAATTAACATAAACATTGTAAACAAACGAAGTAAACAATGCATTGGTTACAAGGAGATGGCGGTAGGTCCAAGGGCCAAACATGGCTGTTAACTTATGATTGGCCTTCTAGTTAGTTCCTTTTTTCTATGATGCTTTAATAACCAGTAGAGAGTGAAGAAAAGTAAAGTCTGGGAAATGAATTGTAAAGCAAATTGACTATGAATGTGAATACCAAATGAAATTGCCAGTATATTCAAATCACAACAGTCATTCTTTAACAGTTCTTTATCTCGGCACATACGGTGTTAATTTGTTTATCAATTGATTTCCCTAACTGTACTTTAATAACACATCACATCTAAATATTCAAGTAAACTTACTCGACCAATCAGCTTCAACATGAACGTCCCAAAATACAAATTAAGTGTTGTCACATAATTATAATATTTTTATCATCCTAACTATAAACTCATTGATCTGATGTAGTACTTCATATAAAAGTGTATCGACACTAGATAGAATCCTTACCTCGTGCATCCCTATCGAGTTACATTCGACACCACGTGTAGTAATTAACACAACTGGTTAATAAAAATATTTGTTCATAAATAGAGACATCACAGTGATCAATATAATACTCTAATGAAGTCATGACTGTTAATTGTAGTGGTCTTTATGTCATAATACATATTTGAAAATGGTGGAGTTATATATAATTTTACATTGTCACGCTTTATCCATACCTACATCAATAACAAGACAAAGATCGAAACACAAGATTCCGACATTCTTCTTTGTCTTGTTCTTTGTGAAGTAGTATCAAGGTTAACTTCTTCAAAGTCCTTAATTACATAATGTATAGGGCAGCAAGGATTTATACAGCCTCACAGCCAATCTAAACTTTGTAGAACGGTAAGAAGCTCCTAGTTATCATTGTATTTACAAAATAACATACCATCTCCGTACCAATCATTAACTTACTTAAAAACTTCCGCTCCAAGGTAAACCACATACCGAAAACTTATGCAAGAAAAACTATCACTTTAATAACTATTTAAACAATAAACAATATCGTTAAAATAACCAGACAGCTAGTTTCGTAACTTAAATATAATATATTGTCGGACAATATTGGCGAAGTGCGAGCCGGTTCTAAATACCAATACCAACAAATGGTAGATGGTATCTGGTATTTGACAAATGGTAATCAAAGCAGGTGGTCTGCTGGCTTTGTCAATGGCAGTAATTGGCTGAGCAAGATGTTTGTTATTGCAATGAGGTGATGATTAATCATAATGTGTCAAACAGTGAAGAATCAATATGGTGGCATGTTTTCTACTAAAGGTCATGTCGCGGCGTCATGTCACTGCGAACTGTCGCAGCGTCATGTCGCTGTATTCATGATTCCGTACCCGACCACAGGCGGCAGCATCCCGTATTCCATTCGGTAGATAGAAAAACGCGTTATCGCTCGAGCGTTGGCGGCACTACTGGTCTGCAGTTGGACTGCACGTGTCTCCTGTCACTCGCCCGTAGCTGCCAACGACGTGTGTGTGCTACCAAAGACGATACGGAAGGCATTTCATAGAAATTCATAGAAACCATTCGTGTCGCGGCGACACGTCGCCTGCAGTTGCCTCCTGCGGACGGGCCGCAGGAGGCAACTGCAGGAATCGTACCTTAATTCGTTTTATTTTAACTAAAATTTGACATTTTATCGGTGAAGACCCATCCTTCGTGATTCTAGAACATTCTAAAGCGTTTGAGACTCTTTTATTGTCAAATACGCTATCAAAGTAAGGAAGCCTTAGAATTAGGGAAAAACCCTTGCCACTATTTCATGACAACTGACTTGTCTATAAAAAATAATAATGTAAAATTAATTGTATTTTTGGTGAAAAATCGCCAAATCATGTTTGGAGTTCTCCAAGGGTGTATTTTAGGTCCGTTCCGTGTATGTTGATTCTACATTACTTTTTCTTACGCTTATATATTGAATTCAAAGAAATATTATTAAAATAATATCTAAGCAGCAGTCAGCAAGCTATGATAATTTAAATACTTCCTCAGTTGTTAGTATTCCATAAAACAGTTCTTCATCTAGTGGTCGAGAAAGTCAATTAACGCTCATGATTATGAAATCTTAACTTTATGAAATAAATGTAATAAAATCTTATGGTTATAGTTACGAAATTAGCATACAGGTATGCTAATTTCGTAACTATAGCCATAAGATTTAAAAACTATCTTTAAATATGAGTTTCTTTAAATACTTCTCAGATCAAATTATTATCTATGTCATGAGATGTCATTAACTTATTACATAACACTCACATTTCGCCAGTTATGTTTAAGTCCCATGTTATAGGGGGCGAGCCTATTGCCATCAACCGGGCCCAAATCCAGACTCCAGGCTTCTACTGAGAAATTCCAGATGGAAAAACCCAATAACACTTTGCCCGACCCGGGAATCAAACTTTGGTATTCAGGTTGTCTTCTTCCTCTTATACTTAGTCTTTGTTATACTTACGGGTAAAAGTGGTTACCCAAGAATAATTTTACAAACTACATTTATTTTTTTCATTGATTCGTAGGTGATTATTCCTTCTTAACACGAAACAACACAGCAACGACATTATCTAAATATATTTTTTAAACTGGCCTATAAATACCACGCTCTAAACATTACGCAAAATTCTGCGAATATCTAATAGAGATATAATTTCTTCATAGTAACATAATTAAGTAACGTTCAAACATTCGCTTTTATTATTAAAATCACATCACCAGTCAATTGATAAAGGCAAAACGACCGTTTCATTTAAAAATACACAGATCAACTTTGTGACAAATTATTTGCATAAATTTAATCAGTATTATTAACATTTTACTCGTAAATTACGTATCAAAAGTATTTGAGGACTTTTATAGCTTCGTACTAATAAATTATTGACTTTTGTGCAAAATATGTATATTGTATGACTGCACAGAATTAAAAATAAGAGAAGTACCATTTCTAGTAATTTGTAGTCTTGTAATGTACAGAATAAACAATATTTCTTTCTGTCTATTTCATTTACAGGTATACAATATGTAAAAAAAAAACTCTGTCGGATCCGAAAGGGGCACATGGGTACTGCAATAACATTATCAAAAAGTAATAAAAATCTTATTATTATTGAAAATAAAAAAGATATTGCTATTCAAAAATCACATTTTTTGTACCAAATTTACCCCAAATACATTTTTGTTAAATAGCAAATTTTCAACCGTTGTCGTAAGTTAAGACTTGTAGACCCGCTACGCGACGGCCACCCGCGACCAATGTAACAAGGTAAAATGCCCCATTGAAAAAAAATGTGACTAATTTTTTTTCTTATTTCCTGAAATTTATTACATAAATAGACTCTCAGTGCGATACCTAAAAACACCTTCACGGATCGGACATGAATAAATATGGATGTAAATAATCTCTCTGTCTTCGCTCAAAAGCTCTAAAGTTTTCGGAGTAGTCAACATTGCAATTATTAAGTTTAAGTTTTTTTGGTGTTAGTAAATATAAACTCAATGGGAATGCAGTATTTGTATTCATAATTCCCCTGCACTTATCCTAATGTATTTGGTGTCGGCGCCACATGTCTTTTTCTTCCATACTTCTCCATTAGTCGTCAACTCAGCAGTCATCCCTTTCTAGCGATATCAAAACTTTCCATACGACATTTTCACCGCTACATAGTAAACTCATTTTCGTTTTGACTAGTTATATTTTTGTTCTGTATTTAGTATCGTTAATGCAAAACATCTCAATCTCAAAGTGGTGTTAGCACAACGTACGTTAAAGGGCTTGCACGTTCACACATTCCCCTCGTGACAGTTTGAGGGCTCACGTGCTGCCTACACCGTAAGGTTACGGGATATGCTAAAAGCGAATAATTAGGTCGTACAATGTAGGACGACTCTAGGATATCTAGTTTTACGTAGCTGGTAAATATTAAACGTAAAATAAAACTGTTGAAGAAAAAATGGAACACATTACACATATTCATACACTCACGCCTTCTTCCAATGCGGGTAAGCAGAAACTACAGAACGTCACCTGCTACGATTCTTACATACCTACTCCATGCTTCGTTTACAATCATAATACATACATAATAAGAAACCTGCTAGAGCCACTTTCTGGACAGGATCTTCAGTTATTGTATGAAGTTGGACTTCTGACTTAATTATTCTATGGTGTATGACAATATGTGTTTACATAATACCTATCTGTTAATGACTGATGTAGAACAAGTTTCGATCTGGAAAACATGGAGGAACTGATCTGGTTTTATTTTCTACTAATATTGTTGTATATTAAAATGATAATCTTTATTAAAAAGTTTGATAAATGGTGGCAAAGACTGTCGTTGCATTTTGACCACTTTTTTATAACATTAATTTTTTAAAGTATTTAATTTATCCATGAGATAGATTTTCCTAATAGGTTTCTTTCCAGTACATAAATAATTATCAATGGAAATAGAGATAGAACCTCAAAGTAGTTACAGTTTATTTGGAATTTTCATAATCATGTTCAACCTATTTATTACTTACTGAAATATCTACCTGCCTACCAAACCGCCCAGTGACAGAATTAGAGGAGAGCAGTGGTGGCTCAGTGGTAACGGCCGCCGGCCGTGAGTTACGAGTTGTAGGTCGTAGGTTCGAACCCAGACGGGCGGTTTACTTTGTGTAAATAGTTTCATCACCACTGCTCTCAAAACGGTGAAGGAAAACATTGTGAAGAAACCGACATGTCCTAGAACAAAACAATCGAACGAATCAGGGCCCACTCCCTCTCACTTATAAGAGCCTGCGTCCTAGTACTGGGAGCATTATAGGTTGATTATGCAATCAATTAGGTAAAGCCATAGTCCTCCTGATGTAATCTTCGCAGACCATCCCTGAAGGCTTCTACAACACACACGTCATCAATATTCATTAAACGCAGGTGGATTGATGACCATCTGTTGGTCTTTCTTGTAAAGTGAATAATGATTAGTCTTTTGCGACACCCCAGAAGATTGATTCTTGACTTGATAGGCGCAGTGGTTAAGAGTTTTATCTTTTCTGCTGGCAGTCTGGCACGTATTAGGTTCGAGTTGGGTTTTCAACGCATTATGGAAAATTAACTACGTTGACTTCGAAGAAGTAGTAACAACATAAATTTAGTAGAAGGCTCATCTGAGGCCAACCGCTGGTCCATTAACTACAATTGAACTACCTCAGTTATTTTTTTGTATACAAAGATCTTTCAGCCTAGACACAATATCTACCTATAAAATTATAAAAAGATTTATGTCCCACAAAATTAATACAACTTAGCCAATGATCTAGCCTGCAGCTAATAAATCAGTCATTTACATACATTTCTTAGTAAATAGGCGGATAGGTTGCAACAGTATGTAATGCTCTTAGAATTAGTTTGCATATGTGAGTACTACGATAGATTGCGATGCTTATCTCCTTCTGATGAAACTATCAATTACTTGCGTGAATTAACTTTGGTAATGGTTTAACGCTTTTAAATTCATGGATAGGTTGTTTGGTTAAGAAATATATTGGCCACACAGTGTTTTAAATGAGTATTGCCGAAAAAGGTAGTTAGTTATTCTTTGTATTTGTACCTGCCGGGGGTAAATGACAATTTTTATTAATCGAGGGTTGATGCTTCAATTTAACTTTAACTAACGTCTGTGAATTTTCGAAAGTTTCTAACGCCAGCAGCGTTAGGAACTTTAGTAGGAACACTCAAAACTCAAACTCAAAGCATTTATTTCAATTAAACTATTTACAGGCACTTTTGAACTGTCAAAGAGTCAGTCAGTTAGTCAGAAAGTTGAAGCTAGTTGCCCATTCCAAAACGTAGATCTCTATGGAAAAGAACGGGCAAGAAACTCCAAGGACACTCTTTTAAATATAGAAATTACTAAATCCTGGGTACATTACTCTTGTTGATTCTATATGTGAGAACAAATTAAGTAAGTACATAATATATGGAAGAAGGAAAACTAATTCGATAGGATTGTAAACTATCAAAAAACAATTATTGTCAAACAAATAAAACAAAAAAAAATCATTGATTTACAATCACAAAAACTAATGATTACTGTTCACCACCCGTAGCCAATATAGAGTTGTTTTTTTCTCATAATTATGTTTTTATGAGTAATAATATCGAAACTATTATGTTATTGGAGTATTTATTGACATTGGCCACATCTGCGTTTTAAAACGTGTTTTTTTAATTGCTATTTATGGTTCTATTGGCTGCATTAAGTATTATTTATTGAGACACAATCATTCTTATTTACGCACAATTAAATGCCAGAGATGCCATGCAGATAAGCTAGGAGAAGCCCTTGATCGTCTATTTTTCTAAACAAAAAACGATTTTTGGAGCCATAGAGGCGTCTTTGAACGTAATAAGCGGACATAGAGGCAGATAGTAATTTGTAAAGTAACATAAAAGAAAGAAAACCTCAACAAACAGGTGCTAATTTTGAATAATTTATTTTAAAATAAAATAAAAAAATTATGTACGTAATTTATTGACATTTGTAGCATCTACATACATATTTCATGTTATTTGATCGATAACTTGTTTCTTTAATTTCTATTTATGCACCAATTTGCATTAATTACTGTGAGACCCAGATGGGTATTTTTTGCGATAAAACACGTGAAAATATTTAGTTTTGAAGTTGATAAATACATACTTAACTAGCTGCTCAGGATTTTTTGGAACTTAGACACGTTTTTGTGGTGTCGAAAAAGACATCACAACACACAACACTTTAGATTTTGAATAAAGTAACTCCATTGAATTAATTACACTATTTAATTCTTAGTCAAACTTATAGTAATTTTAACATAAATCAGACTGAAAGGCGATCCCAAGATAGTGGACACACAAGGCAAATGGACCCACCGCTTACAGTAGAAGCCGACGCTCAGAAAGGGCCAGAATAATGACGATAACAAATCTATTTAATCACTAATCGCACATTACCCAGGTATCGACAAACGTCAATGTATTCCTGACCGGACTACTAAGTTCTTGCCATAAAGAGACCGGCCACCGCGAACAGAATACTAAGCACTTACCTTTAAGATAATATTTTCCATTCGCTATCATTCCGATTATTCCTTAACTCCTAAGCAGCATATAAACTTGACAACAACGTCAGTATGCTGCATTTGAGGGCACGTCATGATTGTGACAATATCCTTGTTAATGATATCTTTACTCCTCACGCAAGCTGATTCAGTTCGATAGCAATAAAAAATATTGTGTGCTGTTAGTGGCAGTTAAGTACCTTTAAGTCCCAAGTGTTTTGTGATTTCTGACTCTTGGGAAAGAAATCGTTAATTGTTTACTAGTCGATGGTGTTGTAAAAGTGTTTGAAATGTGCATTACACCTGTATCATAAAGTTGTTCAAAATATCCCTGGTCGTGGTGAAAATGTTAGCAAGACAGTAAGGTTGATAGCTAAGTTGACTACACAGGGGTGCCTGACGTGCTAAGGTATTGTCACTGGTAGAGACTCTTTAAATTAAACTAACTTGACTGATAATTAAAAAATTAAAACCGTAACTTATAGTAACACACCTGTGATCTAGATTCAGGAACATAACTTTTCTTAGTGATTGTAGTTAACTACAATTAAGGAGTTGTACTTATACCTTCAACAGTATCCACAGTTTTTTTTTTCAACCATCTGTTTTCCATTTTACGTCATAATGCTCATGGTAATGCTTGAAAAACTTGTCAGAGCGCTATATGTCTAGAGGGATATAGGGTTATTGATATCTATGTCATACTGTGGAAAAATAATGTGTATCTTGTTATTATTATTAATTTCTAAACCATTGTTATTCTTTCCAGTGAGGCGATGGAGAGCCGAGTGGGCCTGGACTACATCGTAGAACATGCGGAGTATACGGGCAAGCTCGCCGCCGCGCTCACATCGCCAGCTGCGCCTGTTAAAAAACAGGTAAGAAGTTCACTAAAAACCATATCTCTAGATCTTGTTATCATAATGTAAGGTTCCAAGGTTATAATAATTTAAAGGAACAGGAACCAATTAGGTCCGAATATCCACTTTCACGCATTACGTGCCTACATACGTGGAAAGTGGCATATTATTATAGTCTGAATACTTCCACAGTGAAAGAAAAAGGTGCAATATGATTAAATGATAAATGATTTATTTCTGCAAGTAGGTTTGTACAAACGATTAGGAGCAAACCGTTCCCCGATTCGGTTACACGACATTTCAAAACTTTGCGTAGCACCAAAGGTTCTTACTTGTACAAGTTAAAAATTTTCTAAAAGAAGATCGGTTTTGCGTAGATACGTACGTTTTACAACGTACGTACGATTTTAGTATATTTCGTTTTTCAATCACACCCTTCCAATTAAGTGCTTAACAATTGTTATATTCTCCAGGTGTTCGAGCTGCTATCAGCATTGTGCGTATACAATGCTGACGGCTACGCCAGGGCTGCTGACACCCTAGAAAGATACAAGGTAAGACTGAAGATTAGCATTTACTCACTTTTAAAATATTAGCATAACTCAATATTAAACTAACAGCGGCCTTTAATATAGCACATCGAATTTTAGAAAAAGTTCAACATTATTACACTGGTTTAGAGGTTGCAAGCGCTACTGCTGAGCATGAGGTCCTGAGTTCGAGTCCCAGGTCGGGTTATTCCATCAGGAATTACTCAATAGCAGGCCGGAGTCTGGATTTGTGCGCCTCTTAATACACGGGACTTAAACATAATTGCCTGCCTCGTTGGTCTAGCGGTCGCAAGCGCTACTGCTGAGCATGAGGTCTTGGGTTCGATTCCCGGGTCTGGTAAAGTGTTATTGGGTTTTTCTATCTGGAATTTCTCAGTAGCAGCCCGGAGTCTGGATTTTTGCCCGGTTGATGGCAATAGACTCGCCCCCTATTACATGGGACTTAAACATAACTGGCGAAATGTGGGTGTACCTACTACAGATACACCTCTGCCCAACCCTTCGGGGAAACAAGGCGTGATGTTACGTATTATGTGTTCAACATTGCAGATCACCGTCTGTGTCTGTCATGTGTGTGACAGTATATTTCTAAAGCTACTCCTGCGTTTGATGAGCTATCATAAAACTTGGCTTTGATCAGATTATGGGGTCAAGAGTTCAAAATCAAATGTTATAATAGGTATTGTTGACCTGTCTAAAGAAGCTTTTTGGTTTATGACATAATTAGGATGCTGATTAAATTTACATCCATTAAGAAGACAGAATAAACATGTTTATCTATTTAAACCGCTTATTAATTCCGTGCAAACCGAATGAATCATTAGAGGTAAATATCGGTGGTTGCGACCGGTGAGAAGCCAATGACCATATTAAGTAAAAGATCAGTATCTCCTACTGTTTATGCAGATTTCTGATGTTGATCGACACGTGTGATGTGGCACATGCATTTATGTAGGTACTTTGCATTGATTTTGATCGAGGTCCGGGATACATCGTCGCGAGGACCCTGATAAATCGCTGTACGTGCAAGGAAATCGATTACATATTGTAACAGCGAATCAATTTTCACGCCAAAGACCTACGCCAAATATTTTTTGATATTCGGATAGCTCACGACCTAAAGAGATGCCATAAAGAATAAAAACCGCAATAACAAAATATATATAATTATAATTCTGGTCAAAAACATTAAAATGGAATTAACCATTAGATTAGAACCATTCGATTTTGTCCTAAGATCCAAAGTAAACTGGTAGCTTGAGACTCGTCGGTATTTGGATATTAGAGAGATATAAATGGTCATAGATATTTAATTAAACTTCTTATTGGACAATAACTGTACCTACGTTATGATAACTCCTATCTCGTCACCCAATTTAACGCAAGTGCTTGTAATAAAATCAACATAACCTGCCACATACAGGTTAAGCAGGCTTACATCTAGAAACATGTTCGGGCCTTCTGTCAACTGTCACTTCCGCCTATATCCATTGTAGATATTAAAGTTGTCTCGTATGAACTCACCACGCTCTGTTGCCATATCACTCTAACGTAACTATCTAGCTATTCTTTTGATGCTGCTCTCGTATCGACATTAACTGTTTGAAAGTAGGAATTTCATATGAATCTACTACTATTTTGTTATCTTTCAGTCCCTCAAAGGCGAGCGCTACCGCCTGAGCGTGGTGGTGGAAGAGCTGAAGAATGCCACCACCACGGACTACAAGACCGCTCTAGTGGCATTCATCAACTGTCTTATCATCTCCGCGCCAAGACTGCCTGACAGGATCCGAGTCAGGAACGAGTTTATTGGTAATTTGTGATTACACTTTTCCTATAAGGATTACAATTTAATCCTCAGATTGAATAGGTTTAAGTTAGGATAATAGATTGTAATTTAAACAGACTTATTCAATTTAGTTTAGTTAAGAAAAGGTCTTCATTGTATTCCTCTGATGTTACAAATACTATGTTTTGTGTTATTTATAGACCCATGGGAAGTAGCACCTACGATATCAGTTCGACTTTAATAAGATATATGTGTTTTAAGTTCAGTCAAGTGATTTTAATGACTAGTAATCCCACAAATTACTATCAACTAGCACAATGATTTACAGAAGATTTACTGATCGGAACCTTTCAAAAAGACTTTCATAAAAGTCTTGTAAGAAACCGAAAAACTATTGAGTACTTTTCTAAAATTAGAATTTCAGGCCTCTCAAATAATAAATTAAGTATGAGGACGAATTTCGAAATGCTACAAAAGTGATTAGTTTCTAGTTATGGAATTACCGAGTCACTCATGTCACTGCATGTTTTAATAATTATTGATGAAAATGTTAATTTTTTTGTTTTCAGGTCTAGGTCTTCTGCCAACATTAAACAACTTAAGGTAAGAAACATCATTTAAGCGTATCTTCTTTACTTATTAATTATACAAGAGCTTCTCTAAGACATTTTCCTCAAGTCAAAAACTATTTGGTTGTTAAAAAAGCCGTCTGCCTTATGACAAGTGGACAGGCCACGTCCACAAGAGAGGCCTTTTTAAGAATTTATGCACCGTTAGATAATAATACGTAGCCTTCCCATAAAGGATACTCATAAAGATCATGAGGAACAAATAAGGATATTTAATACATAATCATAATATTAACATATTTATCTCAACCGGGCAGTGTGCAAAACGCATAAATCTACCACATTTTATTCCGATGTCAAACTAGGAATTATTATTCCACCATTTATAGTTATATGGGCAAATAAGACAAGTTGATATCAAAATAATTAAGTGATCGACTCGTTGGTCAAGTGGTCACAAGCTTCACTACTAAGTGTCAGGTTTTGGGTTCGACCCCCAGGTTGGGAAAAGTGTTATTAGGTATTCCCGTTAAGAATTTATACTTTATTAGATAACAGATTCGGGTCTGGTTAGGGTAATAGTTAATACGCTCTGGTATATTGCAATAAGCAATGGCCCGGTAACCCCATTACATGAGACTTAGACTTGTGAAAGAAGGTTGTGATTTACATAGATGTCCAAAAAAAAAAACTGTTATTTCGGGTTCTCCCATATTCAAAAAATCACAAATTACAACACACGAGATAAATACATAACACAATTTAAAAATAAATACAATGTCATCAAATTATAACAATGTCAAAATCAATGTCAAATAAAAACCATATAATTATATATTCTAGTGTCATGCAGCTCTATCAAGCCCTTTGGGGAATGCTGGTGTTATTTTAACTAGTTTAGAGGCAAAGTAATAACAGCCGCATGGGTCGATCAAAGGTTGCCGAAGTTGGTCCGTGGATGGATGACCATCTATTACGCTTCGCAGACTCCTACGTGCCTCGGAAAGCACGATAAGCCGTTGGTCTCGGCTGTCATTCGAAGATTCGACTGTCGTGACAGGTGTTCAGAAGCCTGACAACGAAGTCTTACCAAGGGTATCGTGTTACCCAGTAACTGGCTTGTAGAGGTCAGATAAGCAGTCGCTCCATGTAAAATAGGTACTGGCGTTCAGTTGCATCCGGTTAGACTGGAGCCGACCCTAACAGTATTGTGAAAACGCTAGGCAGATAATGTTGTTTAGGCTGTGTATTCACAGTAAACGAGCCAGTCAGTTAGTCAAAAGTTTTAAATGTATATCAGCCAATTATATCGACACGGTTTTTTTGCGTGTGTCGGTTGATCGGGCACGGTAATTTAAGTGATACAAAAACTTTTGATACGTTTCAGTTTTTTGTCGATCGTAATTTTTTAATATGGTAATTTATGTGTGTATTGTGAAGATTTGGGATTAAGCGATTTGGCTAATTTGATATAAATTGATGTAAATGGAACCTATTATCAGTTTTTTTGGCTGTTTGGTTCAGACTTTTGGTTTTGGAGCAGTATCACTAATACTACAAATACAGAGAATTCACTCCTCAAAATCATTTAAATAAATAGCGAATCGTGCTACGATACAATAAAGTGCAATTCAGGTCGCACAGCGCTAATTACCTACAGTTATATTCACCTAGAAGTTGCCTCTCTTTCTATCGCGTAACTCTTATGTCTTCTGAGTACGTTACACCCACTGAATTGGCCCGACAAGTCGAGCCCGCCGCGCCGCGCTTCATACCTAAAATGCGGAGTGCGACCAGTCTGGCAGTATGCTTAGAGTTTAGTTTTAATATTGAAATAGGAAACTCACAGCTAGTTTTTTTTTAAATTGTTTACTATATCTACTAGGTATAATTTCACACAAACGGGATCGAATAACTTTGTTAAAAATCTTTTGAGTTATTTTGATCTATTTGTCTCATTTGATGCATGTTGCTAACAGTCTGTCAGTTTATAAAATTATAGCCCATTTCGTTCTGAATTGCCTAATGTTGAACAACTTAGCATCAGGGCAATAAACTCATAAACAACATCACCTTTTTCGATCTTATTTTTAGCTAAATTACATAAGTCATTTTCCAATTAAATTATGAGATAATTAAAGTTTTTATATTAATTCAATTACACCCAGTAATTTAATTAATATAAAAACACCTAAGCGATGTCCTTATCCATTATTAAATTAATCACTGATATTAGGTACCTACCTATGTAAAAACTGCAAAACTGTACAATCACAGAACAAAACGGTATCATTAGGGAGTCATGCTGGAGAAAAGTATATTATCAAAAAGCTTTTAAATCCAGATTCTAAATAATTTTAGAATCTGGATTTAAAAGTTTTGATATGAATTCGGTAGTCAGCGCTACCTAAATTGTAATAGTTGGTAATAATATCCATCGCAATTCAGTTATTACGGGCCTCATTATTCCATTATTTAGAAACAAAAATAAATTAGGTATTAGGAAGACTTATCGATAAAACAATTCATAATTGGGGACAAACATACAAATTACTTAGTTTACTTGTTACATAAAAGTCACTTTAAAAAACATTTTTTCTAAAAAATCATCTTCATTTGTCTCAGCCTTTTTCAAACTATGTTGGGGAGGCTTCCAGTCTAACCGCAGCTGAATACTTAACTGAAAAATATTAAAAGCAGTTTCTAAATTAAGCACGTAAACTTATTTAAATTAGGAACAAGATTTGTAGTTCACGTAAGTATTATTATTCTGTACCAGTACCTGGGCGACCGAAATAGAGAAAACGAATTTTCTCAGAAATGAGACCTAGTAAGAACGGTTTTTCGCCCCCGTAAACCCTCCTACATCTATATGGATCAAATCGTAATCGTTAGAACAGTTTTCGAGAACGTGATTAAAAATATACCTACATATTTAAACAAATATTGCTCATTTAATAGTATAGGATCAATTAATTTCATCATACCAAAATACAATATAGTAATCCAAAATAAGAGCCTGATACTTAAACCAACTGCCTGCACCCTTTGTAACCTTACCCCTTCAATTCCAATAGTATCACAAAACAAACCATAGCATATTCATTTGAAAAACGAACGTAACAGCGTTCTGCGTAGGCGCATCTTTTGGTCCACTGCCCGCTCCAAATATGGCGTCGTATCCGTCGTGAATAATATAATACCACTCGTTAAAATATTAGCCTCAACGGATAATGTGACTAAACCCTTGTAACCGGTTTGTGATTATATTTAGCTGATTCAGTTCGCTTAGGTATTTTATGCAATTATTATGTGTCACATTTGCTGGAAATAGATGGTGGGTTACTAATTCTTAATAAGGCATTGAACAAAATAAAGCAATTTGATTAGTACGCGATGATATTGTACAACTTAGGTATAACTGTTGTATGCAGCTTAGCTATAAATGTTCAACTCCGGCGCATGAGAGAGAAAGAGAGCGTGGTCTAAGTAGAGCTCTCTAAAGTTTCTGGCGACACAATAATTACTACTAAGGTAATGCCAATTTGTAGTTATGGGTATTAATAATCGCGTAAAAAAACAGTAAACGTTAAGGACCTCTTCCCCATATGAATGCCCAATCTGCTTACAAGTATACTTCAGCAGCATTTCTAGTAGGTACTGCTTTTCCTAATATGGGTTCGAAGCGTGTTACGTACTCTATCGTAATATTTGAAATTTGATCACAAATCACACACAAGTGGTGCTTGTGATCTCAAGCTATATTGCCTGAAGGCATATTTTCTATTACTTTCCCTCAAAACCATATTTTTGTATTTCTTCCGATGTGAAATACCACTTGACCAACATGTGGGCTATTTATTATTGAATGGCATTACGTCATAATGCCAAAACAAAACACTGCCCGAAACTTTAGTGTTTTTATAAAGAATTAAAACAAATGAAAGCATCGAACAGGGCAAGGATTTACGATGTTTTTCACGAAAGTATCTCTCAGCATTCACGAAACCCTTTTTTTATAGTATTATATGAGTGCTATAGTAGATATGGAGCTACATTAGGTAGGCTGAGGCTCTCTCTCACATTACACCCAGTCTTGTTTCTCACAGAAGTCGCAAATTCCCAAATGTGCCCAAATTTGGTCTTATGTCACGTACAATCACAGTTTGCACCCTTATCCAACCGCTTCTTTTCTACTTTGCACATTTTGTAAAAAACTGATCTAATTGTCTTTCAGACATGAAGCAGCTAGCCACCCAGACCTGGGCGTCCAACTGGACGTGTTTGAAGAGCAGCGGGAGAGCGATGAGGCTCAGGGTCCAGGAGGCATCAACCTTAACTCGCATCTCGATGTGTTCTATGCGATACTTAAACAGGTAAGCTTTTAGACTGGTAATGGAACTTTCAGAGTTGTACCTATAAGCTTCGTTCTAACAAAGAACGTGACCAGACTCTAAGGCAGCTAGAAAAAAATCCTAGCTCACACTAAGATGTTGTCACACAGGACATGACTCCTACACAAAAAATGTATCCTGGCAAGTGCTATAATAATTTACTTTACAGTGTATTACAGGCTCATAATTATAACACTTACAACAGTTTTTAAATCTTTTTGCCATTCAACATAAGAACTAAATTTAGATTATATCATAAAAACTATAGACGCAATCTAGCACGCAAAAATATAATGAAACATTTTGTCAATGTAGAATTGGTTTTACATCTCAAAAAAAGAATAAAAAAACACAATGTTACTTGTTCTGCTTTCAGGTAGCAGAAACTCCTCAAGAGATCCCATTCCTGAGCATCCTGCAGCACTTACTGAGGATCGACCCGAAGGAACCCGTCAGCGACATCGTGTGGGACACGGCGGAGACGCTGGTGCACCGCGCCACGCTGTTGGAGACCAGGGAAGATGCTGCCAAGCTGCTTAGAGCTCCTAGTGTGCAAGTGTGTAAAAATTAAATTGATCAATCCATGGTTTTATTTAGGGACACCATTTGTAAGCAGTCAATTCTTGATGCAGGGGTAGAAACTCCTCAATCCTGTTGTACGCTGTGCAGTTTAGAGACGAGTCCCATGCTTGTCTATTGAATTTCATTATGTCGCACTTCAAAATCATTATTTTGTTGTAACTAAATCTTGGATTCTTAAACCCGTTAACAAAGCGGAAGTCTCCGTCAATCTTAAGACATATTCTTATTTAAATGATTGCAATTTCCTATCAGAAAGGTACGACAGAGAAACCTCAATCCCAGTAATGATTTCCTTTAATGTCAAGATATCATCACCCTGTTTCTTTATTCAACGCATCATTGTTTGTACAATGTTTCCAGGCTAAGGTGGGTTGCACATGTCAACACCGCGACATATCTGGTGGTGGCAGGAAGCAGAGTCTACAGCGAGCGCTGTCACCACCGCCACCACCACCACCTCCTGTCATGATGCCCAGTGCAGGTAATCTTCACTTTAAAACATATAATACCTAGCTTTTTTGGTGAAATTTTGATGGCCAATACATAGAAAATACAGAAGGGATTGCCAATGCTTCAGTCTTTTTAAATTGACAGTGCTTTATTCATGAAAATAAAAACTCTTCTCACCATAAAAGTTCGCATTTAAGCATTCATTTGCCTGATTAATGTGCTAGAATCATAGAGTATTGAGAATTTATACATTTAACTATATAGAAGTTTTTCTCTATTTTCCAGTCATACCTCCTCCCCCCGCACCGATGCTGCCCCCCCCTCCGCCGTGCGGCCCCCCTCCCCCGCCGGTCCCGCCGCCCCCGTCCGCGTGCCCGCCGTCCCCGCCGGCGCCGGCGCTGGACATCAAGCTGCCGCAGCAGGAGACACCCATACCGAAAACTAAGATGAAAACTATTAATTGGAATAAAATTCCTAATAATAAAGTAAGTAGCGTGTATATATATTTCTCTAGGGCCTAGATAAATGATGGTGCTACTATAGCCTAGAGTCTAGGCTATAGTATCATGCTTGCATCATTATCATCATTCAACCAAAAGACGTACTCTACTGAACCTTTCTACATCCAACTGATTCCTGCGACCTTAAATGGCACGCGTATCATGAAGAATAGACAAAATTAACTCTGTTTTTAGGCAAAATTACATTTCTTTCCTGCATCTTTGACATCGCATCTGTGATACAATCGTTTTGTCTTTCGTTTCTTCGTGAGACCGACTTCGTAGAACTACCATTTGCTTACTTACCTCTTTGCTCTTTGAGAGCAAGTTTTGATGGCCCAATAAATAACTCTAAGCTTTAATATTTCCAGGTCATCGGTCAAAACAATATCTGGTCACTAGTAGCATCGAGTCACAAACATTCTCCGAAGGTAGATCTGGACTGGACAGAGATCGAAGGACTGTTCTGTCAACAGGTTAGTACTTATACGACGAAACACAGAACTGTTAAGAAAAATGTTCTACATTCCTCTTGATGTCTCCTCTGGAAAGGATTGTGCTGGAAATGACAAGAAATAAGAAAAAGAAATAATCTTACAACCAAATTCTGGCTTTTCCATTGTTTTTATTATTTACTACATAAGTTTATTTATTTATAAAAGGGCAAAATTGTGCCCCACAAAACCTGTCACGTTTTGTCTGTGGAAACAGATTTTACAAAAAAAAGTAAAGTTTATTATTCAATGAGGATATATAATTAATATTTATATAAGACTAGCTGTCCGCCCCGGCTTTGCACGGGTAGCACTAACTACTTATCTACGACGCACCTACCTACCCTACCTTCTCTACTTACCTTCCTACCCTGCCTACCTACCCTACCTTCTTACCCACCCTACCGGGATAAAAAATCCTATGTCCGTCTCCTGGTTCTAAGCTACCTCCCCACCAGTTTTCAGCCAAATCGGTTCAGCCGTTCTTGAGTTATAAATAGTGTAACTAACACGTCTTTCTTTTATATTTACAGATACAAAACGCGTAATTTAAAAGTTGTTTATTTTTAACTCACATTATTCGAATAGTATTTCTAACTGAGAGAGTAGGAATTTAGGTGTGCCTAGCACACTAGACCATCTTAAAATATCTCTGTTTTCATGATTTTTAGATACAACCAACAGGATCTGCAGGCTCATCACCTAGGTTAGGAAGAAGTCCCATTTGCGACAGTTCAGGAGAGAGGAAACCGAGGAAAGAGTCTTCAGAGATCACACTGCTAGATGGCAAGAGAAGTCTTAACGTTAACATATTCTTGAAGCAGTTCCGGAGGTAAGGCATTAATATATTGCATTATTTAATCATTTCTGGTTGCTGGCCACAATAAACCAAGAACAAACGACAGTCCTTTGGAATAACTTAAAAAATCCTTGGTACTGGCACATAGGTGCACGTGTAGTATAAATGTAGGTATATTACTATGCTGCTGTTGATCACTTTACTTATTATTATTAGCCCAAATTGTCCCAGTACTAGATAATCTCCTCTCTCTATTGAGCAAAAATAGTCAAGTTTAAATCACCGAAAAACTGTGATTTTAAACGAAACAATAATTCCGATTTTAACTTAATTTTTCAATTTAAATTTTCGCATTTAATTTGATTAATTATTATTTAATTTTCTAGTTGTAACGAGGATATAATTCAGCTGATCCGCGAGGGTGGTCACGACGACATCGGCACAGAGAAGTTACGCGGTCTTCTCAAGATATTACCTGAAGTAGACGAGTCTGAGATGCTAAAATCCTTCACCGGTGACGTAACGAAACTGGGGACAGCTGAGAAATTCTTGCTGCAGCTCATACAACTTCCTAAGTGAGTGGTCTTTTCAGTCTGCTGTTGGTCTTTTTGGTCTACTAAAAAAACTGATTGCTTTTGACTTTGAATCTCTTATTTGATCACTACCTCTTAATTTATGTGTCAAGTACCTATTTAATTTGTACTTGACACATAAATAACGCAAAAACAACAAAAATTGTGGTTTTTGCGTTATTTGAAACAACTTGAAAACTTGCCATTACCATGTTTACAGCTACAAACTTCGCATTGAATGTATGCTTCTGAAAGAGGAATGGGCGTCAACATCAGGATATTTGGAGAGTGCTATCAACTCCATCCTAGTCGCTGGAGACGATCTGATGTCTTCAAGTGCGCTACAGGTACCTAACACTTCATAGACTTCATAGATTTAGTTATGTTTTCCAATAATTTACGAACACATAAATCAAGATTGATTCTTATTTGAGCGCTAAAAACACATGCTTAGCAAACCCGCAGTGTTTATGTAAGTATATGTTTAAATTAAAAATAATTAGTGTATTACATTACTTCGCGCACGTTGCCCCGATACTATCTTACTGTGATGCTAATCATTAAATCCTTTAATGCGATAATGCGAAACACTATTTTTATCTGTTTCCAGGAAGTGCTTTACATAGCGTTGATCGCCGGTAACTTCCTGAACGCTGGTGGCTACGCGGGAGGAGCAGCGGGAGTGAAGCTGTCTTCTCTGCAGAAACTACCCGACATCAGGGCGAATAAACCTGGGATGACGCTAATGCACTATGTCGCTATGGTAAGGATAAATTGAACTTTTTTAATTCAGGGAGCTAAAAGTATCTAATTCTATGTTGCTTTAGTTAGAATATTCTTTAAAATCCTCCACAAAATGGTTGGCAGAATTCACTGACAACATAGTACTGCCATTTGAACTTAAAATTCAACTATTAAGAAATGCGTCAATATGCAGTTAAATAGAGTGCACGATTGTCACCTTCGAGATCCACCGGCTCTCAAAAAAGCCAAGATCAAAAGATAGTTAATTCAAACCTATCAAGTCAACAGTCAAGGTTATCAAGCCTTATAGCAGATAAGCCGAAAATTACCTGGTTAATATTCCGGAAGATGGGAAACCTATTAAATAACACTTCCTTTACAGCAAGCCGAACGCAAGAATAAAGAACTAATCCACTTTGCTGACGACACACGCGTCCTAGAGGAAGCAGCTAAAGCCAGCGTGGACCAGGTCCACAACGAGATCAAGACGCTGGCCAACAGGATACAGGGGCTGAAGAAGGAGATACAGATGCCCAGTACACAGCAGGATATTAAGGAGCAGATGGGGGATTTCTTGCAGGTGAGACAAAATTGAATGCATGATTATGCCACTGCTAGAATACTAATGAATCTTAGCTGATGCCAGGCCAAAGTCTCTTTGACATCAGTGCGTTCCTCTCTATCCATAATAATAGGGACTTATCTTTTCTCCATATCCTTGAGGTTGTCTTTTAAGGCGTATCCTTGAAAATAACTCGATTTGGGATAAAAAAAGATGTCAACATAAAAAATCTCCTTCTGAGTCCTTTGGTAGAGCACAACTTGGCGTTGACGTTCTTGTGGTGAAATCTCAAAGATTTCAAATTAAAATTATTTTGTAATTACAGGTGGCAGAACAAGAGGTGTCAGCTCTCAATAAAGACATGGAAGAAGTAGAAAGCATACGGAAACAACTCGCCGAATTCTTCTGTGAAGACCCTGTGTCTTTCAAGTTGGAGGAATGCTTCAAGGTTAGTCTTAGTCTTATAAAAAACATCGTGTGGCTCTTAAAGACCCTTCAAATCTTGTTGGTGAACTGAAAGATAATATTAGGACAAACCAACCAATTTGACCAAAATCTGTTTTTATTCTCGTATTTGAAACCTCTGCTTTTTACTTTGCATTCCAGATGTTCGTCTGGTTCTGCAGTAAGTTTAGGTCTGCTGTCAGTGACAATGAACGGCGGAGAGCTAATGAAGAACAGGCTGCTGCCAGGAGACGGGCTAGAGACCTGGCTGCAGCCAGGGTCAAGACTGGTAAGTTAAACATTATTATCATCTGTATCGTACGAAGTCTAATTCAGCTAAATAAGTGTAAAAGCCTCTCCGAAAGAAAGGCTTAACGGTCCGAAGTTTTCTTCAGGATGGCAAAAAAACCTAGCCGTTGATATTCCTGCTTCTTTTCTAACTGAAACCGGTGCCGTCATTTCAATGTCGGTCAGCTTCAAAAAGCACTGCTTGTGTTATTCGGTCGAGAAGAAACAGGGTGTGCAGTTGATGTTGAGTTGTGTGTTATTATTACTTTGAAACGAAAATCACATTCCCTGCAGGTACCAGCAGCGTTTGCAGTACACCTGTATCAGAATGTGAGTCCCTCATGGAGTCGCTACTTCTGGACATCAGGAACGGACTTGGAAGGAGATCGCTCAGGAAACCACATGACCCGTCACCGTCACCTGGTTAGTAATATTCCTACTATTACTAATGAGCAGAGTAGTGCAATCCTCTGTTGGAAATTGGGATCTTCCACAAATATTGATTACCATTTAACGAGCGAATGTGGCGATGGTTACAGGACCAGCCCCATAACATCCGTTTTACTGACTAGTCTGTTGTTTCTTTATCTCAGAGAACGATTATTCTCTGATTGTAAGCCACCCCTATCTCTTTGTATTATTATGGCATTGAAGTGACACATCTTGAATGAAACAGATACTAAATCTTTGCTATGTTATTCCAGATGTAACTCCAACGGGAAGCCTACGTCGCAGAAGCAGGGCTAGTCCTGGTGATGATGAGGAAGGTTTGCTGGAGTTCCTCCGACACTCCTCACCAGCTGCCAATGACCTGAGGGAGAGGAGTGCTTGGGGCAGTCTTGGTAAGTCAACATTCCATCACCATATTCCTAAGCGCATAATTATTTTTATTTTAAAAGGCCGATTAATTTTGGATACGATTGATTATCGTGAGCTTTCACGTTCTCTGGAATATTTGAAAAATGAGTTATGATTATTTTTTAACATCATAATAATAATGTGGCGGCCATTTTGCAAAAAAATGACATCTGTGACTTGCGACGTGGGTGGTCCCGGGCCCGACGGGACCCGGGTGATTAAAACGACGATATCTCTATAATGACGATAGGTAGCTCTCTTCAAGTTATGTTTTAGGTAGGTATCTTTATTAAATTAGCTAACAGATTAAGTATAGATTAAGTCCACTTTTGTTTTCTAATAAGATACCAATTCTAGTTAGAATCTAGTTTGTTTGTTTTTTGCTTTTTTTTGTACTAAAATCGTTCTAATTACAAAATAGAACCATTATTTCAAAAAGTATTTGTTTTACCTTTCTAAATATACATAATTTCACATTAGTAAATAAAAAGAACACACTTCCCCGTACATTTTTTTCTTATCACACATGTTTACATTATCGTGACTCATTTGGTCGACCGTGCGCGCCGAGCGATAACAAAATGCGATAACATTGTTCAATTCCTTTGTAACTGAACGCCAAGTGGCTTGGGTTACTATTTTAATATATTGTTTGGTTTTAACATGCATATATCACAGACGGAGTTTCGGCTGCTACAAATATTTATTTAGAATGTATCGTATACCCAACCCAACCACTTGAAAAATGCCTTAATTTGGCCTTAAAAAAACTACCTCTTGAACTTAGGGTCTCAGTTTACATTCGGATCCTTTTTTTAAATACAAATTAACATTCTATATTTTGAAGATATTTAAATATCGATAAGTACAATAAAAATGCATGCTGCCTTACAAAAACATTATGGGAATCAACGACAAAAACGCCCTATGAGGAGCACTAACAGCAACCGAATTTGGCGGCCCGAGTAGGTATTTTTCATTTCAATTTTATACGATAATATTTAAATTAAATGCCTAATATCAATAATACGATACATATAAACATATGTAATAGTGTAATAGCGACAGTTTCTATCATTCACATATTTACTAATAGTATTACCTCAAAATAAGTTCCGGCCGGCGCGGGATGTCACTATGCCGCCGCAACGGGTCATTATTTTCACAAAAATCACTATTTTCTGTTGAAATCTTTATAAATTACACTTTACAGGTAGTTAAAACTGTTTATTAACTACCCAGGCATGATATTATACACGTTTACACCCACTTTCACTGCACTTTCAATTTATTTATGTAATTTTTGGCGGACGAGGAGACGGCTTAACATGGGGACATTTTTTTGACATGTCTCCTCGCGACGGCTCAACATGGGAAGGGTTCTGTTCGTTTGTTAATTTTGTTGTTATTTTAGATTTTTATGTTATACCTACTTTTTGTTGTGCCCAACATATACAGGGTCTATAATTTTACCGTAACAGCCTTTTAAAATCTCATTAACACCATGTTTCTTGTGCAGATCGCTCGTGGTCCCGCCGCGGCGCGCCCCGCGCTCGGCTGGAGATCCCGGAGAGCAGCCGCGAGCGCGCGCCCTCCCCCCGCGCGCCCTCCCCCCGCGCGGCCTCCCCCCGCGCGCCGCACGCCCCGCCCGCGCCCGCCTCGCCCGCGCCGGCCTCCCCGGACACCGCGCCCGCTAAGCCCAAGTATGTGAACCTTATATCCAAAGTATAGCACAGCACATCAAATGCCTATGCTCAATTACGTAATATATAGAGTCAAAGAAAAGCCATCAACTGCTTGACGAAAAGCCTTCCCCGACATAGGCTTAGGCACGCTTCCCGCATCCGAGATACTGTCACTTCGTCTCGATAAAACAATTCCTTTCACTATTTCGTTCCCACTAGGTCCTACATATTACTTTGACTAGTACTTACCTTTGAATATAAAAGTAGCATACTTATATTTCACTACACGGTAACGTTGGTAGTGTGCTACGAGGACCTTTTGGCGCCTAAATGACATTGACAGGGGCGTTGTTGGTAAACATTTGAGACAACAAGATGGCGACGTTAGTTCCGATTTTGTTAAGTCTTTGTACCGTTGCGTTGTACAAACATTTTGTAATAATAGTCCTTTATTTGCAGGGAGTGGCGACAGAAGATCGAGTCGTGGCTGCGCGCGAGCAGCCAGGAGGACGCGCGGCCGCGCCGCACCACGCACCGCCTCCACTCAGACAAGCGCTCCTTGGAAAACGACTCCGGTACGTACACTATGACCGCATGTCTATTGATAGGCAACCTACTGAAACTTACAGATTTTTACCAATGTTTAAAAAAAAGTTAATTTACAATTTAAATTGATAAAATTCAATATGGATCTACGATAAATAATATAGGTATTACAATGTTAGATGCTTGTACTAGGATAGTCCTGTATCACGGGCGTCAGGAGCTCTAGCAATATGCTACTAGGTCAACAAAAAAATTAACAATAAAAAATAAACCAGTAAATAGTCAATAAAGCATGGTGACTAGCCACCATCTCTGAAAAAGAGGAACTGACAAGATAAGCAGGTGCTATATTTTTTATGATGTATAAGCAATCAGTCACCCCAAAAGCGGGCTTCTACTTTTTAAGTCCACGTAATGTAGTGGAATCATTGTCTCCAATCTATCATAATTCTGTCTACTATTTACTTATTCGTATCTATTGCGTTGCAGAGAGCGAGCGTAGCGCAACCCTCGAGCCCCTGCCTGAGGGCCGCGCGGACTGGAGGCCGGCCGTGCTGCCCGACAGCGACGTGGTCAAGGCGCTCGAAGCTGTCGAAGGTATGCATGAATATCTTCTTATGTCGTGGCCTATATTTTATATTGAATGCTTAAACACTTCAAGTACACTATGTGCATCTAAAAACGAAGAGCAACACAAGGTCAAAAGAATCTAACTCTAAACATCAAGTAACATACGTATTCTCCATTAATGCAATGATCTTTCCAGATGTACAACCACAGAAGAAGGACAACAGAGTACCCTGGAGGAAAACTGAGGAGAACGAGGAGATGAGAAGGCTCAGGAGACAGCGATCACGGCAGCAGATAGAATCCCCGCAACCACTTATACCCATCAGCGAGGAACAACGGAAATTACCAGATATAAAGGTCACCAGCGATATCCCACAGAAGGTCATCAGGAAAGAGAGGAAAGAAAAGTCCGATAGGGTAGAAATTGACTCCGATAACATAGAAACCCCACCAGCTCAGAGGAAATTCACCTCTTCTTTCAATCCTCCACCAGAGAGAGAGCCCTGCAGGAAGTTTCAACCCTCCCTACCCACCCGTACCAATCTCGGCGAAAAAGCTTCTGCCGAAATGAAGGATCTCTGCCAAGAAATCTTAGGAGATGGCCAATTCGATAGGTTCTCTGCCGCCCGAAGGACACGAAGGTATAAGAGGAACACGGATTCCAACAGTTCCCCTGAAGAAGAAAAGAAACCTGAGCCAGCGCCTGAATTGGTAGCTGAGACTCAAGTCATCAGACCTTCGAAATTAGATGTCCAAGCGTCTTACAAAGTCGAGACGCCACAAGCAGTGGCTAAACCAATCGAAGCTGGGAAGGAAGAGAAGGAAACCAGGTTGAAGAGGTGGCAGGATAGACTTAAGAACCAAAGCACAGACAAATTGACCAAAGATACAAAGCCATACCTTCGAATGAGGCGGCAGACTTCCATAAACCAAGAGGACGTACAGAAAGCGATACGGGAACTGAAGTCTCCTGCTGAAACCCCTACTGGAGTCTGGTCGAGGGACGGGTATAGAAAATCTGTCCATACACGGACAGAAAAGGCTCCAGAAAAGGTTCCAGAAAGAACAACATCACCCAGGATGTCAAAAGTCAAAAGTGAACATGAATTAAACGACGAAGGGTTTGAAGAAACTCAGAGTCTGAATTCAGAAAGCGCATCCCAGGGTGCTTCGTCAGGCTGCAATGTTGAATGTGAGTCACCTGTGCCGAAAATCTCCAAGACCCCGGTCCCCAAAGTGGGACAACCAAAGAAGATTCCTACCAAAGAGACGAGGACTCCCCCTCGGACGCCCATAGATCCCAAACGCGTGATCCCAAAACGGGCTAGTTCTTTAAGAGTGGAGAGGTCAACTTCTAGAGCTTCGCTGAGGAGCTCTAGGAGTTCTTTGAACAGCTCTACATCAGTGTCGACTGTCAAGCGGGTCCCGCCTGCGCCTGTGAAGCCGGTGCCTAAGCCTGTGCCGAAACCTGTCTCCAGGATGCCCGCTTCCAGGTCATCTTCCAGTGGTAGCTCAGTAGGTACCTCCAGGCCACCGATGAAGAATGTCAACAGTAGGACGACGACGTCCGGCTTCATGAGGCCCACTGCGGCCTCGAAAGGAAAGGTAGGCCTCACCGCGCAACAAGTCTTGAGAGCAAGCGTCAAGTAAAGTGCTGTTATTTCAAACTGTAGAAGAACTGTCAGAACAAAGTGTCTTTGACAATTCATCTACGTGTTCTGGTGCTAATTCTAATCAAAGTTTTGAAAGACAAAAAGTCAGGACCAAAACTTTACCGCGGGAAAAACATAAACCAGTGAAAAAGCGAAAAAAATCGTATTTTTTTATTATGTTATCTTTTAACCTTATTTTTACTTTTCGCCACGGTAATTTATTTATAAGTGAGAATCCTCAATCCAGTGCCTTGTTTTCCAACCAGACTTGTTAGTATTAATTTAAATAAAATACAAAAAATATTAATCTTTAAATAAACAGGTAATTATTGGAAACTTCAGATGACATTAGGCGCTAGAATCTCAACTGAAACAAAATCTGAAGTTTTCAATGACTGATTATTTTAAACATAAGTTTTATTATTAGATCTGTTTACAAAGAAAGTTGTCATATACGTAATGAACCCGTACGTAATTTTTATTATTATAATTATATGTTTTATTTAATTTAATAAAAATATAAATTCAATTTATGTGCCACGAGATAGTACGGGTATTTTATTTAAATTACCATTTTTTATTAAATAAATTTAAGGGCAACACCGAAATAACAATTTTTGGAAATTCGCAATTTGTATAGGGAAGATAGTTGAGAGTTTTCCGGAAACTGTAAAATGTTATTTTCTACGATAAAGCACATTTTTTATTAATAAAATAATCGCTATCCTTAGCCAACTTACTCAGTCGTAGTAAGTGAAAAAGTAATAGCTTCGTGTTCGGCAGCGCGCTTTATTTCAAAAGAAAAATATACTACAGTTTTCGTAAAAACTGATTACCTACTATTTTTGTATAACGGAAAATTGAAAATTACCACAAATTGTGCCGGAAGCATCCCAGTTATCGAAGTCATTATTTTTTTTATTGAATTATATACCTACTAATATAAATATTTTATGAAATTTATAAGTATTATAGACATTTTTAATTCAAAGACGTGCAGAAAATGATCTGATTTTTATAATGATATCCATAGATCTTGATCAAAGGGACACATTGTCACAAAGTATAATAAAAATAATTTTAAGGCTTTAACCCAATATTTTATTGTACGTGTTTATTAACGAAACGATATACAATAAATTGACATACCTACGACATGCAAGTTGTGTTATTTTATTTACCTTTTTAACCATTTCATCAATCATGAAAATTACTTTGCCAGAACATAACTCTTGTTTATTAACGGCTTGATTTCATTGGCTTATTGGCATATTAAACTTTTATCTTATGTAACATGTTAACAAAATCATTTATAAACACAATATGAACTCTAATGTCCTGCAACAATATGAATTTAGGGACTTGAGATACATTCTCCGTGCAGTCTTATAAAACCCCGATTACAATCCCCGATTCTTCCTTCCGTTTACTTCCCCTTTTTCCTCATATATTCTTCCCCATATTCTTCCTCTATTTCCTCCCCTTTTTCTCCTTTACTTTCTTCATCATCACAGGATCCCTGCGTCCACCAGCTCAATAACCAATTCGGTCATCTTCTTGCTGCAAGCCGCACTGCTAGACTGCACTGGCTGGACCCGCGACGTTGACGATGATTCGCTATCCTGATTATGAGAAAGTATTTACGTTTAGTTCCTACCTACGAAATACGTAAACTAGTGTATGACTTGTAACAACGAAAGAGGGACCATCGTGAAGTAAACCATACAACAACATTGTACAATAGTAATTACGCGAGTCCTTCTTTATAGAGGCTTTACGTCCAGTCGAAGTATGTACCCCGATCTCTTTAAGTAGAAGAAACTACAACTGTTACGAATTGAAAAAAAATTACCAACATATTTAATTTATGAAATAATGTATCTGTAGTCGTAATTTTCAATAAAGAAGTTTAAGTAGGTATGACGGCAAACTTAACATGACCACCGCTTAGCGAGTAGTCGCAGATTAGTTCTAATTCTAAGCTTTGTCTTGAGCTATAGGTAGGTACATATTGGGCACTGCGTAGTCAGAGGACGTCAGTTACCTCATGTTGATACAAGTCGGGTGCCTCCTCACTTTCGCACGTCATGATGGGGTACATGTCAACCGCTATGCCGAGACCAAACTTGCCAGCGCGTTTGAATTCTTCTTGTAATCTGTGGAAACCATGAGATGATAATGAGACAATCCTATCAGTAAGTTGTCTTCTACTACAAATTAATTTTATATTTTCAGAGAGTTCTTGAAAATAAGAACCTACTATTTCTGCTTCACTCACAATTCAAACAATGAATCCCTATTCAAGGTGGTATTGAACACAGAATCTTCATCGCTCATCTGCACCAGTCTTCGATGCAGCTCATCCGTGTAGTACTCCAGGAGTGAGCACAGGTGCTCTGCCCTCTGCTGCCGGTCGAGGCACATGTACATGATGTAGGCCAGATCGAGAGCTGGGGAGGCATAGCGTACAACCTGGAAGTCTACGATGTACATCTGGAAAAGGAAAAGGTTTTTGTGTCTTTTTCCATCATTGCCACAGGAATAGATTCTGTTCTGCTTTTAATCCCATCAGATGCGTCTAATTATCGAACGCGCGTATGTTTTACGAAGTAACTAATGTTTTCCTGTTAGTCCAGTTCTCAAATATCATATTATATCGATTATCACGGCGATGCGGAAGAGGTGCGCCATCCCTGGAAAGTAGGGTGCGGGGCAGCACCAATGGCATCCTGTCTTTGGTAGCAAGCAGGCTAGATTGTGCGTTTGTGAGTCACTGCTGCAAGGTATCGGCTGGGCCGGTCACCTTACAGCGGTGATGTCACAAATTGTTTCTGTGTTATCGTTTTACTAACATATTTTGTAAGTTTAACTGTTACGAACACTATGAGTCTTGTTGGTTGATCAAATATATAAATAATAATTATGTTTTCGTGACTTTTCGTTTAAAAAAATAGTGATACGTATGTATATTTTTTGGTTCAGTGGTTGAAAATGTGTAAAGGGAGAAAAACTAAAAGTTTCAATTTCTGTGTTAATATAGTTATGATAATATTGATATTAATAAAGAAGAATACGACAACAACTCACATCAGCAATATCCCCATCCACATACTTAAACAAGAAGTTATTAGTCCAGCAGTCGCCATGTCCAATCACTGCGACCGGTTCCTTAGGAGTGACCAGATCTACCATGGTGTGGAAGAAGGTCTCTTCACTGCAGAAGCTCCGGAATTTGTCCAGGTAGACCTCTTTGTCTTCAGCATCAGCTAACTCCTGTTCTACCAAGGCTATGGCGTTGGCTGTGGCTTCCATGTAGTAGTTCTTGTAGTAATCAACGTTTTCTTCGACGTAGAATACTGCAATGTAATTTAATTATTAGTGTCTGAAACATCCTGAAAACAAAAGCCTTTTTGTAAAATAGCTACAAGTTATGATGCTGGGAACATGTTAGGGGCTATCCATAAATTAAAGGGTGACACAGAGTTAAGGTAAACGCAGCTTTACCGACCCTGGCAAGTATGGTTTCGTGAAGGGAAGCATGTACGCTTGCATCAAGTCCTTACCACTGTCATACCACTCGTCATAGGAAAAGCTACTTAGCCGCCCTGGTGTATACTGTTTGACGAAGACATTATGGTCGACGAATATGGACCTAAGATCCAGAGCAAAGTCGAGCAATAGCAACAGATGCTGTAGAATATTAGTATAAAAATAATTAATTAGAACCAGAACAGAAAATGTGATCTGCAATTTCGGCGTTCTCTACAGTTCCGGAGCCATAGCACGATATATCGGGTCTGCTCAAAATGGCAGCAGGTGCGAGCAGTGAACGAAAATTCGTTCACTGGTTACGAGAACAATTATTACAACTCTGTCACTTTCCTTTTGAGAAAATGTAAGTGATACATTAGTAGATTGTGGAAATATGTAAATTCAAAAAGTAGATGATGATTGAAATAGCAACTAACAAAGATTTTAGGAAATAAATTGGTATGACAGTACTGTAGGAGGATGATGATTCCGACTGCATAGAAGGAAATGATACAATTTTTATTTGAGCTTACATATATCTTTTTTATTGCTTGATGTCCATTTACATTTTCTGTAACAAGTTAACCAGTGTAAGTGTAAAGAATGTGTTACATTAGGTTCCCACATTTGCTATCACCGACTAAAATATGAAAATGTTTCACCGACTCACAAAAACTAGGTAATATGTATTTATTTGATTTTTCTAACTTTAACAGAGATTGTAAATAGTTTATTTAGCAAATACCTAATATTAATGAATGCATACATTGTGATACGAAGAAAGGTAATCTAATAATGTCCTTTATAATAAAAATGAATGAATAATTTTATAATACGTGGTAAACCTAAAACGGTTAAACGAGTAAACTAGACAAAATAGTATAGGTTGCTAATGGTGTGTAGCAAAGACTGATTTTGATGGGTCGTTAAAAGCTGCATTCACTTTATAAGTTTCATGACGTCACATTATAAATCTAAAGTATTAAAAGGAAACACGGTCACATAGCATTTCATTGCGTGAATCAAGAAACACTGCTCTTGAAACTTGAGCATTACAGACTGGGTAAACTTGCGCTTAGCTTAGTAAAATCTAAGCGCAATATTTTGAATGATAGCAAGTTGAAATAAACGGTGTGAATTCACTGGATTTAAAAGTCAAAAAAGGTGTACCACAGGGCTCGATATTGGGTCCGTTCCTCTTTTTAGTACCGTTTACGACCACAAATTGTGTTATTTGCTGATGACACATCACTGATTTTTAAAGTAAACATACATGCACAGGCACTTGACGATGTAAATAACGCTATGCTAAAGATCCATAATTGGTTTACTGTAAATAATTTGGTATTAAATGAGAAGAAAACTAAATGCATAAGATTCGCCTTACCAAATGTTAGAAGAAGTGAATGTCACGTTTTATTGAATAGAAAAACACTACAATTCATCGAAAAAACGGATTTCCTGTAGATCACGCTTGACTCAAAACTACAGTGGAGTCCTCACTTAACATCACTTGTAGGGCGGCTAAGTTTAGCCGCTTACGCTGTTTGGAAAATCCGCCAGCTAACATACGTGGATATCGCGAGACTGGTAGGTATATTTTAGTTAATTTCATAATGTCTTACGGTATTATGCTGTGTGTACGGGCCACAGCTATATTGATTCTATCTTTATTCTGCAAAAGGGAGCTGTCAGAGCCATCTACAACCTCCGCAGACGCGAATTTCTAAGGGAACTGTTTAAGAAAATTAACATCATGGCGGCACCTTGTCAGTATAATATGAAAACATTATGTATGTTGGAAAAAATCTACATTTTTTAATAAGATAAGACAGTGACAGGCATAATTTTAACACTAGGAAATACTCACTTCGAAATAGGAACAAATGAGATCAACCACGTTTCAGATTAGACAATCTGAAACGTGGTTGATCTCATTTGTTGTGAAGTACGTGGTACACGACTTTTATGGGGTACCGTGTAAAATGTTATAATAAAATACCACTCGATATTCCTCAACTAAATGAGAAGAAATTTTAAACATGCATTAAACGCACACTATATAAACAAGGATATTATAAGTTAGATGATTATATTTTATATTGTAGATAAAAATGCTTGACTTAATGCTCTGCTTCACAGACACTTTTGCTCACTAGTCCAAAATGTTATATTTCGAAGAGTTGCTTCCCTTTTTTTATTTTGCCTAACGAACTTATATTTTTTTTTAAATCTAACTAGGCGGTATGAGGAACAGTGTGTAAAGTTCACTCATCCACCATAGAAAAGGGAGGATCCTCCGAC
Organism: Xanthia togata; assembly: GCA_963853775.1. NCBI lineage: Eukaryota > Metazoa > Arthropoda > Insecta > Lepidoptera > Noctuidae > Xanthia > Xanthia togata. Next base: position 1,192,765 of record OY970811.1, on the reverse strand, counting down.
CAGACGGGTGTTGTGTCTGGCGGGCGATTGTTGATGTCGGATAGTCTTTTAAGTGTCGTTCGCGCGGTAAACTAATTGCGTGATGCAGGATTTGTGTGACGTCATGTCTTTGATGCGTAGTTCGTATTTGGCGGTGTAACCGCTACATTATCAAGTTTAAATTGTTGAATACATACATTGTTGAATATATAGATAATAATGATTTTCTTTCTTTTTGGTAGTAAAATTCTTTTAATCTCACAAAAACATTGCAAACTATAGTTTTGTATAATTTATAAACATATTATTTTTATTTTTTGTAAATGTGAGTAGGTAGATAGAGGTACCATGGAGCCGTTTATTATGTTATTGTGTTGAATGTTGACTTGAAAGAGCAATGCAGTTGAGAGTATGTCATGCTCACTTAAATGTCTCACTGATGGTGGCGAGTGTGTTGGATCATCAGCTGAGACTGGTGAATGGTGCTGACGATTCAGCTCAACCATTTTGAAGGGAGCTAAATGATCCAACACACGCGACACCATCAGCGAGACATCTGAGTGAGCATGACATACTCACAGCCGCCAGGGCACATTCGAGTCAATGAAATACATTTTACCCGGTAAATGGTAGCTCTTTAGTACATAGTACTTACACCTGTGCTATGCAATTATATAATACAAGAGAGGAGGAGATTGAGTTTATACAATACAAAGATGGTCTTACAATCTTCAGCAGCTCCAACAGTATTTTCAAAATGTTAATCAATTAGTTGTTATGTAGTTGTGGAGCAGGACCAGCAATGAGCCAAGCATTTTTATCAGTGATGTAATCCCCCAACTTATTATATGCCTGCCTACATACTGTGCGTAATTTTGATCGGAAGGAAATAAAAACGGCCAATGATGAGCTCACCTTCTGAAATCCCATCCTTAATATTAAGCAGCTCATAGAACGCCTCAGGGTTATGGCATTTCATAGCCAGCGACAACGCATGGAACTGTGACAAATGCTTCAAAACAAAGTAGCACTGCTCCACAGTCAGACCTTGCCGCCTCTCCGGCATGACATACCCTTCCCTTTTCAGATCCTTCAGTACCACGCAGTCATTCTGAGCCAAGTAACACTTCGGGATTGACTTGAATGGGTTGTGGACGTTCCATTGCTTCTGGAAGCTGAGTAGAGCTGGCCAGATCTTGTTGTAGAACGCGACCTCGTTGCAGAACAGTTCATCGCTTTTGAAGGCCTCTCTTCGCAGGATGCTTTCAGGAAGGCACTTGTAGATGATGGAGCTCTCCCAGGGTTCATCTGTTTCGCTGGAGCCGTCGGGTTCCACGTGCCTTTGAATGCCTTTCAAGGTGATCCGGTATACCATGGAGGTGTAGTTGTCGCCTCGTTTGGACCCCGGTGCCCCCTAAAGACACAGTTGACCGATTACGATAGGATACAATTCTATATTTGGAGGATCTGATCGAAGCTATTTGGTTTAATCCTAGAATCGTATTGCATGGTTGTGGTTCAAATCGATCACAAGTTTCGATACAAATAAATGTATCGTCCTTCTCTATTTTGAAACCTCGAATTTGCCACCAGCTAGGTGGCTCTGAAATTACCCACCAAGACACAAGACTGAATAAGCAGGTACTCGCTTTAATAAGTTTGTATGTACTGTACTACACCTACCTCAAACTGCTGTATACTGACGTCAGGATACTCATCTTTAAGCAGACTCTGCAGGAAGTCGAGGGTGATCTCCGACATGACACACCGATTACCAAGGAGGACCTCCTGGCTGGATAGACGACTGAATTCAACTGAAGAGCTGCTCCTATTATTATCTAGTTGTGGGTCTAGGACGACCATCGTTGTAGGAAAGTTTGGGACTAATATTAATACGATCGTGTTTAATGTGTGCAGTGTGATCCGCCGTTTAAATTGGATGCACCTACATTGTTCGCAGAAATTACTATTTTCGCACGGCGAGAGCCGGTGCTATCTTCATGCGTTCATCAGAACTTATGCGAACGAGGTTCTGGTTTTCCTCAAATCAGCGTGTCGAACTTCAGCGAAGAAGAAACACGCAGTTCCAAAACGCTGCTGTACGAGTCGCTAGAAGAAGGGACAGAGAAGTTTCCAAAACATTATTAAAACGTTGAAAGAGACCGACCCGGACGACGGCGACGTGCCGACTTTCGGGGATTTGTGCAAGCTACCGTCACTTTCGATCACGTCGACGTCACCAGGCTGTTGAGGGAAATCACAAGTCTAGACCAAGCCGTGATACGATTCTTACATATTCCTTTTGCCTCGTTTATTTTTAATAATAGGTACACATGTAATATTTTATTATTTGGTCAGATTATTTGTGTATTTTATCTATGGGCTATAGTTGCCTGCCAATAAAGCGATTATAATTACGTGTACTTTTGTATAATATCCCGGGAGGTTGGAGAAAGCGTACGAGGGCCAAGACAACTCGCCTTGGCCAGTTAGACGCTAGCTCGCCACATGCTACCCTGCAGGTTTATGTATCTCTCTAGGTTTGGCTCCTCTTCCTAGACCTGTTTCGGCAAAATAAAGTCTACCGCCACAGAACTGAAGTTTATTGGAGCGCTATCACGTCCTCAACGGAGAGATATGGCGGTAAGGTTATTACCAAATACCTAAATCCTATACCAAACGAAGTTTTTCATGTTTTGGGTGTCAGGGTCTGTTGATTATGGCTACTTCGGAACCCCGTCAGGAGGACTTTCTGTTCAAATATCTTCTTACAGCGATCCTCAATCAATTTTTCGATTGAGGTGAGAGGCATCTGAATGGTTAGGATAGGTAGTCAGGGGGAATGGCGCTCACTGGGTAATGGCGCTCACCTCTGTAACTCTGTCAAAATGGAACGTAGCAACACGCCTGGTCGCGAGAAGCGCGAGGGGAGAGGGCCTCTAACAGACAGCGATGCAAACGGACAGTCAGCTCGCGTCATGCAATCTTGAATTGCGTTTCTTCGTATTCGGCCGCGCTGATCTAATTTTTGGTTAGGTGTTTTTTGTCGGTGTGCCCAAAACTTTAATGCTTATTTAACTATTAAGTTTACTTTTCTGACATTATAGCTATTCTATTTTGTGATAATGCAATCAATTTTCAACAATTGTGTATGATTTACAAAACGCTCGTTTGGGGTTATACCGCTGAGCCCCATTACCCCTTAGTGACTTATTTTTTATTGTTGTTGATATGTCAAGAAATCGTCAAAGGACCACCGCTAAAGCGGCTTGGAGCGAAGAAGACCTTAAATCTGCTAAAACTAAAGCTAAATTGAAGGAGGTTTGTCCAAAAGAAAAGCCGCAAAACAATATAACATACCATTTACTACTTTGGAGATCGACAAAAAAATTAAGTTCTTCAGAGAGTGAAGATGAATAATAGCACCTTTGCGACGGTGACAGTGATGACGAAATGAATGTGGATGATGAAAATTATAACAAATATGTTATTGGCGATGAATTTAGAAAAAAAAACAACGAGTTTTAGTATCGCTGCACCATCTGCGGTCTGTGGACTCATGCTATATGTTCAGGGTGGGATTCGCCAAATTGATACATCTGTGATTTATGTGTCCAAAAATAAAATAATTACTTTCTCTAATTTATCTCACCTCTAATAAAAATATTTATTTTATTTTATATTATAATAATTAAATTTGATTTGACATCGAAGACTTTACTATATTTGTTAAATTAACATAGACTAATATTACGTACAAATGTGAATAATTGAAGCTAATTTATGATTATAGACTACTTTTATTGCTTAAGGTTGATCTCATTGATTTTTCTTTAATTAAAATGTATCTGACTTGTTATATTCCAAAAAACATGATTGAGCGCCCAGTCCAAAACCGCTCAGGGTACGGGGTAATGACCCCGTACCCTGAGCGGTTTTGGACTGGGATTGCCCCAGACTTTTACATGTTTTTTTAAAATGTTTTTCTACTACTAAGTAGGTCAAAGATATATGCTTTTGTTGATAAATTGTTGATAACTCGATAATTAAAGACTGTTACTTTCCTTTTTGTTTTATAATAAATAATTTTAAAAATACACCAAGGTTTCGTTAAGTGATCGCCATTCCCCCTCCCTATGTGTTCAGTGTTGAAGATGCGGGGATATAAATATTCTTTTACTCAGAATTTTCTGCGTCTTTTTGTTATCCTCATAATTGAAGTCGACACCAATGCTAAAGCAATATACCAACTTTCTGGTGTTTTGATGGTGCCATTTTGTCTTTAGGCAAGAATGTATCTATTCTTTAGCGCTCTTCCGAAGGTGCGGTTCGGATGACGATCACTACCAAAATGAAGAAGATTAAATAACTAGCTTCGCTAGCTAGTGTAGTCTAATGAGTAGGCAAGCTCTTTTTCATCTCGCACTGTAGCACTAGTTTAGCGCTCTGCAAATTGGATAATGTAATGCCGGCTATTTCTCTCAAGGTCTAGCTAGACCTAAGTCATGATACAGGTCTTGGGTTACACATACAATAAGAATATTAATTAATATTAGCCTATCTACTTACTACTTTTTAGATAAAGATAGTGCAATCCACGACGACGCGCCCCACTCCGCGATTACTGTACTGTAAGGCTCTACTTTAGTACGGAGTGGGCCGCGACATCGTGGATTGCACTATCTATTGGTATTTTATGTAGGTTATTTTATTTACATACCCTATTATTTAAATTGTATTTAAGCATCAAAGCTAAAACAATTCATGTGACATGGTCACTCTAGTGGTGTGGGGCGCATTATTGAATTGTTACAGGCAGCTGGGGTCGCCGTGATTGGATAATATCACCGGTTGTTTCAGTAGTTAATGTGCACTCAGCTGTCTATCATCTGCCCTTCCCTCTTGCGCAAAATTGTTCCTGAACCAATTTTATTATGTAGATGATAGAAACGGGCTTGGTAGTAATTTTTTCTATGGTTTAATATTAGAGCTTTGAAAGTATTAAATACTGGGACAATATGTTACAGTTTTCAGTTATCAAGTTTTGTTTTAAACCGTGCCAACCTTTTTGGGAGGATTTTCATATTACTCTATTTTACTATGACCCAAGAGATTGCGTAGAACAGAACGAAATTGTCAAGTTGACAAAAGTGACATTCCCGCCAGAATGTGCGTTCAAATTGTGGAAAATTTATTCATAGCCGCATTTTAATGCAAATATTTGACCGCAATAACTTAGTATTGAAAAAAGTAGGCTTCATATGCATCAGAGCTAAAACTACGAAATTAAAAAGACGAAAAAATACTAGAAAAATATTTTTTCAACATGAGGATTGTTGATTGATGGTTTACTCGTAAAAAAATTCACTGGTTCGAATTCTTCGAAGTTCGAACGTGAACGCTGAACGTCAATGTCAAACTGAAATCTGATTTTTCTGCGAAACTGCGTTAGAAAATCGGTGCCGGAATATTCTCTAGAAATAGGAAATTATCGGTTCTCTATCCATTTAAATTGGATTTAAAGTAAATTCATTCTAAGTGAACAGTGCTGATTAACTATTTATCGCTAAACATGCCTGTGGATCAAATTCAATACTCTGAAAGGTATACTGATGACGTCTATGAGTACAGGTGAGTTTCTTCATTTTTCTGATTCTTTTGCTGAATAAATATAGTTTAAAACGCTATATCTGAACCTCATTATTTCCTTTATAAAGTCTATAAGTCATTTACGTGTGTAATTTGTTTCCATAAAAGTGTTTCGTTGCACAATATGGTTGCAGTTTTTGTCAGTCATTTTGCGTCATTTTCCCATCAGATTGCGAGAAATTCATGTGTATAAAATTGTACGGTGATTTACTAGTACGTACTAAAATTGACCGTAGCTAATTTTTTTTTCTAATACTAGCCAGCAGTAGAAAAAACATTAGCTACGGTCAATGTACTTGGCTCTAGCTTAGATGATCATGTGCCATCTGATTACAACTGTTTCCAGAATAGAAACTATTGAATGAATGAATGACAATAAACTAGGTAGTTAACAAACAAGAATTACTTATCAAAGAAATATTTCTGATTACTGTTTTACTACAATGGCCTCATGGATCTTGTTTTCATAACTATAATATCATTATGTATTTCTGATTCCAGACATGTCATCTTACCACCAGACATTGCCCGTCTGGTACCAAAGTCCCACCTCATGACGGAGACAGAATGGCGCAACCTTGGAGTCCAGCAAAGTCCTGGGTGGTTACACTTCATGGTGCACAACCCTGAACCACACGTCTTGCTGTTCAGGCGACCACGAACTGATAACCAGGCTCCTGTGAACGGTCTCGATAGTAATACAAACTCAGCAGTCAAAGTATGAGAAGGATGCAGCTAGGTAATTTAATAATTAATGTAGTTGGTGATAGAGCATTCAGCTTTTAATGAAAACTTATACTTTTATAGTAACATTTTGGTCTTACACTCGTATGACATCATTATGTCATTCTAATTCAATTGCTACATTTAAGAATATTGCTCAAAACATTATATTAACAATAGAAAATAGTTCTAGCTGCTATACAAAGAGCAATACACTATTTTAAACAACAAACATCAAGAAAAACAAACAATGCATATTATTCTATTCTTGACAGATGTTATGCCCAAATTATTATTGGCACAGTCTTTGATTAAAGTCAGACTTTCAAACATCAGAAGGCTAAAATCTAATTTCAATCTTATCTCATTGTAACTATTAACATGGAGATTAGAAATTAACAAACTGGCCTTCAGAATGGGTTTTTTCTGAATATAGAAATGGTTTTTTCTCAAATGAAACAAAGATGCCTTTCAATAAAAAAAACTGTTCTTTCACCAGCTATGTATGCTATAAAGAAACTATAAAAAATATGTTATTATATTTAAACAAATTAATGAAGTTAACCTATGTACTTCATATGATAACATTTAGGTACTGTTTTCACTATAAAAGACTAAATATAAAATATTTAGTAAGTATTATGACCAAAATACTTGTCCAAAAAACTATTAGCTATTTTTAAGAACTTTGTGGAGTATGGACAAAGATTGTCTTGTGATGGACTGACAGACATTTTTTTATATGGTCCCTTTAGATACAAAACTTGAATTAAGGTTAATTCAGGTTTTATAATGATAAAAATGTTTATCAAACACTTGATATTTTATCTAATGGATAATTAGCACACTACAAAATCTATTAACTATATAGTATAATTAATTATATTTTAGTTAGATATCATGCAGAGATAATAATTATTATAGGTACTGTTACAACCTACAAGTAAAAATTTGGTTATTTTTACCCGTATATTACATACATGTCATTGGAATAAAATTTGTAAAATGAAATATAATGTTAATAGTAGGTTGTTCCTATTCATGACTGAAGATTTATTTGTGTGAAATTGTTTAATAATATGTGCCTTTAAGCTGTTTGCTTGAAAACTGTAATTATTGTTTTGGTATTGAAGGCTTCTTCGGACTATTTCAGTAATGATGGTCTAGAATAATATCTTATAGATTAGTCAATGCATTCGCTAGACATAGAGAGCCTTGCCTCTTTTAATTTCGAGTGTGATATCAGCCAATTGCAGGCCATTGGCGATCGGTAACGCATTGCAAAATTCCTCTCACATCACTCGTACATTTGGTATGAAACATCGCTCACTACTGGTGGGCCGCGCCGCGCTTTTTGTATTGTATTGTTATGCGATGCGCTGCTGCTCGATGCGGCTGTAATGTGCGCTTGACTTTACAATCGGCCTTAAAATGTCCTGTACATTGGGCATATAATTATTTGAATAAATAATTGTTAATTCCTTTTAATACAAGATGCCTTTGCCTTCTAAGCAATTTGTATAAGTATGTTAAACAATTTAGTAATAATAATTGCTATGTATATGTATATTATTCATATTATAATTCATAATAATATAATGGTGCAAATTTCAAGTGACTAATAATGTAAGTTAGTGTATGAAGTTTAATTTAATTATACTAAATGTTTGTTAACTAAATAAAGGTTTATACGGGCAAAACGTCGAAGGTACGTCTTTTCATCTTCATCAATTCCTTGAGAACAAGACATAATTCATACATAAGTTATTAGTACGTACTCCTGTAATAGGCCACAGCTAAGCTACGCACGTGTATACCTAGTCTTGCCATAAATATTATCACGAAGATTTTTTATATTTTTTTTATTGCAAATAATATTTATTACAGTGTGTTAGTTTAATACATAAATATAAAACATTTTAAAATATAAAAAGCTTATTCGAAGTGGTCTCCATTGGCTGCAATACAGTCCTTTAAACGTTGAGGCCAGTTATCAATAGAAGCACGCACTCTTTCCATGGGAAAATTCTTCACTGCCAATCGTATGGATTGTTTTAGGGACTCCAAATTATCATGGCGTATAGAGCAAGCCGTACTCTCTAAAACTGACCATAAATCATAATCCAGCGGATTAAGATCGGTACTAGACGACGCACATAGAGGTATTTGCACGATCTACGCGGCCAAAAGTCCCACTATCAAAATAATAATAACATTCATAAAAATAGGTTCCAGGAACAGAGTACGAAACCGGCAACAATACCCATGCTTTATCTACTTGCTACCGCGCACCCCGCACCTGTAGCGTCAGTTGGAATTTGACCGTTTCACCTAGTGTACGTATCTGTTCCACGCGTTTTTCTAAACATTAAACTTTCAAAGTGAATTTTTATGTTATCAAGTTCTTTTTGCGAATTGAAAGTGATGGATTCTGATCGACAAGGTAAGAGACTTACAAAATACGTAAATAAAGTTATGATCAACTATCAGACTACATTTTTTTTTTTATAATAAAAAAACTCATTTTCATACCGTGATTTCCTTCAATATTTTTTCTTTGCTAGTGTTTTTGTTTATGTATCGGGGCAGATCGGGCCATAATTTTTATTATATGCTATTATTTAATTCTTTTCCTTATAAATACTATCAAAAACATCTCCGGAAACGTCCGGATAAATATAGTTTTGAGGGATTAAAGATATTCAGCGAAACTACGTCTAAAACTGGAAATATTTGTTAGCGACTTTTAACATAGTGTATGTTTGTTTTAGGTTCAGAGGGTACATCGGGAGTAAGGATTGTGACCCGAAAATACTTGTTTGACCTTATGAAAAACGAAAATTTGCCTAATTTTGGTGCCAAATTAAACTATTTAAAAGATCAACTTTTGTCATGTGAAACGTGGTTTTGCCCATTTCAAATCAGAAATCAAACAAAGGTGGACCAAAGCTATATAAAGATAATTTTATAAAATACAACCGATCTTGGCTGGAAGGTACTTTTGAATTACCTGAAATATGCTTCAGAAACTGCTCGTATTTATGTGAACCTATATGATTAGCATCCTATGACGCTAACAATGCACAAGATTTTAGTCCATGGTGCAGTCATAATTGAAAATGCATTATTACCAATCGGACAGCTTTCCGAGGAAACAGCTGAGGCTCGCAACAAACATTTTAGATGTTACCGCCAAGATTTTGCGAGGAAATTTTCCAGGAAAAATTGTATTCAGTATATTTTTAACCGCCTTCTGCTCAGTTCAGATCGTCTGCTCAGTAGCATGCGAACTGTAAAAAAAGGAAAGTAGAAACATTTTTGCCTGAAACCTTGGCTATGTTTGTATCTGCGGAATCCAACATATTATCAGAAAAATCATCAGAAGGCGACGGAGAAACTCAAGAAACTTAGCATTATTATGTTTTTTCCTTTGTACCACTATAGCGATCTAAACATTATAATTTAAAAAAAAAAAAAAAATTTACCTTGTTTATATACCAACTAAGCATTAAAATAATTTTGGCCGCGTAGATCATGCAAATACCTGTATGTGTGACGGCCAGTCTTCAGCTCTGATGAAGTCCGAAACGTTCACTTCCAACCAAGACTGCGTGGACCGGGCTTTATGACCCGGCGCCGAGTCTTGTTGGAAGGACCATACTTGGTTATTGAATATGGTGTTGTTAAGGGGCTTAACTACCTTCTCAAGAATGGTATCTTGATACACTTGTGCCGATGTTTTGATACCTTTTTTACAAAAATATGGCTCTGTCACTCCTTCATAGCTAACACCCCACCAAACCATCACTGAAGTCGGATAATGCCCACGTTGTACTCTGTCGACTAACTGTGAAGCTTCCTTAGAGCTTTGAGCATAAATACGGTCATTTTGTTTGTTAAAATGTTGCTCAATTGTAAAGATTTTCTCACCCGTAAATAAAAAAATTCTGTGACCTCCCTTTGCGTCGCTTCAGTAGTTGTTTCGATTTTACCACTCTATTCTTTTTTAAATTATCAGTTAAAAAATGACCAGTGTGTCTCTTACAGGCTGCAAGTCCCAAGTCATCTTTTAAAATACGCGACATGGTTCTGGGTGCTATCTTCATCTCCCAAGATAAAATCTTTTGCTTTCGGACAGGATTTCTTCGAATTCTTTCCCTTACTGCTTTGACCACCTTTTTCGTACGAACACTACGTGGACGGCCAGATCTTTTTCTGTCACAAACAGAGGAGGTCTCATTGTACCTATTAATAGCCCGGTACACAAACATTTGACTAATACCAAGCGTATGGAGAGTTTTAAAAATTGCTTTTGGCTCCATACCAACTTTGTGTAATGCAATCACAGCGATTCGGTTCTCTTTAACACCCCACTCCATTTTAATATCGAAAAATATTGTACAATATATTGGCGCCAAAATTAGAAAACTCAATTAACAATCGTATAAATATGACAGATTCCTAATTCAAATGTAACATCTTTATTATTTTTAATTGTAACAGCATTTATGGCCAGACTAAGTATAGCTCCAGTTTGTATGAAAATGTAGTCTGGAACGTTGAAAAACAACACTGCTATTTAGAAGTTGCAAAATTTGTTCGGATGAACCTCAACTTACCATGTTTGACCGCTCGCTGTCGGTTTCAGCAAAAGATTTCTGTAAAGTCCGTGTATGTCGCGTTAGTGTGTGTTGAGCACATTCGCTGGTGTTACTTTACGTGTGAACTTTCACAGGAGCTTGTTAGAAGTAGTGAATGTCACGTTGTACTGAATAAGGAGACACTAGAATTCGTCGAAAAAACGGTTTTCCTGGGAATCACGCTTGACTCAAAACTACAGTGGGGTCCTCACTTAACATCACTTGCAGGGCGGCTAAGTTCAGCCGCTTACGCTGTTTGGAAAATCCGCCAACTAACAGACGTGGATACCGCGAGACTGGTCTATTTTAGTTACTTTCATAGCATCATGTCTTACGGTATTTTGCTATGGGGACGGGCCGCAGATATTGACTCTATATTTATTCTGCAAAAGAGGGCTGTTAGAGCCATCTACAACCTCCGCAGACGCGAATCTCTTAGGGAACTGTTTAAGAAAATTAATATCATGACGGTACCTTGTCAGTATATATATGAAAACATTATGTATGTTCGAAAAAATCTACATCTCTATAGTAAGATAAGTGACAGGCATAATTTTAACACAAGAAATAGGAACAAATTAGATCAACCACGTTTCAGATTGTCTAAAGTACACACTTCTTTTATGGGGTACTGTGTAAAATGTTATAATAAAATACCACTCGATATTCTTCAACTAAATGAGAAGAAATTTAAAACTTGCATTAAACGCACACTATGTAGACAAGCATACTATAAGCTGGATGATTATATCGTAGATAAAAATGCTTGGCTAAATGCTGGTCCTGCTCCACAGCCACTTGGGCTCACTAGTTAAAAATGAAAAAAATTGGTAGAGTTGCTTCCCCTTTTTTATTTTTTCTGACTACGAACTTTTTGTTTATTTTGTTTTTTTTTTATTAACTAAGTTTTAATTATTGAATACTCCAATAGATACTATTGATTTTCTTTCTTTTGGTGGTAAAATTCTTGCAAACTATAGTTTTGTATAACTTAGACGCATTTTTATTTTCAATTTTTGTAAATGTGAGTACCATGGAGTCGTTTTACTATGTTATTATGTTGATTTTGACTTGAAAGAGCAGGGTAGTTGAGAGTATGTCATGTTCACTTAAATGTCTCGCTGATGGTGGCGAGTGTGTTGGATCATTCGGTTCCCTACAAAATGGTTGAGCTGGATGGTGCTGATCCACGCGTCATGTTCGTGAACGGGCGCCGTCAGTTGAGACTGGTCATCTCTTATCTGCCAGGGCTTGTTTTTAATCGTTTTTGATTTATATATATATATTTTTTTTTTACATTGTTCTCACATATAGAATCAACAAGAGTAATGTACCCAGGATTTTGTAATTTCTATATTTAAAAGAGTGTCCTTGGAGTTTCTTGCCCGTTCTTCTCCATAGAGATCTACGTGTTGGAATGGGCAACTAGCTTCAACTTTCTGACTAACTGACTCTTTGACAATTCAAAAGTGCCTGTAAAGGGTTTAATTGAAATAAATGGTTTGAGTTTGAGTTTGAGTTTGAGTTTGGACTCCTTTTTGAGATTTTCACAGATATCTCGAAAACTAGACGTTTTCGGTCAAATATAATAAAATTGTCTTACATCCCTTGTATGACACCCCTGGGGTTTTTGTTTACAGATTGATGCATGACTTAATTGACATTGACCGCGACACTTGTCAAAAAAAAAAATGGATAAATTTACAGTTCACGTCACGTAAGTTTGCCGCTCTGAAACCAGGCTTTTCAATGTAAATCCAACAATTTTCGACTAGTCACGGTCAAGGTCAATAAAAACTCGTTTCAATGACTTGAACACGTAACAAACTTGACTCGTAACAAATGAAGGGTGTTTAGACGGTGCAACTTTTATTGCTATTTCAACTTATGGTATGCCACTGGCAATTAAATCGCATCGTGTAAATAAGGTTACAAATTGGGTCGCAGCTTTATCCATTGGGCCTTTGCCGTTATTTCTCGTTTCATAATATTTTCATGGAACGAAGTTCCTGAACGCGGCTTGCGGTAGTTGTCTGGTAGAAATCGTCACGTAACGAAAAAGTGTTATGCCCCCTCTATGCGACTCTCTCTCTCTTTCTATTATATACGAGTGTATGTTTTTGTTTTTGTAAGGGTCAGGTATGAGTCATAAAAATAAACCACTGAATACTATGTTGAATGTTTATTTGTGTTTAACTTCTAAAAACATTATAAACACAGTAAAATATACAAATAAATGCGGAAGTAGTACATTTCGTAAGGTTGCCAATATTAAAATAATTATTAAATTTCGTAAACAGAAAACTACCGTAGGTACTACACAATAAACAAAAATAAAATTATTAACAATATATTAGTGTAAATTTTTATTTTCTATTTTCGTTAAAAATTATAATAAAGATTGTGCTTTTTCTCTTATATACTATATTAGCGAAATTAATAAGAATATAAGTAACAGTCGCGGGTGCGCCGAAATTTCGAAATGTTTCCAACGTTAAAAAGTGCCGGGATTTCGACATTTCTACGCACGGGTGCGACGAAAAAAAATATTAAAATAAACCATGATATGGTTAGATCCGAAGTTCTTAATTTAAAGTTAGCTTCAACAGGATTATTTAACGATCGTATAAAAGTCTCTCCAATATATCCTTATCTAAAAAAGGTAGGCAGCATCTTACTAGTAGACACACGGTACATATCGAGATACATCGGCATGCGACATAAAAATCGTCGCATCCCAAATTAGCCTAATCGAAAAACGTGTCATCTTGCCTTTTGTAATAGTGAAAAAGTTTTGGATACATGTTTTTAGTTCCTAAGAAGAGTCCCTACAGTCCGACAGTACTATCTAGCGCGCACCGCGATTATTGAACGCGGTTAATTAATCGCACGAACTTTCGTCACGATGAAGTTTGTTATTTCATCTGTTCGTTGCGATTTTTCAATCGCAGGGCACAGTACTCGCGGCTCGCCAAGATCTAACAGTGAAGGAAAGGAAATTGCCACTACTCTGCATAGAAGCACTTCGATTATTATTTTTCATCATCTAACGATACATTTTTGATAACTCGATAAATGTTTAACTTACACAAACATGCATATAAATAACATGCTCGATATCATTTTGGCTACATCTAAATACTACTTGCAAAATTGTTAACGAATCCATTTTAACTAAGGCCATAATAGACATGGCATACATTTTTGAAAATCGGAGAGGTCAATCTATATAACAATACATTTCCACTAAAACTTAGGCCCTTTCAGTGGTTGCGCGGTAAAAACATGGAGGTTGCATCCATTGTGTTGCATTATTTATCAAAATATGTCACAGTTGTGTTATTAAAGCTAATTGTGATCCTATTAAAGCTTTTAGCTTATAACGTTCAGTGTGACCACATTTCAAAATTTCTACTATTGTAGTAGTTCGTTAAAATCTGTTTGCTCTTTGTATAATTTTAGAAAAAGATGGATATGGTTTCAGTTGAATATTTCCCTCGTTGATATGGTAAAAATGTGGTCAAACCAATCGAGCTGTCTTGTAAATAATATAGACCACCGATTAGTCGGTGACCATGTCGCCTCAGTTTCGTTTCACGTGATATAATACATATGCCTGTATTTTACACAGCAAAATGATATGGAAGTATACAAGAAGTGATATGATATATAATGGAGATTGTACTAACAAGATATGTACTTAAACGATTAAAATATCAAGTACCTATCCACAAATTTGGTACATTTTTTTTTGTTAAATATATATGTATAAATGCTCGTTACAGTGTCTTTTTCGTTGGATCGTCTCGTTCTAGCAACACTGTCGGGGTTACGGAGGGGAAAAACAAAAATAGTAGAAAATCTGTCAGGGTTGCCTACAATAATTGAAAAGAAAATACGGTAGAAATGAAAGCGACTCAATCACGATACGTACTGCAACAATGGCATGCCCTTATTAATACAATAAGCGTTGCATACGACTATCGTCTTGAAAACGACGCTACAGGGAACTAAATCTAGATAAAATCATCGTTAGTTCTATATAGCCGGTTCCTTGCAGGCTTCTACTTTTTAGTATCTTTCCCCGCGAAGCCTCGATTAGAAAATGTGTGGAATGTTAGAGCTTATGTATAATAAGGTAGAAACAGCATGTGCAGGGTATTGTTAGTGATGAGTCGAAAATTAGTAGAAATACTGTACAATATTTTTATAATATCTCGATGTTTAGCAAGGATAGAAATTTAAAGCGTTCTCTTTGGTATTGCTCGACAGTGTTGCTAGTTCGAAGGTATCATAGAGAAGGTGGCGGTTGCCGGCTGGCTCCGCTGGGTGGCAGCACCATTGGCGCGTGTGACGTCACTTGAGGACTACTCTTTGGTGGGGGGTTTCCCGTTGGTGTACTGCGGAGGAGAGTTCGATGTTTGGTTTTGTGTATCCTCCGTCATTACTGACACTAGTTCTTCGACGGCGCGGCCTAGGTCATCTGGAAATTGAAAATGTAACCTATTTAGATTTATGGTTGGTTCAGGAAAGTTAACATTTTGTTTTTGATTACTTGGTTACATTATTGTGATATACTTTTCGTTAGGTAGTGTCAAAATTAATTGATGGTTTCCATCCTGAAAAATCCTGCCACTTAATTATTTTTCATGGGTCTTGGCTTATTTCGAAATAATATAACGAAATAAGGTTCAAGTAACAATATCAAATATTTATTACCTCAAGGTATACGTCCTGTTAGGTTTGCAGAAAACAGAAAAAAAAATACCGTGAATATTAAATATTATTGCTAAAACGACGATATTAATCATGCATCACTCAAAATCATGCAAAAACCTACAAACGACGACGAAAGAAAAACAAAATAACAGCGGATTACAAAAAAAAAAAAACTAAAAACAAAGAAAATTATCTGTGATTTGAAGACAAAGTCCTAAAAACTAGCAAAAAGCGTCTTCATTGCAAGGGGATAGACTCCATTCTGCAATGCTACAGTGATGGCTGCACGAAATTCACGTAATGTGTCAATAGCAATACAATCAATCAATAGCTGCTACAATAGTTCAAATCTGGAGGCAACAGTGTTACAAAAGCTAATGTCTATTCAAATCCTTGTTTCCAATTGACGTTATTTCCTCTTAAACAATTAATATTAAAATTACATTTATTTATTATGATTGATTACAGAAATACTACAAAAAATGTTAAAGTAGTTGCAGCGGAAACTGGACTGTAATTTATAGGTGTTAAAATAACTTTTTCGAAATCACATAAATTGGAAACTCGGGACAACGTAAGATACGTTGAACCATCGCGAGCACTCGTCTGACCTGCGCAGTGCATGAGCGAGTGCACGGCGTGCGGCGGCGGCGGCGGCCGCTCCAGCGCCTCCCGCTCGCCCGCCCAGCGCGAGCCGCCGTCTTAGTGCACACAGCGGGTTAGGGGGTGTGTTGGTACCCTGAGAGACCTACTAAAAACTCTTCCTCTACTATAGGACTTAGAACGGTTCCCTTAGAGACACCTTAACTTGACGTGTTATTTTTACCTGACCTTTATTAGTACCCTGTGAAACACCTCTCACTATTAATAATTTTCAACCTAGAGTATGGGACTCAGAATGGTACCTTGGGGACCTACCTTTTGTCGCATAATTAAGGTTGGTCTTGCCATATTTACAAGAATATTGTGATATGGGACTATTTCTGTATTATTAGGAAATCACTTGGATAATATAATTGCAACACTGTCAAATGGCTCAGTCAGTCTGTTCTAGGGGGGGAAAATGTAAATACTTACTAGTTTGCGACTCATGGTATAATCCATTATGCATTTTCGCCGGCGAATCAGTAGCGAGCTGTGAAGCGGTCACAGAGCGAGTCTGAAGTGTGCCAGTGCGAGCTGGTGGAGAACCTTGGGCAGGCTAGAATATTGAAGAAAAATGTATTAAATGATATTAATTAGTTATTTTTCACATCCAAAAGTATTTTGTTTTGTATATTGCTATGTTATTTCGTATCGTAGATGTTTTTCTTCTTTAGTATTTTAAATTGCATAGATAGTGCAATCCACGACAACGCTACTAAAGTACAGCTTACAGAGCAGTCATAGTAATTAGTTGTAAACTGTTTTAATTTTAGTAAATAAATAAATTTGTATACGTTTAGTAGCGAATATGCAAGGTATCATATAGGTTGATCATGTTATATCCAAAAATAAATTAAATAGTCATTGTTTGTAACTATACTCCATTTGAAATAACATATTTTTTCGGAAGAAGTAGCTTTGCATAATGTGTAATAAAAAACCTTTTTTACAGTCCGTTCAACCGATTCTGAATTCTATACCGTAGACAAGGATGGCATTAAAGCAAAAAAAAATTACAAGGATGGCATTAAAACCAAAAAAATGGTTACAATATATCAACTGTATAATGCAGCTGCCATTTGTCATGCCACCAACGCAATAGAAAACAAAATCGGTTGAACGAAGTGTAAAACAGTACCCTAATTACGTAATGCAAAATCAATCCGAATCTGAATCGTTTTGAAACAGATTGCTAATCCATTGCTCCGTAAGTTCGAAAAAAAAACTGCAGAGCAACGGAAATAACGCAATGAATGTTGTTGAACTGTCAAAATGAAACAGATTTGTCTTTATCGTTTACGAAAATATGTTGCGTAATTAGAAAGCAGGTTTAGTTGGAATGTATGGCATAACAAATCATTAAGGGTACCTACACTAGTCGACGGCTCGAACTCGTTGGTGGGCGTAACTAATGTGCATGCTAATTAGTCTATTTATTTATTTAGTATTCATATATCTAGTTTTTATTTATTTATTTAGTTAAATAGACGATGATTTATAACGAAAACTCGCGCGTAAAATTTCATGAAAAGACCTTTTGGCGTATACATATTATGGAAAAACTATTGGATGTATTTACTCAAAATAACATTATTTGAACTACTGAATAAATTATCTATCCCTGTACGGTTTCTATTTTGCTACATAAGTTATTTATTTACGCCCAAAGACGAGTTAAAATTACTGTTAAAATATGGAAGTTTCGAAGCTTATAGTTATAACTTCCAAACCAAGATAATGACAAGACAAATTGATTTAATTTGTATTTTTGAACGTACACCGTCAAACAGACGAGTAGTCACCGTACTACGTTTGTATGAAAGAATGACCCTTGAATACGTTTAACGCTAAAAACATTTAAAACCTCATTCTGTCTCTAGTAATCTTCAAACGATTGACAGAAACAGAACGATGTTATATTCGTCTAAAGCCTAAATATTGATTCATTCGTTCTTCATTTCTTTCTTCACAAATTTCTACGTTTTTATTTCTATCCTTTTCTATCAATATTGTATCGTAACATACCTCATCAAGCAGTCTCCTCAATCTCTGCAACTGCGCCTCGAGCTGACGGTTATGTTCCTCGAGGATCTGCATGCGCGCCTCTAGACGTCCCTTATGCTGTCGCAGCAGACGGGCTTCGGCCATCATGTCCTGCAAAGGAAAAATAAAATGGTTTTGTTTAAATATTCTGTATAGGGGTTGTTTTGATTGAAGGTATGCAATTGAAAGCTGTGTGTGAGATTGCTTAGTTTTCTTCTAATATTATATAATACAAGCAATTCGGTATCATTTCTATTTAAATAAGTGACATTTTTGTTTTAGCCACAATAATAATCGTTGATACAAAATATATTAAAAGTGCAATCGACATTACTGATACGTAATACTAGAATTGCAAAAATAATCGCCGTTAATGACATGGTTTTTGGTGCTATAAGCAAAATTTCTGCTTTTTCACGTGTTAAAATATATGTATTTTTATGTAACTATCTGATTATCTACTTAATGTTACTAGCTAATGTTTTCTTGGGGTAATTTACTAACACAGAACTTTACTGTAAAAGATGAAGTTTTCTTCTAATTGAAGATTTCTTTTAAAACTCAAGAGGCACATCAGTTATCGGTTTCGCAATTTTCAACTTCTTCTCCAGTTTCGGCAATACCTTAAACGTCACGATTGTAATTTTATCTTTGATTCCTGCATAGCATTTTAAAATTTAAGGTCCTTTCATTAAAACTTAGGATTTTTAAATTCTAGGATAGTTTACCTGATCAACAGGAGCGTTCCTGTTATCATTAACACCGTGTTGTTCCTCAGGAGTCGATCCTGGGGTTTGCTTCGCCTTCAGACGTTCGTATTCAGCTTGTAGGCTGGCATTCTCTTCTTCCAGCTCCCTGTAATGTGAAATAGGTTCGGTGAGATTACTGCTTAAATTTCCCTGATGACTTAAATGTCAGCTCTGCCTGTCGATGCCATTTTTATTCTTCTTTATCGTTCACTCATAGCAGAGTGGTCATGTTTATTTCAGGTCACATAAAGGTCGTCTTATAGGATAATAATATATTATGTTCAGTTTTGAGGTCATACCTGATCATAGCCTCCAGTTCATGTCTCTGCTCACGATGGATGATGGACACGACCTGCACCGGTGAACGTGGTGCGTCGTCAGCTTCACCACCGCCGTTGAGTGATGCACAGTATTGTGCAATCAGTTGATGTTCTTCGTCACTGCGGATAGGATGAAGAAGCTTTTATTGGCGGATAGAGAATTTAAAACAAAAAATGAAGGACGTTTCTTCTGTAATATTAAAATCCAGAAGATTATTGAAATATTTTGGAGGCAGAAATATTGCTTAGGGCCTATTTTCCCCTTCGGGTAAGTTCCGATCAACTTGTCTCGCAGATCAGTTCATATAAATACTGTTCTATTCTATCTACAGTGAGGACTATGTCCAGACTTAGCGAAATATGCCTTTAGGTTACTAAAGTTAAAGACAGATATAGTTATAGAAAGAAAGAAAACATTTATCTCCTTGAGCGTACGCCAAATACGTGGGACGTGGAGTTGCGGACACCGGCCCGACATACATTACAATACAACCGTTGAAAGGTTCACAAACCTGTCAGGAGTATCCCCCGGCTTGGCTCCCAGCTCCACCTGCGCCAGCCTGGTGGCATACAGCTCCAGCCGCGAGTGCATGTCGTCCCCGCCGAGCGCCGCGCCCGCCGCGCTGCCGTGCTGGGGCGACGGGGCTGGAGACTCCAAGGCATCACCTGGAAATTGTAGGATTCTAGTTAGTTTTGTTAACTTGTTTTGGAAACTTGATCGGTGCGTCTGATGTGTATTGTTGAGTTGCTGTGTTTTTTTCGCTATTTATTTAAGGTAGGTAATGCCATTTTTTTGATACTGATAATATATCGCTATCGTAAAATTCAACCGGTAGATTTGATTATTTGTCTTTTAAATGGCATAGTCATAAACAAAGTGAGCCTAAATTCACATAATTTAGAGATACCATACCTTCTAGCACAGTCTGCACGGGCAGGTAGCCGACTCGGGGATGCTTCTTGAAGTAGCGAGCTGACTTGAACTTGTTGCGTAACGCGCGGGTGAAGTCGCGCACATCCTCTCCTGATGTTGTCTGCAAATAACAATATTTTTTATTAAACTTAATATATTTTTGCCGGCTCAGGAAAGGGTGGCAAGACCACTTAACTAACCTCTGGAAAAATAAAACAGCACGCGTAGCATGACGACCAAAGAAACGGGTTTTGTCGGGACAGATAAACAATCATAATCTGTTATTTTGTATAATCTTCCGGCGACAAAACCCGTTTCTATTGTGGTCAACCTAAGCGTGCTGAAAGAATAACGGGGGAGGCCCAGCAGTGGGACAGTCGGATGAATAAAAAAAATGTGTTGGTTGAACTGATGATGATGATGTTTGAAATTGTGTAATCAGCCAACATTGTAAAGTGCCTAAAGAGTCTAAACTTTGAGCTGTTGGATAAAAACAAGGTGATGGTAAAAATATCAAAGAAGTCCAACAAGTGATTTTCAAAATTATCAAATCCAAAGTAAATGTAATATCAAACAATTTCGAACTAGGACTAATGAACTGAAGTAAATAATTTAGAAATATCGTTAACTCACAGCAGTGCAGTACTCCTGCATGGGATGCGTCAACTTGTGGTTCTTAGCTTTGCGACCGTTGAAGAAGCACTTCTGGCACATGTCGAAGTTGAAGCATTTCAAGCAGCGGTATCTATATGGGACAAAGCAACGTTAAATCACGTTAAAATCCGCTGGTTTTAATGGGCAAATAGACCAAAACCAGCTCCAAGCCGGGATCCAAGCATCTTTTTGGACAAACAGCCCTTTTTAACCAACTTTATGAG
The DNA here is from genome assembly GCA_963853775.1 of Xanthia togata. NCBI lineage: Eukaryota > Metazoa > Arthropoda > Insecta > Lepidoptera > Noctuidae > Xanthia > Xanthia togata. The sequence continues at coordinate 1,171,507 of OY970811.1, read as the reverse complement.
GAGGATGTTACATTTTGAGGCTTTCGTTGAGGAGTGAAATATATCATTACCAAAAAGATAAGCGGCTATAATACCATCATTCCGTAGAACCCAGGTCTCTTTATGAATAGGTAAAGCCAGATTTACACGGAGCTATTTAATTGCCTGAGGCATACCATACTTTAAAGCAACAACAAAACTTGCACCGTATTGTATGCCGCAGGCAAGAAACTTGTGTCTTGGAAATGGGGCTTAACAGTGAAAAACTGACAACGTTATTTTTGGATAAACAATTTTCACATATCTGTTCCAAAGCTTACCTGAACCCAATAATCGGGTACTCCTTGCAGATATTGCACTTGGCCTGATGCTTGGCCGTCTCAGCAGCCGCCAGCCGGTGCAGCACGGGCAGCCACACCATGGACTGTGGCTCCTTCTGCAGCCACTGGAGGAAATGGAACGCTTCTATGAACTGAAGCTGTCCGTCCGCGTCGCGTTCCAGGGTCTTGTCTTTGTTTAGTGGTTCTTCTTTTTCCTTTTCCTTTTCTGGAAGGTTAACTGAAGAGGAAGGAGAATGTTAGTTTTTATTATGATAGTTTTTTTGTACAGTCAATGTACGTCTATGTTAGTAATTTGACTTTGATAGCGACTATTTCATAGCACTAAGGAGGTTTAATAGCTCGATTGGGACACTTGACGTGGAGTTAACCGTACGATTTTAAATACATTTTTGAGGATTGAAACTGGCTTGGCAATATAGGAAGATGTTGTTATTACAAGAAAAACATAGTACATATAAATTCAGAGGTTTTATCTACAACCAGTACCCTAATTACGTAATATACGATCAATCGGAATTTGAATCGTTTTGAAACAAATTGCTAATCCATTGCTTCAAAAGTTCGAAAAAAAAATCTGCTCAGCAACGTAAATAACGCAATGAAGGTTGTTGAACTGTCAAAATGAAAAACAATGCCGTAATCATTTACGAAAATGTGTTGCGTAATTAGATAGCGGATTTTTACAGGTCTTTGCGTCCAAAGTGTTTTAATTATATAATGCTTCAAATATTTTCACATTATGATATAATTACCTAGTAGATCATCGGATAATGAGTAATAGGTAATACAATTTTTACCTCGTGAAGTAGAACACATAGTAAAAAAAGGAGGAGTTGTATATAAGGTAGGTAGGTACTTACCAACTTTCCTGTCAAGAGTCCCTCCTTTGTTGCCCTCTTTGGTAGCAGCAGAAGCCTGTTCGAAGCAGCTCCTCACTGAAGGCTCGATGTTTGACCCTCCGAATGCTGCTACTTCACCCAGTTGTCTTGGTACCTGAACAAAGTGACGTCTTAACATGAGTAACTTTCCAAGAGAGAACAATCTTGTAAATCGATAGGTTCCAGTAGGAGTTCAATTGACTTATCCTGCTCATAATAAAATTGTATTACCTGTATGCAGTCATGCAGCAATAGTCCGAGTTTTCTTTGGTCAGCTCTACACGATGGGTCTGCGATCAGTCGGAATAGATACCTGAAAAAAAAAACAATATCTTAATTCTGATAACCTTAGAAATGTGGCAATTCAATAGTTTTGACCCCGGCATTACATTTTCTTGACTCCAAAATTCAATAAAAAGTTCAAGAAAATTGTTCTGTTCTGGTGTCTTTAAATGTTGGTTTGCTGTTTGTTTTAGTTTGTTTGTTGATTAGTGATGCGATCCCGTGCGGCCGTTATTACTTAGCCATGAACTCATCACATTCATTCCTCATTTGCTTGTACCACGTACTTCACTATTCCTATTGCTATTTTTGGAGATCTTAAATTACTAAAGTAAATCCTCCACTTACCTATACTTCTCCTCCAGATGTCCCTTGCACAGCAGCACCAGTCCCACCTTGAAGCTCAGCACGCGGATCTGTCCGGTCCTCTGACTGTCGTACACGTTGAGCAGCCAGTTGATGGACAGGTCCAGGCATAGGGGCACGTTCACTAGGCTGGGGTTCTCGGCTGCTATTACCTGGAGGAGGATAGAAGGGTTAGTGGTAGGTTATTAATAGCTGCAAGATCCATTTTGGCTAGATTGAAAATAAAGCGAAGATGTATCTGATGTATTAAGATAAAACGTTTTCAATTTCATCTGTAATCTCTCGTGGTTTTGCACCTACACACATCAAAAAAAGTTTGTGATCACTAGCAAAAGCTGATATATTTTTTAAATTTATTTTATCCAGAAAAAGTGTTTACTTTATATGTTTTAAAAAATAGAAATAGGTACCTACACCACTGTTTGATTTTTTTATAACAAAAATTGAGTAATTAATCCTAATGTAATTGTAACAGAAATTTGATGAAAATAAAAAGATCGTTTAACCAAACTTTATTAATAGAACGTTTTTATTTAATACTTTATAATTCCTCCCCTGGCTCACACATGAGGAGATCCTCCAGGGCATGCTGAGGACCAAGTTATCCAGCATTTCTTGCGGTAACATGTCCCATTCTTTAATAGCGGCTCCCTGATCTCTGGCACTGTCTGGGAAGGTGACTGAAGGTTCTAAGAAGTTCTATTGGGTTTAAGTCAGGCGAGCCGGCAGGCCAGTCTAACCTTGTCGTATTTTTAGAGAGCAGCATTGACTCGTTCGAGCTCGATGTGCGGGCGCATTACCATTGACCAGGGGCGGCTGTCTTGACATAGATAGCGATCACTATACAACCGAATTCGGTCGCAAAGTCTTAAAGGCGTCCCTAGACGCACGCGACGAGCTTCACAAGCACGGGATTTTTTCGTGCTTGTCAAGTAATTTTGACCGTAGGGATGTCGATACTGCCAGGCCAGAATGAATTGGTGCCCAAGGTTTACTCAGAAGGTCTGATAATTCCATCAATAGCACTGTTTTGTACCTATCTACCGTCATAGAGCCTCGATACGGGATCAAAGGCGTTCTAGCTCCAATCATAATTCCACCCCAAAAAGACACCGATTTCCCGCCTTACTGAATGGTTCCAGTGGCAGTTCTTTGCCTTAAAAGAGTCTCCAGGTCTTCTCCAGACACGGACACGTCGGTTATCTGGATGAGTACTGATTCGCGATTCGTCAACGAAGAGACAGTTTTGCCAAATGTTTTCCTCCTAATCTTCTTCATTTTGCCGGAGCCTAGCCCACTGCAATCTCCGTTGCTGACGTTGCCGTGAATTCAGAGGTGCTCGCCAAGACCTCCGTGCTCGTAGTCCAGCAGTACTTCAAGCCCAGAGGCGGCTCGCACTTCTGCTTTTATTGTAGTGGCGATGGTTGTTGGGTCACGGGCTGCCAGAAATCTGATATAGTGCTTCTGAGCAGCAGTCAGAACAGTTAGGCGACCACTGCGGGGTCGGTCAGCTAAATTATCCATGCCGTGGTACCTCTGCAACGTGACTACGACAGGATTGGAATACAGTAACTCTGCGTGCTATTTCTCTCGTAGAATATCCTTCTTTCCTCAAAGTTACAATTTTTTCTCGTAACACTTCTGATATTCCTCTTGACATTATATCAATAACAACTTTCCTCGGAATAATATTATAAATCCGATAAATAAAAAAAAAAGGTAAAATGTTAAAACTTTACTAAGTCAGATTTCTGAATGAGCGTAATTGAATTGATTTAATGTATTTTTATATGAAAAAAACCGTTGTTTTTTGTTTTGTTTTGTATTCTAATTCTATATTTTCAAGTAAAGAATCTAAAAAGAAGAATAAATTATAATATAGTCTCTCGTAACAAAACAAAAATATACTTTTCAAACTGATTGCAAACTTTTTTTGATGTGTCTATATCTGTGACTTGGTTGGAACGACCAGCTGCTTTATCTTACTTTTTCTGATAGATATTTTTGGATGCCTTCGGAAACACTATAAGTAAGTATGGATTGTAGAAGTACCGATAGTTATTATAATTTGTTGCCTTTGTTGATTAGATTATAGCGAAGGGATTTCGCAGAATTGAGTTGGAAACATTCAGCCTGACAAAACATCCACTGACAAAACATCTGGCTGAAGATCTTTCTCATTTGATATAATGAAATTCTATCCTAGTAGTAAACTACTTACTACTACTAATACTACTAGGTTTATACTTGTACAAACCTCATACAACGAAGTAAGAACAGTGATCATGTCCGGTATGTCGATGAGGCGGTCGTTCTGCGCGCGCAGTCCGTGTGAGTCGAACGCTTCCAACGCGGCCGGTAGCTGTAGCATGTGCACTGGGCGACAAAATATGAATATGGTTAAGTGACTGCTAAAAGCAACACAAAAAGAAAACTGGATACCTGTGGGGGAGTCCGTGGGACATTACAGGTTGAAAAAAAAACTGACAAATATATAGCCATATTAATGCAAACTATTCTGTGTTGTAGGTATACCTAGGTATTTTTTTCTACATAATCAATGCAAACGTAATTAGATTTTAACAGATGTGTTCAAGGTTCACGAATGGCTGTATTTTTATGGACACTCGTGGTTTCCATTGAACAAAAAAAAATAACTTCATTATATTAAGGAACTACTTACTGCACAACGCCTTCTGCACCGTCCTTAGTTTAAGTGCGGTCCTGTACGCTGAGAAGCGCACCTCGTTGAGGTCAGCCAGAGAGTTCATCAGGTCGATCATCTTCGGGTGGTCCCAGTGGGTTGTCTCCAGTTCATGGCTGAGGAGAGAGTTACAGCATTAGGTTTAGGTAGTTGATTATGTCATAAAGTTTCAGGTTGTTGGTAAGTCCCATTCCTCTATTGACTGGTAAAAATCCCATCTAAGATGACGTTCTAATATCTTTGTCCCAAATTTTTTTTTGGAGAGTACAAATAATATTAGTTGAGCGTCGCCACCGACCGCTATACCAAAAACCTGATAGGGTTATAAATCATGTAACCCTATCAGGCTTTTGGTGCTGGTTTAGAGGCATGAGGAACAGGGTGTAAAATTCACTCATCCAACCAGACGGGTGTTGTGTCTGGCGGGCCGACTGCCCAACTGTTGATTTCGGATAGTCTTATCTATGTCGTTCGCGCGGTAAACTCTAATTGCGCGATGCAGGATTTGTGTGACGTCATGTCTTTGATGCGTAGTTAGTATGTGGCGGTGTAACCGCTACATCACTCCCCTCCGGAGACCGGAGGTCGATAGCGGGCTGAGTCTTGTATCTTGCGATGCTTCACAGTGCCAGCTAAGGTTCCAGTGAGTCGGAACAAGGTGCCGCACAGTTCGCGGTGAGTTGGAACTGTCTGCGATGATTGCGGCGGTTGTGGTGATTGAGGTGATTGCGGTGATTGAGGTTATAGCGGTGATTGCGCTGATTGAGATGATTGCGGTGATTGAGGTGATAGCGGTGATTGCGCTGATTGAGATGATTGCGTTGATTCCCCAGTGAGTCGGGGTGATGAGGCTGGGGGTGCTGGCTGTCTGTGTGACTCGCCTCACGAAAGCTTGCGGGAGTGATGATGATGACGTCACGCTGAAGTAGTTGCACGAAGGCTGCGTTGACGTTAATACTCGGGGTCACCAATTTAGGGGCATGAGGAACAGGGTGTAAAGTTCACTCATCCACCATAGAAAAGGGAGGATCCTCCAACCAGACGGGTTTTGTGTCTGGCGGGCCGACTGCCCAACTGTTGATTTCGGATAGTCTTATCTATGTCGTTCGCGCGGTAAACTCTAATTGCGCGATGCAGGATTTGTGTGACGTCATGTCTTTGATGCGTAGTTAGTATGTGGCGGTGTAACCGCTACACTGGCTAGTCGGTAATAGATATTGGTAACATACTATTGCATCGACTGCCATGTTAAATAAAAAAGGAAATAATCAATGGGGATGTATCTTCAAAATTACAACTTTAAACAACAGTAAAGACCCAATCTACTCACTTGATATAATATGGTACATTAGCAGGAGTGACAGCTCTCTCCCAGGGTGGCTCAACAGAGCCAGCTAGGAAGCCCTGCGCTGCGCCTGCGCCGCCGTCTCTCGCGACACCGGCGAGCTGACGCACACGCTCCTCGCCACCGGAGACCAGGCCTGATACCCTGGAAGATGAAGTGGATGATGATGAGCTAGGTTCAGTAAGTGGAGATTACTTCGTAGTTTCGTAAACGTTTGCTTTATGGACCTAAGAATAAGGTTGTTTTGTGTGTGATTGTAATGTGTTTAAAAAAATAAAAGCTAATCGTATTCTTTTTGTGTTCCAAAGAGTGGGCGGTTAAACAAACGAATGCTCTTCTAATAAACAATTAATCGCAAAACGAGCAGGTTGGCTTAGTAAGAAAGAGAGGTAGAGTAGTTTACTCTCCAAGAACTGCCTATTTCTAGGAGTTTTCGGTCCCCCTGTGCCAATAGTGAGGCACATACGGATCCAGTGGATTCTACTGGGGTCCCAAAGCTATTCTGTCGGTTGAAGTTCAATATTACCCTCAACCAGCCTCAGACAGCGGATATCCTCATGGACTTCTCGCAGAAAAAGTGTAAAGACCCACAATAGATAGCATCGCATGAATACCTATAAGCCCATAAGAATGTAGGTTGACCATGTTAACACGCAGCTCTTAGAATGAATATAAACAGCTATTTAATTGACTTTCAATCATCGTAGCACTGTTTAACATTCCTCACATACTAATATTTACTTTAGTACCTAGTTGTAAACGATTCCTACGTGACTTATCTACGTTTTCTAGATACGTTACTCACGCGCAGACATTTATATTGTTAAGACTATTATTTCTGATCGGCAAGATCAAGATCATTGTCTTTTCTAGATAATAAATAATAACTTAAACTAAACCGCACATTAAATAATGGTAGATCGGTATGTCCATCACCACGATGTAAAGCATCGTGCAATGGATACCTATTTACCTAAATCTGCTTTCAAATCTTATGTTAAATAATAATAATAAAAAATATCTCCAAACGGCTGATTGACAATTCCCTTGACCAAGGGCTGACTTTTACCTTGGCCTTTTTAGAACCTTTTTCATTTGTTATAATGTAGAAATTAAAATTCTGAGTCATGCTGACGACGACGGTAGAACAGCTAACGGCCGCACACAAAATCTGTCAAAATAACTGGGAATTTTACTGGTGACTGAATTCTACCACAATTGTGGTAGAATTGAACCACAATTGTGGTAGAATTCAGACATCAGTAAAACGTTAGAAAATTACCTAGTATTCAAGTCATCAAGCCTCGCCAACAAATTGTCCGGCAACTGGATCTTATCCCTCGCCAGCTGCTGTGCTTGCGCGTGCAGTTCATCAGCCAGTCTTCTAAGGGGGGGCAGCTGTGCGCGTGCGCGGGAGACTGCGTCGAGCTGCGCGCGCGCATCGCGTGCGTCGCCGGGCCCGCGCCATGAGGAGCGCGCGGCTTCGGCAGCTTGCACGCGACCCGCGAGCTCGTCGAGAGATGTTGTGAAGGTTCGGACGCGCTGGAAGGAGAAAAAATAATAAAATATTATATAAAAGGAAAATAGAAATGGAAGGCAAATAAAGAGCTATTTCTTTTCCCATTGGAATTTCTCTGATGAGTCAGATTGGTTCATTTGTTTAAGTCAGTTTAAGGTTGTGGTAAAAGCTCAGCCTACTACCTAAACGCCTTCTTATTACAGTGGGTATTTTATCTGAATATGTTAACGTCATTTTTATCTCGAGAGATCAATGTCAACGATGAAAGAGCCATTCAGATTACTTACTTATCACCGTAAATTAATGCCGAATCTTATCTAACACTTCACATGCATTGATCCAGGAGCATCTTCAACCTTAAGTTGGAAACCGTCCGTTGCCTAAAACGCGTTGTAACAAAATACTTTAAAAAAAAAACATCTCAACAAAGACAGCATCTTTTTTCTTCCTACCATCGCTGTACCGGTCGCCGGCAGTGACCTTGCTACAGCCTTGTAACTGAGATAGAGTTACCTTACCGACGACCACAACTTCCTAACGTTACCTACTGGAATGTTTGCTGAGTGAAAATGGGCTCTGGTCACTTGTTATCGAGGTAAAAGGGATAAAATAAATCGCATTTCATAATATGAGATAGACTATAGATATTATGTGACGTCTGACGAATCAGGACTCCAAGAATTTATTGGCTCCTTTAGTAAATTCTTAAGCTTGACTCGGTTAATAGGGGGTTACTCGGGTCGGCAAACTCGAAACCTATGTCCTAGATATACGTTCGGGAAAAAGCCAAAACAAAAATATTTTATTTTCCTAATTTCCAAGTACATCCAATTTAGAGACTGCTAAAGACAGTAGGGAGATATGAAAGCTGTAGATAAAGACTTGTGATAATTTTAGTCTTAGGACCAGTAAATTGTACCTAAGGACCAGCATGTTCAAACAAAAACAAAGACACGTCCGTTCAACAAATAAATTAAGTAATTAAAATAAAACAAATCTATTAGTGTCTCTTGTTAACCACCTATTAACTACTCAACTGACATACAAACAGACAATTAAGCTGATAGAATAATTGTACTCCAGACGTTTATCAATATTATTCCCCAAATTGTTATTTTCGTGTTTTGTTCTTTCCTTACGTCATGTGTACCGTAAATAAACGTATTTTCTTTCCAAGGGATGTAGCGACTGTGTGAAGGAGATGTCGCGACTGTGTGAAGGAGATGTCGCGACTGTGTGAAGGAGATGTCGCGACTGTGTGAAGGAGATGTCGCGACTGTGTGAAGGAGATGTCGCGACTGTGTGAAGGAGATGTCGCGACTGTGTGAAGGAGATGTCGCGACTGTGTGAAGGAGATGTCGCGACTGTGTGAAGGAGATGTCGCGACTGTGTGAAGGAGATGTCGCGACTGTGTGAAGGAGATGTCGCGACTGTGTGAAGGAGATGTCGCGACTGTGTGAAGGAGATGTCGCGACTGTGTGAAGGAGATGTCGCGACTGTGTGAAGGAGATGTAGCGACTGTGTGAAGGAGATGTAGCGACTGTGTGAAGGAGATGTAGTGACTGTGTGAAGGAGATGTCGCGACTGTGTGAAGGAGATGTCGCGACTGTGTGAAGGAGATGGATTTGGTTCAAGTTAAAATAAACTGTAGCCATAGTTCGTTAAAATCCGATAAAACTTGCTTCACTATTTAGTTTTATAAATTACATTTATCGTCAAATTTAGGGCATTTTTATTTCATTGGCGAACACACAATCTGTTGACATTGGGTATCGGAATCTAAAAGGAATAAATAATATTTTCTGTACTATTGAATTAAACTAATCCTGCTAATGTATCAGCCATTTCATATTTGTCTATTATCCATTTCACAAAAAATATTTCAGCAAACATTCCCTTTCAGCAAGAAACACAATACCTTAATATCATAAATTCTTATCAAAAACTACCGACCATCAAATACAAAGAGAAAAAACGGGGAAAAATGTAACAACTCAACTACATAGTTTCCTTGCTCATCGTGTGCACTTTACGAGATTTCCCCCGGATAACCGGGTACCCGGGTAGGTACAGTAGTATCGGACGTTATACCCGGGTCGAGATGGCAAGGCGCGATAATCGCCCGCATTTAACCGACTACGCAGAAAGGGTAAGGGTGTATTGTGTTATTATCTTCACGGTAAGTTTGAAAGGGTAGGTGAGTAGGTGGTGGGCCCACATAGATAAGTTCCTAGGTCAGTCTGTTTCTTTTTCTGTCTTTTGATAAAGTTAAAAAAATACAAAAGATTAAATTGCCTATGATTTTATTGACCACGAAATATATAACGTTTTTTGGCCGACTCTGGATTAGGGAGATAAGATTTTAAATGAATGATATCTGTATTTGCTAGAATATAAGATGTACTTCAGATATATACAGTTTGTTTGTTACACTATATTCAACCTTACGGTTGTGCAAATATTAAGTCAAAATAAAATAATATGAAGTAATATGATAAGGAAAATTGTCATTTTACATTTAGAATACAGTTTCATGCAATTATAAACTATTAAGTGTTCTTACATATAAATCCCAGAAATAAAAGCATAAAAAACGATGCCTTCCCAGGATTGACTGCGCTAATTACTAAATTACTCATGAACGAATTAGATAGTATCAAAACAATTTAGACTTCAAGCCATTTTAGGGCCGACCGCTTAAAAACTTCATTGTACAAATACGGAATGCATAGAATTCTTAATAAGAAAGTCAGTTCTCCACAATTTTGACCACAACTCCATCGGGACTACTACTAGAGATTGTAAGGCTGATAAAACATGAGGTATGGTTTATTTTACGTCACCCCTTATCTCGGGAACTTCGCAAAAAATGCCGGAATGGAAGTACCGCGTAACATTTTATGAGAGTGTTGTAATAGTTGAGTACTGTCTGCGTTTGTTTTTTTTTCTAGTAAAAGTAAAAGAAACTTATACGTTACATGGATATCTACAAGTTTTTTTTTCTGTAATTCTTGAGTTTATTTAAATTCGCGTCATTAGGAACCATTTTGCTACAAGTGGCAATGAATTAGCGCAGTTAGAAAAACAGTTCATGCAAGTGAATTTATATTAAAATTAAAAAAAAACCCGACACAAACATTTCCTCATTTCTCTTTCCTACTCCATCAACAGACCCTGTTCATCCATCTAAAACCTATTCATTGAGACCATTCCAATGAACCCAAACACGATGCCTGTGCTGTAAGTATGTAAGGGAGTTGGGTATCCTGCAAATTCACGGTGATGCTGCAGCATAAGTTCAAGGTTACAATGTTCTTGTAACAGAATACCAAACATCAAATCGACCAGACCTGTGGAAGACGCTCACATCCATTCATCAACTAGAAAAGAGCTGATAATGTTCTAACGGATGAAAACAGGTTTTGGTGCAGGTGCAGGTGTTAGCAGGCTAAGCTGCACCATCGCTAGAAAACCTGCTTTCAAATAAAAAAAAAAACGCATTATATCGGTCTACAGACAGACACACGGTTAAACTTATAACATAGTACCCCTCTTTTTGCGTCGGCGGTTAAATATTGAGGTGAACTGAATGCAGAAAAGGTGTTAAGAGTCCTATTACATTTTTGACGCAAATTCATGATTTTTGACGTTGTAATTTTCAGCAGCAGTAAGATATTTGAATTATTTGATTATGAATAAAGATAGTGCCATTCTCTTTATTGTAAGTTGGAGTTGCACATTTTAACTTTTCTTGTCGTGTAATTTACTATGAATATTTCACGAACTCAGTTTACAAGGAAAAACGTCGGCAATGGAACTTTGACGCTCAAATTCACATTATTTCATTCAGTTCTAATAAAAGCGAAAGTTACTAAACGATAACTTGAATGTTTTACTTGTTTATTGGAGTTCTAGAATTTCTTTAAATTCCTTGAGTTTTCAGGGAAAAGTCGTACAGAAAACCAATAAATGTCTTGATTTTCATGTCCATTATATTCCAAATAAACACAATTAAATCAAATAAACTAATATGATATAAAACTTAGATCTACAGTAAATACGTTTCATTAGTTTTTGTGTCTCAATATAATAAGACAAAATTACAATAAATTAAATTAAAGTACTATTTATTCCGCGTCAATTCAGCAAATTACACGAAAATAATGTGTAACTCCAACTTACAAGAAAGAGAATGGCACTATAGTTATTATAATCAAATAATTAAAATATCTTACTGCTGCTGATAATTACATGGTCAAAAATCATGAATTTCCGTAAAAAAATGTAATAGGACTCTTAAGAAGAAATCTATGTCCAGCATTGGACTATCATAGCCTAAACATGAGTTAGTTAAGAGTTAGTATTGTTCAATGCCATTGAAAAATCACCAAAATTCCTGAGTTTATCGTTTACAGCAAATGTTCATGATCTCAATGCACAATGGTAACTAAGATCTAAGTTCTAATTATCTAAGATCTAATTCCTCTTTTAATAACCACTCCATATACGAAGTTTACAATAACTCTAACACGACCATAATAAACTATACACAATCGACTCCTGCGCACGTGTCAGCTGAACCGAAAGTTACAACACTATACAATGGGTGCGCCTGCGATGTAGGGTAATGCGTTCTACAATCATATTTTATTACGGAACTTTCATTGTTTCAGTTGACTTCGTCCTGACAAATGGTGCTGTTTTGAGCATAAGGCTGTGGTAGATAAAAGATCCAGAAAGCCTGCGCAATTTATATCTTTTGGCTAATATCATGTTCAGATGTATGACACATTTTTATCATTTATGATAACCATCGGCTAACATGAGGTTTTTTATCCTAATTTCAGACATCGGGGATCGAACAGGAATATAGAGTAAACTTTATAAATGTATATAATCCATGATATAATCTGTCAGGTAAACCTAAAAGACAGAGCTTTCAATAACATGGCGTTCTCTGACTGTTTGAGGTGTCTAAACCAATTTTATGTAAGTTTTATATTTTAGCTGGTTTAGTTTGAAGCCATCTGTTTGCAGCCTAAGTTTATGAGTGAATTAATAATTTCACAGATATACATATTTCATCATTTTAGAACGGTTTTATAACCAGAACTAAAACATTTTATTCTGTGGTGCTGGGCACGATTGTCCCACATACTCGTAAATATTTGTAAGTCATAAGTCAATTAGGAAAATAGACCAATTAATATTTATTGTCTTTTCTCGTATTAGCTATGTAGGTATTGGGAATTCTTGCTGATGTTTTGTTTACATGTCTCATAAGTTAAAAGCCAAAGCAGTGATAGCCTAGTGGTGTTGCCGTCAGACTGACAAGTCGTAGGTCTCGAGTTCGAACCCAAGGCACGCACCTCTGACTTTTCGGATTTATGTGCGTATTATACAATTATCACTTGATCAAAAAACGGTGAAGGAAAACATCGTGAGGAAACCGGCATGCCTGAGAGATATTTCTCGACGGCATGTGAAGCCAAGTCAGAGGCCCGTGGGCGGCTTTAAAACTCTGACATAAGGTTAGTTTACTAACCACTCGAAAAGAAGAAGATAAGTTAAACCTATGGTTTTCCTTGTAGTTGAGTACCAACTACAAGGAAAACCCCTGATATTTTTTACTCAACACGCAGATTTAATTAAGTTTTGTAAGAATTATGTAGGTGTATTCTAAATACCTTTTATGGTATTTGAGATATCTTCACGCTCTTAACATTTTAATAACAAGCAGATACCAAACTTTAAAGCAATCCACCTAAAAACGCACATTCCTACAAATTACCAGACCAAAAAGCGTTTTAAAATTGAACAGTTAAAGTGCGTTCAAACCGGAAGTTTCCGAGTTGTAAACAAACAAACAGTTAAAAATAGAGCAGCAAGGTCACCGCACAGTGAGTGATTCATGATGGCGCCCGCCCTGCGCCTGCGCAGTGTGCGGCGCTCATTATCAGATGCAATGGGCCAATGAACTGGGTGAAGTTTTGATGTGTGTGATTTTTGTGTTTGGTTACTGTCAATTTGGTTAATTGATGTTGGGTTTTGTTTTTTTTTTTAAGTACAATTAATTTGTAGTAAATTAAGTAAAAAATATGATTAACTTTGGTATGCTTGGTTGTTGTCAATTTTGTTAATTATAGATGGGTTTTATTATTTTGTTTGTATTAGAAATATTTAAAACAATATTTGTGTGAAGAGCTTTTTGTTGTGAAAACATCAGAAGAGCAAAATCAATTGCGAATGAAATTGGATTTAGTGGTATTTTTTTTACCTTATAAAAGATAAAGGCAAACGAGGCAGACCGAGGCCCTACAAAGCTTTAAGAACAAAGATAAAAAACTTCTAAACTTCAAACTTCATAAGATTTTGTAAATGAATAGGGATCTAAGCCATAAACAAAATAAACTTTTCATATAGACTTCATAAGAAAACATAACTCAGTTAATACAAACAATACACAACATATTTCTAACTTACTAATCTGTAGCCCATTAATAGGAACATGAGCGGTAGCCCCCATATAAGTTGTGTACTATTGTGTACTGTGTTTGTGTACAGATGTACTGCACTGATTGAGGTTATTGCTTCCCGATAACGCTTATCTGCTTGTTACCGCTTCCGTGTCGCAGCTAGGTGGCTTAGATTTGTTGTTAATATGTACATACTTATCGGACTGTAGCTGACTATAATAGGCATAACATACATAGGCAAAAGCCGTTTGTAAAGAATAGACCAACCCGTGGATATCAAATAGGTGACTATCATCTCTTTTCATACGAACGAACGATCACCATCAATGCTAAAAGCGTTTGATATCTGAAAACTAACAACAAGATTTTTACGAATGTAAAAAGCCACGTCTGACTTTGAGCCTGGAGTTTTGTGCTAACGACGCAACAAGATTTATGTCAATAAAAAAAAAATGGTACTATAGTCTGTGCATAAATTCTCTTTCACACACTTATGAGCGAGTTACGGTCGCTGCGCGTACGCACCTGACCTCACCGAAGGACATTCACGACGTCCTTCACGACATAACAGTAGTACAAAGTGGGATCAGCATAAAAACAAGTCCAGTACACGTCAAGCCGTTATGTGACAACTGGACACATGTATGGAAAAGTGGATGAGACTAAAATTGTATGTTAATGGGAGATTAACCTGAATTTGTGGAGTGGTTTGTTGTGTCGTGTAGAAGACTGGTTGTTTGTTAATGGTGCTGGCGAGTTGTATTGTGTTAGTGATAGATACAGTTACCGCTTTTGAAATGACAGAGCTCTGAGAAATCCAAAATTGCAAGCTGACATTTTTCGGTTTGACACAACAATTTACATTTTAATCACACGATGTACAGACATACCTAATTAATATATAGCTCTACTTGATGACACCTGCTCAAGTTGAATGAAAAGCTTAAATCTCATCACACTCCTGCCCGGCTAATAGAATAGAGTAATTGTATGGAAGAAGGGCAAACCTTCTTCCATACAACTATATTCTATTAGCCGTTTCTAGTCACATCATCTTTCACACAATCTATTTGACCAATGAAAGTTGGTGGCGAAGAGTTGACTTAGCTACCAACTCAAAATCGCATGGCTATGGAATTACATAAAACGTTAATCGCCACTAATACCAAGACAGCTAAATAACCCTACAAATACAATATTTCCTGTATCATTTCCTACGTCTAAGCCAATTTATATTTCCTGCAAAACTACTATCCGTACTTAATGATTAAGTACAACATTCAGGAACAAATCGCAGACTGTAGTACCTAAAGTACCATTTATGTACCTATCTCTATGTGGTACTGTTAATAAGAGAAACATATCACGACAGGGAATCGAACCCGCGCCAACTGGTTGACTCACTAATTGGCATACGGCCAGTTTTCACTACCACTAGTGATGGGCTATTATTACCGAAGTGCCAATATCTGTTGTCACTGGTGCGAACATAATCGTTATGAACATGAGTAGGCAGGTATACCTTTATTATATAAACCGTTATACTTTTTGATATTGGTACGTTTGTGTACAAATTCTACGAGTTCCAGTACTGTGACAAAATAAAACCTAACGTCTGACATTCAGATGTCCGGTATACGAACGACCTTTGATTTGAGATATCCCGAATTCCCCACCACCGTCCTATGATAAGCTTCTTTTTATTTAAAATTGGAACATGAGTGGTAAGTTGATGTATCCTAAAATAGTCGTGGTCAAATTCTTTACGATTGCTTCATAGCATGACACAATTATTTCTGTACAGATAGCGGAATCAATCAACTCTGCTTATTACGATCCATTCACAGACCTCCCAAGTTATCAATAATGATATCATCTATGTAGACAAAGTGTAGACCTAAAATAATGACTGAGCTTTTATAATACATTATAGCTTAGGCCTTCTAAGTCCCATATATTCAAATAAGATCTGTCTAATTTGAGTCTGATTTGTAAGATATGGATTGGTGAACATAGTGCCTAGGTAGGTTTATCAATACTTGTCAAAAGGACGCATCTAAATCCACTTTTACCATAGACAGAAAGGATTACCATACAGTTTGATCTCTACCCATACAAATTGTAACCTATTATTTGCATCTAACTCACGATACATACGAATAGGGGATAACAACCTTGCAAACTTAATTCCCCCAGAATTACCTACTACCATTTTGGTACCGATCACGATTGCAAATCGATTTGCTGGTACCATTTGTGTAGTACCAATTACAGCGAATATAAGCACATCACTAGTGAGTGGGTGTTTGGAAGTGGATGTAGCGTGGGTCGGAGACATGCGGGACTTGTACCAGCTATTTGCTTGGCCATTGTTGGGGGTAAGCAGGATTGGCAAGCTAGGCATAGCTAAACAAGATAAGAAATTATTGGTCAAAGCTTTAAAGTATCTATGTTGTTGCCTATATTAGTAATGCTGGTTTCTCTGTTAGAAATCTGGCCTTTATCTCTAGTAAGGAGACAATATAGGCCGTATGTTAGTTAGCCCCAAAAATAGGAATTGCTACTAAATTGCCTTTTAAATTCATTTCAAATAATTGTTATGTAAAAATTTCTCTCATTGACCATATTTGTTCAGTAGTGTAGGATTGTGTTATCTCATCACATATAAAGCCTGTGAGATTCTCCCTTTTGCTTTTGCCTCAGTGGAGCAAAAATTTAACACTATATTTTCAGACAACAATACCCAGACAGAACGCAATATTACCCGTCTCCAGATAATTCCACATTTTCCCCGGACCGGCCAAAGATCCCAGTTTCATTACACGAAGAAATCCGGCTATCGGCCGTTACCCGGTTTTATACCAGCACCGGCAGCCGGCATCCGGTTTATGACGTCAGAAACGGAGGGATTTGACCGTATATCGGTATATTAGATAAATAATGGATCTGGATTGAGGGATTCTTTTGGTATTATCTCGTGGTAACGGGTAATTGTGATTGATTAATAATTTTTTTTGGGCTGTCATTGTTATTGTTAGGTTGCATCTAGGTAGGCGAGAAGCTGAACCATGAATGTACCTCTAATTACGCGGAAAATTATAGACCAAATAGCCAAAAGCCTACTTGATGACAGTACGATACAGAAACTTCTAAAAACTCACGACCCTGATTTTAGTCGTGAGTTCGATTTCTACGTCTGTTGAATGTAGACAGATCGGTTTAGTTCCAAGATTTGCATCCTCTTTTTTACATAAAAGGTCTTGATGAAGATTTAAAAGACGATCAACGAAAGCCGACGAATTGAGGTCAAAATTTAAAAAGAGACCTATAAAATACCATCAGAACAAAAGTGACTCACTGCCAACAGATGTCTTGAATGGAAGGCACTGGCTGCCAGCACACAATAGAAAACACACCTTACTCAAAAAGTCGTAAAGTCCATATTCATATGAGACGTTAATAATAGGAATCCTTATAAGGCACAATTTTCTTAGAAATTCTGGGCTAAAAATAGACTTAAGCTACTTCGTTTCATTACAAAACTGGACTTTATTTCGTGTTAGGTGAAGTTGCATTTTGAATGAAAGGGTTGTGTAGGACAAATTGTATGTTTTTTATGTATGAGTAAGAAATTATTTTTTTAATGCTAGAACCTTGTTCTGGCTTAAATGTTGATTATAGGTTGTTTTTGACGTAATTATTTTACACGTGAGGAAAGTCTATTTTAGTTCAAAGCCGTGACTAAGCTTCCTTTGACCCTGAAAATGAAAGTGTTTTTTTTAAGGTTTACATGAAAGTAAACGTCCATTGCTGAAAAAGCTCCTTATCTTAAAAACAGATCATGATTGAATAGTGTTTTTGTGCCCAAAGAACAATGCCCACTTACCATACATTTAAAAACCTGATAATGAACGTTTATGTATAGTTATGAGGTATAGTAGAAAGACTACCTGTAAGTTTAGAAAATAATGTCTAATATTCATTTTTACGGTTTAAACGCTACGAAGTCCAAAAATATGAAGTTACTTTTTAGGTTAGGATTTGCCGTTACTTACTAAATATAGAGAAATAAATATGCTAGACCTAATTATTAACACTCGAAGTATAATCTCAAATAGGAATACTTAACTGGCTATGTATATGCATCAAGCAGATATTGCAGTTTATGCAAAGTATACGTCGACTTTTTGTGGACGGCGGCATTGTCAAGAGGACGGATTTACAACGGTATGGTAAGCAAAGGTCGTCAGATGAGGAAGATATCGAGCTCCAAGGGCGGTAAATAGGGTTGTAAAAAGAAGTAACACACACAAAATGGCACAGTACACAACGAGACGCAAGCGCAACAAGGAAGGACTGCACCGATGACCGATGCCAATCGCAGAACTGTCAAATGTCCAAAAAATCCGTTTCACTCTTGCGAACTCAATTACATACTGTGTGATTAATTTATTTACTATTGTTATTTTTTTATTAATCTGTATTAGGAAAATACTAATATAGAAATACTTACTGATTAAATAAAACGTAAAGTAATATATAAAACTGAGAAACAGAGTTGAATAAAGTCAAGTAGCGGTATGTTAAATGGAACGTTGTAAAAACAGGAAAGTTGAGATGCGTTCATAACATGGTATACGTTTACTCTTACGTAGAATAAGCATAAAGAAATATAAAAAAAATATTCTTTTCCTGCGTTTCTTTTAACATTGTGATAAGCGTAATTAATATACTTTTAAAGTAGCTGAATTTTAAGATTTATTTCATTACTATACATAGCCAGGTGAAAAATGGGCGTTCTTCTTTAAAGTAAAGATTTTTTAATTTCCTTCCAATATCATCACATTGGGAGCAGTGGTGGCACAGTGTTAGCGGTCCCGACTTACGAGTTGTAGGTCATGGGTTCGAACCCAAGCAGCCGCTTTACTTTGTGTAAATAATTTCATCACCACTGTTCTCAAAACGGTGAAGGAAAATTGAGGGAACTGGCATGTCTTAAAACCACAAATTCGAAGACGTGTGACGTCCACCAACCCACACTGGGCCCGCGTGGTGGATTTCAAACCACTCCCTCTCGAAGGGAGGAGGCCTGTGTCCTAGCAGTGGAATATTATAAGCTGATGATGCTATTATCAATTTAATTGAAGTTAGTTAAAAGTTAATTACTTAAGACGCAGATATATGCCAGTGACCTTGAGTGGTTAGCTTGCGTGTTCTGTACTGAGTTCTCGCAATGCTTCGTACGTCCAGCCAATAACAGGACTCGCCCATCAAGGAGCGCTGTCCCAAATTAGACGCATTATTAATATACATAAAATAAAAGGTAATTAATTAATTAAACACGTATAGGTATGAAAATATTAATAATTAAATAATCTTTAAAATGGTGAAGGTATCAGAAAAATACGCTTAATAGATTTTGCGTGATTCTCAGTTTTTTATAGTTAGACATAACTTTACAAATTAAGTTCACTATGTAATATAAACATAATCTATATTAAGTTATTAAGGAAATGCTGTAATTTATCATAACTATATGTTTTCCAAATCAATAACACTACTCGTTTAAATCATTAAAATTCGGTATCGTCGCCTTAATAAGTCCTTATTCAGAAACGTTAAACGTTAAAACTTTTACATATATGGACATACACATTTACACATACAGCCAAGATTTATCAAAACAATGTCCTTTCCAGTAACAATTCTGGTTTTATATCTCATAAACATGATTATTACACAATTTAACGGGAGGCAGACGATGATAAACACGACATTTTTGAAAAGCGCCGTACTTGGCAACACTGGAGATTGAAATCTCTTATGTTGTGTGGCAACACTGAAGCTATGATGTAATTTAGTGTATTTTGAGGATCAGAGAAATTTGTGTCAAGGAGTTACCAGAATCACAAAAATAACTCTTAATGAATTTAAATATTTTTTCATTAGTTGCGGCTCTTGGAGTGTTGGCACAACTGGCAAATTTCAATATCATGCTATAATATTTCCAGGTTCTCTATCCCACTACGCAGCCGCGTCCCCAGTACCAGTAGGTGGAAGTCACATGTCTTCAATTTTTTTTTCTAGTCTTCTATAGGACAAGCCGTTATGCTCACTTTGTTATCCTTCACAGTTTTTAGAGCAGTGGTGATGAAAATGTCCACATTTTAAGCTTAGTGTTGTGCTCTCAAAATTAGCGCCACAGTCTAATTTGTATTTTACATAGTAACCTACTCTGAAATAATATTATAGGTACCTCTCAGACTTTAACGACTCGACAAGAACCAGCTGATGCACTCACGTAGTACCAAAAGGTATTATTTTACATAGTTTATTATACACAAGCACTAACTACATATTTATTGTTAGCGAGTGTTGTTTCAGCCACCATATGTTTCTATTCGCTCTTTGGGATGGAAGTTTGAGGAGTGATTAGTGAGTTAGCAATAATTCTTGTTTATTGGTGTTCCATTTTACGCGTTCCGATAAACTTACAAATATATTGAGATGGATGACCGATTTCATGTTTATTAAATTAAATATACAACTATCGGGATCTTATGTCTTTTTGAGGAAAATTTACCACTTTCTCTGGTGTAAGTAAATATTGGAGACGTTTAAAACTGCCTTTGATTGGCACATCATGACATGACCACTTCTATTACTGAAATTATTTAAAATACAAAACAGAGAGAGAAGTCGCAGGTAACAGCAGTAGAATAAAGTCGATACACAGCACAGTCTGAGCCTGGTCCCGGCTGTCGATTGCGTACTCCGATTACTGTCACCCCCACAGGCTAGCACGGTTGCACAGTTCGGAACGACGGGTTAAATTAACTACGGTTAAAGTTGTGTAGGTTTAAGATACGATGATGATGAGGTGAATTTGGATAAATACCAGTCTTTATTTATCCAATTATGCTTTATTGGATTCTATTTTAAGTGGAAATAGCCTTATGATTATTTAATTTCGAAATGTCGAGGATATTAAATGCATTATGCCAAATTATTCATAGTAAAATGCAATAAGGATCACGGCCAAATGCTAATGTATATTCTTACTACTATTCTACATATTAGGCACCAGGTGCGGCATTTCAACAAGGTTGATTTAATTATAAATAAAACAAACGATCCATGTCTACTACTGTTTTCTAATTTAAAAAAAGCGTTGCACTTAAGTGCTCGTTAAAATAACCTACAAATCAAACAGCTAAGAAACTAAATAAACTCGTTGAAAAACTTATCATTTATCGTACCTTAACTGCAGTTTAAACAATGGTGCAACCGATCCTACGTCGGTTAATCTTGAAACCTGTAAGAGCTAGTCACCCCTGCCTGCTTATCTGCGATCTGCTGATAAGTGTGCGCTGCAGACTACAGACTTGCAGAGTTATTTCTGTATTATCAGAGCATTGTACACTACTGAAATAGTTGGAGCTTTTACTGAAGAAAGGGTGTTCGTTTGTGCGCATCCTAATTTACTATACCTACTGATAATTTCTGTACGGATTCTTTGTTAATTTAAAATGATTTGGTGTCTTTAATAAACAAGATGAATAAGATGCATAAATTGCTGCACAAGTATGATAATTTATCTGACCTTTGCTGATCTTATACCTCGGTCGTTAGACGAAATAGTTGATATTTCACAAATTACCTGTAACAAGAAAAATATTATTACTAAAAATAGTGATACAAACAGGAAATTATTCGATATTAGGACACTAAAATAATAACTTGAAAATAAAAAAAATATGCGTGCACAGATCACGTGAAACTTCTCAAAGAATAAAGAATAAGAGAGATTTAGTGAGAGACGGAGAGAGCTCTCATGTAACGAAATGTGCCTCAACGTGACGCGTCCTTGAAATTTTGCCTTAAACTCTCGTCCATCGCCGAATCGCTGCGCCGCGCCGCCTACAAAGTTTCATTTCAAAAATCTGTAATTTAGCGCAGGATTTAATTTGGAAAACTTAATCCCATGTAGGTAGTCGAAAACTTCGAAGTGATGTGCAAAAATAAATTCATGTAGCGATTGCAAAACTGTTAAAAGTAATAATAGCGGCACAAATACAATGGTATTTTTCGCAAGGTTTATTCACAGAATTGTCAGCCAAAAATGCGACTGTCATTTGCATTTCCCGTGAGGTTATAAATAAAATATTAATACAAAACTTTTTATTACCAGCTTGTATGGTAATTCGTTTACCATTGATGTGATGTTGAACAAAGTAGTACCTAGTCATGAATGTATTCAAAACACACGGTAGTTAACAACGTTCAGTACCACGTGAACGAGTATCGGATTCACTAACTACCAGACATAAGAAAATAGACTATTTTATGAAGAGGTGTCCACATTTTTAACCGACTTCGTAAAATTCAGGTTATATTTTCAAAAATTGTCAATTGTAATATAAAAATTTAATGGTACTTAAATAAATAAAAATTACAGAACATAAGAACACATCATTAGCACTTAATTAAACTTTAAAAACGAAGTACCCGTAACCTATATGTTTTTATAGCATAAAATCTAACTGTTTAACAGGCCCAAAATGGAACTAACAGTTTATAAAATAACAGTTCCAAAAACAGCTAATTAATCACCACCACTAATTAACAGGTTTAAGTAACATAATATACCTATTCAATCACAGCCGTCTTATATTTCTACTTTATCCTCAAATCGATTTTTCACACCTGTCATCTCGAAAAATCTTAAAGAACAAGATGGCTGTCTATTTGTCAGTGTCGTCGTACGCGCAGGAAACGTCAAATTTGAATTTCGAATGTGAGAACAATGCGGTGCGGTCGTCGCGTGCTCATGACTCAGTCGCGGGAATGTTTTGACATTTCACTTATTTTTGTACCGTCAACGAGATGTGATGTCATCGGTATTCCGTATGATTTTATGATGGGTTAAGGTGAACTATGAATATCCAGTGGTTTTAGGGTAACATTATTATACCTTTAGGTTATTGGTAGGCGTGGGAGAAAATGGAAGTGGAAAATTAAGTTTTGTCACTTTAGGTATTTTTATACACACAAAACAGGGTATTTTTTTTAA
Organism: Xanthia togata; assembly: GCA_963853775.1. Classification (NCBI taxonomy): domain Eukaryota; kingdom Metazoa; phylum Arthropoda; class Insecta; order Lepidoptera; family Noctuidae; genus Xanthia; species Xanthia togata. The sequence goes on along the minus strand of OY970811.1, from coordinate 1,148,544 downwards.
GTTTAACTGGATATTTTTATTTTTATTAAGTCGGAATCAGACAGCCCTCTAAAGAGATGTATTAACAAAGAATGATAGGTGGATACAAAGTTCCCTTGATCTCTGCGTAAAAGCAAATAATGCACACATGTTTACTTGTTTGTTTTTAAACGATTCCACACATTTAAGGATAAGAGCCTTGCAAAAGACCTCAGACTCAGAGTCAATATAATTTAAATATTTCTTCACTCACAGTGGGATACCTACAATTCATGATATGTAACTATTTCGAATGTGAAGGTTTGTGAAAGAAAACTGAACTGTAAAGTTAGCCCACGCATATTATGACTTTAATCTACATTCCTCTTATGTTATGCACCTATTGAAAAATACTGTTCTACGATACTAAAAAATACTACACTCTATGTGAAACAACAACATAACATAACATGACGCCTTGTTTCCCCGAAGGGTTGGGCAGAGGTGTAGGTACCTGTAGTAGGTACACCCACATTTCGCCAGTTATGTTTAAGTCCCATATTATGTAATAGGGAGCGAGCCTATTGCCATCAACCGGGCACAAATCCAGACTCCGGGCTTCTTCTGAGAAATTCCAGATAGAAAAAACCAATAACACTTTGCCCGACCTGGGAATCGAACCCAGGACCTAATGCGAAATTCCTAACAAAATTAAGTATCAAGTACACGTATTTAAATATTCATTAATAGATATCCCATGACTACTCCACCCCTGCTTCGTGCAAGATATAAAAAATTTGACACAATAGTTCATGCATTATACTATTTCAAATGCCAATTCTTATCTACAGAGATGCGATATGTACCTAAGAATTCAAAACCTGCACTATATTAACAAGCGATGCATCGCTCATTAATATCAATAACAATATCGTACATTGTACAAGTTGTAAATATATCAGTTTAATTAATGAATTGCGACTGCAGGCAGCTGCTGTTTTGAACAAACAGTCGCTTTAAAGCGATGATGGCGCTTAATTGTTTGTTTGTGCATGCTTTTCTTTTGTCAATCGCCGTCGCGAATTAAAAAAAGCTACTGGATCCAATTTATACATGCATATTATCTTAAACATATTATAAATTAAAGTCGCTTTTCGTGTTTGTCTGTATGACCGCGTTGTTCTGCTAAAGCACGCAACGGATTTTGATGAGGTTTTCACATCGTTTAGAGAATTTATTCCGGAAGGTTTATGAGTATAATACAGCATTATTAAACTGGATTATAATGAAGAAATCTCGATGTTTTGTCAAGTCGTAAAAACCTTGCAAAGCAGGGGCGGTTTTCTAGTGTGAAGATAAAGTAAGTTTCAACTTACAGCAGAAGACATAAACATGTTTAAGTAGCAGACTCTTCCTTTCCATCTCGGCTTACAAAATACAAACAGCCCACTGCCCTTTCGAAATCAACACGCGAGACAGCGATTAAAAAAATAAAATCTTGAATCGTGCACCAGAAAAAACATCGCGTGCGCCAAGCCTTTTGTAGTATCACACTGCGATTTAACCAATCACAGTGTGAGATTGTGAACTGTTCCAAATTCGTTATTTAAATACGGTCGCGTTTACGGGTTGATATAGGAGAGATTTTCAATTTAAAATTCGAATCAATATTGAAATGGAACGAAAATATTGAAATATGCACAAATTTTCGAAGTATGTTTTTAATTGAAGCATTTTTTGGCTGTCTGTACATCTCTGAGTAGAGGTGTGCTTTTTTCGTGGCTTTTTTAGTACCTATCGATACTACACTGATAAAAAAATTGCTTGTCGACTAAATAATAAGGCTTTTCAATAAGAAAATGTTGTATTTTTTTAATTTATTTTTTGTGACTTCAGACACTAAAGTTTCATTTGAGATGATTATTTTTATTTTCTTATAAACGAACAGTAATTATACAAAAAATACATTTTTTCCTGTATTGTCTCACTACAGGGCAAAGGTCTCCCTTCCCATTTTTCACTTAAACTCGATCCTGCGCCAACATGGATCAAATATAGTCCAGGATATATTTTTATTCAAAAAAACTTCTTTATTTAATTCGTATTCTGTTAAGTACCATAAACAAAATAGGCATTACCAAACCTCTTGACGAGTTTTGCAAGAGAGAGAGACAATTAAGATATTATGTCAGTTGCATGATCAGCAGTTACATCGATAACATCTTACTTCAGCCTTGCTTTAAGACAAACTTAATTAACTTAACTTTCAGCTCAATATCTTTATTACAAAATAAAAAATAATCATCAATATCTGTTCCCGATTCGTTGGGTACATTATGACTTTATGAGGCTTGACTGTCCAATTTGACTGTTACAATAATTCTTGTAAGATATTATTTATTTTTGTCTTTCTCACGATTGAAAGTAAAAAACCAAAACTATTTGTGACATTTTTTTTATATGTATGTCGAAACTGTCAAAAAGACCTATCGACACGATGGTTTTTCTTTTAATCGACTTCAAAAAGGAAGTTCTGTGTTCAAACCAAAGGACGCGTGTTTGCTTGTAAATCGCGAGCAAAGATGCAGCACAATTCCTGAAACCTATTAATTAAATTAAAACCATAAGTTGTAAGAGATCGGATATTCGGATGCATATTTACCTAAAGTTGAGGTGTTGGCTAATTATGGAAAGCACTTTTGAATCGAAAAAATCCCGGGATTCCGGGATCGACAGATTTAGAGTTCTGATTATAGAATGGAATGTATATTTACTTACGTTCAGGTGTTGGCTAATATGAAATGCACTTTTGTATCGATCGAAATGATCTCGCGATTCCAGAATTGATACATTTTGTACTTTTTGACTATAGAAATGCTAGCTAATTTTGTAAAGTAGGTTGCCAAATTGGCACAACACACAGTGACAAACAACTTGTTGCCTTGAGTTTCAATAAAAAATGTTTACAATAGGTATATAATTTTTTATGTTAACACCGCAAAAATAACCTTCACAAGAGGGCTGATAAGTCGTTTCCATATCTACCATATATCCGATTAGTTTTGCATTCCCGAATTTTATTGAATTCCGGGATTTAAGTTAAGAAAAAATAAATTAAGAAGCCACTATATAATTTCTTAGCCAAAAATTAACTTTAGGTAAATATGCATCCGAATATCCGATCTCTATCACTTGTAACAAAACCTTTTAACTATCTTTTTAATCAATTCGATCAATCTTTACAAAGTTAAAACTTTCATTCGTTATCACAGGATTCATTATTATCAGTAAGTTAGCTTATTGGATTAAAACAAAACTCTCATTATCGCCGACACACGTCTAGATTGACAAAGAGTGAAGTGAGAGACTTAAATCATTATTTCAGCTATAGAAGGTTTTCTTCAAAATTAAAGACTTAGCAATTTTCTATAAAAGGGAGTAAAATAATGGTTAATACAAGGTCAAATTTAATTATGGTGAAAGCGGTAGCTGCTAACCCATTCAAGCTACAAGTCATCAGTTTGTGAAGTTTCGCCAGTTAATTTATAATTTACCCTAGTACTAAAGGTGTTTTTTAAAACATAACATCACGCCTGTAATCCCCGTAGGGTTAGGCAGAGGTGTAAACATCACTGGCTAAATGTAGGAGTACTATAATAACCCACATTTTGTCAGTTATGTTTAAGTAATATGGGGCGAGTCTATTGCCATCAACCGTGCACAATTCCAAACTCCGAGCTGCTACTGAGAAATTCCTAATGGAAAAACCCTATAACACCTTGCCTGGGAATCGAGCCCAGGACCTCATGCTCAGCAGTACCGCTTGCGACCATTAGGCCAAAGCTGCAAATCTAAAGTACCTGTGCAACTTCATGGTGCGTCACTGTTTTTCAAACCTTTACCTTTAGCAAACATTATCCGTACATGCATTTTCGTTATAAACGTAATAAAATTATGTCCACAGCTTGAAGTTGCCACTCCTTTTTTTCTGATAAACTAATATGTACTTACATTAACTGTGTATTTAAGTACACCCACTCAACCAACTTACATACTTATTTAACATAACTAACATGTACAGAAGACATCAAAACATTCAAAACCAAACAGTGCATCTGTAGACACTTGAATACTGTATCGATAATATTTAGACAAGGAATCGAACTCCGAACTAAGCTCGGCAAACATAAAGTTAATATAAAACTAAATAAATAAACTGTTAACACTGAACAAGTAGATGCAGAAGTATCGGTTGGGAAATAAGAAGATACAGTGTTTAGAGGAAGAAAAGAAAAGAAGAAACGAAGGATGGACTGTGTGAAAGATGATATGGCTAGAAGAGGGTGACTACCAAGATGACGACTGATAGACAAGTATGGAAGAAACAGACATGTTGCGTCGAACCCACATAAATTGGATAAGGGCAGGAGAATTATGTTTAGACGAAGAAAATCAAGTTTACTTACGTAAGTACTTACTTAAGTTTACAAGGAAAATATGTTTGAAATTTTGAATGCTACTAGCGTGCAGTCAGATTGATAGATTTATTAGACCCTATCCGTCAGATAGATAACAGACACGTCAGTCACGACTTTAGATTGCATCAGATTTTATGCAGCTGGAAAAGTCTTTTGCATTCAAAATAAATTATGCGTCTGCTTTGTTGTTCGTGTAGTCTTAAACTTTTATAAGACTTTATTTAAAATAACAACACAAAATTACATAATATGTAGTAGGTATAGTTAAGCATAACCTAACATCTCAAATTTGCTCTGGGTGATATTTGACTAGAGTTTTAAGCAACGTTGTTTTATGCCTAAGCTTCAGTTTGGATCTTGATTCTTCACATTAGCTTACAAATATGCACATGAGTAAGCCCAAACCACGTCCCCTACAAAATTACTTATCCCTTTCAGTGACGTTAAGTGAAGCCAAGCTAATTTAATAAAATACGAGGGTTAAGAATACAATCACAAGCATAAATACCTTATTTTATTCGTGAAATAGGAATTGCAACTTTGAGAAGATACCTATTTCGTAATAGTAATGGGGATTTGGCCCACCTCACCATGACCGGTTGGGAACCCATTGTATAATAGATACTATTTTCGTAACATCATACAATACTTTAAGAGAGCATCGCTTATGAATCTTGCGCAAGTGTAATATATTCATGCTCGTGACTGTACATGCCTCATAGCGTATTGTTAGAAGTAGGACTTCTGTCTGACTCTCTACAGTGACTAAATCCCCAGACAGATCTTGTTATGTATGCATAATTTTGGTGTGAATGACCCCGATACACTTGCGGAACGAATTCGCGAGGTAACGCCCGACTCACATGGGTGACCACACTGCCACCATACATGGGTGACCATATTGCTACCATATTGCTTGGAGACCACATATCCACTGCCACTACATATTTGTGGTGGTACTTATACCTACAGTAGCCGGTATGGGTGTGTTGATCGACAGTCAATTTAGTGGTAAAGTAAGCGTTTTTAGTAAGTTTTGGTAACGTGCGCTGCGCGCTGGCCACAAAAGACAAGAACGACAATAACTATGGATCATTTTGTAAAATTTCAAAATTAATCATGTCCTAATTAAAATAATGTAAATAAAATAATAAAATTTATTTTAAAAAAAGCCTAAGATGATTGAAGTGAAGGACGGATGCTTCAATTCAGTCTACGAAATTAAATAAATGCTTGAAAAAATGAAAAATCTAAATGACAAGAAGTTAATGAAAACTTTTCTCTATGGACCAAAAATTCACTTGAATTTTGAAGTGAGTATACATAATTATCCTATTCCAGATATTCTTTAAAAAAATCGAAAAAACTATCGCAGTAAACAAATAAACTAAACTATCACAGTGCAGGCGCATATGCATATAAAATTAATTCCTTCTATCAAATAATTAGAATAGAATAAAGCGAATTGATGAATACATGACTAATTACGAGCATGGCACATGTTGTGGTTGTCAATAACAAGATTACAGCGGGGTAATGTGGTCACATATCTGATATGAATCATTATAACGGTTGAACTCATGGGAGTTTCTAAACTAGATGACAATTCATCAGTGTTACTATTTATTGTGTTAATAATATAAAATATTATAAAATATGGTCAAAGGCTGCGGCATTGTTATGGATTTAATGTTATGCATGAAAACTAGGTATTGAAGTTTCTTGATAAGGATAGAACTATAATATACTTATAATAAAAACAATAATAGAGTAACACAAGATATGACCTAAGCCTTCATAATTAAACGAGAACCGTCAATCGAGATATTATCTTGACCAAAACAATGCACCGGTAAAATAAAAACCACATTTAGGTCAATCCATAAAAGCTATAACAATCACGTTTACAAATAAACCCAGCGGTCCACATAACTGCAAAAAAAAAAAACGTGACCACAAAATATTTGTGATCGCCATCAAATCCGAGACAAAATTCTTATCAGAATATGTCGAACAACCCAATTATAAACAGGTTTCACATAAATCTTTCGGAGATTTTCTGCGAGATATTAATCCTCTTTTGGACCAAAAGAAAAAGGACTACACTTATTACTTAACGGTCTCGTATAAATAATGTGGTGACTTTTGAATTTATCACCACATACTACGTTATACTGATTTATGATGCAGACGGATTGGGATAAATTAGTAAAACTGATTGAAAAACATCTGTTAATTCTTAATTTAACCTTGACTTGAGATTTACGAATATATTTTTTATGTGGGCTAAGCAAATTGTGGTCATGTTACTTATTAGGATTCGGAATCCTAATATGACCACAATTTGTACCAAATGTACCCAAATTAATTGGGATTCTGTTAATTTAAGCTACTGTCAGATGACCCGATAGCTGTTGCTGCCGTGTTTGTATTAAATTAAAATAATATCAAATTATTTTAAATAAGTTTTCAAAAGTCAGTGGACAAATGTGAAGGTTTGTCAACAATTTATCTACATTATCCTCACCGTTTCCTCTTCCTCCAGAGCCCTGATGAGCTCATAGTATAGCATTTCCGCCTCCTGGGAGATCTGGACCTTCTCCTCACATCCCTTATAAGGGATCTCACACGACAGATCCGTTTGCAGATGCATCTTCATTATTTATATCACCAACACTCACAGAAAACACTTTACTATCAATAAATATTTATCTTCATGTGGTAATTTGTGGTTCATTGTGTGGTCACTCACTGTTTCTTTGGTGGGTTCAGTTTGTTATTTTCTAATAGGTTTTTCTTGTAATTAAATTGATACAAATCTAGAAAAAGCAGGTATAAATTCAATGTCACCTACTAATATTTTGACCCCAGACGAAATATTGCATTTATTTGGATTACTCATCTAGTACATATTAATGAACTCAGGTCAAGGATCTATGTTAGTTTTGAAAATACAACATTTTAATAGCTTTAAGACGAGATGCCAATACTTTTGGTCTTTCAGTACGACATCACATGCAGTGCAATGCACTCCGAAAATTGGCAATAACACTTCTTATGACCATCATCAATCAAATGAAGAAGCATGTACAGTAATAATTAATACTGTCTCGTCTCCATCCTGTGCTTAAGGACCAGGACTTTCAGGGCAGTTCGTAAATATCATAATTCGTTATGCTTCAGTGAGACGTCGCCGGATCCACTTGGGCTATTCTTAGCCTTCAGTCGGCTATGGATACTGATCCTTAGATTAAAGAGGAATGTGGTAATCCTTGAGGATTTTGAGATTCGTTGAAGATATGGTGCTGAGCACTTAAATTGGAATATGTCAGCTGTTGATGATTATGTTAGTAAAAAGCTTAAAAGATAGAAAACAATTTATTGAGGTATTGAGACTAGTTCTAAAAAAGTATAGATACATTTAAAAGCAAAAACTGTAATGAATTGGATTTTAGAAACTGACAATGACAGTAAATTATAGGCAAAATGAATATAATATGTGATTTCAAAGTCTTGAAGATAAAATCGACTGCATTATTAGCAGTGTTTAAAAGCCCACTCCATAAGGTAACAATCACACACATGCACAGTCCGGCTGCTAGGCCGTGAGCTAAGACACTCCTGTCCTTTTTGCATAGCTCGTTACATCCCGAGACGGTACTGATTTAGACTCAAGGAATGCCACATATATGTACATACGTACATAATACAAGTTGGAAGGTAAACTTAAGATCCTTTGAAGTATCTAGTGAAAGCGTTGCAAGGCAATAATTTCGTTGGGCATGATTTAAGCGATAATAAATGATTAAACCAATGTTATGGTGGAGGTGTGTTGTTTTAGGCCGTTACGCGTGAACGCGGGTGTGAGGAGAACTTGCGTCCAGTGCAAGTTAAATGATTAATTAACGGGCAAGCCGGGTTTTGATTTGAGTATTTTCCAACATTTGATATAGTACCTATGTCACTGCAGGGATTCAGCAGAATATTAGCGTCAGGAATATTTGCCTGGCGCATGCTGAGCTGGATTCCCATTTGGTGCAACCTTGAAACGCACTTTTTTATGTTCGTTGATCCATTATTTTAAAGTGTGTCATAACCAATAGTGTCATCACAATGTCTTATTTTCTTCCTTTTTTATTTGTTTGTATATTGGCACCTTGCAGCTATTTCCTAATAGCTAATTAGTAATTATTTAATCGTGCTTTTGTATGTTGTGCTGTTTTTTGTGTGCACTAAATAAACGATCTATCTATTTATGTTTTTTTTTTCCAATGATTGAACGACTGATGAAACGACTAATAGAGTAGTATGGAAGAATATGACATGTTGCGCCAACCACAAATAAATTTGGATTTTTATTCATTTGCATATTTAACTACGTGATCAACAGTGCTTTAGCTCATCGACCTCGTAAAAAAATAGAAAATGCAAGCACTACAAATATTTTATAGTATGTGGAATTGATAAACGAAATGACAAAACAGAATAGTAAAATCGATCACATGAATCGATACAACGAGAACCAATTGAAGCATTTAAAACCATTGATAAAACTGCTGTTGAATCAGAAATCGATTGGTTGCCTCAGGCATTTATCGAATCAAATCGTGATGAACGTTTGGCAGTTTCCCAATACTTGTGCGAAATGACAGTTAACTTCGTTACGTGTTGACGTTTTAAGCCAGTAAGACCTAGTTTCACCATACACTGTTAGTTAGTTTTGACGTCCCGTTAAATAGACAACGGCCCGTTAAGCGTAGTGAGTGTTTCACCAAGTACTAACGAATCGTTAATACTCTTAACAAGGCGTCAAACTTAATCACTGCTCCAAAGGTCCGTTAATGCTTTTAACGGCTGTCAATTGGTTGTAAGTTGGTCAAATAAAATGGAAGCAGCGTAAAATTTTATTTTTGAACACGGAAATGATGATATTTTCGAAAATTTACAACTTTTAGACAATAAAGTTCAACGTCCTAAAACATACAAAGATCGACGTGATTTATATTTTGAAGAATATGACGATCTAGATTTCAGGACAAGGTTTCGTTTATCGAAAGAATCTTGTACATACCTATAGAGGTCTTGCAAATGATTGAAAATAAACTTCAATATCCATCAAATCGGTTAGTACCTACCTTAAAATTGCCTTATTAGGTATGTGAATTGTAATAAAAATATGCCTATGATTCGACTTACAACTTCTTACGTAAGTAGGTACCCACCCATGATGTTTAATATTATTAGAAATGTTTGTTACCTAACGTAGTGTAAAAGCTCACAGTGGTTCCCACTAGTAATAGGACCGCCCCATCATCACAGAGAGTACCTTCCAATCCTAATTTTTATGAGCAATCGTCACTGCATCTGTTTTTTTCGTTTTCAACTACATTTTTATGTTTTGTAATGAGTCCTATTAAAATTTCTCGGCGACTTTTTTTCGACATTTTAACACACAAAATAAGTAAAAATTACAATTTAGATCAAAAATTGTTGTAAGTACCATAAAGGTTACATATAATGCACTATGAATTAAGAGTAGTGTTCTTTAGTTGTTGCCTAGCAACTGTTGTTTCTGTCATCCTGTGTTTTACAAATGAAGTTAATTTATGTTATAATAAAATGTACTTTATTAAACCACTGTGTTACAATGATATCTTAGTTTCATTGTTAGCAAGCTCAGCCAGCAAAAAATACCACAAAACAAAATCATTTGAAAACATTTTTATGAATTGACGTTTAAAACGACTAATAGAGAATTACACTGTTTATAGAACGTTTTGCTTAGACGCCATGACATTTTAATTTGGTTGCATAAAAACGAGAGTGAATGAAAAGTCAGACCGGTCGTTTTTGTTCACTCGATGATAGATAACATCTGCTAGATGTTTGATTTAGCAACGCCTTGTTAAGATCCCTCCATAGAACGTAAAACTTTTTGACGTCGACGTCAATTTTAACAGAGCATTTGCTGATGGCTCGTTAAGAATTGTTTGGTGAAATCGGGTCTAAATTTATTATGGTTTGTATCCTAGACTTGACGTGGAGTCGAAAGTTGACATATTATGTATTTTTTGCTTATTAAGGCAAATTTGAAATGTTTCAGGCTATACTGATGTAAAAGCCATCTAGCCAACCTTAATTATTGCTCAAATCAATAATTACTTTAATAATAATTATCATTAGAAAACAATATTAAAGTTATAACTATTATATCAATTTTAAAATATTGTGCTTTCGAATTCGTTAGATATTATCTTAAATGTCATTCTACCAAGAACCTTTCATCAATGAATTTGGTTCGCTATAATTATTGAAATCCCTGAATAAACTTTTAAACATACGAGCGTTGGACTTAGGTCTTTCCAACTCTGAGGTTATCACTCCGATCTCCAATCAGAGATAAATTACAGAAGAGATAGAACATATGCTAAGGGAAGATAAGAATAATACGTTGCCTATCGTGTTTCTGAGTAGATATCTTTTATGCTTATCTATGGTAGGGTCGTATCATCAAATACTCTGTTGCCCGCTTTTAAGTTCTTTCCTTAGGATTTACATTAGTACATTGGTGCAAAGGAGGAAGCGCCGATCGCGAACAAACAAGAACCGCTGCGGCAAAGCTCCTACGGACCCTGAAGTGAGCCTGCGTGCCGCAAAGACGAACACACCAAAAAAACGTGTACAAATCCCGCCTGCACTACACCACTAAGGCGGAGGACATCGTGAAGTACGTACGCCAAAAGACGAGGTACACACGCCGAGGGTGCAGTTACTAGAATCGCACCCGAACGTCAACTTCAAGGCGTTCGTCGTGCGAGTACCGAACTGTTATATGCACTCGTCATGGAAGAAGACTTTTGGCTGCAGGACGTGGTGTTCCGTCGCTTCCGCGGACAAGTTCCACAGGACAGCACAAAGTCAAGCTAGTGCAAAGTGAAGTGCTACTAACTTGCTTGTTTGCTTATTTATTAAAACAAGTTTTTGTTATTAAAATATGTAGGTATGTTTAGGTTATGGTATTTTTCTATTGGCCTGTGTGGCCTGAAATAAATGGTATATTATTATTGGGACGTATAGTCATAAAAAATGTGCAATGATCACAATATAATCCTCAAGAACAAGATATAGACAAAACATTGAATGACATATAAATTAATATTATAGTTAAATATTGTGGTTTTCTTTACGCTGATTTTCACACGAACAAGGATCATCATTTTAGCCGAAAGACGTCCACTGCTGGACATAGGCCACCCCCAAGCACCACCACTTCGACCGATCCAGCCTTCACAAGTTCATCGGTCCATCTTGTGGAGGATACTACGGGATAATACTAGATGGTAGACAATACTATCACTGATAAACATTCATAGTTACGTAATATACGTGAGGATGATACGTCTGTCATGCAACTTCTACTTTCGTTCATTGCTTAAATTATGTTTATGACTTGGCTATCACAATTTGAAAACCATTCTCAGACTACATCCAAGAATTTTCACCAACACACTCAAACTACACAATGTCCGGGAATTAGCTAGAATGTCGCTGAATGGTCTCTAAACACGTTTCCAGGTAGGCCTTCTATTTTCAGATCATGCACTTGACTAAACAATATCGGGCTGGTCGCCTTCCGTTCTAACTTGGTCTACAATTTGCGGAACTTACCTACCCGGACCTATTAAATTCTTGGGGAAACTTTGGCAAACACCCGGATTTAGACACTTTGAGCTTTGGAATTGTATGAGAATTTGGGTAGAGAAGACTTAGAAACATGTTGTTTTTGGCAAGAAGGATACATACAACGACATAACTTGACGCCTGTATTCCCCGAAGGGTTAAGCAGTGGTGATCAGGACCCACATTGCGCCAGTTCTGTTTAAGTGTCAAGAAACACACTGTAGATAATTATGTAATTGCAGATGGAAAGCCTCCCAGGCCCTGCAGTCTCGACATAGATAGCAATCGCTATACGTAATGGCGTCCCTAGACTCGCGCGACGTGCTTGTCAAGTAATTTTGACCATCTAGGGACGCCATTAAGACTTTGCGACCGAATTCGGTCGTATAGCGATCGATATATATACGAGTATCGAGACTGCCGCCCCAGGGTGTGCTTATAACAACACAAGCTGTTATGATTATGATAGAAATTAAATAGATACAGAACTCATTGTTTTATAAAGTAAGCTTTGGATATCTATTTGAAGATTACTCTTACAAAAATACAGTGTAAAGATCTTTGGATAAATACTACCTTCATATAACATTATTATCAAGTTTGCCAAAGACAACAAACAGCCCACCCATCTCGCAGAAATTGCTCCTACAACCGACTTAAGTTTAAACACAATTCAAGCCGTATATCAGACAAATGATAGTTTAAAACACCACAATTGAACACAAGTAGTTCCAGGTCGTTAGCCCATCGGCTGTAAAGACTACATTCTTCCCAGTTAACCCCAACTTGTGTGGGATGAAAAGAACTAGATAGATATCGACTAAGTGCTTGTTGACGACAAATTAAACTTGAACTCGATACAGTTATGCCACAAATCACTAATAATATCGAATATATAAAAATAAACACAAATGTATAGTGTTTAGCGCTAATAATATCTGTTTCTGTCATTTTTTAAATATTATGTTTCTATTGCGTAGCAAGACATAGATAAAGGAGATGTTCCAAATCCGGCCCAGAATGTGTACAGTACCTCGAAAAATCTATGGAATTCGGGAAAAATACAGATAAATTGCTTAAATGCATACTTTTCTTGTAATAATTTGATATATATCAATTATTTTTATCGAGTTTCAACATGGCGTCTCGCCAATTTAGGTACTCTGTGGTTAAAAACAATGACAGTAAACCATAGATCGGCCATTGATCATAGATCATGAACTGTCTACTGTCACTTCAGTCGCTTTCGTTGTCGTTCGCGGTTTGATGTTCGTTTTGTTTTAATTTCTCGAGTCTGCAAAAGACTGAACGAAACGCAGTGATTTGACAATTAAGACAAATAAACATGTCAAACGTCAATAATCAAACAACATGACAGCTTACCGCCATGACGGGTTTTGGTTGTGTGTTGCAATTTCAAGTGTACATTCTTGTGTTTTACTACCAAACAAAGCCAACTTAAAGTAATTGGATGATTGAAAACTGTTTTAATTGTGTTTCCCCATTTTATTGTATGGTGTACATAGACGTGGCCGGGGCTCCATACATTTTGAAACATCTCTTTTAGATGAATTGCTTTTATGGTAACCGGAAAAAATTACTGGAAGTATTATCATTTTGAGATTCATATTTTTCTCTAACGATCCATAATAGGCTGTGAAAATAGGTTTCTGACATTCCATTCAACTAAAGAACACTAAAAATCGCGATATCGCTCCCAAAACGTACAAAACCTATAATATGAATACTGAAATAGCTCTAGCACACCAAAAGGTGATTCTTTTCACACAAGATGCAAGTTATCCTCACAAAATCTGCTTTTAAAAGATACAGCCGAGCCTCTTAACGACTTTTTTATTGAGGTCGACGATCTCCTGGCAGTAAAAAAAAAGATACCGTACAATTAAGGGCATGGAGGGTGGCAATTTTAGGATTATTTTTGCTCTGGCAACAATTTTTAAATGTGGAATGTTAAATATTAATATTCATTATTACACTTCGTTCGTGATCTGGTACAGATATTCTGTTAGTGTTTATGTAAAAACGTTAATAATATAAGGCTTATGTAAAATTGAGTATACTCCAAATGAATCATAACATCACGCCTTGTTTCCCCAAAGGTTTAGGCAGAGATGAACCTATGGTACGAGTACATCCATATTTTGCCAGTTCCCCTGTAATAGGAGGCGAGCCTATTGCCACCAACCAGGCACAAATCCAGACTCCGAGCTGCTACTGATAATATCCAGATGGAAAAATCCAATATTCACACTTTGCCCGACCCGAATCGAACCCAGGACCTCATGCACAGCAGTAGCGCTTGCGACCTCTAGCCCGACAAGGCAGTCCAATGATAAATAATTAATTATTTTTAACAGCATTGTGTATCAAGTAAAATGTTATCTTTATAATACAGTATGAAACCATTCAAATTATATTAATCTATTGAAAGGAGTACTTTCTCACTTAGATTACGCACCATTTTACTGAAATCCCTAAATCTTTCATCCACACTTCAATGATCCCTAAAAAATTACGACCTCCATTTTCGACTCGAAATAACACTTTTTCGGTCAGAGTCTGTTAAACAGGACGAATTCCGAATAAAAGGCGCAGAAAGTGAATTTCTCTCGAAACTAGTGAAAATCGCATTATTGGATTGTACGCGCCCTGAATATAGATGGCGTTAAAGTAGCGTATTTCGTATGCGGGCTGGCAACACTGATTAAATTAAATGTCAAACATCCTTGTCATAAAATAATAAGGCAATAAAATTAATTTGTGGGCTATTTTTTTCGTTTTTATTACTTTTTCTGGATCGTTATGGCTTCTTCTTTGTTTCGATGAAATAAAAAATCTGACATTAGCCTAAAACGTGTCTTCTGACTGTAAAGCCCTAGGTTCAATTCGCGACAGAGAGAGAAAAAAAGGGTTGAGCGCTTATGAACACTCGATAAAAGTGAAGACTTACGACTGGAGCCGAGTATACGCGATTCAGCGCCGAGAATACCCGATTCAGCTTCACCGACCCGAGCGTGACGTTTCAGTTTCGTTCACTGATCAGAAAAAGCGCAAAATACGCTTAAATAATTGTTCAACTCAAAAACTTGACTGTCCATACAAATTGTGCGAACAGCTGATAGTATTTGTATAAAACAGTATGGTAGTTACACATAGACGGTTAAAATAATCATAATACAACTATACACAGATTACACAAGGAATCGCTCCGTTTTTTCTATTGTTCTAAACGGAACCAGTATAATTGTTTAAAATGTATGCAGGTATGTGATGTTTGTATGTGTTCTTTTATATAGTAACGGAAGTAACTAACACATGACTCAGGTAGAATATTGTTTAGTTGTTTCGTAATTTTTGCCAACATCGTAAGTTTTCATAGGTCAGTGTACTATGCTAATATAAAACATATGATCACATTTTTCTGTTTGTGTTCGGGGATTAATTTTGAGTATTCCGGAAAAAAGCAACTATCTTGAATTTCGTATATTCCTGTTATTCCATTTCCTAGGAAGCTTTTAGTGGATTTAACCTAATGGCCATCACCCTAAAGAGACGTCAGCTCACAACCCTTTCCTTTACTAGGAAGGATATGAAAGCGCTGACTTAAATATACAACGGGTAGGTCCCTTGTATACTTAAGTCAGCTCTTCTACATCGTGGACCCTTGAGGAAAGAGCTAGAGCAAGTGCTAAGAATAAAACTACCCGTATCATTGACTAAGATATTACTTCCTTAGTACGGCATGTAGTTCATGCACTTGACAATATATTACACTACTTTTATAATAAGGAAATGTGACTATGATTGTCAAAACGTTTCCACAAAAACAAAATCTGTGATGGTTTTTGGCAGAACAGTAACGTGGGTAAGTAAAGGAAACTACCATTTTTATTTTATACTATCTTTCGCCCACGGATTCACCCGCGTGGAGGATGGAAATTAGCCCATGGGAACGTACTACCGGGATAAAAGTATTTTATGTGTTAATCCAGGTTATAAACTATCTATGTACCAAATTTGATCCAAATCCGTTCAGTAGTTTTTGCATGATTGAGTAACAAACATCCAAAATTTCATACAAAGTTTCACAATTATAATATTATATACATATAGAATATAAGTGAAGTATAGTGAAAGAAGTATAGTGTAGTAGGTATTATATATGTATAGTAGGATTATTTCCTTTTATAATTACCAAGTAACAGTTCTGCCAAAAACCATCACAGATTCTCTACAGTATTAATTATCCATACCTAACCATTAGCAGCAGGGCCCAAGGAAAGTATTACAATCATAGATAGGACAATACAATGCAGCCTGCTGGCTACAATAGTGTCAAATCGTGATAATTAGCAGCACCTGAGTATTTCACACCGCTGAGTTCGGCTGCGGCTGTTAGTTAGCCATTAATTACTATGAACGTTTCGATTTTCATAAATGTGTACAATTTTGATGATAGAGAAGTTTTATTGTTGTGATTTGGATAAACCAAATTCGGAAATCTAACTAGTCTGTGTTGTCGCCCTGCAGGGCAAAGGACGCCCTCTCCCTTTTCCACACAATTCTGTCTTTTACTAGTGCCGGTCCTTTCGGTAGGAGTCAAGCTCGCCCCACCATGTTCGCCTTTGCCTGCCGCGATGTCACCGTGCGTCAATTGGGACCCAATCGGTGGTTCTTTTAGCCCATTTCCTATCCATGGCCTTTCCCAATTAAGCTTAGCGGGTTTCTGGGTAACGTCCATGATCTTCGTTTTGGCTGGAAGAGAGAATGAGGAGAATACACATGTCCCTGTGTCCCAATATATAATGTTGCTGTTCCAGTGTCTTCTCCGGGAAGTTGGAAAAGATAAAGATATTAAATTGCTACTGACTTTGAATCTATATTTCGGACCCAGCAGATATTTTCTGGTAGAAATAAAACACTGAAGTCAGAGAGTAGCGTATTAATTTTATTTTCTTGAGTCAATCGCTCCTTAAAAACATTATATAGAATTGATTGGATCGAAAAATTACTTGGCTCGATATGGAATTCTAATCCATGCTATTCGGGCTTAGTGAATATTACATACCATAACATCACACCTGTAAACCCCGAAGAGTTAGGCAGAGGTGTATTTACACATTTCGCCAGTCATGTTTAAGTGAATACGTAATACATACGAAAGTGTTTACGTTATTTATATTTCTGGTTCTTACAGTTGCACGCAAAATTGCAAACTTATTATTACCATTACTTGCAAAAAAATGTTGAGCAATTTCAAGACTTGCGTGTGCTAGATCTATTAAATTCATTAAAATAATAAGGAGACTATGCTCTCCTTATTATAAGCACGTTTCATACCTGATAATATTCATAATATTGAACATGCATTATCTAGGATTGGCTTATCGCCTGTCTATCCAGAAATGGGTGTAGTAATAGATAGTAAATATGTTGTGCTTGTTTCTATTTCAGTTTACGATGCAACTAGGAGGGATCAAAGATGCTGCTTTTTAAAGATATACAAATTATACATGCAATATTTAATATCCTAGCTCATAAAACAGCTTCAGACCATACAGAACCTTTATGAAATAACCTTAAAGCTAATAACTCCACTACCATACTCGTATCAAACGCAGGACCAAGAAATATAACATGCTCTCCTTGCATAAGGTTGGATATATACCTACGGCTATATAGGTATATACCTAGCAGTATATATGTGCTTGTAGCAGATGACGTCACCTCATAACCGGCCAAGGAACCAGTCCCGTTACAGAATAGCCTGAATATCAACATGATATGGAAATATTAGAGAAATGTAGATCGCTTTATGACAAATTAAACGATAAAGATTATGGTGAAGATCAATTTGTATTGGGTGAGAGTAATGTAGGTTTCTATGATGGAATGGTTTATTTTGAGTACAGGATTTGTTCAGGAATAATAGACCTAACGAGACCGTCAGGTCTATTATTTTCGTATTTTCATAACCCTTGTAGCAATATTGTTCATCATTTTGGAATTTTATACAGGATATTAAGTGGATGTTTTTACATTTGTTGGTATTGCTTTGAAAGATTTGCCTCATCTTTCCAAGGAGAACTTTATGCAGGTGGGTAGATCAGTGGTGATAGATCTTGGTCAAAAAAACATTTTAAAGACAGATACAAGCACTGATGGACTTTAAAAGCAGACACAGGAGACTTAAGGAAAAGTTTGGATTTTTATGGTAACAGTATCTACGAAAAATGTTTTAGTTATCGGTTTTGCAGTCTACAGTAGTAAGTATACTTAGTTGATTTTAGATGAAGTTCTGCCTACATTTTCATAGTTTGAAATTCAAATTGCGTTTGTCAGCTGAAAATCCTTTAAGTAAACAATATTGCCGTGACTAACAACAATGTAATGTAATGTTTTGTTTGGTCGCCCTAGTTAATAGAATCATGCAAATCTAATTATCTTTATTTATTGATATACATTCATTTATTTGCAAACAGCTTTAAAATCGCCAAGCCAATTGCAAAACAACTCAACCGTGACAAGCCTTTTATTAGGTGAAGGTCCATTGTATAAGGGCATTAATTACGAACTCAAAACCAATTCAAGCAAAACCGTCGAATGCACTTAGTCTAGAAATACGAGTATGACATGACACTCGAAACCCATCAGAAGATAACAAAACAGTAACACGATAATCCTATTAGAAAATAAACACAACACTACTCACACACACGAAAAAAAAAACAAAAACAAAAAAAATATATTGCACGAAGAAAAAACTTTGAATTTCGAACGGTTTACGGCGCAGCGCGCGCGTGCGCCTTGCAAGCCGGCGCCATGACACTGGGTTGCGTGCGCGCAGCCAGCGTACAATTTACATATTTATTATTATGCTAGGGTCCTGCGTTAAAGCTACCGCGCTCGTGATTGGAGGGAATGAGGGAATAATGATCGTGCAATTTATTTTGTTGTGAGAAAGCTTTCAAGGAGTTGTAGAGCTTTGATGTTTATGATCTGGGAGCAATTTTGGTTTATTTTGTGCCTTTTGTGGCTGAAACTTAAACAGTTACAGGAGGAGAACTATCGAAGTAGATATGACTATATTACAGAATTTGAATCAGGATTCCTTAAAGAATGTGGAGGTCAGAGTATTCGCTTGAATGAAAACCGCAAAGGCAAGTTAAAAAAAAAATTAAACCAAAGAATCTCGATAACACGTGGCAAAGAACTGGTTAGGAATTTGATAGCTAGAGTTTAAGATCATAATTCCAGACCATAGGAAAAAAAAATGTTAGCATAAAGTAGAAAACGAGGAAAAGTTTTGAAGGTTTGTTTTGTTATTAAGTAACGGACATTGTAGGGGTTTATTTATATTAATATATATATACGCTTATGCGCTGCAAGCAACGGCAACGTTTTAAATAAATCCCTTAATGTTTAAGATGGTTATGTGTGTTTTCATTTCTTCTAAAACTAAGTCATAGCGCCATATAGGGACCAAAGAGTTTCCCAACACTCTTCAAACAGTAGGCATATGGAAAAAAAAGAAGATATATCAAAGACTTCGTACAAAGTTTTTGAGAAAAAAACTCAAGCAAGACGGTACTTAAGTACTACATAGGTCCATTTATAACTTTCATCACCAACCCGGAACCGAACGCATTACCCGCGGGAGGCATTGTGAGCTATTTAGCAACATCCTGCCCACACCTCGGTTCACTGACCGAGAGTACTTGCGCAATTAATTTATTGTTCATCAAAGAACTTTTCATGCACTGAAAAAGTTATTGAATGTGTTCTAATTAATAAAAAGTCATCCGTGACTGGGAAAGTTTTGGGTATGAATGTGGATGGGTGTAAAAGTAACCGAAGACCAAATGAGACGATGGATGTTGTTAAAGATGATATGGCTAGAGAGGGCGTGAATAACTGAATACTGAGATGACAACTGTTAGACATGTAACTGGAAGAAAAACACATGCTGCCAAAGATGCACAAACCTCAAATACATTGGGATAAAGGCTGGAGGATGGTGATGATTCCAATTTAAAACTGAAACATCTCTTGAGTGATTACCATTACTATTGAATTCTTTACCGAGGAGAGTGCGATCACCAATCTATTTTCTAATCGTAGTGATAATAAGGTTATTTCAAAAAATTGTTTACAAAGATACACATATCTTAAAGGATATATTTTCTTGTTACAAATTAATTAGACATCTGTAGCCGACCTAGGCGAAAGCCTGTATTTCGGCTATCAGCGCCAAACCCCTTAAATAATAAACGCTTAAAAATAGCCATAAGTAGAGATGTTAGATAATGGTGATAGCTATTGTTTTTGAAGAAGGTGCTTTAGCAAAAACTATGTTTCTTCAGATCTTGCAGGTGCCATTAATAAAATAAGAAGTGGTGTCAAGAATATGAGCAGCAGCAACATTGTGAAGGATGATAATCACTTAACTACCCGAGCCTATTTGTTTCCCAACAATGTTGATCAGGTTGACTCATAATCATCACCATTCATTGCGATTGAAATAGAAGGCTTATTAGCAGTAGAAGCAAGCTAACAGTTGGTAGCTGTAAAAGTATCTCCCACATCCCAAGACGCTCATAAAAATTTATTCTTGAAGTCAGTCATAAACGGTCGCCTAGAACTTCAGCCACACTAAGTTTCTCTAGAAAACTATGTATTCCGAGACATTCAACTTAATAGTCAGCTCCAAGATTTCATTATTACAAACGACTCCAAATAGTTTGTTGCAGAATATACTGAAATTAAAATAAACTACTCGTTTTATGAAACCAACTGGGTTGGTATGGAGTTGTTTTTGGCACCGAGTTGAAAGTTGGTTCGTGGAATGGCGCTTTAGGATCGGATTCCCGAATCGGTCAGGCGGAAGATATTCCTTTTCCGCGTATATGGACTATTTATACTAGTTGGCCTTTTAATATAATACTGGAGTATAAAGTGGCTTTGTGTATTTAACTGTTTGATTAGTCTTTGTCCGAGGAAGTAGGTACTTCCTACTGCTAATCTATACATATACAAATAAATAAAATTGAAGTGTCTATTTGTAATTTCAAATTAACAACTTTTTACTAAATGCATATGAAACTGTATACCTACGGTACTTAATTATTTAAAAAAAGCATTTTTTGGAACTTTTGTCTGCTTGTCGGTCTGTTCGTACCGGCTAATCTCCAAAATGGGTGGACCGATTATCACTGGCAGATCGGCTGTTGTTATAAGGAGTAACTAAGGCTTTTATTTAGGAACAAAAATAGGGTCACGCGGGTGCTGCCGGGGGCAGCAGCTAGTTTGAAATAAAAACTGGTAAAATCAATGACAGACCTAGAGACACCCTCAGGAATTTCTCATATTTTGTGGGTTGTTACTATATATCCTCATCATCACACTATCACACTAATATTATAAAGGCGAAAATTTGTGAGTGTGTATGTTTGTTTCTTCTTCCCACTAAAACTCCTGAACGGATTTGGATAAAATTTCGCACACAGATAGCTTATAAACTGGATTAACACATAGGATACTTTTTATCCCGATATTCCCACGGTATCGAAACTTATGCGGGTGAAATCGCGGGGCGCAGCTAGTGGATGTATACAGATAACTGGCATGGCTGTGGTCACGTCTAATCCATCAATATTAGGGTGTCATTTAAATCAAATAATTTATCAGCACGATATAATTAGACTTCGACGCGGACATGCAAAATGCAATGTTTTGATTTACAATTCATATAAGGTAAACATTGCCAACAATATCATCATCATGAAACTCAAAGCATTTATTTCAATTAAAACATTTACAGGCACTTTTGAATTGCCAAGGAGTCAGTCAGTCAGAAATATGAAGCTAGTGGCTCATTCAGAAGCGTATGGAGAAGAATCTTCACCATCATCAGTATCCTGTTCTTCTCAACATCTCAGTAGTCACCCCCTTTCCAGCCATCTTCCAAACAGTTCATCCATATATCAATTATCAACCATCACCTACAAGATATTGCTATTTTATTAGACGGAGTTTACCACTTTTCATTAGATAGGCTATCTGTCAGTCCCAGGACTTTCATGGTCCCATGACCTTCCAGCGCATTGAAAATGACTTTATTTCATTAGGGCACTTAAAAAACATATAATATGATAAACGGCCAAATTCTGAACGAAATAAATATGTGAAATCACCAAAAAGGTGTCTCCGAAAGGGGTTTCTCTATCTTAATAATTGAGGACGAAAAAGCATTATCAGGTAACCTATTGAAGCGATATAAAAACCATTCTCAATGCTAAAAGTTCTCTTCATTAGACTATTCTCTTTTGACCATTTCAATGTAACTAATGCTCCAATTGACACAACACACGACACTCGATCGAGCAACGTCGATAGCAATTAGTAGATTACTTAGTAAACACGCTTTATCAATTTATCAATAAGGAAAGTGAACTGTCAGTGTCTGACTTGATAGTTCTGTGTATGTTGGATGATAAGCTGCGATTAAAGTGTTAGAATAACATAACATCACGCCTGTATTCCCCGAAGAGTTAGGCAGAGGTGCCCCTATAGCAGACCTACATTTTGCCAGTAATGTTTAATGCAAACAATAGCAAAATAAGTAACGGCAATAGGCCATACACCAACCACAAATCAAGACTCCGTACTGCTACTGAGAAATTCCCGGTGGAAAAATCCAATAAAACTTTCCCGACCCGGGACTCGAACCCAGAACCTCATGCTCCACTAGACCAACGAGCGCGGTGCGCGGTGCATAACTTTTTCAGTTGAATGTAATGTTGTTCTACTTCAATGCAAAAGCATATTTTTTACAATTTTAGAAGGCTTAATTTTACAGACTTTAGATATCAACATACATTCATACATAAACTCACGCCTTCTCCCCCTGGGGGTAGGCAGAATCTACAGAACGCGACCTGCTACGATCCTTACATACTCTTTTTGCCTCGTTTACGTTCTTACATCTTTCATTGGTCATACACGCACGCCCGGTCGCGTAGTACTACGCACCAGACCTTTCTGAAGAAAATCACCAATAAACAACATTATAATTACAATAATACACATCTTTAGTGAAGTACCATTGTATCTAGGTACACTTTCATGAGCAATGTATCATACAATGGAAACTCTGTTTGTATCCTCTCTCCTATATCACATAAATAGTCGGAATGCTTAAACTGCTCATATATTAACTACCTAACAGATGTTTAGAGGATTTTCTTTTCCGCTTCTCTTTTGTTCGGATCAAGAATCTATATATTATACTAATATATTAAAGCTGAATAGTATGTTTATTTGTTTTGTTTGAATGCGCTAATCACTGGAACTACCATTTATGATTTAAAAAAAACTTTTTTGCATTTGATAGCCCAATTCTTTAGGAAGGATAAAGGCTATTTAACATCACGATACAACCGTTAGGAGCCGAGCAAAAGGAAAAAAGTCAGAAAGAACGCTGAGCGAAAACGAAGTAATAGTGCAGGCGGAAGATGCGATGCAACGCGGTGGGTCGGGGGCCAAAATTTCACGCCGACGAGGTTGCGGCGACGAAGTTGTTAGCAAATCTTCTTTTACTGAAATTAAGCCTTCAGCGTGAGTGAAAATCGGTCATCAGCTAGAAGTTGTAATTAATCAATAGCACATATTACACAATGATGATTGACTGAGCGACTGCCCATTGATTCTACACAGTCGACGGCGCACGAGCAGCCCCTATCAATTATAATCATTACTTAGTTGTTAAGTTACTACAGTAACTGAGTAATTTACTGTTAATTACTGTGGAGTTACGTTTCATGCGTCAACCTTAAATCTATGAACGTTATGTACATAGACATTGTCTATACAAGTTTAATTCGCGTCGAAAAAGAGTAGAAGTTCGTTGTCTGTCTGTCCATGTCTATCTGTCTGTCAGTGTGACATAATCGTAGCTACATAATGGTCATTTGAAATCTGGTTTAATTTGATTAATTCTTACTGTACTTCTTAGCTATGATTTTAATAATGCCATATGTTATCAACCCCATTCTCCTGCCCTTAACTCCATCTATTTGTAGTCGGCGCAACATGTCTTTTTCTTCCATACTTCTCTTTCTAAAGCACTAGGAAGTGGTGAAGGGTGGGTAGTTTCGGGGGACTGTCTTATGTAATTTTGACGTTCGACAAGTGCTGATTCTCAGCCTAGTTTGAATAAATGACTTTTGAATTTCTTTAGTCGTCTTTCACACAGTCCATCCATCGTTACTTTGGTCTTCCTCTACTTATTTATAGACATAGACATTTATACTCAAAATCTGTCTTACATAATATATCGCTGTACTATTCCAAATGTTTTGCTCTGTCAGTTTCAAACTCTTATATTAAAATAATTAAGACATTTTATTTGATATGGGTAGGTATTACTTGAATAAAATGAATTTAATTTCTATTTATATATTTAAAATCAAGTGACAATTTAATTCTTATGTCAATGCAAAGTCAAAATATACATATTATATATATTAAATATGTATCTAAAAATAACAAACCAAATCATAACAGGCGAATCCGTTTATTTAAGAATATTTATACATATGTGTGGCAAACATGCAATACGTTTTCATGCATAACATATGCCATTGCTGTCAATACATACAACGAACACAAACAGCTCACTATATTAAAAATAAATGGGTCATACAAGTAGTGATCCGACTCCGGACTCCGGAATAGAACCGGCGACCGCCCAGAAAGCGGATACGTTGCTTTGATATTTGGGTTGTTTGAAGCCCAGTTAGTTTCTACTTCCAATGACCGTCCTTCTCGAGGGCGAGTTTAATTCGTCCTTTTCGAAGGAGTTGGGTAAAAACGAATGGATAACGTTAACTTTTTTTATAACTTTGAGCAATACCTATGTCAGCTCGAACACTTTTGTAAAGGATAAATTTATCTAAGCTAAACTAAGAAGGTTTAATTAGCTTCATTATTATTAACTAGAATATCCGCAAAATTCGCGGATTTACATTTTATTTTTTATTTTTTATGGCACCTCTTTAGGTCATGATGAGCTATCCTTCCTAGTATCAAAAAATATTTGTTCTAGGTCATAAGGCATCTAGGGAGGCGTGACAATTGATTCACTGTTACAATGTATAGTAGATTACGTTTGATATTTTACTAGAAACATACGACAAATTGCTGAGCTCATGAATAAAGCCTAGTTTACACATGTGAAGTAAGAATTTACATTTATATTTACAAGTGGCTCAGTAATTATTCACATCAGACCATAAGGACAGATAAAAACATATTTCTTTTCTTTTTAACCTTCATGAGACGATGCATCAAGTCTCCAACTTCCCATTGTTTAATAAAGTGTATGGAATGAGATCTGACTACAGTTAGAGGGAGAAAAATTAAAATATATTCCACAGTAACGAGAGAAGCCGGTAGTTCAGTATTTAATTACGAATTTATGAACGGCGGGCGAAATGCAAACCTGAGTGTAGAGTGGATACACTGATAGTCGGAAGCGGGAGCGAATTTCATGATAGTCTATAACATTTAAAAAAGATTGCCTTGCTAAATCCTTTTTATAATAATAAGAGCCGTGAACTCTTTGGAAAACTACAACTATTACATGCCCATGCTTTAGAATCTTAACTAATATTTCACAAATAAGATGCAGATTTTCTGCAAATACAATCTTTCAAAAACAGTTAGGTCGGGTTCAGACGGAGCAAGCTTTATTCATCCTATAAGCACTGGCCACTAAATCGCTATCGCTTATGACCAAACGCACTCCCGAACCATTGCAGAATCTCTCAGTTTCGGTTAATTAAGACAGTGTTTAGAGTGGCACTTGGAGCGGGCTAAATAAATAACGCTAGAGCTCGCCTGAGTCCGGACTCGATGAATAGAATGTAATGTAAAACATTGTATGAGGAGCATTCTGAAGGAAAATATATTTTGTTACATTAATTAGCAGGCTAGTATAGAGCATATTCTCTATCTATCTAGAAGTAAATAAATGAGCTCTATCTAGGGGTAAATTATTTCATCGGCACTGCTCTCAAAACGGTGAAGAAAAACATCGTGAGGAAACAGGCATGTCCTAGAACCAAAAATGCAAAGACATGTGACATCTACAAACCAGCACTGGGCCCGCGTGGTGGGTTACAGCCAGTGGGCTGTAACCCACCACGCGGGCCCAGTGCTGGTTTGATTTTTTCTGGGCTGGTTTCTGGTTTCAGTGTTGGTATCTAACATGCCTCCTCTTGGGTAGAGGGAGTGCCCTCTACCCAAGAGGAGGCATGTTAGATAGGCAGCCGCCTATCTCACTTCCGGATAGTGATAGGTCATGGATAGGCCGATCTCTACGATGCTCAGGTATTTCTACAGCAAGGAACCACCAATTTGTTGGTAAATACGACTACTTGTATGTACTACATTTGATGGATACTTGCAGTCAGCCCGGCTGTAAACCTATTTGCAATTTAGCAAAGCATGAGCAATTCTGATTGCCTTGTTTTGTCTCAACAAAATAAAAAAGAATCATTGCTAATGATCCGAAGGTTATAAGCTCTAGTAAGTCCCTCCAATCATTATAGGAAAATCAGTCATCAGCTTGGTGATCAATCTACATAGCAAATTCGCCCTTATCGCCCAAATTCAATAATTAACCAGTTGAATAATTAAGAGTTTGGCACAGAATTAAGTGAAAATGGCGTGAATATCATCTCGATTCAATTAATGTATTAATTATATTGGCGATCAGTTTTAATTATAGGTGTGTGCTCGCGAGGTAATTAATTGTAGTGTTGGTAGTGCGGATGCAGACGGGACAGTGGCTGGAAGATAGTAACAATCGTGGTTTTTTTGCAGTTTTTATCGTTTAGTTTGCTAGTAAGGGTCTCGTTGTTGTTTTAATGGGACGCCTTATATTCTTCAATAAAATAAAGCATTAACAATTGTCGTTCATTAATAAATCCTAACATGTGCCTCAGAAATTCGTATGCCTAGAGATATCGTAAGTTGGTAAAAACTAAGACGGCTGTTATGTTATACTGACTTATTTCCGCATACAATAAAATAGTTTGAGACGTCAGTAAATGTGTAAAAATAGTAGGTACTGGATTTTTATCTATCCATTTATTTATTTATTTAATCATTTATGTACACACATAATATAAACAGACAAGATGAAAAGAACAGAAAAATACGTACAAAGGTGATGCTTACTTCTAATGAAATCTCTTCCAGCATACCTGCGATAGGACAGAGGGTAAAAAGAGATGTAGACACCGTTTGTATGAGTAGAGAGAGAAAGTAAAATACATAAAATCAGAACCATTCACTCAATAAAATTAAACAAATTATAACAGAATACACTTACTAACATATATACATACAATCATACATACTTCAAAACTAAATAAAATATAAAATGAATACCTAAACATTTTTTTTTGGAAAATCTTTATATCGAGAAAATATTAAATGAATTATGAAAATCCGGACACTTTCTTGTGAATTCTAGATAGTTTACATCAAGTTAAGTAGTAGTAAGTTTTTTATTTATTTATTTGAAAGGGTTTTATCACTTAGTGATAATTTCACCCCCGTAACAGCGAAATAATGTCAACCCCACACCAAGCGAATATTTTCTATCGCTATATTTTCTAAATATGATCCGGTCACATTCCATCAGCACGTGGTCAATCACCCCACAAACTTCGCAGTTTAAAGTGGTTCTATCTCAAGTAACTACCCTATCCACTTTCCCCGTCAGAACCCTACATTACAACGTAATCATTGGAACAGTGCACTCGCTTCGGCAAATAATTATCACCGGGCGAGCTCTGATTGAATGCTGGCCAGTAAATACACGTACGTATCAGAGGCATATTAGTTAGTCAAGTAGCTGGCATGAAGCACTATGGGATACTTATTGAAATCACCAAGTGACTGTGGTATTGATTTATAGGATTGCTTGAGTTAAGTCAAAGGCAAAATAAAAGTTCAAAAGAAAAGGTGAAACTAGGTGTTGTGGTGCTACTTGGGAGAGGCATACTTGGAGCAGTGAACAGGATAAGCTGCTGTGCATTCGTCTTTTAATAAAATGATCAATGATGTTTTATTTCAGTAAATTGGTTTTAAAAACTCTAGAGGAGCTCGTGGCTAAGTAGTAACTGCCGCACGGGTCGATCCGTCAGGTTAAGCTACGCTTGCCGGGGTTGGTCTGTGGATGGGTGACCATCTTTACATACCGAGACTCCTCCGTGCCTCGGAAAGCACGTTAAGCCGTTGGTCCCGGTTGTCATTCGTGGATCTTTGACAGTCGTTACGGGTCGTCAGAAGTCCGAAAGTCTGATAACCAGTCTTACCAAAGGGTATCGTATTACCCAGTTACTGGGTTGTGGAGGTCAGATAGGCAGTCGCTCCATGTAAAATACTGGTAATCAGCTGCATCCGGTTAGACTGGAAGCCGACCCCAATATAGTTGGGAAAAGGCTAGGCAGATTGATTGGTTTTAAAAACTCTTTTACACGTCTAAAAGATATTTGTCTATAGGCAAACGTCATCACGCCTGTATTGCCCGAAGGCTTATGCAGAGGTATACCTATAGTACATCCACATTTCGACAGTTATATTTGAGTCCCTTGTAATAGGGGCGAGTCTGTTGTCATCAACCGGGCACAATTCCAGACTCCGGGCTCCTACTGAGAAATTCCAGATGGAAAAACCCAATAACATGTCTATAGGAGTCTATGGAATAACTTTGGTAGTCTAACTATCGATAGTCATCCTAACGCCCTAACTAATATTATAAATGCGAAAGTGAGTTTATTTGTTTGAAAACAAACAAATAAATCAAATATATAAATGAACTGATTTGATTGAAATTTGGCACATGGGTGTCAACCAGAGGTATTAATTTTATTTTGATGAAGGAAACCGCTAGATATTTCTATTTCCACTTTCGGTCTTTGCCCTGAATTCATTGCAACACATTTTAATTGATAGTCAGTTTATTTTTCTACGCAATAAACAAATTAATGCGGATATGGACATAGGAGCCGTGTTGCAATCGCGACGTTAACTGCTGCGTTCCGGTCGCGCGGCTGGGTCGCACCGTAGGCGCTGACGTGTGCACGTCTCCACAACACGAGAAATGTCTCAAACTCAAAGCATTTATTTCAATTAAACCCTTTACAGGCACTTTTGAATTGTCAAAGAGTCAGAAAGTTGAAGCTAGTTGCCCATTCCAAAACGTAGATCTCTATGGAGAAGAACGGGCAAGAAACTCCAATGACACTCTTTTAAATATAGAAATTACAAAATCCTGGGTACATTACTCTTGTTGATTCTATATGTGAGAACAATGTAAAAAAAAAATATATATATAAATCAAAAACGATTAAAAATAAGCCCTGGCAGATAAGAGATGACCAGTCTCAACTGACGGCGCCCGTTCACGAACATGACGCGTGGATCAGCACCATCCAGATCAACCATTTTGTAGGGAACCGAATGATCCAACACATGTTAAATTAGTATTACCTAGGCATCATCATCCAGTTCAGTAACACTTTTATTGTTGTTAGCAGTGTAGGTACAGCCTTAAACAAAGCTAAAATTTAGTGCAAGGAGTGGGTTAACCGTTCATGTAAATATTGAGATGTGGGTTGTGTGATGAAAGGGTGAGATTCAAACTGAAATAGAATTCTCACGCATTTTAGTCCAACAGCTTTATCGTATGTCTTCATGTCAAAATAATTACGACCAAACATAGCCTTGCTGCAGCGTACGTTCAACAGTGGACACAAACACTAAAGTACCATCAAATAAGTGTCATCCGGCGTTACGACAAATGGCACTTTATGACACTATTGTTCACTAAAGAGTGTGTGACGAATCAGTTTGAAGCAATTAAGTTAAAAATAACGAGGAAACTTACGCGCACAGTGGTACGGAGGTTGTAAAGATAAGACAAAAAAATGTAGACCGAATAGTCGACTTATCTGTGGCCCAATTTACTATGACTCGTATGGGAAACACGCAAGTAAAAAGTGTCAGCAATTAAATTATCTGTAGGTCAGGAGCTACTGAGTTCTTGCAAAGATCGTTTACAACTATATCCTACTTGAATATTGGGTTCCCTAATATTTCCGATAAAACATGAATACAAAAATTAAGAATCCTAAAGATATGTGAAAATTGGGCCAAAAGCTGGATTAATAATGCCAGGAATCAGAAGACACTAAATCAGCAGGTAGTAGATAGGTTATGAAGTAACAGGCCACCATAAAATCAAAGTTTTTCGTTAGGAAAAAGCTAGGATGCAATATTACGTAGATATGAATCAAATTCTCAATTTCAATGCCCGCAAATCGACAACCATTTGACCTTCCACATTAGAAACAGCGTATCTAAAACGATAATTCTCATCAAAATTTAGCAAATTAATCAGTATAAAATTACCCAGAGTTGCCTGGGGATGTTAATAATGTACCGGTTGTCATGGCGACCGCCGGCCCTCGAGGGCCGCTGTGTCGCGGGTAATATGTAGTCTGATGACATCGCACAGTGGGACAAACAAGGGGGATCGTGGACAAAATTAGGTTCGGTTTTTGTTATTGTTGCGAGTAAACGATGATTTGTTGGGAGTGACAGGAAAAAAATTATTTAATTTACTGAAACTTTAAACTAGTGCCATAAAAAATGTTATATATTTTAAGACTTAGGCTATTTAAAAAAAATACCGTGAATTTCAGACAGTATGTACTTATAAAAAGGTAAGGTCCTACTTCAAAAACTTACAATAACTCGCACAATATTTACATCATAATCTGAAACATCTTGAGGAAACCCTGAATGACTGAGAGATATTTCTCGACGGCATGTGAAGCCAAGTCAGAGGCCCATGGGCGGCTTTAAAACTCTAACACCAGGTTAGTCACTAACCACACGAAAAGAAGATCTGCTTAGCCATATCCCAACTATTTTGGAGTCAGTTTCCAGTCTAACCGGATACAGCTATATATTAAACTAGTATTTTACATGGAGCGAATGTCTATCTGACCTCCACAATCCAGTTACTGGGTAATACGATAAATTCCGACAAAATATTATAAATCTATCAAGGTACTTTAAAGTTTATCTCATCTCAAATCAAATCTCGCAAAGAAAACGCACTATAAAACAAAACCCGAAATTTTCTACCTCAGAAAACCATTGCTACCATTCCTGTTAAATCATTTACTCCAGTGACTAGTTTACCTGTAATATTAGAACCACTACCTAATACCACTAGCATTGAATTCTCGTCGGCGATCCGTTAAGATAATTAGTGGCGGTCGTAATTTATAGCATGTTGATCAAATAACTTTGTACTCATGTCAGCGGCCGTGTTCAGAGGGCCACGTACGATGCCACTAGTAATTAGGACCGTCTGATGGTACACAGTGGTCTGGTGACTGTTAACGATGCTGGAAACAAAATCCTCTACGTTTAAATTATTATTTAAATAGGGCTGCTGATTTTACAAAATACAACTGTTGTAACGTGATACGTTTTGAACTTTAAATAATCCACATTCATATTATAAATACGAAATTACATACATATTTTACAGAAGACTACTGAGACTGACAGACAGAGTAAACTATGTGTCTGTCTGTTACTTTTTCACCTGGGTTAGGACATAGGATAGTTTTATCCCGGTAGTATGTTACCGTTGGATTTTTTCCGACCTCCACCCGTGCGAATCTGCTGGCAAAAGCAAGTTACAATATAATATCTAGTATGGAGACTTGTAATGTAACAAAAAGGGGAAATGCTATTATGTTTGATGACGTCGTCACGAACAATAATCTTTTAACCTCGCGAGAAATCTAAATATTTACATTTCAGCCTTTCTTTCATTTCTTTTCAAAGCATTTTACACTTCATAATATTCTAAGAAGAGTTCTTACTCCTCAATAACATTTCTTTGAAATATTCAGATGCATCGGGGTGTATTGTACTGGCCATACTTGTAATACATTCTTTTTATAACAATGACGTTAAAAGGTGTTATTGACTGACTGAAAGATAGTGCACAACTTAAACTACTGCAGAAAAAAACATAATAGTTTTAAGATGATCTTTAGAGAGTTGAGAAGTGTACTAAAAAATATATATATAATTATATGTTTAAGCACAACTTTACGAGTTATGAACGATCAGGCGTTCATACCTGGTAGGGTTGAGATTTCTATGCGAGCTAAGCAGCGGGAAACAGCTATAACACTAAGCTCCAAATCATATCCATTGTAATACCAAACGCTATCAATTCATACCCGCACAAAAATGTGCAATTTGAATGTTGGCCGGTGTCCAACTGATGGAGCTGGTGGCGCACTGTGCGGCCATTAACATATTAATGCAAAACGTTATTAGGCGCGGTAACTGATGGCCAGCTTAGACGGCCATGTTCCTGTTGATGCCTGATTGTTCACGCTGCTTTGATTATTGGGTGAGCAGCAAAGTTTCAGATGACTGCACGCTGATGGTTTTCAGATGGTGTTTAGTTTGAAGGTATTTTTTTAGGTTTGAATGGTCAAGAAAGAAATGTAACTATATCTATAGCTTACACAGTACATTATGCAGTGTGTTTTGAAGCTCTATAGATATTATTTTCACGCTACTTGGCTGACGTGACTGTGTATTCTTTTGGCATTCAAATTAATGGGAACTTGAAGTCTAGGATACAAATTAATAAAATTGAAATGTAAGGTTTGTAAGGTCAAAATAATAGGTTTTTACTAAATGCATATTATGCGGTACTAAGAACAAAAAAAAAACAATTTTGAAAAATGTTGTCTGTCTGTTTGTTCCGGCTAATCTTCGAAGGAAGCGTCTGGACCGATTTTGACGGGACCTTCACTGGCAGATAGCTGATGTTATAAGGAGTAACTGTGGCTACTTTTATTTTAACTTTTCTAGCATCTGAATAAACGATAATGCACTTCAAATTATATCCTTACATAACATTACGCCTGTATTCCCCGAAGGGTTAGGCAGAGGTGAACCTACAGTACACCCACCTTTCACCAGTTATGTTTAAGTCCCTAATGTACAAATCCAGACACCGGGCTACTATTGAGAAATTATAGATGGAAAAATCCATTAAACCTATGTCCGACCCGGGCGTCAAATCCAGGACCTCATGCTCAGTAGTAGCGCTTGCTACTACTAGACCATCGAAGCAGTCAATCTCTATTCCATAATTCCATAAAAAGCAATACGTTATAAAGTCTATAAATGAACACTATCAATATACAGTTCATTGCGTGCCCACAAGGTAATAAAGTATAAATCAAACTAACTGAACGCGCAACGGAAGACGTTTTATTATTTACCGACTACTGCCGTTCACCGTAAAAGTGATTACCGGTCTAAACTACGGTACTTACGTGTTTACGATTATTTCTTAATCCAAGTGTGGCTTACCTGTAAATAGGAGAAAGATTACATTAGAATTGGGCCGTAAATAACATGTAAATAAATTAAATTGGTAGTCGAAACTTGTCATTAAAATAGTCGAGGCCAAACTTCGGGTGGCCCAGAAGTTTATAAACCAACTAAGTTTATGACGTTAAAAGTCTAAATCTAACTTTTTTACCTGAGGCATTACTGTCTAAATCTGCTATCTAAACATCTTAAAGCCCTGGTCAAACTGAGGCGAATCCAGCGCGGGATGCGGGACGAGACTGCGCGTCACTAAGTTAAGCCACTGTTCTCGCCAGGTTGAACACCTCCATACAAGTAAGTTGACACATTCGGTCGGGCAACCTGCGCGAAAGGCGAGCGAATTCGCGCAGGTTGCCCGTCTGTTTGACCAGTGCTTAAATTGACATTAGTGAGAGAATAACGTGAAATAAAAAAAGTTAAAAAAAAACTAGTATTTTTATTAATACTATAGCGGCCCTTCTTAGCACGGGTGCAATGACATTCCAAAACATTGAGATGTCTGAGATGAATTTAATCTAAATATTAATGTATTACCTATACACAAACTATTCGGAATAAATGCTCTAAATGATGGTTGAAACTACATCAAAATCCATAGCGGTTACACAGACAGACAGGAAAAGCAACTTTATTCTAAGTATGTATACACAGATTTGATATTAGATTCATCAACTGAAAACATGTTCATTTCAAAATCATCAACTGAAAACATTTTCATTTCAAATCAATATCAAAAGACCAGCCGTCCGGTACTTTATGGTGCATAAAATTATTCTCATATTGTTGCTAGGCATTGTGTTGCATACAAAGTAGATAAGTGGCAGTAAGTCATAACTCCTAATAACTAAAGATGTGTGCGTACTGGCGCCCGCTGAAATGGTTAATTGGCGACGGGAAGTTTAGGTTTGGCTTAGAATTGTTGGTTTATTAACTGTACCTACTTACTGTTTATTTGCACTAATAAAATGTTTGTCTTCAGAACGTTCCATTAGGTCGCTATTAAGTACGATGTTTCACTCAACGACGCATCTGCTCATTAAACTATTTCAATTTCGTAGCTCTATAGTTATCTCGAAGGTTTCGAAGGTTTCTATAAATCGTTATTTTTTTATTCCCTGTTCTCATATTTTTTAATAATACTTCAATACCTTTTTCTGTCCGTGACTTGGGCATTATAAAAAGAAAAGAGAGAGAGAGAAAGTAAATACAAGTTGACCCAGGATAAAGGCAGAAACAAAAACAGAAAAGATCTAGTTATAGTATCAGTGTCGAGTGCCATATTGCTTCGCCAAATTTGAATAGGCAGCATAGATGCCAGACAACTACTGCCTGATGCTGGTTTACAACTGACCTTATGTTGTGACGACGTGATACGGATTAAAATCAACCCTCCTCCTCTTTCCCAATTCATTTGAAGTCCTCCCTCCTCTCAGTGCTCAGTTTCGACTTTGGCATAATTATCACTTTTCACACTATCACTATTTTCCTTTTATTCCGTTATATACAGTTCAATTTTTAGGGTTACGTAGTCAACAAGAAACCCTTATAGTTTCGCCATGTCCGTCTGTCTGTCTGTGTCTGTCCGCGGTTTAGCTCAAAAACTATTGGTACTAGAAAGTTGTAATTTGGCATGAGTATATATGTTAATAACGCCAAAAAAGTGGTAAAATAATTATTTAGGGTACCTCCCCTACATGTAAAGTGGGGATGATAATTTTTTTTTTCGTCCTTCCCATAGTGTGGGATATTGTTGAATAGATCTTTCAAAAATATTAGGGGTTTGGGAAGACCGTTTTTTGATTAAGTAAAGCGTTCGCGACTTATTAAGCTTTAAAGTACCAACTTTCGTTAGAGTCAAGTGTCCCGCCCCTCTACCAACTAAACGGTTGTAGTTAGAAATTCATATGTCACGACAGTAGTACCTATATAATTATAACGAATTTTAAAGGAAAACTGTCACAGCTAAGTAGGCTTTACAGATTATCGAGTAATAATCTACTCAACAATCAATCAATTAACAACAATGTTAAGTTTGTTCTTGGGATAAATTCATCCCAACTACGGAACCCTTCATTGTGCGTGGTCCGACACGAACTTGGCCGGTTTTTTTCATTTTTTCTTTGCCTGTCAATATGTCCGCCTCCTAACTCTTGCATGCAGGCGAGCATGCGCCGGCGCCATCACTCTCGTATATCTGTCACTAAACCGGCGCACGCGCAACGCAGCAGCCTTTATTGAACGCCCATTGAGAACCGACACACATTCACGGCAGGAATTCGCGAACTGTGGATTGTATGTACAGGGAATTTGTGTATGTTTGTGAGAATTGAATATAGGGCTAGTTATTTTAAGATCTTTTTAACTGGTTCTTAAAAAGGGTGCAGTAAATAGGCTGTGTTGCTGAACAAAATTTTACAAAATTGTAATATGTATGTGATATAAATAAAAATGCATAGTGTGGTATATTAAAAATAAGGTATATTTTTTAGTCCTTTATCGTCGGCTCTCAGTTAAAGTCCGAGACATCAAAGTTCCTGAAATTTTTCAGTATATTATTAATACGAAAATTCTTCCATCTTTAGATTTACGTATCATTTTAATTGGAGATGATTATTACCAAAGTTCTTCATCCATAGGGCACCATGTTTATACCTATAAAAGGGGTCACGCACATGATTTTATCTCTTTACCTAAGCAATATCAATCTTTTACTACATATGAAACTTTAATCTCTGCCGTCGCTAAATGGCGGTGTCGTTAAAATATTTTAGAGGCTTTTAAATCGCGTTAGTAGGGCAGCAAGTTTATTATGACTTTACATTGTAACCACATTGTAGGTTTACAGAGGTAATGCTGTTTATTGGGATGTGTACCCTACCCGACGTAGTCGCATAGACGACAATGTTTATAATTTATTATTGTATCTAAACATAGCATCACGCCTGTATTCGTCTGTATTCTGCGTAAGGGTTAGGCAGAGGTTCCTATGGTAAATTCACATTTCACCAGCTATGTTTAAGTCCCATGTTATAGGGGGCGAGCCTATTGCCATCAACTGGACACAAATCCAGACTATTTCAGTTGGAAAAACTCAATAACACTTTGCCCGACCCGGGAATCGAACCCAGGATATCATATTATTACGAGCATTATCGTTTTTGATTGGCAAAACTAGACACCAACTGGTCTTTGAATGCCAAGTTTGAAGGAAGGTCTGGGGGCCTGGGCAAAGTGACATTCTATCACCGATTCCGATGGTGGAAAAGCCTAACATTTTTTGGATGGACAATAGCAATCGTTTTGGATTGATATAAGGAAAGTCGTTGTAGAAATACAAACGCTTTGGATGCTATTGTGACTTGCACCTAGTTCTATCTGTGGTCTGTTAAAAAAGTTTCCGATGCAAGTGTAAACCAACCCAGTTCAGGTAAAATTCTTACGCAATCAATGTGTCAAAACACTTATTTTTGTGTTTAAAAGGTTTCTACTTTATGTCCCATCAGTTTTTCCAACAACTATTATTGTAGTAAAGTATTTAAATAATCAAATAAAAACACTCAATTTTTCAGTGGCACTACAAATTGGCACTTTTGGAGTAGACTCTACAACCAGCTCTACCCATCGCAGATATTTGATTTGTATTTTTTTTCTTCCTTTTTAAACTTTTGCGTCACGCCTTGTTTCCTCGAAAGGCCGGGCAGAAAATAAATTAATAGTGGTAATTTTGTTTATTTGTTGATAGCAAAATAATATAGTAATACTTGATTATAATAATGTACCGTTGTTAAGTATTTATTAGTCATGGTGGTTTGGTTTATAGCCACAATAAACCGTTGATTTACGATATTATATTGCTATAACGGTTTAGTGAGTGTTCACTCCATACGGTATTACCTACTCCTTACTACCCATTAAAACAATATGATGATTATTGCTATCAATGGACTGTCAGAGAAATGATTTGCCAAGTAAATTGACATCCTATGTCAATTCTGCATTTCATACAACTTTACTGTCGATGACAGATACAACGCAATTTAAGTTGTTATTGTTATAGTCACTGGCACGTAACTTTGCAAGAATCGTAGATGCGAAGAAATCGTTTTCGATGTTCAAAAATAAATTATGACATTAACCATACAAGTAAGGCATTAACATGCAAGCAAAGTGTTTTTTTTTTTGTTGCGCTAAGTCATGCGCAACTTATACCCAATACGCCAAAACCTTAAAAAACGCCAAGTTACGTGCCGGCGACTGTAGTCCATTTTTTTACATACCGTTATTATTATACTGCCCCGTTGGTCTAGTGGTCGCAAGCACTAATGCTGAGCATAAGGTCCTGGGTTCGATTCCCGGGTCGGGCAAATTGTTATTGGGTTTTCCTATCGAAATGTGGGTGTACCTACTACAGGTACACCTCTGCCCAACCCTCCGGGGAAACAAGGCGTGATGTTATGTTATGTTATTATTATAGTAATTACTCATGTAGCTAATCATTCATGAGGAATCGATTTTAATTGCGTTAGAATTATATTGAACTAGATGTTTCCAGCGGTTTCAACCGCGTAAGTCTCGATCCCGCGGGAATATCGGGATAAAAAGTTAAAATTAGGATCCAGGTCACCCATGCGCTAAATTTCATCCAAATCTGTACAGCCGTTTTAGCGTGACAAACAAACAAACTCACTTTCGCATTTATAATATTAGTTAGGATTCAGTCAGTCAAGTGAAAGAGAAATGTCTCGCATAGTCGCATGAGCACAACTTCAATTATTTACCTTGAGACATTTCCATATCGATATTTCAATTTAATTTATTTATTTTTAAAGTTCTTATTTGACTTATTCATATTCTATGTATTACAAAAAAGCATCGTGATAGATAGTGCAAAATATGGTATAACTAAATGAAAATAATAAGTGAAAAAAAAAATATATATTTGCCAAAAACACGCTACAGAAAGCGGAGACCGCAAAGCGATTTATTTTAATAACATTTCAACGTGCGCCCATTCCGCGAAAAAGTAACAAATCCCGCCCAACTTATTTGCGCCCTTATAACAAGGGAATAAGATTGATATTGTGAAGATGTGGAGTCAAAAAATAATTAATTTCATTCGCGTTATAAATGCAGTCGGTAAACCACAAATATTGGTTCAAATTCGTTTCCGTGTTAACATAAATTTAGATATTTGTATTTATTGTTGCAAATGCAACACTGTTCACACTGTGTATACTGTTTGCTAGAAAAATTGTAACGATTTATTTCCGAATACGATGAGCTTTTGTTAATTTCCTAATTGTTGAATTTTTTAAGTTAGCTTACTGTTCTTTCTGTTAAGGCCCATCTTCAGTAGTGTAAAGACAGACGAGACGTTAGTTATATGTGAATTACCCAGACGCAAAAGCGAATAACCATGCACCTCTCCAACATTCATTATTTCACACGCCATATTTGTACAAAAATACTTTAATTTTTATCACCCAAGCAATAGCAATCATGTCAAAAAAATTCGCCAGCCTGTATACAATTCCCAAAATTTGTCCTCTACAGAAATCCTAATTTTCCCCACCACTAAGGTCTATAACCCGCCGGTATCAGCAGACATCCAGGCGTCCAAACAAATCCGTCAGCAACACAGTATGTCAATTAAGAGCAATTTTCACAAACTGTCCGTGTGTGTGTGTGTGTCCAAAAAATTCCCTTGCGAAGGCACGCCTGGGTTGCTCGCGTTTAGTTAGGCACGATGGTAGTAGGGTGGGTAGGGTTTCGTAAATTAATGGGATAGTCTTATTTTTTTTTTGTATGTGTGCGACTTTTAGGGAGGGAAATAAAAAGTGCTATTGAAGATTTCAGGGTGGAAAGGAATGGAAGTATTTGACGTTTGTCAACACAGTCAAAGGAAGTGTGGAAAAGGAGAATAATTTAGAGAAGTTTATATAAAACTCTCACTTGAAATCTAGTTGTGATATCAAAATTATAAAAACTGTTCCAGTGATAAAGCACGTCATAATTATTGTGTAAAAGGTGCTGAACTTCAGTAATACAATCATCTTTCATTAAAGTTTCCTATTGCTTTGGACCTTATCCTAATATCCGACATTTGTTAGGCAAAATTCCAAAACTGGGCTCTGAATTTGGCACTGTTTCCGTGGCTTTGTCACTACTTGTGCATAATTGATCAGTGTTGCGTCACCGTGAGTAGTGTCGACAGATACATTCGAGACTCTCGAGATTCCAAACTTCTCACCTATGTCAAAGCTAAGACAAATTATTGACATTGACATTCTCCTTCGGTATTTAGGAGTGGATTCATTTTATTTATTTCAATTGTTTCAATATACCAAATAATATCTTTCTTTCAGATATTCAATCAGTCCATATTAGCACAGTTTAGAAATATTATGATATAAAACTAACAATTAGGGTTTGGTTAAAAACTAATTAACAATTTATAATTTGCAATAGGTATTTAAACTACACTGCATAATAGGTATAATATTGCCAAATAATAATAATATAATATTGTCTGTTTACAAGGGATAGGAAGATTGGTGAAGATGTCGAAAGGAGAGTAAATGCGGGAAATAAAGTGAATGGTGCTATACATGCGATTGTGACCAACCAGTTGATGTCCAAAAAGGCTCGACTGGCTGTTCACAATGGTGTGCTGGTACCCACGCTTATGTATAGAAGTGAATGCTGGATGTGGCAAAAGAAGCATGAAAGTAGGATAAATGCTGTGGAAATTGCGAAGCATGTGTGGTCTAACTATGAATGATAGGCTGAGAAATGATGTGATAAGACAAGGATGTGAGTTAAAAAAAGATGTAGTGAAAAAATTGAATAGATTATGCTGAGATAATTTGGTCATGTTGAGAGGATGAATGAAAGGCGACTAACAAAATGTATTCACAAGGCACATGTGAATGGAAACTGCGGGAGCGGACGTCCTAGGAGCACATATCAACTGACCTTATTGGTGATGTTCTTCAGAAAGGACAGGTGCGTAGTACTCGCAACCGGCGTGCGTGTATGACCAGATGTATGAACGTAAACGAGGCAAAAGGAGTATGTAAGGATCGTAGCAGGTGGCATTCTGTAGTTTCTGCCTACCCCCATGGGAACAAGGCGTGAGTTTACGTATGTATCTATGTATTGCCAAATAAATATTGACGATAATAGCAAAGTGTAACACAGCACAGCAGTGAGATGAAATAGAGCCATAGAGCAGCGTAACTCCACCAAAGGATTCACAAGCCAAGATTGACTGAGTCAACTAGCGGCGACGACGTCGTTAAAAGATGCCCAGCCATAGATAAATATCACCCGTCTTTCTACTAGTCCATTACTTACTCAAGGATGCATATCCGGTACGGCTTGCAAATCTTTCCATATTCTGAGGGCACGTCTTCCCTACCACTACCGCGCCACCGGGTCTACCCCCTGATATTCAATGGTCTCTGTAGCACCATGAAACATGAGGCTCCAGGGGCTAGTATAGAATCATTTTTTATTTTTTTCTAACTGAACAGACAGCTGTGCTGCTGGGGAGTTTGTTGCGCCACTTCTTCTTCCCAGCAAAAGCACTAGGAAGTGGTGAAGGGTGGGCGTTTTGGGGGACTGTCTTATGTAATTTTGACGTTCGAAAAGTGCTGATTCTCAGCCTAGTTTGAATAAATGACTTTTGAATATTTTTTTTTTGAATTTTGAATTTAGTGCAAATCTTCGGGTTCATTCGATTTATCGAGTCTGGTACTACTATATCTATACTACGCTGGGATTGGTGCATTTCATTCAATCATTCATTGCCTATTCTGTTTTCGCGACAGTGAGTTTTCCGTCATCATTATGACCCAAAAGTGGGAAATTGGATGTTTTTTTTTTTGGATTATGTAAGTCCATCATCCACCAATCTTCCCTCTTTCTTCGCCATAAGACCGGCCGTTACATCATGATGAAAAAAAAAACATTCAATTACCAGCCACTGCTTATTTCGAGCCAATTGTTTGGTCTAGAATGTGGCCAATTCTATTCTCCTTTCAAATTCAAATTCAAAAGTCATTTATTCAAACTAGACTGAGAATCAGCACTTTTCGAACGTCAAAATTACATAAGACAGTCCCCCAAAACGCCCACGCGCTTTCTGCAGCCTTATCGAGTTCTTACCTCCTACTTTTACGCTTCCTACGTCATCATATCATCGTAACAGGACATGTCCAGCTTATTCCTGGATTATGGCGTCAGTAATCCGCGCGGCTGCGTGCATACGAGGCGTGATCTCGCATACATTAGAGTTAGTGCTGATCGTGTAGGTAGGCAGAGCTCTAGCTGTATCATGTTTATTAATAATGGTACATAGTTGTTTAGGTTAAGCTTTTTGAATAGGGCTAGTATCTTCTTTATAGAGCGTTGGCTCAGCATGGGGACTCTAGAATCAGACCTGAATCTGAACGGGTACGGAGCAGAAACTATTCTGGGTCTTTAAAATGAGAGGGGTAGTTATACCAATTTATATAAGTTAGTGTTGGTTTTTATTTCAAGTAAGCAAGATAAAGAATGCTTACGACCGAAGGGGCAGTTGAAAAATTATGATTATGAACTTTTGAGGCAGTTATTCAGTTATATAAACTACTATAAACACTAGTAAAAGCTGTCTAGAAACCAACATCATCAACACAACGTTACCCCCTCTTACAAACAACTTTAATCACCAGAAAGCAACCTACAATATTATTTAAAAAATGCAATCCAATTTCTGTAAAATAAAAATAAAACATCTAGGTCAAACCAGCACTATGCTCAAATGACATTTTTATTTCCATGTATTGGCAAAGCACTTAAAACAGCAAACACAATTTTTCACATATAAAAAGTTTACGTCATAGAGCGGCTGAAATATCGCGGTCACACTGTACCGCTAAAATATCGTGGTAGTACTGTAGAGAGCCCGCAAATAGAATCCGATTGAATTTATAATGAAGCCCATTCACGCGCCGATATGTTGGATGTAGGGACCCAGAGTTGCCGATATTGTGTTGGTGTGGAGTTATTGGAATAAGGGTTTCCTATTCTGGGATGAAAGGGTAAAGTAAACGAGGTTTAAATTGTCTAGTTGTTCATTCAAGGTTTTATTCGTTATTTTATGATGTTCTTTTTTAACTATTGTGTTATATGTTGTTGTATTAGGAACAGTGTCTGCGTTAGCCCACGTTCGCACGGACGTAAAAATATCGCGGCGGGATTTTATCGCGCACTGGATTTTCAACTCTCTGTGTTGAGCCCAGCGTTGAGTCTCCAACGCGCTGGGACGC
This sequence comes from Xanthia togata, assembly GCA_963853775.1. NCBI lineage: Eukaryota > Metazoa > Arthropoda > Insecta > Lepidoptera > Noctuidae > Xanthia > Xanthia togata. The sequence continues at coordinate 1,105,574 of OY970811.1, read as the reverse complement.
AATTTTGTCCCAGCGCTTTGAAAAAACACACTGTTGGATTTTCAACTCTCGGCTTTGAGCAGAACGTTGAAAATCAGGTGCACGAAAAAAATCGCCTTGGGCTTATACATAATAATCGGTAAAGGTTAACATTTATATAAAAGTAAGACAGCAGTATCAAAATCTTTAGAGGGTAATACTGCACAGTAGAAATAATGGTGTCTTTAATTATTATAAATCTGATCTCCAAATATGGTGATTTTAACAAAATTATCTCACGTTCACGAGATTCTGCACCATCTCGTCTTGCTTACTTTAGTGGGTACCAGAGTACCAGACCATAAACAAAAAAACTTAAAACAAGAAAAAACAAGATCTTTTCAAGGAGCCTCTAGAAAAAAACAATAACCAGTGTAACTACTTCAATATTGTTATAACATACCCCACAACACGAGAAGATCACTTTCAATTCTTTAATATAATACTTTCTTCAACAATATTGAATTGCTTCTGCGGCGTCCCATTCATCCGCGGATATGTCGGACGGTGCCAATTCTGCATTTAATATCGTCGGGATACTGCTATTCTTTCTAATGGTTTGCAGTTAGATTAGCATAATGTAAGATGAAAAGAATAAACTAGAAGACTAAACAGAATATTATAAAGTCTACACGTCTAAGAGATACTTAGACCTATAGCCAATTTTGGGGATTTCTTTGTAAAGTATTACAGTTTGATGTATAATAGAGCGAGTCGTATAACATAAATAGCGATCCGCCCCTGCTTCGCACGGTTTCTACGACTTGACAAAACTCAAGATTTCATTAATAAGATTTAAGTTAAATATTGATATAGCTATTAAGTATACACATAATATAAACCTTTCGGAATAAATGCTGCATATCCGTTGCGTAGTTAAGAAGAACATCGCAGTCACACAGATGGACACGAAAAGCGACTTCATTTTATAATTATAATAATTATGTATGTAAGTTTGCCTACCTCTTCAGAGATTATGGCCGCGATATTTCATTATGTTAAGTTTTTCGCCGATATTCAAGACTAGAATAACACAAAATCAAAAATAAGATAAGGCAATTGCGGTTTGTTAATTAAAAACGTATCATATAGTATCACTGCAGTCCATTATGGTATATGCCAGGATATCACCATCTCATCTGCTAGTATACAAAGAGAGTAGGACAAAAAATATGACAATTTGTAACGGATTGAACCGATCGCTGCTAACGAGAGCCGGCTCGGAATCTTTTATGTAGGGATGGGCTTGTTTTAATTATTGATATCGATACTGAAGAACGTTTGGTAAAGTAGGTCACGATTTCTCTGGTTTGTAATAGACTACATCATTAAACTGTTCATATTTAAGTACTTAGTTTTCTGGAAAGTTTTAGAGGAACTTTTAAAGACAGCGTTGCCTTAAAAAATTCAAAGACTGTAATGTTTTCTAATTACATAAATGGTGTATATCCGCCCATCAATCATCAAACTAGCTTCAACTTTCTGACTAACTGACTGACTCTTTGACAATTCAAAAGTGCCTGTAAATGGTTTCATTGAAATAAATGCTTTGAGTTCAATTGCTCGAAGAAAAGTAAGTTTTATTCCAACTTTTAAGCAGTATTTTTTATCGCATCTTACCGTCTATTGCCAGCTTTTTTAATTGTAATTCAAATTGCCTTGGTTCTAAACAATAATCATTATTTATCTGTGTTTATTTATATCTAATATAATTAATTAAGAGTTATCTTAAAAATCTCTAACAAAATATTCTATTATATTTTAAAAGAGTAACTATGGAGTTTCTTGCCCATTCTTCTCCATACGAAACTACCTTTTGGATGGGAAAGTAGAATCAATCTATTTTCTTGTAAATATTGACGATCGACGAGTGTTGATTTTAATGGCCTACTTGAAAAATATTTTGTAATTCCGGTTGAGGCCCCTGTGCTACCGCGGTCACGGCAACTCGACATACTTCGAGCACGAATGTGACCCTGCGGACACGCAGGTACACGCTGTTTAAATCTCTATAGTAAAATAAGGGCTAATATAGTCTGTGAATAATTTTACTTTATGGGCCTGACGGATAGAATAATCGACTAATCGACTAAATCATTCGAACAAAAGTATGTCGTTGCCGTGACCGCGGTAGCACAGGGGCCTCAACCGGTTAACTAAATCAAAAAGGTAACACCCGTTCCTATATCAAATCCCTGTCTACACACCTTCAACAACCTCCTCTCAAAATCACGTCCTCCCAATTTATCGACAACGACCGCAGCCACACTAGCACTCATCGCAAGTGGTCGCATAACGACGTCGATAACGAACCGCGCTGCATTGTTATCGACAAAATGCTAAGCAGCTCGATATACCGGGATTAGTGCTGTACTCTGTACTGCAAGCTCTAGTCTCGGTGATTTGCACTCGCGGTGTAAGATTATCTATATTATCTTAGATTTAGAAGGGGGTTTGTGTTTTTGCTAGATTATTATTTTGTTTTGATTTTGTTGCTACCAAGTAATGATGGATGCGGGAAGCACAGAACCGGTCAAAGTGGTGAGAGGTCTGTGTTTAGCAGTGGACATCTTCCGGCTGAAATGATGATGACGTGTTTCTGGCAGTAGACTTCAATAAACTGCAGTGGGTCAACCCTATTATGCTGTAACACCCATTTGACACTGTAATTGACGAAACAGATACTGTAGTAGATACGATCGGCGCACTCGGGCAATAAAACTGCTACCAGCTTTGCTTGCATTCATGAGATTTAAGGCTCCCGTAGACAGGCGCGACGCGACTCTGGGGGATTAATTTCTATGAAAACTTGTTATACGAAAATTGTCCTACCAGTGCCGCGTCGCGCCTGTCTGCGGGAGCCTTGACTCGAATATGTCATACCGAGACAAGAGATAATGATAATCAATATTGATACAAGCATATGGGTCTTCGATACTAAAGGTTTTCAGTAATACATAGCAAGATCTTTCAGACACATCGTCTTTCAGAGCAATTTATAAATTCAACTGTAAAAACAAAGTAAATCCTGTCTGAGTTGTACCTAACAGTGGTGTATAGTACACAATACTATTCTGTATTTACTTGTGTATATTGTATGTATGTTTGTATACCCACATCAGTCCCGTCTGGAACTTAGCGTCAGTGGACGTCTGCGTAATTAAAATAGTTTCAGTGATTTATCGCCATTAGCTGGCGTCGAATCCGGGACGTCGCAGTCACTGACGAGGACACAAGGGAAAAATGTGGGTTTCAATGAACATTCCTGCTTAAATGCAAACAAAGATATAGGCAGACAAATCTCAGATAGCTAGATGGTGTAACATCAAACTTTTACTATAACGTTAGGTAAGGTCTATTATTTTTAATTACATAATTAAAAATCTATTATTTTTAATGTTGTAGGTTGGAAAATAGGTCTAGCCCATCTGAAGGCGAGAGGATGCTACCACTAATAGACTAGTAACAATAGTACATTACCGTCGCGGCCTGCAACATGGGCATTGATGGATGATCGTGAAACTGTTAAGTTCGTTCCATTTTTAAATAACACGACAGATATGAGTTTTCATAATAATTTATTTGGCCGCTAAACACGATATGGATTTTCATACAAACATTGCCGGCCTGGTGCTCGCATGTATTCGACCAGTACCGCAACTTAGATTTATCTCGAAGATGATAGTCAAAATAATGCTCGAATTTCCAAGCATGATTGAGAAAAAAATATTGCCGATCCAATGCCGAGCTAGAAAAAGTTATACCCACTTTCACTAAAACTAGGCGACATCTAAATGAATGCCACCAACATGGAAAGCTCGCTGTTGGATATTCAAATTTCGGCGCTGAGCGTTAGTGATAACGGGCATTCATGTTTTGCCCGTGTATTATGGTATTCAGGCCCATGTTATAGGAGAAAACCTAATGTTATAAATACGCGCGTGCCATACACTAGAATACCAGTCTACTGGAAACTGCTTGAGAAGTTCACGAAACTACATAACGTCATGTCTGCATTCTCGAAGGCGCACAATATTTTGCCAGTTCTGGTCAAGTCCCAAGTCCAAGATAGCAAGCCCCAAAACTTTTCGACTTTAGCCAATCAAAACTAAATAGGGCTTATGTCCTATTTGTTTCACGTAAAAGGGGGCGAGCCTATTACAGGCCAAACATTGTTCCTCCTCCAACATGGTTCCTGACTCGAATTTCTAACACAATTTTCTCGTGCCATTTCCCTACATTAATTGAAACGTGCAATGATAGAGTACTTACATCATCGCAGAACAATGCTCATTAAGTACGCGCTCTGCCGATCTGCGCGCTTTTGTGTAAGAGCGCCGACTGTGACGCCCGAGCCGTTGAACCGACTCTACGAGCTCTACGGACTCTAGGTAGAGCTGTAGAGTGTACAGCATTGTAGAGCTGCTGCTTCTCTTTGCTGTTATGCTTATTGTTGGACTTGTTTTAGTTATGATTAATTATTATTTTGGAAAGAGTATTTTTGACTTACGTTTGTATGTGCTTTTACTTATTTATGTTATCTATACACTAGCTGCACCCCGCGGTTTCACCCGCTTATGTCTCGATTCCGTGGGAGAATAGGGATAAAAATGTATGTATTTCCTCATCCAGGTCATGGTCTACCCATGCGCCCAGTTTTATCCAAATCCGTTCAGCCGTTTTAGCGTAAAAGCGTAACAAACAAACGTTTTTTCGCATTTATAATATACTATCTGAGTCCCGCGGTTTCACCCGCATAAGTTTCGATCCCGTGGGAATATCGGGATAAAAAGTATCCTATGTGTTAATCCAGGTTATAAACTATCTGTGTGCCAAATTTTATCCAAATCCGTTCAGTAGTTTTAGCGTGAAAAAGAGACAAACATCCACACTCACAAACTTTCGCCTTAATAATATTAGTGTGATATACAGTTAGGATAGGTTTAGGACTTAAAAAGTATAATCTTTAGTCAGGGTATCAACAGTTAATTTTCCTGAATAATTGCAAACATGGTAACTATGACGATTGCCTTAAAACGGCAGGCCGCTGCGCGAATTTAAGTTTTTTTTGTTCCTAATGCTTTGAGGATTTTATTCGGGAAAGCTCATGTGAAGAAGGTACCTTGGTTGAATTATTGGCTTCTAAAGTACGGGTCGTAGGTTTGATTTGAACCGAGTCTAATTCTTATTCATGTTAGGTTTATGTGTGTTATTTGGCTACCCTCATTATTCGAGTTTCGAAACAACATGATTGATTGCAGTACTAATATTATATTCAGCATCAATATACACGAGAGTAATCAGCAGGGAGTGGTGTATAATGTACATTGCTCACACACTCCACATTCCGATGTTATCCGATCATTGTGTACTATCAGATCATTGTGAGGGCATCCTGACACCATTGATGATAATTATGGCAAACGCACCTTGTAATGTGTTGGTATGCTGGACTGGAAGGGAATGTGAGCGTGGTTGGAAGAGAATGTAAAGCGTGCGTGTTATTTGTTCACAGAGTTGGATTTGGTTGTTTATTAAATATTTTGTGGAACACATTGAGGTATGTTCTTGTTTACAGTTTTATACAAATACTTACGTAGGTCTTATATTATTGGGAATATTTGTTTTTTTCGGACTCAATGAGAGCTCTTAAATCATGGACTGGTCACGTGAGTTACACAATACGTAGCCAAGCACCGAATATATTGTAAATGGCCATAGCGAAGACATTTTCCACAGGAATAAATTGAAAAAAATATTTATTGTTTATTTTTAGGTCGCCGATTACCTGTTGTAAGTTTAACAACATTAGAAACAAGTTCACAATCTACTTATTAAATATCTATTACCTATTGCCAATGTCCCCTAAAATCGAAACCTAACCCTATTAGGTAACATTTGCCACCTCCATTATCACCTACAACATTGCCCGTGTTTACTACATGATTGATTGAGTCGCAACGATTCAGGGCGCGCCGTGCTGCGCGCTCCCCCGCCTGCATTAACGTGCTATTGTGCAGCTTTGTGCTTTATTGCAGCTTCCTGCTTTATAGCAGCCGGTAAAGCTGCTATAAGCTGTTATGTGAGATGTTAATGTGTATCAATCAATTAGGTTAACTTGTTTATCTGTTTTTTTTTTACCAAAACGCTGACAGTTGGCCTGATCCTCGTCAAGACATTTAAATAATTGGTGTAGATTAGACATTAGGCTTGCAGAAACTTTCTGTGGGTTCACTCTGTTACATCAAGCCTAAAATGAAAGCTGCAAGGCGCGGCTCTTTTGTTTTTGTATGTCTTTAGGAAGCAGATTAATGATCGGAGTAAGACTATGCTATCTACTATCATACTAATTATGTAATCTATTCAAAGAGATTCAAGATACTACATATATTTAACTTTGATCCTTACAATCTCTTTGTCATTACCAAGTACTTTTTGATACACCCACGGGAAGTTCTTTATGTCATAAGATAATAGGTACAATCAATTAAATTAATAGCACCTAATTAAAATACGACAATGGAACAAGTTATAAAAACAACCTTTATGTGAACTTGCTTGAGTGGAAAACATTGAAAACACACTAGGGTCGAACGGCCCACAAGTTCTTTGACCTAACAAAAGTACTTACGATACGTGATACAGCATTCACATTATAGTTTCTACTAAATCCATAGTCAAACCGTAGTATTGTGCCTTTCATCTGTAGCGGACATCCGGCTTAGCAGCTTTGAATGAGATCATTAAAACTTCGATCGATGTGTTAGGGTATAGTATCGCCATCTGTGATTCACGAGTTAAGTTTGATAAGCTTTCAATAGGTCGAGGTGCGCGCTTGAAAATGTAGATGGCGTGCTGTGAAGATTTATGCTTCTGTGGCTGTGACTACACGTAAGTCCAAAGAAGTATTACACTTTTAGAACAGTAATTTTCCATACATTTTATTGTTTCTAACCAAATCAACGAAGCTTCAGGACTTTGTGGTATAAACCATCTGGTCAGTAAATATAGATAATTATGAGTGTTAAATTTCAGTTTGTTTCCAGGCAATTTCCTGTGACCTACTTTCGATAACTCCCGCAAGTTATATTTTTCTATACAAAAGAACCTGCAGAAGGTCCATGGACTACGACTCAAACTTAAAAGCAAAATGTTACAAACTCAAATCACTAACGAGTAGCCAGAATGACAGCACTACTGGGTATTCCAATCAATGGCGGTACTCGCACGACGCGACTTACTAAACTAACGCGTTTTTATTTAAGTAGTTTGTGATAAGTTTAATGCAATTTGTAATGGTGATTAATTATCACTCACAATCCCATTTAAATAAAATCAAATAAAATCCTACCTGAACAGCATCATCTAGGCACCGTCCCCAGACGTCGCTGCGGTCCACTAGGGTGTTCCATTTGTCCGCCAACTTAGCCACCTCCCTCCTGATAGACCTGGCCAGCTCTCGGGCCTGCTCCTCTGCGGAGCGGTAGCCGCGGGAGTCACCTTCGTTCTCGCGGGTCGCTGGAAGAAAAAGAACCGTAAGATTTGGTAAATACGATTAAATTGTAATGAATTGTTATTTTGTAAATAGTATATCAAATTCTGTTTTACACGCAATATTTAAAAATCAAATAAGCTAGATGGAGTCGATATTTTCTTAGCTTTTATTTTCTTAGAAGAAATGACAAAACAAACTCAGGGGTCAAGTCTCGTGTAAAGTCGAAACATACATGTCAGGCGAAGAAGAATATATCGATTATTTGATTGATTTGCTTGTATTTACATCGACATTATGAGCTCTCATTGGCTTATGCTCTATAGCTAGTACAGTATAGTTTCTCTATTGCATACAAATTGGGAAGAAAACATTTATGAAAAGTCCTCAAATTTAAGCAGTCTCTTTAAAAAAAAATACAACTGGGAACGTAGTATTTTTTTCAAGATCAATCTGCCTAGCCTTTTCCCAACTATATTGGGGTCGGCTTCCAGTCTAACCGGATGCAGCTGAATACCGGTATTTTACATGGTGCGATTGCCTATCTGACCTCCACAACCCAGTAACTGGGTAATACGATACCCCTTGGTAAGACTGGTTGACAGAATTTCGGGCTTCTGACGACCCAAAGTCAAAGTCAAAGTCAAATAATTTATTTCAATTAGGCACAAAAAAGGCACTTTTGAACGTCAAACTTTACAAAAAATAATAAAACTGATTCTAGTCGCCCATTCCAAAAGGTAGTTTTCGTATGGAGAAGAATGGGCAAGAAACTCCACCGTTACTCTTTTTAAAAAAATCATTATATCTTGTATACACTTATTATTTATTTATATGTGAAGACAATGCACCTAGAATAAGATTACTATACCACGATAGGTAAAAAGAATGAAAAATGAAGGAATGACATAATTATGTGATAGATGCATGGTGCTCACATACTTACAAACATTGTAAAATTATACTATATTTCTAACATTATAATAAGTAATACTAATAATAATAAGTCAGTGTGTGAGTTCAAATAATCACAAAAAATAAAATAAAATAAATGTTTAAAAAAATAAAAAATAATAATTATACAATTAAATTAGCAACCAGTTCGATTTTGTCTAGAATTAGCAACCAGTTCGATTTTGTCTAACCCGTAACGACTGTCAAAGATCCACGAATGACAGCTGGGACCAACGGCTTAAATTGCTTTCCGAGGCACTGAGGAGTCTCGGTATGTGAAGATGGTCACCCATCCACGGACCAACCCCGGCAAGCCTAGCTTAACCTGATGGATCAACCCGTCTGGCAGTTATTACTTAGCCACGTGCACATTTTTTTCAAGAATCAAATAATTAATTAATTAATGAAGTAACTAAGAATTTGATCTATATTTCATATCAAAGTAACCTGCAGGAACATAAATCTAAGAAAACAACCCCCAATTGCCACATCAAGAAAATAAAACAAACGAATATTAAACATGTCACAGCTTTTCAGTGTTAAGTAGCAACTTGGGCCATCGCCGAGCGTTGAGCTCTCAATATTTGGAGCGTGAGCATCACCCGCGCGCCGGCAAGTACGGGGGGAGGCGGGGGCGGAGGGAATTTAATAATTACAACGTTACTTCCACGCCGACGTTCTTCTGCGTTCACTTTGGATATTGCACTGACATAGTTTCCAGAGTTGCCTGAATTTCAGCGGGAGAGGAAATTGTTGTAAGCTTTGATGACAGTATTTTGGAGGTTAAGAGGGTTTGCGGTATTGAGGAAGCTTGTTAATGACCCTAGAAATACGTACCTATATTGAGAACAAACTAAAATCTACAATGATTTTTCTAAATTCGACAGATAGCATGCAAGATGGATGCAAGAATGAATATTATTTCCCGAAAAGTTCCCAAATGGAAATATAACGCTCCGTACAACCTAGCTTTGTGTTGAACCTTCAATAGGTGGACAAATGCCCCTTTTAACAACTGAAGCAATTGATTTTAATAGCTTCAAAATACCTACATTGGCCTCCTAACCTACAGCATCTATACATTCCTATAAATTATGCCCCACAACAAACTAACAGGGATACTTTTATAAAACCAGTAGATTTTCAAGTCCACTCGCTTTGTCACTCGCCCACGAATTCAAACGAGGCACTCGTCGGCCGCGGCGCTGTCGACTGAATATTTTTCATTTTTTTTTTCCATTTTGTAACATTTTTCTCTGTAACGGTTCAGTAATTTAGTAAGCGTCGCTTTTGAACATAGTTCTATCTAATAATGATTTTATATTCTTTTGATGTTGTTAGAATTCGGACAGATTATTAAAAATATAGATGGTCATGGTGGTCAGTTTTGAAGATAAATATTTGTAACTATTGTTTGTTCTACTGGTTGGCGATAACTAAGGAAACTAATAGACATAATTATGAAAACGATACCCTATCATAATTGATACATCCGTTGTTGCGTAGTAATTTGCAATGCATATAATTATCCATAAGTTTTTTTTATTTTTTTATTCGAGTGAAATTGAATTACACTTCTATATAATTATCTACACTTCATTACATTCTGTACATAAAAACTCCAATGAATAAATCCTCAACAAGAGATAAACGAGAAAGAATAATAGCTGTCATCTAAACAAGCCTTTCGGAATGCCACTCGATATTTTCACTAGAATGGCAGCGCTGGCCACACTGGCAACCGCGCCAATCGACTTACGAGTTTAGTCGAGTTTTTTCCTGTCACTAGTTTCGTGAATTTTGGACGAAGCGGCTTTTGCGTGCAATTTTTGTCCGGGGATTTGGGTGAACTTAATCCTGAAATATTGAGTGCAATTCAGAAAGTTTCTGAATATTTAATGTTTTCAGCTGGGAAAAGACATACAGAATTTTCCGGGTTCGTCCTGTTTGTATACACAACATTGGGGAACATTGGATGGTTTTACAGGACAACTAAGCAGTTGGAAAAAAACTTTTTTGTTATCAGTATTTAGTAATTTGATGAGCCAACTTTAACTTAAGTTTCTTCGACCTGATTAATAACACTAGGCCCTGGGCTTCGTGCTAATATAGACAAACAGTAGGTATCCTTACTGTATACCTATGACGAAAACAAATCAAAACACAATAAATTCACACAGAAACAGTAACAGCAAATAAAATGACCTCGTATCTCTAATTCTGCGATAAAAATGACGCCATGTTCGAAGGGTTGCTGACGTATTTCAAATCGTCCCCGGCATTGGCCCGCCGAGTCGGTTCCATTTTCAAATTTACGACTCAACCAATGGCCGTTACGGACGGTTACGTACGCCCCCATACTTTATCGATATAGCTTTGATTTCTTACTTAGAATTTATGGAATAGTTTCTATTGGAAAATGACTATTATTGAAAAATGTACTTTCAGATTGTACTTTCATTCTTTTATTAACTTTATCTTAAGTCTAAATCCTGTCTTTTCAGAAAAACCTAGGCTTTTCTTTTTCTTCAAACAAAAAAAGACCTAAATTATCTTTCTCGTTCCATTCAAACACAAAAGCACTATCATTAAAATAATTAATCACGTGAAAATGAGACACAATTTGGCAACTACCCGCCATTTTGAAAGCGACATCTCAGTCGACAGGGGGACTGTCAGGCATCCAGACGTGTAATCCGTTCATCTTAGAGACTGGCAGCTGGCAGTATCGCAGGACTAAGCTCGGTACTTGTCGACTTGCCAATTATTATGCTGGTTGTTTGTAAACTGGCAATTGTATTATGTATTTGAGTGGCAAGAGATCCAGAACTTCCTGCCCAATAAATATTCAACCATACCATCTGGCCATACACACACAATGGCCAATAGTCATCAAAACGCACTTAACCCTCAAACGCTGACCGCTTAAAAACATAATCGCCTGGCGCAATCAATCACAGCAGCTGCCAATTGATTGGCGCTAGCCGATTGCTATCACCTTGTGAATGCAAACTATATTGATTGAGCCGGTCTGCACGGAATTTGCAATTAGCGCGGCCGGTACGCTTCTAATTGCGTTCAGTCGTTCATTCATTCACTCGTTCACCGCTTTGTTGCTGCGCTTTTGTGATATAGCGCTTAAGGGTTAGGATTTGCGTTTCGTTCGACAACTGTGTCTTTATTATTGGCTGGGTTTTCTTTTTATTCAGTTTGTGTATTGACAGATTTGTGAATTGAATTTCGAAATGTCAAAGATGAAAGAAAATTAAATGATAAAAGTATACCTACAAGCCATAGCTACAAACTATGCCTAAGTATGTGATACTAAAGTGATGCATGGAAACGTCTTTCGTTAATTGGAATATCGTTATAATTCCACCAGTAGACGTCTTTTGGCTGAGATGATTGATATTGAAATTCTGCATGAACGAAATTCTAGGTCAGAAAAGGGCAGTAAGCAAAAGGAGTATGTAAGGATCTTAGGAGGTAGTGTTCTGTAGATTTTGGTTACCCCCATGGGAAAAAGGCATGAGTTTAGTTATGTAAAGGGAAGTCGGATGCGACAGGGCAGACGGTATCTCCATTTAATGTCGTCTTAGAGCCACGTCGCTTGGCCCAGTTCGAAACTAAATTCATACCACCTAGGTGAACTAAGACCCCCGTCTCAATAACAATACGGTGTCAGCATCAAATATGCAAATATCTGGCAACTCAGGCAACAATCAAGGTGTGAATGGCCAGCGGTGCGGAACAATGCGTTGTGATGTACAGACAGACTTTACGTACGGAGTGTATATGTTGGCAGAAGGTGCAGTCATAACACTAATAATATCGAGGATGGGTAGAAAGGAATAGGGGGGAGGGGGGTAGGGGTATGGTATGTGCAGGGGTGAGTTACCTATGTACCTACTAAAGTAGTTAAATGAAGAAATAAAGTCTCATGTGTAATAGAACATGTGAAGTGATCGCTATCGTCACGTGAGATATTTGTCATTCGCGAGCCTATCCATAGTAAAAGTCGGTTTCTGGCATAATCCGTATAATAATTCACTGTTATAAGACCCATTCCGTTAATTGCTAGTTTCTTATCAAATAAAATGTGTCTGCCCTGGAAAACCTAATCTGTGAGAGATTAGGTTTTCCAGGGCAGGGCACCATGTGTCTGGACTTAAAATAATGGCTGTATCGTTTCTTATGTTTCAAATAAATAAGTACCTATCTACTGAATTTTGAGATATTTTTAAACTTTTGAGTCAAAACCAAACATGCGTGACCTAGTTTCCGCATGTTATACGAACTGGTCCTTCTGTCTATATTTTTGTTTTATTTTTTTGTGAATATTGATGTTTTGGCGGTACGACAGATGGAATATGTATTTCGTATCCACGTTTTCCATTCTGATAGTGGGTAGTTAGAGAAACGAGTTTTACAGTATTTTAAGCGCGCCGTATGACAAAATATTCTACTATGAAAACACTTTTAGGAATTTATTTTGAAATTGAAATACCGTAGGTATATGTTGTTTTTTATTGTTAACAGATCAACCAATCCTGGGATTTTATGGACCAAAATTGCTGTAGATGAATGCTTTATGAAATATTCGAATAAAAGCAATAAGCAATTTAAAATCTAAATACTCGCTGCACAGCTCTGTAAAGGCTCGTGCAGACCAGCGCGACGCGACGGCTCGACCCGAATCGAACAATACAATTTCTAAGAAAACTTCACGGTGTAACAATAGCCGGTGTCGCGTCGCGCTGTCGTGTCGCGCTAGTCTGCACGAAGCTTAATACGTTTCTTATTATTTTCCGATTTAATGATTTATATTTTACACAAAATTCTACAACACCGACATGTCTTAACACTAATACGCACTACTAACATACATCGTCACACCTCCAGTAACAGTCGCGACTTACCCTCAGTGTCGCTAGTGTCGGACAGCGGAGGCTCATTCGCGATGTATTGTCTGCCACTCAGAAGATTGCTTTCGACGACTGGTCGTTTGTCTTCCAGCTGTCTTCTAAACGCGCGGTGGTCATCCTGAAATGGAAATTTGAAGTTATAGGTAATAGTAGTATTTTGAATTTCCCGTGCAATGGTAGAGTTGTAAATAAACAGCCAGATTAGGTATAAGAGAAATACTTCTTATTGGAGACCCTTTTTAAATATAAATCTATATCGACGCACTTCATAATAAAATCAAGTTACCCCTGACCAAAGTATTCGTAACATTATAGAAAGAAACCAATGAAGGTTTTCGGAAAACCAATGAAGGCTTCGATATAGAAAGAAAGAAAATACCTTTACTTGCGGTACATATGACGCAAGCAAAGAAAAACAATAAATACGAAAATAACAATTTGGGGGAAAATATGCGTCACATCCACGCAAAACGGCCATCACTCAGCATAATGCTGGGACCCTATGCGAGACAGAGCCCCAGCGCTGGTTTTCAGCGACAACCGGCATTGACGTGATGACGTCAACCGGTGCAGCATATAGAGAAATAACAAAATAAGACAAAAATAAAATAAACACAATATTTAGTCCCTAAATATAAAAATAATAATATTTAAAGTGGCAACATATGTTCCTGGTAGGTCCCAAGAGTCACAAGGGCGGGATATAGCGAAGGAGTTGTAGTGCAGACTTAATTTAGATAAATTCAACTAAAATGCCTTAGAATCTAGGCTAAAAATTCCTGTTACATTGTTAGTTCAATAAAATATATCTGCCTAAAGCCCATATTTCCCGAACATTAGCCACAGAATTCGATTAGGGCCGATTATCCGTACCCTTAAACGCTTGTTAACATTCCACACATTCCCGCCTCTAAGCCCGCCATTTTGTTGTTCCTGCCACGAGGCAATAAAAGGCAGAAGCACCACTCGCACTCGTGACACTCTCGTCTGACGCTCGTTACACTATCTAATTCTGTTAACTACTATAATTATCTCATGCAGAATTGGTCGTTACATGAACAGTGATGGATGGAAAATACCGCTCCCAATTCTGAAATAGTGGAAAGCTCAATCAAATTTCTGAGGTTTTACATGAAACCTCTTCTTCTTATGGTCCATAGGACTTCTGTTTCAATCTGTTCTGTCTCTGTACTTAAAATGGCTACAGTATGCGGTTGATGTAGCCGGGATCCACGGATTAGTGCGGTCAAATTGTATACCGCTGTGCGTACTTTGTTGACGCTTGCGCCGATTTAGGGTGACATTGTTTAGAGTTACAGATCCATTCGTTACAGGATTTGTTCTGCTGTTGAATATCTCCTAAATTAATTTCTAGATATTCAGTGTTACTAGATGAGTTAACTCTGTCTATTCATAATTTAAAGTCGATACCTAGTCTAGTCTTTCTCTATAGATCAGTGCTTTTGATTCTTAAGTCTATGAAATTGTGCCGAAGTCCGAGAAAATAAGTGGAACTCTTCGAAAAATGTAATGGAAATCTACATTTGATTTCTCTGTGTTTCAGATATCATGATTTTCTGCGCATAATGAAGATGCAGTCCTTTATTCTGCTTAGGAAAGCGAAGTTTCATTCGACCTAGATACTCGAAGGGTAATAAAAACAAACACATTCAACTGTTTACTATCTATTCCTAGGTTTATTGCTAGTAGGTAGCTCTTAAAGCAATTTGAAACAAGTTGCCGGCTCCAAACAATTACTCCTGGCCGAATTGCTTGGTCGCCCATTTTGAGGTGGAACTGTGACCAAAATTGTGTCGTTTAGTCCGTTCAGAACCAGAACTGCCTATATCTCTAGGACTTAAAACTTTAACTATAGACCGGATATTGTACTTTTTGGTTATTTCTCCATCGGTATAGATGTGGGTTTTCTGGCATTTAGTAATACTAATCTGTTATGAGAGGCAGCGGTGTTATCAAGCCACAAATCTTCTTGTCATTACTTTAGTTTAAAATTTCTTGACACTTCACATGACGGATCCAAATTTTAACAGTTCTGTCAAAATAAAAGCCTGCTTAATTAAAAAGTACATGGTGGCTACCATGTACTTTTTACCCTGACTCCTAACATTAATTACAGTGATCTCGCATCCTCATACCTATTGTTTCAACAGGGTAGGCAGGTCGCCCCGGGCGAGCGCGTTGAGCTCAGTCTCCTTCCTGATCACCCATTCGGTGAGCTCTCTCACTAATATTAACGCATACATAAGCTAGAATCTTCATACCTGTTGTTTCAACAGGGCAGGCAGGTCGCCCCTGGGTGGAGCTAGCGCGTTGAGCTCAGTCTCCTTCCTGATCACCCACTCGGTGAGCTCTCGCAGAGACAGCAGTAATGCTGACCAGTGCTCTGCGTTGCTCTCCAGGCGGTTTCTGTGGAGAATAGACAGAGTATTGTTAGGAAAAGGCTTTCGCAACTTATGATCGTGGCTGTGGACAAAGAAACGATTATGTATGTATAAGACTTGAAAGAATTGATGATTACATTGCCAACTATGTTGGGGTCGGGTTCCTTACCAGATGCAGCTGAACACCAGTATTTTACCCAGTAACTGGGTACCACGATACCCCTTGATAAGACGGGTAAATAGATTAGGGATTTAATAATAAAAAATAATAAAAAAATAACTAACAATGACAAGGTTCTCAATAAAAATCAAGAACAATAATTATACATCATAAAAGGCATCTTCAAGCACTCGAAGTAATCTCAGTTCCCGTTCCTTGCCACAAGTTCGCTATAAAGCTAATCCCCAATAAAATGAAGCCGTATAAAGAACAGCGGGTAAGCAGCGAGCCAGGGCTATAACTCAGAAAGTTGGCCCTCGCACAAAGGGAAGTACAATTGTTGAAATTTGGCCGCGGTGCTCAGATGATACCGGAGATTTTGGATAGCGCGTAGGGATGGGATGGTAGTATCGATAAAAGCTTGATACCATGCAGTAGGCCATCTTAGTACAATGAAATAAATAAATTTAGTTTGAATACAATTTTACTAGATTATAGTTCGTTTAAATGACAAAAAGTCACTCTGATACTATTCAAATGAATTAAAGTAAACCACAAATCTTCTTAGTAGTAAACACGGAGCAAACCGTACATAATATAACCATACATTTTTCAAGGTTTTAATTTTGGTATAACTTCATAAGTACTCCATTTTTATTAATAAGGGGTACAATTTGAAAACATTGTAAAAGCCAACTTTTTTTACAAGAGTAACCGTAGTTTTTAGGGTTCCGTACCCAAAGGGTAAAAAGTATCGATAGTCGCGCAACTCTACACACAACTTCAGATTTAAGCTGTATTCAAGGAATTGCAATGGTTTTAGGTTTATTTAATTTCGAGACCAATCTCAAAAACTGTGATTATATCAGCTAAGTTTTAACGGTGTACTGTTTCATACTTGCTTGTAATAGGAGTGGGTCGAACTTACTATCTCTTCCTAAGAGTATGCAGCACTTCAGAAGTTGTGCAGTACCTAACTTAATTTTCGAACATTAATTAAAAGGCCTGTTTTACAAAAAGGTTGGTACCTTCTTACCAAATAAATTCAAAAATGAAAAAGTAATTTTGTATGAATGAATTGCCACGCAACTGCAACTTAAGGTACCATTCCGTACCCGACCGCAAGCAGCAACTACACGCGACGATTCGCGGCGTCATGTTGCTGCAGTCATGATTCTGAACCCGACCGCAGGCGGCAGCAGCCCGTATTCCATTCGGTAGATAGAAGATAGAAAACGTGTTATCGCTCGAGCGTTGGCGACACTACTGGTCTACGGTTGGGCTGCACGTGTCGCTAGCTACGGAAGGTATTTCATAGAAATTCATAGAAACCAGTCGTGTCGCGGCGACACGTTGCCTGCAGTTGTCGCCTGCGGTCGGGTACGAAATGGTACCTTTACACAGAGCTGGTCAAGCAGCACATAATATAATCTACAGAACTAAACACGTCATAAAAAAGAATTTCAAAGCACCATACAACATAGATCCCTACATAATCCCTAAAGTTTGACAGCAAAGTGATACAAACACGGGCGTACTGGACCACAAAGGGCGCACGACCGCAGGGGCCGGGGCCCACCTGGGCCCTGACCACAGGACGCAAGTTCAACACAAACCGAGGAGAGGCTTCATCTACTGCAGAGGAGCTTACAGTAAGATGGGTTTAGCGGTAAATTTTTGATAAGATTATGGTTACACGTGTGTGATGATAAGGCTATAGTGTGTTGTGTTTTTGGAGAGAAATTGAGTTTGTTTGTTTTGGTAGTTGTATATTGTAGGTAGTTAAACGACTGTTATTTATTTCCTTCTTAATAATTCTGGCGGACGATTAACCAATAAAAAAAACCGTGAACCTACTGCTGTCGATAACATCAACTTGATAGGATAAGCTATAATGTAACCAGGCCTAAAAATACCTTTGAGGGAAAAAAATTAAAACTTAAAAGATGCAGAAGGTTTGCAAAAGATCCTCGAGAGAGCCTCGAGGTAGCTTTAACAAGACTTTTCTTTACTGCAAACTAATCAACCTTTTGTACACTAAAATTCACCGCTGTGTCATTATAATCTATTTCATATAATTTATTATCTAGTACTATGGGTGTATGTGTAAAAACTTGCCCGAAATAAATGTTTTTTTTTTATATATACTTCTATACTAATATTATTATATAGAGGTAAACTTTGTTTGTTTGTTTGTAAATTTGTATGTAGGGGGGTAATCTCCGGAACTACTCGGATTTGAAAAAACCTTTTTGCATTAGATAGCCCAATGCTTCAGGAAGGCTATAGGCTGGCGGACGAAGTCCTGGGTAGAAGCTAGTTAAAAATAATGCCACAATTCTTTCTAACCGTCGAAACCACCTCCCTTCAACTACGCCATGATACCCCATAAACTGCTGCCATAAGAAGCTAACCATTAAAGTGAATGCGCACTATCCTTTACTACCCACTTTACATGTGATAGCGCAGATAAAACTCCGACACTACTCTATTCTGCGGTGGAAGTATAAAGCAGGTTCGATTCTCCGTCGATTGGTAGTAAAATTGTCGTTATCTGAGCTTGCAGATGGTTAAATTGGAAAATATTAAGACCTATGTCACACCAATTCTAGGTTTTTAAAGAAATACAATGCGTCATTGCGTAATACCGTCTGCTGCTGGTGGATAATGACGTGACATGTGTTAGTGGGTTCAAAGTAATAAGGTGCTGTTCCTGCTTTCCATTGAAAACTCTTTTTTAGGGGCCTTGAAGTAGACAGACCAGACATTTTTAGACCAAGATGATAATCGAAGACAAATCTTGGCAAAAACAAGGCGGGTTTAGGCAAAACAAGGGAAGGGATGAATCTTGCTATGTATGTTTTCCAAGCCCCGTTATTCGCCCACAGTCGGACCTCGCCCCAAGCTCAATAAAACGCGATCTGCTTGCGTGTCGGCATAAAACAGTCGCTGTTTAGTGATATAAAACTGTGTAATATATCTCTTTATATCATTCGATCGTCGCCTTTTACGGTTAGCGCCAGATTACGACCGTGATACAACTATAAGTAGCTAATAGTATTGTTTTACTGATTTAAAATATTTCAATAAACAAAAAACCTGGCTGCAGGTGGGGACAATGAAATATGGTGTAACTTTTGTTTTGTTGGGGGCCTGCAATACCAAAATTCTATAAATTATAATGTGTAAATTATATTGTTTTTCTCTTTTCAGTTGTGTTTTTCCAATCGGGTTTTTTGTTTTTTATCATTTGCTTTATTTTAAGCACGCTTAGAAGAACAAGAAGTGTTATTAACATATATTTGGAATTGATTCATTACTAGCTTGTATTGATTATCAATATTGTTGTAATTAAAAAATACTGCTACAACGGCGTTTTTTTTTATAGCAGCGATAGCATAGTTGTGTGACCGTCGGACTGCCAAGTCATAGGTCTCGAGTTCGAATCCAAGGCACGCACCTCTGAGTTTTCGGATTCATGTGCGTATTGTATAATTATCACTTGCTTCAAAAACGGTGAAGGAAAACATCGTGAGGAAAGTGTCTGAGAGATATTTCTCGACGGCATGTGAAGCCAAGTCCCAAGGCCCATGGGCGGCTTTAAAACTCTGACCCCAAGTTAGTTACTTACTAACCACACGAAAAGAAGAAGAAGTTTTAATTTATTTTAAAAAACCTTCCCCTCGTTTCTATTTGCAGATCCAATATATAAATATTGCATAGCCTATGTCACTCCCACAATTACGACGAATCTAACGACACCTCCTATGTTAAAAACTGCCGAAGGTTACAGAGCGTGCCAAAGAACTAGATATACTTACATACATACTCTCTAAAAACATTACCTTCCTTCTGGAGCAGTCAGGTAAAAACATCATCGCATTCAAAGGTTTACAGAGCATAAACCACGTATAGCCAGTTCTGTATTTTGCCACTACCAGGGCATAAATTCGGGCTCCATGCATACTGCCAACGTAATGGAAAAATCCGACCACGGGATCGAACCCTACGTTCAGCAGTCCTGTTTGCATCCATAAGATGAAAGAATCAGCAAACCCACAAGTGTCTTAGTCACAAACTATGCACTAAAAAGACTGCGGTGACCTATTACAATGTGTTTGACCTACTATTGATAGAGGTTCCATATGAATAAAGAATGAAGCGCGCTTCACCAATCCTTGTCGGTGCAAAAAGCGAAAAAATGCGAACGAATTAACATGAAACAGAGCTAAACAAAAGCAAATATGATTTACATAGATGGCACATCGTAATTGAGTACGAACAGTCCACGGTTCGATTCCCGTCGAGGGAAACTCCAGATTTATTACACGTCGTTAAGTTTGAATGATTAATTCACTGATCGGTTTGGGGCCAGGGAAATAGCGAGGAGAGAAAAGGAAGCGTATTTTCAAAGATAAAGGTTTTCCACGGCTTGATAGATCTTGGTTAATAGTGATGGCTTTACTATTTTACGATGCACGGTCAGTTACTGGCATAAGTGGCCAGTATATGCAACATATCACAAAGCATAGTTTTCATTCGTTGATATTTTGTACCTTCTTTTTTTTCACCTTACAGACGAGACAAATTCAAAACACGAAAAATATTAGATTGTTCCTTTGGATTTATATTTATTATTAATTATTCTTCTAATCCTTTAGCAAGCATATAATATGTACAGAGGCGGGCTTATGTGCAACCTTCAGAACTCTTCAGATACTTGAACTATGCTCGAAGTAGATCGGAAATTTGCCAGCCATTTTCCTAGCCCCAAATACAAAATGGCCGCCTATATTAAGAATGACCGTTACACAGGCGAAAATTTAATTTTTCACCGAAGGATTATTTATGGAGCCGGCGATCGGTGCCGATCGCAAATAAATCTACTTGTTTGCACTTCAAACTTAATTGGAAAACGTTCCTTTTTGTTAAATATCTGCCTGTGTGGGCGGAAAAATTGGGATTTTAATACTGATTGATTGATGATTTGATTAAACCATCCTATCTTAAAAAGAGTTTTGTAATAGATGACTAAGGAAAACATAACTGGCGAATTATTCATGTTCTATAAACCTCTGTCCATTCCTTCTTGAGATACAGATGTGATGTTATGTGACGAAGGACTTACATTTAGAGAATACGCATCTTTCTTTTAAAACTTAAACAGTTTGAAGCGATGACAGATCATCATAATAATCGATCATCATAACAGAAACTGGAGCTACGATGGTAATCATATCAAATCAAAATACTTTATTTCACATAAAACCACATTAGCATTTATGAAACGTCAGAAGCTAGGTGCACGGTTCGAGAAGAGCCGGCAAGAAGCTCCACGGTTACACTTTTACAAATAATTGATTTTTATAATATTTCCAAATAACAGTGTTGATAGGTATGGGAGAATAGTGTAGGCCTGTAAACAAGTACCGGTTAACTACTTAACAAAATAGAAAAGGATCTAAAAAAATAAAAACCATACAATTCTTCTTCTTCTTTCTTGATTTCTTAGTGTTATGTTAGTGGTGTATACCCAAAACATGACTACTTGATACTTTACGAATTTATCGCCAACAATTTCCGATATCAACCTTCACCATAAACAAAGACGCCATAGATCATTCTAAAACATTAACTCAATATCCTTTCAAGATAAATTATACTATCGTTACTATCACCAAATTCAATTACCGTAGCGATAGTATCTTTAACAGCGTCCCTTGTGACACAATAATATAATTTTCAACAAAACCCGCCATAGTTTCTCAGAAGAAAGGTACCTCTTAAAACAAAATACTAAGTAAACTTTTAGTCTATAAATTCTTCGACAAAGTGAATATCTAATTTTCTGTTAATTGATATCCCCGAGTCCCGTCAACCCTTTTAACGGTAGAGTGGGACAGAATTATACAAAGTTTTAATAGAAGAGAGGGACGGAAATACAATTTTAGGTTAATAGAAGTGTTCTAAATGTTTTGACTGATGGAATGGAACCATTCGAAGAATTTCGAAGGGAAGTAGATTAAATATTGTACAGTTGAATGGTCATGGAAATTGATATTTTTGGGGTGGAAAAGCGCCTCGTAGAAAAGCTACCTACGAATGCATAATATTGTCCAGTGACGAGCATAGTATTTTCAGGAGGATCCATACTATTATGAAATAGGTCTTTTCTCAAAGATCTTTTATAAAGATTCCATTCTATTTTGTGAATGTGTGAACGATGATTGTAGGCCTAACAGCTTAAGTACCTGGAACTACACTATCCTCCTACACTATCCTGGAATACCTTTTTGAAATTTTGATAAAATCCAATTATTTTTAAAAGAGTAACCGTGTAGGAAACGGTCAATTGGAACCATGCACCTGACGGCAGCTTCTGACGTTTTATAAGTGCCCTTGTAGGTGTATGTGAAACAAAATATTTAGATTTTGTTGTAATAGATATTGTAAGAAAACAGTTTTTAATTATTTTGCGTAAATATGGAATTTATGCTGTACGTTATATCTAACTGTACGTGTACATAATTACATAACATCACGCCTGTATTCCCTGAAGGGTTAGGCAGAGGTGTATCTATAGTATACCCACATTTCGCCAGTTATGTTCGAGTCCCATGTAATAGGGGGCGATCCTATTGCCACCAGCCGAGCACAAATCCAGACTCCGGGCTGCTACTGAGAAATTCCAGATGAAAAAACCGAATAGCACTTTGCCCGATCCGGGAATCGAACCCAGGACCTCATGCTCAGCTGTAGCCCTTGCGACCACTAGACCAACGAGGCAGTCATAATTATGTACATAAAATATCATTAAACTACAAGAATATTTTCAATTTAGAGCTGCGAATTTAAAAAGGTTTTCCGATGATACGCCAACCGTCTACACGAACTTCGTCAGAAAATCTTTCCAGCCCAGCACACATTTAATAACCGAATCTACACTTAAAACCCCCATCAGTCTCACCTATTAAACGACATATTTCCTTTATAACCCCACGTGGTAGTCCCCCATGTTTTCCTCCCCCATAAATAACACTTAATGGGGTGTTTTTGTTCAGCGTCTGTAAATACGTTCAACTTTTTTAAAGTCCCATGTGCGGCGGTATTTGAGGGTTAATTTAAGCTCGCGTTTTTATAAGGCTTTCACGAAGTACCCATTTTATTTAAGTCGTACCTATTTTATAATGTATTAAATATGTGTAAAGTTTAAGTATATATGTAAAAGTTATTTTACTAAGACTAGAACAGTACATTATATTTCGTGTACCTACTCGTATTGACTTTTTGGTGATAAAAACTTTGAGACAAACTTTAAAACTATCATACTTTCTGTCTTTTGCCAACCCTTTTTTTTTTTTTTTTTTGGGTGGGAATTCATCAAATGACTTCTCTCGCTCTGGGTGGAGCGGGAGGGCGTGTTACTTATTTTGGAAATTGGTTTTAAGTCTTTTGCCAACCCTAAAAACCAATTTGCAAAATAAGTAAGGAAATAATTGCTATATACCCCAGCCACAAAGCTTATCCGAAGATCGATCTATCCCAAATAGAATTAGCTCTTCAATTTATTTCCTATCAAAATCCTTCTACTGTAAGTGTATACAATTGTGGGGGGTAGTTTACAACTGTTCTCCCCTCCCCCCCGCCATCTAAAGACGGTGCGATGTTGTGACACTTCGCAAATTAATTCCTGGTCCAGCGAAATGAGTTTCATTTTCTACTTTTAGTTCGGAAGGTTGCGGGTAGTTGAAAACTTTCTATAGGGAATGGTTCGCACCTAAATATGTGTTCTCAGTGTGTGTACATTTTGTGGAGGTGGCGTCGTCAAAGTTTGAAGGTTTGGTTAGTTATCCCCTGTGGTTATTATAAAATCAATAATGGGAAAATGGTGAGACCTCATTATTAATTAGTTTCGGGACCATTGAAAGTATAAATTTAGTTATATTGCTATCCATCTATTAATTGTCCTAATAATATTTAAGTTATTTTTCACTGCAAACAACTCAGTTTGGAAATAATGATCCCTGTTGCCTTTTGGTTCAATCCAATTTATTTTCTAACCTTAAACCATTTTTGATCAACCAACTATCAAGATCTACACGCATCTATTCGCAATTCGGTACATTAAGAGCAATTAAGGGAGCAACCAGTGACGTAATTGGATTAGCAACCAGTCGCCGCAACGGGTTGCAGTAGCCATCGCCGGCGGTAACGTGCCCGTTATTGGGTTACAGGACATATTGATTGTTTTGGACGGACCCGGGCGGCATGGCGTGTGTCGCATAATGGTTGGATATCATTTGGGATGTCGCTGAAATGGAACATGATGATAATAATATGTCTTTAGGTTTATTTTAGTTTTTATTTTCTTGATTATAGATTTCGATATTTTTGTTGGTATATCGGCGTGTGCTAGCTGACATTATGGCAAATAATTTTATTTAATGCTTTGTGTTGAGTAATGTAAATTATTTTGCATACTATTGTATAGAATCAAGTTTTTTTTTTTATTAACTGAACAGACATTTGTTGCGCCACTTCTTCTTCCCAGCTAAAGTACTAGGAAGTGGTAAGGTGAGCGGGCGTTTTTGTGGGACTGTCTTATGTAATTTTGACGTTCGAAAAGTGCTGATTTTCAGCCTAGTTTGAATAAATGACTATTGAATTTGTCCAGGGAGCTCACTTCGAGTTTACTTCACCTTAGATAAAACGGTGACATTTTTACAGAATATAAACCGGCTGAAGTTATTGTAAAGGTTGTTGAGTTTAATTGGAAGCAGCGTCTCCAAAATTAATGTCAGGACGTAGCTAGGTACTTTTCGGGCCCGTCAGCAAATGGAGGGTTGAACATTATGTAATAGTAACATTGCGTGTAAATGACAATGATTGGATAATTAGTAGCTCATTTAGTATGAATTTGATTATTTGTATTATAATCATCACTACAAGGTAATTAAAAAGTCAACACTTTTCAAATCACAGTTTTCAGAGTGAGACTTGAAAATGAATAAATGCGGTATTTTGTGCAAGATTGTTTAACTTGACCGATTCTACAGTACAAATCGCTTCACAAAAATACACTATGGCACAAAAAGTACGTAAAATAAAAACCTCTGTGTTTCATTACATTGGAACGTATCCGGACGCACATTTTTAAACGTCATACATGAATGACAGATTGCCGTTTGGCGGGAAAAACAACAAGCGAATGTTTGACACGAGTTTTTATAAATGAAAAATAAACGAGTGTTTTATTTTTATTTTTACCGCTTACATACGCAATATTTTCACGCTATCACAACTCACAAGTAGCTGTACTCAGCATTCACAATATATTTTGTTTTTTATGTTATGAAATACTTTGTATATTTTACGAGTACCTTATACAATCATCATTTACATTTAGCTTAGGGCGTAAGAAATTGAGAATATATATTGAGGGTAGATTAAAACAGACTGCAAAAGTATGATGATAAGAATTTTTGTGCATACATCCATGCTTGTAGACCTAGCGGCTTAGGCTGTGCGTTAATGTCAGTGAATGAATTTAAGATTTCTTTAAGTAGAAGATTTTACCAAACGAAAGGAACACTGAAAGTCGGTCCCATTTTTTTGGCAGATACAAGCATCAAAGACCAAAATTTTCTACTAACCTGATAGCCATACTCTTGGATTTGAGATGATGCCACCGCTGGTTCATCTCGTCCAGCCTCCTCTGCAGCATGACGGCGTCCTCCTGCGAGGACAGGGAGCCAAGCAGACGGCGCCCCGTGCCTGTGAGCGATGCGTACACATCGCGGTGGGTCTCGATCTCAGATTGAAGGTCCTGAAACAATGAGGAGGAGGAATATTAATAGACAGGTTAAGGTGTTGCAGAAACTGGCAGAAAGGGCCTACCTTAATGTCTCTCTTTTACATACATACATACATAAATGACTCATTATGTGTATCAAGACTATAGTCGCCCGCCGCAGCAAAAGCAGTTAAACTTTATCAACCAATTA
Source organism: Xanthia togata (assembly GCA_963853775.1). Taxonomy (NCBI): domain Eukaryota; kingdom Metazoa; phylum Arthropoda; class Insecta; order Lepidoptera; family Noctuidae; genus Xanthia; species Xanthia togata. The sequence goes on along the minus strand of OY970811.1, from coordinate 1,079,619 downwards.
ATCCGCATCCCGATTTTCTAAAGAACCCCCAACCATATCAATTATTGGTTTCCATTCCGAACTACCCACAAAAACCAATCCATAAACTAGAAGACTAAATATAAAATCCATATCCTCAATGAACTCCTACAACAGAACATACCGTTCATATTTTCTTTTTATCCACAGAGTAACAAAACGAACAAGTGCATTCTATTACCGCTGGACCTACTGCGACGGCCACAGTAATGTTATACGATGTATTATTCATGCTGTGATTTCATAAAAACAGAGATATGTCATAGAATAAGGTCTAGCGTCCTACGAAAGACGGTAGCGATACGATGCGAGAGAGCCAAATTATTTATCACACAATTAGTGTAGTTTACTGTAAACAGCAACATTCCCGAGCTAGTGTCAAACAACGCCTGGGTTTTTGATATCCTTCTTAATGTTTCTTTATTTGTCTTTAATCAACAGGACACGATTTACACGTCAGCAAATGAAATGACGTATTTAGTTTTTCTACTAAAATCTAATAAAAAAATTAAACTAAGCAAATGTGATCGGAGGAAGGAAGTATTCCAGTAAGATGCTGGTAGGGATCCTGACCGTACTACTTCCGGGATTGTCCTGATAGCCGTGGAATACCACTCCACACCTTATAAGCACCTCAGGACATGTTGCCATCTGGTCACTACGACACTTTGTGCTAGCGACCGTTTTTGGAGGCCCATTATTGAGTGTGCAAGTCACCCCCTGCCATTTTGCCAGTGTATACTTTATATTGGTCAGGCAGGGGCCATAGTCTTTCCATAGTTCTAGATAACCAGTTAGCCACCCAAAACCCATAATCCAATATTCTTGTTTCAATATCTTGCAATAGTCCTGCACCAAACGGGGGTTGTCCTTTGGTGCACATAGTACAAAATTAAATATAAATATTTTATTGGAACAAAAACATTTTACTATTTTTGTATACGTTAATACAGGGGGGGGGGATAATCGTAGGTTGGTGCCTCGTTTCATTAAACACGTCTAACGGGCCTCTGCGAGTTGGCTTCGGACCCTCGTACGCCTTCCAAAGGTCCGGGACCCGAAAAATGTCAAAGACGTAAATAATTATAATAAAACTAATGATAGGTTTTGGGTATTTGGATATGAATGCCTTGACAATAATCCTGCTACTACTGCTAGCTACTGTATGGCCACTTATTGTTTCAAGCTTTTGAATCGCATCGCATCGCTTCGCATTTACTTCGGACATTAGCTCGATGGAAATACTCGTCCACAGCTGAAATAAGTGGTCCATTTGTAGGACTTTACCATCGCTACCGCTTACCGGCACTGCGACGAAATTGTCGGGACTTACTGCAGTAACCTCCTGCAGGAGGTTTTGCGACTATTCGCTCGTTTTGTTGGAGACCTTGTTTTTGAAAAAGTAAGCTAAGTTTGTTGATTTGTTGTAGACTTAGTTGCTAGGAAAAAAGCTAAAATTAAAATAAAGTAATCATTATTTACGGCAGCAGGGTGCCAGACTGGTTTGATTGAAGACAAATATCTTCAATTTCTGTCGTTAGAAATTACTGAGCCTATTCAGGTAAGGGATAACCACAAAGTTGGAACGATTTATCAAATCTTTAAATTAACTAAATAACCCAAAATAAAATCTGTGTCCAGTATAATCCCAAACAAGGTTGGTTAGTAACCACAGAGCCCTGTTTACATCGACCGGATCAAACAACAAGTTGAATTATTGACCGAAATTTAGTTACCTCATGAATAACCGATAGCCGTGTAACTCGCTACACAAACACCTCGGACACTGTTTACTCATTGTGAAATTAACGGATTGAAGGATTTAGTAGAATCGGTAAACGGGCGATAAACGGGTTTATTCTTATGATCATGTCACCAAGCAGAATAAAGTACTTTTGTTAAACACGGTTAACCATCGGGTTAAGAACTGTTCTTGACTAAACTTGCTTTTAATTTGCTAGACCAAAATGACAGCCGCGATCGACATATTTTAATAATATCACGATAAATTATTAATATTACAGAGACAACACGACGACAGTAAAGGTCCTCCTGCAGATAATGATTCAGTGGTCCTTTGTGATAGTCACTCGGTAACTAGATTATTTAGTAGATTATTTTTATGTCGATACCAAATTTCATATGTCTAGCAAAAAAATCTGAGTATAAATAAACAATGCAAAAAAAAATGGGTAGATGGCCATACCGATATTCTCGTACTTACATGAAATACGTGTAAATTCAAGTCATGATCTCATCTTAGTGACACGATCAACGATTCTATATTTTTTTATGTGGCAAGCAAAGCCGATGACATCCATACATAAAAATAAACATAACATAACATCACGCCTTGTTTCCCCGAAAGGTTGGGCAGAGGTGTACCTATAGTAGTACACCCACATTTCGCCAGTTATGTTTAAGTCCCATGTAACAGGGGGCGAGCTTATTGCCATCAACCGGGCACAAATCCAGACTCAGGGCTGCTACTAAGAAATTCCAGAAAGAAACACTAAATGACACTGCCCGACTTGGGAATCGAACCCAGGACCTCATGTTTAGCAGTAGCGCTTGCGAACACTAGACCAACGAGGCAGTCCGATGACATCCATTCTGCCAAATTGTCAATGTCTAAAGTGAATTGGAATATCAATGTCAAAAACTTATCACAAATGTAGGTAGAGGTTTTTTGTTGACAAATTGAAACTTAGATGAGAAAATAGAACGTTATTAAAAATACGGGAATTGCCCCTCGGATGTAGCAGTATATTCTATTAAAATCTTTTTTACCACATGGTTTGCTCACATTTTCACGACATTCAAGTGTTGCCTTTTGTTTGGCAGTATTTTTTGTGATCACAAAATTAAAATGTTATCTCTGTCTAATGGTTTTAATAAGCAGAAGTTTATGTATGTATACGAGTTGGTGCTCAGGGAACTATGCACACAGCTTACCTCGTGGTCGACCCGCGAATCAGTACTTACCTAGTGCTGTTAGCTGTACTGGTTGAAAATGTCGATAGTTTTATAAGGAAGAATAAACACAATACGGGAAGTACAGGAATGAGGTTTATGGAATATTTGGTGGTTAGCAATATAAAAGTATTTAAATTTAACGGTACCTATTGTTAAATGTAGTATTATTGTGTGTGAGGCAATCGCAACTTAGTGTCCTGTGATCATATTTGCTCGTGTATTTTACTTTCTTAAGGCTAGCAAATAAAGTGTCGAATATATTTTGAAAATTTCACTCGAGTAGTGTTTAAAAATACTGAGAAAAAAGATCTCAATTCGTAGCGAGAGTGTGTTATGTATGTAAAGCCACTTTTGCCGAGCAGTAGAATCCTACTTGCAACCAAGTACGTACAATAGTTTTACAATTAATATCGATAAACAACACGTCCCACCCCTAGTGACGACAACCCCAGGCAATATTGATGTTGTTTACTCTAGCTATCGGCGCCTCACGCGCAGCCCTTAATAATACCAAGGGTTTATTATAATAAGGGTGCCTTAATACTATGATTTTCCTTTGTTATACCCTGGAAGGTGCAGGGGATCATCGATGAGGGTCCAAATCAGCAGGTTTGGGGGCCAAAGGTACCTATTTGTTGTTGTCATGCTAATACAGGTATTCTAATATAGGTAGGGTATTTTAGTTTCTAAGTTGTTGTGCGCGGCTTTAAACTACAATAGATTCGATGAAAAAATCACAGAACTAAATGCGGAACTTGAAGGCAAAAGTGGGTATCCGATGGTGTTTCTTGATTTCAATTGGAATAAATTAGTTTGGATTTGCATTTCAAAGTTTTGTAGACAAGCAAGTATTTTGAATACAACTATTAAGATTGAAGATTGTTTTAATTGTAAGTACATTATTATTATTGTGATTGTATGTCTCTTGTGCCTGTGTGTCTCTTTTTAAGGCCCAAAAACGCTGCCTTCGAGCATTATTTGGTTTGAAAGTTACTGACAGCTGTGTTCCAATTTTCAAGTCATAATTTGTTGACATTTCCGTGCCTTTACATTTTAGAAATTGCTCTTTTTGTTACCTAAATGTAATAAACATCTATTTTTAACTTTATCGGAAAGCAGATACCGAGATGTAGCTTTGCGATCTCAATACCAAAACTTGTTATGCACAGTTAGATACAGGACTGCTTTGTTGAGGAAAAGTATTTTTGGTATAGCACCGGCTATTTTTAACCACATTCCTAATTCCATAAAAGATGAACCAGTAACAATTTTCAAAAATAAATTAACTGTCTTTCTATTAGATAAATGTTATTACTCCGTATCGGATTTTCTAGCTGATAAATTTTAGTTGAGTATCCAATGTATAAATGTTTAAATGTTCAATGTTTGATAATGAACTGCATCAATGTTTGCATGCCAAAATGGTAGAATGTACAAGGATTCTTCATATTGTAACCACCCTATTGTAAATACCTACATTCTGAGCAAATAAATGAATATGAGTATGTGCTCTAGTTTTTATGATTTATGATTTTTTTATGTACACAGAAAACAGTTAATAGAGAAAAATACATAGACATGGAAGAGACAAAGGTGATGGTTATTTTATTAGGAATTTCTTCTGACTTAGGACGGGAGAGTTGGATGAAAGACGTAGATACAGTGTGTAAAAACACAGACTGAACGTATCATAAATGTAAAAAACCCTGAAACAATGTACATAAATTAGTCTAGTACGAACATATTCCGTACGTACATATTCCAGACCAATTTCAGATTTTTTTTGTGTCTATAAGTTAGGTTGCGTAATTGCAGGCTATTAACAACCGTATGTAACTGATTGTCGGTCGTTTGGGAATATTTAGGTCTAGACGGTAGCCTCTTAGACAGATCTAGGTATCAACTGGGACGTTTTTGCTGAATAAATGTTAAAGGTTTTTCCCCTGGTATAAGTTTTGGGATCTATTTAGCAAGCCTACTTTATTGTACACGCGAAAATAGAAAAAAAAAACAATAAAAATCATAATGGGCTTGCCTTATCGCTTTCTGCGATCTCTTCCAGGCGACCTTGGGTATTTTATTTTATTTCTCAATTCTTATTTATTTTACAATATTGAACACAACTAACAATTTACATATAACTATATTTTTATCAATAAAACTTTAAATATTATTTTTATATAGTTTCACCCCCTTTCGGGGTTCCACTTTATCCTGAGACACACTATCATAAACACTAGCCATTAGGGATTATATTGTCTTAGTTAAATCTTTGTTTACAGAAATATGACTTGCCAGGGGAAATAAAAATAGGTACGGTCAAGGTGCGACAATGTTATTAAAAAAAATCGTTTCCCACCAAAAAAGCGCAGGTCGCCTTTGCGAACTGTCATTTTCATTCAAAACGTTGACAATGACGTAGTCGGAAAAATTGTAATGAGCAGAGTCTTCGATCTGCTGGGCCCGCTCGCTACAGACTGGACCCGCGGGCCCACTTGACCACATAAGAGGTAAACCTTAAAGTGCTTCACATATCTATTTCTCGATTGTAGGTACCAACATCATAATAGCCGCGAGGCACACATTCCTGCTGGTATCATGCAACGCAGTTTTTACACTTTTTATTTTGTATTCTTTCCTTTTATCTTATTTTTTTTCTCTTTCTACTTGTGTGCCTTTGCTTGTTGTGCCAAATAAATGTATTTTCTTTCTTTATTTTGTTTTAATAGTTTTTCTTTATAAACAAAATAGAGGAATATGGAAGAAAAAGACATGTTACCACTAAAAGATAGGGCAGTAGGATAAGGTCAGGTGAATGAGAATGAGACTGCGTTTTTAAATATTCAATTATTTTATGAATGCTTTATATCAGTCATGTCAAAGATACGGCCCGTATATATTATATCAATTCTTAAAATAACTACCACGAATACGATACCTGACATCAATGAGATTGTCAAAAACAAGAGAATCCGGATCCTCGAGCTCAAAATAATTACCGTCTTTCTTACTTTTGGTTTGGTATGGCTTTTGATAAGGCCCTCTGCAAAATTGAGTTTGACACCCCTGCTTTATATTATTACTAGCTGCGTCCCGCGGTTTCACCCGCATAAGTCTCGATCCCGTGGGAATATCGGGATAAAAAGAACCAAATTTCAACCAAAGCCGTTCAGCAGTTTTAGCGTGAAAGCGTAATAAACAAACTCATTTTCGCAATTACAATATTAGTTAGAATCCCTATAAATATTTTTTGTTCAAGAAACATCCCCTCCAGGGTGTATCACAAAATACAACACCATCGCAACATCTTGTCCATGGGTTTTATGAAACAACCCATGGGAAGCGAGCAGGCCGTCACTCCCTGCGGGAGTTTTCAACAACAAACTTAATCGTAACTTCTAAAAACTAAGTTACGACCCTTCACGTAATTATGACGCTTGATTTTATTACTCGGAAACGCGTTAAACAATTATAATTTAGTACACTTGGATTTTAGTTGAAGTTGGATTTGAACTTTTAATTAAAAACCTATAGGAATTATGGTTCAGAAAGTATACTCAAATATTATTCTGTGATTACAAACGAACGCCCAAAAAAAAAAAAAAACTAAATGACTTGTTGGAATATTAAAAAAAAAAGCAAAAACATTAAATTTTAATAGTCAGGAACAATGGGACCAAGGATTGGACCCCAAATATATTGGTATAAGGGCAGGAGAATGACGATAAGACAGGCAACGCCGAACAAGTTGACCACTTTTCAATCATCACGGAAACCGGATTGACGTCAATAATACCATTCATAGCGAGCTTTAGCAGTTTCCCAGTAACCCATCGATTAAACTCGTTACAGTTCAATATCAATCGGTTTAAATCATTCATATTCGCGCAACGTACCAAAATTCAATAAAATTCAATCGGGAATTAATTAAAAATTCGTTATGTACAAATGTTTGTATTGTCCAACTGTTCGTTGATTACAGTGGCGGTTAAAAAAACTTGGCCATTTAAAAAAAAATACCGGATTGCCGCTATTCAATTTGGTTTACTGTGACTATTACTGGTTGCTGGTTTAACCGGGTAGTGATACGGCTATCGGTTTTAACTTTTCGCAGCGATTTGTAGGGATTTATTTTATGGTCCGGGTGTAAAATAAATAAACTAGTGTGTTACAGTCACCAGCACATGGCATGCTACATTCTTCGTCTCCTAAACTGAATATCAGAGTGGTTTTTTAAAGCAAATTGATTAACAACTAAAACTGTCTGTATATTCAAATCACAACCGTCATTATTTGACATATTTGAGATGGCTATAACACGGCAAATTGACGTAGTGTGTCATTTTTCTTATCAATTAATTTGCTTGACGTACATACAACTGTAACAGATGACAGAAGATGACATAATATGCGCCTGAAATTAACTAACTTTCATTCAAGCAATAAAACAAACAGTGAACGTTTAGCCTTATATTAAATCGAAAAATCGGGCAAAAATAATCCAGACATACCTACATAGTTCTGAAAAAAATAAGGATGAAAAGAGTATGTAGTTAAAATCTTTGATACAAAATATTTTAACTAAAAATACCGACATACGCTAAAAAGAAATAACTTCTTTTGTGCTCTTTGTAATAATTATAAGAATTTGTTAATAAATATTTGAAATACGTCCCGAGAGGATTCCCTTTGCAATATAAAATATTTCTCATCTCTTTAAAAATTTGTTCGCGATCCTTCAGAATCTTTGTTGAAATATTAGAAAATATCTTAGCGAATATCTTGATATGTAGCAGTTTTTAAAGTTTCCTCTTAGTTTTTTATTCATTCTTTCAGTTTTAAAAATTAAAGTTTAATAAAACTTAAGAGCTTTAGACAATTAAAAAAGCCAGTTTTTTCAAGAGTAGGCACATACGAACCAGATTACGTAGATACAAATTCCCTTTGACAAAAGCTGTACTAGCTCATTATTTATTTGGTCCCAGTGCTCCAAAATCTAGCCTCCCACTTCCCAGGGGAAATTTGGTAACTTATTTCTCAATAACAAGCTCTAAGACGAGATAATTGTATTAAAACAAAAACAAAAAACACACTGAGAAAGAAAACTTTAGAAGAAAATTAAATAAAGAATCGACTTCAATAAGGAAATAATCCATTTTAATATAATGCATGCGAAAGTAGCTCTGTCTCTCTGTTACCTTTTCACGCATTAACGTATAAACGGATTTGGATTAAATATTGGCACTCGAATATATACCCTATGACCTTGATTAGAACATAGGATTGGTTTCATCCTGGCAGTATGTTCCTGTTGGAAACCTTCCGACGTCAACGTGGACGAAGCCGCGGGCAAAAGCTAGTAATATTATGCAACACAAAGTAGATGTTCTACATTTTAGCTACAAAGAAGTAGTAGGTATAACTTATTAGCTTGTTAAGCAAATAATTAAGAAGTTAAAAAATATGTTCTGGCCCTCCCCTGCCGCGGCATTTAATTCGAGCAACACTTCATTACGGCGACGGCGGCGGGGGCGATCCATCTTCCCCTGTCTAACCTGGTCCTTCGAGATTTATTACCTGCCAGATTTACTTAAGTACTTTTATTCTGCTTGTTATGAGCAAAGATTATTTTGCAGGGGGTGAAGTTTTCTGCCTACACAGAGTTAGGTTGTATTTAATTCGGGAAAAAACGTTTAGTAGGTAGGCTCACATACTGAAAGATGACTTTTTTTATTCTTGCCAATATTTTAAAATACTTAATTAAAAAAAACTCAAAAAATTACAATTCTATTTAAACTAACGTTATTGTAAGGTACTAATTTGTTTATTGGAATTGATATTAAATATCCATTTAATAAATATTGTGAATCTTTTATTTTACAATATTTATTATCAACATTAAAATTACACCAAGAATGTCTTAGAATTCCACCATTGATTGGACTAATTCCGTTTCATCGAAGGCAATGTATAACCATTCACTGTATTATCACAAAACATTAACTCAATAGTCAAATAAATACACTCTAAAATCTTCACTATCCTTGCGGTTAGGTACAAATCCTGCTTCATCCTTTCCTTAGTCTATGAAAGTCACAGGTGTGCCATAACCTGGCGGGTCGTATCGTTAAATTGATACAGTCTCACGGCCTACTTGCAGCTTACACCTTAATACTAGCTCAGACTACTTGTGCTAACTTTAACACTGCGTCTACTTAGTGTGTATGGAAGTTTGTGTGGGATATACATACATCCTTAGATGAGGATTCAGGCTCTGCGGTGGTGTCAGTTGAGGCAATTGTGAGTTTGAAAAAAGACTTTGTGGAGTGGAAATTGATGTATAGGTACATTCTGTAGTAAGGCTTTGTGACAATGAATAAACTCACTTTATCCCCTCGTTGGTATAGTTAAAATACCTACATCATGAACTAAACGATAGGCTTTACTAGAAAAATTGGTCGTCTTGTACGGACTTTTAACTTATAATCTAAATAATTTTATATTACTTGTTACCTTTTATGTTGCTGAGTACAACGTATCAGTCAGAATGTTCAATGTGCACTTATTTAGCCAAAATATTAAACTCCGAAACTCAAATGTGAAACCAGCTGATATGAATGAGATATCAAAACAACAACGGCCAATCAAATAGTATCACAAGAGATTTAACCACAAATCAAATGGCTTATACTTTACGAGGGTTTGAAATAAAACCATCTATTTAAAATTCAGTATGAATCTGAATTAGAATCGGACCATAGCAGTTGGCAAGAACCTATTATACAAAACGACGTAATATTCAAAACACGTTCCAACATGTCCCGGAACAAATTATAACGTCCAACAAAGCCCTAATACCAGGAAAAGTGGGCAGGCCCGGGCAGAGTGGGCATACCCGGGCGTCAAATGTAAGAAGTTGCAAATTCAGCGGACACGTTACCCGGGTTTGATTAGGATCAAAACGTGGCTTGAATCGTAAATTTTAGTGGGTAATGTGGTTTAAAGTTGGTCTTTAAGGCTCCGTGCACGAAAAAACCCCTTTTTCATCAATTATATCTGAAGACTAATGTGTGATTTTTAAATTTCTTGATATGGTTTGTTAAATAACAGGGAAAAAAAACATTACTAACAGGGTTTAAAAAAAAAAAGTTTTTTTTCAATATTATTTTTCTGTTATATTTTGTAGCGTTAAATGTTCAAAATCAAAAAAAGTTTATTGTAAAAAAGTGATCAATCGGAAAACCTGTTTCGAATATTTGTGGTTTTCCATGAATATTAACTCATTTGAAAAATCCCTTTCAGCTCCATGCAAAACAAAGAACTCTACTTTTCAAATCACAAAATAGTGTTGTCTAGATTCTTTTCCCTTTCTCACAACTAATGAACAAAATCGATTTCGTGCACGGTCTCTTTTATTGGTCGTAGTGGAAATAAGAGATTATTTAATTATTTATCTTGTTTTATTCGTAGGCTTAAATTAGTTGTCAAATCTTAGATTGATGGGACTTTAAAAAATTAATCAAGCTTCCAGAAACCGTCAGGTAAAAAAAAGAGGTAATAAAGCAATAAACATTCAAAGCGGAAAAAAAATTGTAATTAAATGGAACGGAAATTCAGATTTTGTCGATTTCGAAAAGCGATGTTCAGCATTGTACCATATACTGATGTAATTAATTGATAATATTAAATTGACACTGCTCTTATAAAAAAACTCAAGAAAGAGAAAAACGGGCACAAATACATAATTAATCCTCCAGACCGTATTTCGGCCACGGCGGCCAATCTCAATGGAGACACTAGCCTTCGGCACGGGAGATATTATAGTGCACTAGTGTGTGCGCAGACACATGTGCACTCTCTCTTCCCTCACTCTCATAGTCCGATGGGACGGCAATCCGACATGACCGGAGAGAGATCAGGCGCAGGACCAACGGCTTAACGTGCTTTGCGAGGCACGGGAGTATCACACCGACAACTCCGGGCTGTTACTAAGAAATTCCTAATGGAAAAACCCAATAACATCTTAACGAAAGATAGAATACTAACTGAAGACTTTTCTAAATAGGTATTACATTACAATAATTTGATGTGTCAGTACCAAATGACCTGATGAAGGTTCTGGATTAAACCGGTTACATCCAGCTCGCGAGTTGACAAAATGGCGAGCAGTTTTTGCTTTGAGTTAGCATAATTTATGTTCGCAATAATCATATTTGTTACACCAATGGACAATTTCATTTCGTTTGTAATTTAGAAATTACAAACGTGAAACAATGTGAATTAGGGTGTGAAGGTTTGTTACGAGTTAATGGAATTTTATTTGAGGGACCAATTTAATTAATGGAGAAGCGGGATGTGAATTTATGTTTGCACATCTTTTTAAGCAAGTTCTAGGTCAGGGTACTCATTAATAATAATGCTGCATGTAGATTATGAACTTTATTTTGTAATTAGTCAGATTCACTGTAACTTATTTAAATTTGTTTAATTTGCATAATTAATGGTGACATCATAATTAACAAAGGCCGGGCGCGGAAGAGATATTTACATTAAAATTCATAACAATGTTGATTTACACCCAAAAAATTATTTACGGACCCCAAAAACCAGTTAGACAAAGCATCATTAAACCAAACCCAATCTAAAATGATTTAGCTCCTGTCAAACCCCCCTTAAATCTCGGAACCCATCAGAAAACACGGAATATACATCAAGCATAATCCAAAATCGAAAAAGGGAAATACATAAGTAAAAAACTTGGTACAGCCAAGTGAATAAATCAAGTTGCAAACGACTGTGGAACCGGGAACCGGATCAAGCGAATAATCCCCGGCTGGTAACCGGGTTGTAACCGGATTTAGGCGGATATAACCGGGCCGGCCACCTGCGATAACGACCCGTCGCGGTTGCGCTCCAATGGAGCTCAGTTAAGGTGTCCCCACACTTGGATGAGCTGGATTTGGGCTGCACTTAGAAATTGTGGAAGACTCTGTTTGGGGAACCATTTGGATTTGGTTACATTTAAATTACTTTTCTTGATATTAGGTAGGTAGGTACTCCACCATCTGACCATTTCAGACACTAATCTGCATGGTCCTCGTATGATCTGACCAAAATAATGTCAGGACTTTAGAGACTGTGACCTCTGAGTTTGTTTCGGTGTCTCTTCTCAGAGTAGTTGGATAGAAAACTCCGACCTCATCTAGTTCTAACGTGTATTTTTTTATGTGTGAAAACTGTTTGTTTTAACCAATTTACAAAAATAAATATCATTGTATCATTATTTATCGCTAAGTAACTGTAAGCTTGGAGGTGTAATTCCTTGTCACTTAGTTCTGTTAACTATTCGGTTCATCATTCTACGGCGCAGCAATGATCTCATTTAGCTTCACAACTATTCAAATAATCCAGCTTCACTCAAGTCATTCTTATCTGAACCATTCACCCGGATAACTAGACCAAGAAAAAAAAAACGCCGTCCTCTGCAATGTGGTAGCACCCTAATTCGCTTTGCTCGCTTTCTCTTTATAAAGTCAAAGTCAAATAATTTATTTCAATTAGGCACATACAAGGCGCTTTTGAACGTCTAAATTTAGAAAAAAACAGAATTGATTCTAGTCGCCCCTTCCAAAAGGTAGTTTCCGTATGGAAAAGAATGCGCAAGAAACTCCACCGTTAGGTACTCTTTTAAAATGTTTTTACAATATCTTGTATACATTAACTATATAATTATAAGTGAAGACGATGCACCTTGAATACGACTTAGTAGTCTTATTCAAGGTGCATCGTCGTATGTATAGCTACTCTTTTGTTAGTTTTACAAGTTTCTTAGTGCTCACCTATTGCATCGAATTGGGATTTCTTTGTAAACATCTCCTAGTTAAACTTTGTGGTTCGTTTGAGTGGAAAATATTTCAAGGAATTTTGTGAGAGAAGTTTTGTTTAAATAAATAGATTAAGAGGGAGCTGGGGTTGACGATGTGGAAGGGTTAACTGTGCTTTGGGCTGACTGAGGTGAAATGATTTGATTGATTACTTTGAAATGTTTACTGCCCAGCTAAATGTAGGACCGCCCCTTGTGTCACCCTATGTCAAATTTCTACATTTATATATGTAATCTATATAGTGTACTTATTAAATATTACTCTATCTTACTAAACGTGAAAAACAGATTCTGCTTCAAAGTAATTCTGCCGATGACAATAATCAGTGCATCCTGTTTGAAAGGATAAGCTTTCAAAGGCATGTTTCCCATTAATTCAAATGATACGTTAAAAAGGAGTTTCCTTCATTGGTGTGATCAATTTTACAATCAAGAAAAGTCTTTACTGATCTTCAAGAAAAATAAATGTTACATCTTTTCGAACTAAAGTACCTAAATCCCCAAGGACCCTCTACCTATTAAATGTAACAACATTATACTCGTAACGTCACTCCGCTATACCCATGACAACCATCTTCGAAACTCACCACAAATGCCAAGCATAACTTAAAATGAATTTAATGTACCGCCTTAACAAAGTGGACCAGATACACCTGGAACTTGTACTTCAGCCCGACGTCTTCGTTAGATAACGGATAACTTATCTGTTGCTTTCAGAGGGTGGGCAGAACTCCAAGTGTCTAAACGAGGTAGTTTCTTCTATTATAGTTTGCTTAGAACTGGTTTTGTTTTACATTTGTGTGAGATGGGCATCTTGTTTAGCGGATTTTGAAAATTTATGATGATCTAAATAAACATTTATCGCCAGTATCGAATTTTTCCGAGACTAATGCACGCTAAATGATTTTTATATACATAGATAGATAGATTAAAAATGTACGCACAATTTAAAAGAAACTACGAAGACCCAGAAATACTGCCCTCTTCTCCATCAAAGGAAATACACGCATTGAGTGCTTACAACGAGATGGCGTGAAGTGAGCTGTCATTCCACTTGCTGCTAGGGACTCTCTTCACCTAAGTTTTCATGGTGAGATGGTTACAGAATAGCACTGCTGACGTTAGGGATTGACAGCTTACGTCACCTAAGTTTTCACGGTGACATTTTTACATAACAGCACTGCAGGTTTCTTTACAATGTTTTCCTTAACCGTGTGACCATTTTTTTCCACATTTACAAGCAAAATAATAAAACTGAAAAACTATATGATAAACTTTTCAGGCCTGGATCTTTTACAGGTTCAAAAACACGAATACAAATTTTGCGCGATATACTTTCATTATTCGTAAACTTTTCCATCCATTCCATAAATAATCCCCACGTTTTCCTTACTTCACACGGGAACTAGATAATAAGCTTCTCAGATAAACTTACTACATTGCGAGGCTAATACTTCAGCTGTCTTTTTACCCGGGCTAATCCAGATCGCACCGGGTGGCGGCTGTGAGGACCAGAAGTTTCACTGTACACATTTAAATTGAGAAATTGTGTTATTTTTATGAATTTCAAACACAATGGCCGAGATTATGTATTATTTATTTAGCGCTAAACGAATTCAAAACATCATTCTCTCTGTCATTTCCAAACGATTGACAGAAATAGAACAATGTTTGAGCGTAAAACGCATTTAGTGATTTCTGGTCCAAGCGGGCCTTAGAATGTTTGAACTCAATAGTAAAACACGGAGATGGACCCCAAAGTTTCTCAAAAATATTAGTTATAGGCAACGCAATGTGTTTAGGTGCTGAAGTTTGACATGTACCAAGTTTCTTATAAAGTGCCGCTAGCGGCATAATAGTAGCGCTACCTCGGCACAGCTATAGCATTGCATTGTCACTGTCACTACATCGGCACTTTATCCCTATCGGATAAAGTGCCGCTAGCGGCACTATACACTTCCTTTTATTAATACGATAGAAATATGTGGGGACATATTAACAACTTTTACCTAATAATTAAATTAGTAAAAATAACAAAATGATATACTAACTTAACTAAAACTGTTCGCAAACTAAAATATGCTGAGGTTTGACATTTATCAAAATTTTCGTTTCTGAAAGATTTTTATTGCTTTAGAGGATTTAGGTAGGTACTAAAAATGGATTGATGTATCCTATATTTTTGGTTAAGATTTGTCTCCAAGAAAATTAGCACTTTTGTTTACCTGTTGTGTTTCTTCTGCACATTCATACATATTACTGTAACCGGATAAAACCGGTCGTCTCTTACAGGTTGCACGTAGCATTACTATTGCATACCGATACTAGCTACTGACACTTCAGACACCACCGACACTTCAGACACCACCGACACTTTAGACACTTGAATGTAAATTGTATTTACTGTAACTTATTTCCACCATTCTTCAAGACATTGCGGTTGAAAAATTGAATACATTACGATCGGTTCTTATTTGAAATACGGATTGATTTGCTTATCAATCGGTTGGTAAGCAGAACTTAAGGCGTCTCGAAGGAACACAGTATTTTAAGGGTACCTACTTCTAAGAGTGCAAATTCTTCTGAAGGACGAAAGATCTTATAATGCTCAAGTCGTGTACCCGATGGGATTTCCCATCGGCAAAAATTACTAACTTCCAAACAAAGTTTCTTCCCCTATTTAACCCTTTTAGGGTAGTAATTTTCAATCAAATCCTAAGTGCTCTCTCTTCTTCTCAGTCGCTCTCTCAGGGCTGCGAATCGTGACTCGTTTCAAATTGTCATCGGTTTTTCTCCATCTGTTACGCCTGGT
This sequence comes from Xanthia togata, assembly GCA_963853775.1. Lineage (NCBI taxonomy): Eukaryota > Metazoa > Arthropoda > Insecta > Lepidoptera > Noctuidae > Xanthia > Xanthia togata. The sequence goes on along the minus strand of OY970811.1, from coordinate 1,063,930 downwards.
GGAGGATGATATCTCCAGTTGCTCGGATATTTAATACGACCACCTTTTTGGACTTCGGCCTCTCTCTCTTTCAGTCACCATTAGACGTTCCATGTTGTTGGTACCCTTAAGTTCAAGGTAATTGCTCACTTCGCAGGAAAATTTCATGCATCTAAACTCAGCCGGTTTCGGCTGTGCATGTTTGTTAGTGAGCGAATTTAAGATTTTTTATATAGTAGAAAACTACGCTTCGAAATTGTTAAAAATTAAATTCTTATTCAAAAAAGTATAAGTTTTACAACGATAAAATTACACCTTTTTTGTAAATTAAGTTAGGTATTTTATTTATAAACCCTACCTTTTACTTTTTTTTGTACCCAACCCTTTCTAAAATTCATAGTGACTTTCCACATGATTAGAGTAACCTCCCTCACTCTCATATCTTACGTAACATACAGGGTTATTACCTTATATACTATAAGTACTTATACATTGTGACGTCATGACTGCGTGGGGCCATGTACTGAGAATATTAAATAGGGTTTGTGATGTGATTAATGGAGTGTAAGAGTAAGTAGAATTTAAGGTGTTTTGCATGTAGGCCTAAGGTGTGTAAGTAAGTTAGGATTATGAAAGTAAGTATGTCAAAAAACACGAGAGAGTAACATTGAGTGGAAATTGTGTAAGGATGAAAGAATTTACTCTTTTTATTCAGTATCTAAGGAATTTGAACCGTGTTACCCAGTAAGTGGGTTTTGGAGGTCAGATAGACTGCTTCATGTAAAATACTGGTATTCAGCTGCATCCGGCTAGAACGGAAGCTGACCCCAACGTAACTACGTTTATAACTTATCACCACCTAAGGGATTTGAACAGTTTTATACACAAATGGAGATCGATAATCGTAAATTCTTAATATTTAGTTTTTCTGTAAGTAGGTGGAGATGGGAGGCTATAAAACCAACTAATGTTAAGGTAGATACAGTAGATTTAGATCTTACCGTAAGTAGATTCTATTTCTGAATAAAATATTAAAAACTGTATTAAATTAAATATTTAATTTAAATAACAATGAAAACAATATTTAATTGAAATACTTAGAGAGTCGTAACAAAAAAAATCAGTACTATCGAGTGCACACTATACCACGCGATAAATTAGTCGCAGTCGCAGCGGCCCACGGCGACTAATCGCGTTATCTCAATCAAGTGGCGACCGCCGCAGGCTCGTCGCTGCGTTTACTAGATCAAGAGCTGCGACTCTGCTTAGGTTGCGGTGTGTGAACCTGGCCTTAACTCGATTAAGTTTTGAAATTAGTTTGTTAGTGATATTTTGAATTAGGAATGTATTTATTTTAAAAAAGCGTATCTTTCGTTAACAAGGTGTTGTAACAGACCTAGAAGATTTTAAGGGGTGAAAAATCATTTTTTATAGGGAAATAGCAAATTACTGCAAAAAAATCAAGTTTTTCTCAAATATCATAAAGGCCTATTCGACTAAAATGTATGGACAAGGCTTTTTATTTGCTTGGTCCTTTTCATGGTTAATTTCGCCCCTTCAAATGAATTGAAAATCTCCCCTTCTCCTCACTACGATATGAAAAAGTATGTAAATTCAGTGATAAGGAGCACCTGTGTGTTATCACGATCGAATGTCGCCAGTGACACGATGAGATTAGCCAGCTTGTGAACTGAATAACATTATTATATTGATCTCTCTATAACACAGCATTTCATTTTGTCTAAAGGACTATGCTTTCACTGAAATTTTATTCTGGGTTCGTTTTGTTATTTGTCGAATATGTCCAATCACACATAAAAATGCATCAACACTAAATCCTTAAACAAAACAGCATAACACCAACATCTCCCATGCCACCTACATCTTCACCAAACTTCTCGCCTAGCCTCTTAGGTACCGAAATAATTAATACCTTCAATTCGACCCACCTGCATTCACCCCTAACTGTGTCGCGCTTTGAACCTGCCTCACATCTAATTACCAACACCCTATACACAATCCAATTTCACCCCTACGTCAACATTTTAGGGTTGAATTCGGGTTGAGTTAAACGAATTTAGGTGCGACGTAAGTGAATATTTAAGGGATGAAATTAATGTTTGATTACGTTATTGTAATTTTCATGATGTGTTTGCCTTGTTGTTGTGTTAGTGACTAATTTAGGTGTGATTAGTGATAGCTGAATCTATATTATTTGTAGAAATACATAATTTATGAATTAAGCAATACATGTTTTATCAAAAACCGTAACCTAATAACTTTAAAAACAACTCACCTTTTCAAAATGTTTGACCTCCGCCAGCAAAACGAAATTGATGTGTATAAATCTCGCATCCTCACAGGACCTAGCCCTCTGCCGATACCCCGGCTTACTATAACAATACCTATAACCCGTATACTCCGAACTGTCAATGTCCACTTTTAACCCCCCGCTATACCCCCAGTCACCGCCACAACCCCAACATACACCTTTGGTAACAAATTTCTCCCAAACATCTGAAAGGCCATGCTTTTTCGCCCCCGCATTGCCAATGCGGGGGCGTCCAGGCCATGTTCCGGCGTTGGCCTGTAGCCTAAGGCCTTTTTGAGTCCTTTGCAGTTTCCACTCTCCGTAAGTCCCAGTATCAGCTGGCTTTTTCCATTTCCATTTGGATATCACTCGTGATTTTTTTGCAAAGGTTGTTTGGCACTCACTTTGACTGTTTTTTTGTTAGGTCCCGAATTATGGGTCCTATTAAGTATTTTGTATCCACGACTCGCATTGGAGGGTTAACTTCTCTTTTTGGGTTATACCTCTTTGCTAATATAGCCTTCTTCAGAGAAGGTGCTCCGTTTTCTGTTCAATAATTACTGTGTACTTAAATGTAATTAGCTTTTAACATAATTGTTCGCAACTGGTTTATTCAAAAGCGAAGAGGTAAAGCTGATTTACATTAGGTTTCTTTACCAAAGTAATTAATTGGAGTTTGACGTCAGGCATAGAGATGTGTCAATGGTCACAAAAATAGGTATAAAATATTCCAAAAATGAATCCTAAAAGTAAGCGCTTTTTTTAACAAAAAACTGTGTCTAAAATAAAAGTACTAGCCTCAACTTTAACAAGAACCACTTTCTTTAAGTTTTTAAAGCAGCACAGAAAAATAATTGACGGGCGCTCGTAAACCTCTCTTGTTTAAAAAAAATATTTCATAAAAAATAACGCAAGTTGCTAACGTTCAAACTTGACACTTTCTTACTTATTAATTAGTCGCTGAAAATCTAAACTGAAGTGGCGTCTTTGAGTAAAATCGCTAAATCACGGCCTCACCCCCCTGTGTTTCTGCTTACCCCCCTGGCTCACAGCGTTGGCATCGGAGGCCTATTAATCAAATAACTCTCTTGTGATTAATTAGGTAATCAGCAATTACTAAGAAATCGTTGAAATTAAGGAGAACGGATGCAACGTGCGTGGGAGTGAGCGAGGTTGTATGTGGAGAAGGCATTATAGAAGAGGTGGGTATAGTTACAAATGATTCGGTGTTTATTTTTCTGAGAGCAAGATTATATTTTGAAAGATGCTTTTTTTGTAGGTTATATTTACACATTTTTGTTGAGTCATGATTAGCAGTAAATCAGGGAAATTAATTGTTATATAACTTGATAATATTGTCATTGTATATGTATATTCAAAACTGGCATTCTTTCACAGTGTATGAAATAGTTGTAACTCGGCAAATTGACGTAGGGTAATTTTGTTTTAATTAATTGTAGACCTTCAAATATAATCCGATTCCTTAAATCTGATCCACTGGAGGATCGTAAATTATTAGCGGTGGACCTAATTCAGGGATCAGACCAGACTGTAATTTAATCTCAAATCATCCGCTGAAAAATGGTTGCCCTATTAACAAGATCCTTACAAATTGTTAGCTTTGAAAACACACTGCATCCAAGCGTACATTACGCAACGCATTTTCATACAAAACACTGCGGTGCGGCCCGCTTGTAGTGTGCGTTGGTTCAAAGAAAATGTACCAACAGAGAGGATCCTTCCTCTCTGTTGGTACATTTTCTTTTCAGATTTTTGCAATGCGTTGCTTTGCAACGCGGCCGCCCCAATCTGCTTACAAAACCGATTTATTGAATGTCTACTTAATACAAATAAACAGCTTTATCAATAATGAATTCCCAACAAAATCCTTAAGGATTTATTTTCATTATAATGCCGCATCTATTTCCCTTAAACTTCATTAGTCTCTAATACCATTGTATAAGAAAATAAATTCGCGAGTGTAATCCCCACGGCAGATTAATTTCTTATTGTGGGGGTTCTGTGGGATAATGACCGGGAGGAACAAATATAGATGTATTGTCTTGGGGATAAAGTTAAGAAGGCTGTGGCTAAAAAGTATGACTGTGTATTAGATCTTTAATAGATGAATTGAAATCTAGTGATATTGTGTGTTAGGTTTTCATTGCTTTTATCTATGTTTAGTAAATAGAAAGCGCCCTATTATCTACGTTGCGTTCAGATTAATCCTATAAAGGCAAGTAATCAGTTGGAAAGTGGTAATAAATGAAAATCAATTGAAGATGCCTATGTCCAGCAGTGTGCTGTTGTAAGTATGAACTGCGTTGAGTATGAATTCGTGCTTCTATTTTAATTAGGTTAGCTTCTAATTTGATCAATTCAACTGAAAACCAGTTTTCATCTATTATTCCGAAATTCACCCAGTTATATCAGAAGAGTTTACACACTCAGTGCGGGGGTTGAAACCTTCCACCCACAGATACCACATATTACCAATAAAATAATAGAAAATTGGCACAATTTCTTCCCAAAACTAATTAAACTATATTCAGCCACTAACTACCCATTACTGTAGTTTGAAAAGCCTACAATAAATTGTGAACTAAGACGTAGTTGAACCGTCTGTCTGTACGTCTTGGCGACGTTCCAGTGGCAATTACCCTGCTACTCTGCTTGCCCCTTTGTTATGTAAGCGTTATGTATTTCTTCCTTAGGGGATTTGTTTCGAGTCAGTTTTTAATGGCCTACCATTTTGTCTTGATGTTGTTTTCTGGGAGTTTAATTGGTATAAGAAGAATAGTTGTAACAGTATTTTGGAGCTCTGCCCTTTGAAGTCATGAGATCGGAGTCTGCGATTGGAAGTTATTATCATCTTACATGTTTATGCACCAACAATGTTTCACGTAACACTGATTTCTAATTAATTAAACAATATTTTGAAAGTGGAGGTGAATAAGCAAGATTTTGAATCAAACTTCAGAGACCAGCCAGGACATATAGCAAAGGGTTTTTTCTTATAAGGTCCCAAAAAAACCAGATTATTATACAAAAATAGTTAAGTCTAATAAACTCATGTTGTTTTTACTAAACTTAATTCATAGTTTATGAACACAAAAATGAAGCGAACTACAGAAGTGGAAGAAGTAAGCGAAGTGTATTAAGATCATAGCAGTTAGCGGTAGTTACTTGTTGTCTATCTTTTTTACTATTCCACCAAGGATTTGTAAGGATAGCTGCAAGAAAATATTTTGTAGGGCTTGGAAATATGAAAATGGTTGTTATTTGGATAGCCAACTATCTTATATGAGTTTTTAAAAGAGCAAAGTAAGATTTGGATTTACTTATAGAAAACTTACTACTGGATAAGTAGAATCGGGATTAGTCTAGATTTTTAGTTTAGCAATTAACAAACTTTGGGTACATGAAAGTAAAGTATACCTACCAATTTTGTATTTATTGGCAATATTTCAGGGAAAAAGTACCTAAGTACCTACTTTAGAATATAAACTAAACTACAACTAAACGCCTTTATAAAATCTAGATAAATCTAACTTTATCTCTCTCCAAACAAAAGACAAACCAACATTTCCATACAAACGTCTTAAACTAAATTCAAACCAGTTCTAACCGGAACCAACCGGTCTCTGGCTGATTTTTAGCCGGCTCACTCCTTTATCTGGTTGTAGCAATTTCCTGAATCATGGACTTATTATTGGTAGCTCGGAAGAGTTGGAAAGGGGTGATTTTTTTTTGAAGAATATTTTAGGGGTCGAGTTCGTTTGCGAGTTACGGAGTTTTTGATTTGGTTAAGAATAATGTAATGGGATTTTTATTTAAAGTAATTTTATAAGAATTTATTAAGAAGGGTGTTAAACTGTTATATTTAGGTTCGAGGAAAACCCAGTTCAGCATCGTTTGTTTAAATGAGAGGCAACCGATTAACAAGCTCAAACTTTAACATGTCTATACTACAGTAAAGATAGGTATTTCCTCAACAAGTAATTCCTAAAACTTTATAAGTAAAGAAGTCATTTTTTTATTCGATTTTTATCATATTTGTACAGAAAAAGATAGTCATCCCACTTAAGTCACAATTTTTCAGTCAGATTCAAATTCAGTTTTTTTATAACCAATTTTTTATCTCCATCGTCTCTACTACCCGCGGTAAATATCTGAGTGGGGTGTTTTCTACCCCAAGAGGCGTTTAGGAAATGAAGAAATCCGGTCCTTCGGGGAGGCACGACATTAATAGAATTCTGTTTCATCCCCCCTTCATCCGCCTTGGGACATTATTTGGAAGAAAATTTCCCCAAAAATAGCTTCAATTTAGATAGGTACGTTAATTTAGTATAGATGTTTCTTTGGGGGGTATTCAATCATGAGTCTATAGCAAATCCGAATTTTTCGATTACAAGTTAAAAGTTTCTTGGGGATGCTCTGAACTGGGAGTTTTGTATTGTGAGTTAATTTTGGAGGGAAATGATAATAATTAAATAAAACAGTGTTTCTTTCAAAGCCACAGTGCCAGTCTGTAAGCTCACTACTGCTTGTGCAGTGAAAACTGAAGTTAATTGGAGTAAGCTCAGTTATGGCTAATAATACTCTATGTAAAGCGAGCTTTTCCAAAACATCAATGCTTTGAAAGTATGGTTTGTTGGGCTTGGTTTGATTTTTAGATATTCTCATGATAATATTGTAAAGAATCCGTTCATCTATCTTTTATAACCCTATAAACACTACCACACTCATGCATAAACATGGGGTGGCCAAGCTACATAATTACAAAGACTGCTCATCTCCCAGAAAATTGCACTTTTCCATACAAATAGCTGCAATATCGGCCCCGTAAAGAAAACATCATAATATCAATAGCGAGCTGTTCAATAATGCAGGCGATGTTCAATAAATATTGCTCTACAGGGCTGTAAGATGGATAGAAAGAGAAGGTTAATTTTGACAGAGATGGGGGTGAATCGTCGGTCAAGGGGTTGAAATTGGTCTTAAGTTGTCTTCTCTTGGTAAAGTTCAGAATCTTTATGTTATAGCTCATAGAAATGTTTTTCGAAAAAGATACGAGCATCGCTATTTTGTATTATCGATATTGAGTTTCAAATCTAATCTCTGAAAATAATAAGTTGAATTGAACTATTATGCAGGAGTATCTGATTTCTGGAATAAACGAAATTTTATCTCTGTCATTGTTTACATAAACTAGACCACTTTTCTTTTATGTTTTGTGTTCATGGGATGGAATATTATCTGAATTTACTGGCCACACGGCTGCCGGTCCCCTATAGCTACGATAAATGGATACCTAGTAGATCCATGATTATATTAATATATCGTTTTGGGCGCTCACCAACATTGTTTACGTCATATAGTAACACAATATTGATTTTGATTTTACTGTAAATTATTTAATTTAATGTATGTAATGTTAGTATTGTGTAAATTTAATTTAATTTAATGTATTTTATGGATTATAATTATCTGAAATAAATAAATAAATCATAAATATTAATATGAAAGATAATGTTTGAGACAATAATACTATCTGTTAAAATTAAGAATCTCTTGCTTCAGTAGTTAAGTTAAAGTTAGTTAACAAAGTATAAACCTAAGAGCCGTCGTACAATCTATCCGAGTTGAAAACTTTACGATTTATTAACAGTCGCTACTTAATTAATGTCGCGGATACTTTGTGACTGGATGCGACGAGCGCAGTAAGTAGGAGAGAAACTGTTTGAGCGTAGCAAAGTTCCTGAAGTTTTGATTTTGGTGACATGGCAGTAAGTTCAGTTTTGAGTGACTAAAAGGACTTGGTATAATAATGTCGATTATAATTTGAGATAATGAAAGAGTAGGTTGAGAGACTTGGCTTAGATGCATAATACATGATAAAAATATTTGAATTTGAGTTTAAAAAAGGTGCAGTTAAATGACACGACAGTTAAATAGTGCGGCTATCCTACATCATTAACTGTCGACACATTTGCCTGCTAGTAAGCTTCTAGAAAATGAATGAAGGCAAAGTCATAATTATTATTATTTGTTTATCTGCCAGATATAGTTATCCGTCTATAAGGAATTAGCCTCGCTATACAGCATGTATCTGAAAAATGTGGCAGACCATCCTACTTGACCCAAATGTATGGGACGGCAGATTATTTTTTCACATGTTGGTTCCATGGAGAAAGTGGTTCAGTGTGATGGTCTATACCGCACCCTTAAATACGACCACACTTTTCTGATACATGCTGTACATACACAAAAACGATAAATCGTCCTAGGTAAGGTTCAGTTCTAGTAACAACTACATCCGTGCCTTCCTCTAAAGTTTCTCGTTTAAGTTTCAGTTAAGTGCGACTGATGGCTAGCAAATGGCGGCCACAATCAACTGATGCGTTTAAACTCCAATCTAACTCGTTTGGTTAAGTCTAACCTCTGGTAAAGCGATCGTTAGGCTTAGGGAGTATTTTTGGGTAATGTTTTGGTGAAGTAGAGTTCAATCAAAGCGAAGTACTTATTGATTTATTGAAGAAACTTTGGGGTGTTTTTAACGTGACTGGGTGATTATCAGCATTCAGACAGTTTGAGAACATCCTCTGTTAAGTATTTGCTTACTTTTTGCTCTGTCATAATGCTTAGCTAATGATTCGGTGATCATAATTAATTATCTTTATCATTTCAGAAACCGTTCTCTGTCAAGGTGCCAGACTGGCAATTCAAGATATTTTGGAACTCTTGTCCTGAGCCCGCAGTCATCTGTTTTTGTTGATAAGTATTATTTATGTAGGTACTAACGCTATTAGAATTATTTGTTTGATTTGAGGATAAACTAAATTAGTTATTTACATGTATTTGAAAAAAGAATACAATTATAAAAAAAAAACGTTCTAAAAGTTTCTACCTCTACAAATCCTACAAAACCGAAATCACAAACGTTAACCCCATTCAACTGGTCCCAAAGTCCCGAAGTCGGGAATCCCTACAAGCGAAACAGACAACTAACCCTTTTTATACCGACTTCAATATCGACGAAGTTTGAAGTCGGTTCGAGATAATCTCGCCGCGGACAGGCAGACAGATAAACACAGTTTGTATCTTTGGTTCTTGTTCAGTTATTGGAAGCACGGTATATTAGGTAGGTAAGCAGGTATATGTATACTGGTCTATAGTTAATGGTGGTTTGTTAAGTGATGAAATATATTTTTCTCTAAATCTTCCCAAAAATTATTTTCTTGTATATTAAAATTAGAAAAGCAATCTATATACTTAAGTAACATCTTCTGATCCTTGACTGATAACATAACAAATTGGTTCAATAATTTCCTTTTGTACGGGAATCGTCGGGAATCATGTAAGCGAAAATGGTCGCAGTCCATACCTACATGTTTACAATTCAAGAAATTTTACTATTACTGTTTACCTATGTAACCCATGCGATGCCTTGTTCATTTTTACTGAAGTGGTGAAGAAGATATTATTTCTAACTTGGGCAGTTACTCAGTACTTTGGAATATTTCAAAAAGCTAATAAACAGAACCTAGGTTAATTACAATCTGCACTTTATCATCAAAAGACGGACAACAATGAGAACCAAGTGCAAGTGTCGAAATAATTTCAAACGGGCAAACGAAGTGAGCACAGCATTATGTCGGGGCGGGTCGGAATGAGATGATTTAGGATCAAAGACAATGGAGGGAGGAATGCTATAGTCTGAGGATTACGTAGACGTTATAAAACGGAAAGTCCTTTTTTTCCGAATGATAATTATTACGGGTTTCTTGGCATAGGGAATCTTTCTGTCGATCATATAAAACTGAAAAGTTTTCCTAATCTTAATGTAAAAATTGAAGTTCTATTTTTTTGTGGTCGGTTTCTCCACCTATAAGTACATGATATTCTGACCGTTTGTGGCCCGTTCCCAAACCTACAGTAAAGTTTATATGTATCTGGTACATACAACATACATAAACTTACGCCTTCATCCTATGGGGTAGGCAGAAGCTACAAAACCCCACCTACTCGTACTACGATCCTTACAAACTCCTTTTGATTCGCTTACGTTCATAATATGGTTATACACGCACGCCGGATGTGAGCACGACGCACCTGACCTTTCTGAAGAATATCACCAATAAGGTCAGTATTATGTCCTTCTAGGGCGTCCCCTCTCGGCGTTCACTCACATCTGCCTTGTGAATATCTTTTGTTAGTCGCCTTTAATTCATCCTCTAAACCAATCCTCATGACCAATCCATCTAAGGATACTCTTTTCAGTTCAATCTGGTATATAATTTAGAAAAAATTCTGTTCTGTTATTGAATTTATCTGGTCTGCCAATTCGGAGTAAATAAGAATTTAATTCTATTACCAAATTAATATTTTCACTCCTTTGAAATCACGACCAAAAGGTCTCTATTTCCGCCTACCCAATAACCAACTAAATTATTATCTAAAAACCTGTACTAATAACAATAGCTACCCAAATAGCGAGCATGTAATGTAGGAAACAATTCAATCAGCCGCGCGATCATACCCAGGGGACGACTTCGATCGATCGTCATAACCTGCCCGAGATGCCGCCGGTGCTAATAAGCGCAGCTATGTACCTGGAACAATGGAAAACAGTTTATTAGATTTGATTTCGGAAAATAATTTACTTACTAAAAATCTCAAATTCATTAATTCACTGACAAGTAACGCACAGCGTAAACAACTGGGTCTGGAATTATGAAACATTGTAGAGTTCCGTATACAGTATATTAAATAACAGAGGATCCCCTTAAAATCGTCTATAATAAATAAAAATATCTGCCTAGAAAAATAAGTATAATAAAAATAGTACCTAACGTATAGTACGGTCGCCGGCCGGTTTGGGCAACGCCAGCCCAATCCATACTTCTACGTTGAAAGACAAGAGCACGTGTACAGAGTGTTTCTTTTACGTAGGTATCAATTTAATATATTTTGGGTTTTTTAAAAAAAATATTTGCTTTTATGGACGCTATACTCTTACCTACTGGTAAACGGGAACGCCTTTCGTTAATATAAAAAAGTGAGAAGCAAGGAACGATTTTTGAAAATTCATACCCTAAAGGAGTTATCAAAGCAATGGCAAAGGTTTTTGTATGAATAAAGAGTTTATTTATTTATTTATCTAATATAGGAGAATTTCGTAATTTTTGCCGCTGTAAACTCCTATTGGGCACACGGCTTGTAGGCGTTATACATTTTTTCTTAAGAAATAAGCACTGAAATTGATAATGTTTTACAGCTTTGAGAAGTAGGACAAGCATTTAGGTAGTAATCTAAATATACGAGTATATTAAGAATGAACGAAACTTAAAACAAGTTTTTAATATTATGAACCGTAACCAAATTTTAATTATTTCGATGTTCCATCAATTAGTGATTTCACTTCCGGTAGGTAATTAGGTACTAAGAGAATATTAATTACATAGTTAATTTGATCCGATTAGCAAACTTAATAAAAATCAGAGTAGCCGAAAATGATGTCCAATTTTTAAATCCAACGTAACGAATGAAAGTTGATTCCGAGGGAAATCATCCCAAATTGTTATGAAAGTACCTTTTAATTTAGAGGTCCCGAGGGCCCGGTCTCGGCTGGAGCGAAAAAGCTTGATTTTTATGTTACAGAGGAAAATAAATCAAAATATTTTCACAATTTCTAATTGAGAGAGCCCAAGACGCTTATGATTTTTTTAAGCATCTTTAATGCGAAATTGGGGAACGTATTAGAAAAGTTACATGATTTTAATTTAGATACCTAATTATTATTTAAATTTGACTAAAAGCCTCTAGCGCAAGGATCCACTGCATTCAATTAGCAATCAACATTATAAATTCATTAGTTTGGTTTACACAATCGACGATCTCCAAAAGAAGCATTACCGCAAGCGCCTACATTAAAAGCAAGAGCAACTTCCTCGCGCAACATTTTGTTATAATTTTAACATCAGGCGCTTACACAAAGCGGTGGATGATAAAATCTGTCTGATGTAGGGAAAACATCTAAAACTTATGCAACTTTGTCTTATAATTCAATTATAACTTAAATGAGAGAATGTCTTATAATATGTATGAGATTTAGAAGCTATTATTCTTTAACAAAGTTTAGTAAGTAAGTACCTACAGTCAACTATGCGTATAGGTACAGTCGACTACATTCATCAATTTGCTGACAATTTGACAATGGCGTACAATGAAGTGTACTGTTTGCTGCACCTATATAGGTACATGTAATTTCTCTCATTGCTCTTTGATAAACTCTTAAGGTTATCAGAGTCTATAGACATATTATAACTGTTTTGAAATACCAAAACTTAAGCCCGAAATAATTCGAACATTTACGATACCGACAAAAACAGTATAAAATCGAGCAAACACATGTCCTGCCGCAGTATATAAACGTGGTAAATAGAGTAGAACGCGAATTTACTCCAAAATCAACCGCACTCGTAAAATTCTTGATCACTTACTGTTTTTAGGGGCAGTAAACGAGAATGTGGGTTGTGACCACGAGTTGTTGGATGAGGCGTATATGCGGTTTGAATAAACTGCTTATTTTTTGGAAATATTGCTTTTCCAATATAAATATTCGTAAAATACTTTTATTGATCTATATCGGATGATTTTAATAAGATGAAAGATAATGCATTTGTCGATACATTTTGTTATTCTTTTAGAAATATTCTAGTTCAGCGTAGAAGCAATATGTTGTTTTCTAGCTGATCCGAAGCATCTTAGATTTTATTTTGTGAAAATATTTCAAGCAGATACAATGTCTAAACTTTCAGTCTGACTATTTCGTAAAAGTAAATATATTTCAATGAGCTTTTATGGAGGTGAGTACTTTTACCTGACTGCCCCAGAAGGAAGGTAATGTTTTCCAATTGAATTACATTGGTGAATTATTTATTAATACACCACTGTAATTCAAAAAATAATTGTTCATGTTGGTCGTTTAGACTTTATGGCTGTAATTAAAATAACTACTACAAGTATTGCACATTAAAATCAGCAAACTATTCGTCACCAGATATCCCATTACATAAATCAGTTTATCACGAAGAGAATTCAAAACGATCCAATCGCCGGTTAACATCTAAAACACAATTTTAATTAAATCCATTGATTAAATAAATTTAAATTCGAACCCAATAGTGGCTATAAACTTTCAGTTTAACGGCCCATTTGTTTGGCAAGAAAATTAAAGTCCGCTGGCTCGATAATAGGTGTTCTCACCCTATAAATAAATTGCACAACTTGATAGGTGTTTTGCTCAGGCCAGGATGCGGTTGAAAATCGTAAAGTTTTGGATATAGAGGCCCGAAGTTTAGTAAAACTGCTGAGAAATATAATATTGGTCTTCATAAATTTCCGTGAAACAAATTTTATACGGCTCAATCGTTTTTACTCCGGTTTGTATAAACTGGACTTATAGCTAGCTATGGCTTTGCTTGTTGCAGAACAGATCCTTCATTAAACTTAACAAAACCTTAAAATGTTGAACAGAGCGACTATATTTTCTCCGGCTTTTCAGGAAACTAGGTTTCTATAGAACGTTACGCAAAGGCTTTAGAACATAAAAAAGATTCTCACTAATCTTATGATAACACCAATAACCACCGATTTCTAATAACGATTATTATATAATTTAGATACAACAAACGTCGCATAAATCTGAATAAGGATATCCGCAATAACCGCAAACTTTATGTTTGTTCAGCTCTCCGTGCGGATATAAGCTCTAGTTCGCGGATTAGTTTCGGTTTGACCTTTAGTCAACCGTTAGATATAAACAGATATTTCTATTTAACCTAACCCTTTATATAGAACGTAAATCATTCAAACTACAACATTGTAGTTTGAATGATTTTAATCATTGAGGAGGTTCCTCACTCTGGATCATTACCACCTCGCTGAGGGCAGAGCACTATATTTATTGAAAATGATTAAAAATGTCAAAATAAAGAATACTTAGACATTGAAATCATAACAAAGGGTCCAACCAAAGTTTTGTTTAGTAAATAAAAACTTAAAACATTCGAAAGTTGGAAGTTCAGCACTATAACATTTAATAGATCTCAGTTTAAAAGTAAAGCAAGCGTCCATGATTGTAAAACGATTCAAAAATGTCCAAGCGAACGTTTGAATTTATTAAACATTCTATGAAATCTTAAACCCGGCGAACCGACATAAAATCAAATATCTTCAAAGCTTTAAACAGCACACGGAGAAGTAAAAATATAAAATGTAGCCGCAACTTCAAGCAGAGATAGTCTAACCTCATCTGGCTACGAATTGTGAATAAAACAAATCTGTCTTCTTGGCGTTTAGCTCTTATTTCCATCCACTTCCAGCTATTTCCCACTTATGGTGCGGTCCAAGGCACGGGGTAATGGCGTTCCTGTTTAAAGTAGTGTAGTGTAGTCTCGTGGGAGAAAAAAGATTAACCACTTTTCAGAGAGATGTGAATACGTAGTGGGAATTTACATTGATTTAGCTAAAGGGTTTACTGGGATGGTTCTTGATTTAACGGATGAGTTTTCTGTATTTATACTGAGTAGTAAAATATGAGTTTTATGGTTTTGTGTATTGAAAGGATTGTAATATTATTTGATGTGCTAACTGATATTTGCGGATCATGTTTTTAATTTACTAATTGATACCATTGTTTTCTTTCACCTCTACAGCGTCAATCCTATCAAACACATAATTGTTATATCCAAAATATTACAGATTTTCATCGGTTACCATGGTTACACGACTTGATAAAGCCTGCGTCAAATCGCTAGGCTAACAGTTTGCGTCAAGCGCAGACCATTTCCCGTGTTCCGCTGTGTCATTGCTCGAACACGCCACATCGTCAACTATTCAGCCACTGTTCACATTCTTCTCGTGTATACGCTATCATAGGATTTATCGCTGACTTCGCTCCCTACTTGTTCAATGTGTAGAAAATAGATTTTTTGGGATTGGTTCCAGAAGATAATATCATGATGACATGGAGAAAATTACAGCTACTATATTTCATAATTTTAGTACAAAAAACACGGGAAAGGATTGTCAGAAAGCTAGCTCCAGGTGAGGCGATTGATAGAGACTGAACTGGTACGAATAGAAAACTTAAATTATGACTGTAGATTGATCGAGTCATTACATGAAAACCAATTGCCAAATATTGCAGTTTGATTCATATTATGTTCCTATTTTTATGTATAGTACATATATGACACTCCTATAGATCAAACAAAATCTTCAGACATCATAAATGTTTGCCCCATTAATATCGTTCAACTGACTTCATAAAATAAGCTCATGTGCTTGTCAGGAATACGTGAACTCCTTCCTGCAATGTTTCAAACAGAGTGTGATGCGAATAATTGCACTGAATATGATATGAACGCAAGCGTTTATTTTAGCTGTTACGGCTTTTGTTTTCATTGCAGAGCTCATTGTTACTTGATATCTCAGCTGGTCTGGATTTGAAATGAGATTGAAAACCATCTTACATTTGAGTATGATAGTGATGGTGAGAAAAGATTTGTTTAAGAATAATAACATCGATTCGATCGATTAACTTAAACCAAACCGCTAAGATACGACACAGAATTTACTAAAAGAAAAATAATAAAAAAAAAACTTGAATCTTCTCACATTATAAAAAATAAACTATACACAAGTAATTTGCATCGGAAAACCATTCAGAAATAAACCCAACGAACATCAGAAACACGAAAACCTCGTCAAAATAAAGAAGTCACAATCCCCAGCTAATAAGAGTGAGCGGTGCGACGCTAGCGGTGTCTGCGGGGGCAAATCATTCGTGAATCGCTTACCGTACTTATTTCCATTCCGGGCTATTTCACACGTAGCCTCAGAGCAGCGACATTATCTGACACACTGGTTGGAAGAACAGGAGTTTTGGGATCTTTGAGAAGGTGGGGAATAGAATTCTCAGTTATTTACAGATAGATGGCGTTAAAAAAAATAACATTTGTTATTTAGATCTCCAACAGAGGCTACGCAGTTACATACAGGTTAACAAATGCAAGGGCCATGAAGAATATACTTCTACCAAATCATTAATACACTCCGGTATTTAAACTCCGTAATTATAAGCCATGCTAGATGACAAAGCAAGCCATTCCCGTTTACTGGAAGATATAGATTTTTCTTTAGTACAATACCAGAGACGAGTCTGATGAGAAAGTGTTTAATTATTAAAGAAAGCGAAATTTCACATTTTGTCTTCAGTTTAAATCATGAAGATTCAAGAATAGGTACACAAATACAAAGAAAAGTTACCAGTCAATTCCCTAGTCCGTGTGTTCGGCTCGCAAATGGTTGAATCTGAGAAAACATCGCTTCTGAAGCGATCGAGTGTGAATTATATTCATATGATATCCTCTGAACGGATTACTGCCGATCAGATTGTATTGATGCCTCTGTTTGCCGTCTGAGTGTGCCATAATCTAGTGATTTAATGTTCTTCTGTAGCTGAGTTCGGTATAAATGTATTGATGAACAGAATGTTTTGGCGGCAGAGATAGGTCAATTAGGTATGTAGATTTGTAGTACTTTGAAGTGCATATTTGGTTAAAAACTTCATCAATATTAGTATTTGACTAATATTGATGAAGTTTTATAAATAATCGAAAATAAAGAATTATAAGATAACATTGCGCCTGTACCTATTCCCCGAAGGGCTAAGCTATGGGTTAGGCAGAGGTTTACCTGTATGTATAGTGCACCCACATTACACCAGTATACAATCGTAAAAACTACAAACATATATAACAAAATGTTTACAACAGTATATCGTCCAAATAAAAAATTATTGTGGTTAATAACGATAATTCACAGTCCTACTCGAGGGGTTGCAAATGTTGCAAAAAACAGTCAAAACAACCCAGAGCTACCTACGACCCCAGCCAAGACGTAGGCCAAACTAATCGTTTGTGTAACTCTAAGACATTGAGGAAGTCAAGAACGATTGTTGCGACGGAGACTTAATGATGCCGTGAGGTGAAGAATCGACAAACGATCTGGAATTCTTTTAGTCTAAAAGAATTGGGGTTTAATATTAGATTTGTGCTGAAACTGGTCCAGATAGAACTGATTTTCTTGTTCTGAAAACCGTTAGATGGTTTCTAGTAACAAAAATGTTTTAGCAGAAAGTGAAATTTTACGTTTCCTGGTAGCTTCAATATCTCAAAGCTTCGAAGTCACATTTAATTTTGGTACTATTTAATTTATCTTTAATTCAGACAAAAAGTCCATAAAAAACGGGTTGCACTCCGGGAGTACCGGCAGAAGTGAAAACTTGAATATTAACGTTGTGCATTTTTCCGTCTTACGAATTTTCGATCAGGTCACGTGTCCTGACGCGAGTTTAACATTTTTTACCCATCATAAAAAAGTCCGCTAAAGAAGTTTTCACTTCAAAAATTAGAAAAAAAATAAGGTGTTAGTTAGTAGGGTTGTTAGTAGTACACACAAAAATAAAAAGGTGTTAGTATTTTTTTACAAAACAAAACCAAGTTATACTACAGATAGTGCAATCTACGACGACTGTAAGCTGTACTTTAGTTCGGAGCGGAGCGGAGTGGGGCGCGCGCGTCGTCGTGGAAAGCGCTATATATATTAGACTATGACTGATGGACAAGATTTTTAAAGAAAATAAACCTTTCGTATTCTTACCCATCATAACATCTATCTGAACCCATAAAAATCACAACCACTTAATTTATCTTAAAGCATACGGCATGTGGAAAGGCGGTCAGAGAAAAAAATTACCCAATCATGTACCAAAACGTTTTCAAGATTAGTTTTCTTTATGCTCGGGAGACAGAGGGGGAATGGGGGTGGACGAGGGTCGTGGACATCAATCAGCCTGTCCGCCATCCCCCTGCACTGACACGGCTGTGATTTGTCAGGTTACACGCTTATTTAATAGTATAGTTGGCAAGTGTGGATGGATCTTGTTTTTTGTTTTAGAAAGATGCGATATTTCTTCGTTACTTATAATCTTTCTGTTTTTTATCAGTGGTCTTAAATCTGTTCTTGAAGCGTTACTATATTGCAGACTTTCAGTAGCCATGCCAGCTTAGGATAAGTTTAGTCGTTATCTTACAAAGGGTTTGTCGGTATCGTTTTATTGGCCGTTTTCATCTGCCTCAGCAATTAGTTGTTTTTAGGACCAAACTTTTGGGGCTGAATAACTTTAAGTCGGAGTTGTGCTTGCTAGTATTAAACTATCTTTTATTACAGTATTCTTTCTAATCTTTAGTAACAGAATGTTAAGTGCATCCGTATTAAACATTTTATTTTCAATTGAAGTCTCATCTAGTCATGTAATTACTTTCACCTTCTCACCTCCACTCAAAATATCCATTATATCTTTAGAGCTTGATCCTGGTTCAAGAGTAGAATAACGCCACATCACGTCGTCAATATCATTCATCAAGCTGAACCAATTTCCGCCTGTTGCTATTCGCTTCCCCTCTCATACAGTTGATGTATCACCTTTTTATTTCACATGCTTCAGGATTATTACTAAGAAATTCTTTGGATTTGCCTCAATTATTATTGATGATGTTTCAACGGTGCTTGAGATGAGTGTTCGTATTTTGTAGTTAACTTTGCGGATTTGATTCTATAGTAACGTATTACGAGTTGTTTAATTCATTTCACATTTCATTATTATCGTCAATGTATTGTGTTTCAATCTAGATCATGATTGGCAACAGTAGAATTTGTCAACACGAAAATAATATAAAGGGAAATAATAGGTATTCGTCTATGAAGTCTATGAATAAAGTACAGTAATATTTTTCATAAAAATATTTACCCTAAAAACCTCCACCACAGCCTAAAGTACAACCCATAAACCTCATGGTATAAACAATCCATGTCCACGTTGATTAACTGGTCATCGGATACAGGGGTGTAATGAACCTGACCCAAGTAATGGGGAAACCTACCCCGATGGTAAAAAAATGGGCCGAATTTGTTGTTTATGGTTTTCCGGTAGCTTAGTGACAGATTTTGAGAGTGATGACGTGGGAAATGTGACGGCGGGTTTACGTCGTCAAAACCCTTCGCATTTTCGGAATGAGGGTTATTTATTTTGGTTTCCATTAAAGATGGATGTAGTTTGTAATGTAATAAGTAGTCTAGTATAAAATATGGTGTTATAAGGCTACTGTTTTATTTGTACTGCTATACACTAGGGTGGACTAAATGCAAAATAATGATAAATTGCATTTCTCTCACACTTTTAAAATCACAACCAAGCGCGTGGTACCAAAATAAACTGACATGAAAATAACAGTACAATCTATCTAATTTAAATCATGCAACAGATTTACGAGCAATATATTCAGCGGACGAGGTCCATCGGTGACATAGTGCCAGCGAAATTGGCACATAAGTTAGCGCCCGCGCCAATGGACAGCAAAAGATAGCAATTCAACATGGATTCCGGTGACGGTATCGATTTCCCCTTCTGAAACGATTCTGTCTGTGGCAAATAACATAGACGCTTTTGTTTCGATGACAATTTTGTGTTTGATGTCCGATTTGATATGATTCTGATTGCATTTTGTGATAGCGAAATGTTTTGTTATTGGTGACAGGAAAAATGGGACGTGAATGCCTTCTGAGGTATTAATATAAATAATACCAGCCCGTTATTGTCCCACTGCCTGGCAACAG
Source organism: Xanthia togata (assembly GCA_963853775.1). NCBI lineage: Eukaryota > Metazoa > Arthropoda > Insecta > Lepidoptera > Noctuidae > Xanthia > Xanthia togata. Next base: position 1,043,892 of record OY970811.1, on the reverse strand, counting down.
CCTCTTCTCATACAGAGAAGACACGAGCATTGGTCACTACGCTTGCTCAAGAGGGCTGATGCTTTAAACTTATACTAACTATAAGTCCAGATTTCCTGGCGGTGTTTTCCTTCACCAATGTCCTAGTGAATGAGAAGCGAACAGGTTAAGATCTTGCTTCTCCATCACAACTTAAAGTATTATATATTGCTACCAATTTCTGTAAGGGCCGATTCACATACTTATTTAAATAAAATAAATACTTATATAAATTTAAAGATAGTTATCTTAACATGTAAACAGTATTCTTAACCACAACATATCAAATTGTTGTTGCAGCCACATCTTGCATTAACCTATTTTATTCTTACGTTAAAAAGTTTCTAATGGTTTACTAATGATAAGCATAAAACATATTGACATAATTTACATTGGCATGACGAAATTTAGCATAATGATCATTACGCATAATATTATTAGGCATAAATGTTTTGCCATAAATACGTTGGCATAGGCATAGGTACGAAATTTCTATAGATTCCTTGAATCTGAAATAAATAGTTTTTATTGTATTTGTATTTTTTATAGGTAATAATAATGAAGAATAATTTTATAAAGCGTAATGTTGGGGTACGTAGCAAGGTTTCGGTGTTTGAGGAGAAACAAATGTTTATGTTGGACACTATTTATTAACTCACTGTCAAACTGTTCTTAATGTTAATGAAATGTTGATGAATACACCCAGCTAACGCGGTAGGCAAAAGTGCACTAAACCTATTATAAAATAATAAGTAATATAAATTTAGGTCAACGCGTCACGCCGATATTGCTAACTAAGGTGTTCGGTGAAAACACCGAACAATAATGTTATAAACTCATAATGATTTTATTTACCCATAATGTTCTTTGTAATAAAAATAATAAACCCTAATATAACTCATATAAAATCAAACATGTTTGCGGCTCAGCAAGGGCACAAGGCCCGCCGTTCGTTAGCCTAATATAATAGAGTAATTCCCAAATTATAATAAATAATGTTTATTATACGAATCAATAGTATGCCTTAAAAATGTATGCAACTCCAAGTTATGCCAAAACAAATTAGACCAAATGACAGTTATACTATCCTTTGCATTATGCCAAAGTATTATTATGCGAAAACGTTATGCCAAACAATATAATGCCTTAAAATTGTATGCCAAGAGGGGGATTCTCCCTTCCAAACTAGTTAGTTACTTTTACAGCGTCACCGAAAGCAAGGGAAACGACTATGTTCCCCTTTTTGCCAGGAAGCTCACTTCAGTTTGCGCCGCACAAACTATGTATGACACTACTTGTTTTCCTAAATGACGGCCGATTACATCCGAGTAGGTTTCCGATTGTAGAAGCAATGTATCGAATAGGATTTTGTGGGTGTTCGGAACGATGTCCATACGTCTGTCTGTCTTGTTTAATGCTGATGTATTGTTTGTTCATAGCAGAGTGTTTGATGAATGGGGAAACAAATCGAAACCGATTGTTTTACCGAATTGTTTGGAGTGTGGGGTGTTTGTGTTTTTCATCGAATAGTTTTATAATGTTTTGTTTATGTGTCAAATTGATGTATAAAAGATTTTTCAAAATCTATGTTTACTACACTTCTGGACATGATATTAAATCTTCAGAAATAAAATTTAAAAGCAGGACCAAGGAATAGAAAAAATGCAGATTCCGTAGAACTTTCTTTTCGGCAAGAAATATTCCACAAATTTCATGAATATACTTGTAACTACTCCACCATCTTCAACTTAACTATTTGTATCGACGAAGCTCGTTCGAAGCAAAGCACTACAAATTGTTAACCAACAAATATAGTTGAAGTTTAACAAATATTCCGTAAGCCGGACAAGTTTAAATTATATTTGGTTAGAGTTTGGTGTAAAGGACCTCTGGGGTATTGATGTGTACTCGGGTTTAGAAGTTGTGGCTTGAGGTTTAAAAGTAATGGTGTGTGAAAGAGAAGTGCTGAGAGAAATTATGCTTAAAAATACCTAGTGAAAAACCAATACTTAAGATACGAACACTAACGTAAGATGAAAAATGCAAAGAAAAACAACCTTGCATAGATTTTAGAACCAAAATTCTGGTTGAAAATAGAAGTTTTAGAGCAAAATACTCTCATGGAAGGGCCCTATACACAGTGGACTAAACTTAATTCAAGATAAACAGTAGTTAGTATAGAAAATTATTAGTTATTAGTGTTATTACTTACAAGAGTATTTATTGTTTGTCTAGTAGAGTTTCTTGCTCGTTGTTCTCCATAGGAACTTAATACGCTTTGGAATGGGCAACTAGCTTCATATTTCTAGCTGACTGACCCCTTGAAAATTTAAAAGTGCCTGTAATTGGTTTATTTGAAATATGTGCACTGAGTTTGAGTTCTAGTTAAAAAATTATCAGTTCGAAAATACATCTAAATTCATTCTGGAAATATATAAACATCTACAAATAAAATAACTACACTGTATAATATTGCAAGAGAGCAGTACAGAACCCTTGATCTTGCAAACTATGTATCGTGTGCGGGGCTGGGGGCGGATTGAAACAGATTTGAATAAAGCAAACATTGAGAAGCGAAGATTTGCGAAAAGGATGGAGATTTTATATTTTTATTATGTTTAAAATGCAAACTTATACGATATGTTTCCCTTGTTTGAAAATATCTCTATTCGTAAGGAAAGTGGCAAAGATGAAGTTGTAGGATGTCAGGCAGTTTAACTATAAAAAAAACTGAATGCCACTCACACTATTTATTTTTAATACAGGCAGGCACTTTTCATAAAATTACGTAAACTGAAACTTAGAAGGATCCCTCTGTGACTAACTACGAGTAAGTACTATCTAGACTTGAAACTAATTGTGTATTGTTTTTGTCTGTTCAATTTACTATTTCTATAACAACCGGACTTTGGTCAAGACTATAAATCCAGAAACATTCAAAATAATTCCACACCAGTTATTTCTTCCTTCCATTCAATACAATTCGATGAATTAAACATACTTATTTATCACAAGAGAAAACCTATTTAATATTTGTTCAGTTCAGCATAGTATTCTTCCAACCTCCGACTAGTGATTTATATTGCTCGATAACTGGCCTTATCGATAGTACATTCGTATGCGAGCAAACAGTGCAGACCACCCGTTTCACATTATCTGGCCACAACACTAAGCACGCTGTAGCCTTGGAGCTGATATCTTAATAATAGGGATGTGGGTATAGTATCGATGTGTAATGATATAGAGTTTGTTTCATAAAGTAAACATATGTGGTAAATATGTAATTAAAGAATGCTGAATTATATGGCCTCTAAGCTATATCACATACAATTTAACTAATGTATTTTTCAAAGTTTCGCCTATTTTCCAAACTTTTACTTAGTTATTGATAGTTTTTCTAAAATAAGACTAGATGTTCTAGTGTAAAAACTAGCAATTGAACCACATATAAACAATAAAGAACATTGGACACGGATTTGCTAACACAAACAAACATCTACAACAACATTCTATACTCTCGTACCGATACTTGAGTCTATATAACTTTACATACAAATAAATAATATATCGGTAGGTACTGAACTAGTCACACCCCTATACCACGCAGGTGCGCCTTCGGTCGTTGCGATCAATTAGTCGATAAGCGTTGTGTGCTTACGGCTCTACGGTCTACGGCCATGAACCACAGTGTACCACGAACAGTAGGTGCACTTTAATCTAACCGTAATGTTTTACGTTGATAACAGACTTTATTTGCGTGAGAAATAAATTGTGTGGAATGTTTTTAGGTGTGCGTGTGGGTAGAGTTCACTGTGAGTCTGAAAGTATTTGGAGTTTATTTATGTGAATGTCTCAGACAGATTGTATCGCTAAAGCACGTTCGGTAATCCATTCTAGCCGCAATCATTTTTTTTTAACTGTGTTTAAAAATAAATAGAAACTATTAAGCTTTTGTAACTAGCCTTGTTTATAAACGTTGTTTTAAAAATTAGGCAATTATAGCGTCTGCTTAACTTTACATATTTTGACGTTTAAACTACTCTTAACTTTAAGCAACGTTTATCTTTATGGAATGGGGGTAGGTATTTATAGTATCACAATTACATGAGCAGTTTTTTTTTTGCATACTGCTAATTCGTGTTTTATTTTTGTATTAGCGTTGCGTAACGTCTCACCTCTTGGAAAGTGGTAATCAATGAAAAGTAACATACAATAATTATGAATACATCTTGATCCACCGTAGTTCTTGCCCTGTGGTTGAACCTCAAGCATTGTGTTCTAAGATCGTATTCATGGAGGGTGGCTATTGGCTTATTGTCTTAGCATTCATGTAAGACGCGATCCTATTGGAAATTATCCGCCGAGTGAGATCTCAGTTGTATGGCCAGTGTAAATATGGTTGAGATTTATCGTGTTAGACTGGGTTGTGTAGCGTCACCGTGGCTCTTCTACTTGTATATGGATAGTTGTCTAACAGATTTGAAAGAGGGTGAGTGCGGATTGTGGATGAATGAGTTGCCTGTCAAATGCCTTCTCTGCGCAGATGATCAAGTTCTACTTGCATCGTCAGCAGAACAGTTGCAAGACATGGTGACTGTGATGGGTGAAGCATATAATAGGAAAGGGATGAATATAAATGGAAATATGACGAAGGTCATGGTGTTTGAAAGAGGAGAGGATGTATCGGTGTGTGATATGAAAATAAAAGATAAGAGTGCGGAGCAAGTAAGTGAGTTTGTATACTTGTCTTGGGGAGTCTGTTTACAAGGGATGGGTAAATTGACGAAGATGTGGAAAGGAGAGTAAATGCGGGAAATAAAGTGAATGGTGCTATACATGCGATTGTGACCAACCAGTTGATGTCCAAAAAGGCTCAACTGGCTGTTCACAATGGTGTGCTGGTACCCACGCTTTTGTATAGAAGTGAATGCTGGGTGTGGCAAAAGAAGCATGAAAGTAGGATAAATGCTGTGGAAATGCGTTCCTTGCGAAGCATGTGTGGTCTAATTAAACAAAACAAAAATAAGATATCACAATTAACAGTAAGAACACACACAAATTCTTGTTTAAAAAATGTTGTGTCTTCCCCGGAAGTGAACGTGGCTGGACATAAAAGTTGGATGTAGGGGGATGAGAGGGCGGCGGCATGCTAATCTCCAAATAATCCACTGACTCAACCAAACAGCTCAACTAGTAACTTAAATACTCTATAATAATATAAATAAAAGCTTTTTACCCAACTGCGGTAAAGCACAAAACGTGGGTATTTTATTTCAGTTTGTTTCCTTTAGTGATCTTACATTCAAACAAAGCAACGTTAGAACACTCAGATTTATCGAAATTATTCTTTTATTATTTCAATGTTAACACAAGATTAAAAATACACTACGGTATATAATATTCGTAGAGCTACACTAATATTATAAAGATAAAAGATTTGTATTTCGGTTTACATTGTAATGAATAAACTCAAAATTCCTTCTGGCCAATTTTAAAAATTCTTTGACCAGTAGTATAGCTATATTAGAGTAACACAGGCTATAATTTATGAAGATATCACGCGGGCGAAGCCGCTGGCGGACGCTAGTTTCTTTTAAAATCACATGATTAATTAAAGTAGAACATTATAACATTTTCACTTTAGTTACTACATGATGTAGGTAGTTTAGATTTCAGTCGTTTCTACGTGACTCTAGAAATAACACAGGTTACGCATTAGGCACAACATGAGCGTTATGTGGCTCAGTATGTTATTACTAATACTGGAGGATAATATATCTGCCTAGCCTTTTCCCAACTATGTTGGGGTCGGCTTCCAGTCTAACCGGATGCAGCTGAATACCAGTATTTTACATGGAGCGACTGCCTATGCGACCTCCACAACCCAGTAACTGGGTAATACTATGCCCCTTGGTAAGACTGGTTGTCAGACTTTCGGGCTTCTGACGACCCGTAACGACTGCCAAAGAACCACGAATCAAAGCCGGGACCAACGGCTTAACGTGCTTTCCGAGGCACGCAGGAGTCTCGATATGTAAAGATGGTCACACATCCACGGACCAACCGGGAAAGCATAGTTTAACCTGATGGATCGAGCCGTGCGGCTGTTAATTATTACTTAGCCGCGAGTTAATTCTAATACTCGAGTAGCTCATTGTTAAAGGGTTTTTTAGTAGGTACATCAATGGACTAGGTACATAATTAAGACAAATTAACAAATAAACTACATTTTGCTTGCATAAAAAAAGCTTAGTGACGTCCATATTTTTTACACGCTCTACCATCATGTTTTTGGTTCAGGAAATAAACATTATTTTGAATCTTCAGATTTCAGTAAATGTGTATCGGAATCAATATTATTTATTTGAAATCTTCATTGTTTCTGCACGAGTGTGAACAAGATAACCATCACTAAAAGTTTATACACAAAGACATTTAAATATTTAAATCTCTTTGACAAAACCAAAGAGATTTAAATATTTAAATGTCTTTTTTTCCGCAGAATTCAGAGGAAAGAAAAGTTAAAGAATCACCCACTTTGAGCAGTTCAAATCATTAAAGCTATCAAACTGTTCTATGACACAAACCGACCTAAGACGGGACTGTCAAATAGCACATGCAGCTCATAATAACTACCGTGCACCTACCTACCGTCTTCCCAAACATTATCCGCACTGCCCTCTAGATAAGCGAATAATTCTAATCCTACCCACCATGTATCTTCCAAACCGAGTCGAACAGCGGGTAGGAGGACCCGAGAGCTAGACTTAAGTAACAATTGAATTTAGTGCCGGTTTGCGAAGGCTAGGTTTAGCATAGATTAGTGTTTAGTCTGTCGGTGACTGGTGCAGACACGGGTTAGTGATTGGTTGTAAATTAATCGTTACCTTTAGATGTTCTAGTGATGAAGAGCTGTAGATACTCTTTTCCTTCCGTTCAACTCTACTAGCCTTTGCCCGTGCTTTCGCCTACATGGAGTTCTGGGTATGATCCCACAGGAATGTTCTACCAAGAAAGGAATTCTATGTCCTAACCCATATTCTATCCGTGTGTCCTAACCCGTTAAGCCGTATTATAACTTCTAGTTACAGCTCTATGTAAGCGGGCACGCCCTTTATGCCTGGAGGCTTTATTTTCTTTTTTTTTAGATATTGTTTACGTTTAGTTATTTTTATTTCTGCTTGAGTATAGTTCTCGATGTTTTTGGTTGGTATATTGGCGTGTGCTAGCTGTCATATGGCTATTAATTTATAATTTAAATTTATCTTATAAATTATTGTATAGAATCATTTTTTTTTTCCTAACTGAACAGACAGCTGTGCTGCTGGGGAGTTTGTTGCGCCACTTCTTCTTCCCAGCAAAAGCACTAGGAAGTGGTGAAGGGTGGGCGTTTTGGGGGACTGTCTTATGTAATTTTGACGTTCGAAAAGTGCTGATTCTCAGCCTAATTTGAATAAATGACATTTGATTTGATTTGATTTGTATAGGCTTGAAAAGGAAACAGACAGACAAATATAGTTACTTTCGCATTAATTATATCAAGCATGGATTTAAAAAGGGAGATAATTAGTTAGAATATTCAAGCATTCAACTGCCTCATCACTGCAAGGCAAAGAACATCTCAAATAAGGAGATATATTTGAGTAGTACGGTCTACCGCAGGTCAGTTGAATTGACCTGAACAACGTAAACCCCGTGAACTGCTGCGAAATAAAGGCGCTGTTGATGTCAAACTGTTGCAACAAACGTGTGGTTAATTGTGAAGAAAGCAAACAGTATTGCTCAAAATTAATACAAACGACCTTCACCCATGAACATAATAATATTCTCATAAAAATACAAACATCTCCAAATCACATTATTTTCTAGCGCACGTCTTAGTTTATCAATATAATACTCAATAAGTTTTTGTTGTCTAAACCTTTCAGCGGATCAAGCGGCTTATCCGGCGGTAGTTTATCAGCCCTTAAAATATAACCCTGTGAGACGGCCTTGTTGCTGATGACAAACTTTGTCCTGTATCGAACCTCAGACGGGGATTAAGATGAGGGTACAAGGTAAGAGCGATAGGAACTGGGCTATATTTCTTTAATCCGGCTCGAAAGACCATTAAGATATTAGGTCTTACACCTTATTTTATGTTGATTGATACATTGACTATTGATTGATATTTATTGATAAAAATATGATAACATGATAAAATAATAGTACACGCGGTATGAATGCTATTGGTATACTAAAAGGGGCGGCTCGACACAAGTTAATTTCTGTCATGAAAACTGAGCTGTGCTTGCACTATACAATGGAGTGATAATGTATTGGCTCCAAAAAAAATATTACGTATTCTTTGAAACAGAATCATGGTTCATAAGTAAAGCCGGTGTATTTTATTTTGATGTAAATTAAAATCGATCCTAATTTATCTAACTGTCCTAAAAGCAGACCACTGTTTAAAACCATCGTTTGTATAGCTTCTGTAAAATAAGAGCTGATCAATGTTTACAACACAAAATACATTTAATAAATAATAATCTTTAAGGACCTAGATTTTGATAAGATTCATGACAGAATTCATAGATAAAATCTCTTTAATGTAATTTTTGTATGGAAATTTGCGTACTTTCAATATCAGATACAAAGCATTTTCAATGTCCGAAAATAAAATCGCTACCCCTCCTGAACTGCACCTCACAGACCAACCAATAGCGTTTGAGCGAAAGATTAAGAAGTCACCCGACGAACATGTTTCCTTACTTTGTTGGTCGCGCTAAGTCAGGGCTGTCACTCGGCTTAGCGCTTTATACTGCAACTTTCACTCTTTCTCTTTTTACTTTTTATTACGAAGTTGTGTGTTGGTGAAGTTTGTCGTACAGTTTCTGGTGATTGGAAAAGAAAATGCAATCGTTTTCGTGTAAGGAAATAGGGAAGTTTGTTAGTTTGGGTTAATAATGTTGTTTCGATATAAGTTCAGGCAGTTTGGTCTCATAGAGAATTTTAATAAGTTACTATTTTTAATGTTTAGTAGGCTGAGCTTCTTGTCACAGTCATGATGTCCAGGTGCGAATAGTTCTATTCTATGTTCGTAATAGTTTATTTTTTATTTGTTTTATTTTAAGCAATAAGTATAATTTATTCGAGCTTAATTATAATTTTTATATGCACGTGTTTCCATTGCATTAATCCAGTTTTTCTTTCTTTATGAAAACGTTTTCATGATATTATGAAGAAATAAAGTTATTGTTAAACAAATTGCTCACATCAAAAAGCTCCAAGAACCCATTCAGTTATTAAACCAGGAAAGCACATTATTACAATCCCAGTAAAGAAACATGTCCCTCTCCTGCTTACATAATCTCCCCCAAATCTAGGTCCACAAAACATCTCGAAATAGTACAATTTATCCATTCACCGCGACAAGCGACATCTCTGAAATGTCAGACCATTTATTTGCAAAATAAATAAAATCATCTCACGTGCGTGCGTTCGCGTCAACCCTGCGTTACGCACACGCGTGTGAAGGGCGATGATCAATCACAGATGTCTGTTTACGCGCGTACAAACGCACCCACGAGCGTATCCTACGCTAACCCACGAGCTACACGCTCAAGCGACACGCGTTTTGCAACAGCGACAGCGGAAAAAATAAATGAAAGAAGTTGTTCAGAGTATGCGACGAGTCACTGCGACGCCACTCGCGGAGCGATGGACGTAAACAGATGACGCGCGCGTGGCGCTTGACGTAAGTCGCTGGAGTCTGTGAACTGGGCCTAATATAACATTAGTGTGCGTAATAAAATAATAAGTAAGGGTTACCATATGGAATGAGTTTTTTCTTGTTACTAGGATCTATCTCTTTTCTGGATTTTTATTGTGGTTATGATGTGACGTGATTTTTCGTCTCAGAAATAGGTAGCCTTTTTGTACTTTCTGAGTCGGTTTAAGGCCTGTTTACGGATGCAAAGACAGCTTTTAGGCATACTTTGACATTTCATGGCTTAACACGACATAGCTTTCAGCATAATTTTAATATTGTGGCGCTATGTATTTCTCAGGTTTATAAAAGTCACCATTTTGCTTTAAGGCATGTCGTAAGTTTCTGAGTTCAGTTGGAAGTCGGAAGACTAACGATAATGTCCTAGAATTAGGCTATTAGCACTTGAATGACCCAGTTTAGATGAACGGCTTGGAATGTGGACTTACATAACTGAATAGTCCTACTGTAAATGAATACTCAAAAATTCTTTAAATAATGATGTTCAAAAAGGTGTCATTTAACAACCAGTACCTACAATTCAAATTTCTAAAGCTACTTAGGCTGTCATTGAAATCACAAGTTGTTCATTTATTATTTCAAGTAAGTTTTCAGCTCGTTTAGTTAATTGTTGGAAATATAACTCTTCTAAATAATGTCTATCTACAAAGGCCTTTTTATTAAAAAAAACAGTGTTATTAAACTTCAAAATCTATTAACTCTAAACTCAAAGCAACTCAGCGTAATCTAGCTCCTATCTAGCGTAATATAATTTTCAAACCTAGGTGTTGAAAAGTGAGAAGTGAAAAATCAAGGGAAACCTCGCCGCAAACTAAATTTGGCAGTCGACGGGCTGAAAGTTGAGAGTCGACTAAATAAACTAACAATTTGTTTTAAATTGAACTTGTAACTTCTGCTCACCTTTGACAACCCTGTAAGGTGCGACTGGGAGCGGGCAACATTTTATAATAGTTTATTATAACTTGTTTTTAAACATTAAAATGTTAAGTAGATTTTAACACTTTTAAGTAATTGAATCGTTTTATTTGGCCGTGCCAATAACTAACAGTGTGATATACCAAAATGCAGATTTTGTCGGAATTACTTTTAATTGATACCGAACTAGCATCTGCCCGCGGCTTCAACCGCGAGTCTATATACTTCCTCAAGAATTGGGCTGTCCAATACAAAAATAATTTTTCTAATTTGTCTGGTAATCCCGGAGATTACCCCCTCCATACCAACCTACAAACAAATAAACAAATAATTTTATCTCTTTATAATATTATAAATAAATAAAGTATAAATAAATGTGCCGAGAATGTGTGCTTTTTAGTCTGTGTTAAATGAATAAATATTATTTATTTCTCATTTCTTTCACTATGACCTAGCGGGCCCTCACAGAATGACTAGGGAACGTCGCCTCGCAATTTATCCTCACGCAGCAGTGAAGGCATTAAACATATTTAGGAGAGAAATAGGCTGAAGTATGGCGACCGAAATATGGGTGGTAAGCAGGGATCCAGGGTGGGAGGTTTTGAATGTAGTGTTGAGTGGTTGAATGTTGCATTGTCGTGTTCTTATAAAGAGGGTGTAATAGAAGTAAATAATCGCAGTAATCGCTTAACATTAAGGGGGGTAGTGGTCAAACGCGCCACAGTAAAATATAGGAAGGCTTTATGTTTCTCTATAGCTACTTAGTAGCAGCTAAAACTCATTATTGTTTGCTTATTATTAAAATTGAAGCATTTATTTAAATTCAACCATTTTAGGAGCACTTTTGAATTGTCAAGGAGTCGCTCAGTCAGAAAGATGAAGACAGTTGCCTATTCCAAAGCGTAGTAGATTTCTATGGAGAACAGAAACTCCATGGACAGTTTTTTAAATCAAAATATTGTTACAAATGATAATAAAGAGCGACCTTGCTGCGTGTTTCTCTCATGATTAGGGGAATCAGGGATCGGATCATGATTTCAGTTCGAAACTGTCGGCGATAATGAATGAAAATTTATACGTACAAAAAAAAACTTCAAGGCAATTTTGCTTTTCCTTAGAAACTTCAATCTCCCCAAATTCCCTTCGTTAATCAACTCAGGACCTTAAACTTACATATTCCAAGGACGGCCATAATATTATAATTAGGTGGCCACAACAAGGGGATCGTGGCCTATCTGCCATCTCTATCCTCGAGGTATACCCGCTCAAATATATTTATTTTACTCACCTACCCTCTTTTAAAAATACGAACTTACGTTTAAAATTTGCGGGCGGCGAAATTAAGTTTGCTTGAGGTGGCTGGATTTTTTTTAATGCAATTTTTTAAGGTAGTATTTAAAGTTTTTATTTAGATACTATTACTTCCTGAGTTAACTATGAGAGGTTAAGAAATTATGATGTTTTGATGAGAAAGGTGTGCAAAGAATTTGACAATAATAAACTGATGAAATGGATGTTACCTAGCCGTGCCTGGAACCAATTTAAAGTAGCTCCGTGAAACGAGTAGGATTGTTTATAGAACACATCAACCACTGAGATACCGTTGATAAATAAGAAATTCATATTAAAGAAGCTTCTCACAGCCTCAATGAAAATGAAGCAGCAGTAAGCATTACGACTAAGGTTATCAGTTACTCTCATCAAGCGAATGGGCTGGCCACTGGTAATAAAGTGCGGAACGCAATAACCCTGCCTACCGCTCCGTCACGGCTGTCACTGCTAAGTTACGAGTCTTGCTGCCAAGTTACGAGGCTCCCTGCCAAGTTACGATTGTGAGACATTCCGTTTAAGTTTAAAGCTTCTTTTGTCCAGCACTCGTGTTCTGATGGGCCATGTACTCGACATTTGAAAGCAATTCAATATTTAACAAAAAGTAAAGGCACATCCGTTGTCTCTCAACTCCTTAACAACACTGAATTAATACGAAAACCGAAAAGGATAAGCCCATTAGAGTTAGTTTGGTGCAGTGTGAGTGAACGTAAACTGCAGCGCAAGTGCTGGCTATCATAACGAACACGTGAATCAAGTGTCTTCCCCTTAAGATAAACTGAATAAGAAAGACGTAATAAAACTATTTCTTAATTTTATGTTTATTTATTATTTATATATACTTTATTGTACACCACAAAAATACATAACAAAAAAATAATTAAACACTACAAAATATACGATGGGCGGCCTTATGCCTTTTCGCGATCTCTTCCAGGTAACCTTGGAATGGACAGTGATTTGCGTGCCAAAAAAAATACAATAAAAACTTATTAGGCTACATTGTAATGTGAATAAATTATCACCAACAGTGATACTTTAAACGTAAAAGAAAGAGAAAAGTGCAGCTTTTGTATATCCAGTGTCGAGCTTTTGAACACACAGTTCAGAATCGTTTGACACTGTGTGCGGTACAAATTTTAATATCAACTTACCCTGCCTTATACTTCAACTGTCCTGTAAATGATTGAGGAACAAGCTCTGTCGTCTTCACATGGAATTCGACTCCAGTTTTACTGGTTAAAGACCTGTCCAGAAACACCTTGGACTGTCAGCCTCCTTACCAAAAATGCTAACTAGATAATATTTTAACTTCGGCATTAAGTCAATCCTGTGCATCACAACATTCACTCGATACTAAATGGTTGCTAAGCATCAAGAAACAAAATTACCATTAAACTATAAACGTTGTACTTAACCCCATCAAACTGGGTAATCCGGCAGCAGACAGGTTAATCCCATTGTTGTCCGGAAAATATCCGGACAACAACCGGGCAACTATTCTGTAGACCCTTGTCCATTGTGGGATGTTCATTTTATCCGTTTGTAACCAGTGATGTTCGCGGATGATCGCGTGAGGGTTGAAATAAGTATTATTGTGAACGCTTTTGGACTTAAGAGGTTTTTTTTTTATTGCGACTGATGTGAGTATTTTGTTTGTAGGTCAGCTTTCGTGTTTTTCTGGGAACGGTAAACTTTCGGATTACATTATGAATAGTCGGGAAGCAAAAGTTTTTTGTTTTATAGGTAGGTGATTTCAGAGACAAACTTGTGAATTGTTGGAGGTTTCGTATTTTCTCCATTTTGACGTACATTCTGTTCGATAATTTGGATATAGTCTAACATTATTCTTAACTAAATCATTTTATATTACTATTGGTAATTCATGTGTAATAAGTTGTCTTCAGGCGTACATAAGACCCACGTGTCAGACAAACATGGAACACAAATAAATAATTAAAAAAAAATAAAAACGCGTCTGCGATCTGCCAAAAAATGAACTAAAAAGTAAAAAACCAGTTGTATTCCCTGACTAAACAGATAAATAAAATTGTCATTGCAGTCGGGGGGCCATTCTGTGGAACACTTTTTAATCTAAGAGGTCCCTCGATTTTTTTTTTATGCATTTTAGTGACAAGCTTTATTCTTAGGTGCCTTTAATTTAAGCACTAAAGGTGGTTTAGTCTCACGGCGAGGCGAGGCGTAGATAGAATGGACGAGGACAAGGACGGCTCCCATTTATCGCACGGTCGCGCTCACTCGCGAGTGCTAGCGCTGGGTCGTGCCGGTATGGCCTAACAAATCATTGTTAGGGTGATTTGCCAGATTTCTCAAGCGATTTAGTTCGTCTAGAGACGTGGAATAAAGAAACTCACATGCATACATACATACAAACATACTTCAACCCTGAATACAGTACGCTCTTTTTTGGTCATCCGTGTAAAAACTAGGTAATCACTAAGTACCTACATCTATAGTTTAATCTGTACGAAAAGTTTTTTCCTTACAGTTTATCTACAAAATAATGAGCTAGGTGTAAAATCGCCCACATCTACCACAAATGAACGAAGTTACATCGAACTCATATCCGTGTCAGAGTATCGTTTGGTCGTTTAATTCAATCGTTATCGCGGGACCGTGTGACATTAGTGATGTGCTGACGCGCGGGATTATGCGGGATTTGTAGTTTTAACAACGGGCAGATTGTGGTTTTATAGTGGTTTACGGTTAAATGTGATGACTTTTTGAATTTTAATGCTGAAAAGTTCACTGGTGTCAAATTTCGTTTGTTTGTATTTTAGAATTGTTATGAATGGATGTAGATCCACTTTAACTGTCGTAATTAAGATAATAAACAAAAATAACTTTAGATAAATAAGAATAAATTTAGACAATGTTATATATAAAATATATATGAAATAAACGAAGGTTTCATTCTGCAACAAATATTCGCATAGGCAGACCCTAATATAATTTTATCTACATCTTAATAATTTCAAATTAATTAGGCAACAAATCCAGAGCATTAATACTCACATGCTCTATCTACAAAACCTTTGAAAAAGCCAAGTGGTCCTATTTACAAAATGGAGGCTTGCATACGTTTGAGCAGTCAAAAGAGCTACAAAGGCTTGCAACCTTGCAACCTTGTTTCCCGGACAGGTATTGTCCGGCTTGTGATTTGTGCTGTCACCGTTCCCGGGATTTAAAGCCTGGGATGAAAGAATTAAATGGCTTGTATGTAAACTGATGTGGGCCGGATGTGAATTACGTTGGACAGTTTAACGTTACATTTAAGCTTCGAAATAAATCCTGAAAATATATTGAAATGTTGACACTTGACGTTTGTTATGTCAACGCCATGTTCTGCAAGTTGAATCTAAGGAAAAGTCCATAGTTACTGATACTGATATTGGCGTAGTCGTTCTGTGTTGGACTTTATGGTACTAGTCGCGGGTTCGTCTCCCGCACGAAACATGTGTATGATGATGATGGATTTTCCAGGTTTGGGTTAATTGGTTGCTTCTTTTCTCACACCTTTTTAAGACAGCGTTTAGTGTTAGAATCCGTGTTATAAGCACTAATCATTCCAGCAGCAGACCGATTACTTCAAAGACTTCCATCAACCTTAGGAAGTAATATTTTTATCACATCATTTCACATTATAATTGGTTCGATTTTCTCCATTAAATATTATAATTATCCTCTTGTATTGTCATACTACTATAAACTCGGCCCATTCGATTATAATCGTGCCCCCATGATAGTTTATGTGCACCGCATGGTTGGATATCCGACATTATTGTTATTGTCAGCTCATTGAGAACCTCGATTATACCTTACATTGCTGGATACTTTTTAATTTTTTTCAGAGTAAACAGATAGCAACTATCATATGTATTTCTGCGTTTCAGAGCTGTTAATCAAGAAAATTCCGAGTTCGATTCCACGACACGACAACGACACTCTATTATATAATACGACAAGATACCTGACGGTCAATTCTCGTAGGTTATTAAAACCGTTCAAAATCTAGTCGCGATGTCATCTCAGGGGCAGTCAATGTCAAAAATATAGGTAAATTACATGTAATTTTGACAGATTGAGATTGTAATGCAAAGGTTCTTGAAAATACGTTCGCCACCTCCCGTCTGGTCATAATTTCAACAAAGAGCCCTTAAAAGTAGGAAGGTAAATATAATCAAGAATCACATTATGATCAACAAACAAGCCTTGTTTCCTAAACCATAGCAGCTATGACAGATAAGTGTAATTTCGATAAAATATCGTCGATAACCGCACGTGTGGCGGTCCGTAGTATTTATTGAACGTGCCTATGACTTGGAAGGTGTGAACGTGTAATTAGAGGGGAGGTGAAATAACTGCTTCAAGAAGTTATTAATTGGGGGTCATTTTCGTAAAAATAACTGTAGAACGAGTTTTATTTTTATTTAACTGAATCTTCCAGTCGCCACCTTGTTTCCAAGCTGTTCAGGAAACAAGATGGCGACCGGCAGACTACCCAGATACTTGTGCAAAGTTTTTCTGGTCCCTAAATAAGAAAGAAAGAATGAATAATATTTATTTCGACACACTGAAATAAGGACATTAAGCCTATATTTAGGGGCCAGAAAAAAGAACTTGTGTACAGTGTACTAGATAAATAATGCTAAAGCATGTTGATCCATCTGTAGAATAAGAATCCAGATATACAGTTGATATTGTTACTCTTATAAAATGCCCTTTAAAGACACCCAAGGGAATTAAGAGCACACCTCAGGAAGAACGAATAATACCTAAAAACTAAAAGAAATTCTAGCGTAATAAAATTTGTACTTACCACTAAAGGAACGCAGAGAAATCTTCAAGAATTTAAAAGCCCTTTCCAAACCCCAATTTAACCCTCAAATTAGAATATGTGGAGAAACGCAAATTAGTCTGTATTTATGTAATATATTAAGTGGAAAGAGCCGACAAATATTTGTTCATAAAGTTAGCTCTGCAGGGTTATAAGCGTGTAAACATGCAAACACACATTCACAGCCGTTTATTATAAATGGAGGATTAGTTGGGGTCTCTGGGGGCGGCGAAAGGTGTAAGAAATTAGCGGGAACAATTGATTGGCTTTTATTTTCACTAGTGTGTATGGAACAACTACATAATTCGAAGCCGACAGAGCTATCTGTCAAATTCGAAATATTTGCAAATAAAAAAAGAAAAAGGTAGTAGTAAAATACAAATCGGTTCTATATAGTCTAGTAACTAGACTATATAGAACCTCATAATAATTGAATGGAATCAATATAACTAAAATACACATCGTTGAACTAGAGTCTAGTTCAACGATGTGTATTTTAGTTATATTGATTCCATTCAATTATTATGAGGAATTGGTTTCTTAAAAGTTCAATAAATGTTTATTTTATTTTCAATTCTAAAAGTTAAGATAAGCGATGTCAGTCAAAGATATACTAAAAAGGGGTCAACCTTCTGGAACCAAAATATCTAATGGCCGACAGAAAGTTTACTCAAGATTCTGATTGGATTTATTGGAAGACTGGAGATGGATATCCTTCATCGAGAGGTTTAGTGAGTGTAGGACTTATACTTACATACATAACGTCACACCTGTAATGAGGTGTACTAATATTGACACCCACATTTCGCCAGTTATAATGTTTAATTCCGATGTAATAGGGGGTGAGCCTATTACCATCAACCCAGGATAAATCCATACTCTGGGCTGCTACTGAGAAATTCTAGGAATTGTAATTGTAGGACTTATAAATATTCCGCTACCGCTCATCCCTTGTAACACACGGCACCTTAACCTCAGCGGTGTAAACGCTTTCGCTAATGAATTTAATTAAATCGAGTGGTGTGCGGGATTTATCGAGCCCGATGTGTATGGCCCGATGTGTTTGGCTGGATGTGTTTGGTCCGATGTGTTTGGCCCGCGCGGTTTGTTTGGTTGCACAAACAAACGCGAGCGGTTGCTCAAATAAACTGGCTTTATGGCAGGTTATAAACGTTTATCGATTATTATTATTAAAAGTAATTATTGAAATTAGCGGCAAGTTCTTTACTTTTCTTGAAAGGAAAAGTTAGTAAAATATCTAAAATGCTTCCTAATAATGGATCTCATGAACTAAGCTATGAAGATTTAGCGTAGCTATAAAATTTACGAAGATTATGCGAGTGTTCGTTTTCAAAAATAAGTTAATAATAATACAGTTATTCATCAGAAATTCACCTCTTATACCGCCAGCCATATTACCAAAATCTAGGCTACTGAACAACAATGCCTAGCCCAGGTAACGCTACATCTAGCGCGGCCGGCCCGCCTGTCTGTCGACCGTCGAATTAACTTGAACTACGAAACAGCTGCACCTAAATACACTACCCTGTTTTATTTTTAGTTTAAATAGGGATGTTTTTTTAGTTTGGAGGTGAGGTTTCATCTAAACTAGCCTGTACCCGCGACTTCGTCTGCGTGTATTTTGTATTATCTTCATAATTACACAATTAATTACATAATTTTTACATCCGAATATCCAGGATCAAAGTAGCCTAAGTCCTTATCCAGGTCCCAGGCTAGCTACCTGTCTCATAACGATCGATTCAGTGGCTAAGGCGTGAAAAAGTGACCGACAGAAACAGAGTTAGTTTCGTATTTATAGTAAGTACGGATAGTAAAGAGGAGCTCGTGGCTAAGTAATAACTGCCGCACGGGTCAATCCTTTAAGCTACACTTGCCGGGGTTGGTCTGTGGATGGGTGACCATCTTTACATACCGAGACTCCTCCGTGCCTCGGAAAGCACGTTAAGCCGTTGGTCCCGGCTGTCATTCGTGGATCTTTGACAGTCGTTACGGGTCGTCAGAAGCCCGAATGTCTGACAACCAAGGGGTATCGTATTACCCAGTTACTGGGTTGTGGTGGTCAGATAGGCAGTCGCTCCATGTAAAATACTGGTATTCAGCTGCATCCGGTTAGACTGGAAGTCGACCCCAATATAGTTGGGAAAAGGCTAGGCAGATTGATTGAGTAAGTACGGATGTAGGGTAGGTTTCAGAAAAACGCGCGTGCTTGCAGCGACTGACGCTTGTTGACAAATAGTAGACTGTCATGAATATTTCAGGTAGGAATAATGTTTTACCTCGGTTTACGTTTTGGTACGGAGCGCACCTGTGTGTCACCTGTCTGGAAAATTCCAAGCATGGGTCTGGCTGAGGTGCAGGTTACAATAAACAGCAAAAAGCGAGTTGTCATAATCAGTACGATTTATGGATAAATGCCCAGGTTACACAAGGCTAGTTATATACTATCCTGGCTTGGCACAAGCTAGAGCTTTTGACGCGATGCTAGGAAATTTTAAGTTAATAGCATTGCAGTGAGGGCCCGAGCTAACCGAGGAGTAAAACCGTTTGGGTACAGCTTCGCCCGCCACACGAGGCTAACACACAAGCCAGGATAGTACCTATAACCAGTGGTGGGGTGCGCTACTAGCTCGAAAAAATCCTACAAGGAAAATGGTGCCTACAAGGACACTTATGAAACGTCAGAAGCTAGGTGCACGGTTCCAATTGGTTGTTTCCTATGGAGAAGAGCCAGCCGGTACCGGTTACTCTTTTAAAAGTAAATGGTTTTTACAATGTTTTCAAATTACAGTGTTACTAGGTATGCGAGGACAGTGTAGGCCTATCAACAAGTACCAGGTACTTAGCAAGATAGAAAATGGTCGTAATAAAAATAAAGATCAATTTAAACCAAATGACATGATTGCCACTACAGCTGTAACAAACCTAATTTAATAAAAAGAAGCCCATCCTATTAAACTATCACACTAGCTTACTAGCCTCAAAATGAGGATAATTCCGTACACGATAGGGCAGTGACTAGCTTACTAGTACTTTCTTGCTGCCCAAGCTTCAAAAACTAACCTCGTGTAACCCGGTCATAATGGTGTTTGGCATTGCAGTTTATTGTTTGTTATAAGTAGGTAAGAGGATAGAGCTACTACCCACTACCTGTAAGTTCTATTAAGTCACCTTGACATCAGCAGGTAGTTTACTATTTGACTGGATGTCACAGATTAGAAAAGTCTTACCCTAAAAGAGAGAGTGTGAAAATTCCCAGCAAGGAAAATGTAAAACGCGGCGGCCTATGTAGAATTATGTACATAGATCTAAATATAAATGTGTAAAGAGAAAGTGCGCGAAACAATCGGATTGTAAATATTAGCAGCTGCTGCCAGAGAACACTAAGAAGTTAGAGCAAAAGGTTCAACCAACAAAATGTATAATCATTCTGACGTTAAAATGAAGAGGCTGTCTCGTATTACGAGTGGGTGTAACGGTACATAAAAACACGTACATTTTAATGCACCCCAAGGTGTTATAAGTGCTAACCATTATTTACATCTATGTGTTATTGTTGAATTCTCCATTGACAGTCATCCACTGTTGACCTCTCAACATCAAACAACCGCTGTCAATGAACGGCTAGTGACTGATAGAAAGCGTGTTATTGTTTATTAGCTATAGTTAATCAAATCACTATGTTTGACTGATATGTGACTGTTAATAATTAGTGTTATTACCGGATGATATTGCTCTTTCATCCACAAAAGCCATCAAGCCAGCTTATTTTTTCCCCAGTGCAGGGGAGAAGGCTTTTTCTCGTACAAAGAAGGCACGAGCATTGGTGACCTCGCCAACCAGTCTTGAGCAACAAGATGGGTTGGCAATTTTAGACTATTTAAGTATTGTATGTATAAATTCTTATCTCGTTCGAAGTGCATCTTCTGCTTACGCTTGTAACTTCAATACAGCCGGGACCAGAGCCAGCAGCGGGATTTGTTTAATGAGACCCGACACGCAAGTTTGAAGGCCGCCTAATGGTTCGGCCAAATTAGAAGATATAGCCTGATTACTGAACGATGTATTGTTAATTTAAAGTGCCGTGGAAAATTAAGACGTTATTCATTACGGCTTCTTATAGAGTTCCTTTTTTAAATGTTAGCAAAGAGATAATTTGAAGTCAGAATGGAGAAATGTGAAAGTGGCGAGAGATATTTGTTCGATTCACGGTCGATAAGTTATAGAAACATCACAAATTAGGCTTAAAAAAAAAAAAAAAAACACTTTCCAACAGACGAAGTTCCAGCAAATCACAATGATTATCGCTGGCTAGCACCACTTATGCCGTATATAAATATTATCAATGACAAAAAGGGTCGAAAACTAGCGAATGCTATACGATAGCAGTCAGGGATGAGACCCGTATCATATAATTTCTGCGATACATTTGCAACCATCACACACCCACAACCAATGAACCAGCTTATAAATCGATCAGCCTCATAAAAAATGGTCGAAAACCTTCTCCCAAAAACAAGGTAACCAAAGAAATTTATGTGGGTAAATTAAGAGTAATGTCCAGCAATATTGGGTAACTCCAAGTCCCGGGATCCCGGGATCGCTAAGAGTTGCGGCCTGTTCAAAATGTGGGAGTTCGGTCAACACTGAAATAACTTGAAAGATTAAAGGAAGCGGTGAAGTTGGATGGATAAAAGGCCGTATGTAGGAAAGGTACAAATTTTCAAGATAAAAGGAAATTTTCGTGAGGCTTATAATGTTTTTGAGGTTATTTAATAAGGAGGTGGGTATCGTAAAAAATTGTGAGGCTTTTAGTTAGAAGCGATTTTCTTTATGAAGTTGTTTTCAAGAACGCTTTTTGTAATGGGCATTATAGTAACTTATGTGTAGTTGAAT
Source organism: Xanthia togata (assembly GCA_963853775.1). NCBI lineage: Eukaryota > Metazoa > Arthropoda > Insecta > Lepidoptera > Noctuidae > Xanthia > Xanthia togata. The sequence goes on along the minus strand of OY970811.1, from coordinate 1,022,083 downwards.
TTTTTTTATATGAAAAGCGATTGTTTTGAAAGTTTTAACATTTTACGCAGTTGTCCACCAGGCCATTTTTTTATTTGTTCTGACCCAAATTACATGGATTGTATTTCATTCAATAGCTAACTTTAGGACGCTCCCTTTGCAATGAAACTTCTCTGAGCTCCTGATTGATTCGTAAAGAAAACGAGCGCAAATGTCACTCGCAAAGATTCAAGCATTTGTTCCATATTTCCTTATTCACACACGTCTCCAATATTATAACATACCCCTTATATATTAATTAGGGGCAAGCTCAAGGAAAAATCTTATGTGAAAATAACCGAAATATATAAGACTCCCCCCTTCGAGACGTAATCCAATATAGTCTGGAGTAATTACAAAAATTAACACTTAGTCCGGAATCTCGCAATCTCGCAAATGATATCGCGGGAACTGTTTATTGGATACCCCCGGGATCCCGGGGGATGTGTCCGGGACTGTTAATCACGCCGGGATTACGGGATCTGTTGTGGTCATTCGTCGGAAAGTTTTCGATTATGTGCTTGTTATTGCGGCCTGTTTTCGGTATTTATGATACAGTATTATGCTTCTCCAGATTGAGAAAGTGGATGCACTGTATTTTACGACTACAAAAAGTTTCGGTAACCATTCACTAAGTGTGATGATTTGTCCTTGACGATTTTTTCGTTGATAAGTATGTACCTATAATATGTGTATAGATAGATAATCGTTTATTTGGTGCACACAAAAGACACAGCACAAAATACAAAAATACGATTAAAAAATAATTAACTACTTGAATATAGCTAAAAAGGTGCCAATATACAAAAAATAACCGACCTGAACAACCGGCAGCAAGTTCTTTATGCTCGCTTAGATGTCACTGCTTGCGGTAGCGTCGGGGGTCGGGTTGCCTTCTTCCCTCAAATATGGCGAGTGGGGTAATGGCTGATCTTTGCGTTATGCTCGTGAACGGGTGCTGCTTGGTGGTGTTGTGGTAATTGGCCGTCTTGCTGATCATGGTTTTGTTATTGTTATTAGTAATTAACTGTTTATTTATTTTTCACCACTCCCGCACGAAAGAAGTGTCTTTCCTCTACGAAAACAGTGAGGAAAGTTGGTTTTTCCTCACTGCTTGAACAGTGAGGAAAGTTGGTTTTTCCTCACTGTTTGAACAGTGAGGAAAGTAATGATCCCGTTCAGAAACTAACCTTGCCTGATTTTTTTATGTTAAGTTTTAAAGATATTTTAAAAAATAAAGAATTATTTTGATTTGCTTTGTGTCTATTTAATTTATTTACCTATGATGACTGAATACTTTCTTGCTGGTCGTGGTGAAAAGTTTTGTATGCAACATGTGAGCAAGTTCATTTGCTATTCGTTTTGTTGAGTCTTTCGCTTACTCAGGATTGAAATTTAAAAACGAACTTTCCTCACATGTTGGATAAATAACTATTACCTCGATGGTTCTTGTTTATCAATTATAACTTCCAGTTAAATATAATTATGAGTGGGCATGCCATATATAGCTTACGTTTTTATTTTTTATTTCTGCCTGGGTATGTTTTTGGTTGGTTTATTGGCGTGTGCTAATTGTCATAATAATGGCTATTAATTTATAATTTTAATTATGTTTTGTGTTGCGCAATGTAAATTATTTTGCATACTAGTATATATAATCGTTTTTTTCTAACTGAACAGCTGTGCTGCTGGGGAGTTTGTTGCACCACTTATTCTTCCCAGCTAAAGCACTAGGAAGTGGTGAAGGGTGGGCGTTTTGGAGGACTGTCTTATGCAATTTTGACGTTCGAAAAGTGCTGATTCTCAACCTAGTTTGAATTTTGTTTTTTTTTTTACCAAATCAAAAATTTACCAACTCAGCATGTGTCAGGCAAATATACCTGACGGTGATATTCTGCTGGATCCCTGCAGTGACATACTTACGTCGAGATGAGATAGTAATATGCGAATTATTGGTGTTGTGAAAAGGGGCGGAATGTACGTAAGTATACCCGCTATATTTAAATAATGACAGAATAATCTTAAAATTATAGTGATAATTAATAATCTTAAAATTATAGTGACGCGGGCGTAGGAGTGAATAAACTAATCGATTTTCCTGGATTAAAAAGTGATTTCAATAAATAAATGTAGGTAAATAAGCACGTGTGAATAGTTCACTTTATAAGTATATAGCAATATAGTTTTATTTAGAGATATATGCCGAACAAGACCTCACGCACCCTTATCATTTAGTCGCTTTTTACCAAACGTATAGTATCATGAATTTCTATCAAAATGGCTTCTTTTCTTATTCGGAAGTCGGTGTCTTGGGTTTTTTATTTTAGTTTTTATGCCACCGTCTTCCGAAATCAAAGTTATTTTTCACTTTGTAGTGTTTTTTTTAAGACGTCGGTTTTATTTTTTGTGAAAAAGTTTTTATTTTTTACTTTTTAGTTGTGGTACCTACACAAAACCCCCACAAAATTTTTAATACCAAGTAAATTACAGTGACAGGAACTATTAGAATACCTTCCACATATACTAGGTGGGAAAAATATGTATTATTGAAGCTAACTCAAAAACCCCTCATCAGATCTTAACCAAATGTATATGGAACCACTTTTGAAGTATGCCCTACCAAACAAAAAAAGAATCATTAAAATCGGTTCATAAACGACGAAGATAACCGCGAACACACATAAAAAAAACTCCTTTTTTGAAGTCGGTTAAAAAGGTCCCACACACCTCAAACCCGGTGCTACACTACCATCCATATTTCTCCCTTCACATCACTAGGGACAGAAACAAAACAACGTCACGTCGAAACACTTAGCTATCCGGGCCGAGAAAAAAAAGCTAAAATCAATAAATACAACGTTGTCTGTACCGCAAAATATCGGAAAAAACTTTCACAACACCATTGGATATTCAACTCTATATTTTTGCAGGTAAGGTTCGTTTTCCAGTGGAGTGCTATTGGGTTTGGGTATACTCAATGGATTTTTATGCAGATTTCATATTCAATCTCCGATAGTAGAATTTATTGTCGCTCTGATGCGGAGTCGTTGTACATTTGGTTTGATTTGTTATTTCTTGTTATAAATGGTAAATGTGTTGGGTTTATAGTGTACCTACCTACCTATCCCTACTGTTTTATGTTTGAGAGGAATCTACTGTGAGAGACATTGAGAATATTGTCTATGATATTGTAATGGTCTATGATTCAAAACAAAAATTCATTGATAGTTTAGAACTTTCACATGAGTCTCATTTTACCACTAAAATAATATTAAAGAAAATTGGTACGGTTACTATGCTTGTTAATTTTCAAGACAGCCACATGGCACATCAATATCATTATCATCTGTGCATTACATTTAAACAGTTACAAATAATAAACAAACGTTATATTTTATCAGTAACTCCTACAGAAATTGGTACAGTTCGTTAATAAAACTGTAGATAATATCCGGTAGTAACGTTTATATATATAAGACCACCCAGAAGAACGATTTCCGTTGGCATATTATTTTGATAGACATTTCATGTGTGCTGTATTCATCTTGGAGAAATATGAGATAAGTCTAATGCTGGCGGGCGCATCTGCGTCTATCGTGACCCATTGCAAAGTAATTTCGTAAGTAGAAATGATGAAAGCAAGAAAATAAATACTGTTAATAATACCAGCCTATTATTCCCACTGTAGGGCAAAGGCCTCTTCTCCTACAGAGAAGGCACGACCATTGTTCACCACGCTTGCTGAAGACAGGTTGGCGATTTCAGACATATACCTAGGTATTAAAGTCCAGGTTTCCTCACGATGATTTTCTTTCACTGATGTCTTTTATGTCCAAGATAAACTCAGAAAGTACCTATGAATTGAAAAAGTTACATTGTTACTTGCTAGGATTTTAATCCATAACCTCGTGCATGAGAGGCGACTCTTTAATCACTGGGCTATCACGACATTAGTGTCACAAAAAATAGCCACAAATTACAGTATCGTTAACGCCTTGTAGGTATTCATATTTAATATTATTATGTTTTTCCCCATCCTATTCTTCCATTGTAAACTAAATAGTAGGGTACATAGATGTTGCAATAGGTATCTACCATTAAAAGAGTTCATATCTATACACCGTAAGGACTATTTCTGCTTGCAGCGCTCGGCCGCTATAGAACCGTGGCGGTAACAGATGTGGTCATCGTATTCACGGGATTTTGTTTTTAAACTGCTTAGATATGAAGTTCTTCGATAATACATGCGTTTCGCCTCTATACCCTAAAAAAAACCTTGACCAATATAACAAAACACCTAACAGTTAGATCAATGGGCCCATCAGTTGACATCAATACCCTGCCCATACTGGGCCAGCACCGGCCAGCACCGGCCAGCAGTGAGATGAATGGCCAGTGTACGTGCGCACACGCACCGGCCATGTTTGGTAAGTAGAACTACATCCTGGACGTCTTCGCCCACTGAGTGTTATACTGTGGTGGACTGATTTTGAGGTCATTGGATATAATGCATTACTTTATAGAGGTTGCAGATAAATCAAAGTGGTGTTAGAAGTAGAAACATTGCTGCGGTCATCTTTGTACATTTAGATGGATGTCCGTTTTGTCCACATTCATATAACATCACGCCTGTATTCCCCGAACGGTTAGGCCCTGTTTAGTCCTATGTAATAGGTGGCGCGCCTATTGCCAGGAACTGGGCACAAATCTAGACTCCGGGCTGCTATTGAGAAATTCTTAAGAAAGAAACCCAATGATACTTTGCCCGATCTGGAAATCGAACCCAGGACCACATGCTCAGCAGTAGCGCTTGAGACTACTAGACCCACGAGGTAGTCGTGATGCTAATATCCATTCTCAAAACAGGGTAATTAAAATCTAATATATCCTCAATCAAGGACATCATAAAAACACCTTAATGTGGGTTTTGGTTCAGCCCTTGTTCGCGCAATCACAGCTATTTATCTGTTGCTTTACAAATATTTATTCCAAGCGGGAATAGAACCCGCAACCCGTTGCACAGAAGCATATCGTACAGATACTGCGCCTATCGAGCCAACATGGTTCGACTATAAATTTCAGCCGTATTTGGTATGCGTCTAAACCTTTGATTACAAGAAGTAGGTACGTCTTGTTGGTAAAGTTGTTAATTATAGATGATTGGGGGCTATCAGGCAGCAAGAATATAGAAAGAGGTAGAGTTGAATAGTTCTTTTAAAGTTTATGGCAAAGGAAAAGTTTTGTGGTAAAGTTTTTATATTTCTTTGATAAAAGTTTTCTTGAAAATGAATACTAGGTACCTATAAGTTAAAATAAGTTAGCCATTCTTGTAATCTTTTTTTTTCTTTCAAATTCACAGTTGGTGACGTCATAATGATGTCTGAAAAATGATGTTTCAAGACCATGCCAGTCACCAGCTATTGGAAACGGTGCAACAGAGTTATCATTCTCACTTAATAATGAGTGGGAACCAGACAAAACCACGACGTGAATTAGGTAGAATCATTGAATCTATATCCAAAAACATAAAATAATTGAAAGCCTGTCTACCCCTCCTTGGAAAGCCGGCGTAATTTACCACCCAATAACAATAGTTCCAACCATTAAAATTAACACCCTCTATAATAATTAATAACCGGTTACAACAATACACTAAGACGCTAGTGATATGGTTATAACAATATACTAAGTCGGTACGGTCATATATCTGGTTATAACAATATATACTACGGTGATATATCTGAGTGACAGCAACATTAATTTCACATATAACACGAATTACTGTCCTGACATACAGACGTGAGCCAATTCTACGGCACATTTGTGATTTAATGTTTGATTGACTTTGCTTTGAAGGGAAGACATACTGAATCGGTTTTATTTAGAGAAGTGCCAGTCGAGTGGAGAAATATTGCATCGATTTTGCCGACAATCAAGATAGTTTTGATTCCTAAAGGAGGCAGCTTATTGCTTACAATATCCTGATCAAATCCATAGTTATATCAAGAAATCAACACTAGGAGGATGGAGATGTCACAGCTTTTTGGCTATCTACCTACGACATGGCATGGCATGCACGACAAAAGTATTTGCAAGTTGTATTGATCGTTGAAAATCTCTTTCTAATCAGTATTGACCATCAGCTTCTGAGCCTTCTCAAAGGCTTTTCTTTTGAATGAGATTAATACTGTGTGTGTGTGTGTATGATGATCATTCTTTTTTGTTTTGGACCAAACGCTTTTTATTCTTCCATCTCTTTTCATATTCTTATCTACTTTTTATTTTCTCTCTCTCAAAATATATCTTCATTTGTTTCCATATAAAACGCCAATTTCTTTCCTATTACCAGTACCTACGCAACTAACTCTGCTTATCCCAAGCTAAAGGCATAAACACTGGCAATAAATTAGAGCAACGCGCACATTAATCAAGTTTACTTCAATAACCCACATTGTATATTCATAAGCGGATTCCACGAGACTAATCATTCATCTTGAGACAATGATAAATATATGAGTTTCGAGGGAAATGGGGCAGAAGGTTCAGTGAATATAGAATCCCCTTTAGTATAGTAAGAAGAGGAAGACTTTTGACTCATGCTTGCTATGCTATTTATTTATCAGCTGCATGATCCATCCTTATGCATGACGCAACGATAGGGAGAATTTTATTTACAGTCGGGCGTCGACAAAATGCGTTCTTAAAAACCGTCAAGTTCATACTAACGAATATGTGTTTTGCGAATTTGATTCTTATTACTACTAGAAATTGTCCAACTGACCGGTATAAAGACATACAAACAAACATATACAAACATTCTCTCGACGGACGGACTGTAAGTGATATCTAACATTGGCAACTACATCGTACAAACGTTTCCGTGCACGGCTAATCTACATATAAGTGATTTATATTGTACCCTGTATTAAATAGACCTTCTGTCCCCTCCTTATCACTTGCCACGGACCCTAAAGTGACAGATAACGCCAAGGTAAGTCAACATACAGTGTAGGGTCGACCTCACTAGTTACGAGTGAAGTAAAAGGAAGGTGTCAGCTTGGGTGACATGATTGAAGAATATGGGGCAGTGGTGTACGGGATCTGAGGGTTGACTGTTATGCTTATGTGGTGGGTTGTGAATGGAGTTATTCAGTGTTAGCATAAAGGGAACGCTGTATTAGATATATCTAGATAATATACACCATTACTAATTTGAGAATATATTCCTATTATATTGGTACTTTCAGTCTTTTCGCGGTTATTTTACATCTTAAATCAATGACAATAAAGTCAAGAGAGGGACTGCTAGCGCTGAGTACAATAGGTAGGTGTTTTACGAATTTCAACTTTATTAGCACCAAATCTTGTCCATCTGACAGATTTCAGGAACACATACTCAAATTATAAATGGTGCACTTTAGAGCAGCTACTATATTCAAGCCTTGTTTTCCAAAACCAAATGATGCTGCAGAGAAAAATGCCATAGAGCTTTAAAGGTACAAAAATATGTTTCCATAGGGTCCCCAAAAGAAATAGAATTAGCTAAACACTGTCCTGTCTTTAGGAAGATAATAAACCAAATTAGATATTAAAGTTTAATTGTGGGATACGCCGGCTAGAACTGATTTTATGTGCTGAAAATCTTTTTAGTGATGTCGCCGCTAATAGTATTAATTACCTATTGCGAATTATACCTAAATGCAGCACCAAATATAAACACACTATCATCAAAGCCCACATCAATACTCTCTGCCGAACCGCTCCAGAAATATCCCACCACTAGTTCATCGATCGCTCCACAAATAGCCGAAACCCGATCGTCTCGTATTACCCGGGAATCGAACCCACACCACAGCGGATCGAGTGCCCTTCCGTCGTCAAGTCGCCTGTGAAAAGTGGTGACATTAGCGATAGGTTTGTAAGGGATCCCTATGTCACGGTTTGTGTCAGTTTGAGAGCTTGATAAAGGTAATTGTAGTCTGATTTTAAATTCAAGTTAGACGTACTAAAGTGACTTTTGGGGCCGTTATATCGAAGCTCGTACATAATTAGCAGATATAAAAAGTCTACAAATTTTGATGGACGCGTAAAGGACTGACTTTTTTTGGTATTTTTTGTATTTATATTTTTTAACTTTAACGGGCTTTACCTTAAGTCTTCAAATTGTTTGGTAAGATACCATGTATTTTTTAACCCGAACAATATTTCCAAGCAAAGCGATTATAACCTCTTGCTTTACTTCACGTCGATGACAACCTATTAACATTATGCTGACTTAAAAAAGCCGATCTAGCCAGCCTATCGAATCATTCCAAAAACTTATCTCATATGAAGATCTTTACAAATATGCCCCCTACACTTACTAGTACCGTAGTACACAAAGTGTAGTACACAGTTCACAAGTTCGGCTAGTACACACAATCATGTTATACACAAGTTCCGGCGGTATCGGAAGCAATAAGGCTGGCACACACATCGCGCACGGTGTGTTTGATTTATCCACCGACACTTTAGTGAGGCGGAAGTGTTAAGAGTTCCTAGTGACGTGTCTATTACTATTATTATGGCCGAAGAAATAAGAGTTTTCGTCTGTAGTAAGTTATGCTCGATATGAATGATTTAGGAAATTTTTGAAGCACGTTTTCTTTATAATGTTACCACCAATCAATCCACCTAAACTTTTCCCAACTATATTGGGGTTGGATTCCACTCTAACCGGATGCAGCTAAATACCATTATTTTACATGGAGCGGCTGCTTATGTGACTCCCACAACCCAGTTGCGTAACATGATACCCCTTGGTAAGACTGGCTATCAGACTTCTGGGCTTCTGACCACCCGTAACGACTGTCAAAGATCTACGAATGACAGCCGGGACCAACGGCTTAACACATTTTCCGCACAGACCCCAGAGTATTGTTATGTAATGGATGGTACCCATCCAGTATTTGACCACGGCAGCCTTACCTTCGATAGAACTGTGCGGCTGTTATTAGTTAGCCACGAGCCATGGCAAAAATGCTGTCACAAATCTCATATCAAAATCAATATGACAAATATAAGTATGAAAATGTTTGATTATCACTGAAATCGAACTCTTTGCATCCACTGCAGCAATCGTGCATTCAATGTAAACGAATCGATGAATTGTAGATAGACCTTCTGGTCGAAGCTCATTTTATTACATAAATAGTGGAATCATCGACACTACCAAGAACAAGAAGGGAATGATATTCTCCCGAGTAACGACTGAGGGCACAAGGACCACAGCAACCCACAATCACCATTCAAATTAGCATGCGAGAGAACCCCATTAAGGATTCAGTATTGGAAAATAAAAACTCTGTAGAAATACGTGCCTATATCTTCAAAAAGCAAAACCACACTTTCTACTAGTACGTCAGTATCTTTCCCACGTGACAGTAGGGCGTCTATTATCCACGCGTCACTCAGGACGGTCCTGTTTACGGTGGGTGACAACAAATATCGTGAGTAGGATACGCTGACGTGTGGCGTGAGACCTTGTCAAATAAAGTTCCGACTTCGTTTCCAAACTATTAGTATTGACAGGTGGTTGATGTTTTTAGTTTTACTTATAAGAAGGTAGTTGCCAATAAATATGTCAGGTTGTAACTTTATAGAACTTTCTGACTTTTGAATTGGAGAAATCGAATTGCTAGGAATGTAGCATTTACCTCATTTATTATAAAATTATCTGTTAAGTTGCATACAAATAGTCTGACTTACATGAAAACGGCTGACTTCATAGCCCGCATTAAAAATGTTGTCTGTATTAGTTGCATTTTTTTTTAACATGTTTTAATTATGATAAACCCTGGCTTTTAGTATTTGTTTTCCAAGCGAGCTTAGGTAAGTATGTAAAAGACAATAATTTATGTAGCTTTTCATTTGCCTACTTCTACTTTGAAAAGTTTCGCATTCGACTAATTACCAAAACAAACAATAATTCATATGGATTCTATACCCACATCACGCCAACCTTTCTAAGGCCGTCGGCACTGTAGAACCAGTTGTTATTTAATTCACGAAGACAATAGAAAATGATTGCATTACAAATAAGTTTGCAAGATCAAGGGGCTCGTTACAGAGCATTATATGCTAATGTGACTGTTCTTTGTGAGATAAATTAGATTTCAGAGGCAGTCATTTAGAAAATGGACCCGCGGCCATTTTAATGTATGTTAAGACTAATATGTTTTTCTTTTCAAGTTTTTTTTGGAGTGACTGTATTTTTATCTGTCTAGAGACAACTCCAGAATGAAAAAGTTATTTTAATTTTGTATTTTTTTTTGCTTTAAACTTAACTAAGTACCTTTGGGGTTTGATAAATCAAAGTACCTACTTACCGTTTCATCTCCGTATATTTACGATGAGATGTCTTGTAATTCCTTACCGTGTGGTCTTACGAATGTGAATGGAGAACTTACCTGCAACAAAAGGAAATAAAATTATAAATACAAAGTTCTAACAGAAATAAATTTATGAGTAAAAAAAAGTAATTAAAAAATACACAAAAAATAATAAACATTTTTTACAATCTCCAGTCAGAAACTAAATTTAAAACTAGATTCACCCCCGGCATTGCTCGGAATTCGGCCTCCGAAATATTATGGCATTTGTAAATAAAACTGCCATTCCACGGAAGGAAGGATTACTTAAAAAAATATTTCATCAAAATTCGCCCGGCGTGTTTGAGTTGCCAAGAGACAAACAAATATGTGTAACGTAAAAAGGATCAAAATATCATATTTTGGATCGGGATATTCCTGATTACAACTGGGTGTAAATCTGTCAACTCGCCGCTATTAAGAAAGAAAGATAATAAAAAAAACATTGAGACACGCACAGGAAATATAAATAATAAAACCGGCCAAGTGCGAGTCAGACTCGCGCACGAAGGGTTCCGTATCATTATCTATAAAAACGGCAAAAAAATCATGTCTGTTGTATGGAAGCACCCCTTAAATATTTATTTTATTCTGTTTTTAGTATATTTTGTTATATCGGCAACTAACTATCACGGTTCATGAGATACAGCCTGGTGACACACGAACGGACGGACAGCGAAGTCTTAGTAATAGGGTTCCGTTTTTACTCTTCGGGTACTGAATCCTAAAAATGAACATCAAAACTAACAAAATCATGAAAACAATAAAAAAGACCATAAAAATTAAAAAAAAAAACATTTAAAAAAATAGGTGTGCGAGTACTATTATTCGTCTGTAGGCTTTTTATTATATTCGTCTGTATTAATAAGTTTGACTAAAATATTGCAGAAAAATATTCTGATTGGATGGGCTTTATTTACACATCAATCACAAAATTTAAACTAGAGGCGGCCACAATTACTTTTTATAAACCGAACAGTTAACGCAACTAACTACAAAATTCATACAAACATAAATGAAAGAATCTATTTAATATGAACCCATACATTTAAATGTACCCACAATTACACATCGGGCTATTGTGACGGTAATAAAATAAAGTTTTACGAGCTAAGGTCACAATGGGACTCCACTATTAATAAATAATAGCAGCATTATTAGCTTGGTCACCGTTATATTTGTACGGAATCATCAGTTTTATGGGCTCGCTGTGCTGGCATTAATATTACATGAGAACTGTGTGGGGATGGACGGTGTATTTGTATTTTATGGCATTTGTACTTTATAGAAGAGTAATATGCAATAGAAAGGAAGTTCTTAATGTATTGTAAAAACAGTATTTTTTGACAAAAGAAGGTGTAATAAATAGGATTTTTTTATAAAAAATCATAACCAAACAACCAGTCACCACAGTTTACCATCAGTTCTAAGTATACACACATTTATACACTACCAATACATTTCGTCTGTTCATTAGCGCTTTAAAGGCTCATGCTAAAATTGAATTACATTCTTCAAACAAGTAATGTCAGTAGGCCCTTTCATTTGCAAGTACTTATACCTGCCCCTATAATTGCTTTACTAAAGAAAGCTTCAAATACCCTCGCACTTCGCAGCACACAAGTGACTTGAAGCAAATAATCACTGCTACGGAGAAAGCTCCTCAAAGTCACTGATACCACCATAAAAGCTTTAATGTGACTGATGGTGTCCATTCGCCATCAGTCTTGAACGGGGAACAATGGAGTACTTAACATAATTACTTCCCTTAAGAAGAAACCACCGACAGCAGAAAACCTACCTTATTTAGTTAGACATAGAGTTGAGTTTTAGTTGTAAGTGATAAAACGGAAAAGGTCTCGAAATTTCCTACTAAAATTATGGTCACTGGACCACACGTGTGCTCCAATTTTTCTCTTTATAATATGGTCCCTTATTTGGGGATGCTATGCAACGGAGTTTCGTGTTTGTGCATTGAATAGTTCTTGGTACAAGATAAGTGGTGTTCCCTTTATTTTGGGCAGATGTTTACAAAGCAGAAAAGACGAAAGGGTCACTTTTTGTTGAGTGATTTGAGATTCAAAAGTCCAAAAGGCCTTTTTTTTGGTTGCTTGGAGATTCATTTGTAACTGATATTATAATGGGTAATTTAAAATCTTATGTTGCCAAATTAAGGTAAAATAATTATTATCATTTTGGCAATTTACGGTAAACGAAATTTTCTGTATAGTTAAAATTCAGTGTGCTCCTAATGTCTGCAATTTAGGACACCTGCATTTTGACGACCACTCAGGTACTGTTAGTAAATGGCATTGCCCATTATGCAGGACTGCTTGTGGAACTGTGGTCATCAGTGTCAGGTAATTGAAGATACTAACTAGGCTAAAGCATTATTTTTTACTTGGATATGTAGGTACCTAATGATCGAATGAAAAATTCTAAATTCTGAACAACTGGATAAAAAATTGCACTATTAACTTGAAACTTTTCTTATACAATTATAATTATTATTTCTTACTTAGTTGGAGGGGTAACAGAATCCTAGAAGAATGTTCAAAAACATAGGTATAACACAAATTACGAGTATACAGCTTTGATCGTTTCGTAGAAGCTTTTATCAACTATTTTATTAAAATTAATACTTGTAAAACGTAAAAACTTTTACAACCATGTCTTAAGATAAGCTCTGAGTCATCTGAGGTTAAAACTTCCTCCATTTATGACAACTATACTCCTTTCGAAGATATAAAAAATCTTCGAAATCAAATATAATTTTACATTACATCGTCTACTTTACCAGTAAAACTCTTAACTGTAGTCAATACTATAGTATGAGACAGTAAAGTTTACGTATACTGTTTAGAGGAACGATAAAACTACCATACGATCATTTTATGACACTTTTACGATAGCTCCAAGTAAAAAGAAATGGCGGAAATAGTTTCCGATATTGGATAAGAGATGATTTGAAAGTGAGGTGGTAACTCATTTATATTGATCATAATAGTCAATTCGCTTTTATGCAGAGGAAGCTAAAGGTCGTGTTAATTGATTACGAAATTGAATATTTTTTTATGACAAACAGAATGTCAGTTCATAACTTTAAGCCGAAATCTCTTGATCTAAGCATCAACTAAGTTTTACGATTTTCACGAAAAGCCGATTGTTAATATTCTATGAATAGTTATCGAAAGCAGTATTATATTATTTACAGTGTTTAGTTAGGTGGTGCGCTGAATATACAGAATGCCACAAATAACAACAACTGACACATTGGTGACAGTATTTAAATTTAAATCCATAAATGCGAAAGTGAGTATTTTTGTTTGTTACGCTTTCACGGTCAAACGGCTGAACAGATTTGGATGAAATTTGGCACATAGGTAGACCATGAGTCCATGACTTGGATTAGGCCATAAAATACTTTACATCCCAACATTCCCACGGGATAGAGACTTATGCGGGTGAAACAGCTCATAAGTAATATTGTGTAAGAGGACTATATTTGGACACGCGTTAAATACTGTCAGTATTTAACGCATTGCAATGTTTACTATGCCTACCATTCCCATCACTCTAGTTGCTACTTAAATAATTATGATTAACCTCTTCAACACCTCATCACTTAACCCTTCACTGCTACTATCGCTAACATTTGTGAAGTCACTACTTGACCTACATGCGTGTGCGCAATGTTTGTGTTTGTACATGTGCAGGAAGGAAACGTAGTAGGTACTAGGTAGCTGTGTGCCTCTGTAGTGGGACGTGTTTTCTCAATAAGTAGGTTATGTTTTGTGTTACCTGAATGGCATTGTCTGCATTGTAATGTTGTTTTCAGATATTCATGTAAAGAGGCGTTATACGAGAACGTATTATTTTGAAAAGAAACGAACCATATACATAATAAGTACCTACATCTACAGTAAGGGATTTACACGTACAGAATCACAATATGCCGCCGTGGATTGATTTCATCATACTTGTATAATTTAATAGCAACGTCGTAACATCAAAATACCCTGTACACCTAATTAGTTTCCGTTCGATATCAATCACATCGTTACCACTCAAAAAGCTCATCACTTCACCAACCAATCCGTCAATGAACGTCAAAATGTGCCAAAATGTCCAATACCTTCAATTAACAAAATTACTTTTGTTTACTTTATAAAGCTATTTAGTTCGTTTATACATATTTACCCGTTGTTCTAGAGGTCGCAAGCTGCTACTGTTGAGAATGAGGTCTTGGGTTCGATTACCGAGTCGGACAAACTGTTATTGAGTTATCCCTCTGGAGTTTCTCAATAGCTGCCTGGAATGTGGAATTGTGCCTGGTTGATGGCAATAGCCTAGCCCCCTATCACGTGGGACTTAAATATACTTAACTGGCGAAATGTAGGTGAACTGTATAGGTGCATCTCTGCCCAACCCTTCGGGGAATAGAGGCGTGATGATATATTACAATGCATTTGGCTTAATTCGTCTACGACGAAGGTAACCGATGCAATCTCTGAACAGTGTTGTACTGTTGTTTCGAGCTATAGTTTTGCCGTGCCGCACAGCTTATGCTCGCATTAGCTTGGCGAGCGCCCAACACTAATCGTTAACAGCTTATGTTTTAATGGGCAACACTAATGCGTTTCTGAAGCTTTTTCTAACAATGTGGAACTAACAGGTGTGGACAATTGTACAGGGGACCTTCATAAATGGTTGTTTTGTTTTTTCTTTCGATATTTTTAGTCATTTAAAAATTAATATAGACAACAGGATATCAGAAGATACCATTTGTAGTAAAAGAAAACCAGATTTCGATGAAACAATGGCGCTGATTCTCATAATCACTAATTTTTGTTTTTTGCTTTAAAACAAAAGTCTTACCCTATCGTCTTGTTACCCTATTCAACCTAATAATAGAATAATGCAAAACAAGATAACGCTGAACAAAACATATCACCTATTTTACACCCATCAATAAAACTAGACAAAACATTATGACCCAAATCAAACTATTCACCACCTTATCACCCAATCAGCGGCCGCCATAAGAACCATAACATTAACACCTATAGTTAATGGCTCATAAACTCCATCAACTCCATGGTACACCGTAAATAATGACCGCCATAAGCTGACGATTGATATGATTCGTCATTGTATCGTCGTTGCGATGACTACTCGTTTACGATCACTTTACGATTCGGTTTACGGTTGTACTGCGATATTTGTGTAAAGATTAAGAAGTAAGTACCTACTTGTGATTAAAGAGGGTGTGAATCAAGGAGCGATGGATTGATTGTGTAATGTTAACTAGATTGGATTAGGATTCCCCTTGGGTTTGGATGTAACTACGGATTAATTTAGCACCATTGTCCTACAGCTTGTTGCTTCAGCGAAGGCGTCAGTGTCCGCGACTTCGATCGCGTCAAACTTATTATTATTCCGACCCACCGCGTCGCATCGCATCGCCCTCGCACCCTATTACTTCGTTTTATTAGCATTCTTTCTAACTT
Source organism: Xanthia togata (assembly GCA_963853775.1). Classification (NCBI taxonomy): domain Eukaryota; kingdom Metazoa; phylum Arthropoda; class Insecta; order Lepidoptera; family Noctuidae; genus Xanthia; species Xanthia togata. The sequence continues at coordinate 1,006,146 of OY970811.1, read as the reverse complement.
TTTTCTTTTTGCTCGTTTCCTAAGGGTTGTAGCGTCATGTTAAATAACCTGCCTCAAGAATTGGGCTAACAAATTATTTTTATTTTATTTTTATCCTACTGGTAGCTCCAAACATTAGCGCGTTCAAACAAACAAGATTTATTATATTAGTATAGATTATTTAAACATAATGTACAACATGGAAATCACACAATTGGTTCGAATAGCTGCCTACAGGAACTTTTACTAGTCTTGCACCATTTAGCTTCAAGAAAAGCACAACCTTATTCAATCACAAAGACTTCATAACCAGAACTTCAATCGAAAACCTATAACCCCTCTAATTACACCATACATCACCCCTTATTTCCACAACACAACAATCTGTATCCATACAAAACCGGTAATGTAGTGTAAATTCTCACAAATCTCAGTCATGAGCCGTATTTTGTAAGTGCAGCGCCAATTAGCCAGGAATGCTGGCTCTTGGCTCATTGGCTCACTGGCTTTCTGGCTGCAACGAGCATAAATCTTAGCTGTATGCAGACTATAAGCTAATTTAGCTAATTTGTGGACTTGGGCTCTTGGGAGAGTTTCTGTTAAGTAGATCATTATGCTAGGTTGAGATATGTGAGAGGGAAAAGGGCAGTCTCGATGTTGGAGCGGCATTATTAAAATAACTATGGCTGATAAATATATTGATTAGGTGATTCCTAGAGCAAGCTTGTGTCTAGTCGTATTGGTGGAGGACACTAAACAGAGGTGTAAGAATGTGTAGAAAATGCTTACCATTATAATGTGTACGCATTGATTGGATTAATATGTTTAAAGCAAGACTGTTTAGATGATAACTTGATAGTACGCACTATTCATTGGGGTCCCAACTCTTTATGTTTTTACGAAATTAATGAATTAAGTCAAGAAGGGTTATCTTCTTTGTGGTGATAACAGCACTACCCACACCACAAATAACTTCAGTATCGTAGCGTTTATGGTATTTATAGTGAGTATTCTTCACAGATTTATGAAAAGTGCCATAAATTATCAAAATACATTAACAACGAATAAAATTCAAAAAAATGACGAATACAGATTTTTTATTACACAACCTACACGGTCAATACAGTTCCATTTTAAAATGAGCCCGTTAAATCACTGATAGATAAAAACATACCAAACTTAACTTGAAAGGAGCCGAAAGTATAAAAATGCCATAAAAGTCAAACCACATAACTGACATAACTTTGGTTAGGGTGACCGCACACCATGTAGATCACGGTGCTCAGGGATGGCAAACCTTTTATGCGTGACATAAGATTTGCATGATATCGAGAGTCAAGTTAGACAGACAACAAAATAATCCACAATAAAATGCTATCTTCATTAAGAACAAACAGCTTTTAACATTAATTCGATTTTAGGCTTCGATCTTATTATTGATCGAAGATTTTAGGTCATTTTAATTCGGCAGAAAAGTACTTCTCGGAGGGAATACGGGAAAAAATATACCCGTGGCTAGTACCTTCCTGGGACTACGGGAGGGACCACGAGTCACACACGATAATTTTTATGTTGCAATACTTGCAATGGACTAGTACTATACGGGGTTTATGTCATGAGACAAAGCAAAAGTCCACGTTTTTTTCGGTATTCCTACAAATTGAAACAAAAAAAAAAGTGTAGGTACACTTTCGTCTTTTTTTGTGTCAATTTGTAGGAATACATACCTACTTAAAGAAGTAAAATAATATAATTTATCATTGACAAAATAGCGATTACAAATCAACTAAAACGAATTCGTGCCCAGAATTTCGTGCCCACGGTAAATTCACCGTTCCATACACCACACGTGCCAAAGGTTCACCATCCCTGATCTATACTGTAATGGGGCGCCGCGCGGGCCGATGGCAATTTTATGTCATCTGGCATTTGTAATGTATGACAAAACATAACTTAGTGTGAATCTGTAAGAGCCCATCGGTTTATGGGTCGTTATGGCCTGGTTTGGGTGTGTATGGGATTCTTATCTTGTGTATGGCATCTTTGGGAGATGCGAGTGATTTTAATATATTAACACTATAAAAGTAGAAACTGTTTAGCACTTTACAATATTTTAAAACATAGTCAATCAAATATTCTATTCGCCTTACTCTGGGTCGAATACACTTATTTTCAATCTTTCAAATGGACTTCTAATAAACATTACTATAATAACTTTCTAACTTAAAAATCTAATAAACTTAAAGGTTAACATTTCTCAAATCGTTACCTTCAAAGTTAATCTCTAATTAAAATACTCTGTCGTGAATTCCATTTATTTAACTGTTGTTTCCGTCCACAAAATGTTAATGTTTCCTTATCTTAAGTTATTCCAAATAATTGAGATAAATGTCCCACAATTAGACTCCAGCGAATTTATTACTTCATTAATATTACCTTTTCTTTCTTCATTCATTTTATAATAGGTACAATAGCGACCCGCCCTTGCTTTGCCTGCGTGCCACCTACTGATGTGGGCTGTCCATTCCAAACATCTAGATTTCTGTGCTTTATGGTGGGTGTGAAACTAAGCAGCACCCAGACAGACGCGTAAAGCAACTGATTGCCTCTTGGTCCAGTGTGGTCATAAGCGCAATGGCTGGTCGAGGGGTTCGATCTCCGAGTCGACAGCGGTCATTCCGTCAGAAAACTCGCAGTAACAGCTCAAATCACTCTGCAATCGTCCAATTTGAATATAGGATGCAGGCAGCACAAATCCGGATGCAGAAAGCGGAAGAACGGGTTTGGTGGATTTTGAAAGAGACCTCCCATGTCCAGCTGCAGTCAACTCGACCATAGTGAGTAATCTTGCGTAAATCATGCCATGATGTTGGAAGACGCATCTTGATGATTAAGAAACGGGTAAGTTAACCTCCAGATTCCTCTAATTTTCCTGTTGAACCAGTAGAAGATATAAAATTATTACTACAGCGCGAATATTTCCAAGAATAAAAAGACAGTTCCAAAAATTCCAACTACTTAGGAATCTTCGCTTGTAACGGAAATATTAAAAACAATTAAATTAAATTCCGGAACATCGCTATATTTCTCGGTAACTATTTAGCATAATGAGTTTTGAGATACCTAGTCATAGTTATCAGATACGTAGATCTATGATTCATGTAGATACCTACCTATTTACTAAACCATGGTGACTCAATGATAATGACTAATGACGAAAAAAAAATGAAAAATAGTTAAGTTCTAAAGACCATATGATACCAAAGGACTGGGATGATTTGTCACATCGTATAATTGTTGTATTAGTACCAAACCACAAAAATAGTCATATTCGAATAAAAAAAGAAAAAAAAACACTATTGTACGCTAACTCAGTAGAGTACCTACTGAGTTAGCGTGATATCAAGCTATACATTTCCAGTATAAGCTGACCTCGCACTGTACGAAAATCCTATAAAATGCGAGATCAACTTCTACAAGCTCTTCTACCTACATCACGCTAACTCAGTAGATACAGTCGACCGCACGTCTGTGGTAAGAGTTTTCTCTTGAGCTGGCTACGGAGTTTCAATAGAATATGAGGCTAGCTTATACTGGTTTTGTTGCCATAGATCCTGCGGCTTATTGTACCTATTTACAGTGAATTTTATAGAGACACGTCTTTAAAACAACAGTTTAACGTCCTGTGACTGTTACCTGAACAACATTGACCGCGGCAGTAATTGGCGAGTAGGTTGCCAAACAATGCACTTCACATGCAATGTTACCAGTTACGACTCGCTAAGATGCTATCAATTATGAGTTAGTTTTTTTTGCTACACATTTTACCTACAGTTATGCAGTCCAAAACCCGGCCATGAGATATTTTCTATTCTTTCCGAAATAAACTAATATTTATTAATGTATGTAATGAGGAAACTTGGGAGTCAATAGTCTGCAATTGCCAGCTCACAATAAGTAGGGGTGATCAAATTCTTTTTCCTCTGTATAAGCAACGAAACTCTTGCAAAGCGTATATTATTGTTATGGTTAGTATTGTTTTAAGGACCTATTTCATACTGAAATAGGTAATTCAGAAGATAAACATAGGTATTCCTATTTAAATGTTTCGTAGGTATACAGGAGGGAAATAAAGATTCCTTTGATACATTTTCAAAACCCTTGAATGACCAAGGGATGAATAGTATTTATTTTCATTATGTACCTATTTAATTGTACTTTTTTACTATTGATTACTATTGATCAATAGTAGGAATAGGAATATTTTATTTTCCAAATTACTGTAAGCATCAACCTTATGCTAAGAACACACAAGTTATTAATTCAATCAATCACCCAACACAATCAACCTACAGGCGATTGATAGCGCTACTACCTGTGCAGACCCACCATTAAGTCATTCATAACGTAATAACAGTTTACAACCGTTGGTATTGCTAGATAATAGCCGTTGTGTGCATAGCCTATATTCTATGGCCTTGATATACTTCGGATCATGGTTTATGGTTTGTTGTGGTTAATACGGTTGGGTCATAGACTAAAAGATATTCTGTGAGGAGGCACGTTTATTGGGCCAATGATACTAAAACAAATGAACAGCGAAATTTCAAGGTTAAAAGTAATGAAAATTAAAATATGACCTGAAATAACATGGCCTAGAAGATAGCATTCTACCAGCGATAACGATGATGGATAAGTCAAAAATCTATGGAACTGACGTAATTTAGCTACCGAAAACCTAAACTCAATCTTGTTGAATACGAAACGCTTTGAAAGCGATTGCCATTGTCTCTAGGCCCTCTGGATCAAGTTACAGCTACTTAATTTAAGTAAAGGTTGCCGACATAATTGTTAACATGACGACTATCAGCTAAAACTAACTAAGGAAGAAACAGCGAAAGCCTGGTGTTTCCAAATAAATCTGAGTTTATTGTGCAGAATAAACAATTGTTCTTCCTTTTTAATAGGTACTTTCAACAGACCGTCAGGCCCACCAGGAAACACTAGGAAAAAACCACCTAATTGATCACTCACAATCAAAACCATATCCGCACCGTGTAACTATTTTATGATCACCCGAACCGCGAAACCTAAAGTCGGAACTCCGAAATCATTTCGTCAAAAACGTTTGATTGGCTCCACTACCCGATTCACACGGACGAACAATTAAGAGTACAGTCGAACAAACAGTTTGGTACTTTTACTGGCAAAAATATTAATCTTTCCACTACATAAACTAGTAGTTCTGCGAACAGTAGACCTCGCGAGCACAAAGTTTTTGGCAACAATTAACATCGAAATCGGATGTCATAAGGTGGAGATAATTATGCCGTAGCCTCCTTTTTGCCCCATTTTGGAGGAAGTACCCCTCCAATCAAAAATCCCCGATGACAAAAAAAAAACGTAAAACCTGTATTCCAAGTTTCGTCCAGATCGGTTGCAAAATACGACCTGCAAGGAGTAGGTACAAACTGACACACGAAAGCAAATTTTGCCAGACTTGATGCAGAGACGCTCGCTCGGTCAATTATGTATGCCACTACACTGCCAATATTCATTATAATATTGTGCGTTATAACTTTTTTCGCTTGAGATACGTAAGAGTAGATATAATTATTATGTCGACTACTCAGCAAACTGATTGCCTCTGATTGATTAAGATATAACAGACTGACTGATTGACTAGTCAGCACACTCAAAATTGTTTAGAAGTAGTTGCAAGTTAACCTGTATACAATCCCTTTGTTTGAAAGTACCAGTGGGTGTTAGTAATAGTTCCAAATCCCAGCGGTGGGCTGTGGGCTCGGGAGTGGGCGTGGGTGCGTCAATCAACAGTTTTTGTGGACCGCTTTTGTTTCAATAACTATTGATTTCTTTTGTTTCGTTACGCAAGTACGTATAGGCATTGTTTTCGATAAATTGTTCTGAATTGTATGTGGGTTTTGTACTTATTTTTTTTAGATAATGGGACATGATAATGTGAATTTATTTAACTGAGAATGTAGCTCTACGATATAACTTGGGATGATATTAATTAAACGAGAGCAATAATGCAACTATTATTTGCTAAGAGGTACAGGAATTTGATTACCTTCACACAAAAATGAAAGAATTATTGAATCTTGTAATCTTAGTATTCTTGTCAGCTTAGGCCCGAGTTCACCAACTAAACGTAATCATTTATTTCATTTCTAAATAACCAAGCCTTTTTGAACGAGTGAGTCGAAAATGACCGAAGATCGAATCGTATAACAATATTTTGTTAATGTAGAATGTCAACGACAATCAATTTCAAGTGTCAAACACACAGAATACATTTTTTAAATAGGATATAGACCCCACTCGAGTCATTTTACGGAATATATGGCGTATGGCGCCATCTGGTGCTTTGTGCAAGGTACTTTCGCACTAGGCTTTTTTAATATTGTGATTGAAAATGAAATAAAAGGAAGTATTTATTTAAAAATTTGTTTTTATTTTTTAAATCTTTTCGTACAGTATTTAATATTTATGTGCATATTTAATTTTTGAATTTCATAATTGCGCCGTGTTTGGAATATACAAAATTATCTAACACATTATCCTCTTCAAAGATATAATCCAAACTGTCTTGCGTTTTTATTTTGTAACTAAAAGTGATTCACAATGCAAAACAAAATTCACATCAGGAAGCATACACCAATGGTTAAACTGAGTTGGCTACTACGTTTAAGATAAACGTTCGATTAGAGTACTTAACCCTTAATCAAACGGAAAGCTTTTTATGAGATTTTCAATTGTTATTGCTTGGTGAACAGTAAACTATTGTTAAACAGCCGTTTAAGGTTTAGTCAGATGGTTAAAATTTAACCATCTGTTGGTGAAATCGGGTATTTTTATTAGTGATTCGCACGAATCGACAGTTTAAAAAATAATAAAGAATTCTTGAGGCGATTAGCACGTAGTTAATTTATTTGTAGGCGAATCGATTTCTACGATGTGACAGTTCAGTAGCTACACAAATAAAAGGCAATATTAGTAAGTTGGTAACCATAATGTCACACCAATAAAAAAAATGTATTTCTATGAATCCCCAATAAAACCAATAATATTGCTCCTGACCAAATAAACCCATTAACCAGTTATTCAATTAATTGATTGATCTCATAGCCCCCACATCAACCTAGCTAGACCGTGAGAGCAATAAACTATACCAATTGGGCGTGTCAGTCTGTCTGTCAACAGCTCTACAGCATAATATCAACATCCTGTATCAACTCAAGTGGGGAACATCCTGTATTGTGTGAGAGATTTGGAGTTGTTCCGCTTTTTAATTTGGGGTTATGGATGACATGGACAGGTCTGGCCACGGGATATCGTTCTAAGTACTTACCTAGCTTAAGAACTAACTAACAGATACGGGTACAGAACCCTATTGCTAAGCCTCCGCTGTCCGTCTGTCTGTCAGCGGGCTGTATCTCATGAACCGTAATAGGTAGACAGTTGACATTTTCGCAGATTATGTATTTCTATTGCGGCTCTACCAACAAATAAAAATTAAATAAAGTTCATAATTAAAGGGGTCCCCATACAAAAAATGTTTTTTTTTAATACCATACGTAACCTTTCGTGTGCGAGTCCGACTCGCACTCGGCCAGTTTTTATAAAAGTTTTCGTAAATGTTGAAAAAGTTCTGAGAAGGCCTCACATCTGTGGTAACATCGTAGTATCAAGCTGATTCATACTCTATTGAAATCCAAAAGTCAAGAAATGGAGCCAGGAACCCTCAAAAATGATCCATTGATAAACCTCAACCCTTCTGAAATATATTTTCACAAAAACAAAAAATACATCATCCCGAAAAATACTGTGAAACCGAAATGGACATTTCACATTTTGCCAATACGGATAATTTCGACAGCGAAACGAAAAAATACTTTGAATACAGACGGAAATATATTTTTTTTCTCTCATTGAACGGCGAACCTGGTTCAAAGGTAAACGTAATACAAAATGAAGGCCCGAAACGAATGATCACGTGCGTCCATCTCCGAAAAGACATTTTAAAAACCTTTTAAATTATATCTTTATTTTCCACCTTATGCCTCAAGAAATAAGTCAATAAACTATCAAGAAAAATGCAACGTTCCCAAATACCTATGACAGTCAGGTACTCACTGTTTAAAATTAAACATTGGATTTCACGCCAAAATGAACTCTATTTTCAATACGAAAAGAAGGAAATTGTTTGTCAAAGCTCCCGGGACAGCGTTATTCAAAAGGTCCTGTGCAAATAAGATAATAGAATTTTGAAAATGTATTGCTAATTGAATTTAGACTCTATGACACCGAAAATAGGGGTAAATTCAATTTACTTCTCCCTTAAATTGGTTCTCCCTTACAGACGGAATATTTGATTTATTATATTTTTGTGCAATTAAATGAAAATGGTTTATTAATTATTTTACAGAAATGTGGTTAGAATAGGTTGGCTGTTAAAATTAATTAATTTTATGAGTGTGATGAAGGCGAGATAGTCTTCGCATCTACCTACCTATTATTATTTTACTGGAATGTATAATATTTTCACTGTTTCTCAAGTACGATGCAGAATTTAAATTGAATAATAATATTGTCGTTGGAAAGATAATTATTAAAAAATATGAATATTTTATACATTTATCTTGTAAAATATATGCATAGGACTCAGAACCTCCCATAACTATCTGTTAGCCATACAAATATTAAAGTGCCCTTCAATATCGCACCCAGCAACATTTAAACAAACTTCTCTGAACACACCTATAAACATCACAGCGCATCTCCTAAAAATACCTACCTACTCCATAAATTATGGAACCACATCGAAACACAAGTACGAACACATCCCACTATATCCCTATAAGCCAATGGTTTTAATCTCATAATTCTTAACAGGCGCCCGAGCGGCGTATCGATATGCCGCCGACCTGCTAGGTACGCCGATACGCCGCCCGGTACGCTGCATATTTGATTATGTCGTTACGCGATCGAGTTAGGTTCTGCCGCTGATCCGATAAAGCGCTAACTCTATTTATTTCTATTACGTTAATTGACTGCTCTTTTAATTTGCTAATAGGACGGATATAGGATTTATAGTCGTCAACAATTAGGTGTTTGATGTCTCAGGTTAAACTGTGATTAACGCGGTCAGTTGGAAGATGGGTGGCCGTTCTTTACAGGTTATGATTTTTTTTAGTCTCTCTTTGAATGATGATTTTTTTTTTGTAAATTCTCTCTCTAACTCCGATTGTGTTATGGATACTCGGACGACATGACCTAACCTAACTAACCTTTGATTTTCTTAGTAAATTGGGTTTTTAATATAGGTAGGCAGACTCTTCGTGTAAAAAAAATTACATCACGCCTGTAGGTAATCCCCGAAGGGCTAGGCAGAAGTGTACTTGTAGCACACCCACATTTCGACAGTTATATTTAAATCCCATGTAATAGGGGCGAGCCTATTGCCATCAACCGGCACAACTCTAGAGTCCGGGCTGCTACTGAGAAACTCCTGATGGGAAAACCCAATAACACTTTATCCAACCTGGGAATCTAACCCCAGACCTCATGCTCAGCAGTATAAAAATAGTGATGGAAAGGTAGACGATGATAGTCAATAGCCATAAAGTATCAGTGCACTGGCCTGAGCATGTAAATTAGTATTGAAATTAAATATTTACACAGGTAATGCAAGTGGGGTACACATGAGAACATTCCCACCAATGCGGTGTCGGCCATCGCCATGTCTGCTTAGAATAATCCTCGCTGTGGATTCAAAATGGACTGTACCATATTTTAGGTTTATTGTTAGTATTCGATAAAAAAAATTGTTTAGTACACGAGACGTATCTATCAGATTTTTGAGCCATTGAGAATTTGGTAACTTGCCTTTGAAAACTATTAACATAACATTTCTTAGACCAATTACATTTTCATTGCCAAAGACCACACTGTGAACAAAATCGGAGAACAGCATTGAAACATATTATAGTCGAGTAGGTATCTACATGATTATTAAGTTGGCAACTTAATTATTGTTAATAACACCTTCTCGACAGTTGAGCTGACAATCTGAAAGCATGTTGTTTCGTTTCCCATTAAAAAAACAAACGCATGATAACCAGGTAATATTTATGAGAGAAACCCATGCCTCGCATGCCAACTACAAAGTATCTACAATGGGTTAATTTCGAGCAATTAGTACCTCGGTGCGTGCGCGCATAATTACATAATTGGTTCCCTTGCGATTCATAATTGTGCCTGATTTCGCCCAGCGATGGGCATTCTGAAATAAGGATAGCCAGGCATCCGGATTTGTAGGGATTCGTCCTAATTTCGGACGTGTCCTGGGACGTTTGTTTTCGGGAAAGGTATAACATTACATTGTTGGAAGTAAATGTTTTCGTCTTAATACATACTAAAACGTTTTTAATGGTTTACTGTTCCATAAAATCTTTCCTAAAAATCCCTAAACTACATAGTTTGCAATTACCTGCCACCCCTGTCAGAAGCCATCACTTTCTTTTTAACTTATAAAACTTTCTATAATAACATTATTAATGAACCGCTTGGTCACCAGCCTTTGTTGATTTTAACCCTAGAGCTATTCATAAACATGCATGCTTGGCACAAAATTCAGTTAAAAATCAGTATTTTTCGTTAAAATCGTGTACATTGAACAATATTGATGGTAATCCTCAAATTAACATAATTAATTAAGCATAATACGATGTAAGTGAATGTATCCGTGGCTTACACCGGAAGCCGGTGGCTGATGGACGATTACGCCCACCGATTGGAGCATCATCGGCTACAAGTTGAAGATCAGTGATTATCGATCGCGAGCTAATTGTAACAAACTACGCTTGTTTACATAATTGAGCTTGAGTTTAAATAGGAGTTTACTTTTTTCGTCTTTTTTAACTACAGCATGTTTTTTTGTAACAAAATAAAGAACGCTGAATAGTTTTAGAAAAATATGTGTTAATTCGTTGGTGAAGCAAAACAAAAGTATCAGGAAAATGGATTGGAAAATCTTCCTCTGTTAGTCGATAGTAAAAGGATAAACTCAGTATTATTTCAGTAAGCTTGATGACAGCAGCTATACGGCCTGAAATTTTAGTCACCGTCCTAATTTTGATATATTAATCTTTGGCGAAAATCATTGAATACGTGTTTTTTCTTTTAGTAACACTCAATACAAAAATATTGAGATATTACATCACAAAGTTATTATATACCACGCAGAGCGGATAATTATTTCGAGAAAATTATTTAATATGAAAAATTTACGTACCTATCGATTTTTTTTTCAAAAATGGAGTTAGTTATCATACATAATGCCTAGAAAAAAATTGGACGGTGACTAAAAATTCAGCCTGTTTAGACTTATGAGCAAGAGGTAAGTAGGTACACGAGCCAGTTTTTTTTATTTTTATTAAAGCGTTTGCAAATACGGACTGACATTAATAGCAGTCTCGTTTGAACTTAACTATCAAGAAACTGAACGTGAACGAGTACGTACATGAAAATGTTTTAGTATCTGAACATTAAAACATCAAAGAGAATAACCATTAAATGTACTAAACGATACATCTTTCGAGTAATAAAGACAGTGGGTTCGATTCCCGGCTCGTAATTATTGTGAAGATTGAACTCTTTGAACGAGTTAATGGAAAAATTACTTAAACAGTTTTCTTTGTGAATTTTCTTGGGAAGTGAGGTAAAGTGGAGTGAAATAATACATTATGAATGTTAGTTAAAAACTGATTCTATATTTAAGAATTTTTGTTTTCAATATCAACTTAGAAAATTGATAAAATACTCGTAATAAGTGGGAAAAGAATTCGAATGATAGATAGATAGATAAATCATTTATTTAGTGCACACAAAAAAAAAATGAATTCATAATTAGGTACATAATTTAGTACCTACATATTGTCTCTATTCTCATGTAGAATAAACTATCAGGTATTTACATTAAGGCTCCCGCAAATAGGCGCAATGACTCTGATAAAACAATTTCTAAGAAAACTCACGGTAGAACAATTACCGGTGTCGCGTCGCGTCGTCGCGTTGCGCCTGTTTGCGGGAGCCTTTATTAACAAGCTAACAAAAAGCAAATACCAATACAAATAAATTAACTAGCAATAGCAGCGTGATTTTATTTCATCAACCAAACCGCAATTGGACGCGAAACACATTATTTTGATCACTCCATACTATTTTCACGAAAATCAGCCATGATTGCACATTCACCAAATAAAATATAAACAAAGTACCTATGTACAGTACAATCATGGTATTGGTTTGTGCGAGTTTTTTTCAGTGGACAGTTCATCTGAATTATTATTAACAAACAGTTGAAATTTGTGCGCGTCTGCGCGGTGCGACGACCTTACTGCGCAGTTTTTGCACTAAATGCGGCTGCTAGGGTTGGCACTTGGCAGTATGTAGTTTATATTTCTAAAACAACTGTTTATATTTATAGAGAAAGAAATAATAATAAAGCATTTTTTAACAAACCTGTCAGAAACGGACAATTTTTCATACTTGACAAAAAAACAAAACAAATTGTTTTGTAGGCTGTTTATTTCAAGAATTTGAAAACTGGGTATAATGTGACTTACGTGATCTAGGACATGCTCTTTTTCATTATAACTATGGAAAAATAGAAGACAAAGGGTCTTCTATTTTTCCATAGTTTCTAGAGAGAGACTTTTCAGTAGTTTCTACTACAAATTATACTTTAGTAGGTAATAGCCAAAAGAATAATGGTCGTATACAAACAAATTACAATAAAACTGTTTACTTTTCTGTTAGCTTGAGGATCGATCGAGCGTGATATTGACTATGTACTCACGTAGTAAGTACATACACTTTTATGTACTCAACGCTATGTCAAATATGAACAATCGAATTCTTTTACATCGAAGTGTTTGGTCAGGCTATTGTCATGAGAAGTTTCCATTAAGGCATAGTTTATACTAAAGAAATTCATAAAGGAAAAGAAAGAAAGAAAGAAAGAAAATACGTTTATTTGCGGTACATATGACGCAAGCAAAGGAACAAACACTAAAAACAAATTTGAGGGAAAATATGCGTCACATCCACGCAAAACGGCCATCACTCAGCATAAGTAAGCATAAGAAACAGCCAGTTCACAATTTTTTGAAGTGAAAACTTCTTTAGCAGCGTCGTGCACTTTTTTTTTATGGGTAAAAAATGTTAAACTCGCGTCAGGACACGTGACCTGATCGAAAATTCGTAAGACGGAGGGAGAGTAGACCGGTGCAAAATTATTCCCTAACCATCCAAAAATTTCAAAAATGCACAACGTTAATATTCAAGTTTTCACTTCTGCCGGCACTCCCGGAGTGCAACCCGTTTTGTTTTTTCAAACGTTACGACATAAACATTTTCATACCAGCCTAGTATTATTTGACTGCAGGGCTTTTTCTCTTAGTGCTCATAGCAAGGCAACGGCGCATCCATGAGCACCTTCTCTGAACTGCCTCTGCAGTCGGCGTGTCGCCGGCTGCCTTCAACGACTGTCGACGGCTACAGTTGCTTCTGCCGTTGGCGCGTGCCGCTCATATAATATGAGCACATAGAGAGAAGGCACGAGCATCGACCACCACGCTTGCTCAAGACGGGTTGGTAATTTCAGACTTACACAATGTTTTCACTTCTGTCCCCATTGTTTGACATTGAGTTGACACTGAGCGGTTTTAACATTTTTCTGAATTTTTCGGTGTCCTATATAATACCTATTTAACTGCTAAATTATGACTATTATCGTCTGTGGGCTGTTTTAACGTATGATCTTACGGATATTCTCGTCGATTAGACCAAAAATAATCAAAAAATTACAGGTAACACCGAAAAATTCCAAAAAATATTTAAAATGACGTAAACCGCGAGTCAATGTCAAATTATGTCAAATTCCGGGGAAAGTTATCACTTATCAGGCTTCCATTTAATTATTTTTTTATAATTCTATTATGTAGGTATTAATTTAATTAATATGCAATTTACCTATGTCTTACTTCTCGTGTTTGCCAACTACACATTACCGTTTTATTTGTAACTTTTCTTATTCGTGATTATTTTAAATAGTATTAAGCTTAGCCCATATCACCTGAAACAGGATTACCTAGTTCAGGCACATGTATTGTATTGACCTAGTTTATGATTTTGTATTTATAGTTATTATCATGAAATTGTAAAACTTTGAATAAATTAAATTGAATTGAATCAGGGATTAATTAAGTCTAGACCAAACTTTACTGACAATAAAAATCTTCTTAATCTTTGTGGTCATATAACTTTCATGTGTAATAAATTATATTTCACTAAATAAATGACATAAAGTATGTTTAGTAAGATATTCTTCAAGTTTACGTACGCATGTAGGTGATGTTTATGAGATCTAGAATTAGCACATTCATAGTAATGTGTAAAATAATACGCTGTTGTAATGTTTCTAATGAGCTCAAGGCTTCAAATAGTTAACTTTATTTATTAACGCTACTATGTAGTTAGCTCAGTTTAGTTATCCCAGACATTTTGTCTAAAATCTCAAAACGAAACATAACGCTTGAATGTACTGAAAAACATGAAACAAGAATATGTTCTTTGTTGAAAACTATTTAAGAGAGAAATATATGGGGCTTTAAATTAATGGATTTGGTATTTTAATTATTATGTAAGTAAACACAGATGGTATGAGACGGAAAAGCTAAACATTGGAATATGAATAACAAGTTAACAAGACAAACAGAACAAACGTGTGTCAGAAATATACCAGTATATCGTAGTCAGTAATATTTTCACCCACACTAAATAAAAGCCAACTATAAATCTTAACTCTTTGTTCATAAGCAACGGCTTTTCTATCACAATCTAAAACAAAAGAAACTTAATTCACAGACCAGGCGATATAAAAACCAAAAAAAAAACACGTTTTTTGAATAGGCATTGTCAAAGGCTTTAAAAAGCGCTTGACTGTGAACACGCCTCTTGATTTATTGACAGCAAAAAAACTACAAAAGGTTACTCTTAACATGACTTAACAAAAACTATCGATTGGTTTTTTTTTTCTTTTTTTGCTTTTTTTTTCGTTTCTGTTGTGCTTTACCAGTGGCCGGATTAACAGATTACATTTTTGTGTCCCGACTTGTTTGCCAATAAATTTTTGTTACTGACATAATGATGTTGTATTTCCTTTACAAAAAACGTTTTTTTATTATTACTTAGCGTGTCAAAGAGTCCATCAATCATTTTATTGTAATCAAAATATTATTTTTCTCTTGTAACCTTTGCCTATGCAAATGGGTTTTTTGTGATATCTAATAGTTATTATATCACAATTTGATGAGACTATTTTGCATATTTTTTACTGAAAAAGCTAAGTAAAGAGCTATTTGTTTTCTGTCAAAAGATATTTAATTTCATTTTAGATTTTAAAAAAACCGGTCAAGTGCGTATCGGACCACGCACAGTGAAAAGTAGTAAGTTTCCGTAGTTGAGATGAATTTATCTCAAGAACAAACTTAACTTAGTAGTTGAGAAACATGTTCTCCGACACATCGACGTCACGGTCAATTCTCTAACTGCAAATGTTAGTTTGTAAGAAAAAATGTGATAAACTACAAATTATCAATTTTCGGACATTTTGCTTTGCTTGTGCTGTAAGACTGTTCCTGCCTATTTAATGACTTTAGCTCACAGGAATTACCCTGCAGGTTTTAATTTATTTGCGAGTGTCAAAATATGTCACTTAAATGGCCGTATTTTTTATTGCGATGACTTACCTACAAGCTTTATTTTTTAAGAGCTCCAAGGGAACATAGATCTACGTATTTGATATTAATTTCAACTTGATACCTCTAAAAATAATGCTAGTTAATATTAAATTGTTACGGATAATTTGTTTATACGTAGTAACTAGTCATAGATGAATTAAAAAAAAAAACTGAGTAAACGTCTCTATAAAATATTAAGCAAAACAAAACTAGTTTCATTAGGTACAGTTCAAATATTATATATATAATTATAAATAAAATTGCTTCATTCTCACAAATAATAAAGTAAACACACCAATAACCCGTGCGAGTCAGCCCTACGTGCAAAACGTTGTAATGCCACCACACAGGACCGCGGGCCCTCTCGTCCCGTTTGACGCTGGTCATTTTAATCACTCACATCGAGTGGTGATGAACTGGATACCACGGACAGTATTACTTATATGGTGGTATCAGAATACGGATGGTAATAACTGGTAGGGACAACTTTACTATACTAATGTTCCAGCTGTTTAGAGGACAAAATTGTGTTCCAAATATAAGCAATTGACAGAAACCGATCTACGGTTTACATACCTTGTTTTGAAAGTCTTTATGTCTTCTTGCTGTACAATAGTTTGTTCAATCAATCAACTAGCTATGTATCACACAATCCACGTCTGAATAAATATTCTTCCGTTTTGGTCAAAGGGTACTTTAGTCGATCAATCAACTCATTTTGAAAAGCCTTTCCATTTTCGTCAATAGGTAAAAATGTAGGAAAAAAAAATGTCACACATCATAAACCACTTATAGTCACACAAACCCAGACACTAGTCTTATCGTGATGATGGTACGTCTGTATCGCATCACGGTACAAACCCGTGCAGGCTCTAATCGGAGTATCAATCGCGTTGGAATATATGTTAAGCAGCTTGTCAATTGCTTGCCAATTAGTACAACAAGGCTCTCAAGGATAGTGATTCTTTGCTAGGTCACGGAACTAGGAAACTATAAAATAGAGAAATTTTGTGAGGTTTTTAATAATTATTCGTGGTTTTGCGTGTCACCAAAGTTTTACTTCATGACATTTTTTTGGCAGGACGCTGTTCCAATAACTGATCAAACCAATAACCGTGAAAGTGCTACTGCACTGGTATTTTTCATGGTAAATAAGATAGATGACTAACGATATGCTATCGTAGGAGTAGTACCTATGAGTGGTAGTAATAGTGGATTCTCTGCCGGACACCCTAGTTAATTAAACGAAGTATTTTAACGAATAAATACTATGTCAAAGGGATTTAAAAAATCAGAACAATTTATTTCTCACTTCCCGTACAATCAGGAATTACAACATTATTTATGGTGGTCCAAGCTTAATAGCTTATCAATCATTAACATCAAATCCCCGTCAACTAACCAACAAGATAATTCTCTTGTTATCTCTTATCAGATGCTGTACTTGTGCAAGTCAGCGGTAGGCACAAGGTAGGTACTAGTGATAATATCTCAGAGTGCAGCTGACGGCCGGCAGGCGAGCGGGCCGGAAGGCGAAAGTGCCGACTTCCATTTTGGGTGAAAAATTGTCGGGAATTTCGTGAATTTATTTCCCGTTCACCAAGCATACCCATTTTAAATGTTTAAAATTGCTGACGTCAGTTCTTTTGGTCGGTTTTTTTATTTTTATTCGTACAAACAATCTGTAAATATGTTTTACTATGAACAGTTTAAGCTTTAGGTACTACTTTTACGTACTAATAATACAAGAATGAAAGTCGAAAAGATAAGCCAGTTTGCAAGGTTGGTAGCGCTGCGCTACCAACCTTGCAAACTGGCTTATCTTTGCTTTCAACATTTCAGCCGAAAGACGTCCACTGCTGGACACAAGTCTTTCCAAAGCACCGCCTCTTCGACCGATTCTGTGCCTCCCGCATCCAGCGGTTTCCTCCGGCCTTCACAAGGTCATCGGTCCATCTTGTGGGAGGCCTTCCAAAATTGAAAATCAGTCTCACAGCCAGACAAGTATTGCAGAAAGCAACATTGACTCGATTTTAATGGTTCTTTGATGAAATTAATGAAATCTTTAGCGTTAATGATCCATTACGTAATGGGGTGTTAGTGTTTGTTTTTGTGCAACTGGGTGTTAATCTTTCAATAAAGCCTTTAATTTACCAACTTGTTAATAATGTTGTCGCTCGACGAGATTGTGTATTGAATTTAAACGTTTTTAAGTACGAGTATTGGCCTTCCGATGACAAAAGTTCACTTAACTACTCATGTTTCGCCATTCGTAGAGAAATCCATGCCAGGATAATAAAAAAAGCAAAAAAATAAACAAATAAATTACTGCAATAGCTAATAGCAGAACAGTAAATATTATAATAATCTTAAAACGCACCGCAGCCCACTGCTTGATCTAGCTTATAAGTAGCTTGCGTGCTTCTTATAGCAATGTACTCGTAGGAACATTATTACATGTATGAGTTCCAGAGTCGTTTGGAGAATTTTATAAACCACTGTGCGTTTTTTTTACTTTTCATGGTGGTATTTTATAACGAAAATTTCAATTATTCACTAAAATATTACCTTTTATGTTATTCTAAGAAACTACAGCCTTACCTTTTCACAAACATTATGCGACACATGTATGAAAGCCCAAATAAAGCGCGCTGATTGATTTTAAACTTTCAGCGCAGAGCAGAACGTTGTAAATCACCCATTACAAGATATAGCCTTGTTTTTTTAAGGACCTACATGCATTTAATTTCCTGGTCAGAAACCTTAACAAACATAGAAATTTCAAAATTGCTTATCTATTTAGAATTCCATTCCAAAATCAATAGTAATAATACTCCTTGCAGCCGTAGGTAACGGTTCATAAATTTTAATAGTGTCAGTTTGTAAGTCGATAACGAACATTATAGTCACCACCGTTTAGCTCGTTAACGGTTTATAAACTTACGCAAAATTATATTCTATCATGTTTACTGGGAACCTGGCTCGAAATCTGTCGCCAAGATCAGTATCTTTGGATACCTAAATTACAAGAATAAATATGTATAGCAATAGGTACAAGTATAACTAATGTATAGCAACATAGTAATCGCGAAAAAATAATCACTCGTCCCATACAGTTGGTCCCATGGTTCAGTTTATTGGTCTGTACCTCCACCCAAAAATTTTGACCACAACTTTCTGATACACCCTGTATAGTTAGTCTACAATGCTTTAGAGGCTCAGTATAGAACAAACAAGGAAACGAGTAATGAACGCTTCCATTTTCCAAAGAGTCTGCATTAGTGACGATACTTCAATGAATAGGTAAGGTCCTGTCAAGGAATAAATAATATGTTGAGCACCATAAGGTTATAGGACTTGCACCTTATTGTTTTTCCGACTACGTCATTGCCAACATTTGAATGAAAATGACAGTGAAAAAAGATGATGTATGTGTCCTCTATCTGGAATGTGTTGTGTGGAAAATGATAAGATATCCGGCCGGAAGATGATAATTTTTTTCTTTAATTATTACATTACACACATTTATACGGTGTACATAATAAAGAGTATTCTATTCTATTTTACATGTACAAGGTTCCACAAAAAGGTAAATTCTCTCCACAATTACGAACAGTTTAATTCAAAAGCAAGAAACGCATGTATGTATAAACGATTCCATTGTTTCGAATCCTTTAGAAAAAGCCGCCGTGGGAAAGACGAACACACATGACCATCATATCTTGAAAGTTCGGGGTGGCGCTGCTTGCCAAGGAAAACGTCAACGTTATGTCAAAGTCAGTACATTTTAGGTTTAGTTTCCAATTCAGCCACAAATCGGGTTATAATGGCTACTTTGCATTGTTATATTTAGTACAGCTATGACATAATTTGGGTCATGATTTGTTACGGCAGTGGAAATAGCTTTTGAACGTAAATATACATAGTTACGGTCCTAATGAGTCATTTCCATTATTTCAAAGTCTTCTGCCTAATCCGTCAATGCATTGACGGATTACGCAGAAGACTTTTTGGAACGAAGTCCCTCATCGCACGTTTTACTCCGTACACTTGGCGAATGAGAGCCAGACCGGAAAAAGTGTAACATTTTGACCGTCACGACTCTTTTGGTCTAGTATATGTGTGTGTGTGTGTGTGTTTACAAGCGTGTGTGTATGTAACGCGTTATGTCTATGCATGGGTATATTACTGTAGTATTGATACGGGATGCGCGTCAGCACACATAAAAAGGAAAATACACAAAAATACACAATACACATATACACACAATACTTGAAAGGAACTTCGTTCCGACCGGTTCCTTACCTACCTATCTCTAGAAATCAACTTCATTAATATTTATTTACTTAGAAGGTTATTGAATAAGTTTCCCAGAACCACTAAAATGTGAACTAACAAATACTTTCCTAAGCAAATTATAAGTAGGATGAAGTATTTAACCCTTTTCCGCGAAGTGGGGTCGAATTCACCCCACCCAAAAGTTTGAAACCGAGCAATTTAATCACGCCAAATTATTTTAAAAGGACAAACTCTAATTTCCGTGGAATTTATTCGAAATAATTGAATCATCGTTTTGATATAATTTTATTAATCGGTATTAAGTGGTTTATTAATTACCTACAGATGATTGAGTTGTGTTTAAAATCATGATGTTATCATAATTTAAGACCATTTTCAATAAAAAGCTTTCCAAATACTAAGAAACCAAAATCAAATGGTTAACCGTCGTTAGAAGACATGAATTCCCATTACATATTGGTCAATGACACCACTAATACACATCCCCCCTCTAACTTACGGGTTCACCACAATAACAACGTCCGGATTATAACCCACGACCTTCCGGTCCCACCCATACAAAACTACCTAGTACCTACCTATATTAAAATTTAAAATCTATTTTATAAACAGCCCTTTCATCCCTACAACGGTCCCACTTAGAACTCTGCTTATGACAAAAGGCATACATAAGTACATTACATAAATGATGAGAAATGGCCAGAGATGGCTAAAAGCTTCGAAGTGCTCTGCTGATTTTATTAGAGGTATAGGGTGAAGATATTTGAGTAAATATTTCGTTTTGAAGAAGACTGAAAGATAGAGGGAAAAGAAAAAATATTTTTGTGTTAGTTAGAATAATAGTACGCTGCGCTTATCAAAACTTTTTTACTGCTGTTGTCAGTTTTTTAGTTTTATATTGTTAAGGTATGTTAAAATAATAACGAAATAATTATGACGATAACGAGGAAATAATTACACTCGTTAATTATTGATTTAAAAACGATAGCCGGTCTGTCTTCAAAACAATAATTAAAAGTAATTATCCAGTTATGGAATGTTCGTTGCCATCCCTAAAACGCATATTTATTAAATCAAGAATGTTAATATTAACCCTTACTGATGGGCCCTTTCGACCACACCAATAATGGTCCGCAAACACGCATGGGGATGAAATGACCCCGGCAATGATACGGTTATTATGACCATGTGGGCTCTAATTAAATACTTAAAAAGATATTGACATTGTAGGGTTAGTTGATTGAATAATATTTTGTTTTAATTACAAGTTGAAAATGGTAAGTAGTTTGAGTAAAACAAAAATGAATATCAGCATTTGTTATTACCATTCGGAAAAGTAATTTTGGCTTATTTATTTTCTCACGTGTTTCGCGAGTAAAGCTCATACGGTGGTTAAAATATTTAAAAAGATTGATAGCTACACCGACTGCCTTACTTCACTTGACGGATTTAGGTATCTGCACTGCCTTTTACCTGCATAATGTACAAATCTCTTTTTGAAATATTTATACCATCTTCAGAACGACCAATATTTACATTAGCTACCGATATCCCAAATACGGAAACCCTACCATTCACAGACATTAGCGTATGATATAAACAAGTCACACCACATCAGATGGAAGCTTGAGTCACGGTGAAGCAATAGATCATATCTGGCGCGCTGTGGCGATAGCTAACGCGATGTGGCGATAACTAGCGCGACACTTAACGCGTTACATGCTGGGAATCTTTATAACCATATGAACAGATAAATACTGAAGATTTTCAAAGGTAATAAGAGGTGTGAAATCGAAGTCTGAGTCCTGGTAGCTCAAAGATTTAAAGACCTAGTTGATTGGGTAGTTCCACAGCGCTCCAAAACCCATTGTTCTCATAATCTTAATGTTCATACATTGATTCCACTGCGCTTCAAGAATTTTTAGCAATCTTTTAATATTTTAGTTCCACCGCGCTCCAAGAAATTTTGAGTAGAGTTAACAAATAAATAAATTTAGCATGAAACAATATACTAAAGATCATTTAAAAAAAAACAGTACAAACAAGTTATGGTTTGCCTTTTATGCTGACTCTACTTACTTATTTTATTTTGGAGCGCTGTGGAACCATTTTTGCTTATAATTTTTTAAATAATAAAAACTTGGAGCGCAGTGGAATGCATTCCTGGAGCGCAGTGGAACTACCCATTTTAGAATAGGTTTCAGGGTGGAAAGAAGTACCAACTAATGATTTTTTTAAAATAATACACCTATTTTTTTGTTATTTCTGAATATGCCTGCTCTTGTCCTCAATCTCGCCTGATGGAAAGCGATCATGTACTGCAGCTATGCCTTATCTATGATGAAAATGAGAATATCGTCGGAAAACTTGAATTACATGTAATTCGGGCCACTGAGATGTAAGTCACTACTACAACTATCACAATCAGTAGTTTTAAAATAGTAGGAAATAATCAATCAGGGAAACTTTTCAAATTTTTCTTCAGGTAAAAACCTGATTCGGACTATTACGAACATTTAAAAACAAAATATAGCCAAATCGATCTAACCGTTCTCAAGTGATCCACTTACCAAAGAACAGCAATATATTTATTAAACTATTTGAATATTTTCATTTTTATTATAAAGAATTGAAGATTAGATTAATAAGATGAACAGAGCCGTAGGCAACGTGTAACAAAGCATTATTAATTCAAATGAAACTCCCAGCATTCGTACTGTGTTCGTACCTACAAATAATTGCATTAGCTCACATTTCGTAATGCCACCTCGTTATTTTTTATTACAAAAATATGTAAATCGAATTGAAGCCACGGAAACATGTATACTTGCCTAGTTCGTTTCGTTAGACGCGTTTGTTAATTATACGGAATTACAAATGAGTCTGACTTTGATATGATTTCTACTAATGCAACAATGTAAGGCACTGGTCTATTGGTCGCAATGCCGACTAATGACCGCGGGTTCGACCCCTAGATCAAGGAAAATCTATATTAGGTATTCCACCAAGAAATTCTCAGTAGGCTTTGAATCCGATTCCCGTATTTACAAACATTTAAAATCTGGTAGCAATCTCATCTCAGCTACAATATCAAAAAACTTGTAAAAAAAATATTAGACTGAGAAAACGCTTTAAAAATTAGGAGAATTGCCCCTCTGAATTTGTACACGGAAGTTAAAATGTAGCTGACGAAATGAGATTGCGCTATAGCTACCTATCCCTTGCAGAAATACAAGCGTGAAAGATGTTCTCAAGACCTATGTTGCTCTATCGAACACGATTTTAATGATTTTGACCGTTGATTTTGATTCAAGTCAATAATATGTCCACCACCCTAATTGCGTAACATACTTTCAACCACAACGTGAATGATTTTGAAGGATATTGCTAGTCCATTGCTTCAAAATATGTTTGAAAAAGTTATCTGCTCAACAACGTACATAACGCAATGAAACATTCATTGAAATGTCCAAATGAAAGCAATTGCTACTGAGAGTGTGTTACGCAATTAAAAAATACCAACTCTATCGTCAGTTCAAAACAAAACTGAATCAAAACATTGACAACATAGCCGCTATTTAATATGCAATATCCGAGCTTCCAATGCGTCGGCCTACCTAGTACTTGTACGGTAGTACACAACCTAGCCTGTCAGGACCTGCATAACTAGCGGCTTTTCATACATGCACCGGCTTTACATACATATGGCACTTTGAAGCAGCGCCTTCGGATGCGAACAGAATTCATTATTCGGAATATGGCATTTTAGTATCGGAGATGGGAGATCTATGAATAACACGGTACATGTGTTTTTAGGATTAACATAACTTCACTCACGCCTGGATTCTTTGGCAGAGGTGTATTATATGCAGCCACAGTTATATTTAAGTTCCATGTATGAGGTATATGAGGTAAGCCTGATACCATTTTCAGATCTCCATCAAAACTCCTGAGGGCAAGTGGCAATCGCTTTCAAAGCGTTTCGTATGTCTCCAAAGACTTAACGGGATTTACATAAGCTTTTCGGAAGCAGGCACTCCCATACATGTTTGACTTTTCCATCATCGTTATCGCTATCATTGTCACTTTGTCAGTGCCCTCTGGGTCCTACTAAGAATTTTCTATAGGGAACACCCAAGAACGATGCCCAAACTGAGGATCGAACTCGGAATCACAAGCTTAGCTGTCATACTTGCGACCACTGTTACACAGCTGATTCTTTTTATTAATTTGTGCCTTCAGTTTTATAAAGAAACCAGACTTTAAAAAATCTCCAAAAACTATTAATAAAACTGCACACTGGAATTGGAACTAGTAAAATGAAGAACAACATTACACCAAAGGAATGTTTACAGTTTATTTATTTCCCTATCACTTCTAACAGTAACCGTATTACTTCTATATCAGTTGCCCACCAATATTCATTTATGTACAAACCAATAAGGAATGGAAACGCAAGTAAAAAATAAGGAAACATGTATTAATTGAATGCCGTAACTACTCTTTGTTCGGGCGAAGTGGAGTGGAACAATCATGCGAAAGGGATCCGTACGAGACGAACAGGCGTTTGATAATCATACCAGTCTGTTTGTCGTTCTGTGGGGCAAAGGTCTCTTCTAGTACAGAGAACGTGTGGCATGGAAGTTTCTGCCAGATAGTGGGTCCAAAATCTGGCATTACCAATGGCAAAGAGATTCTCTCAATGTTTTAAGAACTTTTTTGGTTAATTTCAATTTAGTATGTGGTGAAGATAAGTCTAACACTCTGTGTGGTGCTCAATACCCGTTGAGAAAAAGCCTTTGCTGCATAAAAGATCAATCAAAGGTGGTTCTTATCACTAGTCTTAGATATTATTAAATTCTTCAGACTTTTTTGAAGCAAATCTTAGTTTTTTCTTGCTAACAAAAAACTTGCTACAAAATTAGTTTTGGTAACTAATTATACAAAAACAATAGCCTCAAAACAATGACATTGGAGGAGTTTCCCAAGTTTTTCAAACGTTTAAACTACAAATAAACAAGCTAGTTAAAAGCAGGCGGTGAAGATTGTCGGCTGCAACCTTTAGTCATCACATTGTACCGCCAAGGACGGAGGTAATCGCTGATGCTCAAATGAAAATGACACATCTAATGGTAATAATTATGATGTGACTGCCAAAAATTTAACCCTAATTGCCTAATTTCATTAGACTACTGTTAAAATTAAGCAAGACTTACGACTTTTAGATCCTGAAGTGTATTTCGCCAATTATTTTTCTTGTGAAATTTGTTTAGAAAATGTGGAAACAACACATCTTTTCCCGACTGTTACGATTTTAGATTTTTTGACGTTGTGATTTTACCAGTCTATGTGTATGTTTGTTTTTACGTGTGTTCCGCTGTAGCGCCTAAACTACTGAACCGATTTTGATGAATGAGGTGTAGGTTCGTTACCTCCTTCTAGGCTTTACCTTGAACATATTTGTACATATGTCTTGATTTCTGTTTGAAATATTTTCTTGTTTCGTACTTTATAGATAATTTTATTTTTCCGTAGTCGGGTTACAGTTTTTTAAACTTATTTTTTTATTATCATTCTCTTGTTTTTAGGAATTAATTGGAATAGCTAGTTTTATGTCAAATCTTAAGCAGAAGACTAGCTCTCGTTTAAAAAAATAAGATTCTTATGTCCCACAGTCCTGTAATGGTGAATGCCCTTAGCAGTCACATTGCTAGCAGTCATGTTGGTTACTTATCGTTCCTCCTCGTGTTTATTATCAACTTGTGAGTTTTCTCACGTTTGCCCACATCTTTACAAGCTAAACATCCAATACCTTTGAAAAACATCTTCAAATACACATCGATCGATGTATTGGAGGATATTTCTGATGCTTTAAAGTCATTAAGTCATCAATGATATCATTTTTGTGAATTTTACTTCCGTGTAACAACCAGCAGATTCGTCATGAGAACAAAAAACATACGTACCTAACAACGCGCGGTTGAATGGCCCATGCGCGTACGCATACCCATTGACACATCTCTATGAATGACGCCTTTATATGCAACGTAAATCACTGCATTCGCTAACACGCACACTTACGAATAAACACAGATTTTTCACAAAACACAAAACCAATCACTGGATACACACACAGAAAACGAACACGTCCGAAAAAAAATCAATTTCAATATTCGATTTTTTTATTTTGACAACTGTCAAACGCAGTATAGTCGCGCGCTAAAGTGATTTGATGATTTTTATTGTGCGTTTTAACGTGCGGTGCTCACTCGTGCGGCCACAACTGACTGACTAACGGTCCGTCTGTCCGTCCGTCCCGCTCTACAGTTGCGCAACTAACGGGGCATAGAGTAAGCACATTTTTGTGTACAGAACGGCAGTATAGTAAATAAGTTGATGTTCTGAAGAAAGTTTTGTCATTAAAACTTAATTGATTGGCTTTTCTTTGAACTTTCGCTGGCTCGAGAGGGCAATATTCCAGTCGAAAGCGAAGTGAAAAGCTAATGTTTCTAAATAATTATTACTGTAAATAAGCTTGGAAATAAATCTCAGTATTTGCGTTACAAAACACAATTGCTACATCACTAATGGTCGATCGATATTCACAACAGAAAAACTGTAAAAAGTATTTTTCTCTCGGATGGCCATTACAAGAAATAGAAATATTGATGCATCGGATAATCCAGCGATTTATATTATTGTCTGATCTGAATTTTTCAGCTTCGAATCGTGTTAAAATTATTCATAGTCTACACTTTTTATTCGTCTGTTCGTAACAGTATTCTGTTTTTTTATGTTTATTTATCCTGTAACTTGAGAGCGTATAATTAAACAATATTTTTTATTCTTAGTTAAGATGAGGCTCATGAATTTTCTGAACGATAAATTGCTAGCAATAAGTTTGCGTCATTTTTTTTTAATGAAAAAATATTGAAAAGTTTGAAAAAGTGGCACTTTTTTTAATGTAGTATGGAATTTGGAATAGAGTTTAACTTCATCTC
Organism: Xanthia togata; assembly: GCA_963853775.1. Classification (NCBI taxonomy): domain Eukaryota; kingdom Metazoa; phylum Arthropoda; class Insecta; order Lepidoptera; family Noctuidae; genus Xanthia; species Xanthia togata. The sequence continues at coordinate 979,040 of OY970811.1, read as the reverse complement.
TATTTTGGCTGAAATATTGCAATATACACGAGTTGGTTTAGTAAAAAGATACAAATAAAGACGAAAACCTTTCTATTCAATTAACTGTAACACCAACAATTTTATGAACATACAAAATAATCTTTGTTTTACAATTACGGACGCGCCCACGTGAACTGTTGTACGTAAACTACACAATAGTGCTTTAAATCAATTGGTTTACTGGCTATAAACGGAAAGAAGTCCAAGACTCATAGTTTGTCTGTGGCGCCCAGTGTAGGTGTTTCGGATGTATCAGATAGGTGAATAATTGCTATGTGTAGCCATAAATTACCCATTTTATTGGTAATATTAATTTAATGATACGGTGCGATGCACTGTCTATTAAAATTTACATTAATTATAGGTTTTATATCTTAATGTTATGTAAAATGATGTGTGATCGTGATATGAGAAAGAATTTGAATTTAAAAGACATTAATTTAAAATAAAGAAAAATATGTCTCAATTTGATTTACAACGGATCAAGTTGTATCTTCAATCAAAGAAAATCTGTATGGTAGCGTTGTTAAGAACATTAATTTACAAAAAAACTTCTTCGGTTAGTAATGGACTGTCTTCAAATAGTTTATTTATTCAACTGTTAGAATCGAGTGATACAAAACACAAGTTTGTGATCTACTAAACCGAACTGGAATGTTATTTTCCGAGGCCGCCAGCCTGCGAGGCCGCTGGAGGCCTCTGGAGGCCTTGACATCAAAGGTCACGGTTTTAGCCAACGGCGTGCCGCAGCCTTAAGACAGGCCTAATAATTATAACCGCAGACTACAATACGATACAGATAGTTAACTTCCTACATTCATTGTCTTGCGCACACGCATGAGCAATGCAGTTACCCGGAATTCAAGAGGGAAGTAAAAGGAACTGACTCCCTATGTTTACTGAGAATTAGATGTTAATAGGAATAGTGTACGAGTGCGTCCGCTGGGCGACAAATTAATAAGCCAGGTGTTGGTATAAATAGATTAAGTAAGTATTTAGAAGTGTATGCTTTTCGTGAAATATAGAAAAACAATTGACAGTAATTTTAGTGTTTCCCATATTATCAATTTAAATAATTAAATCTTTATGTTACAGGAAACGGCTGCTGTCAAAACGAGTCCGGCTGCTATAAAATCTTAAGGTCTAAAAAGTTGCAACTTTCAAGTTTACTATCGAAGATTTGCAATGAAAATAGTTAAACTAAATTATGGACCATTGTGTTGAAGCTTGAGTACAAATAACCGAATATTCAAACGACAAAAACATTCAAAGGCCACATAGTAAATATTGTTCGGTTGCTCAAAAACAATTGTTTTTATGTGTACAGTGACTGGCAATAGTAGTATACTCACATAATTGTGGAGAATAGAAATGTAATTGTAAGTACCTGAAACAAACATAGTAAAACATTAGTGTTAAGCTTATTACTACAAGTAGGTAAAGTTACCTACTTGTTGATTTTCTTAGGTAACATGCGTATTATTTTAACCACATTGTATTTAACGATAAATTGGGAGTGCATATATGAGGTTTTTAAGAAGAAAAAAAATCATCATGTTTTCCTTTCTTACTGATATAATACTCTTGAGTACTAACCTACACCAAGAAATTAGATTCCAATCTTAATCACTACCAAACATTCGCTTGAAAAACCGCAACAATGTAATGTAAACAACAGGTACCTGCCCTAAACAATAATGCTATAATCATAATGCTAAACAATCGGATTGTCTACCGCAAAACTACTAATACCATAATAAACCAGTTGGAAAGTAAAAGCGCTTCGAATTTCCACATTTTATTTCCTTCCGACACTATTGACATGATACAAAAAAGCTGCTGCATCGATAAGTAACGCGGCTAGATCCTTCATGTTTACCGTCGCACCATTGTGACATTATACTGAGCTATCGCATATTTACAAGCACAACACCTCAATACCTCAAAAATTGCATGTGAAAAGCGCACGTATCCACAGGGGGACAAACAAATGACAACATAGGGATATGCAGAAGGTTACCTTTTACCACGAGTATACGAGTAGATCATATACCTAACCTAAGCCTGCAAGACTAAGTATCACACTTTTAAAATTGCAATAACTTTTTAAGTACACAAGATTTATACTTTCGAAACAAAAAGGACTCGAAAAAGAGTTGAATTTTGTACATAAAAACTTCAGTGGTTGAAAAAAACTTTAAAATCAAAAATAATCCTTTTCGAATTACAACTTTACCTTTCATTTTTTGTTTCTGTTTTTGTTTTCAATTTTTTTCTTGATCGATGAGTCTTGTAACAAAAGCTAAGTTAGATAACAGCATATAAACTTGTTTATCATGCCTCTTAATAAATCGATAAATTGATGTCTGGATACATAAAGAGAATTGAAATGGCAGCATATCCATATCTCTGATATTTTATTGTCTAGATTTTTTATCTCTTAGGTAAGTTATGAATTTGTATAAAGTTGATCTACTGTATTACATTTTTCATGAAAACGGCTCGACACACAGGCTTTCACGTGGAATAGTGTCAAGAGCGATCGATGGAGTCACTCCCAATATCGTAGGTGTCGATACCGTATCGTATCGTAGGTGATGTGGAGCCCCTTGTTCGAAGAGGGTAGTTTGTACCAAAGAAATGTAGTTTTCCGGGTAAACTTTTTACTTTTAATATGTATAAAAATTGATAAACTGTTTTAAAAAATATACCTGTTTGATATTAATATTAATATATTAGTAGAAAATTCTAACAGAAAATTGCGATTTGCAAAAAGAAAATTAAGAATTTTGTTGGTGACTGTAGTGTACTTTAAAATTTTAAATGCAAAATATTTTGATGCAATTTTTGTATTCAATGTTCTTCATCAAAATTTTGTTGTCCTTTTGTTTGATTCCCATAAAGTGTACCTATATGATTAAATGGAGTGGTTACAACATAAGAACTAATCCTGTCATCAACCGCGCATGGGTGTTAGGTAATTATAGACATCTACATAATCTTTTCCAGATAACCTTTTTATTTTACACCGACTTTATCTTCGACCCCATCGGAGACGCAGTCGTGACGGGACATTTGTAGGTACATTACGAATAGGTAGAGTAGTACATTCCCAGATCACGGTCGTGGGCGCCGGCCATCGTGGGACAGGTTACGTGCGTGCTTGACCGAATTTGGGCCTACTTTTACTTTTCTATTGATGCTCAAGTTCGTGTGGTATTGTTGTTTAAATAATATTTGTGCTGTTCTGAAGTGGTTAATGTTTTGGGTGAGTTCACTTCTGTAGTAAGTGTTTAGAGAGATTTGGTAGTGAGTTGGTAGTCATTTGGAAAGTAAGTTGATAAGAGGTAGGGCTACTGCGAAATGGCAGTTAAAGAAAATAAGAAATGACTCAGCTGCTTGTTATCTTGGTTTTACAATTAACTCACCTCTGTTGGAGCAAATAAGCATTAAGCGTGAAAGTATAATACTTTTAAAATGATATCTCTCATGATTTGTAGTTGTTTTCAAAATAAAACAGATGGAGAGGGAGCTCCTTTGACCAGTAATAAAAAGAAAACTCCCGAAAAACACTCACACCATTAAAACTGCCACAATCCATTAGCAACTCAAATTCCCGACATAACATAATCACAAAACATCAATTTCAATAAAGTTTCAGTCAAGCCGTCTAAACAAAGCGACAACAGTCATTGTGACAGAAAAGAAAAACAAAATTAAAACTATAAATCACGATTATTACGTGGCAGCCGTGGCGGAAAGTTGAAAGCGTTGATAATCAGAAACCATATTGGAGAGAATGAGAGATTCGGAGCGGACAGGGCAGTCGCCTTTCAATTGGAGACATTACTGTAGAAATCGTCACAGATTATTGTACCTACTATAGGTATTCTAGTTGCAACCATAATAATAATACGATAGTATTTTTTAAATGTTTTAATACAGAATAATAAATGCTCATAAAATAAAATTGCAGATTAAATTGCGACTGTAAAATTGGAAACAAAGTAAAATGTAAAAAATTAAGGAAATTATAATTGAAAAAAAAATAGTTTTGCGTGTGAGTGTACTAAATATACTAAAAGAGTGGAAATAATCAATCGGTGCAGTCAATGCCGTGTAGATGATATCAGGAACTGTTTGCTATTAAAGTCTGTATAGGTACCTATTAAAATGGTTTTATTGAATTTAATTATTGCTATCACGAATTGAAAGTGCGAATATGAATAAATGAAGAAATACCTACTACGTCAGTAATAAGAACTACATAATATGAAATTAATTTAATTTCAGGGCACCTTCCGATAATTATTTGTTTTGAATAGATCGGAAAATAATTTAAATACATAATCAAATAAGTACATGGAAGTCATTAAATTCTCATAAAAGTTTCATTTGATTAGGCCCTAACATAATGCCCATCGAACACCGTACACGGCTCTGTGGGCCATCGTAACATACATCCGAATGGTCATGTTTGGAAAACTCTTTGACACATCATAGACGTGGGATGTCCCAAAAGGGGCCCATGGTGAAATCTTCGAGATCAGGTTTGAATCAGTTCTTCATCGCCCACATTGGGTCAGTGTTGCTACATAACCTGATGTACCGCTCGTGGTATGATAGGAATGTTGGGGTTTGAAGTGTACTATTAAAGTTTTCAAAAAAGGCCTAAATCATACAAGCATGATTCAAAAACCTACAAGCACTCGCAATTCCCTTATTTTTAACAACGTTCGCATTTAATCTCGGTCTGAATCCGACAAAAATACCTCTAATATCCATACATTTTTGTCAATTTTATTAATTACTGGAATTGACCTTGGCCTTACTTTGCGAATGAGAGTAACGTGCAATGCGGAGGCCTGTGTCTGACAGTGGACTGGTGTCGGCAGCAACAGTAATGATAGTAATGAAGCACTCTCTTGACCACTTTCTTTTTCAAGGTTTTGGGTGTAATACAACGACTCGGAGAAAGGAGACACGAAATGCAGAATCATGTTTTCATAAAAAAATACACTTGAAACTTCTAAGATTTATTTATTTAAACTTTTCACACTAAAAAAAAGTACAAAGGCGGACTTAATGCCTTAAGCATTCTCTACCAGTTAACCAAGGTTGGTAAAGAGATTAGATGGCAGGTGCTCTGTTTGAGAGGAACAAAGAATTTTTTTATTTTTATTAAAATATTACATTATAAATAATTATAATACACACACACACATACATATTTTATAAAATATATACCTATATTATATAGGATATATATTATTATAAGATTGTACTTCCCACTTCCTCATAAAAATGGAATTCAAATATCTTCCGAAAACGTAAACAAAATACCTTCGGTAGAACAGGTTGCCGTCAACCTGACGTGTAGTGCCGCCATTTTAGTACATCATCACAACTAGCTTACGTTAACGGTCAGACTCCTACGCTATGGTTTCATGAATGGACACAAACTACCGCTACTAAGGGAGAAGTAGATATTTGGTGAGTTCTAGATGCAGATAAAGTGAGTTTGGGTCGAGGTTGAGAATACTATTTCACCAAAAAATTAAAAACTATCATGACCAGATGTTTCAATGTAAGTGAAAAACTGAAAAATGAAGAATAATATCTTCATACTTTAATTAATACTTTCCATTCTAAGAATAAGGTTAATGTTATTACAGAAAGACCTTTATGAAGTCTATGGTTTTAAAATAACATGGTAGGTCACTCAATCTTAAGCGTACATATTTACATTTGCAGTTGGAATGTGAGAGAAACTCTTGGATTTGCAAGGAATCTACTTCAATCAAAACTATTTATAACCCAAAGGATTAGTGGTTGACCACCTGGCGCTGTTTTTCAACAATCTGTTTGTTTCAGAAGAGCGGTCATTGATGGAGGATCCGCCTTCCAGCCGAGACATATATTTTAACGAGGTTATCATTTTAGGTAACTACAGGTATAACATTAAAAAAAAAAAAAAAAAAAAAAAAAAAATGAGTGAACAGGTCCAATATATAAATAAGAAGGTAGCTACATGTTTAGCTGTTTAAGTGAAAATCTTAAAAAATGGGTAATAATTGTATATAGGTATTTTGGCTAACTTGACAAGGGTAATGTTATGTTAAATGAAAAACTTTCAAGAAAATATTAATATATTTAAAAAAATATATCTACTTAAAAGCATGAATTTAACAAAACTCGACTCACTCACAAACCGATAGTAAAGAAAAGCGTGAACTAAACAAAATATCGTATGAATTTCGTAAGTCCATACATATTGATGGGTGCGTGGGAGTCGACTATGATGTTGATACTACTCGAGATGATGATAAACTTGTATCAATTATGGAGATAAGGACGGCAGACAACTTAAGTGGCTTTGTTTAAATGGATGGGCATGAAAATTATGGATGCTTCCGATTTGGTTAAAGAATTTTAGGAATGATTGATAAAGTGACGAAAGTAAGTAGCAAATGTAGCAATGACAATTTTTATGATAAGGGAGCGGGAAAATGATAAGTAATTAGAAGACAAGGAGAAGGTAACTGCGTTTGATTAGGAACAAAAGGTGGCTAAGGTTGGGCTTGAAAATGAATTGGAAACAGTATGTAACAGTATTCTATAGGTAGTCTACACACAAAGTATGCAGCACTCAGATACGAAGTTCTACTAACTTGACACGCAAGAAAAACAGGTGTACCGTAATGCAACTTAAGAAAGACGTACCTAACTGCAGATTTTAAACAAATAACTCAAACCCACCAGGCTCCCACGCCTCCACCACCGCCTCCAAAAAAACTATCTAATAATCACATCTATCAATAACCAAAATTACAAGACCAACAACATTCTTCTCGCCTAAACACTAGCCCCACTACTGGCGCAAGTAACTAGCGTAATTGATTGTCAGCGGCGTGACAACTTTCGCAAGATGATTGATGGCGAGCGGGTGTTAATCACGTGTCACGGTTGACATGTATGGTGGCGCCCTCCGGTTGCTTGTTTATTAGTGCACACCTGGGTTTTAGGTTAGAGGCAGATTATTCGAGGGATAAGAGATATGAGATTTTGGTCGGGTTGTTGTGAGATTTTCGCAAGGATTTTCTCATTAAAGGAAAAGGTAAGTATAAAAATATGACGTATTGAAAATATGCCATTGCTTCTCTATCATACAAGTGTCAAAATAATATCAAATGTATTTAAAATACGTTTGATATTATTTTGTCTCTATGTGTAAAATACTGATATTTCGCTGCATTCGGTTAGACTGGAAGTCAACTCCAACAAAGTAGGAAAAAGCTAGGCCGATAATGATTATGCTGTATCTCTAGGCCAGAAGATTCCAAAGTAGGTTTTCGAGAATAATAGCGGATTGATATTGAGATAATCAAAAAGAAAAAAAGCTCTCAACCAAAAATTCAATAACAAAAGTAAATGACAGAGAGACACAATCACTAAATTAAAAATATCACAACAGATATTTGATACTGACAGCCTTTATGGCCTTACTACTCACCACAGATAATACAATACTACGCCACTAACTATCACAAATTACACTTTAGAGACAAGAAGACCATGTCTCAATCAGCACGCTGTCGCTACTTAGACAAGGTAACGAGTATTAATGACAGGTAGCAGCCCACCACCCACGTAATAATGTAATAGCAAATTGACGACATACATCTTAAACAAGCAGGTGCCTACACAGTAGTTACACTTCCTTTACTTTAAAAAGCAACGCGATTTCCTCGAAAACCGGGATGTGTTTGCTAGATATATCTAGGATACTTTACAAATATCTAGTAACAAAATCCTTAAATAATTTCCTATAGGTATATAGTCGTAAAGATTAGGAAATATTTAGTTATTTATTGATTGGCTCTCCAATAGAGGCTACACAATTGCATGTTTGCAAAAACAGGGAAAAATATGAGTGTGCGCTTCCAAGTTTATGAGACCACATCATTCGCTTATAATCTAGGTACAACAAGTCTAACAACAAGTTCGAAAATATTTTCTCTTTCACGTTATTCTTTATCGATATCTAAAAAAAGAGGCTCCGACTGTAATTTTCTAAAACTCAGACAAAGTTGACAGTGGTATAATAAAAAATAATTAACATTTGCTTTGACATGTTTAAATAAAAAACATATAAAGCAAGTTTAAAAAAAATACAAGAAAACTGTAACAAAGTTAAAAACAAACAAAACAAAGAAGCTACGTCTATTCCCAGAGGCCTGTGTATCAAAAGGCTAGGCTAGTACAGTGCTAGTACTTGTACTGGCGCTAGTGTCGATGCTAGTCGAGTGGCGAATCTTTCACGTAACGGTGGCACAGGGTTATTGGATGGCAGCCATCGTTTGTGCAGGAAAATCGAGACTGTCTAACAATATTAAGTAACTAATCTTTGTTCCTTTGTATAAAAAATGTACTACCCAGTTTTCAGCTCATGTTTCAGCAGTGGAATGCGATAAAGAATGAAAAAGCGAAAGCAATAAGCGATATTAAATAAATATGCCCAGTTTCAAGTTTAGTGGAAAACAAGTTTCAACATTTGGCAAAACCAAGGTTTGGGAATATAGGTTTGAAAAAATATATCATATTGATCAATGAATGTAGTAATACTATCTAAATACTTACTTTTAGTATTACAATTTTAAGCAAAATTGCATATTTATTACGAAATAATATAGAATAGAATAGGTCTTTATTTAGGTACTTAGAATGTTGGTACATAAAATTAAGTTGTTAAATTATATAATAGGATCCGTGTACATTCTGCCTTAACATAGCATGTAAATGTAATACAAAGTAAGATATTATAAAAAAATATAATTCAAGAAATCCTGCACGGAATAATAACATTTATCTAAAGTAATTGAATTAGTATTGATAAGATTTTAGTATTAAAAACAGTTGGAAAAACTGGAGCCGCGTATACGCGGTTCAGCACCGAGTATACCCGATTCAGCGTCACCGACCCGAGCGTCCCCGACGTTCAGCATTCAGAAAGAGCACAAAGTGCGCCTAAAAAAGTATTTACTTCAAAAAAACAAAAAGCTTTTTAACAGCACTAAAAAACCCCCAGCCATATCAAACAGGACTGTCCACAATCCGTCCAACATGGAGTACACACTAGATAGCCGAAGCATACTCGAGAGCACTCAACCGACAGAACACTGTCATAATGATATGTGGACATCTAGCGGCTAATTTCAGTACTATGACGTCACATATTACGTGGTTTGGATTTTAGGTAATCTGATATTATTGATTGACATGTGTTTTAGGATCTTCTTGCAAAGTGATTGCGGGGCGGTGGTTCTGGCAGCTTTAGGATATCATAGTTAATTGACTCAGGCGTGACTTTGCGGAAATCCATTATAAAGTACAATAGACGACATAATATATTTACTAACCTAATCCATTTAACTGTTCTTAAAGAGTCCTATAGAATCCTGTAAGAAATCAACCGTGTTTCACCTCCCAAGGAGGCATCCTCAGGATGACGATTGACTTGTTGCGAACCCGGACACGACGTGTTGCCACGCCAAGCGCCGAATGCGCGCTGCGTTCGTCGTCTATTGTATTTTATAGGATATCATGTCAACTGAGTCAATTTATCCTATTTTACATAACACATAACATCACGTCTGTAATCTCCGAAGGCTTACGCAGAGGTGTACCTAAGGTCCAGTTGAAAACTAGCGTCAGACACTAGTTGTCTGGCATTTATGCTGAACTGGCCCTATTTGGCGCAGCCGTGAGTCACACTCACAGTACTATTCTAAGTTATTTTTATATTTTTCTGTTTTTTTTTTGTTTTTGTGTGAATGTTGTGTGCCTTGACCTGAGTCAAATAAATTTATTTTGTTTCTTTCTTTTACCTATAGTACACTCACATTTCGCCTATATGTTTAAGTCACATGTAATAGGGGCGAGCCTATTGCCATCAACCGGGAATAAATCCAGACTCCGGGCTGCTTCTGAGAAATAGCATCTGTGTTAAATGATCTTATTTCACATAATTGTGGGTAGGTACCCTCCTACACATGCCGTCCAAAATGTATATGGCATGCAACATGAAATGTAAACACACGTAGCAACAAATTCACCTAGTTGTTGTGTTACATTTCATGTTGTATTGCATATATTTAAATTTGTGGAAGCTTTTAAATGGCAATTGTAAGCGCTACATAACTTACCTTTATAGATAGTAGACTGTAAGCTTTCTGAGGAAGAAAAAATTTGGGCGACCACGGTTCCGTTACAACTTATGTTACATTTCATGTTATGTGTATGTGTACCTACTCGTACTACATTAAGAGTCCTATGATTTTTTTTACGGAAATTCATGATTTTTGACCATGTTATTTTCAGCAGCAGTAAGATACTTTAATTATTTGATTATAATAACTATAGTGCCATTCTCTTTCTTGTAAGTTGGAGTTACACATTATTTTTGTGTAATTTGCTGAATTGACGCGGAATTTATAGTACTTTAATTTTATTTATTGTAATTTTGTTTTATTATATTGAGAAACGAAAACTAATGAAACGTATTCACTGTAGATCGAAGTTTTATATCATATTAGTTTATTTGATTTAATTGTGTTTATTTGGAATATAATGGACGCTGAATCAAAACATTTATTCGTTTTCTTTACGATTTTTCCCGGAAAACTCAAGGAATTTAAAGAAATTCTAGAACTCTAATAAACAAGTAAAGCATTCAAATTATCGTTTAGTAACTTTTGCTTTTATTAGAACTGAATGAAACAATGTGAATTTGAGCGTCAAAGTTCCATTGCCGACGTTTTTCCTTGTAAACTGAGTTGGTAAAATATTCATAGTAAATTACACGAAAAGAAAAGTTAAAATGTGTAACTCCAACTTACATTATAGAGGTTGGCACTATCGTTATTCATAATCAAATAATGCAAATCAATTCAAATATCTTACTGCTGCTGAAAATTACAACGTCAAAAGTCATGAATTTGCGTCAAAAATGTAATAGGACTCTTTAAGTGACTTTCTGTCAAAAAAACCACTACTTTCCACTTATTCGTTTACGATAATTATCATTAATAATAATACCAGCCTATTACTGTCCCACTGCAGGGAAAAGGCCTCTTCTCCTACAGAGAAGTCACAAGCATTGATCACCACGCTTTCTCAAGACGGGTTGGCGATTTCAGGTTTATATAAAATATAAGTCCAGGTTTCCTCACGATTTTTTCTTTCACCGATGTCAGTAATGTCCAAGATATACTCAAAAAGTACATATGAATTAAAAAAGTCACATTGATACTTGCCCGGACCATTATCATTACTAGTATTTTACACAAAAAACAGCAAAAATATCCCCGAAAAAATCTATCAAATTTTAAACTGAAGCGAACAAGCCGAACAATAAACAAAAAAAGAAAAACACTGCCATTTTCTAAAGCACAGTAACCACAATTTACGCATCGCGCAGGATACAATACGAGTCCTCGAAAGCGTTACAAAGAATAATTTTTTATCAGAATATCAGTCCGTCAATAAATAAACTGGAAACCTTTCAACGGAGATGGGGAAAAATATTTTTTCGGCCAAACAAAGGAATGACAAGTCCTCCGGAGGAATCGAAAGGCCTCGGAAAGGCCTCGCCTTGCGAAGTTATGACAGTGGATGTTACTGATATCTTATCTCTGATATTGAATTCTAAGTAACGTCTGCGAAATGTATTGGAAATTGCGTTTCGTTTTTTACATTTTTTTTTCTAAGGAAAGTGGAGTAACAATTTTGATTTGAAAGTCGGGTTTGTTTGAGCGGTGTGTTTTTATTTAGATTAGAAAGTAACGATAAAAGCCTATCACATAATATATATTATATCATAAACCTAAGTGCACACATAAAAAGTAGAAATAAAAATCTTAGCGATTAGTTTGAAAAATAGAAATCTTCTTTGTTACGGTAAGCTATATTATATATAATTACTTTTCTTTTTAGATTATTTACTTAAAAATATACAATTAAAATATAAAACCAAAAAAACTAATGCCATTGTTTTTCCATATAAAAAGAAATTCATCCAAGCTTACGCTTATTCAGAAATCTGACAGTCAATTTTAACAGATTTATAATATTTTTTCGAGGAAAGTTGTTATTGATAAAACGCCAAAAGGATTATCAGAAGTATTACGAGCAAGAATTGTAACTTTGAGGGAAGAAAGATATTCCACGAGAGAAATTTAGCACGCATAGTCGCTGTATCCCAATCCAGTGTCGAGGCCACGTTGGGGGTACCACGTTATGGATAATTTAGTTGACCGACACCGCAATGGTCGCCCAACTGTTCTGAATGCTACTCAGAAGCGCTATATCAGATTGCTGACAGCCCGTGACCCAACAATCAACACCACTACAATAAAAGTAGAAGTGCGGGCCGCCTCTGGACTTGAAGTTAGCACTCAGACCATTCGGAATTGCTTACACCAGGCTGGACTACGAGCACGCAGGTCTTGGCGGGCACCTCTGAATTCACGACAACGTCAGTGACGGAGATTGCAGTGGGCTAGGCTCCGGTAAAATGAAGAAGATGAGGAGGAAAACATTTGGCAACTGTCTATTATGAAGGTGAAAATCAAGGTCATAATTATTAATGGCGGAATATACAGCATCATGTATCAGAAAGGTGTGGTCATATTTAAGGGTGGTACAGACCATCAAACTGAACCACTTTCTCCATGGACCCAAAAAATTATCAGCCGTCCCATACATTTGGCTCGAGTAGGTATTGAAGTTTTGTAAGGGACACTTGATAATTTTTTCGCGTTTACTATGTTGGTCCCATAGAGAAAGTTGTTCAGTTTGATGGTCTGTACCGCACCCTTAAATATGGCCGTACTGATACATGTTCTATTATGACGAAAATCTGGTCTGAATGTTTCGAAGTCACCAACACGCAATAAGCTAGCGTAATAAGCGACACTCATTCCTATTCAGTATGAGAGCCGGCTTTTGGCAAGTTGTAGACAAATTATAGCCCACTTTTTGATAAAAACAGCGAAATAAAAGTAGTTCCTACTAATAATTTTTCTCCATCTTCCACAAATTCCCTGAAAATAAATGAAATGAAATTGTTTATTCTGTAAATAGGATATCGGAATCACTTTTACACGTCATCTTAAAAAAATAATTAAAAATTAGCTAGATGAGTTCGGCGTTTCCTATCTGACTACTCTGAGAAGAAAGGCCGAAACAAACTCAGAGGTCACAGTCTCTCTCTCTTTTATAGACCAGACAATCTTGGTCAGGCCATATGAGGACCATGTAGATTACTCTGAAATGGTTTTTTGATAAAAGAACCACACAGATATGAGTGGACCTGTCCTGTCAGTGCAAGCATTTGTCAGTAATCGTGGAGCTCAACTCAGAACTTAAGGAGCTCAACTCGACAAACAATACCAAAGAAAGGACATTTGGGTAGGCCGCATAAACTACTCAAACTGCCAGATCATCATTAAAACTAACCGAGAACGAAAAAAATAATGAGAGGAAATAATATATAAAAATATCCACATAGTCCTCACATTCACGATAATTAAAACAATATAATACTTTACATAGTAATAATTTTGTATCATAATTTTCATTAATCTCAATATGTACTTATATAAAACTGGTATATTTAATGATTTTACATAATAATAAAAAAAAACAAATTTTATGGTTTTATCACAAGGCTTAGCAGAGCGAGCACCTCAATCTCATGCTTTTTATCTTCTAAATAATCTGCAATTTTATAGTAGTTACCCTTTTTTACAAAGCTTTTAAATCATTTAATGGGTAAGTTTCGAATGTCGATGGGAAGTTTGTTGTAAAAGCGTATATATATACCCATGAACGAGTTGCCTACTCTGTGGAGACGAGTGCGATGTACAGCATGTTTATTCCTGGTATTTAAACTATGAATAACGGAAATCTTCTTAAAATTTGATATATTTTTGTGTACATACAATAGGTTTTCAAAAATATATTGCGAGGCTACAGTCAGAATATTTATTTCTTTGAATTTTTCTCGAAGGGAATCTCTCGGACCTAGGTTGTAAATGGCTCGAACAGCCCTTTTCTGTAGAACAAAGATAGTATTAATGTCCGAACAGGTTCCCCAGAGAATTCCATAATGACATAAGACTGAAAATAACTAAAATAAACAATTCAGGCTGTCTACGTCAGTTATCTGTCAAATTTTTTTAACAGCATAGGCCGAACTTAGCCTTCCTGACAATTTTTCTATGTGTAATTTACTGTCAATAGTGATTCCAAGAAAAACTGTCGGCTCAAAAGGGTCCAGCTCTATTCCATTTACTTTAACATTATTAGTTAGCTGCCTGACATTTGGCGTTGAAAATTTAATGTGTTTAGTTTTTTTTTTGTTTCAACAGAAGATTATTTACATTAAACCAATGCACCACTTTCTCACTTTTTTTTATAGCCGTGACAAAATATACACCGTGTTCTTCCTTACATAAAGATATGCTTTCAAACTCTCTTGCAGCAAGTAAAACAGTAGTATCTTGCAGAGGAATTTGCAATTCAAGCAAAGTTGCTCTGCAATGGACCGCACTAGTTAGCCACGAGCCACGGTCGGCTCTAAGTGGGGAATAAAATGGTAGTTGAAACTTTTACAAAGCGTACATTGCGTGTACTGCACTGTTCCAGATTTATTTAAGTGACAATGGTATTAAAATCGGAATCTCAATTCCGAGTAAACATTAGAGAACTGTTTAAACTTTCAACTGTTTCATTTTAAAATATTACAAGGATCGTAGTAGGTCGCGTTCTGTAGATTCTGTTTACCCGCATGGAAAGAAGGCGTGAGTTTATGTATGTTTGTATTTATCTTTGAATAAAAAAAAAATAAGGCTGTATTATTTGCAGTTTTCAAAATGGTTACTGAACTGTTTTATCACAAAATTTAGATAGACGTTTTCGACGCACAAGCAACTTTACTACAGAACTAAATAGTGTTAATTATGGTAAAGACTAATTATGTGAAAAGATTTTAAAGTTCCCAAACTAATCAAAAGCCAAATTAGGATATTGAATATTGAATAATAATTTACATCTGCAAGAAGACTCCTGAATGATATTCAATTCAAAGCTCAATAATAACGCTCACACCAATTAAAAAGATCATAAAAAGTACCGATCAAATTTATAAAAAAATCCTCTCCTTTACAGAATCTACGTCATTCAAAAATAGATTAAAAAACCGGACACAACTGCTGATCCTGTTCGCTTTATAATCCGTTTAAACGGGAATCGAACCTAGAACGAACTCCTATAAAATAGGGAGCACTCACCTGATTGGTCGGCGTGAGAGATGGCGGTACGGTTAGCCCCTAAACTTCCAATATAACGCCACTAACTTTTATTTGGTTATTTATTTTGCTGAACATACATTTTGTTTGTTTTTCTTCGTAATTCTTATTAGGTTTGGGCAGCCATTCGTTTGGAAGGGTTGGTGTAAGTAATCAATAGTGTTGTATATGGTTTAGTGTCCACATGTAGGTACGTATTTTGATGTGTTATTGGTGTAAACAAGGTGTTATTAGGCCATTTGTCCATCGCACCGTTAACGGGACGTCAACCAACACGAGATCCGCGTAATCTCGTTTCCCGTTGACGTCCCGTTCACGGTGCGATGAACAAACAGTATTAGAAAATCTATCCGATTTGTATCCGATCTTAAAAGTATTTCAAGCTCTCAACGTTCGAAACCTAAAATTGTCGTCAATTTTAGTTTTCTTTTATACAATGAGCTTTAATAAGTAGAAGTATAGGCTCATGAATAGACTTTGTATCCTTTTCAGATGGGTAACACCAAGATTATGTTACAAGTTTGCGAAAAAAAAAATTGACGAAGAAATCAACATACTCGTACCTATTAAACAACGACGTTAATGAGCTATCAACACTTACAAAAGCTTCACAAATCCCTCAATTTCATAATTACAATTCTATTTATCCAAAACAATAATCCCATTCCCAAACAAACAGAAAGTTTCAAACAAAGTAAGTTGGCGGCGCACCTGTGCGACAAACACGACAACTGCGACCGACGCGACGCGGGAGGAGCGACAGACGGACAACCTCGAGTTTTGAACACGTCACTATTTATAGAAAATATATCTATTTTGTAGCTTATTATTTCGATTTCGCGTCACGATAGGTATCTATGTGCAGAACATACCTACTGTGTTGTTTATTGGATAGTGAAAATATTGATTTACCTAAATCTTCATTCATAGCAGACTATAAAATTATTAACAAATTATGGAAAAATGTTTGATAGAATCCCGCATGAAATTCGTACTTAAAAGTTTAGCTTTCATTTTTAAAATCATAATAAAAAATCAAAACATTAAAAAATTACAACAAAATTGAGAACTTCCTCTGTTTTTGAAGTCGGTTAAAAAAATTAACACTGCCATCCATTCTAGATAATAATTAGAACTTTACGTATCTCTACTTTTTATAGAGCTTCATACATTTCAGAGCAGCAGAATAATGTTAAAAAACTACATTTTAAATATTGCTGTTAGCAAAGCGAGTACTAATTTAATATAGCTGTTAGCAGAGCGAGCACTTTTCAAAACACGCTCCACTATCAGGAAAATTAAACATAGTTATTGATAGCAAGCAATCTCAAGCGAAAACCTGCAGGAGTAACCTAAGGACTTGTTCAAACGGAACGATTTATGCGCGACTGTAATGTGAGTTAGCCCTTAGACAACCGCAAATTATTTTCATACAAAGGTGCGTGAATAACTTTGAATGTATCGAAATCCAGAAAGAAAAAAGCTTTCAAGTAATACTAAAAACCCAAAAATTGGCAACTAAATAAATATTTTCTCGACAGCCTCGTTGGTCTAGTGGTTTTAAGCGCTACGCTGATCTGGATTCGATTCCCAGGTCGGGCAAAGGATTTATGCCCGGTTGATGGCAATAGGCTCCTCCCTATTACATGGGACTTAAACATAACTGGCAAAATGTGGGTGTATTATGTATACACCTACTTAATCCTTCGGAGAAAACAGGCGTGACGTCATGTTTTGTAATAAATAACAATATTGACGTCAATCTTAAGAACAAACGACCACAAGGGCGCCTCATGTGTTTAAAAAGAATATCTCACAACCGACATCACGCGTATATCGCCTCATCTAGACAATCTCTTAGTGCAAAAGCAATCCCTGAAATATTTCAGCTTCAGGAAGTTTCTGTAGCTTCCTTCCTGAAACTAGCGCCCCCTGCCGCCGCCTTATTAAAACTTGTGAAAGTTTCAGTAATCCTACCCACTGTACATTATTAAGGCGGTGCACTTTAATTTCTCGGCTTTTCTTTAATTAAAACTGTATTGGATATCTTTTAGAAGTGTCTTCGTGGTCTTTGTTGGTTAGGAGATTGTATTTTCTAATTTTTTCTTTTGGGTAGTTGGTTCTTTTCTAGTTCAAGTTGGTCGTTCAGACAACGCAGTTGTTTTGACACTTACAACTGGCTGTTTACATGCGATTGTTTACTGATTGTGGGTAACTTAATCAATCAATCTGCCTAGCCTTTTCCCAACTATATTGGGGTCCGCTTCCAGTCTAACCGGATGCAGCTGAATACCAGTATTTTACATGAAGTGACTGCCTATCTGACATCCACAACCCAGTAACTGGGTAATACGATACCCCTTGGTAAGACTGGTTGTCAGACTTTCGGGCTTCTGACGACCCGTAACGACTGTCAAAGATCCACGAATGACAGCCGGGACCAACGGCTTAACGTGCTTTCCGAGGCACGGAGGAGTCTCGGTATGTAAAGATGGTCACCCATCCACAGACCAACCCCGGCAAGCGTAGCTTAACCTGATGGATCGACCCGTGCAGTTATTACTTAGCCTCGAGCTCCTCTGTGGTGTGTGTATTGTGGGTGACTTAATATATATTATAATAATGGTGGTCACAACAACCAAGGTCTTAAACTCTTTAACTCCCAAAAAGGTGTACCTAACGGCAATCCATTCGATGCTTGCTTGACCATGACCAGAGAGGCTTAGTCTCACAGGCCAGACACTATTTAACGGCAATATACCCCCATTAATTTTACGTCTTAAAACCATAGAGTGTTTTACACTCCAGTTTTAAAGTCTTAAGACATAAACTAAAAAGATGGTTACTCATGCAAATGCCTGACAGGAACTTCCATAACTTTGTTCCTGTAAGCATATCGTAAAGTTTTGTGATACAGTCGTTATGTGGTGTTATGTGGTGTTTCTCCTTATGTGGTGCTTTCAGCTTCATGAAATAATAATAAGTTAGGAAGTGCGAGTGACTGAAAATGCGGTTGTAAAATAAAATGGTTTAAACACCGTCTGGGCTAAAAGTGCGAGGATCTTTCTTAAACAAGAGAACACGAATCCATGGCTTTATTATTATAATATCGGTATGTTGTAACATCATGTTAGTAAAATATGAATGCTTATATTTTGTGAATGGTCGCATCATAAGAGACTACTGAACATGGGGGGTCCTGGATTCCACTCCCAGGTCAGGCAGTGTCATTATAGGTTTTCATTAAGTGTTTCTCAGTAGCAACGCAAGGTCTGGAAATGGACCAGATTGATAGCAGTAGGCAAACGCCCCTATTCTTTATAAAATTCTGACTAAACCCCGAAGGGAATACAGGCGAGATTTTATGTTATGTAAGTATAAATGTTACCTGCATACTTCATCAAAATCTTTCATTCATCTCGGTCGAGTTTTTTCGTTCTGGCAATAGGGTTAAATAATAGGACATTCAAACATTGCGTGCCGATGAATTGAACAGGCCCTTCGTGGCGGAAGCTGGCCTAATGAGGGTCAGCAGCGTTGGAGGTAGTCCTCTGATTGCAGGCCGGGCCTGATTAATAGCATGCATTGTCAGGGTTGGAGAAAAATGTGGAGGTAGTTTGGAAATAATGTTCTGGGGCCTTTTTAATAAAACCGACAGGGACAGGTCACAATCTGACAATTTTACAAGTTTATTTCATACATTTTCTGCTTAAACAACAGCTGTCGTGGAAATGTCAATTATGTTTTTTTAATTTTTTTATATGTTACATTGTCCATAATATTAAATAGTGCACTGGTTGTAAATGCAGTTTTTTTATTATTTTTATTAGTGGAATATATTATTAAAACTGACAGATGTTGAGTGAAAAGTTAAATTGCCAGATTGCAACAAATATTTGCATAGGATGATTCATACACATGTGACATCCACCTACCCACAACAGACCCGCGTAGTGGATTACGACCACTCCCTCTAACAGAAAGGAGGTCTGAGTCCCAGGAGTGGGAATATAACAGGCTGACTGTGTTTTTTTTAGGTTGAAAATTAACTTTAACTTTTTGGAGGGATGAACCAAATAGTGAAATGCGAAGTTTCATTTCAGTTTTTTGCCTTTCCCAGTTTCTAAACCTCCACCCGATTTGACATGTTTATAAATCACAATTTTACTTGAAAGTAAAGCCGTATTCACTTAACATAACAAAGCAGCTGAACTTATAAAGGATTCCTCCTGAGTTTTTTCGCGAATACTTAAACAAGATGAAAACATCCCCAAATAAGCAAATATTTGAACCCTTACAAAATACGGTACGTAACAACGTAGGAACGTAAATTGTGTCTTAAGATCCTTCAGATTGTCGAACATGACTCGCAACGTCGAGCAATCTAAAGAGAGGTTCAATCGTGACACTTCGGAGTACTCCAGATTACACAGACGTTACTTTTAATTATAGTAAGTACTACGTTTTATGTAAAACGGTTCTGATTTTTGGGAAAGGACTTTTAATTATTCACAGGACACTTAATTTTGTCTAGAAGTGAGAACTGAGTGTTGTTTAGGTACTTGTTGACGCTTTAGAGACTTGAAAAATTATGAATGTAAATACTGAGAAACAATGTCATTGCACTGTGGGAACACTCACGGGAAGTCGGGTTTTCGTCGGTTCTAGCAGCATTAACACGTTCCCTGTGTAGCTAGGATTACGGGTAGCACCCATAGATATCCAGAAATATGCCTTCATTGCGGAATAGTAAGGAATCCTAGTGCCACCGCTTATCTCCCACCAAAATAATTACAACATTAACAAATAGTGTACTTACGACACACACTTAAAATTTGAACACTCACACGAAGAAAGTAGCTACACTAAATCCATTTCTAATAGCACACATACATAGAATGCCCCGCCGGCTTTCAATTGTAAACACTTGCAATTTGCGAACATTCAATGCACACGCATGCAATTAGGGAGTCGAAAGCGATGGTCGATAATTTTTATCGATATTTAATTTTAGCACATTCTTGTATATTATAATTTCGATTAATTGTCTTTATATAATTTCTTTTGTTTTATATACCTATCCGAAAATATGGGTTATTTTTACTAAAATAAAATGGTTTTTTTTATATTGTATTACCGGTTAAAGGGAACGGTCTCTATTAAATATTATGCTGTCTTTATTTGCTTCAAACAACATTAAATTAATAACTAATTTAACTCATATACTATACATGTAATACGAGAGTGTCCAAAGAGTTCTGTAAAAAAATATTTGACTGCAATAATATGCATGTCGATAAAATCAGCCGCACGCACTCGATTGCACCTCTCTAAATCCAAAACGTTCGTTCCGTTCGGGAAGATTCGGGCTACTTCGGGCTAGTTCGTATCGCTCCGAATGTAAGTTAGTAAATGATTTAAAAATTGATTTAAAATATTAAACAGTGACGTAAATGTTTACTTACCGGTGGTAGGACACGTCATTTGTCTTCAGGTTGATGGTACTAGACAATTTTTTACAAAGTATTACTGCACTACTCGGTATTTTGGTTTTTTACGCATCAATATTACACTGTACGCAATTGCAAAGCGTCTGAATGAAGCGTACAGCCGCCGTTCGAACATAAGTCCAATTTAGCAATATCGAGGCGCCCCGTGCCACGCCTCCAAGGCATTATATCCCTCGATATCCGTGGTAGCACCCCTTACGTGTAATTGCAAAATCATCAAATCATCAATGACCATACGTGTATGTCGATAAAAACCAATAAAAAAAAGACTATACATTTGATGGGGCATGCACATACGATATAAGACTCAAATACACCATCGATGGGTCATGCACAGGTAACGTGTTAAGTTCATATAATGAGTCTTTTTTTGTCAAAATCTGTCATTCAGTTCCAAACTTATTTTTTATGACAGATTTAATAGAAATATCAACCTCAACAAAATATCCGTCCACCTAAGTTACAAAACTAAGCGGTCTAACACCATAAAATATAATAATCTACTCAGAGCTGCAAACAAAAACACACCTTACTCCTTTATCCTTACATTATTATTCTAACGGAGCAAGATAATTTAGCAAGCACCCTAGTACAATAACAATTCCTCATTAAGGCATTTCCGGGCGCCTCAAAGACTCCCTTTGCTAAAAGCGCAGGTAGGTACCTGTGAGTACGGGTATCAAGAGAATTAACCGCGGTAGGGAACAGAGGTGTCGCACACACAGTTTCAAGTAATACTCAAGTTATATAGGGCTGGCTAGGCATCGATTTAATGTATAATGTAATTTAGTCTGGGAATGTATCGTTTTACATGCAGATTGACATACAACATGAAGCCGTCAAATACAAAATTCAAAATTATTTCACATAAACCTACAAGGGCACTTAAGAAACGTCAGAAGCTAGGTGCACGGTTCCATTTGGTCGTTTCCTATGGAGAAGAGCCGGCAAGAAACTCCACGGTTACTCTTTTAAAAGTAAATGGTATTTACAATCTTTTCAAGTTACAATGTTTATAGGTATGAGAGGACACTGTAGGCCTATCAACAAGTACCAGGTACTTAGCAAGATAGAAAATGATCGACAGATCTACAAGTCGGTTATGCCTACAACGTTCTCACATTCACAAAATATAAAAGAAGAGAATCTATATGAAAAAAAAAAAAAAAAAAAAAAACCTATTTAAACCAAATGACATGACTGCCACTAAAGCTGTAACAAATCTAATTTAATTTAATTTCGTCAATAAGTATGTTACAAAAATGTTAATTAATGACCACTGTGGTTTAAAAATACGGACAGGATTAGTTTGATAAACGCTCCGTTCAACATACGACGGTCGTTGTGGCGACGCTTGAGGAGGCCTATGTCCTACATGGAAGGACTTTTTGTTACAATAACGTCAATGCCATTATTTTTATTGATTTTGGTCTTACGTGTAAGTCACAACAGGTAAACACAAGGTGATCAACGGTTATCAAGAATAAAAACTTACTAAGAAACGAAATATCGGTTTCCTCTCCACCTAAACTTACAAAAACCCCTAAAAATATAATAACTCAGTAAAATCGCAACATAAATATATACGGCCATGGCAGCCCTACAGTCCCGCGTGTTTCACGCGACATAGCAACAAATGACGCGCCGCATCCACGCGACGTTTACACATAAAGTTCTCATACTCTAGGAATTATGAACATTTTGTTGTTACTCACAGTTTCGCTTCTGATATTAAGGATATTAGTTTATATGTGAGAGGTAAAATGGTTGATGTTTCTTAGTAAAATCTTGGAAATCAAAACGGATTCATGATAAAATTGCCTCATATAGAGAATTTTTTAGATGCACTTCCATGTTTATTGTGGACGACATCGGTCAAGTTTCAATATACACGAGGCTGCCATCTGCCTGAAAACTAACCGTGAAGTCCACGTCACACGACCATGCGATATTCAATACCTTGGCAACCCTGACAGGAAGACTGGAAAATATTGTAACCAATGATCACTTTCAACTCTCATTTTTGCACTTTCGCGCTAATGCAACTACAATATTTAGAAGCTAAAAGTGTTTTAGGAGCTGCTGCACTTATGATATCATCAAATTATAAAATTATTTACCAAGAGCTGTAAGAGTGCAGCAGTATTTTCTTTAAAAATCTAAAACCATCCCGAGAGGTCGAAGCATAAGCTCGTGTGAGGATAACCTGACCATTACTATGTTTAAGTTTACACTTTAGAACAATGTAGTTTACAAAGGGCAACCTGCTGCACTCCCATGTGTGTTCCAAGGCGATTACAGTTTCATGTTTAAAGACGGTCGGTCACTAACCTTGTAATTAAAGGGGTAAAAAGTCTTACACAACATACGAGGGTAAGATTGAAGAATGAACTTATTTAAAATGGTCTGAAAGTACTGATCTATACACATCATCACACACACACACACACATCACATCATCATCTATGTACATCTGACACCTTAATTGAAGAGTCTAGATTTTATACAATTGATTAGGTATGTAGGTGCGAATAACATTTTATCTGTTTTAGCATTTTAACTGACAAGCAGTTCAGTTGGATTTGAACTTGTGTGTCATTTGTAGGGGCACCTAGTTCATGAAGCTGAGTGTACATTAGGTACTGGCATACTCATTTAAGCTCAACTGTGCTTGTTGAAAAAAAAACCAATAGTCAAATTCTCAATCGCCAACCCAAGATCTTAGCCACTAACAAAGAACTATAAGTAAGAACTATCTTTGGAACTATAAGTAAGTACTATATGTAAGAACTATAAGTAGGTAATTGTATAAGTAAGATCAATCCAACATCAATCATAACCCTGCATGAGAATCTCAGCACGAACAAACCAAAAACCACCAACCAAATGAATCTAGAAGCAAATGCATCTCCCATAGAATTGCGTTTCATGAAAATCCCCATCATGTATTCGTGCTAACTCTGGCAGTTTCCATTATGGCGGCAGCAGATGGCGCCACTGATGTATAGTTCGGTATTTTAAACGTTGAAACTTTTCGTTCATCGTGCACAGTTGGGGAGCGCTCAAAAGCCGGTATTTGGGAATGTTTCATGATATTGATAGAGCTTTGGAATTGAAATAAGTAGAGCAGTGATTTATGTAAAGTATGTAGGCTGTTACGATATCACGATAAATACTGCGCGTGTAGGTATTCGAGTAATGAAAGTTTGTTATCTAGGTGGTGTGGTAAATACGTCGAATGTACCTATCTCCTGTTCGCTCCTATTATGTCCCATGTTCCTATGTCCATTGGATGTATTACTTTCACAGTTTCGTACAGTGTTCAACGAAAGTGTAATTAATTAAATTCTAAATTAGATATTATTTATGTAAACGGTTTTTGCCATAATTACTTGGTAATTTATAATTCAATTTAGCTTCTTAAATCATAAAACTTCACATCTCATCTTTATAAAATTATTCCACGAAACACCTCCATTACTAAAATTAAAATAAATAAACTAAACTAAAACTTTCCCAAAAATAACAACTTTCCACACACAAATAATTTACCAGCAAATAGCAACTACTACTGCAAAACAACTTGACTTCGAAAAAGCAAAGTTTAAATTTCATACACCTATGTATGTAGATTTGATCAGGACACCTGCAGCGACCCTGGGGACGTGACGCTGTGCAGTTTACTGACTAACGAGGGCCCCGGGATGGAGGAGAGTAGACCCTGGTAGATGAAGTGCGCATGAGTAGTAGTGCATTAAGGCGCAGCGTTCCGAAAACGGGGTTTTTTAAAGCAGTATATCTCATAAACCGTAAATAATTTTAACCAAAAAAAAAGAATGATATTTTCAAGTCTTATTTTAATACAGTGATGGAACTCAAATCATAATTAAACATACATTAATGCTTCAAAAAATCTTCAAACACACCTCGTAATTGTCTTTAAAAGCAGTTTATACCTTCACTAACAATTATAATTATAATTAAAAATATACCATAAAATGTCTAATGTCAACCTGCATTCAGTGATGGATTATGATGAGTAATATGAGCAACATGATGAAAAAAACAACGGAAAACATTGAAAAAGTACAAAAGTGTGGTTATTTTCTTTACTCTTTACACGTAAAGAAAAATACAGAGACAAAGGCAAATCGGAACCCTGCGCCTTAACATAACATAACATCACGCCTGTATTCCCCGAAGGGTTAGGCCTATGGAACCTATAGTACATCCACATTTCACCAGTTACGTTTAAGTCCCAAGTAATAGGGGGCGAGTATGTCCGACCCAGGAATCGAACCCAGGACCTCCTTTTCAGCAGTAGCGCTTGCGACCACTAGACCAACGAGGCAACTAAGTATAGTAGCGCATTAACATAATAGAAAAGTTTGGAAATAGAAATGAAAGTAGGTAACGATGCATGGTGTGGTGCAAGAGGAGACAAGGATATGGTACCCAAAGGCATTGGTGATGCTTATCATGAAAGGGGTAAATTGATGTTCAGGCCAACGAGAAGTCTATCGGTTGAGGGTCTATTGGTCAGTAAAATGTTGCCTTATAAAAGTAAACAAAATCCTTACATTCTTTTTAATTTCTCGGTAAACTAACAGCCACTAACGAAACCTGGAAAAACGAGCTTTTCACTATCATACATAGCCTGCACTTATATGATACTCATTGTGCCTAAAATGCCCAAGTACCTATATCAATATGGTCTTTTGGACATGTTTTACCTTTTCGCCGCATAATAATGTGGATAATTATTATGTTTCATGTCCTTACCTGTAACAATAAAGAAAAACACACATTAATAATTTAGTATTTTTGATAACCAGAAGATATCAAATAGAATCGTCTTAAATAACAATGATTCATGAAAGAGATAGGGCTAAGTCATTTAAAACGAAACTACCTACAATATGTAACCATTATTATGAGTAAGTTATTATTTGCTAGCCATCAGTTTTTTTTTCTATCTTTAATATATTCCCTCAGAGATAAACCTAGAAAAGTAATTTTCCTCAATTCAAGAGATTTCAATGAAATAAACAGAAATCTTTATGGTATTCAGAATCAGAATTCTTTTTATCCATACCCAAGTGAAATGAAAGCCAGTTAGGAAGTAGCTAGAGGAAACTTCGGCAAAGGAAAAACTCCCCGGGAAGCCTTTTAATCAGTAATTCAGGTAACTCGTGTAATGATATGTAAGTATCCTGTTCAAATAGTTTTCTAGGTATATTCTTATGTTTTGGAGAAAAAAGAACACGCTTGGTAATTTTCAAAGCAGTAAAACCATTTTTAAACGACTTCAAAAAGGAGGAGGTTCTCAATGCGTCTGTTTTTTTGTATATTTGTTTCGTGATTACTTCGCCTATTAAGATTTTGATGTGTTTTTTTTGTTTAGTAGCTCATACTTCAGAGGTAATCTCATATAAATTTTATTAAGTTTGCATTGGTAGTTTTTGAGTTAGCTTCATAATACGTATTTTTGCCACTTAGTCTATGTGGGTGATGTTATAAAAAGTTCCTGCCACTGTTATTTACATAGCTGGTAGTGGTATTCGAATGTATGTGGGTTATGGGCGTATGTTACCACAGCAAAAAGTGAAAAAAAAAAAATTGCGGAAGTCGGTGGCAAAAAACGAAAATACTGCCGAAAAGGTGTCAAAAAAGTTTTGAGATGTAAAGAAAAACAAGGTGAAATGAAATGATGGTTTTAATGAAAACGAAGAATTTGTGTGACATTGATTTTGGTTTCTTAAAATGTTTTTAATTCTTTTATGTAATACTCTCGCATGCATACATAAAAGTCAGAATAAATAAAATAAATCCGTAACTATTCTCAAAACTAACGGACGCACGCAGCAATGTCAACAATGTCAGCCATCTTGGTTTTAATCAATCATGTTCCCGCCAAATGGGACTGATTCGTTTTCAAATAGATTTTTCTGGTATTTTTCTGTAAGTATTTGTTGTTCGAATCCGATTGGATTTCGGACTGTTGGATGAAATTATTATTATAATAGATGTTTTTCTGATAATTGAATTTATTATTGGTATGAGCATGATTTCCCATGGGATTTTTATGTTGGTAATGGTCTTGTTCAATTTATATTTTGACGAATTATTTACTCAAAGGAAACAAAAAACAAACATTATTTTAGCTTCGATTAACTTTAACAGAAATCATTAATCTGACCATCTACAAATTCCATTTATCTTTGACCACAATTCGACAAAATGTATATTATTATATCATTAAAATTTCACAAAACACTTTTGGAGAATTTCATTCCAACAACAATGGTGAGGTTCACGCAGGCTTGCACGTAGATGGCGCCACGGAGCGTCATTAGTGGGTCGCACTTCCGTTTCCGCTGGCTCCCGCCCCACTTCCGGCCGCCCGCCCCATTGTGGCGGAGCCCCCCGATTGTTGCTCTTGTTTTTCAGACATTTTAAATGTAATTCTATG
Source organism: Xanthia togata (assembly GCA_963853775.1). Lineage (NCBI taxonomy): Eukaryota > Metazoa > Arthropoda > Insecta > Lepidoptera > Noctuidae > Xanthia > Xanthia togata. Next base: position 951,666 of record OY970811.1, on the reverse strand, counting down.
TCACTGTGGTGTTAAATACTTTTGGAAGTGATGGATTAAAACTTATTCAATTTGTAATTTAATCAAAACCAAAGTTCTCGTCAAAAGATTCAAGTTCAAAGGTTGAATTTGCATTTACTTAAAGAAACGAAGATGTTTTCACATCCGATATGGTTTCGAACGTAAAAAGGCAACTTATTTTGATGTATGTAGTTAAAAAGGCGACCATGATCCTTAAAAAAAATAGATTTACGTTGCTGCGTAATGTATTTTGTATTAATATTATTATTTATTGTACCTAGAACATAATTGATATATCGTCTTAAGAAGTGCCAGTGAATCCATACCAATACTACAGAAATACGAGGTGTATTGGAAAAGATAAATATGACTGCTATTGCGTTAAAAGGCGACAGGCGGCAACACTGTGCAAGGGACATTTTGACCCATTTCCTGGAATGTCACACACAACCCTCTACCGGCACGTAAGGAAGAGTTCTTTTCACTTCAAAACAACTACAAAACGTTACGTAAATACTATGCTTACTTAATTAATTCCATAGATATTTACGCTTCGTTTAAATATATTAAAAATAAGATTAAAGCTATATATTATTGTGAATTTAATAATCAAATCGATTAGGCATGCATTTCAATGCGTTAAGAATAAAAGGTTTAAATAGTGCATTTGTCGATGGAGATGGTATCTTCGGTGAGTTGGGTGCAACTCGCTGTTGGGTCCATAGTTTCGGGTCCAAGAAAATGTTGAAGATCAAAGGGAGCCTATGGCTTCTCTTCCTGTTGGCTGTGGGGGTCACAGCCCGACCTGAAAGCGGTAAGTAAGGCTTTTCTTACATACCCAGCGTCTTTTTTCGTCGTCTTTTATCTATCTTTCCGTTAAAGCACTTAAACTCCACTTGGACAAGTGATGGAGTTATTTACGTGATTGAGATAGAGGTACCTACATATTTTGTATTTATGTATTTCTCTAGCAGAACGTTTTTTACTCAAATGTTTTGCCCAGTATTTTAATAAGTTTTTTATTGTTTTACTAAGATTTAAGACACTTCATATTTTGCATAAAAATGAACAGACATAATTTAAATATTCTTTTTTTTGTTGTTGTAATTGTTACATTTTTTTTATTTTTTTTTTGTATCACGATGTGACAGATGAGCTCTTAGATTCCGCACCAGTGAGCGCCGAGCTCCGATCAGGAAATGTACTTGAATCAGCGTCACAAGAATCATCAGGTAATTGTCACCATTTAAGGATTTTTTTCCACTTTTGCATTGTAGTATGGTAAATACATCAGTAAATAACCGTTCTTTGCAGTACGGTAGACAAAAAACATTTCGATCATCTGCTTTTAAGAATCCGGATAAACGAAACAATAAGTTAACAATCCGAATATTTTAACTACATTGAAAAGAATAAGGTAAGTTTCTCCAACTAGGATTGTAATGACACTAATGAACAGAACGACAAGTCTCAATAAAATTACACTGAAAATTACCTTTCTATAGGTGTATCATCAAACACATTTTCATAATGAAAATTGTGTCTTTTCAGATGAAGCAGCCGATTCCAGTCCGGAAGACTCTGAATCTGATGAAAGTCGTATGTTCAACCCTGAAGAAGTGAGCTTCGGTATGTACAAGTTTTATTTTATAGTTCAGTACCAAGTTCAATAGTTTAAAGCAAAGTTGTGGTTTATAGAAGAAATAATTAATAAAAAATAAAAGTATCCATAATGAGTAGTGGTTGATATTAACGGCCCCAAAAAATATCAATGATATAAAAAATATCATCACCACTGGTCTCAAAACAGCGAAGAAACTGGCATGTACTAAGAATTCGAAGACATGACATCCACCAACCCTCACCGGGACTGCGTGGTGGATTGAGGCCCGCACATTGAGGGGCAGAAAAGGCCTGGCCTACGTCCTAGATCTCGTATATATTATGTCTTTGTTAAAATATCTATGTTATTTCCAAGTGAAACGTCTAGAAAAAAAACTGAGAACATTGAATAGCTTATTTGTTTTTCCTTTCCCTCCAGAGCCGATACACAAATGCACCGCAGAAGGTGACATGTACTACGAGAAGAAGAACAACATCTGCTACGTTTGCGCCTGTTTCCAATCTTCAGGACTCCTGTACTCCAAGTGCGCGGCCTGCAACCTGTGCTTCCGTAAGAAACCAAACTATTCTATATTCTCCACCACTTTTGTAACCAGGCTCAAAGGTTGGTATGTAACCTGTATTGAATTTTCACAGAGGAACAGCTTCCTGTACCTTTGGCACCTCAGCCACGTAAGTTATATTGTCAATATTAAACTGTCTTGTCGCTCTTTTGTCTTGGGTCTTTAGTATCTCTTTAGATTGGTCTTCTAACGATTTCGTCAGCGAGTTTGCGTCAGTGGTAGCGCGAGTAGCATCGTCTTTAGATTGTTTAGTTGTTATTTGTAGCCATTTGTTTTTACTATTTGAAGTCATTGAGTTATTTGTGATTTTTGAATTTAATAGGCGTTGTTTTGAAGGGCAGTTTGTGATAATGATGTCTACTTATTTGAAGTTGAGTCATAAGATTTAAAAGAAGTAACGTATTTGAAAGTAAATTATTAAATCCGTTCTACAAAACTGTTTCGCTTTAAATTTACTACTTGTTTTCTCAAAGCAGCCTCATTGATATTCAGTAGTTAACTATAAAAATACTAACATATTATTTATCTGAATTTAGCTCCACCATCCCTACCGAGTCCTTTACCAGGTAAATTAGATTTGGGTAAACTACTTTAATTAATCTTCATCTTTTATTTAGGTACTTGAAAATGAGTTACTCAATCTCAAGGTCTATCCTTTTATTTTTGTGGTCCATAGTCAACCCACAACTTTTATACATGGATATCCAAGCATTTGATTATAATTTTCAGCACCTCTTCCGTTACCACCATTACCTTCACAACCACCACCACTTTTACCTCCTCCACCAGGTATATCACTTTACATTCCATAGATTTCAATACCTAATTAATATGATTCTTCGAGAAAAATGTAAATTACGTCGGTGAAATAATCAACAGAGTAAATAGATATTTACAAATTAATTTTCTACAGTGTCTATACCACAACCACTTTCACCCCCAGATATAAATTTGTTGACACTTATCACGACGCTAACAGTGACTGCAACTTAAATGTATGAACATTTGATTAGTTTTACAGAACTCCTTCCATTATCTCCACCCCCAGATTCTCAACCAGGTAAATTTAGTGTACAAGGTATATTACAATAATGATTCAAAATTGGTTCGCCATTCCCTACTTTAAGCTGAAATGGTTTATCGTTGTTATTAATTCCTTATTAATAACAATTTTATACCTGTAAAGTCAGCCTCTATTATTATTTTTGCAGTACCTCTGCTACAACCACTTCCACCCCCAGTTATACATATAAATTATATTATCACATATTTATACATCTCCCAGTAGTGAAGTTACTCGCTTGGTAACCTTTTTTGTTTAGTTATAAGAATATCTTCACTTTTTATTAATTATGCTCCTTAATTAAAAGTGGAATTTTGAAGGACCTCAGCTCTCATAAATTCCGCCACCAGGTAAAATAATTATAAAATCACTTAAGAGGGAACAGGGGCTGCGAGGAATTTCAAAAATAGGTATTTGAAGAAACTATTGCCGTCGCGCTGCGCCCGAAAAACCGAGTTAAACCCCATAAAGTGCGATAGGGACAACTGCAGCTCAGACCGATTATAACACAAAACTTTTGACGAAAACGACGTTTAGCATTCTCCTTTTTTCTCCTCGAAAACTAAGCTGATTTAATATTTTTTTTCATTAAAATTTTAAGAAAGAGTATGTCTAGGTTCTTATTATTTTCTTTTATGCTAAAAACTTTTCCGAATTAGTCTGGTAGTCCTCTAATCACGGCGGTAAAAATGGGGCATTTTTTTAATTTTTGGAGGGTCATAGTTTTCTTACTTATTAATTGCTGAAAAAAAGGAAATGACAGGGACATGCCTATAGAGACCCTGATTTTATACAAAAAAAATGACAGCTCTAGAGGCAATATTCAGGAAGAAAAACGGGGAATACGTTTGTATGGAGAATCGCCGACCCTGTTCCCTCTTAAGTATTATTATTGTAAACATTCTTACACGGTAGTAAAAACATTAAAATCTTTTATTGGAATGGAGCACAAACCGCAGTTTAGCTTTTATATTTTTGTTCTACTTGGTTTTACGATGAAGTGTATGTTTAGCCTATTGGTTGGTTGTCAAATATGAAGGTATATTTTGGTGTATTTTTCGCAGCACCACTTTCGTTGTTCCCACCTCCTCTTCAGCCAGGTACATTTTAAGGCTGCATTATTATATTTTTTAGCCACCTTATTGGCAAATTAATCAATAAACTATATATTATGTGTTCCATTAATATGATACTTCCTTTGGTACTTTAGTTCACATAAATATTTTTCCACAGGACCATTTCCATTACCCCCACCTCCATTACCTTTTCAACCAGGCTGCATTATTATAATATTGAATTTCAACTCAATATCCAATGTAGATTAATTTCTTTGTTGTTAATTAGTTCCAGAAATACCACAACCGACACCATCTCCACGTAATTTAGAGCCCATTTTAGAATTATAAGGTTCACTTTCCCTACTCTTATCTAAGATATTTCAACCATAATGGTCACTTCAACTTAATCCATATTTAATACTTCAAGTTGACGTTCCTGATTATCAGCCTCAAATATATTTTAATAATATTTTTACAGTAATTCAACCACAACCACTTCCAACGCCAGGTATTAAATTTTTGTAGTAACTTACAACATTCATTTTTTGTAGTTACTTACATGTATTCTGACTTTGAGTGGTTGTCTAAGGCGAAGTTACATTTTCGATGACTTGTTCACAGCACCACTTCCATTGCCCCCACCTCCATTGCCTCTTCAACCAGGTTCATTAAATTGTTTATTTTGCAAATTACATTGAACCTGAATTAAAACTTCTCAAGTGCCTAATTTCTATGATCTGCATTAGTTCCAGAAATAATAGAAATTATAATACCACCGCTATCACCTCCAGGTAAACCCTTATTTTTATAAGTATATTCGAAGATGTATGAATATTTTACCATTTTGCAGTACCTCTGCCACAGCCACTTCCGTAATCAGGTGTAATACTTACAAAGTATTAAACTTAAAACATATTGAGTTTTGATTCTAACGTGTATACGTAATTGTTTAAACTTGGGCTTGTTTAAGGCGAAGTTATTTTGGTTGACTCTTTCACAGAACCTCTCCCATTATCACCTTCACCATTGTCTCTTCAACCAGGTACATTTTAAGGCTGCACATGAAATTGAATTTAAAATCAAGAGATTAGTTGCCAATGTTATTGTGTATGTTAATTTTGCATTAGTTCCAGAAACACCTGGAATTCCATCTCCATTAATTTACTTAATAACACACATTTAATTATTTGCGCAACAGCAGATTTCTACAGGCTCAACCTGTAGAAATCTTCAGTTTATCCTTTATTGATACTTTGAGTCCACACAATGATAATATTTACAAATTAATATTATAACAGCACCTCAGCCAGAGCAACTACTTGAACCAGGTATAATAGAAAAATCATCTTGGATTGAGATTTGTACTTTCTTACTTATATTCTTATTTCAAATAGAAAATAGTAGAAAGGTTAGCATTTTTTTTTTTCAGCGAGTCTTCTGGATTGTTTAATTTTATTCTAAAAGCCTAATGGTGCTACTACTTTAATGTCGACTTCCACTAGCTTTTATATCCTCAGATATAACTTTCTTATCTGTAGTATTGTGTTAGGATATTTAGTTGGATATCAAAAGCTAAAACATTTCGGTTTACATTACGTTTTTCAACAGCACCACTTCCACTGTCTCCGCCTCCGTTGACTCCTCAACCAGGTATATTTGAGGCTATATAAATTTTATAATAATGAATTTATATGGATTTCTAGTGTTTCATCAATATATTATTTTTAATTGGCAGCTCCTGCACCACAACCAGGTAGTCAAACTTTATCGTTACATTTTTCTTGTGATCGTACACTGTTCGGTTTTGTGAGATTGGTTAAAGTGGTTCTATTTTCGAATTATCTATGGGTGTTATTGACTTCTGAATGGTTATGTAGATACTATCTTGTCGAGTGGTACTTGACGGTTTTTCCAGTTTTATTATTCTTCGTTTTACTTTTGATTTTTCTGAATTATCTTTTGGTTGTCAAAGTGAACATTTACATATTATATTTTTCACAGACCTTCTTCCTGTACCTCCACCACCGTTGCCTCCGCAGCCAGGTATATTTACGAAAGAAAATTTATTTGTTTAAATTCTTATATTACACGGTGGGACTTTAGCGGTTAAATGATTCTTCTCTTGGCCACTTTATTTTACATCAATTCCAGAAATTATAGAACTAATTATACCACAAATTCCACCTCACGGGAAAACTTAATTAATGATTCATCTTTTTCCACTATTGTGCCTAATAATTCAGTATCGTCTGCTTTATTCTTCATAATATTGATTTTCAAATTGACATCTTTATATTATACGTTAAAATTTTTCACAGCTCCGCAACCACTTCCACCACGAGGTTTCGCTTAGTATTACAAAATCAGTCCTAACAGCTGTAGTTGTGTTGTGAATTGGTCTTGATATAGAATCATATAAACTCTTTGTCTGTTGAGGGTATGAACATGTGCCATTTATAGAATTCTTCTGATTTTGTTGTTAACATTGATCTATTATCAAAAGCGAAGTTTTATTCTGGTTTAATTATTTTTGCAGAACCTCTTCCAACACCATTGCCTCCTCCAACAGGTATACATTCTAACGAAACATTATTTTGAATTTAATTTCTAATTACCGATGATACCTAATTTGTATGTTCTGCATTAATTCCAGTTATTGAAATAATCATACCACCTCCTCCATCTCCAGGTAACTTCTCCTTTATTTGAATCTGTTTGATGTCTTTTTCATTAATTTGGCCTTTGGTTATTTTTAAAATGTTTTGTTGACAGAACCTCTTCCCCACATTAATTACCCGGAACCAGGTATACATATTATGTATTTACTTTATATACGTACTGACAGAGCCCAACACGCTTAGCATGACCACAATAGAAATGGGTTTTGTCGACAGAAGAATAGATAAAATGACAGATGAACAGTCACATTCAGTCATTTTGTCTATTTTTCCGTCGACAAAACCCGTCGAAAACCCGTTTCCCTGGTTGTCATGCTACGCGGGCTGTGGTTCTAGAGTTTGTATTTTTAGGAGATTCAGTATTTACTAATAGACATATGCGGAATTGAAAAGAATGAAATATTAGCTTGGGTTTGTCTGTCTTCTCTGACCACACAATTATGCTTGAGTTTATGGCTTTACATTATCCAAAGACCTAATGTATAATCATGACCAACAACAGCTATAGATGGCCAATTACGATATTTTCCCTTGCAGTGTAGACAACCGACATCGTTACTTTTGCTTAGTATGAATTAGAAGTTTTCAACTCAATACTTTTCTATAGTGGATTAAATTCAGGGGCGAGTAATAAAAACTGAGCTCATGTTTTTTTTTTACTTTGTTTTGCAGAACCCCATCCACATCTACCTCCACCACCAGGTATATTATTTGCTATATAGAATCCTTAATGAATACCCCTATAAATGTTATAATATTTGAATATTAACAGAAACAATTTTTTTTTAGTTATTCCAGAAATAGACATTATTTTACCGCCGCTACCGTCTCCAGGTAAAGTGTTTTTTTTTTTTTGTGAAATCCGTCGGTAATCTACATCCTCTTGCATTATTATTTTTTAAGAAAGATGTTATAGATGTTTACTTATTCTTACTGAAATTATTTACTGTAGCTTCGGTACATCTTATAACTCTTTCATTTAAACACACTTATTTTCATAGTTTCTACATTTACTTTGATTCAAGGACTCTTTAGATTCTTCTCCCTTCTGATGGATCTCTTCACATTATTGTAAAGGTATGATTTATTGCAAAGTGGGCCTGCGTAGTGGATTACGGTCCACTCTCTCTCACCGAGAGGAGGCCGTGTCCCAGCAGTGGGAACTACATAGGCTGATTGTGATGATTTATTGCAACATTAATTTCTCTGAGTTCAACCGGGATGTTGTATCTACGCCAGCAAAGTCTTTCGTATGTTTCTATTTTCTCTTGATAAAAAGGTAAAGCTGTTTAAATTCTCTAATGATTTACAGAGATGAAGCTTTATTTTTTTATATTGCATTTTTCACAGAGCCTCTTCCTCCAGTATCTCAGCCGCAACCAGGTATTTAATGAAGTAGGTGAATGAGCTGAATGGACTTACTGCCTTGATAACGTGAATTTGTTTCAGTACCTAATTCAAAAGTAAATGCTAAAATATAAGAGTTTAATTTCTGAAATGACATTCGAAAATGCTTGTAATTGATTAAGATGATTGACCTTTGCCCTGCCATGTGACAATTATTGTTGTATGTAAAATAATTATTGTTATTTAAAAAAAAATTACACTATTGAAATCTATATCGTCGCAATCGCTCACTTTGAGATCTAATGGTCTAGCAATTTTATTAAATAATAAGTATGATCGATATAAATGTAATGATGTTTCTTTGCAGAGGTCGAACCTCTTCCGTTACCTCCAGCACCAGGTACGTGTATTTTTACTACTTTTAATTTAACTTGTAATTCCTTTAGAAATCTTAATTAATTATATGAAAAGGATCTTGGAAGATTGAATAATAAATAGCTACCTTCACAATCAAAATTATAGATATTTATTATTTGTCGCATTTTTCTGTTGCTATGATAGGAACTATTGCGATACTAATTTCTTTCTCATACCTATTTTGTTTTTCAACGAATACCTTTTGATGCTTTATACTTTTTTATTTTTTATCGGTATAGTAATTGAAATAATCTGATAATAAACACTACTATAAGCTAAAGCACTAGGAAGTGGTGAAGGGTGGGCATTTTGGGGGACTGTTATGTAATTTTGATGTTCGAAAAGTGCTGATTCTCAGTTTAGTTTGAACAAATGACTTTTGAAACTAAAATTTGAAATTGAAATATACGAGTACTACACTTGTTTGCCTACTTTACCTACTTGCTTGCTATTATACTTTAATTAAAATTACTGCAAATAAATACGAAACTGATATAATGCAATGTTTATTAACAGAGCCAGAACCAGCGCCAGGTAACGATTTAATTTAAAGCTGAATACACATTTTATTATTTACATCAAATAATTTGTACTCATGATAACATTGAATCAATTATATCAGTCTCAGGAACAGCAACAAAAGTTTATATTCTTGAGCGATGACTGGTTTTCTCTCAATAGGTTCAAATTTTATAAAAAGTTATATAAAATCTGAATCATCAATTATCAGCAAACATTGAAATGAAAAAACCAAATTATATAATATTGATTGCTCATTAAGATATTTTGTTATGCAGCACCGTCGCCGTTGCCTCTGCCGATGCCGATACCCCTGCCACCTATAGTCCCGTTCCCTCCTCTTCCTGAACCTCAGCCGATTCCTCACTATCAGCCACTCCCAACACCGCAACCTCAACCCACACCCAAGGATCAATTCCTGTATTGTAAGTATTCATTCGTTAAATGTAACTATTATCAATGAGAACAAGACAGTCTAATGCTATAAACTGAATAAAGAACCACTGACGCACTTAACACTCTCCACAAGTTAGATAGGTGGACGAACGTCACAGGTAGTAATTTGTCCAAAACCACGACCTACTTCAAAAACGTAAAATTAAAATTAACAACATCGTCAACCACATCATCGCTTCCCTTCAGATGCCATTTTTTTCAAACTAGTTTGTTATAACGTGAAAGATGCACATATCGTATGGTAATCTCATAATTATAGGATGGGTATTATGAATTATTATCAAACTAATCTTATTCACCACTTCAGGTCCACCTCCCATGTTCATACCGGGACCACCGCGTCCTTACCCCGTACCAGTACCGATACCTGGTAAACGCATCTTGGTACCAGTACCCGTACCAGTACCGGTACCAGCTGAAAAGATCTACATCCGTGGACCATCCATACCAGTACCAGTAACAATTGAGAAGAAAATACCTGTACCGTATCCTGTTGATAGGTAAGAATTGGTTTCAACGTTATGTCCTCCCTCCTCACTTACCTTACCTCAATTTGTTTGGGGTCAGCACAGCACATCTTTTCTTCCACACATCTTCATAAGATTCACTTCCTTCCGAGCTATAATTATATTTCACACAACGCAACCAATTTTTTTTTCTTATATCGACTACGATTGATTTTAGAAAAGAATAATCAAAAAAACATTTAAAATGTAAGAACACCTAATTCATCTAACACACTGGATGTTTTTCCTAATAGGCCGTATCCAGTACAGCAACCACCTAGGTTAGTACCAGTACCTATCAAGATCTTCGAGCAAGTACCTGGGCCTGAGGTGAAGGTACCAGTTCCTGTTCCATCACCACCGATAGCAGTTCCTTACCCAGTGAACCACTACATCACTGTGCCTGGCAAAGACAGAATCGTCCCAGTACCTGTACCTGTTAAAGTACCTGGAGGTAAGAGTAACACTAATAGATATATTGGTGGCAATTAAACGTCAATTAAAAATATAATTTTATTATTACAAAAACTGATCCCAAAAAGAAATTGAAAAGAAGACTTCATTGAAATATTATTTATATTGCAGAAACCAAGTACTACCCCGTACCGGTCATCCTATACGTTGGTAAGAATTATTTCATTATTGATACATTCTGTGAGCTACTATAGAGGTTTATCTTTCTTAGAATCTTTAAGTTGAACAAGATAATCATGAATGTTTCACATTGTCTAGCTCCTGAATGCAGAAACCACCAACCATTGGTACCTTTCCGCGTACCTTCGGAACCTTGCCAGGTCCACGTCTGCAAAGTTGTTTACAACTACGTCTACATCGAAACACATCCTGACTCCACTTGCTTAGGTTAGTAAACACACATGATTTTTGACTAATACACGACCCATTGTAAAGTAGAATGTTGATGTCATTAAACATAGACTAATCTGCTTCTATGGAGTTTAAAAATGTTACGATTCTTGGATTTATAGAAATTATACTACTTATTTCTCTATGGATTTACCAGATAACGTTATTTATTTAATTTGTATGTCTTGACACTATACATTGTCACTGTATTAGCACGAAACTATTTATTTTTGGCAAAAGTACAGATCTAAATTGGATGACGCAGCTGTAGCATATTTATTTTGTTATTTCTGTATATGCTGCACCGGTTTGACGTCATCACATCAACGCCGGCTGTCACTGAAAACCAGCGCTGGGGCTCTGTCTCGCATAGGGTCCCGGCATTATGCTGAGTGATGGCCGTTTTGCGGGATGTGACACATATTTTCCCCCAAATTGTTTTTTAGTGTTTGTTCCTTTGCTTGCGTCATATTTACCGCAAAGAAACGTATTTTCTTTTCTTCTATTTAAATTATTATTATTTTTTAATTATAATTATTTTTTCATTATAATATTACAGTATATCAACCAGAGCCCCTAATATCAGGTGAGTAGTACAAAATATGCAACGTAATTTTCACTTATAGTGGAATCCATTTCGAATAAAATGTAGTTATAATCGTGTGTAAGAAGGTGCCTCTATCTTAATTCCTATCCACTCATAGCTTGGAGCCTATACTGCCAATGCTATCTACAAAGGCCGAGCTTGTAAAAACGTGGTTTCGTGTTACTATTGACTATGCCCAAACTATAATAATATGAATGGCTTTATTTTTTTTTCAGTCGGCCCAGTTGGTGGGTCTAGCTGGGGCTCAGCAAGTGCTTCAGCGAATGCAAACGCTAACTTAGGCTCCAACGCGCATTCTTCTGCCGAAGCTAATGCAGCCAACGCCAATGGTGGTGGTTACAACGGATATTTCGGACCCTACAGCTACGGAGGTTTCCCTGGCGGTTCCAGTGCATCAGCAGATGCGTCAGCGAATGCAGCAAGTGGAGCCTACGGAAATATTTTCGCTGGATTGGATTGGGCGAATGCGAATGCTAATGCAGCAGCTAATTCTGCTGGACATTCTGCAGCAAACGCAAACGCTATCGCAAATTCATTTAATGGCTATGGCGGAGATTATTCCAGTGCTAATGCCGCTGCCAACGCTGCAGCTAACTATGGTGGCTACGGAGGAGGTAGTGCTAATGCAGCTGCTCAGGCAACAGCTAATGCTGGAGAATATAGTGGTGGATACAGTGTTGCAGAGGCCCAAGCAGCAGCCAATGCCGGCTCCAACTATGGCGGATATAGTTTAGCAGATGCACAAGCAGCCGCTAACGCTGCATCTGGCTATGGAGGTGGATATAGCATCGCAGACGCCCAAGCAGCAGCCAACGCTGCAACTGGTTATGGATATAGCGTCGCTGATGCCCAAGCAGCCGCGAATGCCGCAACTGGTTATGGTGGTGGATATAGCATAGCAGACGCCCAAGCAGCTGCCAACGCCGAAAATGGCTATGGAGGATACGGCGGATCCAATGCTGCCGCTCAAGCGGCTGCGAATGCCGTGACTGGTTCTGGTTATGGCGGTGGATATAGCAACGCAGACGCCCACGCAGCCACTTATGCCGCAAATGGCTATGGAGGTTACGGCGGATCCAATGCTGCTGCACAAGCAGCCGCAAATGCCGTGACTGGTTCTGGTTATGGCGGTGGATATAGCATAGCAGACGCCCAAGCAGCCGCTAATGCCGCAAATGGCTATGGAAAGTACGGCGGATCCAATGCTGCCGTTCAAGCTGCCGCGAATGCAGTGAGTGGTTCTGGGTTTGAAGGTGGATATAGCATCGCAGACGCCCAAGCAGCCGCTAATGCCGCAAATGGCTATGGAGGATATGGTGGTTCTAATGCTGCCGCTCAAGCAGTCGCAAATGCAGTGACTGGTTCTGGTTATGGCGGTGGATATAGCATCGCCGACGCCCAAGCAGCCGCTAACGCCGCAAATGGCTATGGAGGATACGGCGAATCCAATGCTGCCGCTCAAGCAGCCGCAAATGCAGTGACTGGGTCAGGTTATGGCGGTGGATATAGCATCGCAGAAGCCCAAGCAGCTGCTAATGCCGCAAATGGTTATGGAGGATACGGTGGTTCAAATGCTGCCGCTCAAGCAGCCGCAAATGCAGTGACTGGTTCTGGTTATGGCGGTGGATACAGCGTCGCCGACGCCCAAGCAGCCGCTAACGCCGCGAATGACTACGGAGGATACGGAGGATCTAGTGCTGCCGCACAAGCTGCGGCTAATGCAGCTTCTGGCTTTGGCGGATACGGTGGATATGGAGATGCTAACGCTGCTGCCCAAGCTGCCGCTAATGCAGCTTCTGGTTACGGCGGATTCAGCGGATATGGTGATGCCAATGCAGCTGCCCAAGCTGCGGCCAATGTGGCTTCTGGTTATGGCGGATTCGGAGAATATGGTGCCGCGAATGCGGCTGCCCAAGCTGCCGCTAATGCAGCTTCTGGCTACGGTGGATTTAGTGGATATGGTGATGCCAATGCAGCTGCCCAAGCTACGGCCAATGCGGCTTCTGGCTATAGCGGATTCGGTGGATATAGTGATGCCAATGCAGCTGCTAATGCAGCTTCAGGTTATGGCGGATTCGGTGGATATGGTGATGCAAATGCGGCTGCCGAAGCTGCCGCTAATACAGCTTCTGGCTATGGCGGATTCAGCGGATATGATAATGCCAATGCAGCTGCTCAAGCTGCGGCAAATGTAGCTTCTGGCTACGGTGGATTCGGCGGATATGATGATTCTAGTGCAGCAGCTGCAGCAGCCGCAGCAGCTGTAAGTGTTGGTGGCGGATATGGTGATGCTAGTGCAGCAGCTGCAAGTGGTGGTGGCGGATATGGCGGCCACGAAGGATCAAGCGCTATTTCCCAAGCACTGGCCCACGCTGGCTTTGGTATACGAAGTGGAGAACCAGAGAACGATATAGATCTCGCCAGATCCAGCCAGTCGGATGAATTAGCCGACGATGTTCCAGTTACTTCGCAAGAATCGAGAAAGAAACGCAACGCTGAGCAACGCAAGCACAGGCTCAGAATGAGAGCGTAATCACGTATCACGGAATTCTAAGAATTTGTAAGTACGAACATCGAATATTTAGATTAATTCACATGCACTTGATGCTCGCTTTATTACACATGTTAAAAAGGGTGGGTTCAAAATAAAAATAAACTTAACGGTAATTTTGTTGAATCTAGGATCGTGTCATAAGATCATTCAACTTCCAAACATTTCCAAATTAATTGCTAAGTAAAAAAATATCTAGACAAGATATCTTCTGAAGACGGTAAATCCTGTTATACTAATAACAATTTGTTTTTCTTACAGACCGAAACTCATCACAATGATCTCTCTACAAACATGGCAAGCATATGGATTCGATTTTGTTTAATTGAAGCATCTAGAAAATGACGAGCAAACTTGATACTTATATCTATTTATAATAAAGCATTTAGTGGGATATAATAGCAGCAGTTTTATTTTATCATAAACCAAACACGGGAAAATCTATTTGGTCCTCCATTTTCACTATACACATCACGCATTAGTTTACTCGTAGCATTTTTTGAAAGAGTGTAATTTTTATATTTTCTCAGTTGCCATCCACGTCACTGGCCACGACTTATACTATGAAAATAAAAAGTTGATTCTCTTTAAAAGCAATTTTACTTAAATACTCTGTCCACTAGCATAAACGAATGTATTGAATGATAGGTTTTAAGAAGTAATAAAGTTTAAGGCTCGCGCACGTAGCAGGCGAATAAAAGTGTTTTTAGAATCAATGATAAAATACAAGAATATTTCATTATTTTCTCCCAATGCCAGTCTCCCGTACAGCTTACAGATACATTTGAAAGTACACACACAATAACAATTAAACATTCTAATTATTTATTTAGTCCTTTGATGATCCTCTACCCGAACCCTAGATTCATGAGTACTTCTTAAGTTAATCAATTACACACACGTCCATTTGACGTCTAGACAATAAATTATTCTGAAACGAATCACACGCACTTACATGCAGCAATTACATCATAAATCATACTGTACCAATATTAAAATGCCAAATGGTTATCACACAGAATTATAGTGTTTCTTATAAATACGTTTGTATAATTCTTGGGAACACATTGATGGAAATTATCGTTAATGGTAACTGCAGAACTATAAGTTAAAGGGTAAAGTGTAATAAGCCGGGATGCAGGTTGGGGTAATTGGGGGCGTTTGCCTCCTTGCCTTCCTGTCATCTGAAGGCAGAGCTGAAGAATTAGATAGTTTAAAGGAATCAAAAGTCCTTCAAGACGTAAACAACTGGAAAGAAGGTTTAAGAAAAAGCGGTGAAGCTCCTGGTGATCTCAAAAGTGGTAAGAATCGTAATTTTAATTTATCATCATATCAATCATTAATGTACATGTAAAAAGGATAAAAAGAAAAGCGTTATATTGTATTATTATTCTCAGAAGGCGCTTAATTCTTTACAATACTTAAAATTTATAAGTATAAATTGTATTTTTTTTTTAAACAGTCCGTTATTGGCAAGGTTGAAATAATACGTTTTCAAGATTTAGATGTTATTTCAGAAATAATTTTAGCTGTAACTCAACCAAATTCTCGAGTCAATGAAGGGAGATCGGGGGACGTCTCACAAAATGATGCTCGTAGTTTTGAAGGTAATAATAACATACAATTTTATAAGTGCTCACCACATGCATGATGATAAATCGATCATGGATTGATCGATTTATCATCATGCATGTGGATCAATCGATCGATTTATCATCGATTATCCTTTAAAGTTAAAGTTTGCGAACACATTCGTAAGAAGCTGGCAGTACAACACAAAATAATGTTAATGTTTTGTTTGTATTATTTGTTTTAGTTTAATCGTATATTTATGTATATTTTTCGTGCTCATATTTATATATAATTAGGTATAAATACGAGTATTATATATTTATAGTTTGTCATAGGTATAAATATGTGTATCTTTATAACTACTTTAAAAATATTCCTCAATTTCTCGTAATTGCACCTACCACTGTTTGTCTTTGCATCACCCAAAGGTTGACTGGTAGAAAATGCCTATGGCATTAAGTCTGCCTCTGTACCTTTCTGTGCTTGAAGTATTAAATAAATAAATAATAGGTTAATCATATTTTCATTATTTTATTATATTTCTCAGACTTAGCGGGGAGTAATGCTGTAGCCCAATCAAGTGGAGATGGATCTGCTTCGGCTTATGCTGACAGCATTGGAGGTTCTTCTCAGTCTAGAGCAACAGCTGTGACTGGAGGAGCACCAGCCTCACCATTTAACCCTTTCAATGAAGAATTGGGCCCTTACATACCACCTGGATCAAGTTTTTCACAAGCAGAGGCTCAAGCAATCAATAGCGACTCATATAGCCAAGGACTAAAGTCATATCCTTACCCTGCATCCAACTCTTACAGTTCAGGATTGCCCTCAGCACAAGCACAAGCCGATAACGGATTATATCAACCTTCACCTAATTTCAACCCACAAGGCGATAGTGAACTATATCATCGAGATCCTATATATAAACCCTATGGCCAAGGACTGAGCCCTAGTCAGGCGCAAAATCAAGCTGATAATGGATTATATCAATCAGGGTATAATGGTCCACCTAATGTAAGCCCGCATAACCAAGGATCAAGCTTTCCTCCAGACCAAGCCGACAGTGAGTCAAACCACAACATAATTGAGCCTAAATCTATGCTACCAAAACCTGTCCCTAGGCTTTACCCAGTTTCGGATTCGTTCTCTGTTTCTCCTTCATCTTACCCTTATAGTCCAGGGTCCAGTACAAGCTCTACCCAGACACCAGACAAAAGTGGACCATACCAACCTGTTCCGATACCAGATCCCAACTTTTCACCATATGAACGTTTTTTGGTCCCATATAAAGGACCTAGTTCTACTCAGACACAAGGCGATAGTGACGCATATCAACCTGTAATAAAATCTAAAGCCCACTATGAATCCAATCCAAGACAGAGTCAGGGACCACATCAATACGGTTTTGATTCATCTCACTCATATGGTCAAAATGAGCCGTATCAAGCCATTCCTCTACCTGATCCTAATTCTTCCCCATATACATCTTTTCTTGTTCCATATAGAGATCCTAATCCTTCCCAGGCCCAAACTGATAATGAACCATATCAACCAATCCCAATCCCAAAACCTAGTCCTAAACAACAAGACGCTTTATCTAGATTATACAGCGAAAGATCCTATTCCGTTCCGCGTTCCGTTGGTTTTATAGAAAATTCTGCTCAACCACAATCACCAGCTCACAGAGGGTCATATCAGGCTATTCCTATAACTAATCCCGGATCATATGAACCTTATATGGTCCCATATATTGAATCAAGTTACTCTCAGAAGTCAATTAATAATGGAGCATACCAACATATTCCAATTCCAAATAATTCACTTAGAATGAAACCTACTCAAGATGAAATCAAGCCATACCAATCTATTCCAGTATCAGGTTCTGAATCTTCACGTTATGAATCTTCTAAAGTTCAATACAGTGAACAAAAATCTGAAAAAATAAACGTTCAAGACGAAAGTAATGTATATTATGAATATCAACCCGTTCTAAATACAAACGACACAAAATCAGATGCTCTTATATCGTCAGCCTCTATTAATAATATAGGCAGATCACGTGAATATGCTCCAGTAATAGACGATATTGATTCAAGTGCAGACATATCGAAGAGTGGCTGGGACCCATACGAATATAACCCTTATGCATCCAGTGGTCCATATCCTCAATTATATCCTTCAGGGGCAGAGGCTGCACAAGCATATCCTGATTTCAAACCAGCTGCCAGTGGTGTTCCTAATCCATATAGCCAGGGAATAAGTCCATACGCAAGTGATTACCCATCAGAATCACCTGTACGACCAGGAGGTTATAATCCGGCGGAGAACGAAGCACAAGTGCCTTCTAATGTCTTTGCCAGTAAGTGAATATATCCAGAATCATCTTCTTCAGAAATCATCAATAACCAATTTAAATACCAACCACATCATCATGTTGTAACCAATGTACATAAAACACATGCAAACATAAAATATCATTAAAACCTAAAGCAATTAATAACGTCGGTAATAAAACTTTCCATTTGTTTACTGAAATATTTCGTTTTTCAGGTGGGCAAAGTTCGCCGATCGCATTCGAGGGTAATAATTTCATTTATAGTAATTAATAACGACATCAGAGTGTTGAATAAAAGTATTTAATCATTATGGATTGTTTCAGATGCGAAGTCCAGAGCGATTTTGCCTCATGAATATGTATTTCCTAACAAAATGCCTGGTGAGTTTGTTATAATTATTTAAATAGCAAATTTATGAAAAATTAGTATACTGTGCTCAGTATTAGGACCAAAATTGAATATCTGAGTGTCTCATTTGAATGTTTTGTCTTATGAACTTGTGATTTTACGATAACGATTTTGTTTCCAATAATTACTTAAACCCTAATAAACGTGTAAAATTTAACTTCTTATCTACTAAAAATCATAATATTATTTCCAGGAGGAGAAAACGTAATACAGTGTACAAAAGAAAACGAATTCCATCACTTTTGGTCTCATGAACTCGACTGTCTGGTCTGCATCTGTCTCAACGAATACGGACTCCTACAACCCGTGTGTGCGAGTTGTGGTGGATGCCATAACCGTCCACCGAAGCTTCCAGAAGCAGTCCCACGACTACCTGAATCCATTCCTGTTCAGCCTGCAACTCCTGGGCCCTTTGAACCTATTCAAATAATGCCTGAGCCATCTCCACCTGTGCCTCAGCCACAGCCTAATCCGGAGCCACCTAATCAGGAGCCCTATCAACCGGTTCCCACTCCGGAGCCTGTGTATCCAGAACCAGTCCCGCCTCCATCACCCGTCCCGGAGCCTGTCACCACGCTGCCACCGCCACCAGCCCAAGGTAAAAAGATCGTTTCCTAGTATACGAGTTCTATTTGAAACTAGCTTCTGTCTGCGACTTCGTCCGCGAGCCTATAACCTTCCTCAAGAATTGGACTATCCAATGCAAAAAGAATTTTCAAATCTGACTGGTACTTCCGGAGATTACGCCCTAATTACAAAAAAACAAACAATTTTACCTCTTTATAACATTAATATAGATAATCCGTACCTTCTAGTTGAGTTAAGATATATTTTTGATATCTACAATTTAGAAGTTGATTAAATTCAATGTAAGAGGGTGAAGTCAAATAATATTAGTTATGAACAAAGTATCTACTTAGTTTCTATTTATATAAGAGTTCTTTGGACCAGAGATTTTATACTACCCTCTTTGTGAAAACTGTTACATGTATTACAATCTGTTTTATATAAATAAAGAGTATATTATATTATGATACCGCGCAGCAATTAAGTGTAGGTATAATATTATATAGTCTTTATTTGAAGAATATTCAATTAATAAGAGTTAGAAGCTTAGACTTTTTAATTTACCAAAGGCAGGTCTCACAGGAACCCAATCAAGATCTAGAAATAATATTTCACTGAGAAAGATTAACGATCTTTCTTGAACTGCTGTCTTACTCTGTCGTTTTGATTAATAACTTCACGTTAAGAAAATGCCACGAGATTCCTACTGGAACCACCATTTTAGTTTAGTTTACTCATATTACTGGTAACCGGTATTTGGACATATTTGATGTTTTAAGTGAATGCCGGTGGAAAACTATTTTAATGTAAAGTAGATTAGAAATCAAATAAATCAGCTACAAGGTTTACAAATCAATCTGATCTCACAACTCGATATAACGCGAATTCTTATCTAAAAGATAGGACGACTAAATAAAAATCTGTTGTCAGAGTATCTAAGCAAAAATTTATATTGCTTACATACAAAATCTGACAACAGATTTTTATTTAGAGTCATCATATCTTCTAATCTTATGAACTGTAGTTATTTTTGTACCTGTGTTATACAAAACATCAATTATTTGATATGATTTTAGCCCATTGTAACCCTCTGCCGACCGGACTTCCGTTCACAAACCCGCTGCACCCTTGCCAGATATGCATCTGCAGGGAGTCCTTCGTGACTGGCAAGACTGATGTTCAAATCGAGTGCAAGGAGAATCCCCAATGCAGTGAGTAGCTTTCAGAATTTCATTATAAGCAGCATCAAGAGACACACCACGTCTCTCATTGATAAGACCTGCATTACAATCAATCTCTTCAATTTTTCAGTTTCGCCGGCCGATGTAACTGCATTACGTAAGTATTTCAGACAGAACATAATTTAACTTGAAAACATATTTTTATTATCTACCAAGTCATCCAAGAGTCATAATTTTTATTTTTATATTTCAGCTCCGATACCGGATGTGCCCATGCCAATACCGCGTAAGTTCCAATAAATATTATAAATATGTGACATTTCGTTTAAATACCCGGAAGGGGAAGTAAATTTAACAACTTTTATAACTTTCATGTCGGATGTGAACTACCAATGCACAGAAGATGCATTATGTGACGTTAAGTGTTCACGAAGAACGTTACTCAGTTGAGTATCCCTCATTCCTTCAAGAAATGTACCGGTGAATCTGAACCAGTTATTAGGGGCAATAGTCCCCATAATAAAATACCCTTATTGAGTGTTGCGATATGAGAAATAATCTAGTTTGATCATACCTTTGTTGATAGTGATAGCCTAATCTGAAGTGCCAAGTTTTAATAAGCAAGTACTACACACATCAAAAAAGTCTAAACAACACGCATCATTTACAGAAACTGCTTGTTTTATTAATTGATACTTTATTTTTTTCTTAACAAAGTAGATTGGTAAACAATAGTGTGGACAAATTATTATCGCTAGTAATAATATCAAGTAGTTAGTTTAATCTTTTAACATAATTTTGGTGTACCTATTTATTTATTGTTTAATAACATTCGGATAATTAATTGTTGTGGGTCTGCTGTTTGTGTGTGTGTGATTTGAGTTTGAAACTTAGTTTAGAGCAACGTTTAAATTGAACTTGTAGGTACTTACTTATGTGTACTTTAAAGAGGTGCTCGAAGTGTTCACCTCCTCTCTGTACACACAACTCAGCACGCGCGGCGGCGCGCCGCCGCTTCTACTTTGAGACGCGAGCGCCGCGCCGCGCCGCGCCGCAGTGTCTGTGTTGGAGGTAGTAACGATAATCCCGGCTTTTTTAACTTTGTATTTTTTTGTGTTTTTCCAATAACCAATGGCTTTTTTTTTATTGGATGCTATGGAATGGTAGTGGTTTAATTGAACAGACTGCTGTGCTGCTGGGGAGTTTGTTGCGCCACTTCTTCTTCCCAGCTAAAGCACTAGGAAGTGGTTGAAGGATGGGCGTTTTGTAGGACTGTCTTATGTAACTATGACGATCGAAAAGTGCTGATTCTCAGCCTAGTTTGAATAAATTACTTTTGAATTTTGAATATTTTTGCTCTCGTAATACTGGCTGATTAAAAAAATTGAAACAATTCGATTGTGTTTGGTTTTCATTAAAATAAAAGCTAAATAATTATCTTTTATTTGAATGAAAACAAAACAACCCTTCTTCCGATTTCATGTGTTTTCGTTGCTTGATAAATTTGGTATTTATCTCAATTTTATCATTTTGAGATACACAGTTATTGAAAAAAATTGTGGTAAGTAATTTTTTATGTAATGGAGCGACTCCATTTGACTGCTGATGAAATGCAGAGAGCAGTAGGAATGCTACAAGCGGCAAGAAATCTGTCCCAGGTATCTCGGCATTTTGGTGTCAATAAGAGCGTGATTTGTCGTCTTTGGCAGCGTTACTTCAATACAGGGGATCCTGCTGAGCAGCACCCAGGACGTGGAAGGAGTACAACTGACCGAAACATACAACTGACTGCAAGACGTCAGCCGACGTTAACCACCCGGGAGATAGGTTTTAAGCTACTATGAACGATGAAAGTTACGTTGAAGATGTCCTCGGGCCTTATGTTCACCCATTAGCACAACATCTTGGCTCAGATTTCACGCGAGACTAGATAGTACTTGGCAATGGAAAACATCCGAGTATTGCTGTGGCCTACACAATCGCCAGACCTCAATCCCATCCAGCACGCATGGGACCTGCTCCAGAGACGTTTTCTAGAGAACCTGGACGGAGTGTCGACAAACAAAAAAGACTTGTTAAAATTCCATTGAGAGCGATTGCCGTAACAAGTTTTAAACAACAGAGGCGGTCACTTTGTATTGGATTACCAAATAATAAAAATAAAAATCGTTATTTAATTTTGTAAAACATGAAAAGTTTAATTTCGTTTTAACTTTATCTTACGTATGTACGGTACACATATTTTTAATTTTTGTGATACAATTGAATGAAGGATTTTGTTGCTTTAGTCACTAATGCATGTAAAATGCTTAGTTATTATTCATAAAATTAATATAGGTATTACAATAGTAAAAACCGTTGAAAAATTTAAAACCGTACATAGTTGCTTAGACTTTTTTGATGTATTTGCTCAAACTGTCCATACTTATAAAGTAGTAAAGATGGTAGCAGTTTGTTACTGTACCAGGGCCTCAAGTCTGCTATTACAATAGTGTCAGAATGGTCTATCATTGATTTCATATTTGTTGATTTTGACAAGTTTGGTAATCTACTAACATATTGGCGTCATTATGACTTTCCAATGGTCAGCCACTGACACTCCATTGAAAGAAATGGCATCTATTGGTAATCTCATAATGAAAAGTGAATGACTTACTTAGGCGGTAATCTGCTAAAATTTTGACAGTTCCTTTGATCAGTGTCCTACCATGAGAACGTCATTGTGCAGTCATTACTTTTAATTTGTTACGAGTATCGTGTTTGTGGAATACAATGATCAACCAATGATCGACCAGTTTGAATTTAGCAGATTACGAACTTTTAGCAAAATGACAATGGGATCGTGTTAGAATGACGAATTTATAAAAATAGCAGACTTGGATCCTTGAAATCGTTAATTTTAAAATGTATCCACAAATGTACAGAAAAATGTGAACTAACATCTCACTTTGTCATCATGTATGTAACTTTGCAAGATATTCATAATAATTTATTTATCTTTGCAGTACCCATATGTGAGAAATTCCCTGAAGACGTGTTGTTCCCTCACCCGACTGAATCTTGCAAGCTTTGCAAGTGCGCTAAGAGTTTGACAGAAGACGGACTTTATGAGCAGCAGATAACTTGCTATCCACATCCCGATTGTGGTAAGCTCCTTCTATCATAATTATATATTATTACATTCCCCTTTCTATTACTTCTTTCTAGAGATGTCCATCCTGATCTACATTCTCTTGTAGATATCCTTAAATAAATGTATTATTTTTCCAATCACAATTTAACGCAGCATCTTCCTCTTCTTCCATACATCTCTATTAGCAACTGTTTATAATATAGAGATGATGATCTCAGTAGTAATCCCCTTTCTACCTATGTCATCTTTCACACAATCCATACATTGTTCCTTTCTTAGTCAGTTATGTATTTACAAGTACAACTATAATAATCAATATCATATTCTTCAACAGTACCAAAACTAGAAGCAGTGACAGAGGTGGTACCTCCTCTACCCCTCCCAATAGATCCTTACCAGGTAAAACCGTACCCAGAACCTGAACCTGTGCCTATAGAACCCCTGAGAGAACCCTTCCAGCCGATGGAACCTGTGCCATTGCCAGAGGTCGTGACGGTGGAGCCTTGTAAGTAATGTTTTATAAATATTTCTTCACACAATGTTGGAAAATGATAAACTTATAACGCTATATTTTAGATATCTATATCCCCTGCTTTTTATAATTCAAATTCAAATAAAAAAATCGTTTATTTCAATCTACATATAATATTATGTTTTACATTTAAAATAAAATAAACAGTCAATCTTGTTTGCGAGTGGTTTACAACTATTATTATTATTATACAAAAAATCAGCTGTTCCATACATTTTGACCGCGTAGGTATTGCAATTTTCTATGAAACAGCTGTTTTTTTTTAATAACTGCAATTTAAAAATTTCAACGGAGGGGGGTTCAGAATCATGTACTGAATCCATGGTATCAGTTTTCACGTCGATGTCCCTTCCAACCTGTATAGTGACCGGCGTAGCATCCGCTTATCATCCGCGTGTCATATCCGTACGGTTCCCGTACTCTCGGTTGCAGCAGTTCATCTGTGTTTTCGCCTGAGGCAGACACGTCAGGAAGACCGAGTGAATATTTTTGTAGAGACAAATTATTTCCTATACCAATACGATGGGTATTATAAAATTAACCGTTTATAACGGGCTGAGAATGGTCGGGCGGTTATAACCGACGATTGATTTCAGTTGCGTGCGATTTGAGAGGATGGGCCTCATCCAGTAGTGAACTGCTTAAGCCTTATAAGCTGATGATGATGAAGTCTATATCACTAATATTATACATTTTCCTAGTACCGTGGCCTCCTATAACGACAATTGCACCAGTCCCTGCGCTGCCCGTAACTCCTCGACCTGGGCCACTACCAGGACCATCACCACGTGAGTTTTGTGAATCTAGTCTTGACGTACTGATAAATAATAATGTTAAAATAGGAAAGTAAATATAACAAATTTTAAGTAACAACAATATTTTTTTGCAAGAAGTGTTCCATTATCTATTTCACAGTACTAAACTGCTTTATAACTTTTACTATGTATTCTAAATTCATCCTATACTTCGTCCATATCTACTGTCATCTCTTATTATAAGATTTTTATAAGAATCATTTCCCCAGATGAGTCTTGCCGGCCTTATCCCCCCAGCCAGACGTTCCAGCACCCCTGGGATGAGTGCCAGGTCTGTGTGTGTACCGAAGCCATCGCCGTTGGGATGATCACCGTCGAAGTCAACTGCTATACAAAGCCGTCCTGCTGTTAGTATCCTTTCATATATTTTGAAATATTTAGGTGTTTATTCAGCTTAATATTTTTGAATTTTTTTTCAGGCATAGATCCACCAGATTCTGTTAAGCAAGGTGAGATTGGAAATTCAAAGATTTTTTTACTTTAGTATAATATTTTCAAATTCTAATCTCAAAAACTATCTTTGTTTCAGCATTCCCAGGTAAACTACTTCTTTCTCTTGGTAAGCATTGTTTCATGATTACTCTCAAAAATAATTTAATTTAATTGTGTTTCAAGCAACTTTACATAGATTTGTTCCAGTGAGAGAGAACACTCGAAATTGATCTAACATTTTCATTTCAGATTAAATTCGCCAGTTCAAGATCCCCATTCAAAGTTCTGCCGTCAGTGGGCAGTTGAAAAGTTTCGCAAATGCGTGATAACTGTCGATTTTATGCCACCGTTTGCGCTCGTTTGCACCCCAACGTGGGGACGGTCGACACTCCGGTGACAGAGATGAAATAAAAAACTCGTATCAACTGGAACATTAAAAGCAAACAAATAAAGTAAAAATTTACGACCGGCTGCGACACGCCGTCAAAATTACAGATACAGGTTACGTAAAAAAGGATGGAGCGGGACTCGTTGGTATACGGAAAGGTGACGTATTGAAAAGCATATTTCATAAAATTCAAGTTTCAGTATTGCAGTAAAATGAGCTAAAATATTTCGAGTCACGAGAAAAATATATTTCATTCATAGAACTCACAGATACCGCTTCCACCAAAAATAACACAAAGTCTGCTTCATCTGTAGTTAAATAAAACGTTTTCCCAAAAACATTTATTAGAGAGAGAACAAAGTGTTACCAAAAAATTACGTAAAGCGTCCTCTACGTAGCACTTTGATAGCAGATAACAGAACAAACAATGGTACATAAATCAATCCTCCTCCGAGATAGCGGTCCCTAATTAGTGGGAGAGCATTGAGGAAAACCAATACGGGAATCGTTTTGGAAACGCAATAAGGGTGGGTTCGAAACGGACGATGAGCGCCATCGAGCAATCTGACGCGCCATAGATTGCCCCTGAAGTGTATTGACACCTCGCTGTCCATTTACCGGAGCCACTCACCCCTGAACGTGATAGCGTAAGGGTCATTGTGTTTTCCATTCAGGTGCCACCCCTGTTATCACTATTTTATTGGTCAACGTTAAATTTCGTTTTATTGTTGATGATTTTTTGGGACATAAACGTTAAATTTTTAAATCTGGTTGGGAACTGTTTCAATTTTAATTGAAAGGTTTTATACCTGACAATTTTGTTTATGTTCCCGTTCCATGTACAAAAACGATTTAATTTCCGGCTTTAAACTAGAAAAGATGACAAACATGCCAATGCCAGTTTCCCGTCTAAATAACTATCTGTATTATACATTTTTCAGGTTTCAATATGCCATATGTAGGACTTGGCAACGAGGTGAACAGCCCAGACGTCCAAGCTTTATCTAGCGGGTCGCAGCCAATCACCAGCACTTATAGACCTCCACCAGCATACCCTTCGTACAGTCCAAGATCCGTTAAAGTTTACCCTGGGAGCAACCAAGCGGCGGATCCTTTGAACCAGCCTCCTCCATACTCCGGCTACATGGACTCATCATCTAGCTACCCATACCAACCGAACTACGCACCCCCATATGGGAACCCACAATATCCTGAATACCCACCCAGATTACCAGTCCTTCCTGGAACTGGTAATACCATTGGACAGTACAAACCCAACAACTTCGGTTATCCTGCGAACTATCAATACGCTCAAGGAGATGCGGTTGGCAAT
Source organism: Xanthia togata (assembly GCA_963853775.1). Classification (NCBI taxonomy): domain Eukaryota; kingdom Metazoa; phylum Arthropoda; class Insecta; order Lepidoptera; family Noctuidae; genus Xanthia; species Xanthia togata. Next base: position 924,717 of record OY970811.1, on the reverse strand, counting down.
AACTACACACCGCAGGGGCACTATCAGCCATTTGATCCGAGGTTCCAGACTGCTCCAGCACCATCCTACCCTGGGATGTACCAGAGAGCTTATGAGAGGCCTCCTATGTACGCTCCTCTACTTAGAGATGGTTATGTGAAACCCCCGGTACCAGCACTCGGTAGACCAAGTGAGTTTTAGAATATTTCGCCAGAGTTTCAGAATATAATTGAATGCAAAGAGTATTCGATTATATTCTGAAACTCTTTTATATTATATTAGATACAAAATCAGAAATATCTACATAAAAGTATACATTTTACGTTGGGTGACACAATGGGTGGTCGTACTAAATGCGATCTTTTGAAGATAACCTTTGTATGGATTAAAGACAGAGACAATACTGCATGTAGTCCGTGGTGTACAATTCGAATTTTTCTCGATTATATTTTGTATCTTATTTCTTGTCGTTTACTGTGTTTTTGGTTTTATAATGTATTGACTCTGAATTTCAGATGTCAAGAATCTGTCGCCAAACTACGCAGCACCTATTGAATATTCGAAGTCTGGTAAAGGTAGGCACATCGCATAGTAGCTAAATTCTCTGTCAATTTACTATGTGAGTGATATAAGAGCTGCGTTACGAGTATTATTCTTTCATATGAATATACAAAAAACCCAAGTTGAAACAATTTGCCAACATTTGTTTAATTTTGTAAGCTAATATTTTCTAAGCCCTGCAAGTCAAAAGCTAGTGCTTTAAATACAAATAATCTTCAGATCAGCGTACACCTATAGATGTTTACGAAGGAAGCCTCCAACTCCAGTATAATTTTTAACAAGCGCCCCGTAATCCCGGCGGATCCTAAACTTTTTGGACATAAATTAAAAATATATTAGGAAAGCAGATGGTAGGACGCCCGCCATGCAAATTATATTTAATCAAACTTTGGGCCTTCACTAGTTATTGAATTTCTTTTGTACTTTCTTTGAATCTTGTGCTTTGCTTTTTTCAGAGGGACCAGATGACGACTCGCAGTAATGTGTTATGAATAATGTGTAAGTAAACCAATAACTGTTAATTAATTATTGTTTTATTACAATAGAGCAGCGGAGGTTACGAAAGAAGTTACATAATGCTAGTATTACTAGTACCGTAATTTGGATCACTAAAAGCTAAAACTCTTCTCTCAATAGAAAATTTGCCCGTTTATTTTGAAAACACGTTCAGAAACGTATTGAACGTAGGGTTTAACGACCGGTATTACTACCTTCAGGAATACTCGTACTGAAATAAGAATTTGTAATTTTATAGTTCAGTTCCTTATGAGTTAGCTAGAACAACCAACAGTTAATTGATTTGATATTACCAATTCGCAATTCTCAGCCTTGAAATCAGCTTGAATTAGCCCAATGGAACATACAACTAGGAACGTCTAAAGGTGCTTTCAGTACTAAAACTTCCTCTGAAGAAACATAATTACTATTGCATCTTTTAAGTATATTTAATTGAGACTTGAACTAATAAAAGCATTATTGTTTCAGGATAATATAATATTTTATAAGAAACAGATGACATGGCTTGTTATGGACAACGAGTAGTTTTAAGAAGTGTGCACAGCAAATGATGCTTTAAATTATATTTTATAGTAATGAAAAAGCATCGTAATTTGTTTGTTTTATTTCAATCACTATCAATTATCGTCATACTATGACATCCTGCAAGCTTAATTTGCATGTACGAGTATACGCATGTTTAGATAAATAACATCACGCCTTGTTTCCCCGAAGGGTTAGGCTGAGGTGTACCTATAGTAGGTACACCCACATTTCGCCAGTTATGTTTAAGTCCCATGTAATAGGGGGCGAGCCTATTGCCATCAACCGGGCACAAATCCAGACTCCGGGCTGCTACTGAGAAATTCCAGAAAGAAAAACCCAATGACACTTTGCCCGACCTGGGAATCGAACCCAGGACCTCATGTTCAGCAGTAGCGCTTGGGACCACTAGACCAAAGAGGCAGTTAGAGAAACAAAATTATCTTTATGATGAAGATATCATTCTAGTAGCGATTATAGAGATAAGGTATACCTGCGAGGTTCTTCGGGGAACAGTTCTAGCTCTAGGTATACTATAAACTTTTCGTTGTCTACTAAATCACAATGTTTAATAAAATGATAAAACGGCTTCTGGAAAACATTTACAAAATGTGCGGTTGCCAAATTCATTGCCTGCGTTACCTACAAACACTATTTTTGTAAACTAGAAATGCAAGTAAAAGTAATAAACCATAGAAACGATATAAAGTTGAATTATAAATCCCAGTTGATAAGCACTTCGATAGCACGAATAATGTGAATTTTATTTTAGTTAAAAATCTAAGTAGGTATGTTATAATAATGTTGGTCTTGGTTTTGGCGATTTTACTTATAAGTGGTAAGAGATTTTTTTTGTACTATATTGATAAGCGTTACACAATAATTTTAAAAGCACTTACTTTGATAAAAAAAATCCGACTAATTTCTATTTTATGATGATGATGATACCGTACGTAATTTACTTTATTCCCTGAAAAATGATTATTTCTAAATAAAATAAATAATTATAATAACAAAAATATTATAAAAACTATTATAATAATTGTATGGTATAGTTATAGTAACAATTTATAGTTACCACGTATTTTCAGGTTATTGGATGGTCCCCGCCTGCAATACTATAAAATTCTATAGAATATACCTAATGCTTGTTTTTCTCTTTTCAGTTAAGTGATTTTGTAGTCGGGTTTTTGATTTTTTAATTATTTATTTTATTTGAATCTTTTTAGTGTCCCGCGGCACACTCTTATTTATTTATTTATTATCTCTTATTTATTTACTTATGAACAAAACTGGTCCGACACAAACATGGCCCATTTTTGGGTATTCCTAATTAAATTTAAATATATCTTATTTATAATCCCCTTTTAATTTTCTTTATTTTGATACCCTACTCTATGGTACGGTATCGCGGGGTTCGCGTCAAAAATCCGCCATTTTTTTTTCTTCAAATGTCTATGGCACTTGGATTTTTAAGAATAATATAACGATACCTTCGACTGTCGAAATCCATCCCACCGTTTGGAAGATACGAGATAATAAAATAAATATACAAATATACATACATACAAGATACTCGCGAAAAACATAACCCTTCCTTGGCAGTCGGGTAATAAAGTGATGCTCAAACACACTCAAGAACTAGCATTTCCGTCATCTGTTATTCATTTCACTTCAAATCTGCTAAGCGGGTGAGCAGACAACATGAAAGGAAGAGGACTTAACATTTTCCACAGCGTGCAAAATTACAGATTTTCCACATCCTATTAAGTTTCAGTCATTCTGTTCTAAGTGAAAACAGTTCCAACTTCACATAATATCACTTGGGAATATAATTTGAAACTTAGTATTGAAGTAAAAATGTCTGAGAGGTTCGCGTTTTAATGAAAACTTTCTTTTATGTATGAATATTTCTTGTGATATTCGAATCTTGGTAATGAAATGAAATACATAATATATAGTTTGAATCGTGCATTTGATGATAGCGAATTTTAGATAATTGTTTCTTTACTAAGCAACAAATCATATGACTACTCGAGTTTGACAGAAATACATTAAATGCTTGCAATACATTCTTGCACTTACATAGGTATAGTCGACTTTGTAATTTCTTGACCACTCCCTCTAAGGATGAATGGCACTTGTGAGTCTAAAAACGACAAGGTATATATTTGTCTCTGTGACAGTTAGAACCTCACCCTCAGCAATCTCATTTAAGTTTCAATTATCTGTCTACTATACTAATTGCAGAGCAAGTTCTAGACAAAGATTTGTATAGATACAAATATGAGATTGGTGGCTTTGCACAAGCTCTGCGATCGAAAAATTTGTTATGCCTCCTTTCTGCAAATGAGTTTATTGTTATACTCCTGCTAATACACAGAACCTACTTAATTTATATACCATTATATAGATCATTTAATGGATCGATCAAATAATAAAATTGATTTAATGCAGCAGAAACGAAAAAAACATCGAAATTGTTTAAAAAATATCTCGTCAATCAAGTACGAGTATTAAAACTGAAAATCAATTAATTGAGAGATTCGTTTTAGCCATAGGAAGAATCTTATTGAAAATGGCTCTTTTATTCAAAGTAGTTTAATTATAATTAATAAAAAAACTGACTAATATAATATCATTCATCAGTTCGGTAGGTACAGCCGGCATGAACCAAAATGGAAGGTAACATTTTGTTTAGTAAAAATACAAATAATGTTGAAAATCTTAGTTTTTTTTTCATATCAACAAAAAATCTAATGTTAAACTAAAATAACAGTTTTCCCCTCAATATCTAGAAAAAACACTTTTACACGTCAGATATGTATAAATTATGTTTTAACTCTAGATCTAGTCGGTATTTCCAATCCGACTACTCTGCAATGAATCATTTTTTAAGAGTATCTCGTATCTCAACCTATGAGGATATGGCTGCTTAACCGGGCCATCCTGTGGATAGAAGTGAGTAAGTTGCGGTGATAACCTAATGAATGAACATGCATTTAAATATGGCGGTCCCTATTGCCAACTGGTACTATCTAATAGACTATTTCAATGATAATTTGATAAAATTGCAACATAAAACAAACCACTTATCGATGAAAGGAAATGTCTTCATTTTTGCGCTCCGTACGCCCCATAATATCACTTTTAATATTGTATTTGTATTACTTTGTGTCCTATATATAACGTTCACTGAATTATGAAATACACGCCACAAAATCATTTTACCAAAAAAATCGTACGTCTGTTTGACCACAGTCTGTGGCTAACCAATGTGGTTTTTTTTTGTGGTACAAAAAGTTCGCATACGCAAAGAAGATAGAGAAAATATAATTATTTTTATCTCGTTTACCTACTCTTTACTATACGCCACGGAGGATAGAAGTGACTGGACCTAATAATATTTATTTATTAAAACTTTATGCACAGGTAAAAAAATACTGAACCAAGGCGGACTTAATGCCTGAGGCATTTTCTACCAGTCAACCTTAGGGTGGTGCAGAGACAAAACATGGCAGGTGCAACATAAGTGATAGATAACTTGAAAATTAATTCATACTAATACTTAGACACGTACATATAAACCGAATAAACTTTGTCAGGAGAAATAACGATAGGTAGAGGAGAAAACAAATCCAGCAAATCAGCGCTGCAAAGATTTTGCCAAGTTTTCACTAACATGTTCACGTCCATACGTATAATACACATACGGTTGACTGGTAGAAAATGCCTGTCGTATTAAGTCCACCTCTGTACATTTATGTGCTTGAAGTATTAAATAAATAAATAAAAAATAACGTCCTTGTCTATTTTTTTTTTTTTTTTGCATCAGTGTTATGACTTATGTGGCGTGCACTTTTAGATTTCCCAAACGATTATTGTTTTTCTGCTAACTTGGTTACTTTCCTACAGATTTCGATACCTACCTTTAATCAGGCTAGCTCACAAAACAAAAGATTATGTGACTACGCCTACCCCATTTTGAGAAATAAATGATTATTTTGACACATACATCGCACGAACACTTAATTGCATGCGCATTTTGATTATAATCTTACTGGCTACTAATGAATTTTGTATGAATCTACATAAGAGCGCAGAATGAATCTATGATCTGGATTTAAATAATAATAGATTTAATGTATTGTATTTCTGTAACAGGGAAATGGAGCCTTAATTTAATAGTTAGGAACTAAATTAAATCCTAACATATAAATACAAAAAGGTGATTTGGTTTTGTTGGATTTCGTCGATCGACTTGAATTACCTTAAACAATTGGATATATTTGATTGAATTTCCGTATGCACTGGGAACGTCTCTAGAAATAAGTACGCAGTTTAATTTACTCTGGTATCTAACTTATATGCGTTGATATTTTGTAAGTAACAGTATTTATAGGTAGCGGTAGTCGATCTGTAGCCAACCTAAACCTCAATAATAAAGATAAGAGAAAAAGTAAAACCGGATTGGAAAATTAATATGTGAATCTAATCGAGATTGCCATCAATAGTTGCTAAAACAACAATATAATAAGGTACCTAATAAGCCAAGCGCACATTACAGCCGCAGCGCAACGGACCGTAGCGCAACGCATTTTCATAAAAATGCACGGAGCGGTCCGCTTGAAGTGTGTGTTGGTTCATAGAAAATTTACAAAAGTGATCTGTGCGCCTAAATCTACGCTTACCTTTAAAATATAGAAAAAAAAAACTTCCAGTGTCAAAATGCCACACATCAAACCAACTGCCAGAAGAACTTCCACGTCTGGAAGATATGGATAACCTGGCGCAGTTCGATGATGCACAGCATCGGGGCCCGAACTTCTACGACTACGAAGGAGACTCATTTGTGGAGCCGGCCAGCACTTTAGAGAGAGATGATAGTGAATCGCTGTAAGTAGGCATCACCATCATCCTCCTGCCATTATAATTATCCCACCGGCAGTCATCAGCATCTCCTGCCATTATGCCGGGCGGTAGTTAATGGAGCCGGCCAGCACTCTAGAGAGGGATGACGACACACCACTGTAAGTCTTGAAGCATCATCACCTTCCTGTCCTTACTACAATTTAATTAGGGTCGCACTCTCACACATTCATTGATTCTTTGGTCTTCCTCGACTCTTATACATTCATAGATCTAATTATGCAAAAGCATTCGAATATTTTAATGTGGTAGTGATACAGCAGATACTATTTTCAAACCAAGCCAATGAGGCTGTTTTATAGTTTAATTTTATTCAACCCCTTAATCAGGCGCGACGCAACTTTAGAAGGAAAATTTTATGAAAAATTCATAAAAATTACGTCACAGCATGTCGCGTCGCCGCGCCGCGTCGCCGCATCGCGTCGCGCCTGTCTGCGGCATTAAACAAGATTCTTAACTGCACTGATTTAGATTTCGTTAGTATAAATTTCGATTTCCTACTAAAATCTGCTACGTAGAGCCTTATTGAAACCCCAAAAAGACCCATATCGCTCATTTAGCCAAAGGAAAATGTACTAGTTCAGCGAAAAGATCCTGCCTTATTTATGAGATAATTTATTTACGTGCGGTATGAGATAAATCAGGGGAACGACGCCATTTTACATGATCAGCCCTTCTTTGAGCGGCTTCAGCAATAACCGGACACTATCGAAATATTTAGCAGGAGGTCCTCCAGTCTTGCTTGGGAATCAAGTTGAAACACCCTTGATTTGTTGGTGATTTTTTCTAGTTAGTATTATTGTTTTGTGATCGAGAAGAAGAAGATGAGGAAGGCATTTTGCGCCGACCACAAATACATTGGGATAAGGGCAGAAAAATTATGCTAATTATTTATGTGCTTTTGCAGTTTCTTATTACCTAAACATATAGGTATTACCTGCTTTGTCGCTTATAGTTTATTACTGGTTTCTGATTCACCAGTTTTTTTTATTTATTATTATCGTTTTTATGTCTCTATGTTTATATTATTTAGCTTCATTTTGTTCACTAACAATGTATCAATTGTACACTAATTCATTACGGCATCTCATGCTAAGCTTCCCGCACATTCTTTTCCCACTAGGTTTGCTAATCGTCTTGACCATGTCCCGCTGAAGTCGACACACACTGCTACAACCTTGGTGCTGGAATGCGGCATAACAGATCATTATCTGTTTATCCTTTTTTGCAATCCTAATATTACAACAAATACACCAAAGTCACAAAAAATTATATTATTATATTGCAAAAGTGAAATCTGACTTCGAGAACACAGATTTTTCTAAAATACTACTCGTAAACTCCAATGACCGCAACTTTGCTGCCGAAACTGTCGTATCTCTTTTATCTTTTTTTATTAATCTACATACAAGTACTTCGGTCATTTCTAGTAGAAGGCGCATCCTCAAGCCCTAGATTACCCCTTCTCAGATGTGTCCGCCAAAGACATAAATTATATCAAATGTCCAAAAAACACCCAGAAAATGACACAAAACTATTTCTGGTTTAGCTATCGGACATTCTACAAATAAAAAGTTAAACGGGAATCAATGAAAATGAAAGCTCAGAATTTCAGAGGGCCAGGAAAAGTCCTAGGGCAACCTGGAAAGTCATCACCATCAGGGAAGTATCTTGTATGGACAAGGGTAAAACATTTTCTTCAGAGTTATTGAAATGTGAAGAAGACCCTCTTCTCTCTGTAAATATGGTAAACCGTTACTTCGCCAATATGGCACATAATAACTGTTCAGACTTTCACTTGTCAGGTAGCGAACACTTCCACGACAGCCCCGATGGAATCGATGGTCATGTATGATGTTGATGACGCCGAAGTGAAAAGCATCATTATAACTAAATATGCTGTCACAATTGAAAGATGAATATGCTATCGGTTATGACGGAATCCTTTCCATAGTTATCAAGGCCACAAAAGATAAAATTATCCCTCTTCTTTTCTACATTTTTAATCTCTCCCTATCCTCTGGTATTTTTCGGGATGTTTTCAAAACTGCCATAGCCCACCCTATTCACAAGGGATGAGACTGGGGTCTTGTTTCCAATTAAAAGCCTATATCCGTCCTTATAACCATCTCGAAAATCTTCGAGACAGTTATCAACGCGAGGCTTGTGAAATCCCTCGCTAAATTCAACATCTTAGCCGGAAATCAATACCGTTTCAGAGCGGGAAAATCAACAGAAGACGCTACTCTGGATCTCACAAATGCTATAGTCGAACACCTCAACGATAAGCAGAAGCCTTTTGGTGTTTTCCTGGATCTTTCGAAGGCTTTCGACACCGTTTCTGTCCCTAAATTAATTGACAAGATGGAACAAATTGGCATTCGTGGCATTGTCCTCGAAATATTTCGTAGCTACACTTCGGGGCGAAAATAGGTAGTAAAGGGTCATTCTTCAATTAAGTGGAAAATTTGACTTTTGGAGTTCCTCAGGGCAGTGTCCTAGGACCAACCCGTTTCCTCATATATGTCAATGAGCTGTGTCAGTTATTTCTCCCGAACACAAAAAATAGTGCATATGCGGATGACACAGCTCTAATAATCCATGGCAAAGACTGGTCTGAGACTCGTGAGAGGGCAAAATTGGCTCTCGAGAATGGTTATGATGTGGTTAGACTCGAATCTGCTCACGCTCAATTTCTCTAAGAACAAGTTCACCTTTTTTTCTCCGAGTATTATTATTCAACCACGACTGTCGTTTAAGATCAGAGCCCATGTGGGTACAGTGGCTAACACCTGTAAATGTGCCCAAATAAAACGGTCTGACAGCATCAAATATCTCGGGGTTATATTGGACAGTCACTTGCCGTGCAAAAAACAGGTTAACTCTGTTCTGGTTCGAGTCAAGAGATTGATTTATTTATTTAAAAAGCTTCGAGCGGCTGCTGATTTTCAATCCCTAAAAATGGTTTACTTTGCCCTTTAGTTCTCAGTTACTGTATAACTACATGGGGGGAACCCACGAGACAACCATGTTGCGGCTAGAGAGGGTTCAGAGAGCAGTTTTAAAAGTACTGGCAAAAAAACCTATTAACAAAGAAGCGGCGTTCCGACAGAGTTTGTAAGACTGAGCGCTGCAGGTTAGCGTTGGTTAGTCGCTATTTCAACCATACGAGCTCTAAACTTTACAATTACATAAATAAAAGATTTAATATTTACCCTATGACTAAAAGTCTACTGAAGAGAAAAGTGACTGACTGGCTTAAATGCTTGTCTTATGAAGAAACTGAGCAACTTATGGTATCATAAGACGGTATACACACACACATACACACACGCATACACACTTCACCCCACCTCCACTCTACACTTATACTACATAGTAACTTCCACAGAGAATATTCTCTTTATAATCCCTTAAAAAAAAGTAATCTTCAATTAATTATTAATTAACTTTCTTTGGGAAGTCTGGAACAATGTCTTTGTATAAACACAGTAGTTTACTTTTGTGGCTATCTTCGTTTTCCTTTGTAAATTGTAAACTTAAGTTGTTCCAAATAAACAATTTTTTTTCTAAGTCGCTTTTTGCATCACTCATCGTAAAACGAAATTTCCATCGACCAGTATCAACATTAAACTAGTATTGTTTGTCTTTATATCTCCTAAATGTAGGCTGCTAAAAGGAATATTTATTATTTATTTATTTAAACTTGATTGTACACCAGATTATACATTTTTGTTTCTGTTTGACATTAATGGTCTTATTTTATTTAATCCCGTGGGAATATCGTGATAAAAGTATCCTATGTGTTAATCCAGGCTATAAACTATCTGTGTGCCAAATTTATCCAAATCCGTTCAGTAGTTTTAGCGTGAAGAAGAGACAAACATATACACTCCCAAACTTTCGCCTTTATAATATTAGTAGGATTTTTTATTGCTGTGACCACACTGACTTTTTTTTTTTTGGAATTTCCAATGATCTGCCGCTTATTTTAGATTTTGAATTTTAAACCTTTGCATGCCCACGTGACGGTAACATATGGAGAACTTTATTATAAAAACACCTATGTACTATACCCATGTTTGCAAAGAAATAAATCATTTTATTGATTGGTACATTACAAAAAGAAAAAGTTAACTACAAAATTTATTGATGAGAGCGGCCTTATCGCTTACTGAGATCTCTTCCATGTATTAATTAATTATGATCTCTTCCAGGCAACAATAATTCCGCCTATGAACAAAAACTAATGTTAAACTACGTTCAACTTCGTCATAATAATACAGACAAGGAATTGCTATGTTGCTGTATTTAAAAAGTTTTAAGCTACTATTATATGTTGATCCGTACGTTTGCAAAGTGTACGAGGGGTGTAAAAATTACTCTGTTTAGGGCATACTGCCAATCTTTTTACACCAGCAGTCTATGGGTCGACTACACAAAAGCAAAAGGCTTACAGCGGCTTGCGCGTCCAGTACAATAACGCATACAGGGCGCTGTCGGGGTTGCCACGACACTGTAGCGCATCAGGGATGTTCGCAGAGGCACGTTTAGACGAGTTTTACGCAATCATGCGAAAGCCTGTCGCCTCCTTGATGCGGCGGGTGCGGGGCAGCGCCAACAGCCTCTTGGTCACTGTGGCCGATAGGGCAGAAGGTCTAATACTCAGGCACACCACAACACAACACAAGTACTACCTTCAAATTGTGCCTTGAAATAATGTTTCTTTGAATTATTGCTCATTTGATTATTGTTCATTATTTATTTCCTGATGATTGTATTATTAATGATTTGACATGATTAGTGGTGATTTAGAAATTTGTATCATTGATTATTTTGACATTATTAATTAACAAAATTTGAAAATTTTGTTGTTATTAAGATGTTAATATTACTAAAAAATTGGATTGTATGATCTGTTAAATTAATTATTTGATTTGATTATTATTTTCAGTGAATTATCAAAATATTCTGAAACAAGTTCAGGCACATCTACTGGCTCCTCTAGAGAAACAAGCGAGAGGAAACGAGCGTAAGATTATCTTTTTTACTTACTTTTTATAATATAAGGTGTTTTCGTAAGGTGCTTTCACAAAGATCTCCTGGATCACCAAAATATTGAAATCTATCTTACTTAGGCTACATAAAAATGAACTTTATAATCCAAGCAATAACTTTCCTTGTCCAGTACAGCGATGTACCGGTCGTGCACTCCATGTATCCATGACATGCTAAAGAAATACACCAACATTGGCATCAAGTGGATCTGCGCCAGCTACCAGCGAGCCAGGCGGACCTTCAAGAGTGAATGCATGATGAGGTATAGGAACTGCCAGGATGGGACTAGTTAGTATTACAGAAATATCCATGCTTTATTGCCTCTTTATGAACTAAACAAGTAGTTAGTTGCCGACATAGCCTAAAGAGTAAAAGAGTTACCAAGTAGAAATGTCTGTCATAGGACTGACGGTTTGCCTTTGGAGCACAGGAGACCTCGAACGGAAACTGCGTGTTGACAAAATTATGCTCTTTCGCTGGATAGACCTATATAAGGGCAGCTAGGACAGACCGGATTCGTTCGATTGCATTGATTCAAATTAAAATCTCACTACTGTATGTCTTCTAGCATGACATGATATGGCGCACTCATCATTATTTTTATTTAGATCTTAATTTTCCTGTACCTATGTTAAACAAATCTAAGTCAAAAGTAATTAATTGATTTGAGAACGGAGAACCGGGTGTTTTGGCGCAACTTGGATAACTGGACAGATATAGATGGATATTCTGCTTTTTAAGTATTCGAAAGACAGTATTCCTCTCAGCGAAATTGGAGATTAAAGTTTGTTTTAACTTTTCCAGTGTTCGTGAAGTTATATGATCACAAATGCAAAGATGACCCTTACCACGGCAGGACCTGGTTCTACCACTACAGAGTGTGATATCAATGTGAATATTAAAATAAGTTGATAATAAAGCCTTTTATTTTAATCACCTCACCCGTCGAGATTAGTTCTACGTACATATGCAGATACAGTTACGAGTATAAATATCGGCCATTAGTAGAGTTTTCTTAGTGTTTCTAGATTGATGTTCGTTAGTGTACAGATTTTACAACAATACCTAACATAAATAAATGTAATAATTATCTACCCTTAAATTCTGTAACTATCTGTAATTTTTCATGAATAAATAAAAATAAACATAAGTGTGCAGTGTGCCCCTAGTTTTTAAGGCCGATTTTTTGGATAAGTATAATTTCGGTAAAAACACCAATAAACCGTGGAAATGATATCCATGATGATAGATTCGTGTATGTAGATACCATCTTGAATTCTGCATTCGACTTCAACTTCGGCATTATCATTCCCGAAAACAATGAGCAAGAAGAAACAATTTGGTAGATCCATTTTATAAAAGGGGAAATTATGCATATTTGCTGCGTTCGTGATACGAATTGACAGAAAAAGATAACCATATGACATGTCACATGACAGATACGTCGATTTTTTTAAAGATTTTAAAAGCAGTATGTGATATTAGAGTGTGAAATAATAAAAATAACACAACATAATGCATAAAAATAAAATGAAAAAATAAAATTATTACACGAATCATAAAATCAAATCGAATGAATATAAATCTGCCATGGTATGTATTTATGGGTTTCTACGCATGTTTTGTAAAGGGATATGAAATAAATGGCATGGATCCATGATGCGACGGCTTGCTTACATTGTACTTGTATTGATTTTATGTAAGTTTTTCTTATTTAAAAAAGTATTGACAAGATTTTTTTATGATAATTGATTTAATAATTTAAGTATTTAGTGTGGGAAATTTTCAGTTTTAATGATATACTAATAATAAGTAGGGTCGTGTCGTCGCTACACGACAATAGGTGTAGAAATACTGCCTCGAAATGGGACAGTTAACTTTTACGAAGACTAAGGCCGTATATGAACAAGATAATAAACCACTTTCTCTTATAGCGCAAATCGTGACAGCCTTTCTATTCAACGATACTTTACTAGAAGACAATGATATTAATTTAAATGGTATCAAAACAAGAAGACGCAAAGAAAAGTCCACGTCATCCGATAGCAATTCAGTTGGTAAGGATACCTACAGAATATTTACAGTTCTTGAAATAGTAATGCGTAAGGTTAGCGCTCACGGAGAAAGCAAACTGTACAGGCGAATCTGATTCGATCGGTCAGTTTGGTTTGTGGCAGTGGGAATAGGAAAAGTCATTGGCACTGCCGACAAAAGTGAAAACTTAAAACTGATAATAACGCCATCTATATTTTAGATGACAGCACTACGGCGCGCGGTAACGTGAATCTGTAAGTTTACCCTCTACCGAAAATCTCTACGTGCCTAAAGAAGTTTCCACTTCAAAAATATTAGAAAAAGAGATTTTCGTAAAAGTGCTCGACCAGGACAGGTACAGTACTAGCACAATAACTTTGTTTCCAAGCTGTGTTGCTCCGGTTTGGAAGATATATATGGGTGCTGGTGAAATTACAGATTTATTCTCTGGGATGGCAACGGATCTGCGATGCCTCTGGTATTTGACTAGACCGGATTACCGTTTATCCAAATTTACTCCTGGCTTTACAATTAGTTACCTTAATTACTACCTACTCTTATTTTGTTAACAGGTGGAACAGCAGGAGATGCGTCAGAATCTTTAAATGTGGTGTTTACGGAATCCTCGTCAGAGGATAGTGATGGAAAAAATAAACCTAGGAAGAAGAAAAAAAAGGACCGAGAGCCTAAATCATCTGCCGAGCGCAAAGGATGGTATGATATTAGAGATAGATATAGGATTTTATAGTCATGATTTAGATATAACAATTATATATATAACGGAAAGTTTTACATATAGTTACTACATGTTCTACCATAGTGTCTTGATCAATATATTGAATTTTAGGCGAAAATGGCATCGTAAGTGCACAAAATGCCCGGAGGATATGCAGAAGAAATGGCGAAACCCTTCCATCAGCTGGATCTGCGGGGCTTACCAGCGGGCTAGGAGGTCGTTCAAAAGCCTCTGCATGATGTACTACAGGAACTGCCAGGATGGCACAAGTGGGTAACAGGTTTGCTTGGAGAATATAATAAGCTTGCTAGCTTTGGCTTCTACTTAGCTTGGTGCAAAAAGAAATCCAGCGTACTTACAGTTTCGAAGTTTTACGAAAATGCAAATTCTTCGTTGCTTCGTAGCATTGGTCCACGCGAGGGAACACATAATCGATTATTGATGCTGGAGGTTACGGCTAAGCAGTGTCAAATCTTGTTCAGATTGTTTTATTCCCAGTTTGATTCACGATGTAGGGTGTTTTTTTCGGCAGTGTTCACCAAGATAGCAGATCATCGATGTCCCAATGGTACAAGGGAAGGCGTACATCCGTATAATTTTCATTTCTTCTATGACTACAGCGTAGCGTTGACGAGTGAATCAGAATCATCAGTTGAGTCACTTAGTGAGTCGGACACAAAGTCCTCTGACATCAGGGACACCGAATTGGAGAAGAACCTACCAAAATTCTATTTCAATGGACCGAATTAGGATTTGTGTAAATATAGACAACGATCGAAGTGGTGTTTTATTTAATGATACACGGAATAGGTTCACTGAAAATGTTGTGACGGCTCTCAAACCACACTGGTTCAAGTACCGACTCGACCGATGACATATCTCCGAGCTATTTGAAACACGCATCAGCTACCTAGCTGCTAGTGTGTCTTACCAAATAATAATAATAAAACCTCATTTCATTAAAAACGTCTAACAGGCCTCTGCGAGTTGGCTTTGGCCCCTCGTACGATCCCAGGGTCCCGAGAAATGTCAAGAAACGTAATAATAATAATACATTGAATAAGGGCTTACTTACTAGATTTATCTGCATTTAATAAGTGACTACTCAATCGAACATCTATTGATCATCATCGATCATCTATTGCCTATCCTTTTTATTCCCAGATATGAATTCCAGACTTCGGGCTGCTACTGAGCATTTTCCAATTAAAAAACGTAATGATACAGTCCGAAGATCGAACCCAGGACCCTACGCTTAGTAGTCGCGCTTGTAACCACTACGCTAACGATGTAGTCATAGTAAGTTGCGTACGCTCAAAATGCCATACATCAGTTTCCATTATCTTACATCAGATCATAAATCTACAAAGCATCATAATACCATTAATCGTTCCCTGGTAACAATTTGTCACGCAGACAGACAGACAACTTTGTGATGAGACACCAAATATACTGAGCTGTAATACATGTGGTATTGCACCTCAGTACACCTTAACGTGAACAAAATAAAGTGCAATTTCGTGTAAACCAACCGTAAAAGTAATTTTGTCTGCAGTACGAGATACAATGTGAAATTACGATTGTAATGAACTTTACGCACATTGGTTTAAAGGTGTTTTTTGTAAAATTTACAATAGAGTGCAAATGCATTTATAATGGACCAGTGTCGCGAGTGTTTGGAGTGTTGAAACGTAGTCACTTTGGCATTGACTTTTTATTTTTGAAAGATTGGGGTTGGAACCTAGGGTAACACCAGCCAGGATTCCTACACCACTAAATTAGAAATATTTGTATATTATGTCTTAATAATAATATCATAAAACAGAGTCGCTTTTCGCGTTTGTCTGTATGTCCGCGTTGTTGTTCTTCTTCTAAAATATTCTCGTTATTATGTTCTTAATATTATCGTTTTGTCAAAAATGAAAAAGGCCATTTTTTGAGCGCTTACATGGCGTGCGCTGATTAAATCGTGATATTTCCGAAGCTATTTTGCTTAAAATTTACCATTTAATTAAGATCAAAATATGCCTCGACATCATCATTACATCATATAAATGAAAACTATAAAAGATACTCGTATCACAGATTAAAAAAAACGCGCAACAAAATAATTATGGCCGACGGCGCGCGGCGTGGCGCTGACTTACAGGGGTCAATGACCTATCCTCGGCTATTAAGGAACTGCGATTATTGAAATTAATTTATGAGTTGACTTAATAAAAAGTATTTGGACGTCAAAACTCCACAAACGGAGAAGGACTCACTATTTTTTTCATCTATCCAGTTCAATGAAATAGTGGGACCATCCATTAATTGTATGTGCATTTGGTTACTGTATAATTTGGGATCATCCGGCAGTTTCATACTGCATTTTGTTTTTAACCGAACGGGTATGAACATTGGGATGTTGACGTGTGCATCAGTACCTACATTGCACTCGTGTGAAGCAGGGGTGGATCGCTAGTTATGTATTATATTCGTTATCACGTTCTCGAAAAAGGCTCTAACGATTTCGATGAAAGTTGCATTATAGGGCGGAAAATCTATCTAGCTAGGAATTAGACTCGATCGATCTGGGACAATTCATTTTCTCTATTTTCAACGAGCTCTTCGGCCAGGTATTATAATTATATTTTTTTTTCTAAAATGGCTTGAACTTTGCTAGAAAAGCTAATTCTGGTGATATTTAGCAGAGAAGTAAAATTAAACACAAGTGAGTGGCACCGTAGGAAAAGCTAATTCAATAACAAGGTAACTTTAAATCGACGGTTTTCCGCAGAACAATAACAAAGCCAAGTGTGTAAACAAAAAACTTTTTATTCAATCTCTCTGTTAACAAGAATTTCAACCCCTAAAACCTTCACACATGTTTCACCCCTCGACAATCTGTTTCACCTCACATTCACAGGGTGTTGTCAAACTTCTACGTATAAATGTGCAGCTCATTGCTTGTAATAGACAATTTACATAATACCCGCTTACAAAGTACGGTTAGCAAAAAAATGTGAGCAGTAAAAAAAGTGAAATAGGTGTTAAAAATGTAATCAACTTCACGTATGCATAGCAAATGATGGTAACCTGTGTGAAATAGAAAACAAAAAGAAAAAATAATTGAAAGCATTTTTTCGTTGTTGCGTGTGTAAAGTTAAGTAAAGTAAAAATCTAAAGTCTTATCAACTCGGCTTATTACACTGAAATTGAACATTACGCCTTTTCAGGTAGGTTTTTGTAGTATGCTTCCCGGGAGTTGTAATATTTTTTTAATAACTTTCCTTGGATGGGATGAGCGATGATGCTTGTTTTATTTTAGTATTTTTTTACTATACTACAAACTCTGAATAACACATTATCAAAACAACGTAGGTATCGTATTTTTGCTACGATAATTATACCTACATTATTAAAAAGCTATAAATCTATTCCAGCTCCTTACTTATTGACACTAAAAGGAGCTCTTTTAGTGTCAATAAGTAAGGAAGTCTCTTTTAGTGTAAAAGAGCTTCAACAAGGCAAAGATAAAGTGACGAAGAAAACTTTGTGGAACGTTTCCGCTGTCGCTACATATTTCTATTTTTACGTATCACAGGTGACAACTCTCATTTGCGGGATGCTCAGAGTAGGGTCTAACAAAAATATATTTTCAACTGATAAATTTGTAAAAAAACACCATAACGTTCGAGACATAAGGGTGAAAATGCTTTGAAAAAATGGTGAGCCTGACAGGGAAGTTTGTTTTTATACTACAAATGATAAGTATGAATAATGCTGTATAATGTTTTTGTCTCATATTTCATAGTTGAAAACATTTTAAAATATTTAGGTATTATAAATACTTCGTGGGCGGGCAACATTTATCTTTTTCAATTTACGTAAGATAAAAGTGATATTGTTTTATGTTATTGAGTACCTTATTACTGAAAAATATAATATAAAAGTAAATAGCACATAAACATTTAGAGGCCATACCTGAGCACAGATGAATACCTGAGTGACAGACTCTCTAGGTAACGCTCCAAATGTGCCATATTTACGCCCAGGCCCTGTGCCTATCAGTTTGACTTTAAATACTTTACCCCAACCTCACACAAATCTACCACATTTAATTTAGCCGCTCGCGTCACTGCGGGCACACACGGGCGCATGACGTCATCCAGGAGCCAATCAGCGGTCCCCAGTGAGTACATGTACTGCTCGATTGCATCGGACGCTAGTGTCGTGTACGTGGGCCTTAATAACTGGGTGTACGGAGATATGGGACTTTGATTATTTGAGTTTGACAGAAATAAAGGTTATTTGGCAGTTTTGATTCTATGATAATTAAGTTCCGTATAAGCCGTGCGTTTGATGGGATTTGCCATCGGGAAACATGACGACTTTCCATACAAACTTAATGGCCCGAACTATATAACTACGCTGAATTATAAAAAATCCCTCTTTAGTGCCCACCTTCGTTACACAACGAACTGTTGCGCAAAATGTCATGTTTCTAGATCTAGCTGTTTAAGCTGTGCGTTGTCAGCCAGTGAAATTGAATGAAGGTTTTTATTAAATAGCTTGGTAATGCGATTGTAAAAATTAGCTGACGAATAAAATAACGGCCTTATTACGTTACTGTAAGAATAACTTGAAGAAGAATATAATTGTCAGTCAGTTCTAGGCATCGTTGATTATTTAGCTGCTTGTGGTTCAATTAATTATAAGAAAAAACTAGGTACATTGGGTCTCTGAAGATGAGAGTCGTCGCCGTGGCATTCCTATGAACGCTGTCAGGATGATACATATAAATGAGTTAATAACAGATTGCAGGAAAAGCTGCAAGTTTCTGTGTTGCTAGACCATAAGAAATACCTTATTTTCCCAGAAGCAAAGGATCCGAAAATTACAACAATATTACAAGGCCCATAATTAAGCAACCCTTTTTCAAATTCTTTAACAAATGCAAGCCTGTATCCCTAACTCCTCGTCAACGAGTAAACTCGGGTGACCCCGACCATGGCCGAGCTTACCCGAGTGGCTTAATGAAGTCATGTCGGCTACCGACTGATGACTACACGATATTGTGAGCGTACTTTCCTATGCATGTGTTTAGAATGACGTGAAACAGTTAAACGTTTTTCAAGATAAAGCTGTCTTATTTCACACCTCGGACTTAAATGTTCTTTAACTTTCTCTAAGAAAAACTTCTTTGGGCCACTTTGTCCTTGGACTTCTTTTTTTAGACGAAAATAATTAAGGCTTATTTAAGTTTATTCGCGCGGAGGGGGTGAGTTACACATTTCGATCCCCCTTTCAACCGATAAAAAATAAAATTGTTGGAAATATACATAGTGCGGCTTAGTTTAAAATCTCATTTCTTGAAGCGTTGTTTGCAAAGGCAACTTCACTTTCTCATTCGATATATTTGTAACGAAACAATGGTTAAATTCTAGTAGGTCTTGCACTTACATGGTCTCATTATTTTTCTGAACAAACTGCTGTTGATAAACACTATGCCTTACCTGAAACAAACAATAAAATACATTAGAATATGAATATGTGTAAAGAGAGAATTCCTCCCGAAAAAAAAAGAGATACTTGTATAAATCTCCCATCACCATACGATACCTCCTTAATTTTCTCCATAATGCGTCAAAATAATAGCATACCCAATAACGCGGGAACTCCGAAAAACAACGTACCGCGTAAAATAACTGTTCCAGGGAACAGTTATTTTTTATCGGCACAACGCAGGCTTGTAACAACCCGTAACCGAGGACATCTGGATGTAAAATACGAGGTGCCTATACACGGCCGTGCTTCCATGGACGTGTAACTTGTGCGTCAGTGTTTTGTCTGTAATGGATAGGCTGTGGTTCGATTGTGTCGCTGTGGTAATGGTTTTTACGGTCTGAGTGAAGGTACTGATTTGTCAATCGTAGGATTTTAAAAATGCGCTTGTTTCGCATTGAGAAGCTTCTAAATCTTAAGACTAACATGAATAAGTTGAGAAAAAAAGGCATGCAAAAAGGCATTTTGAACACCGAAGATTAACCTGCTAAATGGATTAAGTTATACTCTAATATAAAAAGTAGCCTGTCTTTTCCATAAGATAATTTAATCTTTACTTCTATCTGATTTTAAAGCCAAAATCAAAACACGGTACTAGATTATATTTTTCTGATGTCCCTCACACCTGTGCTACACAGCGGTGTGAATGCAGCTCGAAACCATTATATTAATACGGCACAAGACCCTTCCTTTTATTTTGTAGACCTTACTTTGTTAATTTTTTGCGTGCCTACCCCTATTCCTCAAGTTGACGTCGTGAAGGTGTGTTGTGTAAAGGGGAATTATTATGTGTTATTTGTTTTATGGTAGTCGTAGGGGTCTTTTTATATGTTTGTACCTTTTTTTTTGTTGTTGAAAGCTTAACCTTTTTGCTTTACTTAGTATCCGGAAGAAAATTAGGTCCCAAAAGTTGTAAGAAATATGAATCCTGAAGTTATTATTTATTTTGACAATCATTGGCATGAGTATAATTCTATTTTTCTGCACTCTAGTTTAATTTTGATACTGTAGGAAAGAGTAGAGAAAGCAATAATATTTTATAATTAATTAGCCGGGCGCAGGGAACGCACGCCCCGGGTTTTAAAGGAGAATGTTGATTTTAATTATTTTGTTGCTGCTTTTTCAATGTGGGGGTGAACACAGTGTAGGGGGTGAAAATAAGGTTCAAGTTTTGTGTGATGTTTAAATTTGCAGAACTATTGGTTGGAGAGCCTATTTAATAAAGGGTAAGTCAATTTTGTAGTGTTCTGAACCTGAACTTTTGAGCTCAAAGTAACACAAAGAAAATATTTCATGGAACAGCTTTACATATTTACCATAGAGTCTACTTGATTTACTACTCTGTTTTCACCAGAAAATGGATGAAGTTCTTATAAGATATTAAATTGAGGACTTAATATGGTGTATTTAACAAATTGAATCTACTGAAACAAAAATGTTTTGAAAGCTTTGAAAAATAGAAACTAATATATAAATTTAATTATACTTTGTTTCGTATTCAAACAAGTCTATCACATTCTGCCAAAACTTAAATAAAGTCAAATCTTAAACTTAACTAAATCCAAAAATCACACCAAGTTATCTCAGATAATCTAGCTTGTAGTAATAAACGGGGTGTTTTCAGTCAACTTGGGAGATTTACTTGTGGATCATGATTCCCGAGACGGATCGTGTCTGACCCAACTTTAATCCGAGACCACTTCAACTGAGGGGTCCAAGTTAAAGGGATATAGTGGGAATCAATATTACACTGAATTATGTACATAATTTCGGGGTTAAATATGAAAATTGAGGCAAAAGCAGTAATAGAGTCTAAGACCAGCCAGCAAGCCAAGCCAGTGAGTATAATGTCTCATATCCTGAAGTTTTTTTTTTTTAATCTTTGCCCCACACTAGGAATTTCTCCTGTATCGTGGGTGTGTTTACATACATTTAAACTCACATACACAAACAGTCAGACCCGGAACTAATTGTAGTTCATACAAATATTTGTTCCGTTCGGGAATCGAACCCGCGACACGCAGCGCAGCAGTCAATCGCTTAACCACTGCGCCGACCGTTCCGATTGAACAATAGTCAGTTATCTTTTAGTTGCTTTGGTCCAATGCGAATGATAAGTTACATATTTAAAATATATTTGAGTTGAGTTTTGACGTGTCAAAAACAGTCTACGACTCGATTATTGCGCTATTTTAGTATACTCATATACCACCAAATTAAACAAAGAACCGAATGATTTTATCCATGGCAATCACAGATAAAATATAGAAATTAAGTTACGTAAATCGCCTGCGGCTTATGCTTTATGCCACATCTCATCTCGCTGGCAGAATATCTCATAAATATTGTATGCGTATCCACGGCGTAGCGGGGGCAGTTTTTTCGTTTAATAGATTGTCGGCACACGCCGGACTGACGTATGCTAATACGACGTTATGACGCGACGCAACAACACTCAAATTAATCATATTGTGGGTTGTGTGTGTCAGTTATTTCGTTTGTATGTATGTGGGGGAAATTCTATGGGTAGAAGGGAAAATTGATGGGAGACGAAAAGGGTATTCCTATTTTTCAAAGCTATCAAATTGAAATTGAAAATATTGATTTCAAAACATTGTTTCAGTAGATTAAATTGTGTAAAATACACATTATTAAGTCCTCAATTTAAAAGCTTAAAAGAATTTCATCCGTTTTCTGGTGAAAACAGAGTAAATTAAGTGACTCTATGGTAAATAATATGTAAAGATGTTCCATTAAATATTTTCTTTTAGTTACTTTGACCTCAAAAGTTCAGGTTCAGAATACTACAAAATTGGCTTACCCTTTATTAAACAGCGTCTCAAACCAATACCTAATTTAAAGTTTTGCAAATTTTTAACATCACACAAAACTTGGCCCTTATTTTCACCCCTACTCTGTGTTCACCCCCATATAAAAAGCAGCAACAAAATAATTAAAATCAACATTCTCCTTTAAAACTCGGGCGTGCGTTGCCTGCGCCCGGCATCCCTCATAAATATTTTATGGCTCTGCCCGGACTAGTTTCAACCCCTAAATAGGTTACACGGATGACAGACAAGCAGCACAAGCAAGCTTATGATTTTAGCTTTCACTTGTACCTTGTACTGTCATGTTTGGTTGGATGATGTATTTTTTAAATCCCTAGATAGTAATTGGTTTAGCCAACAGTTGTTCTTCAACCTTAAACTTGTTTTGACAGCCCCGTCTCTCGGGATATTGGTATCAAATAGTGACGCTAGCAATTCAAACATATATAGCCTATATTCATGTAACCTTGAGCCAGAAATGACCTATACTTTGAAAATCGACTAAAACCGACATGATGAGTTTTTACTCATAGACAAAAGAGACGGAAAATATTATAGAGGTGTCAAACTAGTACATAGGTACTTAAAAACTACAAAAAAAAACACCCTGTGTGTGCCTTTGTTATTGAGTTTTTCTGCTGTTTTCAGTACACGATCATTCATACAAGTCATAGTTTTACCCATTGAAAATCCATTTGACCCGTACAATATGCCAGTTTTGTCCAGGAAAGGTTGGTCCTCCAACAAAGGAGCACTTTGTCCATATGTAGGAGCAGTTTGCCCTAGTTTGCACTTGTTCCGCTAACTTACTGCCTCGCATTTCCAGGTTTTATATGACATTTTAATTTTTTCCGTTACCGGAGTTCCTACAATATTGTGAGCCAATCGTATTGTGTCGTTTGTGTAACTATCACAATCACAACACAACTGATCATCGTGTCGGTCTGTGTGAACTCTTAGTTTTTCTAAACTTCACAATGGATTTTATTGCGATTAACACCATGATTTATGTGATTAAACTAAAGTATTTAACTTAAATAATACTATGGAACTGAAATCTTGATCCCGTGTGAAGCAAAGTCGGGTCACTAGTAAAAAAAAATGATGTAAAGGACCTATCTACTACTGGTGTTAATTACGCAATTTTATTAGAAACTTGAAAGTTTATACACTCGAGAGCAATGAATCCGGGTCACTTAAAGAATCCTAAAAATCTCGGAAACTAAAAATGCTAGGTTAATGCAATAAATTGTATTTAATAGACAATGTAATGCTCCTTAAATGAAGGTATTAAAACTTCTTAGTTATTGTAAAGTTATATCATAAAAAAATCAAATTTGAAAAAGGGCCACTTTCGAAGATGGAACTACGAAATTACAGCATTTGGTTTTGCTTTTGGTTGTAATCTGTCATTTATGTGGGTACATAAACCATGTTGATAGTGCTCTATATTCATTATTCAAGCTGAAATTATGTCGCTTACGCCTGAAGAATGCACCAGAATACTTACAATGCTGGAAACCGGCCGGAGTCAGCGCGATACAGCCAGGACTGTCGGTGTGTCGCTGTCAACAGTACAAAGAGTTCTCCGACGTTACGAAGAAACTGGTTCTAACCTATGCAGACCAGGAACGGGCAGAACCAGGTGTACCACAGCACGAGAAGACCGATACTTGGTGAACACCATGCTTCGAAATCGCTTTCTTACAGGAACTGAACTCACAAATCAGTTTCGACGCCTCGGAGGAAGTAACCCAAGTGCATGGACAGTAAGACGTCGGCTTGCTGAATCTAACTTAAAACCCCTTAGACCTGCAAACGGCCCTAAACTGGAGCGTGGGCATCGTATTTCAAGACTAAGATATGCCCAGAGCCACGTAAATTGGAGTATTGAAGATTGGTCAAAAGTTATGTTCTCCGACGAATCAAAATTTATGCTCTACAAGCACGATGGAAGACACAGAGTGTATCGAAGACCAGGGGAAAGATTCAAGCAAGCATGCATCGAAGAAAAAGTAGCCTACGGTGGTGGGTCTGTACTTGTGTGGGCCGGAATTTCTTCTGAAAGTCGCACAGAGCTGGTGATCATAGAAAACGGCTCTTTAACTAGCGAAAGATATGTGGAAGAAATCCTCAATGATCACGTTGGTCCATTTATGGTCAATTTAGGTGAGGATGCTATATTTATGCATGACAATGCCCGACCTCATACAGGTAGGATTGTGAATGACTACCTTCAAGAGATGAACATTACTCGTATGGAGTGGCCAGCGCGCAGCCCGGATATCAACCCGATCGAGCATGCTTGGAACGAGCTAGGCAGATGCGTAAAACAACGAAACCCTCCCCCAATCACGCTTCGTGAGCTCAAAATTGCTCTCACAGAGGAATGGGAGAATATTCCCCAAAATGTATAAGGAACTTGGTGTACAGCATGCCAAACCGCGTAAACGCAGTAATGGAAGCACGAGGAGGCAATACGAAGTATTAAAATTCAAGAAAATCGTAATAAAGTTCAAAAATTTCATTTTTCCTATTTTTGTTTTAAGGAGAGATCAGCAGTTTTTTTCTTTATGTAATTTTGTGTTAATAAAATGTATGGTGACTCATTTTTTTTTTAACTTTAATTTAAGGAGTATTACATTGTCTATTAAATACAATTTATTGCATTAACCTATCATTTTTAGTTTCCGAGATTTTTAACATTCTTTAAGTGACCCGGATTCATTGCTCTCGAGTGTATTTTCACAATTTCTGTTTCACCTTTTGATAACCTTTTCACACTATGTATCTAAGTATTAGTCCTAAGGTTATCATGACTACCCACTTCAGTAGATACAACTTGACAAATAGCTCGCCCTAAGTCCAGCTGCTTATTATTCCGGCCAAGTTACAGAAATAAAAGGGAAAGTGGATTACTTTATAAGTATGGTCAACGCCATCAAAAACGTTTATTGTGAGTCATGAAACTCTGGAAATTGTGTATAAAAATATTATTAGTCTGTATATGTCCCACTGTTGAAGCAAAGGGAAAGGCCCCATACAGAGAACGAAGAACCATCGAACGCCATGTTAACTGGTTTAGGTATCCAATAACCAAGTCCAAGTTTCCTCGTGACTTTATTCTTAAAAATAAGTTTGTGTTATCGTAGATTAAAATTAATTACTACGTTGTGAATCTGTAACCTGGTAGCTGAGAAGCGAATGAATAATTCTTGACTTAACTTGTGATGAAAGTATTAGGTACAGTAGGTAATATTAGTATGAAAGTGTTTGGTACAATTTTACTCACATAAATTCACAAATATCAATCATGTATTTAATCATATGCTGAGCCCTTTAATAAAGCCACATAATCAATTATGTGACCCAGGATAAAACATAAAAATAAACTGGCATTTTATATCATCATTTATTAATTTCACATGATTTTACAATTTTACTATGAATGAGTTTTCAGGAGATAACCACCTAATAATCGAACTCCAAAAAACCCTTAAAAATTTAGTACCTCCACTACTCCCAACTTTTCCATTATGGTAATCCAAAGTTACCGATACCTGGTAGTTCGAAAAGGAATTGGATTCACCCACTAGTACCTTATTTACAGACAGTAGATGAGCCTCGATGTCGAGCAAATCTAATAAGTGGTGGTGTCGGTCGGAAAACTGATTTTATCGTACTTTATTTACTTTTGAGAGCTTTTATTGGTACTCTTGTGAAGGATAGGGGGTAAGCAGACGTGTAGGTATGTAATGAAGTTTGGGCTTGTGTTATTATAGTAGGTAAGTAGAAATAGAAAATAAAGCTTGGTTATGTTTTCTTATCAGAATGGAACGAGTATATAAAGTGTCAACTACAATCACCACGAGAAGTTTGTCCGAAATTATGTTGTACGATTTTGACCTTAACAAACTAGCAAATAAAGTTAAGCCTGTTTTACTTCCTGGAACAGCGAATTCAAAGTTCAAGTTATCCTGAAGAAGCTATGCGCTGAAGCTTTTATTTACTCCAGGATAACCTGAACTTATTTCAAAGTAAATAAACAGCTGTCGATCATTTTACCTACAGGTCAATTTAGTGGGTGACCGCACAATAATTAGACCGTGCCTTCTGAAACCAAGAACGCCTAAAAGTTCAAGAAGTTTCAGGGTTTATGTGTTCACATAAATCCAGTGTCTCTTTTTATATTACTCTTACTATTTATTATTGACACAACTGAAAATGCTGATTCTTATCTCATACCTGCAAGAACTACCTGCGTAAGAATTGCTTCATGCCGCGATAAAAATATTAGCCAGTCAGCGTACTTAAACCTATAACGGGGATTATTGCTATTTACTGAAATAAATGTTTAAAAAAAAAACACAAGCGTCAAACCACGTAGAATTTCATCTAAACTTGCAGCGACATCAAAGAGACAATGAAGAGAGGAGTATCACAAAATTACCAACATTATTTTAATCAGTCGGTACAAAAATGTTCAACATCGCGGCGTCGGCTCTTTGACGGCGCGCGGCGCTCACGCAT
Source organism: Xanthia togata (assembly GCA_963853775.1). Taxonomy (NCBI): domain Eukaryota; kingdom Metazoa; phylum Arthropoda; class Insecta; order Lepidoptera; family Noctuidae; genus Xanthia; species Xanthia togata. The sequence goes on along the minus strand of OY970811.1, from coordinate 897,477 downwards.
AGCTGGGGTTTGTTTATGCCAATGGATTAAGTGTTGAGAGGTAGCAGGTAATGTAACTATAGCAGGTACCAAGAAAGCGGCGAGAAACAGAACAAAAAGAAGGGGAAAATTGTCAAATTGAAACATTACCCTTAGACCATTTATATATTACTGTTAAAGGCGTTTATATAAAAAGTTGGCAACGTCGCAAATAGCTATCAAACTTTTATGATTAATTTGGCAATATTACTGTATGTAAATAAGAAATATGGCTAACTAGTGAACTAAAATATTGATTATGAATAATTCATATCGTAGAACCGTTTTATATGTAAAAAAAAGTATTTGGAAACTTTCCAATTGCGTTTTTACAACTAAAACTGTTATCATGTAAAATGTTGTGTTATTAATATTCTATATTATATTTACTAGTTAGTCAAATTTCTTATTTCCATACAGTAATATTGTAATTTACGCTCTGAAATAACGAACCAAACGTTAGTTGAAGTATTTTAAGCTACAGTACAAATAACCTAAGTTCATGTAAAATCTTTTAGAATTCACAAGAGGTAGCAGTCTGGCTTTCAACAACAGCAATATTAATAAACCATAAAAGAGAATCGTATGTGAAGCCTATAATTTTGTAAAGTAAAGTTCGGGCTAAAAGCATAGTAGTACAAATGTAAGCATAAACATTAAATACATACTCTAGGTGACGAACGGTGAAGGAAAACATCGTGAGGAAACCGGCATGCCTGAGAGATATTTCTCGACGGCATGTGAAGCCAAGTCAGAGGCCCGTGGGCGGCTTTAAAACTCTGACACCAGGTTGGTTTACTAACCACACGAAAAAGAAGAAGAAGATACTCTAGGTCAAATGCGACAATCCCAATATAAGTGGTCATCGTTCCACTCTCCGCTCCTAACTTGACACCGCTAACCGCTACACGTTTTCGCGTTTAAACCGCTTTAACATCTGAGTTATTTTTTAATAAATACCCCCTCCTCCCTCCCCCTTCGCTTACTGTTGCCTTAATCATTGGCAATATTAAAAAAAACTGCTCAGGCAGCGAAAAACTCGGCTCACGTTTGGTTATGAGGGATTATTCGTACTCCTTGTGATGACACAGATTTCGTATGTTATGGGACAGGTAATCGAAGAAAAATGACAAGTAAAGAATAGATACTCATGGAATGGCCAGAATGATATAGTGATGTCTAAATAGTCAATTCTATTTATGTAATCGGATAAAGCGTTGATACTCCTTGATAGAATTTGATGATGACTATGATTTAAAAGCAATTATTACTGCTGCTCTTATAAACAGTTAGAATGGTGGGCTGTAGGTGGTACAGGCCTACCACCGAAGATCCCGGATCTCCATCTAGCCTTCTAAATACAGCCACCAGAGGGTTCAGTAAGTAAGAAGTCTTGCATAACCCGGTCTCCCCCAGGGAACCGGGAACCTGGATTGTATGTTGCTAAGGAAAAGTACTCCATCAAAATAAAAAATAATAATAACTGGTAGACATGAAGTCGGCGTGGTTCGTCCGGCGGCGAGATGGGCAGACGTCGTGATGTCTACCTGCAGTTATTATTATTTTTCAATCAAATCATATCAAGTATCTAAGAGTTAACTTTAAATTCTTGTTTAAAAAAAACTGTTGTTTTCCAGAAAGGTCCGGCATAAAATACTAAAGATCGACTGCCTTATCTTGAGGTCCTTTAAAACGTACCCGGTTACCTGGGGCAGTCCGGGATATGCAGGACTTCAATCTGGAGGAGGTTGACACACGAGCGTAGGGATTGGCACCAGCAAAGAGGCATGCCCAGATGACCAGCAGTGGTTGAAGTCGAACAGTGGATGATGATGACATGAAGTCATATTCATAAGTATTTTCCTCAAAATCTAGCCACTAACTAGCCATTACATTTACTTAGAATTAGAATTATATTTATTTCTAAGTATATGGTACATTGAGATCTAAAATTAAACATTGATTCACTTAAACTACACCATTGCTGGTGTAGAAAAATTAAATAAACTAAGTGCATGTAAATCGTAGACATTACAATAAAAGTTATATTAAATTAATAAAATTGATTCAGACTAATTGAATAGTATTATTTGTAATGTCAAAATATTAATTAGTATGTCAAAAAGTATGATTTAAAAATTAATTAACGGAATAGAAACGCATGTCTAAGAGCCAAGTAAACATTTTACATTTGTATTTATTAATTGGTAACATTCTCAAGCCATGTGGTAATTTATTATACTACATATGTTGTAACTTACATATTGTTTTAAACGCTTCAAGGATATATAGCATTTTCAACAGCAGAATTTTCTATATTTATATTTAAAGTTTAATAAGAGCGTGTAAAGGATCACATACGGGTTTTGCTCCGCGTTCATATCCAGAGGACGCGTTGGTACACAGAACGATGCCATTTTGATATTTAATTTAATAACGCCTGGCTTGTGGTGACAGGATATACCTACATCATACAATTTAATTTTACTAAAAATCTAGATTGTAATTCTGGAATACAAGCTGTATGTCTCCACTACGAAATAGTAGGCCTACATTCCAATGACCTCTAAGAAGAAAGATCAACATAAAGTTGCTGAAATCACTACGATTTGCAGAGAGATTGGAGATCGCTGGTTGTTAGTCGACAACTTGAGAGCAGCCTATCCTTATAATGGGTCAATGCACCTTTTACATCACCCGTGTTTGGACAAATTAAAAATATTGAAATTTTTATGTTTTTATGTTTGTAACCGTTTACAAATAGAAACTCATAGTAAACAAAATCCCCAACACGCTTGTCACGAAATCCTCCATAAAAACAGTCACCAATTTATTCCTTAACAATACCAATTTCAGTCCCCTTATCCACCATCCTTCCAATTTTTAAAGCCTTATACAATTTGGAAAACACTTCCGACGAACTATCGGAGCGCGTACGATATTCTGTCGCATTATAATAGGGGTGTTCTTAAAGTCGGCAATATCCTTATAGGAGTTAAATTGCTGGAGCGACAACTATGAGACTGTGTCAAGGTAACTTTGACTGTTTATGGGCGAATTTTGGGCTATAACTAGATCTATTTGTCTGGATGCTAGTATGGGGAAATGTAAACAAAATGGGGTAAATATTAGGTATCTGGAATGGTCTTTGGAAAATTACTTGTAAAAATGGTGTTACTTAACACCATTTTCAAAAAAAAAAATATTCAGGCACATCACTAATTGAATCTTGTATAAATGTGCGACATTTTATGAATGATTTTTTGTACGCAGCATTTAAAAATGCGCAGTCGCTCATCAATATTTTTCTGATATAAAATTCATTTCCTAGCGATAAAATCTTCAGCCACCATCTTACTTTTCCACAGCCATCCAAATAAACACATCACTCAAACCCTCTTTCAACGGTAACATCCAACGATCGCATTGTAAACACGTCGCTCAGCTTAAAAATATTCAATAATCCACGAATCCCAAGATGCAAAGGCATCGCGTCATTTAGCAGCGCCATCTACCGCGATCCCCGATCCCGAACGATCATCCCCGATCCCCCCCGATTCCCTGTGATCCCATGCGAATCCCCACGGACTGGCTGCTAAGCCCGCATTTGCATTTATGAATAATGTCCCACAAATACACGTTTGTGTTGATTTTTTAAGATACATTTCTTGGTATTTTTGTCGTATGTTCAGATCGGGAATGTTTTCTACTTCTCTATTTTTATGTAGGTTCGATGAATGTTCCAGTTCTGTTCGTTTATTTTTTATGGAGTTTGATTCTGTGACAGTCTGTCTGATATGCATGAGCAGAGTGAACGAAAATTTTCGTTCACTGCATGAGCATGACTGTGCCCATGTCAAAAGAAGTATCTTAAAGCTCCAGATTGTTGCAATAGGACTGAAATTACGTGGTAAACAGTATGAGGTTCTACGAGTATCTCAGTTAAGTATTCTTTCAACCCAATATTCCTGTCATTTTCATCTTATTTATTTATTTATTTATTTAACCATTTATGTACACACAAAAATAAACAGACAAGATTAAAAGAACAGAAAAATACGTACAAAGGTGATGCTTATTTCTAATGAAATCTCTTATCCTTATGTGTAATGTAGTTTAAAACATGCCTAAGAAACCCTTGATCATTGCAAAAACCTCCAAAAACTATTTTTCTATCTAGCAACATTAACAAGATCCAATAAAACAAATGTTGCCAGTAAAGCATGGCCGAAGCGTCGAAGATAACTGCAAAGCGACAAGGCGACAAAGCGACGGCGACGTCACTGTACAAAGCGACACGAACGTTTGCGATTCGTCGCGTCGTCTTTTGTCTTCGTCACTTTTTCACTGAGGATTCGTCGGTAGTTGCCACTTGTGAGTTTTTAGGGCTTAGTACAGTACTATCGAAGACATAATAAATTATGAGTTAGAAATTATCGTCCAAATTAAAGCTAACATAACCTCACCTAATTTCTTGTGGTAAAGGCTAACATTATGCTTTACTGAGGACCTAGACAAGTGGCAATCGCTTTCAAAGCTTTACGTATTTTTACAACGACTTTCAACAGGATTGACATAAGATTTTCCGCCGTTTATTTATGTCAATCCAATACATTTTTGGCTTTCATCATCGTTATCGCTATTGCATGTCAGTGACATGCAATTGCGATAACGACCTACAACACTACAAGAGGACATAGACAAAGTGTGTCTATGTTCTCTTGTAGTGTTGTAGGTTTTATTCCCAAAATAGAAAAGGAAATTTTCTATTCACAATGAATATTTCAATTTTCAGGGGCCCTACACGTGATGATATCTTAGTACAACCGCCAGTCAGCTCCGTTGCAACCTTGCTGTTAGGTCAATTGAAATCACGGCATGAATTAATTATATCATTAATAAAGCAAGTTTAGCAACGTATATCTTCCCTCTATCGTTTCTCTCACTACAACTTTGGTTAACGCTGTCAATAGCTGTAACCACCGACAATATTTTACAGCAGTGTATATCTTTCTAAAGTATATCTTGAAAACTGCCACAAGCCTGTAAGTTCAACACGATCTGCAGATCCTAGGTGTCGCCACCATCTTTGAGTCGTACCTTACGTATAGCTCACCTAGCTCAGGTGAGGAAAGTTCAGTTGTTTGCTCGGGGTTCAAGTGTTGTATGTTTTGGGTACGTTTAGTTGTTCTAACAGAGAGTTGTTGAGTTTGTAATATACATTTTTGTGCTGTTGCGTACTTTGGTGTGTAGATGGAACGTGTATTGAATTTTCTCCCTTTGTTCTTATTATTTTAACCCTAAAATGAGGTCATTAATCATACCCATAACTGCAAAAGAATTGACCACTAAACCCTAAATCATCCCACCTGGAAAATAAGTTGTTTTTTTTTAATCTGAAAAGACGGATCCGTTTCCCCAAAATATTTTTTTTCTATGAATTCAGCATTAACAAAAAGATTCTATCCGTCGCTGTATACTTTCAAAATGAAAAAGATCTTCAGTTCTTAGTTACAAAGACCTCGTGTCAAGGTCACTATTTAAAAGTACCCGTGAACGCACAACAGGGTGCCCTTTGTGTAGAGTATCATTCAAAGACGACCATTTTGCTAACCACAAGCAAAAAAACTAAACCACTCGACTTTCAACCTTATGACGAAGGAAGGAAGGGTTGTTCAGGGTTTAGTGAACCGTAAAACTTGTCTGGTTTTGGTCACTTTGAAAGTAGGTTAGTACGAGTAAGGGATTAAGTCTTGAATTTATTGTATTACCTGTGTTTGGGGGTGTGTAAGTTCGACTTTTCACCGTTTCAAATACCTACTTTAACCTGTTTTTATATAAAAAAGAAATGAAATAATCGGAAAACAACGTAGATTTTTGGGTTACAAACCCATTAATAGAAAAAAATACTTTTAAATAATTTATTAGTACTTAGTTTGTTTCGTAACCCCTTGTCATGAAAACATTACGAAAATGTTGGTATTTGAATGAGAATTAAACACTATCATATTAGTTTCTAAAACTGTAACATAAAATCCTAAATCCCGCACTCATAAACAACAACTTTTAATTAATACCACATAATCACCGAACCCCTGACATACCAACACAACCCTCTACTATCAACTCGAGACTGAACTTCGGGCGTTTCCGCCGAACTTCGTAAACGTCACGTAATAATCGTAACGACATACCCACATAAAGTGGTACAATAAAAAATTAACTGATATAAATTCAAAGGGGGTAAAAAAGTCGAACCTACGTAGTTGAAAGGGTAAAAACCCCAAGTTGGGTTATTACAAAGGGCGGATTAGGCTTGTTCTCTTTAAATTGGTCAGGGTCGGTCGTACCAACACGGCGGATTAGCAATGGTAAATAAATACGTCGCGGTCACAGGGTTAACTTTGACGGGCCTGCGCTATTGGCTATTGTTATTTGAGATTATGTTCATGTTTACAATGTAACGTTTGTTCTGAGGGACGAGTTCGTTACGGGATAATTAAATATACATTTTTAATACAGTTAATATTTTTATGTTTTTCGTGTCGAGCAATATGACTGAGATTACGTTTTTTTCATTTTTTAAATAACACAAAATAAAAATAAAATATTTTTCCCGTTTATTTTATTTGAATATTGAAACTAGAGATTATACGGGTGTTGTTTTACTGGAGCCGGAACTTTGTTTAAATTTGATTTATCGGAGTCGGAATCGGAGCCTGAGTCGGAGGCGGAGGTAAAAGAAAGATGTTCCATATAACACTTTTTTTTACTTCATATTGAAATTAACTTATCACAACAATTAAACTACTTAATAAACTGCTCCAAACCTTATTTAAAAAATTAACGTGACGCGTCTGACATACAAACAATAAACTGAGAATCGGAATCGAAGCTTCGTAACATCTGTTATTAAAACAGCTTTTTCTCAACTATTATGATGAAAATAAAGCCAACACTGTAGACAGGTACAGCAATCCCTAAGTACGTAGGTACCTACTTAACAATATTAATATCACAAATAAAACGGACAACCACTAGTTTCATAAAAGTAATTAATTCGTTATAATTTCACACTTAACTCACTTCAAAGGAGAACATTGTGTGGTTAAACCTGTTTTAATAATTATAAACCGACGAAACGCCTGCCGGTTTTATTATAGCAACGTCACACAGAGATGCTTGATGCAACGGAATGCGTTTGTGTCAAAAAATATGTAGGCGCATGTAGAATGTTTTGGGAGCAAAGTTTCTTTAATAATATTATCTAATGAATTTAGACCTGGTCGACCAAGGTAGGTATGCTCGGGTGAAAAGAGAGAAAACGAATTTTCTCAGATGAATTTATTAGTAGGTACCTGGTCGATCGAGCTCTGCTCGGGTGAAAATAGAGAAAACGAATTTTCTTAGAAATGAGACCTAGCTTGACCGATATTTCACCACCAGAAACCCCTATATTGCAACTTTCATCGAAATCGTTGGAACCGTTTTCGAGAACGTGATGATTTCAAATAATCCAAATATTGCTCATTTTATAGTATAAATGAATATGAAGTAAAAAATCGTGTATATGAAGTAAAAAAAACCGGCCAAGTGCGTGTCGGGCCACACACAATGAAGAGTTCAGTAGTTGGCATGAATTTATTCCAAGAACAAAGTTAACATTGTAGTTGAAAACCATGTCGAAAAACGTGTCAGATAAATTCCGACTGCAAAATAATGTAAATTTTGTACGCACAATATTGAGTGATTTACCATGTTTTTTTAAGACCATCTACTTCCACGTTTTCCTTTAATCTATACGTATAGAACTATTCTCTGTAATTAAAAAAAAAATTGGGCTCAGCAGTTTCGGAGATTAAGGGGAGGGTATGGTAAATTTTCATAAATTTTCTTTAAAAATTAACAATTAACTTTAACACTATTAAAAATTTGAAACCTTCTTAACAGCCCTTTCATTTGACATGTCACATGTACCTATACGAGTATGTCATGTACAGTTTGCAATATTTTTTCAAAATTTATTTTTTTATGTTACACGTTCGTGTTTGGGTCACAGAAATTCATATGTTTATCAAATTTCAACTTAATCGGTCCAGTAGATTCGGAGCAAATTGGCTGTGACAGAAGGACAAACAGACACACGAGTGATCCTATAAGAGTTTTGTTTTTTCATTGACGTACGAAACCCTAAAAACTAGTTTACCACGAAGCCAGAGTTTACCAGTAATCTAGAAACTATCTGGTCGATAATGCTTTATTTTCGATACTTTTATCAATAATCGAAAGCCAAACATAGAAAACTGAACGGTAACATTATTACCCCAACAAGCAAAGTGAAGGTTAAAATAACAATGAACACAATCATTTTCATTAAGCTTAAAGTAAAACAAGAGTACAAAATGTAAAACTAAGCACTAAAACGTAATTTAATTAATATTATAATAAGTACCCACTAGTGTTGTAACTACACGGGACATCACGGGCTTTCGGTGTGAACACAAAAGGATGAAGGAATTTATTGTTTGACACGAAACTTTACATTTCCATTTATAATTAGAATACAAAATAATGAGCAGGTTGTTGTAATCGTTTGTACCTGGTGCTACCACGACACATCCAGCTTTAGAAAAAGACAATCACACACATGAGTGGCAGAGAGGACTCTACACAAAGCCGAACTCAAAAATAAAAAGCTATGTGTCATATTAAAGGCCGGGTTCTGTAAGTACTTCCCGGGCTGTCTACAGTTATTAAACCCAACAAACTATCAAGAATGAATTAATGTATTAAGCAACTAAGAAACGCGATAGCTTTCGGTATGTTACAATAAATAATTCAAAAGCTTCACATTATTATAATTTTACTTTGAACCAAACAACAACTAGGCGATATTTTGATAGGGGTAACACACCCTGCTACATGCAAAACAAAACAGATGCTCAAAGAAATATCGTGACCTGAAAAGTAATAAACCTACGCTGTATACATATTCTAAAAGAAAACGTAAAATATTTCTCAGCACACATGATGAAAATAAGGCTTCGCATGTGGATTAATGAATAACAAAGCCAGTCAACACCAACGGATCAAAAACGCAAAATATAATGCATGGAACGTTGACATTTAGAAAACGGAATATTTGAGCGTCCCCAACGAGACGTCATGGCGGAATTAAAGTCCCGGAAAATCGGGACACGTGTGGCGGGACTGGAGTCGTAACACATCACTAGTTCCGACCTTTTACTTTAATATTCATATTATTACGGAGAGGGCAATGAAAATTTAACGTGGAGAAGTAATTATGAAGCCGACTGAGATGAGGGTTCTACTGTCCAACCTATTTCGTGTAGTGCGTCTGTTACACACTGCCACACTGTCCTAATCGATAATTTGAATATTCTGGTTAATGTATGCAGACATTGAGCTTATTATTATTAAAACCTTTATTTTCAGACCACAAAGATCCATCCAGTGTTAGCAAAGAAAAACGAAATCTAATGTTAGTATCCTAATTTATCTTAAGTCTGGAGTCGGACCTCACACTATCCACGTAATAAGTAGTTCATACCATGTATGAAGTCCGATCTAGTAACGCAGCATCGGACAATCCCACGTACCGCACAATGTGCTCAGGATGCTGTGAGGGCTGGCCCGCATTCTACGAAGGATCGACGCACACCGGTTTCAAATCCCCGAAGCGCTACAAAAATGCGGGAGCCCCACCAGCATCCTGAACGCAAAGTTGTACTGCACACGCAGGGCGTTGTATGACTTTTGCGTATACCTGGCAGTAAGCTCTAAACAGTGTAATTTTTACCTGCTTACTACACCGTGCAGGTCATCACTCAAGCTATCGGTGATCCAGTGAACCAGGTATTTAAACTGCGTGACTCTATTTAGAGGAGTATAACAGATACATAGTGACTAGCGGCACGTTGGAGTAACACTTGCCACGTGCAAGCCACTCGCTCTTTTTAGCATTATACTTGAGTTCCTGAAACTGATTAAAACTTTATAAATATTTTTTTCCGAAAATAACTTCTCTTTGTTTATAAGACTGAGTTAGGAACTATTGTTTGTTCATATGTAACTCGGACGTTGCGGAACATTATCCAAAAATATACCTTTACACCGTAGGTATAGATTGATTTACAGGTAGGTACAGTTTATTTATAAAACTTTTTAAATGGGTAAGTATTCTTTCCTGTCCCTTTTTATATACTTGTATATATTATTATTTTAAGACTGTTAGTATTTAAATAATTGAAATAATATCTTGGAAATTTAAATAAATAGTACAGGGTGGAATTTTTGATCCTCATCTGGAGGGAAACTACCTTAAATACTGGAAAAAGCAAATTTTACTCAAAGGAAACATTCCTTTATGTTTAAAAGAAACAAATCTGCATTTAAAGATTTTCGGGAATCGTACCGGCTAAAATCCGAAAAAAATACACCCTGTACTTTTATGGCATCAATCGATAGGGTAAAGCATAAGGTTAAAACCTCTCTAACAAACATGATAAGTTAAATGAAAGGAAAACCATAAAATCTTTTACTCGAAAATCTTTGAATGCAGATTTTTTCAGGTTAAATATAGTGGTTATAGCAAAATAGCTTGTAATGGTATCGGCAACCCCATTATCCTACAATAACAGCAGCCATTTATACCATAAAACACCCTTACAATTCAGAAGTATTAGGCCAGTATCAAATTAGAGCCTGAAAATTATGACTGCAATAACAATACTGACACTCGTTGCTATAAGAAAATTATCAGGCGCTCGTGAAAATTGTTCTTTGGTTGGTACATTTTATATTGCTATTACATCGAGATTTCTCTTTGTAGCTTTAGAAATGACGATAAGTTGCAATTAATTATTTACCTTTATGTTTATGATGTATTGAGTGTGAAAGCAAACAAGATACTAACATTTTCAAAAATACCGTGAAATCGGTAGAAATGTTTTGATCAGGACAACAATAAGTACAAAATTTTAACCTATTTTTTCTAAATTAGGAACTTACATAAAAAAATCAAACGAATACCCTCAACACTATTGCCTGAGTTGCTTGTGTTAAAAAACCATCACTATTTTATACAATTCCCCTTTAAAAAGATAAATCTAAATTGTCATGCCTTCAGCAAATCAAAAAACACACTGGCAGGAGCAAACACCAAGTGGTAGAGACAGCTGCATCAGACATGCCTCCACAAAGGACAAACGTAATGCGATTTGCGACTAACTTTGAGTCTGGTCGCACCTCAAAGGAGAATTAAAAAGCTGAAATGCCAGCCACCACCTTTTTACATTTGAGTACATTTTCAGATTCACTCGCTTTATTTTATTAATTATAGCACTTGGGATTGTTCTTGTGGAAGGTCTTGATTTTTAGATATTGATTATGACTAGGCAAATAATTTAGATATTGAAGTAAATCTTTACAACAAACCTACCTATATTCATTACTAGTAATTATTAGCATGACATTATTAGTACCTGGGCGACTGAGCTCTTGTCTGGTGATAATAGAGAAGTTTTTTTCAGCCATTTCTTCAAAGAAGGTTACCGACTATGAAGTTTTTATGTACAAAATTAAACTCTTTTTCCAGTCGTTTTTGTTTCGAAAGTATATCTTGTGTACTTCAAAAGTTATTGCAATTTTAATTAGTTTTGCAGGCCAGTGTATAATAGTGATAGATTGCCGCAAGTTTTGCCTATTTTTATAATCATTGAAAACGGCAATTTCATTTGAGTTTTAGAGTCCTATGGGGTTACGTTTAGGGATCCCTTAAGTCAATAAGCTCCTATGATATCAATATAATTACGAACCTTCCCAATCAAACAGATTCGAAAATAATACTCATTTTAAGAGACCTTATTGATGGCTTCGTTAATTTTAAAATGGCGGGTGCACATTAATTTTATTTATTCGCCCCGATAAGGTGGTCAGTGGTAAATAATGGCCACAGATACGGGAAGCACATTCGTTGAAAGCTTAATAAAAATTCTTCATGTGTTTTACACTTTAAACTCTTTGAACAGTAAAAAATTAACTAGTTTCAGGTTAACTAAAGGTTGTTTCGCGTTTCAGAAGGTAATTGTTTGTTATTTAGCTGACAAATTATTTTATTTTTCGCACGGTTTCTGAAAGCCTTATTTATTCAAATATGCCATAAAATCTCATTTGAACTGTTATAATGTTAGACAAAATACCAACAACCAATCGTGTCAAAGCTTTTGGAAACTGGGGGTAATGGGTCATATCCAAACCTAGAGACGATTCTACCCCGTAACATACTTCCCATTGTTAACAAAACAATACCTACCCACAAACATAGGTACATGAAAATCAGAGCGTAGCTCCGCAGTATACCTCCGCGCCGCACGCCGCGTAGTAACGACATCGACGTTCATTAAAATTCCCAGTTCAAAGCCTGCCATTGTGGGCCATTGTAGGCCAGCGTGTAGACACCTTCTACACCACTCATTATACACTGGTGCCGCCTGGATCCGTTTATGAGCTTTTAAGGGATAGTGCTCATTGAGGTGAACAAAGTGACGAGTGTTGGCGTGTGTTTAGTGAACATGCATTGTGTTTTATTTAGGACATATTTCACTATTTTTTGGAAAAGAGGAAGAATTTATGCAGCTATGTTGTTAACTGAAACTTGTCTGGAGCTCATCCAACGACCTTAAAAAAGGCGGTTGGGACAGACTGGATACGGAAACTGGAGGACAATGTGATTCGGCTCAGCCTGGGCGACGCCATTGTCCAACAGTGGACTTGAGCTGTGATCTGGACCTGGCAAAATATTCCGAGTGTTTTAAATACCACAGGTTTTGGTTTTGTTTAATCTATTCTGTGGTTAAATTAAATAATGCCAAGTGATCTGATTGGCTTTTGTCATTTCGTTCCACCAATCACAACAGCTCACAGAATTTATCAGCGGTTATCATGAACATCAACATCATGATAACCGCTGACAACTTCTGCCTTGGTTTTAGTCTTGGTTTAGAGAGAAACCAGAAAATAAATATTCGAAGACACTGGCTTACCTACCGTAATTAAATTAAAATTATTGCTATCTTATTACACCGCGTAAAACGAATAAACGATAAAGTGGCATGTTGAGGCCGGGGCTCAGAGTGCCGGGGGTAAGTTGTTCATACTGTAGATTAGTTTCGAGTGACTTGGAGTTTATTCATAATATTCGATTACTATTTGTTATCACACCAACGAAATAACATTTATCTTAATCAAGTTGATGTTAATAACTTGTCAAATTAACTTAACATGAACTTTAGAACATTATTGTAGAATGTTACAAAGTCTGCTTATTTAGATTCAAGGCAGTTTACTTAGAAATACTTGTGTGTAGTATCTAATCGATATCAATAGGGAGACTCGTGATCGACATAGCGTGGGATTTAATTTTTACGGAACACTAAACTCTGTTTAGTCATACCAGAGCTTACTTTTTTTTTTTAACGTTACTTCTCACTAGGAATATATTGTGGGTGCGTTTACGAACATTTAAACTCAACACAAGCTGCCAGACCCGGAACAACTATTTGAAGGCCATACAAATATTCTTTCCATGCGGCAATCGAACCCGCGACACGCAACGCGCAGTATTCAATCGCTTAACCACTGCGCTAACCATCATCATCTTCCTGCCCTTATCCCATGTTACTTGGGGTCGGCGCAACACGTTTTCTTCTTCCATTCTCCCCTGTCAACTGTCACGCAATCATCTACACCTTTTTCCTTCATATCACTCCTCACACAATCCATCCATCGTTTCTTTGGTCTTCCTCTCCCTCTCCATCCCTCAACATTTATATTCATCACTCTTTTAGTCACATGCGATTCTTCCCTCCTCATCACATGGCCATACCAAGACAGTCGATTCCCTTTCAACTTTTCTGTAAGTGGCGCAACTTTCAGACTTCCTCTAATATACTCATTCCTTATTTAATCCATTCTTGTCACACCACACATCCACCTCAACATTCTCATCTCCGCTACATGCAATCTTTTTTCGTCCATCTTCTTCACAGCCCAGCATTCCAATCCATACAATACGACAGGTCTAATCACGGACTTATATATTTTCTCCTTTAATTGAGGGGCATCCGTGGGTCGCAAGTTGTTCCAGTGACCTGTCGCCATTTCATCCATCCTGAGTTGATCCGGTGCGTTATGTCACGGTCTACCACACCATCCCCACACAAACCACTGCGCTAACCATGTCGTCAAACTACTGTGTGTCGTTACTGTGTGATTATTCACACTAGATTTGGAAAGTCTTTATAGAAGGTCAAAACACTATTTCCGCTTGTCCCTACATCATATTTGATATAATCCCGTATTCACATTTTACGACTTGTCTACCAGAGGAAGAACGAGAGAGACAAATTTTCTTTCTTTCTTTTTTTTCTGATTAATTCTTTGCCGGAAAACATAGCAATATATTATCAGAAGAGCTAATGAAAACATATCCATAAAACTCTACCGTAGTTTTAATTTAATTTAATCTAAACAACAGCAGCTCACTCAACACGTAAGACGATAAAAATACAATCCGCACTCTCATCAAGCAGATGAACTTAGAGCGCCCCGCGACGTGTTCCGACTTCCAATCGAGCTACATTAGCGACTTCACGTCGAGCAACAGCGACTTCAAATCGAGCTACATTGCTCGAGAGCTCTATAAACGCTCCACAAAAACAATCACCAATTAAAATAAACACGAAGCACATTCGTTGCGTCAGCACTTCACCGCGTGCAAATTTTGTTTGTCAACCCTATCCCTAACCAAGCTAAATTGAATCCTAGCACCCAGTAAAACGGTCCTTTTTACCTCAACAGCAGTTAAACGCTCGAGATAACTTGAAAACCTCCTAAACTTGTCGAACTAATACTCTCTTCTTACCTCAAAATGGCTAAAGTTTGGCTCAATTCCCAAAAGACGTAAACTGCTTACAGTTGCGCAGTCAAATTCAGACTTTATTGTTGAGTAAGCAAGGTTTAATGCCGTGTGGTTGCCCCAATATACAGGTTGATACTAAATAATGGAGTAACTTTGCGAGAGGGTGTTTTTGAAGTGCCCAGAGACCTGTTGAAAGGTTTGTTGAATTAATTTTTTTATGTTGAGTAAATCGTAGAAGACGTCTGTGTTAATGTTCCGCCAAATTAGGTAGCTGTTAAGCTCTTTGAATCTTTGAGTAACAGAGATCGAAAATTATAATTTGTAATGCTTGGAATACAAATAATGCCCACTCAGCATTCGGAATGTTTACTTTAGAGTTTCTTAACATAAA
The DNA here is from genome assembly GCA_963853775.1 of Xanthia togata. Lineage (NCBI taxonomy): Eukaryota > Metazoa > Arthropoda > Insecta > Lepidoptera > Noctuidae > Xanthia > Xanthia togata. The sequence continues at coordinate 882,127 of OY970811.1, read as the reverse complement.
TATAGTCACAACATACAGTGAATAATAAGAAAAAAATACGGAATTATTGTCAAATCAACTGCAATCATAAATAAAATAGAATCTTCATAATGAATCGACACGCTGAGCATGATCGTTAATAACCAAACTTCATCAAAAATGTAGTTATTAAAGATAGATTTAACAATTTAACACAAACTTTATCAGACAAATCCAGCACATACTTCTACAAAATAGGAACATTGATTCTCCGGAAAAACTATCAAATCGACACAATTCGTACAAACTGCCGCTGCCGAATGTATCTCAGTGAAAAAACGCAGACGGCTAAGTAAGCGCGCCATTTGTCTAACAGAACAGCCGACAATCTCTCCGGGCCCTTTCCACGCGACGCGGCGTGTTTTTGCCCGATTTCACGCGACATTGTGCGTTTTTAGCGAATGTGCTATTTTTTGTAACGACCTGTATATGTGACAGGTGATAATTTTTCTTTTTAGGATTGTCAATAATACGAATTGTTTGTATAATACGTAAGATGTTATTTTATTAAATGTTAGGAACTTGCTGATTCAGGAATATAAGAAAATATTGAATGTATCTCTAAGCAGCTTACGCTCTCGGAATAGGTAGGGGATTTACTTTCTACAAATAATGGTATTGACGTAAGATATTTGTCTATGATTGTCTTTTGTGAACTTTCACGTCGACGTCGGCGAAAGTTTACTAGGTAAGAAAAAGGTCATCTGAAATATCTTCTTGATCATTGATCAATTCCACTCCAAGTATTAAAATTAATAATTAATCAGTTAATTTCTTATTTTCATTTAATTAAATAGTAATTTTGGAATATTGTTTTTTTTATAAAAGTACGACATTATTCAAAGAGATGATACATTGTTTTTCATTTCAGAAATGATCAAAGTAAACCCAATCCACGGTATTTATGTTATTTTTATTGAAAGGAACAGCAAACAATTAGATTATTAAGTAATGTACTAGTTTAACAAAACCGTGTTTGGTGTGGTGATAAAACTTAGGTACCCATGGCGTTCAACCAGTGGCAATAGCATATTGAAGCTAAAAGGAATATAGTTTTGATTTGATAGCTCGAAACACAAACCCCAATGTTGTCGGTTTCAAACAATTCTAATTTACCCATTATTTATGTCTCCCTCCCACACCGAATTACATCCACCTACACACATAATGTCTTCTCTAAGACTCATATAACTAAAATCAGAGGAAGTTGGAACAATAATTCAACTTCGCTTCAGATGCCTATCTGTGTGACAGCTCGTTAGAGGGGAGGCACGCCAGATACGGAACACCTTGCCAAACGTCTATGAAATTACGAGAATTCAGAGAAAGAAACGAATTTTTATCTTTTGAGTTTTTTCTCAGCTGTTTTCAGTTCGAAGTTACCGGTATTTTTTTTCACCTCGTCTAAAAGTTCAAAGTTTGTCTAAAATGAAAGTCTTCAAAAGATACATTATATCATAATGTTTTAGTAAATTACTCTAGAATCCTATTGAAATAAATCATAAAATTCTCCTGAAGTTAAATTATTTATTTTATCTGTAGTAAACAATGAGACAAGCCATTTTTATAGCTGGTCCAAACATTTTCTTGTCACTGTACCTAAATATATCAATTTTGGTACTCCCTTCTTCATTATTTCGTATCCCGCCTGCCCTATTGTCTTCTTTCATAAAAGAACAATAGGTATATACCTAACATGGCCGACCTACCTACGTCTAAGTTACGTTACGTAAATACATAGAATTTTACGTTCAGAGCTCGTGTCTGACCTCTAAGCTCTGCGTATGTGTTTCTGTAGAAAAGAGAACAATGCTTATCTTGCACACATGGCATCCTATTACTTTTATTATAAAGGTATGGAAACAAAAGCTTTGTAACTAATACCAGAATTGAAAAGAATCTAGCTTTGTTGGAGTAATTATAATTGTTTAATGTAATAAGTTTCCAGGCGAACCTTGTCTTGACGATGGTAACGTGTCAGTTGCTATCACATATACTAACATTAAAGTAGGTATAACATTCGGACATAATTACACACTTTTTGACAATTTGGAAGTTTGTATGCTCCCGTTGAATTGAAATAAATGCATGGATTTTGACCAGCACCCCAGTTGCATAACATACTTTCAAATCACAATCTGATCCATTGCTTCTTAAGTTTGAAAAATTCGTGTAGTCGACAACATAAATGACGCAATGAATGTTTTTGAATTGCCAATACGAGCAATGCCATTGTAAGTGCGTTACGCAATTTTCCCGCAGGCACGGCTTAACAGTACTTTCATGAAGAAACAGCCATCTGACTCTCGCTACAGATGAAAATCTACATCCTAGTTTTAGAACAGTTTTCAGAATCTTCAGTCTTTCGTATGTTTTCCTCTTAATCTAACCTTTTATCTCAATAAAAACCGTATTGTATTTAAGAAGCCATCTATTGCCGCTGTACGGTGACTTTTTATGTGAATCAATAGCAATAAAACAGGCACGCTTGTGTAATGTTATGTAGATTCGAATTATTTGAGAGAATGCGTATGAGAGAGTTTTTAATCGAGCGGCAAGAGGGAGGTCTTTGTTGCTTCTTCATACGACATACATGCATTAAAATATGATATAGGGTTTGTATTTCTAAAGATTTAATTATTGTGGTGAAAATATAATATTGGTAAAGTAAGAATAATAAAACATTAAAATAATACAGAACTTGTCGTTGAACATAATAATTAAAAGCGCTGTCACTGGCAAATTGACCAACGCGTGCGGTTAATTGTACAATTAAAATAAACAATTTGTTATGAAAATAATCAAGTTATTAAATACCGTTTATTTTTACCCAATAAATATGAAAGTTAACATTCATTTACACAAAAGCAATTTGAAAAATATTACTTTGCAAGGAGCAGTAACGAAACGCATCACGTACAAAATGTTACGTTGCGTTTTATTCTGTTTAGCTTACGTCAGAGCATTCCTTTACTCGAACGGTTGATTTATATCTTTGTTTTGTATTCAGAGGGAATGGAACATGTAAATAATTGGATGAATGCATAAAGAGGGGCAAATGTTTAAATTGTTTAAAATGATAGATATTTTTATCAATACTAAAATTGTCCTTTATTTTAGGGCTGAAAGTAATAATTGGATAGATCACAAATGACAGGGTAATTTATTGAATCTATCAAGCTCTGTTAAGTAAGCAAATTATTTTTGATGGACGGAAAATGACTTAGAACTTATAAAATTTCAAGGCCGACAGCACTTTTTTTACTATCTTTAAAATTCGGCCACAAAAATCTATAAAAAATACGTAAAAACATAATTGAAAGCAAACCCTAAATAAAGCCAAAGAAATCGTATTAATAATAACAGCTGACCCAAAAACAACTTTATTTCACTAAGAAAAAACATCTCCTTATTTTTTCGAAGCAAACCTCATAAAAAATGTTACGTTCAACATTTTATAACACTTTAAGTTTCGCAGCCTCCTTTAATTAGTTCATTTTGAAACCGTCAGGTGTCGCCAGCGGCGCTCCGAGTAAACAAGTTTCATTAAAAATTCTCCAGGGGGCACCCCTGTCGAATCTTCACCCTCGTGCTTAGCCCAGATGATTTGCAAAAAAGTGCCAAATTACTTCGTCGTGTCGAAAACAAGAAATGTCCGAAACACTGGCGAAAAAAATTTTGGTGAACAAGCACTTTTAGTTCCCAAGTATTTAGATGAAAACATTTGTGTTCGTAACGACGGAACTTGCAGGAATTAAGTCGAAGGAAACAGCGCTCATGAGGAAAGTTTGTGTGAACATAGAAACGTACAACTACAATAAAATGACACAAATATGAAAACACTGTAAAGCTATGAACTGAAAACCGAACTTTCTTATTTGTTTTTTTTGTTCGTTCACAGAAAAACTATTATGTTCAAATGTTAGCAAATCATTTTTTCGCGCCATTTGAGAATCAGTTGTTTGAACTGCATGCGTCACCTTTTATTTCAATGGGCGTTTAACCACTCGCCGGCAAGACACAGTTGCCCGCATTTATCTACCTATTTCATTTGCCATCAGTACCCTAAACATCTATTCGTTTGTCATATTATCCATTTAAATCTAACAAAATAATTGGAACAGTATCCCAAATATGCAACTACACCACAAAGCCACACAAAATCCACGAACAAAGCCTATTTCAAAAGCGACTAGCATTTGTTTCTAAATAAAGCTTAATTTTAAACGCAGCATACTCGGGTAAAGATTGTGGAATCCTGTTAACCGGCTGACGACATCATTTCCAGGGTAGAAGGGGGGTAAGGGGTGTTACCAGGTGGGATTCAACCCCACTATACACTGTACCGTTAATGCGTTCGTTTATTAGGTAAACTCTAGTTTGTGCATTCTCACCTAATTTTAGAGGGAATTTCGGTTTTTTGTGCTCTATTTCTGGGAAAAGTACAGGTGAGATTAGAACAAGTTTCTCATTGCTGTGTGAAATATGTGCAGTGTACTTATTCTTTAAATTCACTTATTCGCATGAGATGTTGGGATGAGCTGGACTACTAAACGGATTGGCCGCAGTCGCAGTAGACCGGAAACAGTGGAAAGAGGGAGTAGAACAACAGGCTTATACAAGGTGTAATGTAAATAACGCAAGACCTCTTAAGGGGTCATTGTACTCATCATTATGAGCAACTTTTACTATGGGACCAACGCTGAAATCGACCCGTTAAGACTATAAGTTATTTACGTTACACCCTGTAATAATAATAATGTTACTTTTTCTGATCGGTTATTTATCACACGCGAGCACAAAAAGGTCATAAAAATAAAATGTCTCACTGTCATTCAAGTCTGTAAAAATCTTCTAATAATTCATATTAAAAGAAAAAGCTAGTAAAAGTCTATTACTAACTATTGATATTTTACCCACAATGGGCCTCGCCAAGCGGGTAGTTGACTCTTCACGTGACGTGCGCCTATTTGTCTTGCTTTTTTATTTTAAATAAACCTAATGGGTCTTTCTAATCTTCTAAGTGTAACATAAAGAGCTTGATATGCTCGTACATAAGTAACTCATACAATCTAGGCCACCCAGAGTTAGTTCAAGTTAGTTGCATACAATCACAGAATTATAATAACATGTAATTAACTAAAAGCTAATACGAGGGAGGATAGTAAGTTATTCAATTATGTAGAATTACGGATTCTATTCAAGTTTACATGTTGATTACGTTCCATTTGATGTTATAACTTCTAGTAATGTGAGGAGGTAAATGTTCGTGTTCTGCTCACACGAAAACGGAACGTCTCAATCTTTTATTTATTTATTTTGCTGAATTAATTAAGAAACAACTAAAACATAATCAGATTAGAACGGATTCGTAAAGTTATTGATATGGAGGTAGCGAAAACAGAAACTACAGTCGCTATAGGTAAATAAATGCCTACTATTTAATTGCTGGATCTTAACATTAGAAAGAATGTTTAAGTAACTACGTAACATACCATGCTAGATGACTAATTTGCCTGTCATTTGTGCTCACAGTAATACTAGTCTAAGTAAGCATGTTACCATGTGAGATGCCACAAACGTTCATTTCTAATTAGACAAAAAATTAACTTACCGCAATAACTCTGACTGCTGAAAAAGTGACCCCAAAACACAGAGATCCTACCAACCCACGCCGATACAGGCAACAAATCGGTTTACTTAATGCGGGCGTAATTCAGAAGGGCACATAAAAAGGCCTACAATAAGGCCGCATAAGCCGGCGGCCGATTGCGCCGCTCATTGTCACGTAATGTGCGCACAATATTGTCCTCTAAGCAGGCCTTTTTGGTCGAAAGCGATGGAATAAGTTGCTTGATTAAATGGAGGCATATCTAGTTACCCCAACATAGTTGGGATAAGGCTAGACTGATTACCTACTAGTTATTTTGAGTCTGAATAAGATATGAAATCGTTCTTTGGTTAACGGCTGATTGTGAGTCGCCAGGTGTTGTACACATATTGTCTTCAAAGTTGGGTAAAATATCCGACTTTTCGGATCGGATTTAGTCAGATATTTACCCTTAATTTTTACCAAAGTTGAAAAGAAATGTAAAGCAAGTGTTGGCATTTATTCTCTGGCACATACAATCTACTTTTGACGCGTGAGAAACATTTTTATATGAGAATAAACAATTAATCATTCAATAAACGCGCACAGATCATGTTAAAATATTACGTATCAATACCAACCCACCTCACATAGAAACTTACTGTGAAGCATGAAATTATCTGCCTAACTAAGGGTCCTTCATAACACGTGTTCATTCCGGTCTCAGGTTCAAAAGGGCTGTTTACGATGTAAAATTATCGTCTCGCTTTCCGATGTCACCCGACCAACCACAATAAAACCGCCACAAAATTCGTCCTCTCACCAAAACAGTCATAAGGCCTCACAAAATCAGTGAGGCCTCAGTGAGGCCTCATATTACAAGATACGGCCACTAAAAGATATACATACGAAACTGTACCACGACACGCTTTTAAATTCATGAACGCAACGCTCTCGAGGTGTCATTACAGAATTCTGTACGTTTTTATTGAACAATAACCGTCCGTAGCGACCTGCAACAGGTGACTTCTAGCCGTAAAAAGTTCCATCGACCCCTTTTTGACCCAACCCTCACTAAACAATACAATTTCAACTTTATGTTTAAAACAATAAGGTTAGCATTCCATTATGTTTACAAGTTGATTAAATGGAGGAAATGAAATCTGTTGTTCCGTATTTTGTTGGTTTTTATTCTGTAAACGCCATCTTAATGGAATTAAAACATCTTCAGTTTAGAGCTTGCATTTGCTTTTAAAATAATGAAGTAGTTAAGGATATAACTCTGTTATTAGTGGATCTCCTAATCATAATAATATTATGAAAAAGAATATATTCAGTTGGCTGGGCAATTTTGCTATGGCACTTTGCAAGACACGCGACGCGACCAAATGCAATCAATATCTTTGCAATTTTCATGACGACGCGTTACGGTAAAATTAAACGCTAACGCTATGGTAAAAAAAATCCTTTACAAGCAGTATAGGATTTTTTTTACCAAAACTTTTTAATTCAGTTAAATTAGTTCAGTTATTTGAGGTAAATGTGACCATAAAATACTTCAAGGCGAGCGTTACTCATTTCAGACTACCATCTAAAGATACTTATGAAAAGCGATACTGATTCTATCAAACTTTACTGTGGTAAACTTCAAGTGCCGTATTTTTTGCATCTGCAATACAATACATTTACTAAAGGCATACAACATGTTTTATTTTTCATAAGTTTCACATAAAATCGAAAGTTGATCCCTTGCAAAGTTCGCTATTAACCTAGGAAAGATATAACACACGAAATTGTTAGGTAACACGTCGCCTAAACTTGGCACAGTGACACAGTTGCTGAAGGCTTCAGTTTTCAGACAGTAATTACAGCAAACCCAGTTACCAACCCACTCAAATAATAATTTTAAAAATTCACAGCGGCTCGACCCTGTGTTGAGTACCCCTAGTTTTGAGTAGCATGAAAATATCAACTTTAATACACAAGTAAAAAGGTTGAAATTCCGATGTGCGGGTCAGTGTTTTTTATTTGAAAACAAACATACGTACCTCGATTAAATGGGGTGGCTAATAAAAAAATTGTTTTATTAATATTGTTAACTTTTGATAATCTATGAAGCAGAATTAGGAAGGGAATCGTGTTACGAGTTTTGGGAAGTTTTAAGAAAAATTGAAGGAAACATCATCTTTTTTCCACCAATTTCAGGGCTAAGATAACTTTTGGAACATCGTGTTACAACTTTTGAAATCTTTTAGGGTAGGTATTATTATTAATTTTCTTCAATTTGTTTTTTTAATGTAATGCAAACTCCATAACTACCTTCATTATTTAAATGTCTACCGCAGAAATCGGTACACACGGCAAAATTATTAAATGTGCAAGCTATCAGTAGCAACATGCACTATTTAGGCAACTTACATAATACTTTAGTCATTATTGTGTGACAACCGTACTAATGTAATAGCTGACCTAACCTAAAAATCCATATTTGATTTTATTCAAATCCAAGCCCGCTAAAGAAAATGCTAAATAGAAATACGGAAAAAAGAATAACACTTTACTAATCCGACTCAAACTCCTACTTGTCTGCTAATTGGAAAGATTTCCGGATATAACCAGATTGTAGCCGTAACAGCCAGTTATAGCCAGTTATAACTTGTTATAACCACTTTTCTTATTTTATTTTAGAAGCAGAAAGTGCGTGTTTTTCTCATATGAGTACTATTATATGTATTTTGATAGTTATTGCTTCGCGACGTGCGAATGAAAGAGCGATATAACTTGTATTATGTACTTATCTTTTGTGTGGTGAATGAATTGACGTGAAGAATGGGTAGTTGTTTCGTGCAAATATTGGCTGGTTCCCTATTGTTGTGGTTAAGTGGTATTTTTGTGTAAGACATTTTATGAAGAGATCGACACCCACTACGTACCTACATAATAGGATTCGGAGCCTGAACTCTGTTTCGGTATGAATATGTCAGGCAGATGGAATTATGTTCTGGGTCTTAAGTATGAAGATTAAAAGAGGATTTGGCAAAAATGACTGCGAACGAACTGCAAATCCACCATCAGGCCGTAAAAACACATTTCTCTATGTTTTTTACACTCCACTAACTAACCTTAATATAAGTCAGCAAAAATCACATAGTACCCAAAAAAATGTCACTTACGTATTTATCACTGTTTTTATCTTCATAATTAGGACACTTACCTGAAAATAACGAACACAAAATTAATGAACGTAGTCAAAAGGCTAAAGATTTTATTAATTAAGTAATTTATCATTAATACAAGAGCCTACGAAATAAATTCTAACAGGTGTGAATAATTAATTATCCAGTTGCCATGGCAACGGATAGTACTGCCGGCTGTCATTAATCAAGAGTAATAAAATGGTAGCTTATTTCTTAAAATATATAAATTTTATAAATATTGGTAATTCCATTTTTCAGATAGGTACTCCAGTTTTTAATTCCAATTTATAATGTGTATTATTTAATAAAAAAAATAAAAAAAACATATTCTTGACTACTAAAATAATAATTATTTTCAAGGTAAATAAATTATTTCATCACCACTGCTCTCAAAACACGGCCCACCCTCTCTCACCGAGAGCAGGCCCGTCCCAGCAGTGGGATTATTGGCTGAATATGCTGTGCTAAACTTCATTTGATAAAGATTTAGACTGCTGCATTGATTAGGTTTTTCTCAAATATAATTTATACCTAATTTATTAAGGCTATCTGAAAAAAAATAATGAATCTCTTTAAAAACATCGAAACAATAACTATTTCGTTGATCTCCTAAAATAACAATTTCCCTTAGCGATTTCAATCGACTTCATTCGAATCCGGCCCCGCGCCAGCATTATCTGTAAAACGTTAATAGCCGGAGATTACGCATATTATCCTGACTTTACCCGAAGTTAAAACATTGTACATAATATCGTTTACCTCGACTTGATATAAAAATAAAACAGTTTTATTTTCGTTTTGAAGTGCAAAATATGGTAAATATTTGAGTTTATAAAATTCTTATTTTGTTTTAGAATATGGTTTGTTTAAAATTTGCGTTGCATTGTACACACGGCTACACAACAAGCTGTACCTTTCCAGTATAAGCTGACATCGCATTGTACAGAAATCCCGTACAATGTGAGATCAGCATAAACTGGAAATGTATAGCTTGATTGCTTGAAGCTTGATTTTCAATAGTGTAAGAGCTCCGCTCATACTGGATTTATTACCACTGACGTGCGGTTTATTGTACTCTTAAAAAGCCCACCTCTCTTCAATCCATGGATATGGTAAACACGTGGTATACGGGGTTGGCATCAACGTTCGAAGCTTTAACGCAGCTAGTCAGTAAGATAGCGGGGCTATTTCCCCAGAGTTAAATCACATACCTATTATTTTTAACATCTACATGTTGTAGGTTTCAAGCCCATCCAAAAAGAGAAAGAACAAACCCACAACAGATAACGCAGCTATAACAAAAAACCAATGGCGACGCATAAACATCTTAGTGACGAAATACCCGGGGGTTACGGTTATTAGCCGGGTCTACCCGGTGACGGTGTTAACCGGGCGAGCAAGGTTTAATCGGCATTAAAACCGGCTTTTAAAATTAACCGCAGGCTTGCAGCTGTAATCACAAGTTGCATTGTGTGTATGGTACTGGTAACTGACTTATATTTTTAAACAGCTTAGACAGGTAGCTAGTGGTAAAACGCTTAAAATTGTATATTTTGCCCTTGTTCAATCTATACTGACATATTGTGTAACCACTTGGGGAGGTGCCGGTAAAACTAAAATGTTGGAAATTGAAAGAGCCCAAAGGTTGATTCTGAAAGTTGGTCTTTCAAAACCACGACTCTATCCCACCGACGCACTGTATCAGGAAGCTGAGGTGTTAACTGTTAGGCAAATTTACATCCTTTTTACTATTCTGCGGCAACATTCAGATCCATCCTCTTTCGATCTTTCCAAATTAACAACTAGGAGGCAATATGCAATATGTAGCACCAACAAATCTAAAACAGCTTTTGCCCAAAAAAATTATTCTTTCTGAGGTCCTGAACTCTACAATAAGTTAAATAAAGAATTAGGTATTTTTAATTATAATAAATCTAAATGTAAACTTATTTTGACTAACTACTAAAATTGAACTACATGCAAACAGAAGAGCTACTAGTTATAAAAACGTATTAATAATATGATATGAACCATTCGTCTAGTTGGACATGAACCCACTCACATACCCTCTCATCATATCAACACTACATACACACACACACACACACACACAGAAAAACTCAAACACACCCTGACCCACACCCCACATGCACCTTGAACTCTACTACTTTTCATACAATTTTTTTTTTTTTTTTTTCTTTTGCAACTATAGTTTGTCTAATAACGTAATAACATAAAAATGTAACTTTCGTTAAGTTTTTTTTTTTCCATAATAATGTTTTTCATGGATATTTTTGCCTCTAGGGGGGAGTCCCTGGTGTCCTGAAATACAAGTCACGGCTTAGTTTAGGAACCAGTCTCCCACAAATGAACTGCCCTACATTATAATTATTATTAAGATTAGTTAATAACTGTTATTTGTGGAAGAAAAAATTTTTTTTTATGGTAGATTATGATGACGTTACCTTGCACTGGCTACAGGACTAGAATTTGCACTAAGGGTCACAAGATTCATTCCTGAACGTAACAAATACAAGTATACAGATTCTTGGTGGACGCTTCTATCCCGCTGGGACGTCATTTGACAGACAATAATGATACCGATGATGGCCTAACGATATGTTTTCAAGTCTGAATGTTTGGTTTGCACGCGATGTAAACCCTGCCTCAGGCTAAATACTAACCTAAAGAAGCGCAAAGTCAAAATGACAGAGGTTTAAGCGAGCTCATCAAAACAAAAACATGTTTTCACCTAGGTAGCCCCCTTCTGTCTCCAATTTATTTGTCTTAACATTTTTCAAAATACACAAAAAACCCTTAATCCCTATACCATCCACAAAATAACAATGCGACATATCACAGAATACAGAGAGAGAGTTAATAAGACGGCGGTGGCAGACGGATCGATAGCGAACTAAAATTGTAACCGGTCGGCGTACGCTGATTGAGATGAGCAAGTCGTTATTTACGTTAATCTGGGGGACAAGAGAGATTCATTTGGAGGATTCTAAAATCACCTGACAATTAGTACTTTTTGAAGGTACCGACATATCTACAGATTCAAATCCTGTTGTAATCGACTCATATAAATTCTATTAAAACTAGTCCCTTGCTGGTCTTAGGTCGTGAGTAGGTAACCGCGAGCTTGCTGTGGCTGAGCGTGGGGTCCTACATTGAATCTCCGAGGCAGACTGACTAACCTAACAGAATTGAAATTTGTGTCTGACTTCCCTCCTCTTAAATAGGGGGCTTATCAGCAAAATACTGGTAAGGTCCTACCTTACCCCTAGGAAATGAAAATATGCGACTCATGTTTTAAAACTAGCAAACAATACATAAAAACAGTTATTCCCAATACACAAATATACAAACCCTTCATTTTAAATACCCACTACCAAGTTTCCCGTAACACTCAACCCTTACAAAACGAGGCGGGTCTGTTAGACCCACACGCGTAATTAACTGGCAATTGCTCCATTACACAAACCCTTTTAGGTCTGCTTTGGTTATTATGTGTCGCCTGTCGATTACCATTGTCGACCGCGATAATGTCGGTCTAGCGGCCCTGTTTATCGAATTCTGTCATGTCATGTAAGGATAAGTAGATTTAAATCGTACATGCGTGTCTCCGACAGTAATTTTTCAGTCGCAGCCCGGAGTCTAGATTTGTGCCAATAGGCTTGCCCCTGGGACTTAAATGTAACTGGCGAAATGTGGGTGTACTATTGGTGCACTTTGCTTTACCTTCTGTTACAGGCGTGATGTAATCGTACATGAGTTCTGTAAAGTAAATAATATTAAGATTCGCGGTAATAAAACCTCGTTTTTAATTAAACTTAACGCATTCATTCGAGAACCGATAAATTATTATTTACCTTGTAGACATGGTTTTCCTGAAATTGCATTATGTAATAAGACTTTGGACTGTTGATTTTATTTCATTGAGGACAGATCATGGAGCGCTTAGAAATGTTGAAATGTCTACATTTAAGTTACCCAACTGATTTGCAGGCAGAGTTATGTTATGTTCTTGTTCTCGTAAACCTTCTTGAGTCCGCGATGAAAATATGAAATTACCTAGAATTACTCATATTAGGTACTAATTTATCACCTGCACGCATTAATTACCCCGTTCCTCTCAGTTGATTTCCAAACCCTGCGTACACAATAACATGAATTCTATTATCTGTAACGGTCTAACGATCCCAAACAAAGTAACAACGAGACGAGATAAAATTTAATATGATAAAAGCTTTCACAAAATCCCAGTGCTCCTAAAAATAGATTACTTACCAACGAACCACATTAGACCACAGCTGAACGTAACAAAGCTTCATCCATTTAACCCTAAAATGGTAGGTAAATAATTTTAAAGTTAATAATTAAAATTGTCTGCCGCAAACTGGACGGACAGAGAATTAAAATGAATTAAATGCAGCACGCTAGGTATGAATAAAATCAACCACTGGTCGGAATAATGTGACCACTTTGTATGCAAGTCGTTGGAGGGAGATAGCGGCGCGGCCGCCGAATATTGTTAGCTGTTTGTTCCGCTTATTTCTAATATTAAATAGGTATGTAGTTTACATTCTGTGCTATTTTGCTTCGATGCGTCTATGGTAGTTTCATGGGACCTTAGGTATTTCAATTTCAATATGTTTGAAATAGAGATACAATTTAGATGTGGGCGTTAGAAGTATAAAATAGTACATTTAAATAACTAAAAACATCGGATACATTTTACACGTAAGACGTGCCCCTATAAACCTAACAACAAATGCAGTTCATTGAACTTTTATCATATCATTAAAAGTCTAAAATTCTAGGATGATGATAGTAAATTAATAACAGTTCAAGAAACGTAGCTAAAGTAATTGTAACTTATATTCCGACTAACAAATGGCAACATTCCTCCCGTCTCAGTATTGCGCTCTACGTAACTTTACACTCCGTTTCTAGACATTTTTCAAACAAAACACGAGCACAAATGTAGATCTACCCTCCCTAAAATATTCATTAACATTCACTGACTTATTTTTGCAGCTATGAATTATAATTCACAGCAGCTCCGCTAGAGGGCCGTCAGTCGTAATTAAAATCAGCCGATTGTTCTGCAATTTACTCTTAGTATCCTACTGATTTGTATAATGTGATTTATATATTCAATAAGATTAATTACATCATTTATGCTGGTATGGAAACTGTAAAACAAATTGCAGGGTTCAATGCATATAGGTACAATACACAGCTAACACTTAACACGATTTAAACAGAATATTCCATCAAGGCAATTAGATCTTAACACAGCAAGATTACTAGTACTTAATTATACTCTTTTAGAACGATACTATTCGGGTACATAGCACCCAGGACCGACCCGACACACCTCGGAACTACGATACGACCATCAGGCTCAATCATTCGAGAAGTAGAAATTATATAGACCTTCCTCCTCAAAAACTAGCCGTCGCTTCTACAAAGCATTCACTATGAATCGGGCCATATTATCGATTCCGTAACAGATGTGACCGGTCCAATATCTCTCCAGGTTCAACCTAACGGAATTAAATATATTTTCTATTAGATTCTAAACTATTCTATTCTTTTAAGATGGTTCAATATAATATCCCTTTCAAAACTATCTACGATAATAACCCAAAGTGGAAAAGTTAAGCGCAGATAACTGTTAAACACAAACTTCAAAGCCATTCAAGGTCGATTAAAACAATAGAACTAAATTTTAATCCCACAATCCACAATAAAGCTAACAATAAAATGTTCCCGCGAAACAAAATGGCGTGTTTTATTGTAAAAGTTGAATAAAATCAGCGAGGGATGCGACGCGGCGGTGAGTAATGGGCACCTTTTGTTTGTGGTTAATTAGCGAGCGGCCGCTGCGGCTTGCGCTCCGATACGCGGTCGCCGGCGCGCCGCGGGAGCGTTGACGCCACTACAATACGACGGGCCCGAAAAACCTGATAGTTTGCGGCGGGCGTACTTAACGTTAGATCATGATGCATGTTGAGGGTCTTGTTAATATTTAGTCTGTCTACCTTTAGGCCCAAATTATTTCTAAAATTAATAACACGACTTAGTTGACAGACACTGCAGGACTATAATATTATATATGTTAGAATATTTATTTTAATCTCATATTCTCACATTAACGGCTGGGAATCAAAAAAGGAACACGACAAAGATTTTTTTTTTCTAGCAAAGGTTGCAAAAATAAATACCAGGAAACTGGTTAGTTAATCACGTTAATAATATTGCTGCAAACGTTTTGCAATTTAGCACAGAACTTATTGTTCGTGTGACGTAATTTTAAAACGAATGCAAAATATGGTTCCTATTGGCTTTACGATTCCAGTGAACCGAAAATAAGGGCCATCTAAACCAAATAAAGCCTTTATGGACATGTCGGCTGGAAAATTTCGAGCCTTGGGCTAAGCTGACTCACAGGCCAAAGAGAATAATCCTGAAAGTAGTGACAATGTTCAACATATTTGAAAGCGACGTCGCTGATGACCGATCTATGCTCTTTTTTATGATACCTACCTGTTTTAAAGTTAATGCTAAACATGAATGTGCTTTTAAGGTTACAAGATGTGCTACTTAGAAATCTATAGTAAATTTAGGGACGACGTGGTGTAGAATAAGTGACGCTATAGTGTGGTTTACAGGGAGTGGCTCTATTTTTGTCTGCAAAATGTACGCTAATGTAGAAGTATAGTTATACTTTTACATCCGGGGTCGGATTCTGTCCCTCATTTGGAAATCTGCTGTCAACTTTAAGGCTGTAAGATTTTTTGACCAACAAATCAACAACAACCTCAGATATCAATGCTCTGTATAAGAAGCCTTTGCGTCGCAGTGACAGTGGGGCGCAACAAGCAAGTTTTATATAACTATGCTAATCTAGGTTACTACAAGACTTGTCAGTAGACAAAATGAAAAACCCGTTCAGAAACCAAGGCATACTTGCACAAGTAACCATTTTTCCGCACAACTAGTGGATTTGTCTTCGTTAAAACGCAGTGTGTGGCGCAAATGTGGCGTGATTATGCCTCACATTGGTGGCTTCATTAGAGCGCGGTCTGCGGGACCCATTTCGTCGATATGCGGTCTCTGCGGCCACGCGGCAGTGAGAGGGTTACTCGTTTAGTTCATACTTGTGTCATGTGCGTTAAGGGGTCCTACATTTTTAGTAAATAACAAAATAATTCTTATTTATTAAAAGTATAATGATAATGCCAGCTGAAATTGTTTTTCCCTTTGATTTTTTTTTATCTTGAAGTTTGATATCACAGTTGCAAAAAATAAAAGATGACAAAAGAAAAGCAGAGTCACTGTGTTTATTATTTGTTGATGAGTCCCCATTCCCCCAAGCAGATTTCAAGAAGAACTTTCTCCAAACCTATCATATTTTTGTAATCCCCCCAACCGTTGATTAAACTTAACCCTCAAAGCAGATTCCATACTCATCAAATTCGAAAGTAATCCAACAATACTCGAAAAAAAAAAACATCAGAAAACGAAAATATAAGAATTTCTTCAGAGTTTCAAAGTTAAAACCGGGCGGGGAGAATCAAAGGAACCAATGAGTAAGTAATTACTGCGGCAACTCAAGCCGATTCTTTTGAGGGGAAAGAAAAAAAATATTCGGGAAGTGTCCGACTGATAGGCCGGATGCACGCGGGCGACTGTCGCCGATGCGATTAGTCGGGATTTTTAGTGGAAGTTTTATGCTTGGAAACGAGAAGGATATCGAGTTACTTCTGCTACAAAAGTCACGATACCAAAGGGTAAAATTCAATTTATTCAATTTTTCCCTTTGGTTTAGTGGTTTTTATAATATCTTCATTTTTTAAATGAATTAACAATCAACAACAATATTTGTTAAAACAGCAATCCGATACTACAGTTAGGATTTTAGTTGAATCAAATACCATTATATGCCAATAATAATTTATATTTACCTTTATTTTGAACATAAATATCATCGAATGGGAGCGTAAACGGAGCATTCAATAAGCACTAATAACACAAAATAATCCAACTACTGTATTCATAAACCAAACAAAACACAAAACCGATTGAAAAAACAAACAAATATGAATAATACAAATGCACATTGAATCCAACATTTCAATGGAAGCGAACAACCTCAAAGTTTAGAAGTCGTTGCGACCCGCTCCTGGTGGGGTTCCAAAATAGTTGTCGTGACAACTGTAGCCAGCTTTAAATAGAAGCAAGCACTTGCATTTTATATCTCAAACCTCACATTGAATTCTTGTGTCGACGTCTTTTGGAATAAATATTAAAAACTGTCCAGGATTAACTTATTTGGAGAATGGGAAGAGTCCTGGGTTGGTATAAGTGGAAGTAGGTAAAAAGTAACAAATTAGAAGCTTGAATTTTATTAGATTTATATTTGGGCTGCTACAAGCAGTTTTGTTATGCAAGTACTTGCAAGTAAGTTTGCTCATACTTGCAAGCAATGTATGATGCACACTATAATTTAATGTTATGCCACAGCGAATTGTACGAGAGATAGTGTTTAAATTAGGTATGCAAATAACTCACAGTGCACTTCAGACTACGATAATCTTTGAATAGCTCACCTTTTTAAAAACCTTTCTTTACACAAGACAAGATAATCCGTTACTAAATCATAGCAACTACAGGGTGCTCACAAAAAAACAAGAAAAAAAAACAAGCAGCAAAAATATGTGGGTAGTTGAAAACATTCCAATTGTTTTAACATCGCTGCATCGCCAAGTGTCCAGAATATATAATTTATGAGCTTTCAGCGCTCTTGTTTTCGCTTTATTCGCTCCCACTCCGAGCGGGGCATGAATTTTGATGATAATTATATTATTTAGTATGATATTACATCACCCTGTGTCTGTGATCCAGGTAAGAACGTTCCGACGGTGGAAGTTATTTATAAAGTGTGTCTGTCTGTTTGGGAAACAAGTCGACGTTAAGTAGCGAGTGTTTTCTATTGTATTGCAGGAGAAAAGAATCTCTAGAGTAAGTAATATGGGAAGAAAAGGGGCAACGATTCGCTCAAAGCATACATCACACGGATCGAAAAGGAAATGGAGATCTCGACATAAACAACATTCAGGAATTTAGACTTAATCTGGAGGTGCAACAATAACTTGGATATGTCGTTTGAATTATAGAAGAAGTTATATGAGAATCTGCCTGTACGTTTGTAATGGTGTTTTAAAAAACTTTCAGACAAATTCTAATAAAACCTTTTACGAAAAACACTTACCTATACTTAGAAGAAAGTCACAGTTATTTTATAAAGTAACTTCGACAGGTGCCGATAGTAAAGTGACGTGCTTACTTTAAAAGAGAATACTTCTAGAACATGCAAAATGCATCAAAATCCTATCTCTATAACATTTTCAACATAAATACTTTGAAACTCAACTAATGTGCAACATATAAACACTTTTATGCAGTGTATGTGGTTTATTTCTCCGGACGAGCTATTTTACAAGCGAGCTATTTTTACAGTCGAGTTATTTTCCAGGTGCTAGTACATTCCGATAGTGGCGCCATCTAATGTGTACTAATAAATCTTGAAAGAATCACAAATGTACTCCTTTCAGGAGGATAACAGGGATTTTCTTGAGATGGTGTTGATATATTTGTAGCTGTTACTTGTTATCAGGAACTGAGTATACCCGTGGCTCTATTCGCGAGGTTTCCTATTGTCCTGGAATGAAATAGAGTTTATAAGCCTTTGCACAAACCTGGATCCTAACTTTCGTAAGACACTGTTGCTCTTAAGTAATTTATTATTAAAGGTTTCGAAACCTTTTCCTGCTCACTTTATTTAGTAAAATTATATATAGGTATTTATTAACTGCTGCAGAAACAATAATGTAGCGCACACTCGTAACAAAATAGTGCATGATCTAACAAGTCTATTCAACATAACTGGCGAAATGTGTGCTAGTACACGTCTGCCTAACCATTACGGGCGTGGTGTTATGTTAAGTCTATTCTATGTATTTTCTTCCTGTGCGCACTATCATATCTATCATGGTGGTTAACCTTTATAGTCGAAATGGCCATCGACCGTTTCTTCAGCTCTTATTGTATTTTTTTCATCCATTGTCAAATGATCCACGACGTTTTAGACTAGTCGGTGTCATGTGAAATCTTTCTTACCTTACAAGCCTGTTATAAGTTTCTTTATAATTTTCTTTATTTACACTTCAAAGTCACAAACATCTGTGTAACCCTGGCTCCTGTACTAGGAGTTCCTGTATCACAAGAGCGACTCAGTTTACAGGGAATATGCACGATAGACAAAAATTTAATAATTAATTACAATCATGGCAAGCATTGACAAATATACAAAAAACAAAAAAAAAAAAAAATTGAGTTTAAATTAACACTGCGGTCTGTGGAGAGTGAAGTTGAATGTGAGTGAGGTATGTATTATTCTATGTTAGGTATGTGTGTGTGTGTCATGTCTAAAGAGTATTTTAGCGCAGTCCATCAATAAATCTAATATCATACTCTCAATGTGTTGTACTTTGATGGATCATGTCCGTTCTTGCACTATGTATCGCTTCAATAGCTTTATATAATTCACATTGAACATTTAAGCTAAATTCAACCTTGTCACTGCGAATTAAGGTTTGTATCACTCTGTGGAGAGTTGATGTAAAGGCGTTATGTGCCAGAGTTTAAAATATACAGGGTGTTTGGCGCATGGACCGACACAATTTTTTCAGGGATTTGGGAGGTCATTAGCTAGGTTCTACCCATACACCCTTTGTCCCAAATGTCACGGTTGGTTACATATGATTATTTTTTTAAAATGAAAAAAATTCCCAAAATGTGTCCTTTAATTTGAAATAACTTTTTTGTTTGTGGGTGTAGTGGCACAAAACAAATTTTGTTGCATTCTCCAAAGTCCTTTAAATCTAAAAACATCTTTGTTTTATACAACTGGTTTCAAGAAAATTCCTTACAAGCTTCCAAAGTTAATTTTTGTATTTAATGAATGAAATTTTACAACTTCTAAATTAATTATAAAAAAAAACTAAAAGCTATTTTGAACTTAGCTAGAACCTAGCTAATGACCTCCCAAATCCCTGAAAAAATTGTGTCGGTCCATGCGCCAAACACCCTGTATAATCCTATATGGTATTGCAATAGCGTTTTAAATATTTCAACTCTTGACGCTTTTGGTGCTATAATAAATTTTATTAAACTTTTGTGTTTAAGGGCTGCAAAATTGAAAAAGCTATTCTCTAAATTTTCTGTTTGTTTAGTGTCAGTGCATCACCACATTGACTCGTACACGTCCACTGATGAACATGGACATTCTAACTTTCACAGCAGGGAATAGTCTGTAGAAATTCGCTGATCGCCATAGTTCTAAAGCGGATTGACTATCGCAATGTGTTGTAATAAGCCGACGAGAGGAAACTACTGCACATCATCTTAAAGTAACCGATAAGTAAGGAATAGTCAAAAAGTATAAAGTTGAAAATCATGTTCTGTATTCTAAGCAGAATATACAATGAAATCTAACCAGGATATAACTTGCCAAGCTGCCATAAAATACCACATCCATGGGGCACATATGTAAGTGCTGAAGGTGAAATATGCGCGTTGTCATGGGAACCGAGACAGATAGGGACACAAATCACGGTGGGCCCGCCATGAATTATTGGTGCAACAACACATCGGCTAAACACCGCACTACATCTGCGTCACGGCTGCTTACCCCAAATGGTTCAATTTAATCGTGATGAAATGTTATAAAAAAATATGATAAAGACAAACTGGTGATAAGAATCTAGTTTAATGAAATGGCTCACCGGTATTATAGAAAAAACCACACAGCATAAGTTCTCATACACACGAGCGGCTCGCATTAACGGCAGTCACTGCAGCCGTCGAAAAATACCTAAAAATCATAGTTATAATAATACATAAGAGAATGATTAAAGAAACGATAAGTTGATTTCTTTGTCGTTTCAACCACTGTCTGGACTAGCCAAAACCAATTAATAACTCAATAACGACTCCTCCTAATATAATTATTATACCTACCGCATAAATAACAGTTATCAAATGGCACTAAAATTCGTCGCCAACATTTTTATTTTTGTCTTCTGCAATACAGCTAACTAAATCTTCACCCTACAATGTACCTCCATAACTGAAACTGACCCACTTTTCAGCTCCATTCCGCAACTTAATACAATTCTAGACAGGTGCTACTCCTGCACTAAAGTGTCACGGACAATATCTCAGTATTGGTGTTTAAAGTATAGGGAGATAATATAACATACGAGTACAAAAGGTTAATTCCAATCTTACGCATTAGCATCAGAGTGCATGAATCAAGAACATGAAGTTAGGAACAACAAATTTTTGATGAGCTGGCCGAATGTTCAAAAGTGCCTGTAAATAGTTAAAGTTATAATTACTATGACTTTGCATATTCATAAAAGAAGCTCGTTACTTTCATAATGCACGGCAAATGCCTCTTTCATACCGACAAAGAATCAGCAATAATCATCGTGCACTCTGTGTCACGATGTTTTCACGTTTCTTAAACTTTATTCAGATTAATAACTTTAAAAAATAAGGGTGAAATTCTCCAACGAAACTGAACGCAATCAGCCCATGTAAACAAGTCTTAACGCATTTAAGGGATGCAGTGTCAATATTCCACAACAATGATGACACTGACAGCTCTTGAACGTGTGTTGAACTTGAAAGTTTTATTGGTGAAATTCGCCCTTGTAACTACAGTTTAAATTATATTCCTTTTAACCGAAGCCGTTTACCTAACGAACTATTTCTTATATAGCTTCTTTTCACATGAAGGAAAAATAGACTTGGTTTTCTGTTACTTCTTACTCATGGTACCAGTACATCTAACCCTGGTTTCCTCTGCCTCGTATATTGCCTTCAACTTTTATGAAATGGGACTATAACGATATTCTGCAGTAAAAGTCTGCATTGTTGGAACATTGTATTAATAATATCTAGGTTATTATGGCATAAACTTGCTATTAAAATAGATTTATATTTTGATAGATCACCTATGTTTTCAGAATCTGTATTATCGGCAACTATGTAAATAAATGCAGTGAGTATTCTTGAATTATATTTAAAACTACTGAAATTGTTACCAGCACACAGAAAGCTCGACATGTGCCTGTAGATGAGCGCAAAGCCACCGATGAAGTCCTTGTAAAATACAACACACTTTCTCAAAGAAAATAAAATATCGCGCCTTCCTTTAACTCAGAATTCCAGGTAAATACCCCACACTTAACAATAATCCCAACCACAAAGCGAACAAAGGGCAAAATTTCAATACTACCTCATAATAACATTAACAACATATTATAACATTTTCAATAATAGTAGAAAACGGAGAATTTTCTATATAATCTGAGCACAAAGAAATCGACGGCTTTGCCCCATTCGTCATGTTGACACCTCAATGGAAGGAAACCTACAAATATTTACTTAAAGGCGATGTGAAGAAAAAACGCTGTGTATTGAATAAACGTTTTCCAATGGATTCTTTAGTTGTTCATAGAATCTAGATTTGAATTATGTTGACAGAAATAGTATCTTTAGAAATAAATATGGGTACTGATTTTAAATCTATGGCTCGGTTAAAGGAGGTATAGTATCAAAACTGAATGATCAAAGAATTTCAATAAGTCTTATTCTATAAAGGATAAACCTTACTTATTAATAAACTCAAGGAGTGAAACTAACCCTCTTATTCAAAAACGCTGCTAAAGTTATGATACGTTTAAACGTCAAAAACTAATGATTAAACAGGCGCTAATCATTACTTTAAGCAGCGTTTATGAATAAGGGGGTAAATGTTTAACAAAGCTAAATTAAAAACTTCGTCCAAAAATAAAAATCTAGACCACAACAAAAAGAAGAACGTATTTATCCTCTCCTATCCAGCTTCATCTCAAGACGAACTCATTATCTAACTTAAACCAATCACTTAAGCAACAACAGAGTAGACACAGACAAGATGGCGAGCGAACTAAGTTGACGAACAAACGCACAAGTTGGACGCTAACCACGTTTAAGTTATTACGCCAATTTCAAGCAGCGCTTTGGATATTACATTGTAGAATTACTACGGAGACAGTACTTTTGGAGCTAAAGCAGAAGCTACTATCATAGAATCAATACTGTGAACATTGCATATACTGTTAGTTGAGAATTGGTTATTGTTGTCAATAATACTGCAACTGTTAGATCATTTCAAGTTATAGTCGTTATAAAAGCATCTTCGTCTTTAGCGACGCGTTTACTTTTCCTGATGATTCAGTATCTAACTTTGCCTTATTGGGTATAAAGATCAGTTACTTAATACCTTTCGTTTATTGGTTGTTTTATTTATAGTCTTAATGCACTGAAAAATAATAAAGTGGTGTGTTTACAAATTTCAAGCGCTAATGTTGCAAATTATTATCAAAACAGCTGCAAGCATTTCATCAGTCATATCAATAGGCAGGTGTGAGCAATAAAAACAAAATTTCATAGCAACAGCTTTTATGCATTAGCTCAAAAACTATATAATAAGTTACCAGGACAAGTTAACTCTAGTACTAACATTAACGAATTTAAAGGAAATCTGTTCAAATTGTTAAATAACAAAGTGTATAATATTCGTCAACAGAATAGTTGACGAATATATATATGACAAATTTTAATTATAATACATATGACATTATAATTATCATTTTATTAATTTTGATTATTGTTGTATTAATGAATTAGTGACCTAATTTTTATTTTATTTTTTTGTTTTGTATTCGGATTCTTTTTACTTTATTTAATTTGACAGTTTTGATTGTACCGAATTTTGATTTTATAAAATGTATTTGTTTTAAAAAAAATACCTTTAATATTCTGTATGCCTTTTGCTGGGACACAGTTCGGATCTTATGTATTATAACACCTTCTGTATGTACCCTGTGTTCACGAAATAAATGAATTTGAATAGTCATAGTTATCTAGCTAGGCAAGTTAATTGGCAACCGCAAAGCCAGTACAGATTCACGGATTTACGGATCCCAATACATCCAACATTAAACCAGACAGCCTAAACAGGGCAGCTAGTGATAATGGCTGAGTAATTCCCCAACTGTGTGTTCGAGTTACTGGCGCGAGTAGGAACAAGTTATAGAACAACTGGCGCGAGTGCCGGGTGACTAATCACGTTATGAAGTTATCATTCTAGCCCGGGGGACACACGGCTAGCAAGTTCGCCTAGCTTTTTGTTTGGATACAAGTTTGGTTAACTTCTGCTGGAATTACTCGTAGCTGCAGTAGGTCAATTTTAAGTGCAAGTTTTTTGTGAAATGTTGTAATTGGCAAATGAATTACGGCTTCCCCTGGCTATACTATAACTATTTAGAAGTAAAAATAATAATAGGGGTTAAAGTATGAAATTGCCGTTTTTTGAAATAGGTACTTCGGAGTGACATAGAACCTTCATGGTTTGAGATTTTTGAGTGAAACTTTTTTCACATGGTACCTATGAATTTCTTCTTTAAAAAAATGTGCAATATTTGATTATCGACTTTCAGTTGTTTTTTTTATTCAGCTTAGACAAAAAAGATGGACACATCGAAAATTCGAGTTATTTTTTAATACAAGTTCCGACGCGGAACTAACGCGGCAGAAACAGCTCGCAATATCAATGTTGCGTTTGGAGAGGGGACTACTAATGAACGCACCGTGCGATTTTGGTTTAAACGCCTTCGTGATGGAAACTTTGATTTAAAGAAAGAACCACGTGGAAGACCGCCAACACAGGTGAATAACAATGAATTGAAAGAGATGGTGGAAGCCAATCCGAGCCAAACTACCCAGGAATTAGCGGCATGGTTTAACGTTACCTTAACAACTCATTTGCGTCAATCCAATAAAATAAAAAAATATGAGAAATGGGTGCCTCATGATTTGACTGATTTGCAGAAAGAAACACGTGTTGAAACTTGTGTTGCCTGGTTGAATCGATACAGAAATGAAGGAATATTGGATCGAATTGTGACATGTGATGAAAAGTGGATTCTTTACGATAACCGTAAGCGAAAAATGTAATGGATGACCCCAGGTCAAACGCCACAACAGTGTCCTAAAGCAAAGCTTACCAATAAAAAGATAATGGTAACTGTTTGGTGGTCTCAGCATGGTGTTATTCACTATAGCTTTCTCCGATCTGGTCAAGCAATAACGGCAGATGTCTACTGTGCCGAACTCCGAACAATGATAGCAAAACTAGCAGTGAAACAGCCCCGACTCATGAATCGATCTTCACCATTATTGCTTCATGATAACGCGAGACCTCATACAGCACGAGAAACCGTTTTAACTCTACAGGAACTGCAATTAGAAACCATTCGTCACCTTCCGTATTTGCCAACCTTGCTCCAATGGACTACCATTTTTTTCGTGATTTGGACAATTTTCTAGGTTTAATAAAGTTTTCTTCCCAGGAGGCAGTACAAAATGCTTTCACACAGTTTGTCGAATCTAGATCACGAGAGTTCTATCGCAAAGGCATAAATGACCTTCCTATTAGATGGCAGCAATATATAGATAATAATGTTAATTATTTTGATAAATAAAAAAAAGGAATTTCAATTTTTCTGTAGAAATCGGCAATTTCATACTTTAACCCCTAATACATAGAAAGACAACAATTATAAATAGGTATTTCTTATCAGAGCTAGTAAGAGTATTGAAAACTTGCTAATACATTAGTTATGACTTATGTATTAGTCATTAGTTGTCCACCAAGGTCACATGCACCATCTCTTCGTCAGTTCTGTTTCCATCTCATCTATAATTAGTGGTATTTTCCGTGTATTGCCCATGGTCCACCCGCCTGGTTCACCTAGGTGGACTAAGGGAAATTATTTTTCCCATAGTCCACCAGAAAGTCCATATTATGTTTTCTAGGTGGACTATGGGAAAAATAATTTCCCATAGTCCACCAGAAAGTCCATATTATGTTTTTATCGTTTATATATTAGTATATATGTATATCTTATTATTTAAATAAATGTTTTTTCCTCAACTCTCGCTATTGCACCTACCACTGTTTGTCTCTGCATCACCCAAAGGTTGACTGGTAGAAAATGCCTGTGGCATTAAGTCCGCCTCTGTACATTTTTGTGCTTGAAGTATAAATAAATAAATAAATATTAAATTGCAAAGCCAGTTAACAGATATAGAAACCGCGCTATTTTAGCTACTTCCACAGTATTATGTCGTATGGCATTTAACTTTGGGGTCGGGCTGCTGACATTGAATCCATCTTTGTTTTACAAAAGAGAGCCATATAAAATCTACGTCGTCGCGAATCTCTCAGGTAACTATTTAAAAAGATTAATATTATGACGGTACCTTGCCAGTTCATTTATGCATATATTATGTATGTGCGAAAAAATCTACATCTTATTGATAAAATAAGTGATAGACATAATTTTAATACTAGAAATAAAGATAAAATAGATCAACCATTTTTCAGACTATCTAAAGTAAATAAATCTTATATGGGGTACTGTGTTAAATGTTTCAACAGAATACCTTGTGATATATAGAATTAAATTAAAGAAAATTTAAAATTTATGTAAAAAGTACACTTCTTAAACAAGCATATTACAAATTAGAGGATTATATCCAAGATAAAAATGCTTGGAAACATGCTGGTCCTGCTCCATAGGACAATTCAGAATCTAGACAAAATCGAACTGGTTGCTAATTTAATTGTAAGTATAATATTATTTTTTATAACATTTATTTTATATTCTGTGGTTACTTGAATTCACACACTGACTTATTATTAGTATTACTTGTTAAAATGTTAGGAATATCGTATAATTTTACAATGTTTGTAAATATGTGAGCACCATGCATCTATCACATAATTAATTTATTTCATTCCTTCATTTTTTATTTTTTTTACCTATCTTGTTACTTATACTAATCTTATTCTAGGTGCATCATCGTCTTCACATATAATTATATAATTAGTGTAGGTATACAAGATATTGTGAAAACATTTTAAAAGAGTAAGAGTGGAGTTTCTTTCCCATTTTTTTCATTTCTCTCCGAAAACTACCTTTTGGAAGGGGACTAGAATCAATTATTATTATTTTTTGTAATTTTTGACGTTAACGATACGAAACCACAAACGTTACACCCTTAATATTTTAATTGTTACCTTACAAATCACAAGCCACGTACAACATATTATTTAATCTAATAAAATCTGCATTAAGAAATTTCAATCCTGTAAAATACCATTCTGATTTCGAAAAAGGAGACAAATGCCATCCAAGAAGTTTACCCGGTGATAGAAATACGCAGATGCTATTATCACTGGCATAAAGCTTTATGGCGTCAACGCAAACCATTAAAACTAAAATCAAAAGGCCAAACGAGGATAATCGGTCTCACTGCAGCTCTTCCTTCTCTTTTACCAGCTGAAGCTATGTTGGATGGCTATGAGTATATAAAAAACGGAGACCTGCGAATTGAATATGAAGAAAATAGTATTTTAGCAAAATTTTATCATTTTTTGGTGACACATAACGTATTGGAGGGGTTTCATTCAAAATTGAACAAAATCACATTAACAAAAACACAACTATTCTACTCAGGCTATTAAAATGTCCTGCTCGAAATTAAAAATCTAAATTCAAAAAGACGAAAAATTTACATCGTAAATGATGACTACATTACTGTATTGTAAGATGCAACTCGTATCCGGCGAAATTACTGTAGGAGAGGCTTTGGAAAAACTCCGTTCATATGACACAACACATGCAATTCTAATTTTATTTCAATTTTTGATGGCAAAAGGCAAGCCTATATAATTAAATTAGTAAACTTTTTTTTAAATGTCTAACGTATAATGAGGTACAAATAAATAGATTTAAACATTTTCACGCTGGCTTTGCAATTTAATATCACTATTATTCATTCGTAATACTACGATAAAAACATAATATGGACTTTCTGGTGGACTATGGGAAATTATTTTTCCCATAGTCCACCTAGAAAACATAATATGGACCATCTGGAGGACTATGGGAAAAATAATTTCCCATAGTCCACCTAGGTGAACTAGGTGGGTGGACCACGGGCAATACACGGTATTTTCATCTACATACTAATTTTATATTTAGACTTTATAATGTGAATGTAATTAAGGTAATTTTACTTTTATGATGAGGAATAAAGTACGACAGCTGTTTTGTATTTACGTTAGTTCGGCTTCACGATTTTATCTTCGTGTAAATAAAACATTGAATTCTGATTTTCATTGAAGCGGTTCAAATTTCTGTAGTTATGGTCACTGCTACTGTCAAAGATATATGGTGACGCTTCGAGAAGTTAACAGTTCTCCCAAATGGTTGACACCCCAAAAGCTGATACGAAGGCTACAATTCTGAACATATCATCTTAAGAAGTGTCAAAGCGATATTAGTTTTAATAAACGATAAAAAATAAAAGTAGAACATAAATAATACGTTCCCTATCTTTTCTACCCATAGCTAACTACTCCAGTAATGAGTGCAGCGTGATTATTGATGGCCATCATTATCTGTTTCCTCAAGTTCTGCTATTCTTTGCGCCGTATTTTGTAGTTGTTACTCATTTTAACGATGCCTGTGTTCCGTTAGAAAACTAACAGGGTTTTTTCTCGTAAAGGAAGGGTTACTACTGGTTTTTCTTTTTAAGCTCCCGTGTTATATTTTTCTGATCAGCAAAAGAGCTTTTATAGGTAAGTAAATTTGGTATTTTATACCTTACGTACAGAAATAAAGATAACCACTATTATAACTACATACACTTACTATACTACTATATTATTATTTGGAACCATCCAAATAATAATATAGTAATAAAGTGTAGGTAAAAATAAAAAGTAAAATAAAATACATGAAAAATAACGGCGATCAAAGATACAGAGAGAAAATAAACACATAATCATTTTTCCATAACAATAGGCCTAGTTGTGCGAGAGACGCGTGTTTCCGGCTACGTAGAGCTAGTTCTACAACAAACTAACTTTATAGAAAACAAGTTGAACTGTAAAAATATATCTCTCAATCTTGTTTCATTTAGCTCAAGCTTAAAATAAGTCGTAATAAAACATTTCATTCATAAAACTACTTCATTTTATATACATATAAACAGCTGCATTCATAAAAAAAAAACAGAAAAACAACATGATCCTCCGTGATTACCTTGGCAGGCAGGCCACTAAATAACGAACAGATTGCACTGGATATTACATCGGTCGATTGCAAAAAGGTTCCAACAGGTAGGTTCCATTGCTGTCGCAGACAGGCTCCCTCGTTGCTGGAACAAACTGTATCACTTGATATTGTTTGTTTATTGCTATAAATCTCGGTTCCGATAGATTTTTTAACATTGTTTCTTTTAAGATGAATGTCTGAAGTGTAATTTGAGAGCGTCTAATTACAAATTTTCAACTAGATTTTAATGTTTCGAGATTTTTCAAGATTCAAATGTCAACACAAATGTTTTGTGTGCCTTACGTTTGCCAAAATTACAACAGCCTACTAACCTAAACTCATACTCGTAGGTATTCCAGCTGTCCCGACCTATTTATCTATTCCCTAATAACATATTGATTGGCTTCTATTAAATGTTGCCTTTCGTTTTCCACTCAAGCACTCTCTCCCCTTACAGGAAAATAAAAAAAAGCAGTCGACACAGAAAAAACTTTGGACGTTCCATCCGACCACGTATGCCATTGCTAGTAAATGGTGAACCAAAAACCGACGAACGTTACGTAGTAAAGCCTCCTGACAAATGAACCGGTGAGTAGGAGAGGGTCACAAAAAGCCTTCATATCGACCCAAGATTGTGAGCGAGGCTTATCAGGTTTCACATTGAAATAATTTAACAATAGCTTTCTTGTAGAAGATGATATTATAACTGATGAATTTCTTGATAATATATAGAGATAGAGGCATAGATAAAAACCTCAGGACACTGTCCGTTATTTACTACCTAAATATAAAAGAAATAATAATTTAGTTGTTTAATATCCTGACGAAACAGTAAAATACTGTTTCAGTTCACTGGCCTCTTTCAGGGATCCCTTACAAGATGTTACAAATTTAATCAACGCAACAGCAACAAAGGAATAATGAATTAAAACGAAACATCGTCACACGTTCAATTACAAGGGTGTCTGTAAATACGGAGGAGAATATTAAAATTTAATGAGACGCCCTCTCCTCGACCGCTGAATATTCTATGTCATCAAAACAACTAGTACCAAATGTTGTCGATATAAAAACCGAGATTGTAATGAGGAAATCACATTGGTAAGGAATTGATGATGCTTGCAAAATAGCAAATTAACACAGATGCTGCTTGATTAATAATATAATTTTGTGTAAGGGGATAAAATTTTGCTACAAGTAAGAATAATTTGAAACGATGGCTCGATAGAAAATAACGAACCAATTATGAAATCAGCACAGCTAAACTCTGATGAGCTGCTAGCATAAAATCAGATGAAACTCGAATTTTCACACCACACTGAATTCAAACAATAAACGCACACTCCTAATAACATTACATTTATTGACAGTGAAGCCATTTATAACATTGATTCGAGAACCCGTCGTAATCCCTGCAAAGATCTCGGTGGTAACGAAAGGGCCTATACAAATTATACGCCGTCCAACTGTGAATAAATGATGAAGGTTTTGTTACTAGTTAATCAAATATGCGAGGAACAAATGGTAGGGGATGCGGTGCATCTTACACCAGTCAATTTAGACAAGGAGCGGTTTAATTCTTAGTTGAGTTGTATGTTTTAGTTTGGGGGAAAGGTGTTGAATTTGAGAGATTCTTGGTACGTGCACCAATCATTTCAGAATCGTACCAAAATGTTGCTGACCTCAAAAAAAAAAACAATAAAACAAAAACTAAACCTTCGGCTTTCATTTAGAAATCGTTTCGTTTTCAAAAGGAACCATAATAATAGAATAGTCGTAAAATTAAATAGTTCGTGCCGAGCTCAGCTGAAACTGAAAATATAATTTTTAAAACAGTTTTCAGTGCTGAATTTCACGACGTCATAATTAGGTCAATTGCGCGAAATCGCTAGCGACGGGAAGCGAGTGGCGTTGAAAAATCACGCGACTTTTTTCCGTAAAGTCGCAAGTGTGCACCGTTAGCGCACACTTGAAGAATGGACGAAATTTTATGTTAGTTTCACTATGCAAATTGTGATATCTAGCGTTGTTTGTAAAGTTGTATGTTTCGTTGAGAAATCATTTTAGTATGGAAGACGAAATATGCTGTATTATTAGAATTATGAAAGCTTGAGTATAAAATAACGCTTTATAAGTAACACATGTTAATGAAATGGGTAACTAATATTTTTTTTTAATTATTCAAATTGAACGCATAGTTAAACATTGAAAAGGTAACCTCTTCACTACCCTTGGTTGACTGGTAGAGAATGCCTAAGGCATTAAGTCCGCCTTTGTACTTTTTATAAGTGTGAAAAGTTTAAATAAATAAAAGGTAAGATCAAAGCCAACAATATATAGACTAGCCGACTAATCGACAATTGAGCGGATATAGCTCCGTTCAACTGTCGATTTGCCTTTAGATGTCGATAACAAACAAAATTCTATTGTGTCTCATTAGCGACAGTTAAACAACATTTATCTATACTTAGCTCATAAGTACCCGTATAAAAATATCCATTATTCACATACTTAACTCCGTCCACAGAATACTCCAGCAAATGATGAGTTCTTACAAAATCGTCAGGAGCGCCATTCATCACGCGCACAAAACGACATGATAATTTGTCAAAAAGGTCGTCTGATGCGCTCTCAAGTGTACTTTACTTATGCCAAGTGAAGTACTAAGTGACATTATTATGTTTTATGATGGTGGGTATGTAGACAGGGATGTGTGTCACGAAGAACATAAAGAAGTACGATTTTTTTGGGTCCTTGTCTTGCGAATGCTAATGATAATAGCAGTCATAAGGGTTAACCTGTATCAGAAATTAGGATTACGTAACAAGATACTGATTCGCTGGACTAAAGCTTTGGAAAAGGCTAGGAGATGATAACGATGATAGATAATCAATCATAATCAGTCGAGCCTTTTTCCAACTCAAATACTGAATACCAGTACTAGTAACAGTACCTGGAGCGACTGCCTATCTAACCTCCACGACCCAGTAACTGGGTGATACGATACGCCTCAGTAGTCTCTGTCACTGGTTGTTACACTTTCGGACTCCTGACTTACTGTAACGACTGTCAAAGATCTACAAATGACAGTCGGGACTAATGGCTTATTCAATCATTATTATTATGGTTAGCCTAACGGGTTTCAGTACAAATTGTCCCACCAGATCACGTAAAGTTTTTGGTCATGCAAATAAGACAGCTGCCGTCACAAACACTCCCTGAAACCGAAACCAGTACAATAAAATATTTTCTCCTCTTTTAACAAAGTACTGCAAAGGGCTGCAACTTTTGATAGCAATACGTCTGTGCGTGGCTCGAAATAGCTCGTTATGCTTATTTCGAAAAAGGCATTAATGTTTGAGTGTATAAAGCGGTTTGGGAAGAAGTAGTTAGTTATCCTTAGCCGTTTATGACGGTAGAAGGCTTCAATGTGTATTAATTGCGAGACTAAATTAGGTTGTAGATTGAGGAACTTCAGGTTGGTCAACCTAGAATAGCAGGTATGGAGGTAGCAGGATTGCAAAAATAAAATCATCTTTGGCCGCCATTTGTAATAGGCAGAAGACTGTTTCTGCCCAAAAAACTGATCGCTACGTTATCGTTACAAATCGCCATAAAAAACTTAATGCTCTTCTGATATCCAAGTTAAAAGTACATCAGTCTTATTTGACGTACCCACTAAACTTGTTTACGCAATTTGTAACGTATCAACCGGCATACTTTGACCCCTGGTTTCCCAAAAAATCCCTTAAAAGACCTAAAATGCACGAAAAAGGAAGGGCAGAAAAGGTCTGTCCAAACTGGTCAGTTGAGATGAGTTAACAAAATCGTTGAACGGATCATTACGCCTGTATACCTACGTGTTATTCCGTTTTTAGGTCGGAAAAATATTCGAAGCTAAATTATTTAATAATTTGTTGGGTATCAAAGTTTGGGGTAAATTATTGACAGGTTTTTGTGGGAGTCTGAAAGTTATTTATCTTTAACGGGAGATACGTAATTAGAAGGTCGAGTTTTTTCGTATCGTCGCGTCGGTCAGAATGATAGAATTGCACTTTTTTATTTTATTTATTAATTATTTATTTTATTTATTATCACAGCTTGTACGTGACACTCGTAAAAGTAAACCATATTATGACCATACTCAAATTGGAAATAAATAAGATTGAATTAGTTATTAATCTAAAAGACAAAGTAAAACCACCTTAAACCACCTTTCAGCATTTTCGTTCAAAACTTTTAACCTTATTTTATAAATCCGTATCGACACACGACAGTATCCATTATTGTCAGCTCCAGGTACAGTCAGCCAAACAAATATCCAACTGTATTTGTATGTGAGCGCAAATATAGTACCCGCGCGTCACCAACTCTAATAAAGACGGATCGAATGAAAACTGCGCTGAAAAATAACTGATGGCTGCCCTCCTGTACAAACATATTGTCAGGCAATTCCTAGGAAACACTGAATAGTTTATGATTCTTTACCGTTCGGTATTTTTAAGGGATTGCAGTTTTAAAATGATTTTTTAAGTTTTTTTAATGAAACGAGTGAGAAGCAGACTTGGTACTTGTGGTATAAAACTTTTACATTTGGGTCATTCATGGGTCAACTGTAGTCTGAAAACATTGTAAAAGCCTATTATTTTAAAAGAGTAACCGTGGAGTTTGTTGCCGGCTCTGTGCCCATGTAGGTTTATGTGAAATAAAATATTTTTATTTTCAAATTCCCGTGGTTTTGAATTTCCGCATTTTTAAGGACGATCGCATTCTAATCTCTGTCTCAACCTGTCGAAAAAACCTCTTATCTACCTCTAAATTTTGACAAGATGTTGACATTGATTGTCACCGAGATGATTGCAACTTCAAATTTAACGTTTTTTTATTATGAAAGTTAGCTTTCAGGATCTACGCTGGGATTAATCACTTGACAGCGAGCTAGATCTATGAGAACATTTTAAAAAATCACTTCGGTATTCTAATTATGAAAAAGTGTATTCCGTTAATTTTCAACTAAAATTCCATCAGCATAAATCTCATTATCATCTTTCAGCCTTCAAGTTCTGGAAATAAATGCGTATCAACAATTTCTTAATCAAACGGGCCTGTAACAACGCGTATTATTTTTTAATTCCGTTTCTCACAAAGGAATTAAGAGGGGAACAAGATGTGAGGACACTAGTAATTGGGAATCATTTTCGTCGACTGTACTTTCGGAAACTCAACTTTGCAATTACAATTTGAAAAAACGACCTCTTCTAAAATCATCTTTAGACTTACGAGATAAGGTTGGTTGTTCTTAGGCAAATGTTTGGTCATGGCAGTGTTTAACTTTGTAGATAAAGATGAATGGAAGGAATTTCTTCTTTGAAGTCGTTCTTTGTGCAATTTGAAACGAAAACATTGAAACTGAATTGTGTGATGGTTGTTGTAACACCTACGCGATTCTATATCAAAAACGGTTTTATAACGATTTGATTTAGATTGTTTGTAGTGTCAGTCAAGTTCAGGCAGTTTTCTCGCTTTTTTAATATAACTACCGACATTCGCGGAAATAACTCCATAGCATGAGATTTAATGACGATTATATTTCGTACATTAATTTACAATTTGCATTAATCTCGTTTAAAGTCATCTTTGTTTATGATATGGACTATTTCTTAGAATTTTTCTTTTTCTTAAACAAAATATGTCTTTTGATTACTTTATTTCCGGGAAAATGATTAAAACCCTTAAGTGCTACATATTTGTTAATGTATTTCTGTTAGCAAATTAGTAGCGTTTTAGTATCATATAATTCGCAAATGAAGTGCCGAAATAAAACATGATCTATATCAGAATTCAAACATTCTGAATTAAGTACTTATTTAATGATAGCTCATTCAAGAGGAAAACTTTAACATTTTATATTAGAAAGCCAATTTTCTTTTCGTTTTTTTATGGAGTTTAAGATCATGAATAAATCAAGTAAGAATCAACATATACTGCCATATTCATATCATACATGAGAAATTAACTCAATGTATAATGTAAGCAAACTCTGTCTGTTACCTTTTCATGCCATAACTGCAGAACTGATTTCGATGAAATTTGCCACACTGGTAGACAATAACCTGGGTTCGGAGATAATTTACTTTTTATCCCGGTTCCCATGGGATAATTTTCAACCTCCACTCGGGCGAAGTAGCGGTAGTGCTTAACAAATCAAGTGAGTCTGTTTGCAGTCAATATTGCCGGTCGCCTGACATCCCATATCAAGTCTAGTTCTCAGCCTTCCATATCCGGTCTACTTTAATCAATGATGCGGTGAAGGCGGTTATTTTAGGCATATTCAGGAAATTAAATTGGTTTTATATTATTTACTGCCTAACATTATACATAGAATATTTATTAAGCGGTCAGTAGCGTCCAATATAGAAATAACAAATACTTAGTATATAAAGTATGCAAGTCAAGACAGTTTCAAGTTGGCCAACCAATCAACCAATCAAAGTCAAAGGCAAATAATTTATTGCTTGTACTTTATGCGGCCTACCCAAATATCCTTTCTTTGGTATTGTTCGTCGATTCGTTGAGCTCTTTTTAAGTTCTGAGTTGAGCTACACGATTACTGACAAATGCGTGCACTGACTGGCCAGGTCCACTCAAATCTGTATGGTTCTTTCCTCAAAAGACCATTTCAGACACAAATCTACATGGTCCTCAAATTGAAATGCTCTGACCAAGATTATTTCCGGGTTATTATATACACATTGACATTAATGAATGTTATATATTCATTGACATGAATATTTACTTTAAAGTATTATATTATTTTAATTATTGTGAATGTGAAGATTATGCAGATATTCCCTTTTGTTTTGTTTTTTTTTTTTTTTTTTTTTGTTGTCAATTAGTTTTTATCATGGTCTGGCAGTTTGAGTAATTTATGTGGCCTACCCAAACGTCCTTTCTTTGGTATTGTTCGTCGAATCGTTGAGCTCCTTAAATTCTGAGTTGAGCTGCACGATAACTGACAAATGCGTGCACTGACTGGACAGGTCTTCTCAATCTGAATGGTTATTTCCTCAAAAGACCATTTCAGACATCAATCTACATCGTCTTCACATGATCTGACCAAGATTATGTCTGGACTTTAAAAGAGACTGTGACCTCTGAGTTTGTTTCGGCCTTTCTTCTCAGAGTAGTCAGATAGGAAACGCCGAACTCATCTAGTTTTTAAAATATGATTGACGTGTAAAAGTGTTTGTACAAACCTACTTGCAGAAATAAATCATTTATCATTTATTTCAATTAGGCACAAAAAACGCACATTTGAACGTCAAAATTTACAAAAAAATAAAATAATTACTGATTCAAGTCACCCCTTCCAAAAGGTAGTTTTCGTATGGAGAAGAATGGGCAAGAAACTCCACCGTTACTCTTTTAAAATAGTTTCACAATATCTTGTACACATTTATTATATAATTATATGTAAAGACGATGCACCTAGAATAAGATTACTATACCTCGATAGGTAAAAAGAATGAAAAATGAAGGAATGACAGATAAATTAATTTTACTATGTGATAGATGCATGGTGCTCACAGATTTACAATAAAAAGCATTTATGTTTTAAAATACACAACCCAGGCGTTCTACGCACGGTTGAGTCGTGTGTACCTGATGGGCACGTGGGGCGACGGAGGCGACCACCGCTGCGGTGGGTGCCGCCCGCTCGCACCAACTGCTGCAGCATGCGCCGCTGACGCGCGCCTTGCATACACTCACTATGGTGTCACAACTGGATTGACTGCTTCAATAATGTACTCTGAGTACTCTGAATTGTACGCATTTTGTTAAAATTACTCTTGGTTGTTTATAATAATATGATTGTAAGTCTAATCTTTGTAAGCTATTATAACTATAACTACACTATGGTATTAGGTAAGCCTGTGATGATAGTTGTATGTGTTTTAAAATAAATAAATTTTCAACAAAAGTAGTTACAATTTTTTAATAAACTCTCCTATTTCAGTATGTTTTACCGAAAACGTGTGAAAAACGCGCAGCACGTAGAAAATGCTATAATTTTATTACTGGTATCTCCCTCCAGAGTGTCGTGTGAGTAATAAACAATAACATAATAATATTTTCGTGAACTAAACGACATACTCATACGTATTGAGTATCGGTACAATTGGAAGTGGGCTTGTTTTAACATTATTTGTTACTATTGAAAGGTAAAACTGTCGCACATCAGGTAAAAGGCATTAAAGAAGAAGATACCTTTGCATTTACGTACGAGGAAAGCCTACAGAGTAATTTGACATTTTATAACCATCGAAAAATTTAATAAATATTGCGTTGTTACCATAGAGAACCTATATACATATGATGATATAAGGGAAGGAAAATATTGCCATAATTTAAATCTGATGGTAGGTGGAAAAAAGCCGGAAAAATTCTTTGTGTTCTATTCGAAAACCCTCAGGACAGCTAATTGCTAAGCTCTATAAGACTGGAATACATTTTATTCGTGAGGCAAGGCGCGATTAGGTAGTCCTCATTAAACTAGCAATATTACCATTACCTTGGGGTCTGTTATTACTATTGTTATTACCCATAAATTACTATAGCTACAAGTATAAGTATCACGCATTTTGGCACGAACCAGTGGACAGCTGCCAACAGCAGCGATCGAAGCAACTTTATGGGAAAAACTACGCATGATGTAGAAATAAACACGCTGTAATGAGCGGGTTACGGCTGCGATGATAGGCTCATTCTGTTGCTAAGTGTACGTTGTTATTGGCGCCTAAACTATGTATAAGATCGTGTATGTAGCGGGTTATGTGTGTCAATCGTAAGAACGCTGAGAGTTCTATATAGTCAATCCTAGTGTCTGCTGTACTCTATTGCTGCGTGTGGCCGTTCCTGGACATACGGTAGTGCATGTTATCATAACGTTCAGTATATTTCAATCCCTCAGTTCCCAATCGTAGATTTCTGGCATCTGTTATGATGTGTACACGTCCTTCTACACTGAATCAGTCACGTTTTTCTATGATGTTTCAACGCTGAATAAACGTATAGATTGTTACACTATCAATTTCTATAAAAATCCTCCTTCATTCGTCATAGGTCAAATTTGATTGTATCATCGTTCACAACTCTCAAGTTATACGCTTGCGTGAACGTATCAGTACCTACACACGGTGCCCTAAAGCTAGGCAATGGGCGACGTTACTTAAGACTTAAGATATAAACAGGTATATACATATAAAGAACTAACCCATGAGTTCCCATAGCTGTCAGAAACAATGACGGGATTATACCAATAGTATGGCGACCTGTGATGGCGCGGCTTCTTTATGGGTCTGTGAAAGTGTCACAGTGGTGATTGCGAGACTGTCTGTCCGCAAGCTTGTCATCATACTGACTTAGTTACACTATGATAAATGAATTCAATGACTATTTGGTAGACTTATTGTATTATTTGTTAGTCGGTCTATGTTATCTCTGTATCACAGACAATCATCACGGTACATCCAATATACGTTACACATTAACATATTCAGATTACTTACAAAAAACCGGCCAAGTGCATGTTAGACCACGCACAATGAAGGGTTGAATGAATTTATCCCAAAAACAAAGTAAATTTTGCAGTTGAAAAACATGTTCTCCCATATATCGATATACGTCACGTCAATTCAATCAATCAATTCAATTCTCCAACAGCAAATGTAAGTTTGTAATCGCAAAAACATATTTTTTTTATGTGCTAAAACTAAAAATTTACTATTATCGGATTTTTTCCTTTACTTGTACTGTGAGACCTTGCTTCCTGCCAAATTTCATGATTCAAGGTCAGCGGGAAGTACCTTGAAGGTTTTGATTTATTTGCGAGTGTCAAAATATGTCGCTTAAATGGCAGTATTTTTTATTGCGTTGATTTAGTACTTAATTTTTTTAGAGCTCTAAGGGACCACAGACATTAATTTAAACTTGTTACCACCACGCGTTCTTGAGAAAAAAGGTCTTGACATACTGACGGACGAATAAGGAAGTGTTCCTATAAGGGTTCCGTTTTTTTCCTTTTAAGGTACGGACTTCTAAAAATGAACTTCATACACACAGATGCATCCAAAGCAATAATTCACCCGATTACCTCTGCCCATACGAGGTAAAGCAAGCGTAAATATACTCTTTTTATAAAAAAAAAAAACCTTCGTCAAAGGATTAAAGTTCAGTGAAAGAATAAATTTTAATTTTTCATTCGACGAGCTTCGGGTGGAGAAGAAACGTTACTAACGAGATAATAAATTGTAGAGATGAGCTGTTATTTGGGAACTATTTTAAAGATGGGAACTAGTGGTCGGATGAGGAAGAATAAAATTATGATTAATGACAGGATGGTAACTTGATGGTTGGAACACCGAGTTACGGGTTCATACGGGGAATTTCTGGTAGACCTAATTGCGTAACACTTACAATTTATATGCCTTTCCTTTTGACAACTCAGCAATATTCATTGCGTTATTTACGTTGATGAATTTTTCAGACATGCAGCCATGGATTATGAATGTCCTTCAAAATCCTACGGATTGTGATTGAAAGAATGTTGCACATTACTGATTAAAATGACACGTAGGTAAAATACCATCATAGAAATTGTTTTATTGTAAATAAATTATTAGCCATATTGTTTTATTAGCCATAAATTATCAAAACACTCGCACCACTTAGTCATTATATTGCAGTCTTTGATAGGTAACATATTTTGCATCTATTCTTTCAGAGGGTTACATTCGCGACATACACAACGAAAATACTCCCCAACAACATGATCATTTTAATAAGAATAGTCTAAAGTTTTAAAGCAGTAGTTATATCTACACCACATGGGTGGCGGCCGCTAAAACGCGTACTAATTTTAACTCTGAAACGAAACAAAATAGAAAAAGCCACGCTTGCTTTTAGCGAGAGAGCTCCCCTTAACACTCCACGATACGACGACGATACGATGTATTCACGATAGGATACGGGTATTCCGGAATTTCGACCGCTTTTACATTTTCGCCGTAAAATGGATTTTTCAGGAATTCAGAACTCATTGCATTGTTTTGTGGAGTATTCATAAAGTTCGGCTTTTGAAGGGAATTATGCATGAAACGTGTGGGGTTGTTTGGACATTAGAATAATTTGATCTGACTGTTTGGTGGAGTAATGAGTGATGTGTTCTGGAATAATGTTTTTATGTCAGTATGTGTAACCGTTTTAGGTTTGAGTGAGAACAATGAAATAGAATACTTATGTACTTATTTCATTTTATTTGGTATGAACCTAATGATTTTAGCACATAGCCATGTGTTATGTTATAATTCCTTTTTAATCTTTAATCTAATCAAAAACAACAACTCAATCAGTTTCAAACTGAACAAGACAGGACCACTTCAAATAAACTTTTCTCACTTAACACTAAGAAATAACTCCTTGAAGATAAAAGTACTAAAACAATAAGTTGTCGTGTGATATAAAACCCAGTATCGGTCTTTACTAATTGCTGAGGATGGACAGTGGCACGCTACCGTATTTTCTTTGCTGCAAGACGAACGAACAGAGTGTTCACGACATAATATTGACTCTTTTCATCCGCCCTGTGTGAAAGTGGATAGCTTTATATGTTGGATAGGATAATAATTATGTGGATAGATAGGGTGACATCTTAAAAGGTCTTTCTTTTATGCTGCTTTTATTGATATAGGGCTGTTTATAAAAATGTAAGAGGATGTAAAGAAAGATTGTGAACTGGAAAATAACTTTAATTATTTTTTATACGGTTTATTTTTACTTTTGTTCCCAACATGCATGATATATAGAGAAAAAGTAAAAATTAGTAAAGGATCACTTGAGACAAAATTAAAAAAA
Organism: Xanthia togata; assembly: GCA_963853775.1. Classification (NCBI taxonomy): domain Eukaryota; kingdom Metazoa; phylum Arthropoda; class Insecta; order Lepidoptera; family Noctuidae; genus Xanthia; species Xanthia togata. The sequence goes on along the minus strand of OY970811.1, from coordinate 841,091 downwards.
AAAAATTATAAACAGAATTATATGCATTATATAAGATTAAACCATATCAGTATAATAATTATTATATTATTTATGTAGTAGGTATGAACAGACGATCTCGACTCCAAATGATTTTAAACCTTAAAATGTTAATATACACTCAGGGGCACATTTAACCGTCCACTCATTCGAAATTCCATATCGTTTGTTTATGTTAACTTGGGCTTTGACTACTAGGCGTAACTTTATAAGTGGGTATATCTGACATAAAGAAAACACATATACCAGCGTTTTTTTTTACTTTTGTGGTTTTTATTCAACAATAATCAGTTCAGTAGAAATTTGACAGTCTCGCCTCTCGTTTTGTGTGAAGGATAAATTTGTTTTACAACGTTGTCTTACCATTGTTTCGAACAAAACCGAGGTATTGAAGTACTGTGACCTTATTTACACTAAAATAATGCCACTAGACGTAGCTGGAGCAGCTAGGGCTGTGGCACTTGCAGACGCTGGGTTCAGCCAGCGTCGGATTGGACGAATGCTTGGATACCCACGAAGCACTATCCAAGATGCTATCCGGCGTTTCAGAGAGACCGGTTCCTACACAAGGAGACCAGGACAAGGTCGTAGACGGTGTACGTCAGAGAGAGATGACCGTTACATCGTCTCGAACGTTCTTCGAAATCGGTTCACAACGGCTTCTGAGGCTCGTAACCGCTTATTTGAGGTACGAAATGTAAGTGTGAGCCTAAGAACAATAAGAAGAAGGTTAGCAGAGAGGGATCTGGGATCATTTCGACCGGCTCGAGTACCACAGCTAACGACAACTCACAGAAGAGCGAGACTTGTTTTTGCTCGAGAACATTTAAATTGGACGTCAGAGCAATGGAAAGCAGTTCTCTTCTCTGATGAATCAAGAATCGCTTTACGAGGTCCTGATGGACGTCAGCGGGTGTATAGACGCCGTGGTGAAAGGTTTGCTGAATGTGCTGTGGTTGAAACAGTGGGCTACGAAGGAGGCTCGATTATGGTGTGGGGTGGCATTTGTTACGAGGCCCGTACAGAGTTGGTGGTCTTCGATAGAGGCAGCGTAAATGCTCATAGGTACGTGACAGAAGTCCTAGAACCACATGTGATGCCATTTGCTCCATTCATTGGCGATAATTTTGTTTTAATGCACGACAACGCTCGTGCACACACCGCGAGAATTGTCACAGAGTACTTGGACGCCATCAATATTCAGAGATTACCATGGCCAGCTCGGAGTCCTGACCTGAACCCGATAGAGCATGTATGGGACAACCTAAAAAGACGAATTCGGAGTCGAACACCAGCTCCTAGGACCATCAGTGAGCTGAAAACTGCAGCTGTTGAGGAGTGGAGGAACATTCCACAAAGCGACATCCAAGACATAATGGACGGGCTTACAAATCGATTACAAGATGTGATTAGGGCCAGAGGAGGAAATACACATTATTAGTGCGATAATTAAGAGCATACTTTTTTAAAATTAAAATTTTGCTAAATGTCGTTTTTGGTCAGAAGACTGCATATTCGCATTTTGAAATTTTTTGTCTTGATTAAACCATTTCACAACTTACACATGTTTTATTTGTGTTCTCAAAGATTCACCCAAAGTAATTTTATAACAAAATTAGTTAAAATCCGATACAATTTTGAAATAATCGACAAAATGTAGGTGGCCGGTTAAATGTGCCCCTGAGTGTAGTTAAGTTCATAATCGAATGTGAAAATTTGATGGTTTGTAGTAGCTTGAGCAGGTCAAGCTACTACAAACCATCAAATTTTGATGTGTGTACGTAAGGTGGTTCATTGTTTTGTAAAAGACCGCCTCTCGCCATCAAACCTAAAATTTTTGCGAGTTTAGAATTAAATAACACCTCTTTATTGTAATTTACTCACTGCAGAGCAAAACGCTGCAAGCCGGTTCTCTTTTGTGTTCCCTAACTTTTATATCCTTTTCAATTTTAGGAAAAGAAAGGGAGTACGCTGCAGGCCAGGGGGTCGATTACTCGGTCGACATACAGCATGCGAGGGCGCCCCGCAGGCGGGGTAATGACTAATGAAAGTCATTAGTCGATAACGCGGTCGGCACATCTTCTGCGGGGAATCCCGTAGCGAGCGAAGCGACCAAGGAAATTAATCGGTCGGTAAAAATCGTGTGGAGACTCACACCCCTTGAAAATTACCAATGAAAATGAGCCTTCAAAGCAACTATCAAACGTGCGGTGCAGCTTCTCTGTATACCGCAATCGTTTCCTATCGAGTAATGAAAACGGTTCCCTGCATGCAGGCCCTATGGCACGGCGTTACAACCTCCCGCACCATACATATGAGCCCTATCGGCCAGTAAAAATGAGCCTTATCTCTTTAGATCAGTGGTGTCTAAAAGTAACCTAGAAATTTCTTTTTTTTCATAAAGCAGAGCCTGCACGCCACGTTTCTAGGTCGCAACCTACTCCCTCGATACGATAAGTAAGAAAATATGATTCACATAAACCTAGTTTGCTACCAAATCACCATAAAACAGATCCGTCATCTAAACTAAATAAAGTGATACTGCTCCGGGATACTGGATAGGATAGCAAACACTAAAATATTCAGCGTAATATCTAAATGCAGGCTGAGCGGTGACGTCACGGCATCTACTTTATTATTCATATATATATATATATATATATATATATATATATATATATATATTTATTACTGTACATTTTATGTAGTTGTAACATAGCAGATCTTGGATGCAAACTGATGATACAAGGCTTAAGGTTGAACTTCAAGGTTGACTGACAAATATTGATTTTTTTATTGTGCTACTTGATGAACTACTTAACAAGGAGCGCCGGCACTGGAGCTGAAATATCGGTCAAAATACTATGTATGCTATTTTACAGTCGTGTGACATTTAGAAGGGACAGCTAAAAAGGCCCAGCTTATTTTGGACACAACATTTTTTAATTTATTTTTTATGTGTTTTCTATCATATGGTCTGTTTGAAAAGTATCTGTATACAAATGGATTAGAAAACGTACCTAGTTGGGGGCTTTGAATCAATTATTTGAACAACCTTAATTTGATTAACCAGTTTGTTTTATTTTAAATTACCTCAAACATGTTTGTCATTTAACAATTGAGGTTAATTTTATAACCTCAAAATAAGGTTGATGATTTTTCAAATAAAATTTAATAATGTTAATCAAACAACAATTGTTGGAAAAAGTGGGGAAATATAAACTTGTTACCTTCTAACGACAGATGAATGTGTGTGTCCCTGTAATGTGATTGCGTAGGGTTTGTTTACATTTTTATAATGAGATACTTTTGGTATAGACCATAAATATCCACATTATAACCGATAAAGCTAAAACGATCTGTCTAAGTAATAAATGCAAGTGAGTCGTAAAACTTCGCTCATTGCAGTAAATGGGTCATAGCAGTCATAATTCCAGGCGCCCTGTTGTGCTGAAACTCGCTGAAACGGAGACAATACGCGAGTCCGCTAGAATTACACGCGAGAATCAACCGGGACAAGAACTTAGGACTTAGAATTATTGTGGAGGTCATTTTATGTGACGTTTCTAGGGTTTTGAAATATGTTGTCCAAGAACTTAATTAAAAGATAATTATTGATGTACCTACATACATTTTTCGTGTTATAATTATAGTAGGTATGGTTGGATAAAGCTCCGAATCTTGATTATACTGAACTGCTCTATAAAAAACACAACCCTCTTCGGACGCAGTCGGGTAAAAGTCGTGTTTGATGCGTCTGTACTTGTGAATTTATGTAATTTATTATTCTTAATTTGGTCTTGAAATTAGACTCACCCTTATTTAATTTATTCAATATCGAATTCTAATCTATACCAAAACATGTATTTTATACTATGTATGTTGTTACAAATACAAATCCATCAAATAAGACTTTCCGAGAAATGTACAATAAAAACTTCACAGCAAAGTTTTGTCAATAGAAGTCTGAACTAAAAGCAATATGGAAGGAAGTTATGTCAAATATACGGAAAGTGATTATTATTTCATATTGTATATTGAATTTGTTACATTCCGTTTATAGGTGAGACGAGATAATATGATCGCTCTTTTTACTAACCGGAATACCTACATTGACATATAATAATATACATTAAATTTTAAATTTCGAACGTTCGCGTCGCGAATTGGCGACGAATGTAGTTGAAGCCCCCCCCCCCTTCGGGGATTACAAGCGTGATGTTATGTTATAAGTAAAAACGAACACCTCTGGGTATCCTGTCTAGGCATACAGTCGTGAACATATGGTCATATTTCACTATTCCCCAAAAGCCAACGAGAATTCGAAATACACTAAACCCGAGTAAAATTGTTACAGCCTATTCGTAGCACATGGCTACGCGTCGACGTAGCTACGCGGCTACGGTGCTACGAGCTTCGTAGCGCTACGATTTACCGACTCACTCCCGACTGAGGTATATTAAAATCATGAATACTGTTATTCATGTCAAATCTATAGGTTTATTAGAAAAGTTTGTTCGGTGGATGTTAGTATTTCATTCTGGATGTGGCTTAGTAGCTTAAAACTTTAACTTGAACCGTATCCAGGACTTAGGATACGTAAGTCTGTGAAGTTTTTAGGCGGTATTAGAAACAAAGTTTAATACTTATTGCTGTTATACTGCTTTAAGTGTACTTATGTAGGTTTACTTTTGATAGAGTTTTGTGTACGGAGAAGGTTTACTTAGCCAAAATATAATAAACTCAAAAAACAATTTGTTTGCGTTTCAAGAAATCGCTAGCAAGGAATCACTTAGGAGAGCTTTTATTTTTAATTAGCCTGCTTTGTGTCCCACTGTTACAGTTGGGCAGAGGACTCCCTTTTTTCCTTCCGAACCTCTATTTTGCGCGATTTTTGGCCATGTTGGCCCCGAAAACGTGATTAAATCATTCATCGATCTTCGGAAAGTTAGATATCATAAAATGTTTCATCTTTCTGCCTTCATTATAAATAAATTCACTTAAGGTTCCGTAAGGTTCCTCAGGTGAACACTCGACAATGTCACACGAAAGTTAATGAACATCTTCAAACAAGATGTAATACTTTTCCCCAACATTTTCAGTTTCAGTAATTTTTCATATTGAAACAAAAGCCTCTTTTAGAACCGGGTCGAGTGGGCGCCATGAAATTCAGCCGACAATACTGTGGGGTTGGATTCAGGTTCTTTCAGCCAAGTGTTTCAGAAGTACGTACTTTTTAATTGAATTCAATATTGTCAAACGGCCGAGTTATTGTGAGCAGAATTACATTATTTTAATTGGTGAGTCTGAATAGGCTCTCTGTTGTGAAAGGTTGTTAGGCTTTGTTAAAAGGCCGTGTATAGGCTTTTACGGTATCAATTTACATTATAAAACCGAATTTCAAATAGGTTTTTTGTGTATTATCTGTGGAAATTTAATCGTTTGAGACCCAATAAACAATTTTTTTTTGTGTTATTAGGTTTTTTTATATAATTATTTACAATTCAAATGAACAAACCTCATCTAGTTTTTAAAATATTTCTGGTGAGTGAAAGTGTTTGTTGAAACCAATTTACAATATTAACGTTAACAAACAACTGAATTCAATTAAACACTGAGCTCTAGGCACTCACAAAATTTGTCGATTTATTCACTACACTGAAAGTTACAAAATATCGCCACCATAAAAATATTCAGAGCCGGTAAAAGAAACACATTTCCATAATTTCCATTCACTTCACTTCATTCCACAGCTAAATTTCCTGGAAAGTAATGAAAACCTTCGAATCGCACTCAATACTTCTGCCGGCATTATGCGTACAATGTATGTGCATACATAACCAGAAGCCAGGCATCGCAAGCAGAATACCGAAACCTGCTGCCTTTACATACGAAACATACGTAGCACATACATACATACATGTATCAAGAGCATGCCCACATTCTGCCGAGAGGCTGCACGCCTGAAAACGCTCATCTCACATTTTATGAGCAAAATGTCTCACAAGTTCCAGCTTTAACTTAGCACTACGTCTTAATACGCTCCATACATTACAAGTCCTTGCAACAATACACTTTCTTAGTCATTATAAAATTTTCAAAGCTTTTAAAAACTTCAAACTCAAAGTTGTGACAGAGGCAGACGCAAACTCATGCATTGGATTATTGAATCTAACATTATAAATTCTCGAAGGGATGATTGAGAGACAACCCTACTTCCACAGACACTCGCGAAGTTAACTCCTAACACGACCCGAATTTGCATTATCACTGAAAACAACGGATGCCGCTTTTGAATAATCAATTAATTTTTTGGCGGCTTTATCGCCTCGCTAATGTTAGTAGTTACTTTCAATAAATTTCGCTATTAACACTATTCACAACTCTGTCCAATTCAATTGTTCACCATTTCGAGAACTTTAGCTTTTATTTAATCAATATTTACCTTTTTTTCTGCATATTTGTTTCACACATTGAATACTTTTGTTACTATTCCGATGTAAATATCACGCCATCGGGACCGGATAAAACGTATGTGACCAAAGTATATGTGAGCAAACACGGGTTTTATCTTATAATTCCGATCTACCTGACCGGGGTTGTTATCAGTAACTGACCGGGGTTGTTATCAGTAACACTGACGTACCTGTGAGAATCTCTCCTGGGCGTCCAGGATTTCGATGAACAGGGATAACTTTTGATCCATGATGGGAAATCCATTTCGAGGCTGTTGCAGCAGGTGTAGCACTGCCTCGCGCACAGCCGCCGGCGTGCTCGGCGTGCACGGCGTGCCCAGCGAGGGGTACGCCCCCAGCAGGGCAGACAGGCCATGAAAGGTCGCCGACGTCTTCGGAGGATTCTGCACACCACCGGGTAACGACAACCGGCGCGACGTCGACGGCGGCACGGCGCCGTAACCGTTCGTCATAATCGCCGGTCTTTGCAACTGATAGTCACTGCGGGAGGACGGCAGCAGGGTTGCGCGCGGCAGCGTGGACATGGCGCCAGGCATGGGCCGCGGCCGGCGCGGCACCGGCTGCAGCAGTGGCACCGGGCCCCACTCATCGTCCAGCGAGCCTATGGAGTGCGGCCTCCTCGCGAGGTGGTTCACTGGGGGTCTCGGAGAGACTACACTCTGGGGTCGTCGCGGACGCCGTTCGTTCTGTATCGGGTTCGGCGGCGTGTAGGGGCTAAAGCCATCGAAGTCTTTGAGTTGTGCCGGCGTGGGGCGCTGGTTGTCGGGTGCAGGCGGCGGTGGGTCCTCCCAGCGCGGCCAGCTGAGCGCCAGGGAGTCGGGCTTGCGGGGCGGCGGAGGCCTGGGCCGAGCCGCCCCCTCGGTCATGGCGGCCTGTCCCGGCAGCGCGTCACATGGCGCGGCGTGCGTCGCGCGCGGCGTCCGCCGGTCGACTGGCGTCGCGACGCTGCATCCGTCCCGTCTCTGCATCGACGCACTCTCTGTTTTGGTTTGTGGACGGTTTTTTTCAGCCGCTCGTTTGTTTTGGACGTGCGTGAGTTACGTGTGTATCGGTAGTTGTAACGAATTCGATGTTGATGTTATTTATTGGTTTGGAAAACGTTCGGTGAGTAGAAAATCAGTAGCAATCAGAAAATTCATGTTATATAAAACAGCGGCAAGTTTTTGTGAAACGGTTGATTTAAAAATACTTTACTTTTAATTACTTTTTTTTAAATTATGTTTTAGTTGAACTAACTGAAACGACCCTCAACATTAACCCGTAATTGCAAGTCGTATCGTATCAATCGTAATCGTCTAGAACAACAAGAAAACTTAGAAACAAGAAAACTTTAAGAAAACTTTTTTCTATTCTCATAAACACTACATCCCACATTATTTCAATATCTTCGAAAGTTCCGTACAGTAATGGCAACGTGTGTCAACCCCCCGCCTACAGAGCAGCCGTGATACCCGCAGTAGGGGTCACTCTGAAATATCGCCGTTTCCGCGCCCCGCCCGCCCGCTGTATCGGCACACTGAAGCTATGATTTACAGCTACGTACATTACAGCGATATCTGTTCACGTGCTATTAAAATATGTATTGTAAAAATATTGTTTATGAAGGAACATTGATAGTTTCAGGAAGTTTAGTATTAGTGTCAAACTTGCTTGAAAAACAAACACAATATTTGACTTGAAGTATCTGCCCATGAAATGATTAATATTGCTTTATTTAGGTTATAACCTAAATAAAGCAATATTAGTGTAAAAGAATTCTCAATAATCTTAATTACATACATTAAACCTAATTTCTTTGACTACTCTTCACTATTTTCATCTTGCTTAGTCTATTAACCAAATTATGAAAGTAATGTAGTAAACAAACAGAAAAGCTTTTCCTCACTACACAACATGCTAAAACCACAGGAAATAACATCAGCTTCTTAACCTTATCCTAACAATCGCTCAAGTGCATCAAACTCATACAATATGATAAATTACTCCCGCACTAAGTACTCGAGTGGATGCAGCGAACTCGCGATCGCTTGTAATGCATCTCGAGTGCTGTTATTTCAGTTTCGGAGCCAATACCAGTTTTTAAGGGCCCTTTATTAATAGGTGCGCATTTAAAGGGTTATTTATAAGGCGGATTACACACGGAATCGATTGGTGGTCGTGTTTCAATGGTGGTGTTGTATGTTTTGTATTGCGATTTTTATTTTTAGCTTATATTGGTTTAAAAAATTGATTGTTTTAGAAATTGTGATTCATGGAAAATTAAGGTATGTAAATAGTGTATCTTCTCTACTTACGATGACGAGTGTTGCCGAGGGAGACTCACAGGGTGTATTATTTACTCGTATATACAATGTGTGGTGATTAAAGCAGTGCCAGTAAGTAGGTCATACTTGTTGAAATTAAGAAGACTCTTTTCAGCATTGCGTTACAGGGTTTTTTTATTCAGAAAATGTCACCTAGATTATTGAATACAGGAGAAATTCTTAGAAAGCAACGCTTTTTCAATACAGCAATGGGATAGAAAAAAATCTATGAATTAAATTAGCTAAGCACGGCTAAAGTTTCTACAGAGAATATTATAGGAGGAAAAAGACATTACATTTCGAACAATCCGATTCCGTGTGTGTACTCACTGCACTAATCGGAATTACCTTTTAGCAAACTACCCTTGTTTTTTAAATTCTGCAGCTTAGTACTTGTGAAGATAATGCCGAGCTTATGTCCAGTGCTTAGTGCACATTTTTTTTTTTTTTCAATAAAATAAAGCCACAATAGCCCAACTGTGAATATATTTACCTGCGAGAGGTTGCGAATTCGAGTTCCACAAATTACACTATTATCACAATCATTTCGAAACTACTTAAAATAAACTCAGGGAAATTTATTATTTAGGAAATGGATTACCTGAGCCTATACTCACACGACAACGGTCATATTTTTACAGTTGTATTAAATGGCTATAACACGGAAAATTGTCATAGTGCGTCAATTTGATAAACTAGTTAATTTTTCTGACCTAAAGAAGCATTTTATGCTTAGTTGCCCTACTACAAATTCTCGTCACAACTAGCACGTTGCTGTGTCCTATATATGGTGGAGAGGAGGTGCATGCCCTCCAGCCCATTAGGATCTGACCGAAATCACCCATCGAACGGACTCGGCAGTGCTAACGAAACAGGGCAATTGACACTGTATGTCATTGATGTGCAGGGTGATTGCTATGTGGGTTAGCTTTTAGCTTTATTAAAGATTTCTGCTAAAGATAGATTTTTTGCGTTTATAAATAGAGGGTTATTAATGTGTACATATCAGTCTCAAGTTTTTACTATGACCTTACTAGTTCCTTTTTGTACATTTATGTAAAATTCCTGTTTACTCCATAATGCACATTATACGTACTAAAGTAGTACCTTAGTATTTATGTCAGACCATAGATTTTGCATTGCAGAAAAAACTTTCACTTGTAAAACGAAAATACACTCATTAAAGAACGTGATGAACGTTGGTGATTTTAGACCATTAGGAAAAAATTTACCCTTTCATACAAAGATGGAGGAAATTTCCTAAAATAATAATGAAACAGATATCACTTGAGAGCCATCAGAACCTTTATCTTTAGAGCCATGAGAACCTTTATCTTTATTCTCATTCAAGTTTAAACATCTAAAGTATTATTTACAGTCTTAAATCTAAATATAACAGGAACTTCAGAGCGGTGATTCAAAATAAAATTACGATCGATCGTTCGGGGTTCATAACCCGAGCAGTGTTAGTTTATGGGAAGTATAAATTAATGGCTTTTAAGTTCACACTTTATGAGTTCTTTGAGCTCTCTACTAGGTGTTTGTGTTCACGAAATAATTACGAGTATAATAAATAAAATATTATGATAAAGGTCTGGAAATAATTCTCATGAAATTGTACTTTTTTCCTACATAAGCCGCACAATTTCAGGGCATTTTTATCCCATTCACCCTAAAAGCCTATTCAGGGCTAAGCTCTATATTTTCATATATTTTATTAAACATCCCGGGTATAAACATCCATATCCCTTACCACGTCCTAAGTAAAAAAAGTCTCAAAGAAAATCCCTTTTTAATCCTGCCATAAACAAAATCAGGGAAAAGGGATTCTTGAGATCAAAGGGCGCCAAGCTACAATGTTTCAGTTCCGTATACGTATGTATAATATATATGTACGTAATTCCTTAATACCGTATTAGGAATGCGTGAGACGCAATTTTCATATGAAACTATAAATCAATTTGTGTTCTTGAAAAGGGATAATCGGCCCACTGGGCAGAATTCCACCTCGTCTAGGGCTGGGAAGCAACGGAAAACTTTCCACTTATTTATAGATACTTTTGAGGTAGAAATGTTTAATATTCCAACTTTAGCGGGAATGTTTACGAAAGTAGAATAATTGCGATGGAGCTCCACGGTACAGTTTAGTGTTTTTTCTTTCTTCTATAGCGTCTAATAAATGATATAACTTATTTATAGTTGTTAAATATATTCTCAACGTGGAAGTTTTATTGATAAAGTTTTTAGTCGAGAACTAAAATTTAATATCACTTCTTAAAGTTAAGTCGATTACGAGGGTAGTCTTTGAAATCGATTTCAAGTTTTTACAGGTAGAACTTTGTTATTTATTTACTTTTACGCGAGAATCGCCTATAAATTAAACTCATGCAACGGTACGTAAAAGAAAATCTACAGCCCCGAAATTATTGGCTTTGGCTGAATAAAATTCCTTTTAATACTTATGATGAAAGCACTTTTCCAGCGAACGTAATCTGAACGAAATACCTAATATACCATTCCCTACGTAGGTAATTAAATCCTAAAATATCTCACAAATTTACGCATACAGGGATTCAAAACACCTTCATTTGCCTAGGCTTACCAATAAAAAAAAATGAAAAATCCCGTAAGTAACATCACTAGCAGTCCCGAGCCCCGGCGCCCCGTGCCTATCAGCGTCGACTGTCGCAGACGTCGGCAACTATTCCCGGAATGTGTGACAACGCGACCGATTGGTTCCACGACACTTGCACAACTATTGTATTTATTTAAGGGTAGGTATACAGAGGATGCCATTTGGTTTTAGTTTGTATATTTTGGTATTATAATTGGTAGGCTCCAGTAATTATAGGCTAAGGATGAGTATAAAATATGTATGCCTCTCGTAGATACTATTCTGAAAGCTGATTTTTTTAACAGAATGGTGCCTAAAACTATCAACTATAAAGGCTATAATAACTACCCCAGAGTGATCCAAAATACTAGAAAACAGCAGGCTACATTTTCCACATTTTCATCTTGATGAGACTTATGTCGCTAATAAAAAAACATACAAGATTTAACGCACATGTAGCTCACAAAACAAAAACTCCTGTAAATAAGGAAACAGAGTTTAAATACCCGAACCTAAAGCGTTACACAATATAATTGTTCTCCTGAACAAAACTTAGCACACAGTTCACGCATAAATTACAAACGCAAACGTTATTATTCATAGGATGGCGAGTAATACGGCCTTGGCAAATAGTGAGGCAAATGATGATTTAATATTATAACACACATAAGATCCTTTGCAGCCTACTTGTCAGCACACTCAATTTGGATTCGAGTTAGAAAGTAAATCGCATTGGCAAAATGGTCGTAAGTCAATTTACGATATCTTTGAATTAACAGTGGGGTGAATTTGGTTCCGGAGGCAAGTAAGTATTTTGTAAATGAATTAAATAAGGCAGTCATGCGTAAAGAGTTTGATATTAAGTGTAGGTACTGCCAATCACAAAATGGATGAAATATTCATCTTATTCTAACATTAACATACTAAAACAAAGTCGCTTTTCGTATCTGTCTGAGAGACCGCGTTGTTCTTCTAAACTGCCCAAAGGATGTTGATGCAGTTTTCACAAAACTGTTAAACTACCTGATTTCCATCATTTTGATCATTTATTCCGGAAGGTTTATGTGTATAGTATATTCAAAATTCAAAAGTCATTTATTCAAACTAGGCTGAGAATCAGCACTTTTCGAACGTCAAAATTACATAAGACAGTTCCCCAAAACGCCCACCCTTCACCACTTCCTAGTGCTTTTGCTGGGAAGAAGAAGTGTTGCAACAAACTTCCCAGCAGCACAGCTGTCTGCTCAGTTAGAAAAAAAAATGATTCTATACAACAGTATGCAAGACAATTTACATTATGCAAAAAATAATTTAAATTATAAATTAATTGCCATATGACAGCTAGCACACGCCAATATACCAACCAAAAGCATCGAGAATTATACTCAAGCAGAAATAAATATAACTAAACGTAAACAATATCTAAAAAAAGAAAATAAAGCGTCCAGGCATAAAGGGCGTGCCCGCTTACATTTAGCTGTAACTACAAGTTATTCACACAGATACAGCAATCTTATCGTGGTTAAAAAAATATTGAATGTAATTCAGGCAGTTTTAATTAATACCAGAATTTTTAAATGCTTAATTAACATCCCTAATTGAGATTTCATAGGATTTATGAAAGAGTTTTTGTCAGCATTTTGGAGGCGGCAAGTTTCGTGTTTGCCATTTATCTTTATAAATATAGTTTTGCGGCATGAATCTTGCTTCTTGCCTTATGAAAGGAATATAAATAAGACTATGATAAATGGTCACTTAGTTCGCAGAGAGCGAGAAAAAATATTTAGATCAAATTGTAAAATATTGGAAGAACAAGCTTACCTTGTAAATGAGATGATTCAACATTAATTTCGTGAGAAAAATTAAAATAACATCGTCCTAACGCCTTTTTATGAGAAAAAATATATTGAAGTTTACGTTGATCGAGTGGTTATGACTTCAATTATACAATGTCAAACGTTGCCTGGACTAATTTTCACAGGTACTTATGAATATGATTAACTTTTACTATGGGACCTTCTCAGAAATATGAAACAAACAATCAGATGTTCCATACATTTCGATCGTGTTTTACAGTTTAGTATGGAAAACCATTTAAAAAAAAAATTGAAGTAATAAGTATTAATCTTTTTTCATCCCTATAAGACCGTTCATTCTAAAAGTTGGCAACGTCGCAAATAGCTGTATGAAAATATGAAATATCGCTAACTAGTGAATTTGATGTTGTAACTGTTTTAGGTGTAAAAAAGGCATTCGGAAAGTATCCAAATACTTTTTTACATCTAAAACTAAATGTTCGTTATTACGATATTAATTATTGCATTTCACAATCAATATTGAGTATGTAGTTCACTAGTTAGTCTTAAGTCATATTTCCATACAGTAATATTGACAAATTAATCAAAACAGCGAAATATTTGACAGCTATTTGTGGCGTTGCCCACTATCAGAATGTACGTTGTCACAAGTCAAAACATTAATTTCCCATTAAAACACACGCCCACGAAATGGCGCCACGTCTCCAACTCATTCATTCTCGAGCTCAATGCGTTCAAACAAGCCGGTGATCAATCAGGCGGCTCTCAAGACGCGTAATTGCGTTCTCAATCGACGGAGGCGGAGCCCGGCGGGCGCAAGGATTGTTGCTGAAGGACAGCGAATACTGTAATATGGTTTAAAAAACGAATTTAGTAGCTTTCAAAATGAGAATGTGCTGTTGTTCTGTCAGGAATTTCATAGTACCAACCTGGAGTCGTGCCCCTTTTGGTGGCAATAGGCTCGCCCGAAAATAAGCTATAGTGGTAAAGCCCCACCGTGAACATACACAGCTGGTACACGCGGATTAAATCACTAGTTTTACTGCCGAACAAGGGCTGATATCGTCTATGGGCAGTTTCACTCTATGGCCTGACGGATATTCTCGTCAATTAGAAATAAAATAATCAAAAAATTACAGGTAGCACAAACCACGCGACAATGCTATACCGCGGGGCTTGAACTTCAAAACGTCTCATTTTTTGAATATACCGGTTAAATGAGCTAAATAATGTAAGCGTATAGTAATCATATACGGACGAGCGAGCTCTGAAAATGTTTTCGATTTTGAATACCTACTCGTAGTTATTGTGTTCATAATCTTATTACTGATCTATTATTTGTAACGTCAAGAAAACATCACCATTCCAAAGCTAGTCAAGTACCCAATTACAGGCAAGATAGAAGGCTCCGCTGAATAAAGCGCTGAGCAGCGCTGCAGCGCTTCAAACATCGGAGATGTAGAAAGTTGAATGAAAATGTAATCCGTGAACTAGTTTCATAGTGAACGAAGTATTTTGTAATAGAAGTGGGTCTTCAGTTGTATGTTAATAGTGTGTTTTTGGTTGATTACTCGTTTAAAAATAATCTTAATTAAATAGTCTTTCATTCCATCATTGTCTAATCAATCTGTTATATTCTGTTGTGACAATTTTAAAAAAAACGGGTTGCACTCCGGGAGTGCCGGCAGAAGTGGAAACTTGAATATTAACGTTGTGCATTTTTGATATTTTTGAATGGTTAGGGAATAATTTTGCACCGGTCTACTCTCCCTCCGTCTTACAAATTTTCGATCAGGTCACGTGTCCTGACGCGAGTTTAACATTTTTTATCCATCACAAAAAAGTGCACAACGCCGCTAAAGAAGTGTTCACTTCAATTACTGCTTTGCTAGAAATTTCGAAGTAGCATTTTACATTGCAGGAAGCTATCAGACAATTAATAAGAAATACCTAAAAAATACATACTTACAAAAAATCATTGTATCAAACTAAAAGAATCCCCAAACATTTTCATAAACTCCCTAACATCAAGAGATTCGCCCAAAAGTTAGCGATGTTAGTACATAACTTGCCGGTAATTGTAACAAGTTACAAGTCGACACTCAGACAGACAGACGTGATAACTGATACATCCACTTGTCAGTTATCGAGTTTATCTCTCCAATTAGTGCAGCTGATAGTTTTGTGTTCAACATTATGTTTGAAGTTGATAGTTAGTATGATTGCTACCATGTTAGCAACTATTAATTGTTAGTGATGTGAGAATATACAGGGTAACTTTTAACACATAACATAACGTCACGGCTTGTTTCCCCGAAGGGTTGGGCAGGAGTGTACCTATAGTAAACCCACACCGTATAACCCGTCGTATTTCAGTAATAGTCATGGTAAAATTCTTTATATTTATTAGTATCCCTTGAAAGATTACGGATAAATTTAAAGCCACTCTGTATAGCTTAATTTTTATTGATACAAAAACTAACATTATGCATTTTGGTTAACTTTACGATATTTATCTGGCTTGTGAAGGTATCCGTATCAAGAATACATTTGCTTTGCACACCCAGCTTGAAGCCAGCTGGTGTCTGAGCTGTACCCGTTTAAAATCATAAAGTATCGTCTACCCGTAATACATTGTTGACAAAACAAATAGATTAAATAGTAGAAGAAAGAAGGTCCCTTTAGCTCATTAATCTTGTGCTAATATATTCATAATTATGCTGTTCTGTGGAAGACAACACCGACTGACGGGAACTTGGTTAGTTTTAACGTGCAACTAACTTGAATAATAAAAGAGCGTAATATAATAAGAGGGCGCTTGGAATAACACTTTTATTATTTTGAAATAAAATTAATTTAAACAAAATGTTGAAGAATATTAGTAGGTTCTTTATGTTAGTTTCAATTAAGTACCTAAGGCCTCATTTAGACGATGTTATTTTAAAACATGCTAAAATCATACACATGTTGTTCCCACTGTTGGGACATAGACCTTCGAGAGGGAGTGGGCTGTTGTAATCTACCTCGCGGGCCCAATGCGGGTCACGTCAGACGTCACATGTCTTCGAATATTTGGTTCTAGGACATGCCGGTTTCCTCACGATATTTTCCTTCACCGTTTTGAGAGCAGTGGTGATGAAATTATTTACACAAAGTAAAGCGAGGCGCCTGGGTTCAAACCAACGATCTACAACTTGTAAGTCACGGTTAATACCGCTGAGCCACCACTGCTCTAACAAAAACATAGTGAGGCCATTTATTTATTTTGAAATTTAAATAAAAAAAAATAAAAAAAAAAAATTTTTATTCAAGTATAAAGTAAGATAATGATTTACATTAATTGCAATTGAGGAAAAAATAATTCTAGATGTAAAGTAGACTTGCCTGATCTAGGTTTATGAAAACCTGTGTTTCAGGCCAGCATTTCACAAATTAACATTTAAAAAAGAAGATACAATATTTTCAATGATTGTAAGAGTAATTAATTTGGTAAGTATATTATTTTAAAACTAAATTATATTATATTAAGTTAAAATAAATTAACGAATAATATTAAAGTAAATAAGGTAGAGAATAATATTAAGTTTATTTTAATATTTCTAGTAGTTTTTCCGTGTCCGTATAATTGAGTTTTGTCAAATATTCTTGTACTAGTAAATTACACCTATTATAACATAAGCTATAAATCTTTAGCAGTCTATTGAACTGGTTATACAAGTAGGGTCCTAAGAATAAATAAAATCGTCTAGTGAAAGCATGTTTAGTCTGAGAGTTAGCACAAACCAAATCTTTTCTTCTCTTATCTGTAGGTACTGGGTTTAAAAGTACAGTGTGTTGAAATAAAACTACATTCAAAACAAATAATTGACGTACTGTTAGCACCTTGCATGCCATGTAAAGCTGGTGTGTAGGAAATCTGAATGGACGAAAAGTAGCGACCTTTAATACTGCTCTTTGGGCGCGTTCTAGGTGCAGTAAAATTGATTTAGCGGCACCTCCCCAGGAAGTTATGCAGTAGGTAATAATAGATTGACACAAAGCTAAATAAACCTGTCTAATTAATTTGAAGTCGGCTATGTTACGTAAATTCTTAAAAATATATATTAGTTTACGCACTCTGGTGCATAATAAATCGATATGTTTGCGAAAATTCAGGTTTGTATCAATCGTGACGCCCAGATATTTGATATGGTCGGTTTTAACTAAAGTGGGACAAGTGCATGCAATGTCAGCAGAATATACATTACAATTGTTAAGCGCTTGGATATTTAGGTTAGTAAGCGTTGGATTAGTGTTTCTCATTGTAAATGTTAGGTACTTGGTTTTATCTGTATTTTATGTTAGGAGATTTTTATGGAGCCAATTAGATTTATTTTTTTTTTTTTTTTTTTTTTTTTTTTTTTTTTTTTTTTTTTTAGATTGGATTTATTTCTGTAAATTGGTTTTAACCTTAGAAATATAAAAAAAAGTTCTGTCTTATATCTATGGTTTTACTTATATCTACACTTTTACTCATATATTTTTATGTTTTTTTACTAGATTTGGGTGCTGTTTCCTATCCGATAACTCTGAGAAGACACACCGAAATAAACTCAGAGGTCACAGTCTCTTTCAGAAGGTCACAGTCTTCTAAACTGTATCTACCAAAAACAACACCCTGTTTGTAACATCAACAATCAGTGATCCAAGTTCAGGAAACCGAATCAGAAATATTTCTCGCTATTGTATTGTATTGTACTAGTTAATACAAAACCAGACAATGGTACAAATAGTTTTCCATTAGCGCTATTTACAACAATAACTTGGGGTCCGTAGTACCCCGAGGTCTCGAGGACCCCGTAGCCATAGCAACAAGAGACAATGGCGGACAACAATGGTGTGACGTAACGAGTTTTTAATAGGTCATTTTATGTTTGTTTTGTCTTTTTCTATGTGAGGTACATTTGCATTTTGTAATTGCTTTAGTTTTGTATCGTTTTGTGGGACTTTTAAGTGGTATTGGAGGGAACTATTTCAAAGTACAGATAAAGACTATTTGCTGTGTAGTTTATTTCTTTCGACTGAAAAGTTTCAGTGGGTATTATAAGTGGCGGGATTGCTGAAAGATTTAGGTGATAGTACCGACACAGTTCTTTCATAATTTCGTTACTCCACACTTTTCACGATTGTCCATAGCAGTGATGATTTGGAAATTAATATGCGGTTATAGCCGGGATGGAACTGATTACACAAGATATGACTGGTATTATATAATAATGCAACTAAAAGTTGTAGCACGTTACAAACATATTTGATAAACTCTCCAAACTGCTGACGCTGTGAACTTAAACTGTATAATAAGGTAACTAAAGTTAAATTGAATCAATTGAGAAGTGTTAATAAGCTACTAACGACAGTTTAATGCACAAAGTTGGTGCAGTACCTACCTGTGGGTACCTGGCAGTGAGAGTGCAAGCGACACTCGCCAATTTTCTACGGATATTAAATTTGAAACCTTTACCACTACCGCATACCGGGTGGGGAGAAAAAGTAAGGGAGAAAATATGTTTTACAATATATTTTGTATATTTTTTTTTGCATAATAGTGGTTTACACTCAATATTGTAATATTGTTATGAAAGAAGAGTTTTTTTTAAATTAGATTCATTATTTATGTTCATATTCTCTTATTCTACATTGGTTTATATCTAAATGGTTATGCCCTGAACACCGTTATTGGCAAACGGATTGCGCTGTTTTATCCATTTGAGAGCAAGGCGATATTGGTCTATTTTGATTGGAAGTACACCTATAAGAAAACCAGTCAAAAGTTGTTGGGTACCTTTACCTAACAAGATCACAATCCCGATTTTCTTCTTAGCACCATTCCCCTGCATTTTACAACAGGACTTCTGATAAAGCACCGTTCCTAACTTCAGCAGACAACTAATAAAACTTCTAGTGCTATTGAATGTTTAAAGAAAACTAGACTTTGACGATATCTCAGAGATTAAAGAGGATTCCGCTGAACAACGAGTGCGGGAAGTTGGCGACGTTGCCGGCTTGTGGCGGCAGAACTTGGAGACACGCGATGTGTCGACGATAGTTTGCGGTTGAAGGAGATTTTTATACTTGTAACATACAATGTTTTCTTTAAGTTAGTCAGTAGGAAAATGGTGGATGTGATAAAACGGACGGCTGTGTTTTATTTTTGAATGGCAGAAGTAATGATTATAAGTAAATGTCAATTTGACGGCTCGTTTAGTAAAGTGGTTGAGCGAATCTACGCCATACGTTCAACCACGTTTAATTCAAACGCGAAACATATTTTTTATATTCCGACAGAGAGTGAGGTGTATTTACAGTATTACAGTTTTTTTTATAAACATGAGATTAACTAACATATTGTTCCTGTTATGGTTTTATAGGGTCATCAATTTACTGCGTAAGTTTTAGACATTTAATGACTATGAGACTTCTAATCAACGGGAAACATTGGGTCTCTTTCTACACATAACTGGATATTTTACCAGCTACGACAATGGTTGCCAAAAAGACTACGGTTTCTGTAAAAACTCTCGTTAATGATCCTATGACCAGTTGGTGCTGCTAACCCATCTGTTATGAACCTTCTTTATTTTAACCCGTTTCCGTTTTCAACCCTATGTTGACTGTTGTGCTGTTTATTTATGCAAGAATGTGTAATGCAGTGAATGGCTATAGTGATGTTGTTGATCTACACTTTGACTCTCTTGCTAAACTGAAAACCACTCTCAATCGTTTACCAAGTGACCTCTATTGTGTTTAATCATTGTCATGTAATTTTTGTAATTAACTACATTTTTTTTTACAATTTTTATACATTTATATAAATTTAATAGGATGTTATGTATTTAAATTTAATTTAATTTAAATTTAATTTTAGTTGAATCAATTAATTATATTTTTATTTTTTTTAAATCGAATTTGATTCTTTTATACCGATTGTTTTCATATCACTTTTACTATAATTTTATATCACGCGATTATATTAAATTATTATTATTTTTTGCCAATTTTAATTATCAATGTCAAATCTCATTATTTGTATTTTGATCATCAAAGTATGTGCTTATTACTGAGTAAGTTAGCTTGACTTCTGATCTTATATTAATTTAAGCATGTGGTGTTTACCTATAAGTGATTGTTACACTGTAATTTTATTGTTAAGCATGTGTTTTATATTGAAATTGTGTAAACAATTGTTAGTAAACCTATTAAAAAAAAAAAAAATGTAGAGAATGTCAGACACAAATATATAAGGGTTTTTAAAAAAATATTTTTAATAATGAGTCCTTTTGTGGCAAATAATAGACTTTCTTTTTGTTAATCTATTTTGTAAAATCTGAATTAAGGATTGTTTTAAGAGGGTGGATAGTAGAACCGTTTTGTCGGCTAATAAAAATAAATGCCATCATCGATCCCTTTGCTAAGCATGGTGGTTATGGCAAATACTCATACCCTTATTTTTATGATCATTGCCTCAAATGGTCATGTACGAACATTAAAATAAATATTACCCATTTTACTTATTGGGTGATTACGCGTAGGCGACTCATGAAAAATGTAATCTCAAAGAGAGATCTTTATTTTAAAATTTACGATTTTTTTAACAGCCTTAAGAAGGCGTTTA
Organism: Xanthia togata; assembly: GCA_963853775.1. Classification (NCBI taxonomy): domain Eukaryota; kingdom Metazoa; phylum Arthropoda; class Insecta; order Lepidoptera; family Noctuidae; genus Xanthia; species Xanthia togata. The sequence goes on along the minus strand of OY970811.1, from coordinate 820,212 downwards.
ATTAAAAGGTTCTAACCAAAGGCAGTGTTAATTGTGTCGAGCCGGAGGACGGTAATAGGACCCGATGAGCGGTCTCCTATTATCAGCTGAAGCTCTTTTAACTTTCACCGGAAATGGGAGTTGAAGTCGTAAAGAAATTTGAGGTTTTACGGCCGATCCACTTCGGACAGACGTCGTATATTCTTTTTAACTGTATTGGGAATTGGGTCAGTTTAAAAGGTTAAGATATAGAGTTCCTATTTATATTGCATTTTGTTAACTACGTGGGTCTGAATACTAAGTCCGACTTACTAATATATCTACTTTGGGCACTGGACTATAAGATACAATTCATATATCAATACAATCATTTATTTATCTAATAAGAGGAGCAGTATAAGAAAAAATAGGTAGGAAATCCAAATAATTGATATGAATCATATTTATCACTAAGAATATTTAAGTCAATTGTCGACAAGAATACCTAAGATTTTGTATTTGACTAAATGTTACGCGTAAAATCTGATTTTACGAACATTGCCAACAACGTTAAACCCACAATAGCCATTACAATATAACCCGCGTATTCGAGTATCGCCCTCTGTTCCATACAAACGTTTCACCAAAATATTTACTTACTGAGAATAAAGCGAACCACAAATACATACACACATCTACAGGCTCTGTCCACATCCGAATACTTGTTTTAATTTCAGACGCGTCCAAATTCATATAAAAGAGGAGCAAATAATGTTACTGTATAATGCAGTGTTTATATATACAATGTGAGCTCTTGGAGCTAAGCGACCGAAATCAGAAAGCGTTTACATGTTCCTTTATTATCGCATTTAGTTAAGTTAGTAAAATTCTTAATGCATTTAAGATAGTGTATTTCGATTAGCTGTGTTTGCCATGACATAAGTATTTTTCATATCGCTATCGACATTGTTGTCCCCCTGTTTACACCCGCGATGCGTATTTGTTTTTAACAAGTCTTATAAAAGATTACCTCCTTACTAATAAACGTTGTATAGCGTCTGTGTAGTTACACAACGCTTTGTCTTCTTCTTTCGAAAGTCAAATTACTGACGACTGAAAGAGAGAAAACGGTGTGTAGCTATTCACTTCATATAATACGTTTATTAGTAAGGAAGTAACGATGACGCGTCCGTCTCATTTGTTTGTAAGGGAGTACTAATCACGCGTCCGTCTCATTTGTTTGTGAGTTTGTTTTTGTTTTGTTGTCTTGCAATTTTATTTAATACCTATAGCTAACTATTGAAATATTAATTTTTATTATTATCTTAGACAAATTTATTTGATTCAAGTATACATACACACATTGCAGTACAAAACTGATTTACATCCGTTACTTCACACTTCAGGTCCAGTTAAAATCAGCGTCAAGCACACAATTTTTGCTGAACTGGGCCTATTTCGCGCAGCCGCGAGGCACACATTCCTGCTCGTATCTTACAACGCACTTTACACTTTTTATTTGTCGTCTTTCTTTTTATTTTATTTATTTTTTACTTGTGTGCCTTTTAGTCAGTGCTAAATGAATGTATTTTCTTTATTTTTATCAAAAGCGTGTCAAACAATTGTATCATACATGTACTCACGTGTGTACTGTGCGGAAAAAGTACCTTGTCGTAATCGCGAGTTAAGCAGCTACCTTATACCTAGTTATTATTTAAACTACAAATAAGAAAACCCATGAAGAAACTACAGAAAGCCACCTGCTACGATCCTAACATACTGCTTTTGCTTTGTTTACGTTCATACATCTGGTCATACACGTTGCGAGTACTACGCACCCATAACCTTTCTGAAGAACATCACCAATAAGTTCGCTATAATTATGACCTCCTAGGGTGTCCTCCCGGGGACCAAAATCCAAATCAAATCTTTACACACACACTATTCCTCGCAAATATTGCAACCCAACACAAATAAAGCCGGAATATAAAACGCAATAAGACACACGTCAATATGCATCGCAGGTGTTCGCCTTCCAATATTAATATTGTGCTACGGCCTAATACGCGCGATATGCGCATTATGCATGAAAGTCAGCTATTTGACGCACGCACGACAAGCCGCACGTGTGCGCGGCACCTTATTATATGCCTGTTTATGTTTTATGTATATTGTAAGGGTGTGGTCGGGAACGCGTGCGTTTAATCGTCGAGTTTATAATATTAGTGTGCGTTGATTTTGCTTATTGTTATGCTGTTATATAAAACAATATAGATAAAAAATAGTATTGGGTAGGTATTATATTTTACGAGAAACAAAAAAAAAAAAAAAAAAAATTACACAAACCAAATTTGACTTCCAGGTTGGGAGTTTCTGTTTGATAATTCTCAGTAGAAACCTGCATCAATTGTATTCCGTAGGCACCATTTAAATAAATGATTCTTGTAAGTCTTCGAGAATTGCATTAAAATAAAACGTGGCAAGCGATTAATTCTTTAGATAATAATAAATGTATCTCGTAGGTAAAAACATTTCATGAGAATCAATAGCACAAAGGTATATCATTTGTCAAACCACCATTATACATGAAATGGTGGTTTACTAAGTGTAGATAGTCTAACATACGGGTTGATAACGATCGCACAGAGAGGTTTTTGTGGTTTCAATGAAAACCGATCCTAAATAGTGTTAGTACACAATGGACTGGTAAACTGCCCCTATACGGCTGCTCCGGCTTTAAACTCGTATCAAAAATTTTTGGTATGGCCAAAATATACCTAAGTTTGCCGATCCCTATTACAAGAGACTTCTAACAACTGATAATATGTGGTTACACTTCTGGCTACCCGTTCGGGTATACAGGCGTGATATTGTGTTCGTCTGCATACATACTGTTCTTATGAAAATGATATTAATGATTTGGTACTCTAAAGGTATAAGTTACCACTTCTCCAGCAACCATTTGAAGGGTTCTGAAAACCTAGCATTGATGTGACTTTTCATAGACAAGTAAATAGTGTGTTTATTGAAGATACCGCGAAATCAGTGCAAAAGGATAATATCCTAAGAAAATCTGGACTTACTGGCTGACATTGCTGAATAGAATTGCATTATTTTTAAAGTTTCGATCCCGTGAGAATATCGGGATAAAAAGTTTAAATGTAAATTTTATCCAAATCCATTCAGTAGTTAAAGCGTGAAGAAGAGACAAACATACACACTCACAAACTTTCGGCTTTATAATATTAGTGTATATATATATATATATATTACTATGATACCTAATATAATGTCCTAACTAAACCATTGACCTGCCACAACATCACGCCAAGGGTTAGGCAGAGGAGCAGCTATAGTAGATACACCCGTATTATGTTTAAGTCCCATGTAAAAGCGGGCGAGCATATTACCATCAATCGGGCACAGAACCAGTTTCCGGGCTGCTACTGCGAAATTCCTGATGGGAAATCCCAATAACACTTTGTCGGATCTGGGAATCGAACCCAGGACCTCATGCTCAGCGCTAGCGCTTGTTACCATTAGACCATTGCAGTGAGGCAGTTCCTGTTGACCTCATCTGGTAAAGCATGATGAACACAGATAATGTAAAAAAGAAAACGGTCCGAAAAATAATTGAAGTAATAAGTCTCGGTTTACGGACGTGAAACAAACAACTGAAGCCGTACACTGAAGCCTGACGAACCAGGCTGAAATGAGAGAAGTAGCCTTGTTTTTACTAACATCTTTGGATGAAAAGAACTGGGATATTTACTAGAAGAGAAAAAGTGTTAAGATGGCGGTCGTTGATTACTCTATTTGGATAAAAAAGTAATTCTCGTGGAAATGTAACATGACTTTATACTATATACGGAAAATAAAATTACAACTTTTGATGGTTTTCTCCCTGAAAATGGCAGCAGCTACCGTTCTGAAGACAACATATCCACTTTATTTATTTGATCTGAGACGAAAATATAAGGACAGCCATATCTCAGATATTCTTAGTTTGTTTTGGGCTCTACGGTGTAGCGACGTAGCGTGATAGATGTAGCCGTCTACGCCGTAGAGTGCTACGATTTGTATTCGTAGCGCAGTATAGGATATTTTGATCAACATTTACTTGGTGCTATCGAGTTATTCATCGTAGCTTTTCCGGTCTTTTGCGAAGGTATTTGGAGTTTCATGAAATGTGTGAACCTTGATTTTTCGTGAAGCGTTTTTGCCATGAGAGCGTCAATAGGGACATTTTTGTAGCACGTTTTTCAATTTCGATTTGTTTAATTTCAGTCGGGGAAATTAAGAAAATGACTACCGACATAAATTGACGGTTGGTTTATTCAAATCACAACTGTCATTCTTTGACAGTTACATGAAATAGCTACACCAAGTGTAAGCAAATATGGTGTTTTACTGTATATGAGAAAAAATCAAAAAATGTATTATTGAGATAGCTTAGGCAAACAGCAGTCGGAAAACGTTAGTTTTAGTTCATAAAATAGCAAACTAAATTTTGAAATTCAATTCAAAGGTTTCAGCTTTTTTAATCTGTTTCATAACACCATTACATAGTAGTCGCCATGTTATTACGTCATACGGCTATGTAAACTTAGAAAGTGTTAACTGTAAACTATCAGCGTACCTTTAATGTATATATGCTTTTTATTATTTTCGTAACCCACGTATTTTTTATTGAAATAATACTATGGAGGACGGTTTTGTAAAAGGAGACAACACAAATTTATAACTTAAATAATATCACTGCATTTGTTTACACAGCCAACTGATGTCATGACCACAGAGCAATATGGCGTCCACTGCGTCCAGCGTTTTCGTCAAATTACGCGCGAAATTTAAATGCATTTTTATGGCACTTAACGATGGAATAAAAATTTTGTGAATTTTTTAGTGGTTCATTAGCACTATAGAATCTAATTGAGACACTTTTAAAAATGGGTGTAATACCCTATTGTCGTAGAGTGTCAATTTGCTTATCAATTAATTTCCCTGACGCTGTAACCTTGTTGAAACAATCTTATCAATTATCTAACGGAAAACAAACCCGCACCTCGCACAGTTGTCGTGATGCACATAAACTAAAATAATGCCTAAGACGTCGTTTTCTTCGTCTATTTAAATACAATTCGGCAAGATTTTTGAACAGTCCTACAGACATTGTTATCAATAGGGCGGACGAAGGCTCCACTCGTCCGAAGTACATCGCTCATCGTTTGTCTAAGGCTTTAATAAAACCTTCTCAAGAGTTCCTCCTACGACTTATTCCAATTGTTAATAAGAGTCACATTGTTGACATTTCGGGACATTCGTCGAGATATTAAGTTGCTTAGAATTAATCTTAAAAGTATGACTTACCCTCAGGAGTTAGAATGGAGACTTACCTGTAAGAAAAGAAATAATGTTTTAATAAAACAGAATTTACATAAATACACTATAAACCTAATGCCTTAAATCAGATCATTGCAGTATCCAATGGACTACCGGCTATCACCCCAATTGCGTAACACACATCACATGGCATTTTGGCAGTTCAACCACGTTTATTGCGTTATTTACGTGGCCGATACGTTGGACGAATTTTTCAACCCAATGATGAAGAGACCCTCGGAGTGTGAGTGAACGTGTGTTACGTAGTTAGAGTGCAAGTCTGTGATGATGCCGCGGGTAGTTGTTATAGCGGATACTCGTAGTCGAATACCGAGTAATCGCCATTCCCTATGCTGCATAGTTGAATACTCGCCATTATTACTCGACATAAAAAAGGAACATAAATAGAAGTTTATTTATTCTCAAATACTAATATAGTTTATTTATTTTCTGAAGCAACTGATTTATGTTAAAAAGCAAAACCGTCTTGATCCCAATCGTGCAGAAAATCAGTTTTTCTACACCACAATCTGCCCCTTTTCAACTTTAAATTTAAATGATTAATAAAAATCATAACTTCAACAGGACTGATTTTTTGATAACTTTTTAAATTAATGTTTAAGTGTGTTTTGTTTTTAAAGATCAATAAAAGTTTAAATATTTTTAAATCTATAGTTTTCTATTAATTAAAAGTATTTTTATTTAGACAACTATTCGCCGAATGTCGAATAACAGACAATATTCATTTCAACGAATAACAAAAAAATGGCCCACTTCTGGGCAAAGGCTTAGCTTTCTCTTTTCCACTGAAAATAATTAGCAACCTATTATAATTAGTATGTAGTCATTGAAAACAAAAATGAAATTCATAATTAAAACTTATTAAATCAAAAAAATATATAATCAATGCGTTGTCAAAAACAGTGCACTTTTGAGTGCAGCTCCATAATTTCCAATTTATTAATACCCTTTACTTTTACTAAAAATAAAAGCGCATGATAATAATAACCTATCAGACGAAGCGAGCGCGTTAAAGTTAATAAACTTGAGCGAACAATTTAAAACTACGAAACTTCGCGATAAGCTGCGAACGAGTTTGATTGCTTAACTAATACACAATTGTGTGAGGACGAAACTTTCAGGATACAACATCATTTTGTTTTATTCCTTTTTGTGTACTTGATTAGTCTTACAAGTATTTGTTTCATATTGTTTATCATTCGCAATCTTTCAAAAATACAATCAATTCACCAACAACACCAACATGTTTAGAAGGAATGTATATGTTAATGCCATTCATGTGTATAACAAGTTACCTAATTCACTTAAGGAACTTCCCATCCCCATGTTCAAGAAAAAGCTGACAAGTTGGCTATTAGATAATTGCTTTTATGACATTGGCGAATATATGGAATATAGTAAAAATCCAAAATGACATAGACTTAACTTTGACATTTTAAAGTAACGATTACCTAATTATATGAATACTATTTCACATTGGACTTATAAATCACAAATCTTAAATTAATATTGTACGAGTACTTAGTTAAGATTGACAATTGAATATTTGTACACCATATACTTTGTGGTAGAATGTATAGAACTAACAAAAATATTTTAACACCATACTATGTAAAACTACATTCTTACAAATAAATAAAATTATAATTCTAATTCTAACATTTTTGACAATTTTGACAGATTGCGACTTGAATGTAAACGTTTTTTAAGTACGAGAACTTGGCCTTCTGAAGATATTTTACGCACTACTATGATATTGGACCATACATTTTGTGAATATTTAAACCGTAACTAAATAAAACAGATAAATACATAGTTGCCACGTTGGTCTTGTGATTGTAAGCGCTATATCTACATCTGAGGGTTCAATTCTCAGGTCGGGCAAATATTGGGGTTTTGGAATTTCTCAGTAGCAGCCCGGAGGCTGGATTTGTGACCAGTTGTTGACAATAAGCTAAATTTGGGGGCACTGTAGGTACCTATAGTGCACCTCTGTCTATCCCTTCGAGGAAAACAGGATGTTATGTATTTTTACAATGAAGCGCACATCAGGTAACAATCTGACATTGCCAGTCCCTCTATGACGTAGCAGTAAGGACGATTATTGTGATGCAAGTGTTACCACTGACGAGAGTCGGAATATGTAGCATTTTATTAAAATAATCTTTGATTTAATGCTTATTCTAGACTGTCGCAGTATTTCTAGATGAAAAATCAATTTCGAACGAAACCTGTGATAAAATAAACAAATAAACACAAAAACTTATTTACTTTTACCTAAATTGAATAATAACAGAATTATAAATTGTGCTTAAAATATGCTATTTCGATGTATAAGTTGTTCTGTATCAATGGTCTTTATTGTGACTTAAAATACTACTATCACGAACATCGATTCTAGACGGAAAGTAGGGCATCAAACATAAATAATATGATTTGTGATTTTTTAATAACCAAAACAATTGTTATTTAATTTAGCATGTCAATAAATGATTAAGTTATAATGAATATGACACATATAATGTTTATTACGATTTTATGTTGTATTTTTCAAGTTACAAGTAGTTCAAACCATTTTCAGTGCGTGATTTCCTCATCGCGCATCGTAGATATCAACGCAGACTGGCGCAGGTGTTTTGTTGCGCTATAAGCATCGAGCTATAGCGTAGTATATAGCTAGCATTGTGCTACGAGTCTACGATAGCGTAGACAGTGCGCTTTGAAAGCAGAAATATTTTTATTAATAAATAATTATTTAATTCTAGGCTTAACAAAAATATCTTCTCTCTTTGCAAGAGGTAATTGAAAAAATCTAATGATTTTCCAACCAAAATTTTTCTACTGTGAACTGAGAAGCTGCTTAATGCAGGAATGGGTCTGGATAATCATGTTTTACTCATTTATTCTGGGTTTATTAAAATCTTCAGAATATTTCAGCTGAACGTAATCAGAGGTTTCATTTCAGTCATGAAGACTCACCGTTTGCTTCAATATTTGTTTGATGATTAGAATATGAAATTTACTTCATCATCGTTCATCATTTGATTCTTAAACAAATACAAAAAATAAACTCAAACATTTCCACGTAGCATGTAGCTACGAATTACTAGGAACCTCAAAGGAAAACTAATCTCCGCTACGGGATAGCGAACTGCTACGGCGTAGCGAACTGGTACGGCTACGGCTACGAACACTTCGTAGCTTACAAAAACAACTATGATGATACAAGAATTTGTATCGTAATCAGAATACCGGAGAGTGTAAATACTTGTCTATACTAGCAAAAATAAAAACTTGTGAAACATGCTTTGAGAAAATTGATTAATTTCAAATATGGCATGGAAATGTGAGCATATCAATAATAGGGATGATACCTGGGTCAAAAAAAAGTAATTTTATTTAGTCCGTCAGTCAGATAATAAGTAAATATTAGACATGTATTTTTTTTATTAATCATATTAATAAAAAATTACTTAGTTATAACTCATTGAAGTTGGGGAGTGGGGGTCGCTACGTCACATAAAATCTACATAATCGTGACGTCATGGCACATTTTAACTCAATGTATCGCCGTAATCTTTTGATAACGTAAAAAAAAGAAAAAGACGTATACGTTATTTTTTCATAACCTACATGACGGACAAAAACATATTTTTAGTCATCATCCCTATTACAGTTTGCTAATTATGGGTAAGATTTTTCATTATTATGTAAACACATACCTACTACGAATAACTTAGCCAAGTATATTGATAACAATAACTCTCGTGTCACGTGAACTTGGGCCCCACACTTCGCGGTCGTACCTTCTATCATTAGATTCCTTCCTATAGAGCGTTGCAGTCTTTCATCCGAATAAAATCAGAAGTTCCCTAGAGATATCAAATAAGCGAACTCGAGGAGTAATCACAATAAACGGACGTACGAACATCGTATTCTCCCTAAACCGCTTAAGTAATCAAATGAAACTCTTCCATCAAGGCGGTATGGTGAATTAAAACACATGGAGCATGGGGTAGCCCCGTAACCCGCTGTAACAACGCAGTAACCCCGCACTGCCGAAAACACGGGATTCTTGGAGGAACTTCTCTGAATCGACGGAAGTTTTCGTCACAACACATTCCTTGCATTCCCAGCACTATGCAGGGGAATGGTAGAAGCTATATTTGGGGACTTTATGACGCTCGCGCTGTAGACATGTGGGCTCAATTAAATGTAAGCTATTAGCTGTTAAAGTAATCATTTAATTTGATTCACTTACAACTGCTGACATTTAAAATAAGGTAATCTTTCATAATTTACACAATATCATATTGAGTAGAAAATGGGCCGCGGTCACTCTGGGCATAGGTTCGGTTGAGTTCCAAAAAACTTAAATTCAGCAGCAGTGGGGAATGTATCAAATTATGGAACTTAACAATACTGTAACACTACTGCAAAGACATAAAACAAGTGAATTCAAGTGATTGCACACTTACCTTTCAATTATTTTTTTTTACAACTGCGTTATTTCGAGCACACCACAGAATTATCCCTCGTCTTTATATTTATATAGGCACCGTCTTTTGTAACATGTTTCAAAATGCTGCTAATATAATTATTTCTGGGCGATTCTAAAGCAAAGGGCAAAGTTGTCAGTGAAACAGAATTGTATTAAATTCTCTTCTTCTCGTTTGTCTCGAGATTAGATTACTTTGCTACAAGTTTCTTGATCGCGTTACGTTATAATTTACTTGAAATAAACTTATTACGTTTGCTTTTGAGACTTTGAATAAGTTAAATATGGTTGATAATAAAGGATTATTGTTGTGCGGGTGTAAAATAGAACAAAAAAAACTGCATTAATGTATTCAGAGTATTGTTTTTTTTGACAATTTCGGGCTGGAAGTTTCGGAGTATTCTTCTCCTTTTCTTCTTTTCTTCGTGTGGTAAGTGACTAAACTGGTGTCAGAATTTTAAAGCCGCCCATTGTCTGACTTGGCTTCCCATGCCGTTGAGAAATATCTCTCAGGTTTCGCCACGATGTTTTCCTTCACCGTTTTTGAAGCAAGTGATAATTATACAATACGCACGTGAATTTGAAAAGTTAGAGGTGCGTACGTTGGTTTACTCGAGACCTATGACTTAGCAGTCCGACGGTCACACCACTAGGCTATCACTGCTTCCATAACTTAGCTAAAGGCCAATATTATAAGCGCACATCATTTCATAAACGCATGCCTACTAGAAAATAAAAAGTCCAAAAAGAAAATCTTTCCCAACTTTTCTTTAATCAGCTTAACTGTATAATAATGATAGTACTAACCACTGGCAGCGAAATCTATCCTGCAGAAAGCAAACGGAAAGTTTTAAAACCCTCAAGAATCCCGAACCAATGTAAAACGCAAAACTCATCAGAGATGGCGTTGTGAGCATTTTCAGAGGCACCTGCCTTCGCACGGGTAAAATACAAACTTAAGAATCCGCAAAGCCATCTAGCGGAGTGCGCAAGAATTAATATCAAGCCGGAGATCTTGGTGGTTCACGGAACTTCCGATAGATGTTACAATATGAAAAAGGATCTGTCAGGACTAATAACAACACTCCGAATATTATTTTTAGTGTTGAATACGGATTATTTTTGACATAATTATCGTCTTAACAATTGTGTCGTCATATCTCGCAATTAGAAATTTCTAAACTAGTCTTACCTTTAACAGATGAGGATCCCGTTCAGCAGCATCCAGCAACGACTCCGCTTCGCTTAGCCACGCGACGAATTTCTCCAGCGACCGGTCGAAGTTCTGCAGCGATGAAACTGCTGAATGCAGTGCTTTGCCTCGAGCAACAATGCTGTAAAAGAAAGCATTTTTAGTATGGCAATTACTTTTTTTTTATGTACTGGTATGATATCTCTAACTGCGATTTTCTATACCTAAACATTAAACATATTGTTAATTCATTTATTTCCGTCAATATTTAGAACGACTGAACTCAATAGGAGCTGAATATTTAATTTTAATGTATGAAATTAAGGAAGCACACGATTTTATTATCAGAGTTCAAGACGTTCAAGTTATTATTTTAATTACAGTTGTTATTTTAATCAACAGTTTACGAATGATATATTCATGAATTCTATGCCTTAAGGTGAATATTTATGAGTTAATAACAGAACCTTGTTGAATATTAAACATTTGGTTAATTTAAATTTTACAATACAGCGCCAGAACTACAGCAGTTATATAAATGAGTTAACATAGAATAATTTCACTCCTACTCGTTTTATCTTAATTTGGATAATTTTTATGAGGTTATTTTTTAAACGGTTCCATCTGGTCTCCACTGACTAATATAATGAAAGACTGCTTTGGAAGGGGAGTTCAGTCCTACCTAAACATGGTCAAACAAGTCTTAAACCAAGATACAATTTCAATCTGATGTTGTTGTTTCAAAGGAACAACTGACTGTGGACAGATGGCGTTAGTTGTAACCACCAACCTATTCGGGGCTTGATTCTAAACTGACTGTAACTTTTTTTCTAGATTTAAATTAAAATGTATTTTTATCTTATAATCTCACCTGTTATTAAGCTCATTGTATCTATGGTTGATAGCTTCAGTGGAACGTTTGATACGAGTGGTATCATCGTTGCGGTACACTGCAATCAGTCGCTGTGTCAGCTGCCCGAACAGCTCGATCTGATGCTTATATTGATGCACCTCGGCGTGGAATGACTGTAAACAAAAAATATAAATATATAGAAAATTAAGTAGTACCAATTTAAAAAATAATAGGGGGATTGAATGTTCAGTTTTTGATAATCACGCCATCTAGTGGCGGAGCAAGAAACGAATGACCGTTTTATTATGAACTGTCATCTATAGATGGCGCAAATTTAAGTCGAATCGAAATGACAGCTTGCAAAACAAATGTCTTGGTTGTAGCAATAAAGATCGGGCGTTGGGATAAGCATAATAATTGATGTAATTAAATTGCTCCATTTATACATTAATTTTATTCAAAGTTTAGTCGTTGGGTTACAGTCACGTCATGTTTTTCCAAGAAATAGTACTTTGAGGTCTTGATTGAAGCAATCACAATTCTTTGGCATTTCCTTAGTAACTATCAACTGTGAACCCGCTGTTAACATGATTTTAATTGGATTCTGTTGACTTGATGAGAAAACTTACATGCCATCAACGACCTTATCTCTATCGAAAAAAATCAGCTTATCGATTGCTTAACCCAAGAAAACTTAGGGAACAGCAGATTTTTTTTTTCGATTTCGTTTATGTCCCCATAGTAAAGTTTTTTCAGTTATTTCTATTACACCTTGTATAAAAGTATAATGCAGTAGTTAAACACAAACAATATACTAGTACCTACTTAGTCTTCCAGGATGCAAGTAAAACACTCTCCAAGTCCCGTTCCCATGCAAAGTGGAATATTTAAGGGCTTTACCGTGGCCGGCTCCCAATTAACGAGGATTTATAGCGTTCATACGAGTAACTTGAACTAAGTTGTACGTAATATTGCCTGCAAGGCGGTAGGAGATATGGAATGAATAAGGGTGCAATGGGTTGAATGGGTAATGGTAAGGTGCTAAGGGTTAGTTAATAGGAATAAAAAATAATAGGATTTTGAAATAAACGATGTTTATTGAGTATTTTGTGCAATTCTTGTCTTTTGCTTTAAACTTTTAAAGTTAGACTAGAGAACAGCGGCTTTTTTATAGGATGCATAGATTAGCCTCCATAGCGAAACAAACAACGGTCTACATTTAGCCCTGAACCGAAGGAGCTGGAAGTCATGGGAGAGGTCTTTGCCCAGCAATGGGGTGTTGCAGGCCGACAATATTAGAAGTTGGTATTTCCAGCGTACCCTGGGCATCTAGCTGTACAAAAGATAAATCTTGGTGAATGTCAATTGTTTTTGTCTTCGACATATTATTATCTCACGTCAACACGGGAATGAAGGAATTTCCCCAGCTCTATACCAAAGTACGCTAAGACATAATACCTCAAAGTTAGCTCTACACAAACAGACTCGGTTACAAGTGGGTGTGCCTAACATAAACATATACATTATAACTACTACTTAGTACATTCGTCTGTAGGTACGTAATGTATCGTCGTGGTAATTATGCAAATGTACAAAGTTTCCGTCGGCGTCGGCACTAACCCCCAACGTTTTTGCCGATTCCGCAAGAAATTATATTGCTTGCAAGTTTTTGTAAAAAGGGGTACAGACGGGGGGATAATAATCAAGACAATGTTAGAAAAGTATTGTAATATAAACATGCCTTGTGCGATGACATATGAAACTAGCTTTATGTTGGGCTGTTTTTCTGTACTAGAGTTTTATGTTGAGACGTTTTGTTAAATTAATTTAGTAGTTGTAATGAAACTCCCTCTCATTTCGTAAACAGAGTAAAAAATATATCAGGGATTATATTTAGAGGTTGTCTTGGTGGTAATAGTAGTTTTAGTGTCGTTATCTGCTGGCAAGTAACTTAGGCAATTTACAATCATTCTTCTATCAATCATGATGATCAAAGCCATGAATCCTATCTTCCATAAGCCTATCTTATATTCAAATGGCGATGAATTAAACCACAAACATTTACAACAGCATGTCATTTAAATTCAGTTCAACAAGCAACAGCATGTTCACAAACATATGTCTCTAATCGAAAACTCAGAATATTTCACATTACACGAAAGTGTCGCGTCTTTGAATTGCTTTCATTAACAGATTCATGTATCGAGAATCCGATCACGACTGAACGAATGAACGACTCAACGAATGATCGGATTGAACGAGAAAATATCTTCTCTATTTACTGTCGGATTTCCGACTTGTCATTTTCCTCATGTCAATATTACTTGGACGTGTAGGTATTTCATATTTATTTTGTCACTAGCCGAAGTCCACGGTTTCACTCGCATGTATTACATTGTATTATGTATTACATACATATAATTAAAATAGCTATGATTATGTACGCCTAAAAACTAAAATTTTCATCTAATGTCCCTCGGCCAACTTCGTGTTTCGTCAGTTATCAGTTGCCCTTTGCACTTGGTGCAGACCGGATATTCTCAATGGACTTGGAAATACATAGAGGGGTTAATACTCTTTTAAGTTAATGTAATTTATTTTAAAAATGGGAGGAAAGCTGTTTGTATTCGGAAATGCGATGATTCCCGAGGGACATTAAGAAAATAGTTCGTCGATCTTGCATACCCCCATGGGAAAAAGGCGTGAGTTTATATAATGTATGTGTGTACATATTAGGTGATGATATTGATACAGACGGGACTCGGGAGTATCAGACAATGCAGTGTCGCAAGCAGTGAGCTGAGATAACGCGCAGCGACGTTGTGTCTTAGTGTGTCGTGAGAAATGTTACACGTCGTTACATGGACACGAGCTTCAGAGGTAGATTATCATGATTTAGAGAGAAAATATAAGTGTGATATTCATGAAAGGTAGAGCGCACATAATCTTAACTGGTAATATGGGCAGGTACATCAAAAGCTCAAAATAAACATAATTTTTCTTTAGAAGTCAGGTATAGAATGCATACGAGGTAGGTAAGTAATTTCCCGTCCAAGAAATTCAATTGATCGAGTTACTTGTCTTGCTTTGCTTACCTAGGACGAGAGAGACATCTTTAAAATCCTACGTAGCTTCTTACATTTTATATGAATGTTGCGTTGTCATGTTTATCATTGGTATATTAGTAGATAATTCTTTGAAATTTTGCTTACAGGTCATTTTATTTTTTGTAAAGTTTAGACATCGTGACTTATAACATTGCCTGGGATGATTCTGTAAAGTTGTTATAATTGTGGTTTGAATAAATAAATAAATAATAAATGTTTAAATGTTCAATGTTCAGCTTTGCATGAAGAGGTAGAGCCAGTTCTTTCTGAACTACATAATAGTATGAAAATGAAAGCACATTAACAATTGAACAGCATGAACGTAATTGACCCTCAAAACTAACGAGTAATCTGACAAAAGCACTAAAGTTAGAAAACATTACAAAAATCTGAATACTTCCCCAACATTGGTCAGATTCCCTACCAGCAGACACAATCCATTACACCACACCCCGCATTCTTGTACTACATCTTCCAGCAGGCGCCGCACACCCGCCGACAACACACACTTACCGTTCGAGTCACGTCCCACACCTAATACAAAACTGCAGGCTGTCGCGACGCGGTCCACGCAGGGAAATTTTATCACCTTTTTATTTTAGAAACCTTACTTTAGTCTACATGTTGGCGGTACTGAAGATAGGTTTTCTGAGAAAATGGGTGTCAACTTTTAAGGCTTTCAACGTACCTATACTTTCGGAAGGATAGATGACGAGTACGCCTACAATCCTAAGTATAGAACAGGCACTTTCATTAAATGGAAACCCGTCACGCATACAAATACTTTAGAATTGGGGGGACCACTTTATGCAGCAGTCTTTAGTACCAATCTGCACAGTAAACTTGTTTGGAGTTTATGGTTGAAAGCAATTTTCAGATAGACAAGCTCCGTTCTAACTAAATAGCTTATTATGTTATCAGTTACCTCCTCACGATCGGCCAGCAAGATTACGACGTCTGATTGCGCCTATTCTATGTTATAAACTGTATTTGATTTTTATGTTGTGCTGCATGAAAAATTCTTCACTGTCAATATTCATAATCTATTATTACAAAAAACACTCATGAAATTGACAGATAACCACTGAAAGTTAGTGGTCCAGAACTGAATCTTTTTCAGTAAACTTCTTCCAAGCGTTATGATGATTACATTATCTACATACCTTTTGCTCTCTGAGCTGCATCTCCAGCACATCAGCGGTGTTCGCCGGCGGCTGCATGGCGGCAAGCCTTGTCTCCATCCTGGACAGCCACGCGTCCGCGTCGCGCCGCCGGGCCTCGTAGCGCTGCGAGTCGCCGAGCATGGCATCGAGCTGTGCCTTGCGCTGAAGCACGCGGGCATTAGCCTCATCCCAGTGCTCGCGAAGCGCTGTTACTGTGAACAAAATGACAAATGGTTGCTTAGATAATTGTTATTTTTTTTATAAAGACCTTTTTTGTGCATCAGGTTTTAAACTTGACTGATCGTTGTGATTAAATATTAATACTCTGTGTTAAGTCCGATTTTGTATTTTAGGTTAAGATTTTATAGCAATAAAAAAAAAACAAGTTTAGTCTGATGATTGTTAGGTAGTCTGTAGTCTAACTTCAGATTGTGTTTTAATAGAGTTGTGTTGTTTTGTATTTTTTTAGTTTAGATTTTTAAGTAGGTATTAGCCGTATGTTGATTTTTCAATTTATTTTGTGTGTTTGCAAACCACTATTATATTGGGGTCCTCGTGTAAAGATAATGTGTGTAAGTTTAAATAAATAACTCAAGACAATATACCTATATGTTCTTTCACCAGATTTTGCTCACCTACTGACAGGTTATATGAGTTCATACAATTGTTTATTCTATTTGTCTGTATAAGTCCATTTTATTTTCATTAATTATTGACATAATCTACTCATTACAATGTTTTTTTATGAGTTGTTTTGCAATATGTGGTTAGCTAGCGACCTCGACAATTGATCATATTATTCTTGCCTGAGCAACCGGCAGCAAGTTCGTCACGCTCCCCTCGTGAACGGGTGCTGCTTGTGGTGACTGGTCGTCTTGCTGACCATGGTTTTGTTATTGGTATTAGTAATTAACTGTTTATTTGTAATTACTTCGATGGTCCTAGTTTATCATTTGTAACTTCAAGTTACAGCTTATATGTAAGCAGGTACGCCCATTATGCCTGGAGGCTTTTAGTCGAGTATTAAGTTCTGTTTACGTTTTCATTTTTTATTTTCGCTTGAGTATAGATTTCGATGTTTTTGTACTTACAAATAATTTAATTTAATATTTTGTGTTGCGTGACGTAAATTATTTTGCGTACTATATTATAGAATCTAGTTTTTCTAACTGAACAGACAGCTGTGCTGCTGGGGATTTTGTTGCGCCACTTCTTCGTCCCAGCTAAAGCATTAGGAAGTGGTGAAGGAGGCGCGTCTTATGTAATTTTAACTTTCTAAAACTGCTGGTTCTCACCTAGTTTGAATAAATGACTTTCGAATTTTGAATTTTGTATTTTGACATATTAGTAGTATCACGAAAGATAACGTAAAGGAAACCTTAACATAATGGTCTGAACTGGAGCAAACAAGCTTGCTTCCCTGTATGTGAAGAGGCTTTTGCCCTGCAGAGGGACATTTACAGGTTATTTTAGTACTTATCATGAAAGATTAAATAATTCTGACTGTTAAATGGACTGCCGCCATTTAACAGCCCTTAAACTTAGTTTTCAATTTATTTATTTCCTTCATCTCTAAAGAATCCTAAGGTGAAACGGTTTCGTTTTAATTATTTACTGGTTTTTTATTTTACCTTTGAAACTGTTTGTGGGTTTATTCCCGACCTGTATATCTTTTACGAGAACCTCAGACGGTGGGACCTAATTAATTAAATTACTCCTGTTAAAGACCAGGTAGCTGGAAAGGTTGGTAGGTATTTTCGATGACAAGATAAGCATGTTAATTAGTTTAAATACTTAATTCTAAAATGGTCACACTAAATACCGAAAAGTTAGGTACTATTGGTACGTCTTTACCTAAAAAGAATAATTATCAAATTTTTTGTGCCTAAGTAAAAAGGATCAAGAAAATATAAATGTAGGCGTCCAAGCAAAAAGGGTCCAGTAGTGGGGTATTGAGTTAAGACTAGATTCGGTATCTAGAATAGTAAATTGATAGTAAGGATTGAAAAATTATAAAAAAATGGGCACATATTTTTTTAAAGACATTTGAAGTTCAAATTCTGAAAAATCGTATAGTCAATTACTCTATGAAATTGTAGATAATTGAGCATTTATTAGTAATCAATTAAAATGGCGAAATGCAATTTTTTCACCCAACTTTACAAAACTTCTTATATCTCGGAAACTAAATGCCAAGAACTGGACCCTTTTTGCTTGGACGCCAACATATTGCAAATTAACGTAAAGGGATATCCTCATTTCTTTTATCCTTGAAAAAATATTTATAGGAACATTACGTATGAAAAGCGTATGATAAGAAAAACCCAAAAAATACTGCCCCCATTGTTTTGTCCTTCAATATCATATTCCCAACCAATAATACTAGAATATTCGCAACACATTCTTAACAAAAGAATTAGGAGGAACTCAATAAAAACAGCTACCTATATAACTGGTCCCAAATGTTATGTTCTGCGAGTATTATGTTTGTATCAAGAAATAAATTATATTCTAGAACGCTCAAAGGAACGGTTTGTCAAACTAAACCATGTATATTAAAATATTTATTCACATTCGTAATATATTCATACTACGAAACGTAATTCGTATTGAAAATACACGAACCGTCAAAGTATGTTTTCCATTGCGGTTGTAGATGGGCGCCTTCCGTAATGTTATTGAACTAAAACAGATTTTCATTCGAGATTTCATGTGGCGTCGGAGATTGCAGAGTACCGTTATCTACTGGATAAGTAAATATGGAATAAATTCGAAGTAAATTGCTTTTGAACAAGTACACAGTGGAATTGATAAGATTCTTGGAAAGAGAGATTTGTTTTAATGTGTCAAACAAAGTGCCTTAGGGTTTGTTTGGAAAAACAATATTTTGAAGTTTTAATGGCTGAGTTTATGTGGTGGGTTTTTGTTTCTGTTGGAGTATTCTGACTTATTTTTTTTGCTTTTAGAAACCTACACTTATTTTAGTACATTTCACACTTATTTTCAGTTTAATGGGATTTTCAGTAAATTTCCCGGCACAAAATATCTCATTTATCCCACACGAACGCGCCGCCATTTTGTACATGAAAATTGTTAATTCAAACAAAACACACGAAGCACACAAATAATACCTAAACACAAACATTAGACGCAATCTCAGACCAATGTATGACTTTTATGAATTAAATATCATGCATTTGAGACTCTCATTGGAATTTCAACCTTGACTTATTTGAAATAGGGTTTACTTTTGAATGATGGTAAAAGGGGTGATTCTTGTTGGAATAAGCTGATGTGTGGAATTAGTAACGTGAATATGATAATGAAGATGTATGTTCTGAGGACCGACGTCTTTCATGTCGGCCTGGCGAAACACTTTGGGTAATTAAAACGTTATTTTTAAAACATTCAGTCATATTTCAACAGCTTTGTTTACATGTTTATTTGAGACTACCTACTGCCCGCGACATCGTCCGCCTGAAATTTCTTGTATTAACATAAAATTGTATCCGTGTAGTGTATGCCCTCGTCAATAATGTAGCTTCCCATTACGGTAGTGAAAGAGTTTTCGGAATCGGATCAGCAGTTCCGGAGATAACTCCCTGCATACAAACTCACAAATCTCTTTGGTCTCGAAAACAAACACGAATATTTCATAATTAACAAAATATTAACCAAAATGTTTACAAAGTATTCTTAATTGACGTAAGAAAAGATCTGAACATTTACATAATAGCTGAACCATAGATTTTTTTATATTTCTACGGGCGACCCGCTGCTGCTTCGCACGGTTTTTACGACTTGAAAAAACATCAAGATTTCTTAGTTTTACGTGACTTTAATACGAACGTATCATACACATAAATCTTCCAGAATAAATTTTCTAAACGATGGTGAAAACCTCATAAAAATCTGTTGCGTGGTTTGGAAGAACAACGCGGTCATACAGACAAACACTAAAAGCAACTATATAAGTCGCCGCGAAATCATCTACGTGTAAAGATTATAACATAATCTTATGCGTAACGATTTATTATAATTGTTATTCGCCATATAGTCGTTGATCCTGCCCTCTATGGGTTACTTAAAATGGTTGTAACAGTAGCTACAACCATTTGCATGCATCTGAGAATGATTCCTTTGAGATCAAACGCCATCTATTGCCCAGTTTATGAACTCACAGTAATTATACCGTGAGTTCGCCTGGAAGAGAAACTAATAATTAAACTAATTTCGAAGTTGGAGCTAAAAGTAAAATTAAAAGGGAAAATTAATTTAATGTGTTTTGGGGTTTTTGAATATCTAGTGGTCATTTGACATGGTAAATTTGTTTATGATAAAGCGCTACCCAATGTCAATAAGATGGCGCGAAATGAGAATATTATAATCAATAACTGTAATGTAATAATTTAATACGAGAACTAAATAAAGTTTCAATAATAGAAAACAAACAACAAAAAATAATCTAGATTATTTAAATACAATTTAATTTAATATATTAAATTTCGTAGATTAAATTTCAGTGTAAATTAATCTTAATAGATTTATTTTATACTGCAATTTACTAAAGAATACATGTTGTTTGATTAAATACTTGAGATCAGAGGAAGTATTGTCAAAATAGATGAAGTTATAGAAAGTAATGAAGCTTCTAATCTAACTTTAATTCTGAATAACCTCTGTATTTGTGAATATTAGCATTATTTAATTATAAAATAATTAACTGATAATCATTTAAGCATTGTCTGTAAGTTTTATTGAACTAACTAAGTAATACGATTTTGTATTGGAATATGCGGTATGTCCGCCCACTTTTTGAGAAAGGGTCGCGCACACACTGACGCGACTGAAATAGTAATTGTCGAAGAACCTCTGTAACATAATGTTTTGATTTAAAAGAGTGTCCATGGATTTTCTTGCCCGTTTTTCTCCATCCGTACCTACTTTGTTTTGGAATGGGCGATTAGCTTCACCAACTAACTCAAACTGAAATTGCCTGCAAATGTTATAATTGAAATAAATGCTTTGAGTTTAAGTTAGTTGTGTGCGATTGAAAATCAACTATCTATCCATCAACGAAGCATTACACTGGAGACTGATCAGAAACGGCACGGGGCAGATACCCCGCCGTGTTATATATGTATAGATATATATGAGCTAAACCATTCGATAATCCGCCACTAAAGAGTAACTTCACACCCGAACAAAGGCAAAACATTAAAAAACTCAACACACACAATGCAGCAATGCTTCGACGCGCACAGCAAACATCCTGGGCAAAATTCGGCGCAGCGCAAATGAGATGCACAGTGAGTCAAATAGTGTTGCACTAAGGTCGTTACGTGATGCCAAGTTGAATACCGGGTCGGTTTGACATTTCGTTTGCAGTTTGCTGTGGGCTTTGAAATCGTGGATGGTATGAAGTTAGCTTTAACGTCGTGATTGTCGTGATGGGCGTTTAGAATCAGTTACTATTATTTTTTGTAAAGTTTGACGTTCAAAAGTGCCTTTTTGTGCCTAATTGAAATAAATTATTTGACTTTGACTTTGACTGATTCTCAAAGGGATTTTGTTAAAAAAAAGTCAAGTAGGCTCTCACAACAAGAAATTTACTGTAATATCATAACATCACGCCTGTAATCAACTAAGGGTTAGCCAGAGGCGCACCTATAGTGCGCCAGTAGCTAGTTGCCTAGAATAGAAAAAGCAGGAATATCTACGGCTCACATTCGAAGGGTTCTTTATCACCGTACAATATTGAACGAAACATTTTTTTTTATTTGTAGTGTTAAATAATGTGCCTTCCCTTTCATTTTAATCTTTATTTATTTTTACTATCTGCTGTTATAACGGCCACAGTAGTACACACTCAGTGAATATTTCAAGTATTCGTTCATTACGGTTTAAAAGATACAGCCCTATGACAGACGGACGGGTAAACGGGCGGAGGGCAGACGGACGGACGGGAGGACGGGCGGTGGAACAGCCGGACGGACGGGCGGAAGGACAGACGGACGGGCGGGCGGAGCAACAGACGGACAGACGGGCGCAGGGACAGACGGACCGCGGAATCTTAATAATAGAGTCCCGTTAGTTGTTTTGGGCAAGGAACCCTGAAAAGGGCTATTGAAACATTTCTCAGGTAACGACATGAACATCAGTATTCAAACAATACAATAAAAATATTTTTACATAAAGGTATTGTTTCTCTTATCCGATTAGGGACTAATCGCATAATAGAACGCCATGACTTTCAATTCACAGCTGTTACCAAAGACCAATGCAGCGATAAAATACAACCTCTTCTGTCGTTAAAACATAAGTAAATACAAATAAAAATAACAATAATACAAGTTTACGTCCTGGACTTACTCCTTATGGCGCTGTAAAAACTTTCACGACGTCCCCCATTACTGTGGTGTACATGAAGGCGCAATTCTGTTACTGTGCTCGACAAATGTTTATTTTCAATTCTGGCGAGCGTATATTTTTACGTGATTACTAAAAATGTTGCGTTGTAAAAGCTCAATTAATTAATGTTCGAGTATTGGTACCTATTTGCTGATTTGACAGGGATGATACATTTTTTGTTTTTAGAGGTAGGTATAATGTTAGTAAATTTGGAACTTTGGTGAAGATTCAAAGATTATTTTACAAACCATTCAAAAACTTTTAAAAATTCTAGGTCTTATTTAGACTTGATTATAGTTTAATCCCCCTCTTGGCATAATTTTGTTTGGCATAACGTTTTCGCATAACTTTTATTAGCATAATAGGTAATACTGTGGCATATTAATACTTTGGCATAATGCAAAGGTTAGCATAACTGTAATTTGGTCTAATTTGTTTTGCATATAATTTGGAGTTGCATTAATTTTAGGCATAATATTTATTCGTCTATTAATCATGATTCATGACTTCATGAGCCATAAATATAACATAACATAACATTATTTATTATAATTTGGGAATTACTCTATTGGATTAGGCTAAGGTGCGGCGTGCCCTGAGCCGCGAACATATTAGTTTTTTTAGAGTTATATTAGGGATTATTATTTTTATTCCAAAGAACATTATGTGTAAATATCATTATGCGTTTATAACATTATGCTTTATAAAATTATGCTTTATTATTATTATGCCCACAGTATTTATGGCTAAAACATTATTGCAAAACAATTATTCCTAATAATATTATTCAATATGATCATAATGCTGAATTTCGATATGACAATATATTTTATGCTTATCATTAATAAACCTTAAACATGTCATAATGAAGTAACTAGATAACCGTATCAACAATAAAAATAATGCCACCTACATTTTAATAGTCCTAATTTCTTTATCAAGTTAAATACAAACTTCTAAAACTACGACCATTCATCTTAGAAAATGCTCGCCATCTTCACGGACATTTCAGCAGCTCACTAAAGAAGCCTCAGTGATGCGACACGGCAACGTTAAACTAAATTAATTACACTACGCAACGGGATACGAGTACGATGGCCGTTTAGCTTTAGTTAACAACCAAACTTTGTCCTGGAGCGGGCGCCGCGGCGCACCGTGCGCGTGCTGAGCACCACACGCTGTTTACTGTGGCCGCGTCATTTGAATTTACATTTCGTAAGGGGTGATTGAGGGTGACAATGGCTTAGCTTGCAGTTTTACGAGCACCTGCTACCGTTTAGTCTTGACTATATTATTAGAGCTCAGGTGCTTTGGGCTGTGAAACGATGAAAGATAATATCGTGAGGAAAATGGCCTAGAACCAAAAATTTGAAGACGTGATATCTAGATTATAGCCCTCACTACTCTCTCCCCCACTCCCTCTCGTGGAGAGGAGGCTGTGTCCCAGCAGTGGGAACATTACAGGGTGATAACGCTATGCTTTGTGCTGGTACTACTTATCAATAACTTAATTGCGATTCATATTTTCAAAATTATTCAGTGGATCCAAGTGGACAGAGTAGAGGAGTAGATCTGCATCCCAACTGCGTAACACACTTTCAATAGCAATCCGAAGAATCTCGAAAAAAACTTAAAATTTATTGCTTCATACGAATGCAAAAAAAAAACTTGCATCCCACGTGTGTGTATACTCATGTTTTGGACAAATAAATGATCTTTATCTTTATAAGAATGAAAAATTCGTCTGTTTGACGTAATGTGGATAAACTGGAAAATATGAATGGCATTGCTTATTGAAGATGGTTTCCAGTGGCACTGCATTAGCATTGATTAGCCCCATTAATAGGTGTAGTATCTTTACACCTCTGCCGACCCCTTCAGGAAATATTGGCATTATGTTAAGTTATCAATATCCCACTCGATTATTAATGAACGCAACTATCGGTAAACACAAAAGGGAGCAGTCACGAAGTCAGTAACATCACAATAACATTATCATTAACAACTTAACGCTCAAGCACACTATCGTCGCGTTCGTACCTACACAACTTTGTCTAACGTTCGGAACGACCTTGTGAACACACTTACCACAAACTGGACAGGAATATGTTTTTTTCAACCTCAAAGCATTTATTTCAATTAAATCACTATTAAAAGCACTTTTGACCTGTCAAGGAATCGGTCAGTCAGAAATATGAAGCTTGTTGCCCATTCCAAAGCGTAATAGGTACATTATGCAGAAGAACGGACAAGAAATTCCACGGACACTTTCAAATCGAAAAAAAATGTTACAAAATATTGGTTAAAATTAAAATAAATTCTAATAAGCCATGGCAGCTAAGAGATGACTAGTCCGTACTGACCAGCACAATTCAGCTCAACCATTTTGAAGGAAGCTAAATGATTCAGTTTCAGAATGAGGAGCAGTTCACGATTTAAGAGATGATTTTATTTTATTGTTAGTCCATCATAATCATTTTAGGATCACACGTCAGTTTTACGAGTATACTGTATTTGTTTTTAACCGTATGAACTGTAGGATTTTGACGTGTGACCCCAACTTTTTACCGTTAAAATATCGTGTGAACACTTAGGTATCGAATTATTATTTTAAACATTTGTTATTGTTAAATTTAAATGCGCTCACAACATCTGTTAAATATTTTATTAGCTGAAAACTTTGTTTATTTATTAAATAAAAGTGTTACTAATAAATTAACTGCTGTTATTTAGTTATTTGTATCACTCAAGCATCGAACCTTTCAACAGAGCCCGCAAGTGTAAGAGCGGGGCGCTCGTCTGAGACACAGGGAAACCGGTAATGTTCGCTGAAATAGAAATATACATACAACTACATAAACTACTTATGTACATGGATATTAAGTAAATAAAGTTATTTATCATTAGTATACCGATAGAAGCAGGGTAATACCTATACATATAATAAAAATGGACACCAGCAGTGCTATTCTGTAACCATCTCACCGTGAAAACTTAGGTGAAGTGAGCTCGGAGTGAGCTGTCAGTCCCTAGCAGCAGGTGGAATGACAGCTCACTTCACGCTCACTTCACTTAAGTTATCACCGTGAGATGGTAACAGAATAGCAGTGCTGTACCTAACTTATCGGATACATTACAATCCAAACTTTTAGTTTTATAACAGTAATGCCCATTTCCACCAACAATAGGCGACACCTAAAGCGCGCTGTTCGATTTTCAACGCTCGCGTGCTCGGTTTAGCGACGATAGCGCTTTTATTCAGGCTTTCAATTAAATGTCGCCTAGTGTTAGTAAAAATGTGAAATTACATTTTTATTTAAAACAGTTTTAATAAAATTCATATAAAACAGTTTTCACAGAGTTATAAAATAAAATAAAATAATTTTACTATAATTGAATCCTCTACCAGCCAGGTGCGATGGACGTAAAATAAACCGTTTCGCACGAACCCAAATCTCTTTACAGAGCTTCCCACATTGTTACAGGCTTTAAAAAATTACGACTGCTCGCTTAAGGCTGGTAAGCTTAAAATCTTCATTTAACGAGGTCTAATCGACCCGCCAATAGTCTGCCATTAGTGGCCATCGGAGGGCGCACCCGAGCTGACCGCTTATTGATCACTTTTTGAGCAGAGGTCCACTCTACCCAACTGCACCTCTATTATTAAGAGGGGCCGTTGATTGTTGTCTATGAATATGCAAAGGCTGTGCCTGCTGTTCATAGAATAACAAAAAATCTTACGTAGTTAGATTTTCTACTAAAACTAATCGTTAAAATGCAGCCATCGAACTATTTTCTAAGGAAATTGTTACAGCGCCATGTGAACCTATTAGAAACTATACGAAAATCTTAATCTTCTTCTTTTCGTGTGGTTAGTAAACTAACCTGGGGGCCAATTCTCGATTTTCGCCATTTATCTCGAGTTCGAGATCGTAAGTCTATCTCTATGTCTATTAAAAATATCTCTACCTCTACCAAAAAATGTCGAATTGAGCAGAATTCCGTATTCTCAGTCAAAATAGAAATAAATGTCACGAAAATGTCGAGTCGAGTGAAGATAATGTTACCATTATGAAGAATCGCACGTTCCGTTTTAGGTAGCTATGAGTTAATGAATGATTTTGTTTTAAAACGCTGATTAAACCTAATTATTTAAGTATAAAACGAAACGTTTATAGTGTAAAAATAATCAGTTTGACAAATTAACAGTTGACTGTCTGTCAGTGTCAGAATTTGCGCCTTTTTGCGGTTCCTTCAAAACTTTTGTTATGTTACATCATTATTGGGTGCTGTTTTACATTTCACAATTTTTATTTTAACATGGAGGGGAAAAAATACCCCAGTTCACAACAAAAACATTTACTGATTCAACTCGTTGAAGCAGACCCGGAATTGAGGGGAGGTAAATTCTCCTCCAGTTTCTCTAGAAAGGAAGCAGAGAGAAGATGGCAAGCCATCGCTCAACAATTGTATGCTGTGGCCGGAGCCAAAAAATCTTGGGATGGTTGGCGCAAAGTAAGTACAATGGTTACCGATGCACTTATCTACCTTTCTGTGACTCAACCGTTTTTATACTTCATCGTTCGTTGTTTTCATTACTTACAATCACCGCAATGTTTTCCAATTCTCTACTTCTCAGTCATTTAGGTATTTATCTTTGTATATTATTTCATTCTCAAAGGATGTATGTTCGTACTAACATAATAATTTTATTTCAGAGTTGGCAAGACAAAAAGTCTAAAATAAAAAATAAATCAGCTGCAATTAGAAGGCAGTCTATGTTGACTGGAGGAGGTCTACCACCAGAACAATTGAATGAAGACGACCAATTGGTGCTTGGCACATTTAGTTCAGTTACACTCGTCGCTAATAAACTCGTCCATCTTTCAGTGGTTTCAAGTCCAATCGTGGGTACACAAATCACAGAGTCTGTTATTTGCGCGAAGGTCATCGTTTCAAGAAAACACAATGCACAAATCAAAGAGTATAAATCGAATTTCCAGTAGTTATGAGATGCCAAGCCGTATTTTATTTAAAAATTAAAGAAAAGAAAACACAGTGTACAATCCAAAAAAACTCAACGAATTCACTCAGAAATGACGTATCTTTACAATCGACATGACATCTCTACTGCTCAGAAGCACTCGACATGAACTCTAACGTTAGCCTTCGACAAATGTCGAACTCGACATCCCCAGAATAGCAACTTTTAAAATTTGTCAAAAAAATGACGTCATTAGAAATTTTTGTCGAGTTCGACACCATCTCTAAAATCGAGAATTGGCCCCCTGGTGTCAGAGTTTTAAAGCCGCCCACGGGCCAAACGGAAAATCTTAATTAATGTACGAGTATGTTGATGGCTAGCGAGAAACACGTTAACGATATCATAACATCACGCCTGTAATCACCGCAGGGTTAGGCAGAGGTATCCCTGTCTGAACCCCACATTTCGCCAGTAATTATAATTTTAAGTCGCTTGTAATAGGGGGTGACCCTATAGCCATCAACCGGACACAAATTCTGACTCCGGGGTGTTACTGAGAAATTCCTAATAAATAAAAACTCAATAACAATTTGTCAATCTGGGAATCGAACCCAGGACCTCATGCTCAGCAGCAGCGCTTGCGACCTCTACGCCGACGAGGTAGACGTTAAAGACTATCATAATATTTATTACATCCATATTACATTTGTCCTGTGCTGTTTCACGCCCTGTCAAGTTTTTAAACATAGGCTTTATTTAAAGCCACATGGCCTATAGCCATGATGGTGGTCCTACATAACTTTGTATCGGTAAAAAATACTATGGCGTCGTAACATTTTATGCGAGATAAAAAAAAAACTCGGGAAACTGCACCAGCTGCGGAATACTCGTACGCGCTTCGAAACAGTGAATACCGGGATTTAGAATAGTTTTATGTTTCAAATGTTTTTTTAAAATTAAATCATGGAAGTGTAAACTTTTATTTGCGATTTCATTTGGTATTTCATTTTGGTGTCGGAAACACTATGTGTCCTTTTTTTTTCTTTAAGCAAATTTTTTATCAATTATTTGTCATGATTCTTCAAATGTTTTAACTACCTAATTTTACATTTTTAACACCATACTGCGATCGCCAACCCGCCTGTCAAGCGTGGCGATTATGGCAAACCCCCACTAAAAATAACCAACACCAAAAAGAAATGGTCCATAGTGCCTGGCGGCCCACCTACTCTTGGTAGTGGTCAACACCACGGTGAAGCAAGGGGTGTGAAGAATCCCCGGAAGAGATCCGGCTACCACAATCACCGGAAACTAGAGGAAGAATTGAGCAGGTTACGATGGGGTATAGTAGGGTTATCTGAAGTCCGAAGAGAAGGGGTGGACTGAATAACCCTCAAATTCGGGAGTTTGCTCTATTTCAGGGAGGGCAACCAGCAGTCCCAAGGTGTCGGGTTTATCGTCCATAGGTCCTTTGTGAGCGACGTGGTGAAGTACGAAAGTGTGTCGACCAGGGTGGCGTAGCTTATACTCAGAATATCCGCAAGATATTCGCTGAAGGTCGTACAGGTTTACGCCCCGATCTCGTCACACCCTGACGATGAGGTGGAGAGCATGTATGAGGATATTTCCAGAGCCATGCATGGCTCCAAAGCTCATTTCATCGTTGTTATGGGGGACTTTAACGTGAAACTGGGCAAACGAAGCGATGATGAGCTGCGAGTGGGGCAATTTGGAGTTGGACGTCGGAAATAACGGGGTCATCTACTGGCCAGTTTTATGGAGAAGAAAGGTCTCTTTATGATGAACTCCTTCTTCAAAAAACGTGAACACAGAACGTGCACCTGGCAGAGCCCTAATGGTACAACAAAAAATGTGATTGACTTATTATGTCGACGAAGAAGTAAGTATTCAATGATATCTCTGTGTTCAATGCGGTGAAAACCGGAAGTGATCACCGCAGGCTAAGAGGCATATTGAACTTAAATATCAAGCTGGAAAGATCTCGACTGATGAAGTCTACGCTCCGCCCAGCACCGATCTAAGTCCAAAACCCCGAGAGCTATCAGCTCGAACTTCAGAATCATTTCGAGTGCCCAGGGAGCTCCGTGGAAGACTTTAATGATAGGTTAATGGAAACGGGAAACTCTTTTTTAAAAAGGGCGACTCTGCTCTGCTTAAGAACTATAGGCGCATCACACTTCTGACCCATGTCTACAAGCTGTTTTCAAGAGTCATCACGAACCGTCTTGCGCGCAGGTTTGTCAACTTCCAGCCTCCCGAACAAGCCGGATCCCGTAAAGGCTTCAGCGCTGTAGACCATAAACATACGCTGCGGCAGGTTATACAGAAGACCGAAGAATACCTGCCTCTCTGCTTAGCGTTTGTGGACTACGAGAAAGCCTTCAATCATCGATCTAAACATGGGCTTGTACTGCAGTCTCTTAGGTGCTAAAGTGTCTGTACGAAAATGCCACTATGTCACTTCGACTCCACGACCAGACCTCGAAACCTATCCTTCTGCAGCGAGGTGTGAGACAAGGAGACATAATCTCTTTGAAAGTGTTTGCCGCTGCACTGGAGGATGTCTTCAAGGTTCCGGATCTAAAGGACTAGGCATCAACATCGATGGCGAGTATATCACTAACCTTCGGTTTGCCGACGGCATAATTATCATGGCTGAGACCATGGAGGACCTCAGTACAATGCGCGATGACCTCAGTAGAGCCCCCGAAAGAGTGGGTCTTAAAATGATCATGGACAAGACAAAAGTAATGTCAAATGCCCATGTGACATGAACTTTGTGAGACGCTAAGCTTGAATTTGTGGAAGAATATGTTTACTTAGGAGAAACTGTCAAGCTAGGTAGGTCCAACTTCAAGAAAAAAGTCAATCGTCGACTCCAACTTGGCTGGGCAGCGTTCGGAAAGCTAAAAGCTACGTAATATCTTCTCGTCCCAAATACCGCAGTGTCTCAAGACTGAAGTCTTTGACCAGTGCTTGTTGCGTCAAGTGCTTAGAGTTTCCCTACGTGATCGAATCAGAAATGAAGAGATCCGCAGGAGAACCAAGATTACCGACATAGGCTGAAGAATTGCCAAACTAAAGTAGCAGTGGGCAGGGCACATTGCTCGCAGAACAGATGGCTGATGGGGCCGAAAGATGTGGCCGAAAGATGTGGCGACCGCGTACCGGACGACGTAGCATTGGAAGGCATCCCACAAGATGGACCGATGACATTGTAGAGGCCGCAGGAATCCGCTGGATGCGGGAGACACAGAATCGGTCGAAGTTTACTTGGGTGAGGCCTATGTCCAGCAGTGGACGTCTTTCAGCCTGAAATGATGATAATGATGACCTGCTTTTTCAGTAATTTGATATATTATAGGTTTTTACTTTAAAAAACCACCCACCAAGGGTGACCTACCTTTAAAAAACCTAAAAACAAAGCTATTTCAAAAAATCACAAAACAGGTCTCACTACAATCAACACTGTTGCTTGCCAATACAAAACCAAATGAACTCTATTCCACCCTCTTCACAAACTGCCCATGTAACAATTATCACATCTGAGAAACAATTCCCTTTGACAACAAGATAATTAAGACAAAATAAAAAGCCGGCTTGCACATTGTCGAAAATTGAGGTTTAACCAATTTATGAAGTAAAAATGGTACCTCGACGGCATCAAAGGAATCTCCCTCCCGCGGCTGTTTACATTTGCCTAATTAACGGAATACTGAGACCTTATTAGTTGGCAAGTTATCAGATGTCTGGAGATGGGCTAACTAGATACCTAATGAGGCTAAGGATTACCGCGTTGTTGCCTGAGAAATGGTGACGCCCTTTCTGACTGAGTGTCAATGTGCCTTGAAAGTAAAAGTGTCGCAATGATAAAGTTTTTTACATTAAGTATAAGATAACATAACAGCACGCCTTGTTCCCCCAAAGGGTTAGGCAGAGCTGCACATATAGCACACCCACAGTTCGCCAGTTATGTTTAAGTCTCACGTAATAGGGGGCGAGCCTATTGCGGGCACAAAGCCAGACTCCGAGCTGCTCCTGAGAAATATCAGATGGAATTACCCAATAACACTTTGCCCGACCTGGGAATCGAACCCAGGACCTCTTGCTCAGCGGTAGCGCTTGCAACCACTATACCAACGAGGCAGTCACAGTCAGTTATTTATATTATAATACTCGTATAATTAATAATAATCCAACCTTTTTAAAGATATAAAATAAGGCTAATTATCTAATAACATCGAAAAACTTGTCACCAAAGAGGTCCAAATATGTATGACTGGTAACAACCCTATTAACCGTAAAATGCGAGTGTATTGGTACACCAGGCCGAAAAGTTCACCGAATGCCGAAATCCGAGGCATTATAAAAACATCGCGCTATGGTTTAATTACCGAATTGCAATTAGCGAAACCAGCCTTTTAGATAATGAAACCCTTAGGGAGAGGCCGCTTGATTGAGAAAGAACACGTTCAAGTAATCAAAAATTCTGTTGGATGAGGGAAATGTTATTCATAATAGATAGCATCTTACTTTTAAGTAAGTGACCGAGTAGGTTGCTGAGTTCAGATGATTTAAGTTTCTCAAAACATTTACAATACAATACAAAACATTTATTCGACACAGACACAACAGCAACAAACACATTAAAAAAAAAAGAACAAAAAACATAACAATAAAATTGCAGTAAAATTGCATAGCATTTGTATGTACGGTTACTGGTATAACACTTCGAGAAGATAGATTGTGTTTGGCGCAAAAAGGGAGCAAGCTTTAGATAAACTTACCATTATGTGAATAGACTGGCAAAAAGCCAAACTAATACCAAAATGAAGAAGACACATGCCTACAAAGAGATTATATTGTCCTATAAACTGTTTCCAACAATAACAATAAACTGGAAACACATGAACCCCACAGCTTTGAAGAAACAAAGGCCTTTTTAATTTAATTTAATTGCGAAAGGGATAGGTGTTTAAAAAGACAGCGTAACGAACAAGTTAATTAGTTGGGGGCAGGGGGTGCAACACGAGGTTGCACAGACGACATTAAAATTCGAGTACCCCTTTACGAACTGTGAATCCCTAATTTCGGTGATTGCATGCAAAAATACGGAAGAAATAAAAGATGTTTACTGTAGTGAATGTAAATTTGGGTTCCCTTTTAACATGGCCGATAAAAGAAGGTCAAAGCAAAAGGGAAGGGGTTTAATGATGGCTATAGAAGTTGTAATTGAGTATAATATTATAAGAGAAACAGAATCCAAGTGATCGTTAGAGGGTTAAACTGATATTGATTACCAACGCTTACAAAATACCATTTTTTTTGTCTTTCTTTGCTTGGTCCTTATTCTTGTTTATTAGTTCTCTTATGCCTCGTTGGTCTAGTAGTCGCAAGCGCTACTGCTGCGCATGAGGTCCTGGGTTAGTGTTATTAGATTTTTCCACCAGGAATTTCTCAGTAGCAGTCCAGAGTTGCGGTAATTGGTAATTTGTGCCTGGTTGATGGGAATAGGCACGCCCCGTATTACATGGGACCTAAACATAACTGGTGCAATGTGGGTGTACTATAGGTTCACCTCTGCATAGCCCTTCGATGAATACAGGCGTGATGTTGTTATGTGTTCCTGTTAGCTTATCTCACGAAATTATTTTATTTTACAAACACTTCAGGCTAAAAACTAAAATTCAACAAAAGATAAGTTCAAACAAATATTATTCTAGACAACTAAGTATGATACTGTATCACATCTCGTTATGACAGTCAGTACTCAGTGCCTCGCAGTAGGATTAGTAAGGATTCATAATTTGAGTGTTAACATTTGGGAGGCTGTCTCGTTATCATATATTATATCTTCGTAGTGTGGGTAATTTATGTTCGGTCGAGACAAGTAGCGACATCTTGACAATTATTACGTCTGTGTTGTGAGAATACTAGTCGGTTTGATAAAGTTTTGGAGCTTTGGTACTCTTCAGTACTCATGTGGTGAACTTAGGGTCGAATGCACCATATTTTGGTAGTTACGGGTTTAATAACTTTTAATGGGTCAGTTTTTTTTTTTTCACAAGACCATTATAATTGTTACGTTACCTACTGCAAGACATAACTTCAAATAGATTTTTATTTAGATACATTTCTGATATCAGATTTTAAACGGTGCTTAGTGTTAAACCAAAATTTAGCAAAGAATGGATATCAAAATCTAACTAAAAGCACTTCAGAATCTACATATTATTTTACAGTCGGTAGGTATATATAATACTTTTTTAAGGTCATATCTGAATATTATAAAACAAAGCCGCTTTTCACGTTAGTCTGTCTGTCCGCGTTGTTCTTCTAAACCACGCAACGGATTTTGATGAGGTTTTCACCATCATTTAGATAATTTATTCCTTTTTTTTTTGTGGTAGTGTTTTTTTGATTGACATTTAACTTATTTATAGCACAGAAATCTCGATGTTTGACTTCGAGATTTATGTGCTATCGCCATTGCACCCGCACGAGGCAAGGACGGGTCGCTAGTCTTTTATAATTAACAAAAACAACAAATGAAATACGTTTACATTTCAAAAAATAAAAATCATTCCCAGTATCCCGCAAAAAGTTTATAGGAAAAAGTGAATTAAATGACATAGCAAATGACACGTATACCGTGTGGGCTGGCAGTTCAATCTCGCCGAGGTATTATTTACGACGAGCGGCTCCCGACAAATGGGCTCACTATTTATTATTTATACTACAATTATTTCGCGGCTTTCGTTCCCCGACGATGAGTTTTAAAATATTTTCAGTCTGATTTTGACGTTCAAAAGTGTCGTTTATGTGCCTATTTGAAATAAATGATTTGATTGAAGGTTTTCAAATTCATAGGTACTTGTTTTAAACAACTTTAAACCTCTCAACACGGCTCAGGTTAAAAGAGTCATGCCACATTGAATATTTTCAGGCATAAATTATACGAAATGAGTTTAATGTTCTACAAATAAAACCCAGGCTAGTTTTGAGTACAAATGAGTTAAGCGTCTGTAGCCGAACTAGGCAAAACCTGTATTCCGGTTATCAGCGCCAATCCCTTCGGATAATTTTGTATTTATGATAGTCATTAATATGAATTTTTACAAGATAACTAAAAGTAGGTAGTGTTATTTTACACATATTATTATATTTGATTATAATATGTAGAGTATGAATGTGTATGTATGCGTATTCGTATATACCTGTGTGGAATGAAGTGTATGTGTGTGAATTGAGAGAGAGTGTGTGTAAGTGTGTGTAGTCCATGAGAAGTTAAATATTTGGAAGTTTATGCGTTGTGATATGTGAATTTTGAAAGTATCAATCAAGTAAGTTAATACTAACGTGATCATTGTGCTATATGTTTTAGAAGTTCAGTCTCTACATAATTTAGTTTTTATAAATATTCAGACACCTTTTCACTTTTTTTTCCTTTGTCAGTTCCATGTCATTTCAAACAATTCATGTAAATTTTCCCAAACTGAAATAAAAAATATCCTTTTGATATGAACCTCACGCATAGTTCCATCCCGACAATAGTGACAAATGAACTCACGAAACGTGTACACTGCAGTGCAAAATAATTTGTATGCGAGAGTGCTTCGATGGATTTTAAATCCGAATCGTCGAATCACTCATTTATATCGCGAATGTCTGCGTTCGATGCCAATGGACAGCTTATTACGACGCCAATTAATCGGGGGCTCGGCCCTGAATTGCCACTGGCAATCGATGGCAATCGCTGGCAATTGCTGGCAATAGCTTTTAGCAGTCCCGGATTAGCTGGCTTAGTAAATGTTTGCGATTTGTAAACATTGGATGTTTTTGCGTTTATTTATTTTGCTTTTCGTTTGTTTAAATTTTTGATTGTATTCATTAAAAAATAATTGTAAGACCTAAAGTTTTGAATAACATTAAACTCCTTGTTTTAATACACC
Source organism: Xanthia togata (assembly GCA_963853775.1). Lineage (NCBI taxonomy): Eukaryota > Metazoa > Arthropoda > Insecta > Lepidoptera > Noctuidae > Xanthia > Xanthia togata. The sequence continues at coordinate 784,670 of OY970811.1, read as the reverse complement.
GGAGCCCAGACTAAAATTATTCTAATTTGATGCCTTATCATATTAATATTGTTTTGTTATTATAAGTATTATAGTTGCTACTATTTTTATCACAACTCAAGAACTCATTAAAGAAAAGGTACTTTGTTAAAGTAGCTAAGTTAATAAGTAAGTAAGTACTAAAAAACACAAAAAACATAAACTTTGACTATAGAAAAGTTATACAGAATGGTGTATACAAAACAGTTTTGATTAATTTGTTGCCATTATAGTTATATCAAATTAATCAGCACAAAAAGCCCCGGTAACGTAACATACAACGTCACACGAAAGATAAATATTGCCACCGACTACATCAAATATTGACTCCTACCGTTCGACCGAAAACACAGTAATTATAATTCAATAACAATGATTAAACAGGCCACAGGCTGCCGGAGCCTCGTCAGCCGTAAACCTCAGTGAACAATAATAAACCTGTTTAAATGGAGATCGAAAAATCGGCCACCATCGGGACCACTCGGAAGTACTCGGAAATGTAAAGGTAGGAAAGGGTTGAATCGTCCGGGGACGCTGCGGTTTTCGACGGTATTTTAAAACTCGATAGTAAGTTTGAATTGTATTTTTTTGAAGATGAAAAATGTTTTTTTTGGGTGTTGGAAATACCTTTTCTTGTTTTACAAATTCAGAGTAGGCTCTCATACTCTGTTATGATGAGAATTGTTAATTTCAGAAAGTAGCGATATTCATTTTTCATTAAGCTTGCGCAGTACCTACCTTTAAAAGTAAGCTGCTACTTCAGAAACAATATATTTTTGCAGCAAGTTCAAAATCATCGTGTAGGCGCAGTATAATTTCATAAACCTAAACATCTAGTATAGCTCTTGTTTACCTACAGCTAAATAAAGCATACGTCAGACTAAGCACGGGCCGGCCGGGCCAGTGGCCGCTAAAGCCCGGGATTTCCTATCCCTTGAGCCTGGAGGCTATATTATGTCTCACGTGTTTCACAGAAAGTAGAATCGTACTAAATATGGCTCCGCTATTTTAGCTTCTTTAGTTACTCCGCTGTTTTTGACTATTTACCAGAATGTATGTATAAAATATTATTTAAAGGACCAGTAACTGCGCACTGACGAGCGAGCGGTCTCGAGTTATATTTTTCCCACCAGTAAGTATACGTAGTTAGCTTAGTTGAAGAAGTTGGTAGAATCTTTATAAATAAAACTCAATTGCCACATGTATGAAAGATTATCACTTGAGAACGGCTCGACGAAACGGCAGTTTTTTGTCGTTGTTGTTGTTTTCGTAATTGTCAGAACAAGGTTCGCATGAAAGATTTTTTTGGAAAATCCACCTGAACATTCACCTAGCGACGCCGGGCACTCACAGCTAGTTAAAAATAAAAATACAAAGAAAAATATTCATTTGATAAGGCAAACGGTGTTTAATTAGCCACTGAAGTGTTTATTGCGTCAAGCATGCGACATTCTTAATGAGTAATGAATGACACAAAAGAAAGAAAGACATTACGTTTATTTGACAAAGCTTAGACGACACAATTGAGTCGACGATGGCGTCACTAATGACGACGCTGTCCTTAGTAATAAACAATTTACGTGCGTCAATTGTAACCATGTTGAAAAATAACTTATTTCTGCGGCACAGCTATAATTTTACCAAAAATAAAACTTATGCCCTAAAGCAGACATAGAAACATTTATATAAAGGTATATAAGTAAATTGTGACCGTACTGTGTCATATCCAGCCTGGCAACACCGGTCGTGACGTCAGAGCTCCCCTGAACACCGCTTCATTATTCATAGGACTTCTTTCGGATTATTTCTTTGTCCCGATTTTTTGACCGGTATTGTACTTTTTACTTCATAAATAAAATATAATTTGTGTGTCGTTTACGAGTTTATAGTATTTTTATTTGCCTTTTGCGAAATATATTGTTAGGTTTTTAGCTTTTTTTCTTTGATCATCGCTCTAGTAGGGATCGCAAAGGGAATATTAAGGACAGTAAATTAGGGGCACATAAAATGTTAATTATTTGGCCGGTTGGTCTGTATTGTGGTTTGGGTTCTTGGAAAGGCTTCAACTATACTGAACTTTAGAAATGTTGTTTATGTACTGTTTTGATATCAAAGTTTTAGTTTGAATTTTGATTTCATTGAACATAAACTATTGTTATTTTTGCAGCAAATTTAACTAAGTTACAATAAACAGTTCTAAATGAATCCATGAATTGAAATAGTCCGTTTCCAAACCAAATATCTGTTTTAGATTAAATTCCGCGAATCCAATAGCAATGAACACAAAATATCAATCTGAATTAATTACAATTCGACATTTCTTTCACAAATAAGCAAGAAATTATTTAATTATCAGCAAATGAATAACACGTACCAATGAATGGATAATACATACATATTAGGTAAAGTTCATAAGTGGCAATATGGCGGCTGTGTATATCTGGCTATTATCGGTAGTCATAGAGACATAATTAAATAAGGTATATTATATTAATTGGTGAGGGAAACATATTGTCAGAAATAGCAGAAAATACCAGCACCTACTTCTTATTTTGTGTCTCTCGATGAATCTCTGTCCACTTAACACCTGAACTGTACGCTAATCCACACTAATATTACGAGTAAAAATCCGAAAGTAACTGTCTGTCTATTACCTTTTCATGCCTTACGACGCAGATATATTATATGCCAGTCACCCTGAGTGGTTAGCTTGCGTGTTCTGTACTGAGCTCACGCAACGAGTTGTATGTCCAGCTAGTAATAGGACTCGCCCATCTAGGAGCGCTGTCCCAAATTAGACGCATTATTATACGAGTACATAAAACAAAAGGTATTTTAATAAACCACGTATACTAAAAGATCAATAATTAAATTATCTTCAAAATGGTGAAGCTTCTATAAAAATAAACTTAATAGATTTTGCGTGATTCTCAGTTTTTATCCGCGTTAGACATAACTTTATAAATTAATTTCACTATGTAATATAAACATTTTTTTTTTCCAAATCATTAACACTACTCGTTTAGACGTGATCTTTAGTATAAAATCATTAAAAGTCGGTATTATCGTCGCCATGATTGCGGACACAGGTAGACCCATAGACAAATATTTCTATGGGTTTCTATGGGAGGGTAGGATGCATGTAGGATACTTTTGATCCAGATAGATCGTTCCCTTGGAAAAATTTCCGCCCTCTACACGGCCAGAGCCGCGGGAAAAAGCTAGTCTATGTAAATAAAAATGAAATGTAATCCGATTATGTTAATCTATGAACTTGAGAACAACGGGTGGACTGATTTGGCTGTTTGTTCGTTGTTTTAGGATGTTTTTAATTAATAGTCTGCAGCAAAGATAAGCTCCACAGGTGGAGTTTTTCTAATGGTTCCGATCCTCAATGTACATATATGCGGCGCCCTCCCGCAGGCCATGGCCCTTTCACCTAGCGCCGCACGCCCTGTCACCTGTACACGTGAGGAACTATGTCTGCGGCAGCGAATGGTATTCGCGTTGCCGGGTTCTGGACCAAACAGGAAATTTAAATCATATTTGCCATCGACACGCTAAGAAGAAGAATAGTCTGAATTCGGTTTTAATGAAAAGAAAAATTGAAAAAGTTTCCCGAAAAGTTTTCAAATTCGGGAAAGCTGAACGTTCTTTTTCTATGGGATTTTTGTATGAATTATTGAAATTTGGACAGAACATCGTCTGTCGGCGGGACAGCTAAAGGTAAATAAATTAATGTAAAAAACTATGATTAATAAAGCCTTTGCAATACACGACCGTACTTCATGTCTCTTTTGTCATCTTTGCAATGATTGACGCACGTTTGTGAAATAAAACAACTCTACCAAGAGTGGTCACATAGGTGTGCCTGCAAAGTTTTTAGAGAGCGTAGAGGAAGTTCCTCGACCAACAGTTTTAGAACACGTGACTCAGGTATTGACGTTTTAAAAGTGCTTCTATAACTGGTAGAAAAACAAGGACCGTACAGTATTGACAGCATCATGCAGCACGGGAGAGTTTTTTGGCCTATGATAATGGCCGTACTTTTTAATTTAACTGACAATGCGACATATTTATCAAAATATTAGAAAATTTTCATTTCTCGACAGGTGCATTTAAAGCAGAAAATGTATGAGAGAAACTTGTTAAATTGTCGGATTGTCGCCTGTCGCTTCTGATAACTAGGCCCCTGGTACAGTGACCTAACGCAAACTTTGATCACTTTTGAACTTTGTCACATTAAAATGCTTAACTTGTCAATTGCTTAAAAACGTTGACTCGTCGAATTTTATAATATGACAAGATTTTAAGTGTGGTTAAGGTTTTCGTAAGTCGATCGTACCAATTAAGTAAATTATGTCCACTCTGTATTGTTAATACCACCAATGGTCGGGGTCGGGAGATGAAAATTCATAGGAAGGGGGTGCCGCGTTCCCATGAATTTTCATCTCTCTACCCTTGAATAATCTGATATTTACTTAAGTCACCATTATAATGAAGCTAGTCTCTACTTAAGCACAACAGCTATATTGTTTTATATAAAAGAAAATCTTTCCTAAATTCAGCACGTTGTGACAATTCAAGGAAATCACGAATCACAAAATGTCACTAATGAGTTGAGCTCACACGTCGCGCTCGTTCCGATTGTCGTCGAATTATTTTATCTCACTTGAGTCCCGGGATTCCAGTATTCCAGAGTCCCGAGATCCCGGTGCTCTAGAGTCCCGGTGTCGCCCGGCTTAGGTTATTGATTTTTCATGTTTTTGTAGCCCCGGGCTTGAATCTTTGTCTCAAGTAATTCTCTAAATTCACTTGGCTGGCTTGCTGGATTTTTTTTAGCAGACTTTTTCCCTGGTGACAAAGACCAAAGGAAAAGTAAAGTATTCTAATGCCTTATCATGTGCATGGGGTAGTTCTTAACTGAACCAATTTCTTGATCAAGAAACTGCCAAGTCAGAGGTCATCAAATCATTTATGTACCTAACTGTAATTCAGTAGATATGTACAGATGTATTCGGATGAATATTACTATCGTAATATTAATATTGCATACTATCTTTTTTCGTCCGTTTCCTTGTTTGTATTATCGTGTGTGTGTCTACACATTCAATAGAAAGGTAATTTTCCATCAGATTATTAAATAGGTATAAAGAAGACGAGTCGAGTGGTTAAAATAATAAAAATAGTAAATGTCGTATGTAGCTTTTTTCTGAAACTATAAGAACTATTTTTTTTTCATCAAACCCATACGTGTGGTATCTATGGATAGGTCTTTAAAAAATATATTGAGGTTACTAATAGGTAATTTTTTTCTACTGAATACTCGTAGTTTGCGCGAGAGACACTTCCAAAGTGGTAAAATGTGTGTCCCTGTAACTTCTAAAATAAGAGAATGATAAAACTAAAAAAAAATATGATATACATACCATATTACCATGTAAACTTCCACCGAAAATTGGTTTGAACGAGATCTAGTAAGTAGTTTTTTTTCGTAATACGTCATAAATCGTAAACCGCAATTTACCTTTCATTCAATCAACTCAAATATAAAAACAATAACTTTTATTTTATTTCACTATTATTAAGACATCGATCAAAGTTACAACGAACTACAAGAACTTTTATTATTATATTACTTGCTGCTACGGAACCCTTCATGGCGAGTCCGACTCGCACTTGGCCGTTTTTTTTAAATGAATGAATAGAAATATGAAACAAACACAATTAAAATTGTCTCTTGGATACATTACCAGTCGACAAGGATGCGGAGGAATTTTACTTCGCCATATTTTAGTTGGTTAAGAAATTTTTAAGAAAGTCAGGTTATTATTATATTTTATACTTATAATTTTTTTGTTAGTTAATTTAGGATCCGAAGTTTATCCAGTATATATTATTTTGAACCTCTTAAAGCAGATTTTAATTAGTTAAAACCAAAAAATCGGTTGAGTCGTATTTAACGGTGACGGTGACGTAGTAATCCAAACATCATCACTTTAGAATAAAATCTAATCAATCACTGATTGATAAATGGCAGTGAACGCGAATAGGCGGCATATTAGCCCCGCTAATGCATCGGCCAATCAATCAGGAGCGTCGCGCGCGATTGATTCGCCGAACATGTCCCGAACAACGAACCAATCAACGAGCTACGGTGACCATGGTTACGGAATTATTTTTTATTGTATTTTCACGGTATTTCTGCACGGAAAAGTGGTAAAAAATTAAAAACGTATTTTCTTTAACATGTGTTTTTTGTGACACAAAAACAAATATGACCTGAATAATGTTGTAACATTTTCTAAAAATAATTACAAAACAGTATCCACTGATAGGGACAAGTCAAGTTAAGTAATTATGACAAGACATCTTTAAAAAAAAAACCTTTTTGATATCTAAGTATGATTTTGTTATTGCGTCTGGCAATTTTAGAATTTAAATTTATGTTAATAAAATATATCTGAATTAGAGGTCGATATTTTAGGGTTCCGTACCACAAATGGAAAAAAGTGGAACTCTTATAGGATCAGTTCGTTGTCTATCTGTCTGTCAGACTGTCTGTCAAGACCCATTTTTTCAAGAACGCGTGGAGGTATTAAGTTGAAATTAATATCTAATACGTAGATCTATGGTTCCTTGGAGCTCTAAAAATCAAACTACTATCTAAGTCAACGGATAAAACAAATACGTCCATTTACGTGACACAGTACAGGATACTTCCTGTTGACCTAGAATCATGAAATTTGGCAGGAAACAAAGCTCAAGTAAAGGAAAAATTCCAAAAATCGTTAGTTTGTAGTACCTACTATCACATATATTTTTTTTGCTTTTTCCATTTGCTGATGGAGAATTGACCGTGGCCTAAATCAAGAACATATTTTACAACTACAAAGTTAAGTTTGTTTTTGGTATTAATTCATCCCAGCTACGGAACCCTTCTTTGTGACCGACACGCACTTGGCCGGTTTTTAATGATTAGTATTTCTTTCCTATCCACCCAAGAAAATTCTATACAACACAGCACCTAAACTTATTCACCCCACACAAAATGAACACGCGTTGTTATCTCATGGCGACCCTAACGGGTAGAATTCAATTTGTCAGCTGTACACGTCTCACGAGATTGCGGCGAAGACGAGACGCAAGCGAAGCGAGCCAGCAATGGACTGAGACAGATACACAGTGACGTAATGGGCTCCTATTTATGCGGGAAATAATAAACGAACCGTTTTTGTTTCGTAAGCATTTGTTGGAGACTGGAGTGGGATAAAAGATTTGATAATCTTGATTTGTGTTGTACGTGAGTATAGAATACCATCTCGTTTGTAAAAATATTGTTATTTCCTACAACACGAACTGTGTTAATCGTAGTCAATCTTGCAGAAATTACATTACTCATGATATAGTACCTACTTAAACACAAAACGAAAATCTAACTTAAAAGTGTAAAAATCTACATGACAAGCAGAGAGCGGACCTCCTAATTAAACCGGTTTATTCTAGCTAGAACTAGTTCTGACCGGTTCGAACCAATTTTTCGCGATGCTCTTTACGCTGCCTGCTGTTCCACTGCGTTCGCACTTTTTACCCTTGTTGAACTGTAAATAGTTAACTGACAGTATGTTATGGAAATAACAAGGCTTCGTTCTGTTTCGAAATTTCATTTTAAAATGTAGAAAACGTTGTTTATTTTTTTACAGTAAGTAAAAATCTAGTAATTGTGTTTCCTGAAAAATGTCTAAAGGTAAAGTGCTCGCGAAAATATTATATTGTCAATACTCGACAAATCTTATTTGAGAATTGAGAGCTCTTATTGTTTTGTATCAGTAACAAAATAATATGACAAACACGAGAAATACCAGATATTGTCTTGTTGAAAGTTTGCCGTTTTATTTATTGGAGTGTAGGTACCACAGGTAGGTACTACCTATTTCTAAGCGCGATGTGAGAGGAAAATATTTCTTATTTTCACGTGTTATCGATAGAGCTGGTGTTATTTAACATATATTTGTCTCGAAGATCGTGTGGGTAGTGGGTAGACATATTAATAGGCTGTCAGTTGCAACCTCACAGTAACCTAGTTTGCAGTAAACTAGACTTGAGTGTTTAATTCCAAGCCTCTTTCCAGTGTTTAATAAATATTTTTTGTTGCGACTAAATTTAAATACAAAGTATCGTTTCTTGACTTCAAAAAAAAGTGTGCAGACTCTATCGAGAGGTATGGACGCTTTTTCGCGTGACGGTTTCTGCCAGTTTACTCCTACAGCAAGCCGCGTTAAAGAACTTCGTTCCAAAAATTAATACATAAATCGTAAATGATCATATTATCTCATTTCAATTTCATTTTCAGACGTTGAGAATAAATCTTTTTAAGTGACTTGTCTGCGATAGTGAGCCAGTTTATATACATTTTATTATTCTGTTGCAACAACACTGCACACACAAAAAAGCGTGTTGCGTTTTCCATATCCCACAGTCATGTATTGCATGAATGTAACAAAGTCAATGGGGTCGTAAAATGAAGTAGAACGTAAGTAAGGGAAGGCGACCGCTTATATTGAAGGTGATGGATGACCAGCAGGGATCAGGGCCCATGGGCCGCTCAGAGGAGCAGGGAGGATGTCGCTGCTTTTATGGAAATTAGTCTGTTTAGTGACGGAATAAGATAGTTATGTGTAGTTTATTTTAAAAAAAAATGGATAGTTGTGATTTTTGGGCTTAGTCATTACAGGAAAAAACATTAAAACAAAATATAATCTATCCACCTACCAACTTTATATAGTCATAATTTAAACTTGAATTATATTATGAACATTAGGTAAGTTAAACTGGTTGATTTTATATAAACTCAACAGCCTTAGATGACCAAAATAGAATTAAATTCCGTCTAGTTTTGAAAACGATAGACTAGTTCAAACAAGCCACACAGCCTCATTTATTAGCACAAAGTGATGATAATCCGCCACTAACATCGTAATAACTTCGCGTTCCAGTGCTCAGCGATAATGCGACAAACGCTAATACTTGAGCATTCCGTTTCAATTCCATTCATTACACATTAATTTTGGCGTGTCCTTTATCAGCCTGAAATTTTGCAAATTTTCGCAGATTTTTTTAGCTTTGATGAGTTAAACCGTTTTGGTATAAGTAATCATTTTATGTACTCTAAATAAAGTAGCTTCACATCAAGTGAGGTAACAGGACGCGAGACTATCAGCGATATTTTATACACGAGTCAAGTCTTCTTCCCATGGACAGAAACTACAGAACGCCACCAGCTACGATCTTTGCATACTCCTTTTGCTTCGTTTAAGTTCATACATCACACACGCACGCCGGTTGCGAGGACTACGCACCTGACTTTTCTAAAGAACATCACCAGTAAGGTCACTATATACTATATAGTCCCTCTAGGGCACCCCTCCCGGCATTTCCACTCACATCTGCCTGTCTTAATACCCAGAAGTATAATAGTAGATTTTACAACAAGTGCACAAAACGAACCATTTTTATCCGAGACTTTTAGCAGCCCGAGACGAAGGCGAGAGCCGATAGTAATGTCGAGGATAAAATGGTTTTGTGGACGAGTTATAAACTCTGCTTTTCACTTCGATTGTGAGGAAATAAAACAGTAGTTTATCATAATATTTCTTTATTTTTTTACAATTTTAGCAAATTGAAGAAATTAATAAACGCACGAAAAAACAAGAGCTGTTTCCCGCCGCTTTTTTTTTTTTTAATCTTACGAAATTGATAATAGGTTTGGGCTGCCGAGCTTTACAGCCTACTGATAAATTAATTTAAATTAATTAAATAACCTACCGTACCTACTTAAATTTAAATGTTAATATAATATGTTATGTCTTAAAAAACACTTAGATAAATTAAAGTAAATATTATAAAATAACAAATTCTGTCTATGAACTTCTTATTGTATTTGGCTGTATGGCTCATTTTCTTTGCCTTAATATACATACATTTATGAATAGATACGTTAATGCACTCGTGCACAAAATTCGATTTTGTGCAGCCTATATCCTGCACAAATAAGCACTTTCAGAGCATGAGAAGTGAAAACTATATTTAAAACTCTAGGAAGTCGATCACACGCTTTTAAATAATATGCTTTCGATCATTTAAATTCTGAATTATTTGTACTTACTAACAAATCAAGTGCTTTCAATCTACTTCATTTCATTGTCCAATTCCAACATAATAATATCCTCCATTTATACACGTGTCTAGTCTCGGTTCCACACCCCACCGGTCAATGGAAAGCATTCGGGAAACCTCGGAAACGTTCGGCAACGTCCGGCTAGCTGGCAGGCGAGCGATGATGCGAAAGAATTGCTTGAAGAACACTCTTTTGATGTCAAAGCAGGTTACACAAGGGGAGATTTTGCAGTATTTTTGTTATTTATTGAGAATATGTCCTGTTGTTCTGCTTTGAAAAAATACTGGCAGTTTTGTTAGGAAATTAGTTGTGATTTTTTACCTATACAAATAAATTGGACTTCGTATGAGGTATTGTACGTACAAACTAGTAAAAACCCGTTTATATTTGGTTTCTGTAGAAAACGAAATCAAACAATAATTTGAAAAAAAACATAGTCACCTTAATTTTAAAACAGGTGATAATCATATTAAAGTTGTTTTTACTTCAGCGACCGATCCAAAATATAAACATATAATTATACAAGCAATTTTCCTTGTCTAGTCTAAAAGCCATATTTAATACAAAGAACGACCGGATAAACTGCATAATTATTACATAAAACAGCATTAGCAGATACGTTTTAAATTCGCGAAAAGTCGTAAAGTTCCGAGTGTAAGACTTGTTTATTGGCGATAAAGGTATCTTTAGGCACACTTTACTGGAATTATTTTATTTCTATAAATGTGTTCCTGTGCTCCCGAGACTGAGAAGTAGTTACTGTAGCTGTTAAGGAATGTCTAAACTGATCATGGAATTATACAGACACCCTGTATAATTCCATGATCAGTTTAGACAGACAAAAAATCAGAAAGGTGTACAGAAAAACAGACCTCCAAATATCCTATATATACCTACCGAATTTCAATACCTACTTGACCCAAATGTATGGGGGACGGCAGATAATTTTTTCGCGATTACGATGTAGGTCCCATGGGAAAAGTTGTTCAGTTTGATGGTCTGTACCATACCCTTAAATATGACCACACCTTTCTGATACACCCTGTATTTGCACCTTATCTCTCACTCTTTCAATAGAAACTTGACACAGTACGTAAACTTGCCGTGTTATGATTTGAATATACGAACTAAGTAAATTGGTAGTCTATTTGATAAACAATTAACTTCCCGTACGTTACCTACTAGCGTAATAATTATTGAATATTTTACTTTCAATACCTAATTATAATTTCTTAGCTGAAGGACTTCTTGAAGCCTCAAAAGTTTTCTTTGATAAGTTTCGGCAATTTAGTGAATAATAAAGATTATTTTGTTTCAAAAGTAATCTCTGTAAGTAGACTGCCACCCTTGAGACTGAAGTCACAACTTTATTTGTAATTTTAGCTCCACAGAAAGAAAGAAAAAAAGTGAAGTTCATCGGTCGTCAGTGCCGATTACAATTAAAAAGAGGAAAAAAGTCCTACAATTTAACGCTGGCCTTAGAAACAAGAATGTAGACTTCATGAATATTATTTAAAAGTCTGTTTTTCACAAACAGTTTAAATCATTGACCAGTAAGGCCACTGAGAGAGATTATAAACTATTAAATCATCCATGTATACCAGCACGTAAGTGTATTTGACAGTAAGTGCGAGACAAGGCCAGACAAAATGAAATCCATTCTATCCATTCAACCAATACATTCGCAAATGATGTATCGCATACTATTCGTGCACCAATCTATCTATACGAGGTTACTAGCTGCTGCCCGCCCCGGCTTCACACGGGTAGCACTAAGTACTTATCTACGGCGCACTTACCTACCCAACCTAGCTACCCTACCTACCAACCTACCCTACCTTTACGTTCCTATCTTAAGAACCTTATCCTGAGAAAACAAACACAACAAAAAAAATTAATTATGCAATAAAATTGGTGCAGCCGTTCTCAAGTTATGGAGTGACTAGAAAAATAGGGATTCCTTTTTACGAGATAGATTGTAAAAATCAATTACGATTGTGATGAAACTTTTGTAAGTTGTTATGTGCGCGACGGAAAAGGTTTCTAACAAAAACAAGAAATGAAAAAGGCATTGCAACGCATGTTTTTAGCTAGTAAACCATTAGTAAGCCATTAGCTAGTTATCCAATACAACATAATAAACTCATACGAGATGATTTTCTCACTTGAAAACCCGAAAAGCCTCAACAATTTATCACGGCCAATCCCCCCGGACCTGTGACGTCAGATTTACGGCCACCGCACAATACCTGGCCACTCATAGCGCAGACAACGGCTGGTGAAATATTGCCAATATCCAGATATTGAGGGGGTGATGTAGACTGGTAATATCTGCAATTTGCGAGGCTATTAGTTGGCGTTTATGATAGGTTCCTAGGATGTTTGTTTAATTTCTCGTGAGATCTACGTTCCACAAATAATACACAACACAACGACACGATAACAGAGGAAGAACCCACATTTTTTATGTTTAAGTCTCATCTCATAGAGGTCTACACTTTGCCATTAACCGGGCACAAATCCAGAGTCCTGGCTGCTACTAAGAAATACCAGATAGAAAAATCTAATAACACTTGCCCGACCTGGCTATCGAACCCAGGACCTCATGCTCAGCAGTAGAGCTTGCGATCACTACACCAACGAACGAGGCAAACATCACCATAGCATTATTCTCCAACCTGTTTCCAACTTACCCAACACCTCTGTTATCAGTTAGTAACCGATTAGAGGCGAAACCGAACGTAATTAAAAGTTGGTAGACTCAAAGTAACCTCTCCGGGCGGAGTTGTCAACTTACATCGAGTTGTTTACTTACTTGCTAGTAACGTTACTTTGATCATACTGATTGGAGAGTATAAAAGAGAATAAAGTGTAATTTTGTCATAACATGTTCTGATTGAAGAAAAACCTAACGAAATAATCTTTGGAAATTGGCTTATTTTTATAATGGCGTCTTTGTCTGTGAAATTGCAGGATATTTTGTAGAGTTATAGATTGGTAGGTACTTATTTGGTTCAATGTGACTAACCTTCTTATGGTTTTTGTTAGCTCAAAGGGGAGTCTGGAAATGGGAATTGAACGTTGCCAGCTCTATAGCTAAAATATGTATATGAAATAAGTGAAACGATTAAAAATTTAAGTTTGAAAAACTGTAACCCGACTATGGAAAAATAAAAGTGATCTTAATAGTACGAATCCAGAAAATATTTCAGACAAAAATCAAGACATCGGTACAAAACTGGTCAAGGTATAGGCCGTGGTCGAATGCCTGGTATACCGTGTGGGGGGGCAGGAACACCTACAAAATTATAATGGCATGCGCTTATATTTTTGTATGTACCTGTCTTGATTTCTGTCTGAAATATTTTCTTGTTTCGAACCTTATATATATTAGTGTATGTGAGGCACTGACTTATAAAGTTATAAAGTATACTTTATGTTATACTTTAGTATACCGTGGATAAAAAGTATAACAATATGGGATTTTCGTGTCCTTCTTAGTAAGGATGACATTAAATTATGAAGGAAAATCATCTTGACTTGAGATGCTCTGCTTATTTTCATTGAAGTAATTTCTGGTATAAAGTCACTATGGATATTGCTTCGTTTAGTTGGTTGTGCTTCCAGAACTTAACCTGCCAAAATGGAACTTAATAATAAATTATTAACTTCCATTTTTAATTTTCACTAAAATATTTGGAAACAAAACGGCGGTAAAGGTACACGCTAATCCGACGTCGTACGTTAAATATTGTCACCATATTCATCATTTACTTTTTTTTAAGTGGACGGTCATTTATTTCAAAAGTTTGATTAAAAAAAAAAGTTTAATGATAAAAGAAGTCAGATAAATTCCCCGCTGCCCATCCGTATGGCAACCCAATAGACAGAGCTAGGAAATTATTCGTATAACAAGAATTAGTCGCTGTAAACCGGAGGGGCTACATAAAAGGCTCGACTAACCATCCTGGGGGCTGTTATTCCATTTTATTACGTCCGTTTCCACCGGCATTTTATAACTGAAGCTTTTTTTCCACTTGTCACTTTTTTTTAACGAAATAGATGAAAAGAAAATATCTGCTGTTGTGCTCAGTCGATGAGCTGGCAGCCCTTTTCGCCGGCGGCCGCGGCGGCGGGAAATGGTCACACCGGCTGTATTTTTTTTTCTTTTTATTAAGGATGGACAGAGAGGTAGGTACTATTTCATGCCTGTTAGTGAAATGCGAGCTAATGAGTTATTTTTGTGAATCTGTGAATTTCTCTTTAAAATTGAGCATATAAAAACAAAGCAGTTAAACTAATGTTAGGTTATCAACAAAATAATGGGTGCAGTTACTGCTCCCTAAAACTACTTTTTCAATTCATTAACCTAGTTATGGTTTTGATTCGATAATCCTTGCTCGCTAGATATCCGAGTCTGTTTACTTTAATTAAAAACGGAAACGAAACGAAACGGACTTAGATTTCAATTCAAGATTTTCTTCAACATTAAACTTTAAAGAAGATTGTAAAAATCCCTACCATATTTTGCCTCAACGGTTTTATAAGAGTGTGGATTTGAAAATATCGTTTTTACAATTTTTTTTTTTTTTTTGCTTTTTTCTGCGTACATTTAATACTTTTTTTTTGGTATAAACGATTTATATGAAAAAAAGTCCTTCATAACACCCAGATTAAGTAAGTAATAAGCAAACCCCAAAAAATAACGTCTTTCTTTTCTAAAAAACACGTTTTCCCGCGTGTTTGTGTGGCGGACATTTTGGGAGTCTAGTCACGCGCTAGTGAAGGGACATCTCGACAATACGCCGCCAAATATTTCAAAGTATTATTTACATGGATTCGTTTTATTACTGTATTGTGTTTTTCCTATTTTGTTCGCTTTTTATGGGCTATGTTTTGTTTTTGAGTTCTGATTTTACGTGTAATTTTTATTTGGATGATGGCTCTGTGCCTTAAATCTCTGTTAATAACATTTTGACATCGGTTCTTCGATGCCTTGTTCTGAAAGTTAGTGTGAAGGGTTGCTATGACTAGATTTTTATTTGTTTCAGGATATTTTTGCCCCAGTTGCTATCTAAATTAGTTTTACAATATTTTGATAGCCGTTCTTCCTGAGTAAAAATAAATATTTTGATTATGCTTCTTCCGCAACCGCGAGCAATATTGCAACAGACACAGTCTTACTTGTTACTAAAGTGAATCCACATTACAAGCGCCAAGCGCCAGTGTAGTGAACTTTAAATTGGACGGTATGCGGAACCAAACTAGTTCGTGTCAACTGTGCGTTCTGCCCCTAATTGGGATACTGTTTGTTTTCACTTTTTTACTCTGTGTTATTGTTCTTGTACATCGTATTTGTTATTTATTCAACAAAAGCACTCATTTTTCTTTATATTTTATTATAAAGGTTCAATTTTCAGTAGATTTTTACAAATTGTTTGCGAAAGTTAGAAATTTGGTTTTTTATATATTTTTTCTGCTTTAATCTCAAAGGGTATTAAAAATTCATTGTCTGTCATGTCAACGGGAGAGAGATTATTTTAAATATAAAGCGACTTTCGACATTTTATGGTGTCGTTCCACGAACCGACACCGATTTCAAATTATCTTTTGTAATTAAATGGTTTTACATTGTCTATTGTCAACCTTTCTTTGGCACGCTGAGTTTTTGACTGAGATGAGACTGCAGGGCGAAAAACAAAACTGATAAATTGCGAGAGAAAATTGGACTGAACCATTTAATTCGAGATAGAGTCCAACTGTCTCAATTTTTCATAGATTTTCCCTTACAGTCCTATCAAAACCTCACCTTGTATAATTAAATTCCTCGGTGCTATAACAAACTTCTCGAATAATTTAATTTTGCTGCCATCATCAATCTGCGGCGAAAAAATAATGATAATTGATCAAATTCCCGTGACGCGGCTTCATCAATCAGCGGCCAGTATCATCCTCCTCTGGGTGCTAGCGTGAAATACGTGGAATATTATACAGGGCGATGTTATTGTGAAATGGGTGCACCTTTAGCAGGCGTATTATTTATTCATTTTTAACGGTTTTAGAACAACGCCATCTGTTTTTGGGATTTATGATCATCATTTTTTTTTTTCATGTTTTGTAATGTACTTGAACATTGATATTTGAGTGTAAATACTTGTAATTTATGTAATAATAATAGAATTAAAACACTTACTGATGGGTAATGCACACAAATGTGAGTGATTAGAACTAACAACTTACGATTTGACAGCAGTGAAGCTTACGAGTTTATAAACCCAATCTTACCTGAAACGAAAAAACAGTAAAAATAAGTTAAAAAATGCCACATGATTTTCATTCCATGTTAAATAACAACTATTTAAGGCTGATTATCATGTGATGAAATCACAGAAACAGAATAATTACTAATTATTATACGGTGCGAAGAATAAGAAATAATTTCTTCCTGTTGAATAGTGTGGATGGTGCTATAGTGGTAATAACAGTACCAAAATATGATACCCGTTTACATTTGTTTGATCTTTCATCCCTAACTAAAAGTTGAACGAAACGTTTTTATAGAACACACTAACGATCACGACAAAAGGCCCGGCCACTTGTGTCCGAGCCGTGGCCTCCCCGGGGACATGAATAGAAATATTGTTTTCTTTTGTCGTCTAAGTGCGTGTACTAGGGCCCGGCGATTTTGTACGAAACTTGAAACTTATGTGTCACGGGAATAGTGTTCGACAAAGTTGTAGGATCATTGAATTTTGGAACTGAGAATATCTATACGTAATTTTTGGTAGGTAGGTACTAAGTATTCGTTCTGCAGAACTTTTGAGGGGAAAATTGAGTACCCACCACAAATAAACAAATAAACATAAATTGACTCGGCATACTTACGAAAAAAGTATTGATTAGGTACTAAATTATGGGTCTAACTAGAATAACCATATAATTTTGTAATCCTCATTATTCCACCTTCATACTATACATGTAATAAGTAGGTATAATAATAGTGTTCCCTCAGATAATGTTCAACATCAACTTTCTAACTCTGTTCCCGCTTGCTGTCCTCAGCAAACAGGTAGTCAAACAAACACCATCTATTTCCAGGTACGTCTCCTACACATCGCGCGCTAAACAGAGTGCGTTCACTTTGAGCGCGCGACGCATTGTGCGACACGTCATGACGTCATACAGACGCGACTCAAACGACCGCTGTTGTTCGTCCGTCTTGTGGAAGTTCTCTCTAAACACCACGAGATTGTCGACTGTTTAGTGATGTGGATGAGAGAAGAGGGATGCTCTGAAGTGCGGTTGTGATTTTTTTAGGAGAAACATTTTGCTGTGCTTTGCGACGACAGATTATTACGTATTTCTGGCATGTGAGGGAGAAATCATTTAATTATTCCTGTTGTAAATTAATACAAAAAAAATGCACGATACAGAGACAGGGACAAGACAGCACATAAATCACATTTCATAACCTCACACCCGCAAAAAATGCCAAAGTCCCACATTGTTGATCTCCAAAATTTTTCGCATTTAAACACGCCACGGAAATAAAGCGTTGCGAACATTTCCGCGATGAATCACCGCTGTCCGGTAGAGGGCGCTATCTTGAATAATTACCGTCCGAAAACCGGCGGTGTCCGGAACTCCGGACTCCGGACAAAAATGCATTAATATTGCACGCTCGGCATATTAGCAGGATTTCAAATATTCAAGGCGGACAGGTTTAATTTTAGATGTAGAAAGGTGCATGTTTGTTTAGTGTATGGTGTGTGTGTGTGTGGAAGTTATTATTCAGTTTAGTACCTACCTATTGTTTCTTTTGTTACCACAGGAATTAAATGTTAAAAGCACCGCAAGCTGACCGACGAAAATAGAAGTCTTGGTTTTAGGTGGAATGAGAAACTTCCACTGAGATTACTAATTTGGAGTCGTTTACTTAGCTATAATAATACCAAAAACATTTTTCTAAAATAAGAAAAAGGGCCCTTAAAGAAAATCGTAATTGTAAATGGACAGTTCTAAGTATTTTCAGTACACAATTTCATAATAAAATGGAAGCCAACCTTACTACGGTACAAAACAGAACAGCTTCCGTGTTCAAGAGTGAACATTATTTTGAACAATGTCGCCAAGGGGAGGGGGGAGGGGGAACCGTTTCTAAGGAAATACAACGTTTAGAAGAGTTTCATAGCGTCTTTGTGTTTCTCACTCGCGAGTTAGAAAGTCACTTTGAAAAAAGTTGCAATGTTTAAGAAGAAAATTGAAAGCTTTGTATTATGCTAACCGTTTAGTTCGGCATTTCCGGGGACAATGAATATTAAGTGGCTTTGAATTGCCTTGAAAATTAGAACCATGTTTTATTTATATTCAAATGTACCGACATTGTATGTTATTTCATTTATTTATCAGTTTGCGTCTGCCCACTCATGTCTATCATGGGCGTCTTTATAAATACGACAGCTGGACAAGGTCACTGTTTACCTACGCGATCCCCAATTTCTTCAAACTTGATCCATTACCCTTTATTATCAGTCAGTATCCTCTGACATAAGAACTTAACGCGCAATGTGACACAAGCAATGTAAACAATCGTGTACACATCACACGAGCCACCGTCGGCCCACACGGGAGGGTTTACAAACACACGAATGTTTATATTTAGACAAAAACACCCCGTGCGACCCGTGTCAACCGTGGGACATAGATACACCCGTTTTTAATCGTTTATAAATATGAACATTTTTAATTCCGTCCGCCTTTAACGGTAATGTCTGTTTTTGAAAGTTGGATTTTATTTTGTGATCATTTTGGTTTTTTCTGCTCTTGTATAGGGTAAAGTTGGGCCTCAAAATAACTGCTACAGTGAAAATATAGAATTTTTCACAATCACTTGATCCATTACCCTAATCTGCGATGTTTTACAATACCTATAATATAGATAGTATAAACCTAAAAATAGGCTAATTAGAAAATTCAACTTTTATACTACCGATGCTTTAAAGGTATATATATTTATCCCCATTGACCCTCCGTTAGATAAAAATAACAATCAAACAGTGACGTTCAGAAACCAAATTGGTTTATAGAGAGAGCTGTCAAAGTGACGTAACCTTGCAGCGACGTCAAATTGTCGGCAAAACTGAATTATTCAACAATCGACGTGACGAAGATGACGGGTAAGTAATTCATTTACACTTTTATTATTTCAGCGACGAAATAACAAGTTATTTGTGTTGGAAATGTTTAGTGACGTTATAATAAAATATGGTTTGAGAAGAATTACCTAAATGTGACAGTGTGCTTCAGTAGGTAGACTTAACAGTGGTTAACTTGTCTCGCATGTTTGTGGCTACAAACCAGTGGGTTAAAAAACTGAAGACATTAGAAATACCTTCAAAAACGAAAAACGTTACATGTCTTTCCCTAGGTAGGTATAAAGTTTACACCTCCGCGAAGTCATCAAATTGATTCAATCGCAGTGAAACGTCAAACGATCAGACATACAAACATACCCGCTTTCATTTAAATTATAGTAGTCAGATAGAATTAACGAAAAAATCTTGAAAAGTCCATGCAATTCCTATTGGACCGGTTTTTTTTTTGTGAAGATTCAAGTTTCAGGAATTGATTCCAATAAAATGTATAGGTAAATAGAGGGAGCGAGGGAGTCAAAAAAATGGTAAAAACCAGTTTTTCTCTTCTAGAGCAAAAACTACAGCTCTGACAAAAAAAGTTAAATATAACAATTGTGCGCAATAAAAAAACAAAGAGAATGAGCCTCGGTAGAGCAAAATCGGTCCAGAGGTTCGCCCGCAATTTACAAAAAACAAGTTTTATTGATATGATATTGATATTTGATATGATATCAGTTTTGTAGCCTTCTAACTACAGTAAAATTTTCAGATCAAAATGATGCAAGCATTTTGCAAACCGTCGACTTTTGCAAAAAGGGACCTTTTTTAAATCCAATGTAAGCCAATGGGGAGGACAGACAGAGTGAAAAAAAAACAACAATGAAAAATAAGTTTTTATTTTTTCACTATTTTTCCGTAATCAGCGACCTCAAAAACGTCTAGCCTTATGACAACAACATAAACTTTCCAAAAAAATTTCGATATCATTTCATTTTCATTTCTTTGTCAAATTATCTAAAAATTTGGAAATTCACTATAGTCTAAGCATCAAGTCAAGCCTACAAAAAACCTAGACATACCTACATTTTATTGGAATCAATTTCTGACACTTGAATCTTCACAAAAAAAAAACCGGTCCAATAGGAAAAGGCATGGGCCAAAAAGCTAATTCTATCTGACTATAGTAGTTCTACGATCAGTAGACCTCGCGAGCACAAACTTTTTGGCAACAATTAACGTTTAGCTAGACGCGCCAAAACAACCACAGTGTTAGCCCCGAGGGGTCTGTACCCCAGAGTTTATTTGTGAAAAAGAAACATAAAATAAGTGCAAATATTTATTTTATATAGGAACTTTAAACAACATCTTAACATAAAGTAAATATAAGGCTTCTAGAAAACAACATAGGTAATATAAACTCGTAAAACAGTATTTAAATATTCTTATCAATTAATTGACACAACACATGAAAGGTTTAGTGTGGTGTTCATTACACATATTTTTTTTGCATTTACCACACTTGGTTAATGGTTCTCGTTTTTCTATCATTAGTCCTCGCACACAAACGTAAGTGTACTTATTATATACCTAATAATGAAAATTAAAAGCAATTTTATTTCTAGTACTAAGGTTCTCTGAGCTAAGCCACGGATAGAAAGACCAGGCAGACGGATATGGCGAAGCTATATCGGTTCCTTGTTGACTACAGAATCTTAAAAACCAGAAAAATTATAAGTAGTAATTAACTTATAGGTTTTAATAAATAGCGAGCAGTTTACTCCATTTTGAGGAGCTGTTCTGCTCATCATGCCGAAGATCCTCATCAGATCTTCACCAAAAATTTGTGAGACCAACATAAAGTTACTAACTTTCAAATATAAAAAAAACCATCGAAATCAGATCACATAAGGCGGAGATATCCAGGAGCTCCCTTTTCGCCCCATTTTGGACAAAAAAAATCATAAAACCTATATGCCAAGTTTCGTCCAGATCGGTTGCAAAATACGACCTGTAAGGAGTACACGACGTACAAACTGACACACGAAAGCAAATTTTGCCAGACTTGATGCTGTTATTACAGTGCCATAACTTACTTAGAATGAACTATTTACCCACCCAATAAGACATTCATGTCGTAAATTCCTCACCTGAAGTAATAAATCAAATAAAACAAACCACGCAGTATTTAAACAGTCGTAACGTTACTCAGTGGATATCGATCCACTGAGTAACGATGCCGTACACCGCCGGGTAGGGACAAACTGACAGTGTTTGTATACAAGAATAAACTAGGAAGCTAATTGGTAAATAGGTCTTAATACACGTGTTACAAACTGGAGTAGAAATCGATCATTTAATAAAGACGGTAATTCTCAGCCAGTCGAATGAATTGGATGCAATCATAAAACAGACGAAGTAGCTGTGAAAAGAAAACCGATAAAACGAGTAAAAGCTTAATTGTGTGCAATAAAAAATCTACAACAAATTAACTAAACAACACGACCAACCTTAATGAAACCACGAGTAGATTACTAGTTTGTAACGGCTTGTAATTTCACCAACATGAGTAATTCCAATTCCCCCAAAGTCCCCAATACCAGTAGCGACAAAGCCCCCAATACAAAGGCGGTCCAAATAAACGTTCTTTGTGGGGGACATTAGTGTAGTGGAGGCTTTTATGGGCTAATGATGCCACGGATTGATGGGATCGCCCGAATTGTGGGGGGAAAAACGGTATCGATATATTGTTATCGAATGGTAATTATAGGTGGTTATTTATATTGTGTAATGTGATATTTTAACCCTGAAATATACCGCAACGCACAATACAAATAAAAAAATCTATATAAAAAAAAACGTTTATACAACACCCGTTTTTTTAAATTATGTGTGTATTTTTTTTGATAAAAAGAAAGAAAAGAAAGAAAGAAGAAAGATTTATATTAAATAATTCAAGCGAACTTGGCTCACACTGCCATGCACACAACAAACAATAAAAGTTCAATCATTTTGATGTCTCACCTTTGCCCATAATAAAACAAATACTCATTCAAGCAGGTATCGACTTGGTCCCCCCCCCTACGGGGTACAAACGCACAATCGGGGCGCGATAGGGGTGAAAGTGGCTCCTCAATCATGGGAGGGTTCAGAAAAAGTGCCATATTTCCACGTCGGCAGCACGGGGAACGCACTGACCGATTCTATGGCAGTTTGTTGAAGTTCGGGGTATTTCGCCATTGAAAGAAGATTGTTTAAAAGTGACTTTCGAATACACACTGTTTCGTTTATATTTTTGAGAGTTTTTCACAAATAACTTTAAAAGAAAAGTTAACTTAGTAAGTATTGTAAAAGGGTATTGTACCTATTGTATTTTTATGCTATGCTATTGTATAAGGGTGCGTTTCTTATCTACAATAATTGCTTTCCCGCATCATTTAATATGATCAAAAATTTATTTCCGGTAACATAGGACCATTACTTTAAATGGCTATATTGGTCTTAATAAACACAATAAATGAATGTTCACAATTTCAACATAAAGCACACTAGGCAGCCATTAATTAGAAATCTACCAATCAAACCGACTCATCAGTTTACGTGGCGCTGTACGCTGGAACACCAATCATCTTCGCCTCCGTCATGGCGCAGCGTCAGCGGTAATCACGGTGCGTGTCCTGATTGGCGGGTTCTGCACCAATTAGCGAGTGCTGATTCAGTAGCAAGCAATCTTGGAGAGATTAGCTGGAAATTGTGATGTTGTTGTGGAATTGGAGGTAAGCAGAGACTATGATCAGGTGATATTTGAGTAGGTAAATTATGTCAAAATACTAAGTTTTGTCAAATTGACTTCGTTTAACTTCAATATTGTTCTACTTAGCATGTCGATGGAAATTTAAACTGTTCGGCCTAAAACTACAATTGGAACGGCATAAAAACCAGTACCTAAACCATTTAACAATTTATTCGTAGATTACATGGTGGATATAAAAATAAACACATAAAACAGGATATAAAATAAAAAACTTTACCTAAACATTATGAACACTTGCATTCAAAACTTTGGACAAAATGAGAGATATTTTTTTAAATCTTCTTTTCGTGTGGTTAGTAACCTAACCTGGTGTCAGAGTTTTAAAGCCGCCCACGAACCTCTGACTTGGCTTCACATGCCGTCGAGAAATATCTCTCAGGCATGCCGGTTTCCTCACGATGTTTTCCTTCACCGTTTTTTGAGCAAGTGATAATTATATAATACGCACATGAATCCGAAAAGTCAGAGGTGCGTGCCTTGGGTTCGAACTCGAGACCTACGACTTGTCAGTTTGACGGTCACACCACTAGGCTATCACTGCTTTTTTTAAATCTAAATCAGGTTTACCTATTACTTTTTTTCTTTATTTAATACTCAGAACCCACATAGTATACAATATTTAATTAAATTCTTAACTAAGTAAAATAAAAACTGCTAGTAATTACAGCCGGCCGCCGATACAGTTAATTGAAAGTGTCAGTACTACCTACGCGGTTCTGTGCGCCCTGTGATCGTCTACAGATCAGACGGAAGAAATGCAGACGCTCTGGGAGGGAAGGAATTGCAGGTACGGAAAATTTTAACCCACATTGAAAAATACCAAATAGTGTTTAGATATAAAGAACCTAGTTCAGTCTAGCATGATTTATCAAAGTTTTATTATATAAGTCAATTTATAGGACTGACTCGTTGGACCAGAGTAGTTACAAGTGGGATTAAGGTTGTGCTGGGTTCAATCAACGGGTCTGACAGTGTTATTCTGGTTTTCTCAGTACCAGCTGGAGCCATCATGGTAATAGTCTCACTCATTTTCACAAGGATTTTTTAAAACTCTCAAAATGTGGAGGTTCTATCGAATAATGTGTCTTGTTTATGTTTCTTTAAACGTCAAAATAAATAGTAGTCAGTCAACAGATTTCACAGAATTTACGTCGTTTTTATTTAAATATTCCCGTTATCTATGGAATATATTAGGTACCCACAGCTTTTACCCCTTCGCGAAACACAGGCGCAAGTTATTGCACAAAGTTTTAACCCTACACCATCTCTAAATGACATCTTAACTAATGTTTGTCTGTCGAATAGTTACCGACAAGATATGAAGGGTTTGTCTGTAACAGTACCACCATGGCGGGTAGTATCAGAAGAAGGGTCAGATTTCACCGCTCGCGTCTGCTGCAAGCCGGTATAAACCAGTATAAACCGGTGTATACCGCATCGCGACTGCGCGGGTTAGTATAATGGAAGGGGAGGAACGGGCGAAATGGACGTTTGATATATTATAATGTATATTGGTGTGTTTAGTTATTTATGACCATAATGTTTAGAAGATTTTATACAAATACGCGGTTTAAGGAAAAACTTTATTCAAAGAATTGTAAATGTGAAAGGGTTTGTTGGTATGTTTAGTAGGTAGGTTGTCCCGGCTAAACTTTTGGCACCGAAGATAACGAAAGGCAAGGAGGTGTTTTAGAACCTACTTACTATCTAAATATTACTAAAAACTGAACGCGGCGACGATAGAGCTATAGTTATATTATAAATACGGCAAAGTTACTACTTACTAAATAAAAACAATTGAGTCTACATAGGACGCAATTTACAAACTGAAGAACGAATATTAACAACCGAAAAATACTATAAATTAACCCAAATGAATACCACCACGAAAACTACTTTACAACCACAGAACCTACAAATCTTGAAAACGTACCACAATACAATTAACCTATACATAAGCAGCAATTTTCTGCCCGTTACTGTACTCATATAGTTTGGTACGAAGCGATTAATAAGTCGGGCCACAGCGCGAGCGGCGCGATAGATATGCTAATCTAGTGTTTATGGCGGCGGTCACGCGACCCTTAACGGCAGGGGCAGGGGACGTGTATGTACCCACTAATTGGGCACGCTGTCTCCGATTGAGGAATTGGGGGGAGTGTAACGTGGTATCGGATGTACGGTGTTGGTAGCGTAGAGGGTTAGAGCATATCATGTAAATTGTACTGTGATTTATTTCCTAGTCAGGTAATTTAGTAGTAGCAGTTGTCTAGTTTTGTGCCCAGTTAATGGCCATAGTCCCGCTTGACATGAGCATAACTGGCGAAATGTGGGTGAGCCATACCTCTGCCTAACCCTTCGGGAGTACAAACGTGATTATATTATTTATAACGTCATCATGAGTTATTTTTTTTTTCAATAGAATCACCGTCAATAGATTTATTATGATTAAAAAGTACATTTTCAGAAGAAAAAAGTGAATGTAAAGTTATATCGGCTGCAGCTACGAACTACAATACACTGCACCCCTGTCAGACCGCAATAAATTCTCATTACAAGCATTCATCCAGCCAGCGAACACACTAGCCCATTACTAACGATACAACACAAATTGACTCCATCCGCGATCAACCAGTGCGGGTAGTAAATAAAAAACGCGGCTAATAGGCTCCGGGTGTAAAGTATTGCACCACAGAGTAGGTATATACAGAAGACTCTTAAGAAAACAGGCGCGAAAAAGCACACGTGCTTGAATAAAGGGTGATATGCTATGGGGAAGTGAATAGGGGTAAGATCGATCTGTCAAAATCAGTGCTTTTTGTCGTGTTTTTGAGATGATAGATGGAAGCGTTACGCTAAGTTTTGGGAGTGAGTTCTAGCTTCTCTAAAGTGAACACACTTCTGCAACCCTACTTCTTGGGACGCGTTTGATCCTCCGCTCTCTTTCCTTTTCTTTGTTCGACTTTTGAGTAACCGCTAATGCAAAAGGTCAAGCATGACCAAAACGGCTAGATCCAAATGATATCAATGGCAAATCAACTCTTAGGTATACAGCTAGGATGACTATGATAGGCTTATTGTGCGAAACAGTCGCTTAAAAGTACAATAGGAATAAAAGTCTCCCTTCTGCAGTTACTGATTGTTCGCACTTTTGCATCAAATTATCCCGCATTGTTTAAAGTGGCTTTCTTGCCCTTTATTTCATGTAATAGGGTCGACGCGGCGTAAAGTACAGCACTGGAGTTAATTGCAGTCGCGTTGTGCGCGGCCTGAGCCGGGTGCGCGTGGCCAACGTGAAGTTTTAATCAGTTGCAAGATATGAGGCTGCGAAATTGCTTTGAAGTAAGTTGCTAAATTATTTAGTCATTATGTAAGTTGTTTATGTGATGGTGTGAAATTCTGTATTTAATTGATTTTATAACAAAATTATTCGAAGTCAAGAATGTTTGTGTGCTTGAATAGTAATATAGCACTTCGCCTATGCGATTTTAGAAAAGGATAGAAAATGATTTCAACTTTTTACTTCGACCTGATGCCCCAAGGTATTTTACAACAAAAAAAAAGTAATTATGTTACTAAAACCAATACTTCCCTCCGCCCTTGACCCGTTAAAATTAAATCACAAAATATCTCCATTACTGACCTGTGTTCAACTCAACCCGACCCCACCCCTTTTAAATTCGCCGCCATTTTCGTCTGTCTGGTTCGAAATAGCCGCACTTACCCCTGAACTTCTCAGGTGTGGGGGGGGGGGGCGCGCCCAATGTAGCGTACTATTGAATTTTTATTAACACTACCCTCCGTACTTAGAATAGAGTTTGTTGAAGGCAAAAATAGTGCAAATATAGTGTTGCATTTGTTTCGTGTGTTTTGAAACGTAAAGTTTTGTAGATTGCTTACTATGCTCTACTTCTCTGTATACAACGGGTTAGCTTGTGTCAATTTTATACATTTGACATGAACTTGTTCACAAAAGTTAATAACTTGAAAGTACCTACATAAAATTTAAGTATTATTTATTTATTTAAACTTAAAAATTACCTAGACTTCATCACAGATTATTGTCAAATATTATTTTATTTTTAAGAGTAACAATCGTCTCCCCTGCTACCAGGCGCACAGAAGTTGAAAGCCTGTCTATACAAAACACACATGAAAGGTGGCGTCATAACCGAAGGTTCCCCCGATGTCCCCCATGCCCCCGTTGTCCACTGTCCCCTAAAGTCCCCACTTGCGTCGGATTTGTGTCCGCCTGTTATTAGCCTGTTGGGATGACTTTTAAATCGTTTATGGGTCTGCACCAGGTGTTGTTACAATGAGTCGAGTTTGAATTGGAAATTAAACTACTTAAAACCTGGATTTTATCATTTTTGTGAGCATTCAAATGGCAGTTGGAGAGTTTATGATTACGTACTTTTAGATAAATGATTGCCGGAAATATAATTTACTTAGGATTCATTTTCAATTTAATGAAAACTTACAGGTAACGGTAAAACTTACTTATAATTTTATCAGTGCAAAATTGCCTTAAAACATAAGTTTTACACCAATTTCAAATCTGACTAACAAATGCATTGTTCCCTAATTCAGAAATCTCTCTGTCCCATAGCAATTTGTGTTGTCAATGTCTATCTCAGGTCACTCGGCCCCCACGAGTGACGTAATGACACAAAATGGCGTCGTTTGCCGCGCTGTCAGATTATTGTGACCAGTCACATTATCGCTGAGTGGACGAGATGGGATTTTTTAATATGTTAGGTCTAATGGAGGGCAATGTTTAGGTTTAAATACGTAATAATACCTACATTGTGAGTCCTAAAATGTATGTGTGTTCATATTGATCAAATTATCAAAGAAATATAAACTACTAATCTCAATGGACACAAGAGATGCAGGATACGACATTGCCATTCTTACAAGGATTTTAATCAATTAAGATAAATTTTAATTTTTGCTTTTTCTAATCATTTTGACTCTGTTCGTCTCTTCATTTTTGTCGCTGACTGTACCTACTTAACATTACAACGGTGTACACGAACAAAACCACAGTAATCGCAAAGTCTAGACTTCTTATCTTATCTTTACTTCAAACTTAGATAATAAATCAGGACGATAATAGAATAGGTTATAGGAATAACTACAAGAGCCACAGACTAATTCTTTTCGCTCACACCCCACTGCGTTATACCCAGTACAACAATGGTTCGCATACAAAATTCCCCCGCGTTGGCACTTTACAGCCGTTTATAAGCGAGGGTTGTCGCATTCTGCTTTAATATTGCAAGCAGACTATCGCAATATCTCTTGTACTTTATGGTTGCAGACAACCATAGTACGCGGTGCATATTGGTTAACACTTGGTACGGCGGATGGCGAAATTATGTGGAGATAAATGTTGTACTCGTAGATCTTATTGTGATGTTTAAAAGTTTTTTTTTCGTCTGTTTTATTAAAATACGAGGTATCTTAACATAAATAGCGAAACGTAATCTTAAACCTTTGCAGCCATTCGAGGACAACAGGCTTTATGTAATGGTATGTTACATTGATAATAACATTCAATGTTTTGTTTCAGTTGAGGCCATTGACAAGCTTGCAGTTACTTGTAGTTTACCGACACAAGTTCAACCTCTATACTCCTGACACGAGTTCTATCTAAATATAAATACAGATAAAAATAAACAAGCTGTAACTCAAGACATTCCCTCTTCAATTTAATTTCCATATCTTTCACAAGACGATAATCAGCGAACACACTTCTTTCTCTTCAATAGAAACGCAGATTTCTCTTAGAGCAACAAAAGGTGTCGAGTTTTTAATTCAACTCCGTGTACTCTGAGAATTACTTTATCCAGTAACAGCGCGAAGTTTTCAGCACTTTCAGTAGAACGTCTTATCTTACTGTAATTTTATTCCGAGTACTATCTCAGTGTACTCTGTAAACTTGAGACAGGTGCAGTCGCGCTATTCAGACAATTTCTATGTAATATGATTTTATTTGTGCGAGTAAAAAGGTTGTTCATTAGAGCAGTATAAAATACCGTCTGAAAGACATTTTTACTTTTTAAACGCTTGGTAGTGAGAATGCAGCTAACTTGTTATATTCTTCTATATTTTGGGTTAAATACAGGCACTTTATTTAATTGTAACAAGTTAATTGGTGACCCTCTTTATTTGTTGGGAAATTGTACTTTTTACTATCTTACCTCTTCGTTTTTACCCCCTGGGGGTAAAAATTAGGGCGTTTTATTAAGACAGAAAGCAGACTAAATCTAAAGAAAGGAAATAAAATACGTTAATTTGGCACATGTCATACCTAAGTACATACAATGATACAATATAAAAAACAAAACAAAAACTTAAAAAAATATTGTTTGCCAAATAATATTGTGTGCCTCACGGCTGCGCCAAATAATATTGTGTGCCTCACGGCTATGCAAATCTAAAATAACGTTACTTCAAATGTATTCAATCTTGTCGATCCCATTGCGTCAGTTCCCAAAACGAAGAATGTATCTGTTCCCCAGTTCTCAATGCAGCACAGTACTAAAGAGCCCCTACAGCACACTATAGTTACCGGTACAATACCGACCAATCCCGATTGCATTACCGACCAGATAAGTCCCGGATTTGCTCCCGAATTGTTTCGTATCGGAAATAAAGGGAAATACGCTGAAGGTTATTTGTTTGCAAAGTGTACGTAATATAGCTTCGCGGAAAAATGGAAAATGTTGAATATCCCTGCTTTTGTTGTGTCTGCAGGGATGCGATTGTATGGACATCGATATCGATACAAATCTATTGAAAGTTGACAACTTTGGTTTATTATTTGAAAGCAGATTTGAATGGGAAATAGTTCTGAACTATGTATTAATATTTATTTTGACATACATGCGTAAAGCTTGGATGAAAACGCCAATGTGGCGTCCAATTATAAAGTACAGCTACGTAAATGACGAAGACATGGCAATAAGGTCAGTCAAAAATTAATACAATGGAACAAACAGCATTGCACCGTTGTACTATTAAGCCAGCTCAGCATCCAGCAGATCCAATCACCCGATACAATGCCAATTACAATCTTGGAGCAAGATCACGTTTACAAGCTTTCTCAACTGAACGCTCAGAATTTGCTAAGAATATCCGGGTTTCCACCCATCTAATTAGTTTCACTCACGCATTACCTTTCAAGTCACACATTTTTTTAATTCCACACGTTAGTATTGACCTTGCATCCTAAAAACAGACTGTTTTATATCCAAACAAGAAGCACCGCAGACAGTTAGACTGATTGAGGTGGAAACTAATAAATAAACTAAGAAAATTGCAGCTCTGTGAAGATAAATAAATAGTAGAAGTTTATATCATTGTGGGAGCGAGGTGGGCCGCATTGCAAACATGTTGGTTTCTTATGAATACAGGTTTATATGGAAATTTTCTTGGAATTAAAGGATAACAATTTCGTAACTGTTACCAGTAGGTACGATGACTTTAAAACATAAATGTACCGACGTTTATAGAAACAAATACAATTGATCATTAGTATCAAATAGGTAATTCTCTATTTGATACTAATAAATTATATTTGCGTTGTAAATTGGTTAAAAATAAGACTTCTACACGTCGGTTGGTTTAGTTGGGAGTATTGACGTTACCTACGAGTATATTGCGAAAACGGTCGTCGCTAAAATTATACTAAGCAAGAAAAGAAAATGTAATCATCCGTTTCCGACTATGTTTAGAATGGTTTTCTGTTAAGGTAACTGAACCTCAATTAATATGTGCAGTGAAATAATCCATTTGCTGAACAGTATCGAGAACTTAACTTAAATAAAAACTTTTTTACAATAAAAAAACCGACTTTCAAAAAAAAACACTACGAGGTGAAAAATAACTTTGATTTCGGAAGTCGGTGTCTTTGGTTTTGTATTTTCGTTTTTTTGTCACCGACTTACGAAATCAAAGTTATTTTTCACTTTGTAGTGTTTTTTTTTTCACTTTTTAGCTATGGTACCTACACAAACCCTCCACAAAAATTTGAATACCACTACCTGCTATGTAAATTACAGTGACAGGAACTATTAGAACATCGTCCACATATACCTACTAGGTGGGAAAAATACGTATTATTGAAGCTTACTCAAAAACCCCTCATCAGATCTTGACCAAATTTATATGGGACCACTTTTGAAGTATGCCCCACCAAACACAAAAATAATCATCAAAATCAATTCATAATTGGCGGAGTAATCGCGTAACAAACATACAAAAATAAAACACAATTGAATTGAGAACCTCTTCCTTTTTGAATTCGGTTGAAAAGATTGTAAAGAAAGAAATAAAATCGAGGTATACATAGAACTATAAAATTAACCTCGACGAAAATACGAACACAAGATGACCCATCTTCCTACACAGGGTAGTCACCAAACATGCATCCACATTTGTCACGTCACAATTAACCCCCACTTGCGTCCATCGAGCCGAACTACAAACAAGCCGTGCGCGGATGGTCGCTACTTTGCCCGGACAAACCTAATAATGACGTCACCCGGGAAAACGTATTTGCATGTATCATAACGCTGTTACCCCTAAGGGCCCTTAATTTGTATGTATCGGTGTTATTTCGGGAAAGGTAAGAAAAATATTTGGACGCTGGAATATGATAAATAGGTGCCTAAGGGATGAAAGGGGCAACTGGTTCTTGGCTCAGACTTATACGAACAAAAATACGGGTTTGTTTATATTGGAAATGAAATCTTTACATGTATGTGGCTTTGAGGATAAACAGATGCGGTTGAGTGTTAGATTTTTTCAATTTAGGAGGGGAATAGATTTAGGTAAGAGCTGTTGTTAGATTTTTCTATCTACTTATTGAGGTATATAGAATTTCATGTGTATAAAACAGCAATAAGTCGACCACAGCTTGATCGATCTAATAAAACTTAACTATTACATAAGATTCTTTACTATATCCATGAACAATATTGCAGAAGTTTGTCATAAACTAGAGCTTAATAATCTAAGACAAAGTGAGGCCCAAATAATCATTACAATTGTTCCGCAATTTGCTAGATTACTTGTAAAACAAAGTTTCCCACTTTGTCCGGGTGGAGGCGCTAACGTCATCACTTCGTCAATAACTGCGCGCAATCAAATTAAGAACACCGGTAGATGTAGGGTTGGGTCTAGTACCTAACTATTTGAATTTCGAATGTCACGATCTTCCTTACCTTTTTTGCTCAAAGGTTAAGACTTAAGAAGGTAAAGGTTAATGCTTTAAATTGGATTACTTATTCGAATGATCTTGGGAAAAATAAATTAATAAGTATTTTCTGCGGGGTAATTGCGTAACACATATAAAATGGCATTCGATCGCAATGACTTTCGTTTTGAATATTCAGCTACGTTCATTGGGTTATTTACGTTGTAGAGTGGACAAATTTTTCAAACCTATGCACCTATGTTTAGGAATTCCCTTCAAAACCCTGGGGTTGTGATTGAAGTACGCAATAAGGGTGCAGGTTCAGCATCTGTTAGTGTTAGTTCTGAAATACTGCTATCTCAATTTTTATCTTTATTTTTGTTTCCGTACCTACCTCAAAAGGAAACATCGGAACCCTTATAGAATCACTTCGTTGTCCGTCTGTCTGTCTGTTAAGACAATGTTTTTCAAGAAGTTGAAATTAATATCAAATTCGTACGCCAGCGGTCTCATGGAGCTTTAAAAAATGAAGCTATTAATTTATCGCATTTTTTTTAAATACAGTTAAGTAACACCTATCGTTGAACTAGAACATGATATTTGGAAAAAAAGACTGGGCCGGGTGCGCACGAGGGTACGACGTGCTAGGGGCTGTGTCGGTTTAAGAATATAGATTGGCATAGGATGGTCGGAGATTTACTGTAAATTAAGGTAACCTATTAGTTTGATTGTAAATATTCGAATATTAAATTAATAAATAGTGATATTATGTGGGGCATTAGTAGATGTGATGGTATGGACAAAATATTTTCGTGTTTCATAATTATTATTTTCCTTATCCCTGAAATATTATAAATAGGTAGTTTTATTAGACATTTTTAGACAATGATATTGGGGTAACGACTTTAAGATCTCCTTTTTAGGGTTCCGTACCCAAAGGGTAAAAACGGAACCCTATTACTAAGACTTCGCTGTCCGTCCGTCCGACCGTCTGTCACCAGGCTGTATCTCATGAACCGTCATAGTTAGACAGTTGAAATTTTTACAGATGATGTATTTCTGTTGCCGTTATGATAAAACATACAAAAAATAGAATAAAATAAATATTTAAGGGGGACTCCCATACAACAGACATGTTATTTTTGTCGTTTTTATAGATAATTGTACGGAACGCTTCGTGCGCGAGTCCGACTCGCACTTGACCGGTTTTTTATTTTTGGTCTCACAGTAAAGGAAAAAGTCCAAAAATCCTTAGGTAATTTGTAGTTTTATAACATAAATAAATAATTGTGATTACAAATTTTGATTTGCAGTTAGAGAATTGACCGTGACGTACAGTTAAGTTTGTTCTTGGGATAAATGCATCCCCAACTACGCGGCTACGGAAACCGACCCCCAATTGGCCCGTTTTTTTTATTTTAGGTATTTCATATTTACATTCGACATATATTTCTCCATAATTTTGAAAATGACACACATAAAAATGTACTTGGTCCTTCTAAGTACATTTAAAAAAAAAAAAAAAAACAATTAATATTTACCAAATCTAGCCTTCCAGACTGTCTTTATATTTAATTCCTATGTAAGTCAACACCTTATCCCTATATTTTGTAAAAATTAAGAAAAATGGCAATTTTTGCAAATTCTGGAAAATTTACCTAAGTTAATTTCGTCAATTAAGAAAATAATGACAAAAAAAAAAAATATATATATATATATTATATGGCAAAAAATGAGAATATTTTATTTTTTTATTGTAAAGAGAAAAAAAAAAAAAACTGTGTTTCGACCATTATTGACACGAATCACACAATCACAGCGATTTGGCATGCGATTTGGAATCCATACTAGGCAGAGCTAATCTTCTTTGATACTGTCCAAAATTTCAGAGGTCCTTCAAACTCGACTACGTCTTGTATCCGGCCTAACGACCCAATCGAGATTCATCTGTAAAGCAAACACAACGCCTTCCAATTTCTGTGTTCGCGAGCCCATTGTAAACGGGCCCTACGATTGCGGGGTGCTATAGGTGGAACTCTCGGCGGCCTTCGCGAACGCAGACCCACTTCACGTAAACGATTTCGGATGGTTTGGTCGCTTATCAGCAAGTTTGAAGAGCTGTGGAGCCTCGTAGCCAACATCATGGCGGTCAACATCATACGTTTCCGTCGAGCACTATTTTGGATGTCCTGGTCCTGTCGACGAGTGGTGATGCGAGATCGTCCTCCATGTCGCTCGGTCACGCTGCCCGTGAAGATAGCGTGTCCAGAGGCGGCTTATGACACTCTGTACGCACAAATTCATAATAAAATCGTATGCTTGACAGCCCTACGACTCGTAAAATGGTCGTAGCAACTAATTCCATTGTTTCCCCTCACCTGCCGAATATTTGTACCGGCTTTTTTTAATACCTCTGAGCTTTTCAGTTGTTTCCGTCTTCAAAGATGGCCTGACTTTAATTTCATGAAGGGACAATGTTTTGTAACTTTTTCTTATGTAAGTAACCGTTTTAGAGGTAACAAGAAAGAAAGGTTCAAATTACGAAAATTCGTAGGTAAATGTAAAAAAAAGATTTGATGCCTTTTCCTGACCTAAATGAAACAATTCTTGCGCGATTTTCAACTTTACTTTTGGGGTGTTTTCTTTGTTATTTTTACAAGCTTTTCTTTAGTTTCACTTCTTAACTTTTTATTTAAATTTCTGAGGTCGTTACTTGGCTAAATTGAACTGAACTCAGTTACTTGGCCAAATTAATCATAAAGAAGGAGAATTGAAGTACTACCTACTTCCAGTAAAATCTGCGGAAATAAAGACACTAGTCCGTAAAAATGGCAAGTCGGGTTTTAGTAAAAGTTCAGTTAAGTAGAGCGTGGGTTCTTTTAAAAATTCGAAGTGTCGAATTTTAAGCCCGGGCACTTTAGGTAAGTTTTATTTATTTAGTAGCTTTTGCTCGCAGCTTCGCCCTCGTGGATGCGAAAAATGTCCCACGAGAACGTAGTGCCGGGATTAAAAGTAACCTATTTGTTAATCCAGGTTATAAACTATCTGTGTTCCAAATTTCATCCTAATCTGTTCAACCGTTTTTGCGCTAATCCGGAACATAATCGTATATTCAGACAAACGGACAAAAATTCTTCGTTACTGTACAGCATTAACCCACAATCTTCATCATAATCAGTGACGTGAGTACGTGTCACATGTAACACACGATGCTCCACGAATGAAAAGCTCTCTCCACCTACTTAAAGTCAAACTCATATAACACTGTCCCATCACTAGCTATTCAAGTAAACGCATTTAAAACTTTATTCACGAGGGACGTAGTGCGGTGCTAGACTGAAGGCTTTTACAACTATTCTTTAAAGAGTCACTTTTAAAAGTATAGTTGTTTAAAGACTTTGGAGGATAGCTCGACAGTTTCTAGCTCACAATCGATCGCTATGTTACTGGAGATTGTGAGAATTTATTTTTCATTAGAAAAACTTTTTTGATGCTATTTTTTTTATAGGTCTATAAGTTGTATAAGACCATGTCAAATCAAGGCCAAGGGGTTCTTCGTATATCTACAAACAGCATAGGAACTGAATCCAATGCTTTTTCTTTAGAAGTACCGCTCAGTAATAGCAGATATTATAAAAAAAAAAAACAAAATAAACACCGATTTCATAATGTTTTAGAAAAAACGCCGCGAGATTTTAATCAATGTTAGCCTCTCCACGTGTGGATTTATTTACATAATTATGGAAAGAAAACAGGGTTTATAATATACTTCACACTCAAAATAAACAACGCAAAGTATTTCAGGAGTAAAATGAATAATTTCCCTCCGCCGCACGCCGCCGACTTTAAACGCGTGGAAACAAAAGTACAATAGAATCACAAACAGCTCAAATAATCCGTTGAGCATAGATTTAATTTAGCTCAAAGCTATTGTTTGTGCTAAATTCAATGAGCTGAGCTCCGTGTGTCAAAATACACGTGAATAAATACGAAACTGGAAACTTTATTTATTTAGTAAAATAATATAATTATGTCGAATAAAAAACGGATATACCTACAAGCTGTTTTGTGGCCTACTTATTTATATATACCTAAGCTGTCTTGTGGGCTACTCATTTCGGTCGAAAGCTTTCGAATGAAAATCGTTCAGAAGTGACTTCTAGTTCGAAACTTTTACATCATGTTCGGCATTATTATTAAGACCAAAGATGACTATTTGCCTTCTTAAACCAATTTCATTAGACAATGTTTAGGGACTGTGCCCTTGAGCTACACGATTACTGACAAACTGATTGGACAGGCCCACTCAAATTTGTGTGGTTTTTTCCTCAAAATACCATTTCCTCACATGAACTTGCCAAAATGATGTTTGGACTTTTAAAGATAATGTGACCTCTAAGTTTGTGTCTACTCACAGTAGTTGGAAAGGACAAGCCACCTCATCTAGTTTCAAATATGACTGACTTTTTAAAGTTTGTGCAAACCTACTTACAGAAATAAGATCATTTATTATTTACGTTCTCTTTGTATTACGATGATGGTTTCAGTTAAGGCACACCGAGATTATTGTCTTATATTTTCTATATAAACTAACGAAGTACCTACCCGGACTCAATCTTGCTAGTGTAAACCCGAATATATGTCATGTAGGTACACTACCCCTCACGAGTACAAATAGGTAACTTATTAAACTCGTCCGTACATCATAGACAATATTTGTTACAATAAAATAGCTCCCCATATACTACAACTAAATGAAACGAAATTTAAATCTTGTATTAAACGCACACTATGCTGCCAAGCATATTATAAGCTGAGGGATTATATCGCTGACAAAAATGCTTGGCTTAACGCTGGTCCAGCTCCACAAGGGCGCATAAACGAATTGATTAGCATTCGAAAATATTGTTGGAGCTGCTGAATTTAATTGAATTGTATAACTTCAATCTCTTTTTTATTGTATAATTGCATAGCACATGTGTGAGCACTGTGACCATGTACCTTTTATAAAGCTACCATTTACTGGGTACGTCTTTCATTGACTTGATATGCCCTGGCGGCTAAGAGTATGTCATGCTCACTCAAATGTCTCGCTGGTGGTGGCGTGTGTGTTAGATCGTTGAGTTCCCTTCAAAATGGTTGAGCTAAACGGTGCTGATCCATGCGTCATGTTCGTGAACGGGCGCCATCAGTAGGGACTGGTCATCTCTTATCTGCCATGGCTTATTTTTAATTTTTGAATTGTTTTTATCTTTTTATTACGGACGCTTTTTACGTGCACGTCTTTCTACATGGTTCTCACATGTATAATTTCAACATGAATGATGTAAGCAATATTTAGTACGTTTTTTTTTTTTTTTTAAAAGAGTGTCCGTGGATTTTCTTGCCCGTTCTTCTCCATAGGAACCTACGCTTTGGAATGGGCAACTAGCTTCATATTTCTGACTGACTGACCCCTTGACAATTCAAAAGTGCCTGTAAATGGTTTAATTGAAATTAATGCTTTGAGTTTGAGTTTGATAGGTAAACTTAAATCACCTTCACTGAGTGTAACGCCCCTCCACATCTCATACTTTTCAAAATAAACTGTCCCTCCTTCCGCTGACTTACTGCCATCCCCAAAATTCTTGCCTTTCATAAACTTGACTCAAGTGGTCCCCCCGCGGGTTCCGTCCGATTAATTATTAACTAAAGACCCCTAAATCTCGCTGTGTCTTCAGCGGGTTCCGCATAGCAAGGGACTTGGGAGGGTATCCTTTGTATTTTTCTTGTGATAAAATATGAGTGGATATTTCTGTTTGTTTGTTTATTAAGCAGGTAATCGTTTGGACGGTGGGTCACGTAAATGTTGTTTTATTGTGAGAATGGCCGGGCTTTTGTGCCTGATGACGGCGGCAATTTTTTTTTGTAACCATTTCAAAGTTAAAAGGTGGCCAGCTGCGTAGAGCTGACCACCTTTTATCTTTCGATACTCGCAACTGGTGCGGCGTGCGGGTATGTCCAGATAAATGAACGTAAACGAAGCAAAAGGAAGGCAAAAAAAAGGCAAAAGTATTTATATGTAAGGATCGTAGCAGGTGACATTCTGTAGTTTCTGCCTACCCTCACGGGAAGACGGCGTGAGTTATATATGTGTATGTTTAAAGGCAAAACCTCAGAAGAGTATCTAACTGGAGTTTACTGTCGCACGCGCCGGACGTAAATTCAAGGTAAATAATGCTGTAACAGATTTCTTGTAATGTCGTGTATCGTTAAATAATTCAAGTGACCCATATCCTGCTGAAGTGCTGAGCCGTTTTAGTGACACGCATTAACGCATTAACATGCGTGCAAGTTATCCTAATGATTATTTAAACACCTTGCTTTTAAATGTATTGGCCCCTCAGTTTGTAAAGTACTGAATGAAAGGAATTGTGCTCCTCTCTTTTTCTAATTTGATATTTTATTCGCTTATCCGGTACCTAACGTTATCTTGTTTTTCATTGTCTTTGATTCCTCTCCATTTTATTCTGCTGCCAAATTCATCTCATCTCAAATTAATAATATTATTTGTTGATCTGACAGTAGATTTACTGACCAAAGGTTATCGGGATTTCAGAATAGGCTGAGATCCTTTTTCCAAGGCAATCTTATTAAACGAAAAAACCGCCATTCATTTTATTTATCGTTTACCTATATAAAAGCATAAGGTGTTTCGCGTGACTACGCTAAGTAACCAGCGCCGCAGTTACCATAGACCTCGTAACTATTTGTTATCAACTACTTAGGGACTGAAAGCAATCGTACGCTCCGCAACGCAACCAATTTATATCTTCTACACTTCTTTCTTGCACAATACACTTACCTTCTAGAAAGCAATCAGAATCAGGGAATAGCGACTTAGATTAGAGGAAGAGAACCGAATATAATAATTGTGACAACAAACTTATAAAACAATAAAAATCACGTCTTCGCGTCCTTCTATCTGTACTTATTTCAAAAGCCATTGACATTCTGTCTTTTTAAATATCGCGCATACGTCATCTGTCTCACTTAAACTATGCAATCATCAACTTTCCATTCCTACAGCAATATAAAAATAACATATCTTTATTTTTTTTGGTTGGGAAATCATTAAATGACTTCTCCCGCTCTGGGAGGAGCGGGAGAGCGTGTCAGACTCTTACTGAATAAAACCCACCCGTGTTCCTTCAGTTGCCTTTACGTTGCCAGGGGCCACGGTATCCCTTTCGGACTTTCCCGCAACCCCGGCAGGCATCGGTCCCTTCGGACCTCCAGTTGCTGACATCAAAATAACATATCTAAAGGCAATGTTAGCAGACTTGCACTACTGTACTCGGAGGCTATAACACGTAAAATAAATACGTTTTCACGGTAAGCCGTGAAAACTTATTTGAAGTAAGCTTGAAGTGATCTGTCAATCTTTCGGTGAGATGACAGTTCACTTCACAGAACAGATCGGCTGGAATATTGTCCATTTTCTTTGGCGACAGTCGATTCCGCACAAATACCTATGTCCAGTCTCTAACTAAGTCGCAAGTCATGTGCCATTGATTGTCGTGCTCACGCAAAGGTCGGCCATCACTGCGGCTTACAGATACGTATTAGTAACAGGAGATTATGCGTTAGCTTAAGGGCTGAATTAGGATAAGCTGGGTAAGCTGTATTGATTGGTTAATGACTGTAGCTTCGAGTTGTTTCACTGTTACATGATTAGTAGGTAGTTGAAATAGATAGTTTACTTGTTTCGTCTTTAATTATAATAATCCATTTAATCTAGGCGACGTAGGTCCATAGATCCGACGTAGGACCTTAACATAAACATACATATTTTTATTATACTAACAACGAATAATTATTATTGTCCACGATGAATGAAATCGTCGGTACGCTACACCTTTCTTCGTCTTTGCAGTGCTTCGTTTCATTATCACCCGGTACCTATCTGAATTGAGAATTTGAAGTTGAGAACTTCTCAAACTCTACTAAGCCTGCAGCTCTGCTCGGCATTACTAAGGAATTTTGCAATAAAATGTTGAATTTCGCGGGGTTTTCTCGATTCAGAAACCGTGTGCTAATGTTTTAGCTCCTTATACTATTAAACGTGGCTTTTATACTATGCACCGTGCTTTTAGAAGTTTC
Source organism: Xanthia togata (assembly GCA_963853775.1). NCBI lineage: Eukaryota > Metazoa > Arthropoda > Insecta > Lepidoptera > Noctuidae > Xanthia > Xanthia togata. The sequence continues at coordinate 744,183 of OY970811.1, read as the reverse complement.
TTAGTAAATCTTAGACTGCACCTACTCAGTAAAGTGTAAGAAAACTTCGTGAGGTAACTTGAACATGGTCTGAAATCACGAACAAGCTGTGAGCAGGCGTGATGATTAGTGTCCTTTTTTCTCTTTTGGGGAAACGGATCTTAGTAGTACCTATTTACATGAGGTCCTGGGTTCAATTCCTCGATCGAGCAAGTGTTATTCGTTGTTCCATTAGGAAATTCTCAGTAACAACCCGGAGTATGGCTCCGTGCCCGATTGATGGCCAATGACTCGCCCCCTATTAGTGGCGAAATTTTTTACCTACTGCAGGTTACACCTCTGATCTTATGTTTAGTAATAATACTTGTTAGGTATAGATATAACGTTAATTATACAACGCAGTTTCGAAATACCAAATGCTTTACGATTGGGCACAAAACTGGGATACATAATTTTCTCAGCAATAAAACAATCTCATATACAAATAATAAACAACATAAATCTACAGAGGCATAAAACACTACACAACATATAAATATAGTATTACTACACATTGATCTCGCACAGCTCCAATATATTTTATTGGATCATTATGACTGCAAGCAAATACGTCACTACTTTATTTATTACTGAGGAACACGTCAAAAGGTTGTCTATCACAACAGATGCTGGACTTTACATAAAATTAAAAAAAAAAATGTTATAAAACCGTTTAGATTTGGCATACGGGAAAGGAGAGATAAAATTACAGTATCTACTACTCGTATATACATTCTGATTCTGACTGTTGACCTGGGTCTATCAGATAGGGTAGACCCAGGTCAGCCGTCAGAATCTACCTAGCCTGATCCTAGATGATTAACTGAAGGCACGCACCTCTGACTTTTCGAATTCACGTGCGTTTTGTATAATTATCACTTGCTTCAAAAACGGTGAAGGAAAACATCGTGAGGAAATCATCATTTCTGATAGATATTTCTCGACGGCATGTGAAGCCAAGTCAGAGACCCATGGGCGGTTTTAAAACTCTGACACCAGGTTAGTCACCTAACCACACAAAAAGAAGAAGAAGAACTCAATAACTGACCGTATTTTGTATATCCCCGAAAAATCAAACGACACTTCGCTAGTGTTTCGATCGTTACAATTTACCTTAAAGTGACAAGCACAGTATGAGAATTCTAGCGGTTAAAAATTAAGTTGCTATTGCGAGACCGATATCTTTGTGTTGTATGAGCAGATATGAGCCCACAGTTGGACTGATACTAGTGACAAAACCCGTCAAATAAAGTTAATTAAAAACTGTCTAAAATAAAGACAGTTGGTAAACTCGGTCGTCGCCCGAGCAACAATTTGAACAATGTCGGTTACGTGGTGTCTGTTACCCTTCAGACGTTGGACCACTGCACCGCTGACAGCCGCTCCAGTTACCGGGTACCCTAGTTTTCGGGAAAAATAAATTGGAATAAACGCTTTTGTGGAAGGAAAGTGTTAAAAAGACAGCTTTTGTGAGCCTTGAAGCGGAAGTTTTTAATGATAGTGATATTCTTTGATAAAAGTAATTCGAATTTGATACAAACATACTACGGAAAACTACAGAGGTTTTCTGACACGATTGTGTAAATTTTCGTAGAAAATTCAACTGTAACTGCTTTGAAGGATGAAACTTTTGTTTTCCAAAGAAATTTGAGACGCAATAACAAACCGACGTTTTTATGCATCATAAAACAGAGTGTTTGTTTTTATAAATCAATCAAAATAATCAAAGAAAACTCCGGTATACGATGGACAGGCCAAATATTGCGAGTACCTTTGATTCACAAGCTTACTGTTAAAAGATGCATCCAATTTGTTACAATACTTCGCGGCCGTACCGTATCAACACCCCATACGGTATCAAAGAATAACATGTTTCATCACCTCATGAACCACGAACCAATGAAAACAAATACTTTCCCTGTACTAAAGAATGCGTCCATTTTTTCAAAACTAACACTGTATCTCAATATTTACAAAACCAACAATCTCTAGACGCTTTTAAAATCTCTTTACAACAGAGGTATACTCAACTGTTATAAATCAACAGTTTCAAAGCGCTTTGTCTACATGTTTCAATGTTTATATCACTATTCGATCGTGTGTAAAACCGTGTGCCAGTTCATCTAATTCAGTAATGCAATAAAAGTGAAAATGCTATAAAACTGCGTTCTGTATGGTTTATGATCGTCGCGTCGCGCGTGCAGCTTGCTTAGTAAGAGAACTGCTTTCTCTGTGCTCATAATTGGTTTAACTGTGGCTAGAAAAAGTACGATTACTATATTTTATTTGTCTCATAATCATATTAAATACTACACGATAAAATACACAAGCTGTTGTACATACTACAGTTTGCAGACGCCAATAAATCCCATAATTTTTTACGGTCAATCAAACGAATTCGTCCTTTCTTTTAAATTCATGAACGAACTAACAAAAGATCATTGTATACATAGCCTCCATTCCTACCCAAGTAAAAAGCATTGAAATAGAAACGCACGTCACGACTCGTGACAGAAATAACTCAAGCACAGCTTACTATCAACCTGTGACGTCACACGGTCAATGGCTGCCATTCGCCTGTTTTATTACTTATCAACGACCCAGTTTTTATTTCCACTGAAATTGTTTTATAGTAAACAAAACCGAAGGATGTTGCGGTGTTGAGTTACTGTTGTAACTTCACTGTGCGTACAGCTGTTCACAATTATATCAACTGTGCATGTGTGTACCAAAATTATGGCCGTACAGTCGCACATAACGTGGTTAACTTGGCACTTGGTACTGTACCAGGCACTTTTATTTTTGTCGAAACCTGTTAATTTTATTATGTGTATGGTTTATTACATTTACTTACATACTTTGTTTCCGCGTTAATACTAAAGACAGGAAAAGCATTAAACTTATTAGAGATTCCGTCCAAGTAACAATCGATAAATAAATCGTATCCTGAATGTAACATGGTATCGATCATAACTAATCGTAAGTCGTCCATTCATCATGCTTTGACCTCTTAAGATTAATATCACTTGTGCTTTTATATTTACATATACTTTCTGTCAAAACCTGGGTTGATAAAACTCGGACATTCACCCTCCAAAAGCATGACATAAAAACTTTTTACTACCCTATAAATGATATACCTTCCGTAAAGTAGGTTAAAAGCAAAAGAAGATTGTTTAGACCAAGAGTTGATGGAACAGATATTTCTGAAATATTATCTAACACAGATGTCTAGAAAATACGGCTTAGATTATATGAGAAATAAAATCGGAAGAAACCCGCAATGGGGACGATGTGAATTCAGCTGAGTGGCGCAAAGTTTCCCTAAACCAACTTAATATCAACCATATCAAAAGCCAATAGGGGTCAATATTGCTTGAAGGGCGAACGTGTTGGAAATACTCTATCTTTAATATTGAGCCTGGATATAAGTATTTGAAGTTACACTAAAATTTTAAGGTCGAATGAAACATTTCTGAATTTCTTTTGCTCGCGGTGATGGGCTTCTTCCTCTATATTTTACTTGTATAGTAAGAACGAAACTGTTTACATTTGGCGATCCAATTTGATGAAGCAGTAAACTTAATCAACATCGTCTACGAAATTACGTAGAATTTTCGCGTTTTCACGAAATAATAATTTGGTAGCAGAAGCTTTGTTTTACAGCCGAATATCCATTACGTAACAATAAATGGAGCAAATAGCCGATCTGTAAGGGGAATTGTTGAACGATGGCTTTATTCACCAGGATGGTACGGTTTCGATAACTGCTTTGGAGGCAATTCGGTGCCGGGATCGCGACGTCGTCGCAGTCGACTTACGACAACCTAAACCATGCTTAGATAGAACCATTTCATATCACTTGAAGCAACAATTTATGTCACTTGACGTAATTCACTCTTTCTAACGAAAAGGCACTTACATGATTGTATACTCTAACCACAGACCTTCACTTCTTTTAATTATTATAATAATACTTGGACAATGATAAGAGTTTTTGTTTGTCATTTTAAGCCTCGTTCAGACTAGCGCGATGCGACGCCGCGACGCGACTCGAACAATACAATTTCTAGGAAAACTTCTCGGTATAACAATAACCGGTGTCGCGTCGCGCTGTCGCGTCGCGCTAGTCTGCACTAAGCTTTAGTTTCAAAGATTTCTTATATTTTCTTTACTATTTAACTGTTTCTTGTTCTTAATGAATACAATACATTAAAAAAGGAAATGGCAATGTCATAAATGTGACATTACATCATTGACAAGTAACAAGTTAAATGTGACAAAACCCAAAAGTGATCTACGTTTTCGTAAGGTACGTGAATTAATATGCTGCAGTATTCATTGCTCGCTGTGAACGCGCCATGTTTCATTAGCTTAGTTTGCGAACGGCCGTGAACTATTATTATGCGAATTTCTCAGATTCTTGTCTTCTGTTACCCTTTAATTAGTGAATGTTTAAATGAATTTGTTGAGTGAGCGTCTTTTGTCTCGGTTGATACCTAGAAGAAAATAAATAAACGGATTACAAAGAATATACTGTGATTTAAATGATTGTTTAAGTAACTAAATTATAATTAGTTATTTATTTATCGTCGAACTGGAACGCGATGAAAATAAAAAATTATTATTTAACACGTAAAATTATAATTAGAATGTCTACCGAACACTGTTTATGATCGATAAAACAATAATAACAGATTTTGGTGGAAGTCCAATGTAACAATCTAAACAAACCTTTTCTTTTGAACTGTGACATCATAGACATTGCTCAGTGCTTTTTGACGTCTATGAAATGTGTATATTTCAAATTATAAAAATAATTATGAATTAAATGTCTACCTATGTTGGTGAATCATATCCAAAGAATTAGTTGTTCTTATGTTTTTGTCTATAAAATACAAACTTTTCTAACATCCCTTTTAAAAAGTACGTATCAAAATGAACATAAAAAGTGATTTCTCACCCTAAACAAAAACGCTAATACATTGGGTTCAATAAAGGTTCCCGAAGGGTCGTTCGTCACCTGAACAGCATCATATTCACCCCCCTCCCCCACCCCCCTTCAATCCCCTCTCGATTGATGAGCTGAACAGGAAAATAAACAGTTTTTTTTTCCTCTAGTACCATTTCATAATAATACCAAGAAGAATATTTTTATTTCTATCGTTTTCCTTTGTTTTTATCAGAATTCGTTGTGTTAAAGATTCATGTTATTTGCGGCCTTCGTTTTGATGATATAAGGTACTTACCTGTGGCAGGATTTACGATGCTATCTCTGCCATCCGATTGAGGTTCACAGATGTGACTATTGCATACTTTATACGCGCTGAGAATCCCATAGATTTTCTTCCGCAGAAAACAAACAGTTGAACCCCCAAAACAACATGTCATAATGTGTAACCGCCCATACCTAGCATAAGATTATTATTTTGATACTATTAACATTAATATTAAGTTTTCTTTACTAAAATAAAAACCTTTCTAATGAATATAACCCGTATCATGATGACATTACTGTAGTCGGCATTATCTGTTAAATATGTAGATTAGTTAGAGCTATATCGTTTAATTAAGGCACTAGAGGACATTATTCTTTTGTCATAATTCCTATTACACGAAACCCACACTAGAAGATGGCATAATTTTCTTTGAAGTCTTAATGACGAAAACACAAATTAATAACGTCACTAATTAAAATTCATACTTCTAACAAAGCATAGTTGAATTTCATTTGTTTGTTCTACGCAAAGTGAGTTATGATGCGCGGAATAAAATCAACAGGCTGGCATCATTGGCATCTGCTGCAGCGCTGTGTCAATGTTTTTGTAGCGAGTTATGTGAAGCGAGGGAATGGCTGGATAACTACTGATGATTTAGTCTCGTGTGAACATTAGACAATGAAAATGCTCTAATCATAAGGAGAATTATGAAATAAAATCTCTTGCTTCGTGTTCTAATAACGTATGTAGATATATTTTAACAAGTCTTGTTGACAATTTACATAGTAAGATAAGCAAGTAAGTAATAAAAGCTTCAATTTTAATTCGTAGTTACCATAGCGACCTTGTTCTATGCCTTGAAGACGCCATCTTCTTTTACGATATAATTCCCGACTCGGAATATCATCCTTGCAGATAAAACGTTATGAAACTATTACAGAGCAACCGGAGAGCTTTGCGTGGGAAGCAAGTTTCATACCACAGGAATATGCTGTAATGGTTATTAATTCTTTTGAAGCCAACCGCTGAATAGATTCCCTAGACAAATTGACTCTATGTGGGCTAGAAGGCAGCCTAAGAATACCTAAGAAATTCATTAAACGGTTAGTAACATGAACAATGTTATACTATGTAGATATTAGAAAGTATACAGGGATGATTTTGGTGGTTTGGTGTATTTATTTTCTTTATTATTCGAGATAATGGATCCTTTTGTGACATGTATTTTAGACAAGTTAAGTCAAAGGTGAATGCATTTTAATAAAATTAAGTAAATCCTTATAAAACAGTTACATCTAAATTGATGTAACGGTTTGTGTCTGTATCTCAATCTGCCTGAGGTTTCAGAGATTCGGTATTTATTTACGAATTTTCCTTTTAAGCTATACAATTATTTTAACGAAGTAACCGAAAATAGAGTGTTATCATTTTAAGCTGCCCTCTTACATTTTGAGTACCAACTACATAATCAAAACAGGGTCGGTGTGTTATTTAAAAAGCCAATCTGTTGAACAACACCGTATGAAGACATACACAGAGCTCATAAAAGAATATTGCATTAACTTATTTCTGCTCACAGCAGCAAATCTAATCTAAAATCTTAACGTGATAGTGCACTCGCTCGCACACTGGCAACACATTTCATTTTGTATCCTACTGTCCATACAAACATTTAGATAATTTTATGAAGTGCACGGAGACTTCCTGCAATACGTTTACTGCAGGAAGTCTCCGTGGGAAAACAAAAAGACATCCGCTGGATATCTTGAAATGCAATGTGGAATTATAGTTTTTACTTTTCAGTCTTTTAATTCCGTGGCAGGCTTAATGCAAAATAAACGCCCACATGCAACTAACAGCAAATAATACAATCGTATTAAACTTGGCAGGAATCCACAGCACTCTTTCGTAGCTATTTTGCCAAATACAAAAATGGTATTTTCTCACCCCTCGACTCGCGCTTACTAGCCCCCAACCCCGTATGAGCCTGTATGGTAATGCCTCAACTCGTTACCATGAACATACATACAACATAATTTCAATTCAGCCAACACGTGGGCCAACGTTTGCGCAACACACAAGCGCACGCGCAAATAGCCACAGAACAAGTTACGCGAGTAATTGTATGCGCATTCGTTTAGAGACGGTTTTAAATTTGTTGAGACGGATGATACGAGTGAATTAAGTGTGACAGATTGTTTTATGGTGATTTGAGGTTTATTTCCGGATTTGTTGTGCTTCGTTGTTGTGAATAAATCTAAGTAGGAGATTGAGTTGTGTTTGATCCAATTTTCAAAGGTGAAGAAGAAGAAAGAAGCTTGTATCAAGCATTGATTCACTAAATTAAAGTTAAAATAAAAAAGACGGTAAATAAGTAATTGAAAAAAAAAAAATGGCCAAGATTCAAATTGCACCTCGTCCAAACAAGATCATAAAAGGAACTTCAGGCGCCCAAAAGAAACTCAACAGCCACTTTTCTAAAAAAGAAATCAATGCATTCGATATTCGAATAAAAGAAACTGCCAAGTTCCGCCAAGCTGGGCCAAGTCCCGCTAAGTCGGCCGACAGACACAAAAATGCGCTTGGCCACCGACCAAGTTGCTCGATATTGATACGACAAGTTTGCTATGCAGTTCGATAGCCCCTCTTAGTAAGATAACCATGTACTTGCAGGATATTTGAATAAGTGGGAAATATATTTTAGTTGTTATTTGGCAAACGGAAATTAATGTTTTTTTGGAAGAGTCTGTTCCTGTGTTAACTTAGGAAAAACAAAAACTTAAAAAACTGGATGTATGGCAGGGCCAGGGCATGCAGGACAATAAGATAGGCCACATTTGGTAACGTGATCTATCTTATTGTCCTGCATGCCCTGGCCCTGCTCTCAAGACCAAAGAAACATTTGACTGGTCATACATACCATAAACATGACTAAAAAGGGAGGATGTTAGAATATTATCGTAATCGGTAAATTATGTAGCGATACCAACAATACGCAATTCGCAATTTTGAATCAACACTCAAAGCTATCGGCCAAAAACTCCCACCACAACAGCCCTTGAAGTAACCAAAACATGACTATCTACGCCTCGTACTACCATCGGTAACTACAGTCTATAAGGATCACTAACGACCGCCCGCAACCACTCGCAGACACAGTAACTACGCGTTATTGTTATATTTGCTAATGAGCGCCCGTCATCGTCATTACAGCTGCGGCCCGGAGCCTGGCCGCCTGGGTAGTCGGATGGTGATAAATGAGAACGGATTAATTAGTGGTGTTGCGGATCAAGTTCAGGTATTTGTGATTATAGTTTTTAATTGTAGGGTTTAGAACGTAAGTGGATACAGTAATAATTACGCTGTATAATATTTGTTTTGTGGAGCAATCTGTTATGATCCCTACTCTCCTACGCTCCATTCTGGGGAAGATAAAGGGAAATGTCGAACTTCTACCGACTAACTACTCTTTTTATTTTTTGTGGACTAAACTACACAGTGTTCCTTTTCCCGTGTATAGTATGATATCCCACAAGTGTGTAACCCGTAAGAAAGTTGGGGAAACACCGTCAAACTAGATAAGTAAGAGATTTTATTGCCGTTCCGACTTCTCCTTCCCGACTATTCCAGACGAAGAGCATTTCATGGAGATTTCTAAGAAAAGTTTCTTGGTTCAACACGTACACATTCAGGTCCAAAACTCCAAACTTAAAACATGGTGCCCCTAATAGCACACAAGCTTTTGGCGTAGTTTTTATACATTTGGAAGTAGGAATGTGAACACTTCTGCGAAGACGACGCTGGAGCAGCGAGATAACTGATCATTGTTTAATATGATCATGTTTTAAAGGATTTGATACTCTATTTAAATTTATAGTATTGGTTACTGGGTAATCAGTATTTCTTACTCTGTGGTCATACAAGCTATTAGAAAACCATCAAACGAACTACTCTACCTCTAAGCCGAAACTATACGACGTCAAAACAACTCCAGTTACATTTCGAATCATGACCCCAGCAAAACCGGGGTCAAAGCAACATCGTACAGACCCAGCCTTAATCAAATCTGACTACGGGATTCGGAGCAAAGGCAGGGACACACACGACATAATATGAAACATAATAATATCCGCCATACTATTAGTGTATGCCTCCAAGCTGTCCCATTGTTATGGCCCCCCCAACCGTGGCGGCTTAAGATAACAATCCCCCTTAACTTTAAAAGAGGAGAATTTAACAAAACTCATGTACTGTTTAATTTTACGTACATTTTTGTGAGTATAATTTAATTCTGGAGTTTTCATTCCCTGAGGAGTAACCCACTTACAAGTATCGTGAATTTACAGGTTATTGTGGAAATACAAGCCCTTAGCAGTAAGCTTTAGAATGCAATTTATCACTAGCAAGAATTCTAGTAATGTTGTGGAAAATTTATCTGAAAACTGTGAACTATCAATTATAGAAACTACCACAATTTAATCAAGTGTTAGTTCTTGGTTAGTTACAGTTATAGTATATTATAATATTTATCTATATCTTTACCTATATATCAGCTAAAGCACTAGGAAGTTGTGAAGAGTGGGCGTTTTGTGGGACTGTCTTATGTAACTTTGACGTTCGGAAAGTGCTGATTCTCAGCCTCGTTTGAATAAATGACTTTTGAATTTTGTTTGTTTTTTAAATTTGGAATATATCTACTGTTTTATAACTAACCGTCGAATTCCAAGCCTGTTGCCTGGACAGATCATTGACGCCACTCAATGTCGAAGAATTGAGGCACTGACAGATACTTGTCAGTGAATTGAGGAAGTCTATGACAACTTCTGATTCCTTGCCATGACGGTCAGTAGCGTCGACGGATATTTCGATGTAATGAACTAGAGAAGCACTTTAAAAGTAGTCTCTTTTAAAGTGCTTCAACAACTCTACACTAACATTATAAAGAGAAAAGATTTGTATTTTTGGTAGTAATGAATAAACTCAAAAATACTGGACCTGGATTTTAAACATTCTTTCACCAGTTGAAGGCTTGTCACTGAGTCACATCGGCTATAATTTATAAAGATACCACGCCGGCGAAGTCGCTGGTACTAATAATACAGCTGAAGAGTTTCTTTTTTGTTTGTTTAATAATCGCTAATCTCGGGAACTAACAGTTGGATGTGAAAAATTATTTTCAATTGTTGAGGGAGGAGGATATAGGTTATTATTATCATAATTATTTTACATCACGCTGGGACCCGTAGGAGCTGAGCAAAAAGAAAACAAGTCAGAAAGAACGTTAAGCGAAAACGAAGTGATGCGCTATCTCTTCGTTTTCTAAGGGCGGGCGATGTAATGCGACGCGGTGGGCGATGCGATGCGACGCGATGGGGGACAAGAAATTACACGTGGACGCATTCGTGGGCTGAAGCTAGTAGTTGTATAAATATTTAGTCACCTGTCCAAGTTCAACCCCACCTCACTGAGCTGTACACATCTCTGCCGCGAGCAACACGTCAGCCGCCCTCAAACTTGTCGATGATTGGTTTGATCTCGTAATTTAACAACAAAGCCCCGTCAGGCTTCGCAGCGGGAAACCGCTAACTAGTTGATAGTAAGACCTGTCACAGTTGACTTAGTTTTTATGATTATTTTCCATGCAATATTGATATTTGCTGCTGGTGAAACAATTTTTAAAGGACAAGCATGGACGAACTATTTCATAGATAACATTTTTGTACTGACGGCATAAGATTTTTAGTCGTGAAAATATTAGTTTGCGATAGGTAGTAAAATTGTTTGTATGAAAACAATAGCAAAAAGTTAAAAATAGTCTTAAAAAACAAGTTTTAAGTTAAAAAATATATCATCGTCGGCCTTCAGATTCCCATCGATAACCAAACTATGTTGGTACCTAAAAGAAAGTTAATTTCATACAATTTCTTTATTCTTCCTCCTATCCTTCCTCCACAGTGGCAGTATGGCGTCCAGGTGAGCGGCATGTTCAGCGCCACGCATGAATGGGATCGATACGCGACGCCGCCGGGTCAACGATCGCGCGCTACGCTCATCTTTGGGTCAATGTTAACCCGCCACTACTCGGCTAGTTTTTGAGGGTAGTAAAGTTTACGTTTTGGGTAGTTTTGTTGAGTCATATCGTGTTGGGACTTGGAAGTCCACCACGGTGGTGACGGGTTAACTACGTTTTTGTGTTTTTTAGTTGTGCTTGTATTAAGAATAGTTATTATAGGAAACTGCCTCGTTGGTCTAGTGGTCGCAAGCGCTACTACTGAGCATGAGGTCCTGGGTTCGATCCCCGGGTCGGGCAAAGTGTTATTGGGTTTTTCTATCTGGAATTTCTCAGTGGCAGCCCGGAGTCTGGATTTGTGCCCGGTTGATGGCAATAAGCTCGCCCCAATTACTCTAACAACTCGCACTAATTTTTTTTTTTTTAAGATGACGTGTAAAAGTGATTCCAATATCCTATTTACCGAATAAACAATTTCATTTCCCCCTATTACATGGGACTTAAGCATAACTGGCAAAATGTGGATGTACCTACTACAGGTACACCTCTGCCCAACCCTTCGGGAAAACAAGGCGTGATGTTATGTTATGTATTATAGGAAACAGGTGATGGAATTTCAATCGTTTATTGTATTCAAGATATTAGACGAAACCTTAGTTTAGATTTCACTGGGTCACAAAGAAAAGCTTTTCCAATAAGTCCACGTTGTTGCCACCGCTTCTAAGAATCCTCATTCTATTTTCGTTGAACCGAAGTTTCCCAGAATTGAAAGTGGTTTCTTGGCAACTTCAAACTGACGCGAAAATGAGAACTGTATCCCAACCAGAGCCTAAATGATATCAAAGCAAAATATTGTGAGTGTAACAAAAACATAAGGCCTGAAGGAACATATTCGAACTAAAATTGAATGAAAGCAGTGGGATGAGGGATGAGCAGCCTTCGCGCGAGCCGAGCCCGGGCGAGACACCCCGGGAGTGTGTACTACCATGTGGGAAGGGAGGCAGAAGGTTTTCTTAGAATAAGAAAGAAGAAACTTAGGGGAAAGGTTTGTGGAAAGTTGCACGGACATAAAAATCAAGCAGTTTCAAACCAATGTGTGTCTGATTTCTTATGACTAGGAGACCAAACTTTTGATAGCTGGTGAAGTAAAGGGCGACTATAGAATTGGAAAGGAACTCGCAGAATTGCCAACCATAAATATTTATTTATTTATGTACACACAGAAAAATAGATACAGATAAGACATAGTCATAATTATGAGTACAAACGTATAATTTTTTTTAATGAAATTAATTTAATTTAATGTTTTGTGAAAAAATTAAATTAAATTATTTTATTATTGTTTTTATTTGCATACCTACGTAATATTGTATAGAATCAAGTGTTTCTAACTGAACAGACAGCTGTGCTGCTGGGGAGTTTGTTGCGCCACTTCTTCTTTCCAGCTAAAGCGGAAGTGGTGAAGGGTAGGAGTTTTTAGGGGACTTTCTTATGTAATTTTGACATTCGAAAAGTGCTGATTCTCAACCTGGTTTGAATAAATGACTTTTGGATATGCAAAATAAAGAAATTCTTATTCTAAAACCTCTTTTGCAAGCTTTTTCTAATATTTTATTACGATATCATACAAGTTTTATGTTACAGTTTTAATGCTGCTTAAATATTGTTTTTAAGAAGTAGTTATTCAGACACATTTTCGTTCCGTTCAACTTTTTACCCGAAGTTATCTTCGCACACTGTTCGGAGTTAACCCTCTGCCTTTTATTTTTTACTAGCGACTCGGAGTAGCTACAGCTGATTGGAAAAATATAACGTTCCCCTCATCTCATGGCGTCGCGTGATAAATAGGATATTATAATGGGATATCGGCTCGGATGCGATCTGCCGAACTTTGACGACACGCTTCTGATACTACTTTGAATTGGTAATCACAATCTTGTTCATCTTTTACTAAGACTTCGGCTTTTTTAACACTTTATTAACATGCATTATCACATGTCATACGCTTTAAATTATGTTTCTAATTATTGTGATCAGAAGGGAGAATTTAGATAACAGTGGATAAGTGGATTGCAATAACGTAAAATGATTTCAGTAGGTAGGTACTTTAAGTGGTAAGTTAAAAGTTTGAAAAGTTGCTTATATTTTTCCCTAAATTTTCTCTGCTACAAAATTCGCATCAGTCTTATGTTAAAGTCGTTCAATACACTGAGAACCGATCGTTCATATGTACGACAAGCGTGTAAAGTACCCGCTGAAACTTTCAGCCATCACCTGCGCTGAAAACACTGTATACCCACGTTATAAATCTCATTCACATACACTGAACATTCAACCTTATGTTAATAGCTTAAGGTTTCAAATCACTTGGAAGTTTGAGGCTAATGGATGTTTAATGTGAAACAATTCAATGTATTTTAGAGGAAGGGTTTCGGTAATGATATTTCCTGCAGTAATATTTATGAGGGTCGAGTCGGGTCATTCAAAGCATATTTTGATAATAATTATTGTTATAAACATGGTCACCTATATGAAGCAGATGATTTGATACTTACTGAAAGATACAGGGATGACAATAAATGTGGCAATATAATAAAACAAAAACTCTTAAAAAAGTCTGTTTGAAAAAAATGATTGTTTTATCTATTTTTCAGTAAATTGAAAGCACTTTTTATTTTTATTATGACAGATAGTGGTACTTTTCATGTTAGGTTTGAAACAATCCCACTATTTCATGCTAAACTCAAATACTTCGCATTTGCAACCTGTCTTAACCAAAAAAACAATTCCAACTACACTCAATCAAAGTTCGCCACAACTTTTCAAATCCATCTTTCTTAAAATAAAAACTATTTCGTTACACCTTCACGTCGGAATCGCGTGTGTGCACGAACTTATAAATCAGTCATATAGGCGACGTGTCGGCTAATTCCGACACATAGCCGAACATAGCTGGACTTACCCGAACGTGCCACGTACAACATTACATTTATTCGAAGGATTACACAAACAAACATTTTTAAGCCAACATTTCCAGGTTAAGTGGGTAAGTTCGGGATTATTGAACACCTGCCTTTACATTCCTGATTGCCAAAATGTAATATATTTTTTATTCCCTAAGTCTTATTATTTAATATTAATATTTCTGCTATGACTTTTTATTAAAATAAGTAGAGTTTCTTTTCACGGTACTTTTAAATTAGAGGTATCCTTTTTGCTCGCTGCTGTAAGCACTGCCAATCTTATCTGATGGCACTATAAACACGATTTTCACATTTAACAGATTTTTCTTTAGAAATTCTTGATGAGAACACGAAATGAAGCGTTTCTAGTACGTTCTTTATTAACTAGCTTCGTAGTTTTTATGCAGCTGTGAATATTTTGACAGAAAATGAAATATCATTGCCTTATCTAATTCCGTGGGGTTGGTTTTATTGTCGTTCACGATTCATGGTTCGTTAAGGCAGGCCATTCGTCAATAGAAACAAAACGTATGATCAATAAGCGGGCGCCACTGCGCGTCCAATTTATAAAAATGTTTGTCGAGTCCGTTCCACAAACATAAATCTATTAACGGACCAATTCTATCGCGAACGGTATTTATACCGAAAAGGAACAAATAGCCGAAAGGCAACATTGCCACTTATTGTATTGGGTAAAAGTTATATTAAAGCCTAGATTAATTTATGGTCGGCATAACTTTTCTCATTGAGAAACAGTTTAAGCTTTTCTAGTAACTAATAGTTTGGAAATTCGTTTACAGACAGATAATTGTATATTTTATAGTATATGGAACAAGCCAAGTATGAAATTAATAAATACCTGTTTCAGGACTTTGTCCGAGTGAGTGGAGATCCTGCTGGGACCGGCGACGTTGCCTGTACTCCTGCCGGTAGTCGGGCCACCGCCCGTACTGAGCTGGTGCGTTCAGATACTCCTGCGATGAGAACCTCGACGCGCGAGGAGGAGAGAACCCCATCTGGCTGTTATAGTAATCATGTCTGAAGACCACATCAGGGTGGTTGATAGCACCCGGCACGATCTGACTTCCAAAGTGACTTCGATGTCCCAAATACTCAGGTTTCATGGGAGCATCAGTCATTTCATGTCCATGGATTGACGTGGACCTTTGCGGACCATAATCTCGCAATCGGTTGGAGAAGTCAAGTCCCATTCGATGGGGAGAGTAGTCGAGGCCGCGCGGTCCCATCTCGAAGTGACCATGCGGTCGGCTGTTCCGGTAAAAGTTCGGAGAGAAAGGATTCTTGCTCTCCAGGTTCTGTCTGGATGCGTAGCCGGTTTCGACCTTTGATTTCTCATCTCTGACCGGCTTGTCGGGTTGTTTGTCGGTCCCGTTTTGATGGGCATCCTTCTTTGGCGTTTCTTGTGGACGAAGTTTTGGATGAGGAATAGACTCCGTCACTTCCTGAGAGGCCCTCCTATTGAACTCCTGAATCTTTTCAGGTACGAAACCTTGTTGCGGTGGTTGGGACATTTTTAGTAGTTTTTTTTATTCGTTTGTTTTAATATTATAAATACATCAAAACGTACACTCACTAACACTGGATATTAAAATGTTCTACACAAATAGTGGATATATAAAATTCGTGAATACACAGAGTTATATATTTGAGTATATATTTATATTATATTTTAAAAAAGTGAAGTCACGTTTACTTTAATTGTGCAATAAATTTATAGGAAAACATTCACAACCAAATACACAAGCTGGTAAGAAGAACGTTGTTAGACTTCACTCGACTCACTGACTGTTGTTTCGCACTTTGGCATAATGAGTGATGGCTAAATAAAATTTTACCTTAGAAAACCATATAAACTTTAAAATAAAAGAAGTAATTAATGATCTCTCATCATGTTTAATGAAACAGTTCCTGAATAATTAAACCGCATACGTTAACGTATTCAAAGCAACGGGGTGGAATGTGAATGGCGCACGGCTACAGTAACAAGCCTTCAAATTATTCTGAACCTAACTGCTTTAATTAAATTTGTTTGGGTATCCTCCGAATACCTAGTAGTTACAAGGCCTTGAGAGAACCATTACTGTTAATATTGTTATTAAGAAATTAGAATAGTATTTGATCTTGTGATGTTATTAGATAATTTATTGGGAATGTCGATATTTTGTCACAGACACAGTGTCAAACATTAGATGTAATCAGCCTATAATGTTCCACTGTTGACACAGTCCTCCTCACTGTAAGAGGGAGAGGACCGTTATCCACCACGCGGGCCCAGTGCGGGTTGGCGAAAAACTCTCACAAGATTAAATAATGATGGCCTTAACGAAACCGGTTCAAACTACTACTCCATTTTTCCACAATTTCTTTCAACTAGCGTCACCAAAAAATTGTATTTTTAAGGCTAAACAGCCAGGAACAATCGGAGCTTCAGAACACGACGCGCTCGGGGCATCCCCAAGTTCGGCCATTACTAGTAGGTAATTCCAGGATAGGTGCCCCAATGGGATAGGTGCCGCGACTTTGAATACTCAATGTTAGAAATATCGTAGGTTAAAATCGTACTATACAATAGGAAGCACCCCCCCGCAGACCCCAGTGCCACAACAACCGTAGGGGACACGCGCACGCGTTTCGTCTGTGTTTGTAAAAATCTTCCGCGGCGAGACCTCAGCAAGCGTTGAAATTATAATCTTAAGTACTTACTATTGAATATCTTTTTACACAGTTATAAATATTATTTTTTTAAATTTTATTTGATGATATTACAGTTTAAAGTACACGGAATAATGCTTTAAATTATAGATTTATTTTTATCTTATTTTTAATTTAAAAAGGCATCTATCCTGTGCCAAAAGTATAGTTGCCCCATCTGCTGTAGCCATAGATGCCCTTAGGGGCATAAGTACATGCCCTTAGGGGCATCTATCCCTAACTATTTCTATTAATGTTTTCAAATCGCAGGTGGAAGAAATGCCTCGGAAATATAAAAGAAAACCAGGCGTGGCTTTTCAAGAAATTACCATAAATGAGAAATGTGTAAATTAAATAGCCAGAACTTACAGAATACCCTCTTGGACATCAAGAAGACGATTTGCAAAAAATAACAAGGAACAGTTAACTTAGTTAGTTTTTGACTAAATCCGCCGCTCTTAAATAGGTACCTACATCACAGATTGAACTTAAGTTATAATACTTATAACTTAATACTATGTGTTAGGCATAAAATGATTAA
This sequence comes from Xanthia togata, assembly GCA_963853775.1. NCBI lineage: Eukaryota > Metazoa > Arthropoda > Insecta > Lepidoptera > Noctuidae > Xanthia > Xanthia togata. The sequence continues at coordinate 726,720 of OY970811.1, read as the reverse complement.
AGATAAATAATAAGAAGTATAATAATTAAGAAGATTAATAAGAAGAAGAATAATTAAGAAGAATAATAAGAAAAAGAAGAATTAAGATGAATAAGAAGACGAAGAATAAGACTGATACAATTATCTATGTTAGTTCTGAAAAGTATATTGATTGCGTTAAGTAGATGTATAAGATGATTATTATTTCACAAGAATATCAATAAAAAATCTTTTGTTGGGGAATTCTTAGATTATATAATTATAAAAGATGTCACAAAATAATGTTAAGACATTGAATACAAACTGATTACATTTAAACTAGTATATTTTATTTCAATTAGCATCTAATATTGAAGCATTCATACAGCGACTCTTCTATCCCTCACGGTAGGCTTCTATCCCTTGACGCATTTTTAGTACGAGTCTTCTATCCCTCACAGTAGGCGTCTATCCTACTTTTGAGAGGGTCAAAAAGACATTGTTTTCTCAAAATCTATGAAACTTATGTACAAACAAAAGGGGTCCCATCATAGATTAAAGATCAAAGTTACCATATACAAAAGACGTATGGCCAATAGATTATTAATTAATAAGTTATGGCTTCCTATCAAAAAGTGGGGCAGCTATCCTGGACTTACCCTAATTAGTGCCCGCCCTGGGCTTGGCCGTGCCACTTGGCCGTACCACTTGGCCGACAACTTGGCCGACAACTTGGCCAACAACTTGGCCAACAACTTGGCCGTAAGGCCGTATCGTATTTACGTAAGTCGCTGTAAAGTTTACGTGCCTGAACTGTGACGTAGTGTGTCTGTGGCGTTAATGAGCCTGATTTTATGAGGTTGTGTATCGTTGTTGCAGTTGGGTATTGTTTCTTTTTAATAAGAGATGTACTGAGCATGTTTTTTGTTGCATAAGTTTTCTCTATACAAAGGACATTTCTCTACTTTAAGGTACGTTTTAAATAAAGACGATTCTAGAGTATCATTTTTAAATAAGTAATAAATAATCGGTAATTTTATGGAAAAGTATGATTACTAAGCACACTTATTGACGATAAATGGCTGAGTTGATTCAATAAAAGTTTCTAAACTAAACATTAAATCATCTCATTCTACAAAACCCTAACTCATACGTGAAGGACGCTCTAAACAGACCTTTTAATATGAAGGGATCCTCTCATCCCTCCGACTCCAACCACACCTGCTCCAGAACGTGAATCACGAGCACTATTAATTGCGCAACTATCGCCCAACACTCGTTGAGAGTTGAACGTGTCGCCAACTTCGGGACGACTGCGTAACGACCGCACTAGTTTGTGTTTGTTTGGTCGGAGTTTTAACTATGAAATATTGTTATGAGTTATGCTCAGTAAATGTGTTAATGAACTGGATTATTACTATGACAATATAATCTGTTAAATTGGACCCTTTCCGGTGAATACAATAGTAGCTCATAATACGATCATATGAGTCGTTTCCTGACATATAAGTTTATGTGCTCCTGATACTGAACACAAACTTCAACCTATGTTAAAAAAAATACATTCACCGTTTAGAAGCTAAGAGTCCAAAACACTGATACTGCCGTCCTCATCATTATATCAACCTGAAACATAGCCTCATAAACTCTTTTAATGAACAACGATATAGGGAGCACTCCCTATGTCCGTGCTACCGAGACCTTATTCCGGTCCAAAGCAATCAACAACACTTCCCGACCGCACGACAATAAAAACTATGTATACAAGAGCACAACGAGCACAGCCAACAAACACGGCAGCAGCCCACAGAGTAGGTGGGCACAGAGGACTCACTACGAACAACACGAGATATCACACACATAGATGTGGGGTTAAAATAAAATACTGCCGCGAGTACGGTAGTTTCACGGCTATGGTCTCCAGTTGTTTCTTTCTTATGTTTCCGTACCTCAAAAGGAAAAAATGAAACCCTTTGACAGACGGACGGACAACGAAGTGATTAGGATCCTAATCACTTCGTTGTCCCTCCGTATGTCTCCCTTTTTCTCAGGAACGCGTGAAGGTAGTTGAAAACGTAATCAAATACGTAGGTCCCTTGGAGTTATAAAAAAACAAGCTTCTAAGTCAGCACAATAACAAAATACGGACCTTTATCCGACATATTTTGATACTCGCAAATAAATCAAAACCTAAAGGGTTAATGTAACTAGATAATATAACTTCCCGTTGACCTAGAATCGTGAAATTTGGCAAGACTCAAGGTCTCACAGCACGAGTAAAGGAAAATGTCCGAAAATCGTTCATTTGTAATTTTATAACTTTTTTTTTGCGATTGCTAACTTACTTTTGCAGTTGGGGAATTGACCGTGACGTACCTACATCGATGTATGAGAACATGTTTTTCAACTACAATGTTAATTTTTTGGGATAAATTCATTCCGGAGTTGTCCGGTTTTTTAATACTTTGGTAGAGTTTAATTAGTAATTATTAATAAAATATTTAACCTAGACATTCTTAAATGTATCTATCCCCGGTTTTTGTAAAGCCTTATTAAATAGATGATCAGTAATTTTGCAGAGAAATCACTTAGCTCTTTTGGTTGGTTTAATTTGCAAATCTTTAATCCTTGTCGCGCACGACTGTTACATTCAGGCTTTTATTGTAAGAATATATTTAAAAAAATAGACGTTGATTTCTAACTAGAAGTGAATCTTCTGTTCATCATTATTTCATGCAGCACGCACCAACGCTCGATATCGACAGCTGGCGTCGATCCAGCTGCCTATCGATATTAATATCGATCGGAAGCTATCCCGACCCCCTGACCCGCTCGCCGACGGATTTGACCCATCAGAATTAGACGTTATCAATGTCGGAAGATTTATCAAATGCCATCTGCGGTTATGTTGCGGTGAAATTGGGTACTGTGGGGTTTTAGGGACGTATTAATAGGTTAATTGATGTCAGGCTTAGAAAAGGACAGAAGGGATTGAAAGGGTTCGTAGTTGAATAGAAAGAGATTTTTTAATCTTAATGAAAATCACTAAAGTTCTAAATTACCTATACTCCTCTCTGTAAAGAAAAAGGTCGTAAGGGAACCATACACAATAAGTTAGTTTACCCGACAACGGCGAAGCAAAAAAGAGGGTTTGATTTTGACCAGTATGTATGTATGTTCATCTGATACCTCTTAACTTCTAAACTTATGATCATAATTTGACAAATGAGGTATCGTCCGCTGTTTATAGGCTATGTGACGTCACATTAACCATTTACCATTAACCGGGTTTACCTTGACCATTTTTGTACCTGTCTTGATTTCTGTCTGAAATATTTTCTTGTTTCATACTTTTTAGAGCGTGTTTTTTCAGCTGTCGGGTTTTAGGTTTTGAACTTACTTTTGTTTTATTTCGATTTGCACAAAAAACTAGGTCGGTAGGTGCCTTAAAAACACAAAATCTACCTATAAAAAAATATTTATTATTGGGTTGTAAATATGAAGCTATGCACATAATACAGAACGTAAAATTCGTTGTATAAAAGGTCTTGTTACCCACTAATGAGCAGACGAACACTTGGCTGAAGTAAAATGAAGTCTGGCTAGAAGCCGAGACCGTCCTGAGAGGAAGGAAAAAATTACTCTTTTCATTAAAGTCTTATCTACGAAAGACACGAGGATCTTCTTGTGTTGTCGACTTATCTTAGTTTTACAGATACAGTACAATTTGAAGGTTCGTATTCTTTGAACGCATTGCCATTGCTAGAAATGACGTTCGTAAGTAGTCATGAAGTCAAGTCAGTACAATCTTATATCGGCTCAATGCCAAACTTCGGGTCACACATCATAATCTCTTAAAAGAAAAACGAAATAACTACAGTTTCCTTTATGGATATAGAAGCCACTTGCCTGATGAGTGCTCAATTTATGCGATAACATCACTTATATTCATACAAATAAATAAATAATAAGACAAATCACCCGACGGTCTCATAAATAACACAAACAGCCAATCAAACGTGGCGCTCCACTTCAGCGCCTGAGTGATGACGACACGGAACAAACCGTCGCCGTGACGTCATCGATCATAACGCAGGTGATTGGTCGGCCGTAGTATAGGTACTTAAGCGGCTCACTATAGGTCGAAGGAAAGGTCGAACTTTATATTATTATTACAGTTATCTCTCTACTAGACAGTAGAGGATAACTGTATATAACAGTATATAACTGTATAACAGCTGGCCAATTGCTATGCAATGCTACCCCGATACAGCGAAATTGAGCTAAGAATGGACTTTTGAAAATGTATTCCCGAATATTTCATCATTTTCGTCGATGGTAAATCCCATCGGGTACACGGCTTGTGTGCATTAAAATATTTGTTGTCATGGTTGAACATGTTTAAATAATAGTAATGTATTTCGTTAAGGCTTATTTATGAAAGGTAATAATTTATGAATTTATAGCGTGTCATTTTCAATAAATAGGCAAAGTATTTTCCAGGCGACTAACAACTTAAAGGGCGACTAACTATTAGGTACTATAAATAATGACTTCGCGACTAATATTAACAGTGGGATAGCAAACATTGTATTATAGGCAACTATAGGCCTCCATATAAAACCTTGGCTACAGATGAAAATGACTGAAAGGTAGGTTAGGTTAGAACTGTGACCACACAACGCACGAGCCGAACGAGCGAAGCGAGCGGTGCCCCGGCTGCGGCTGGCGAGTGCCAGTGTCTAGTGTTCTCTTAACAATAAATTCACTAAATTTAAACAAAGCTTACAACTCAACATAAAGCTGATGCTACTTGCTTGTAGCTGCCAACCTATTATTTTTGCTACCCATTTTAATTATTTTTAAAACCCTAAATCAGATTAGTTTGTCGCCGTGTTAAATATACATGCCCAATAAATATAGCATTTTGCGGTGACAGGTTATTAAGCATGTTATTATTGTGCAAACAATACTAACATTCATTATTATTCTTGCTGGTATTATCGGTACTTAGTGTACCTACCGATAATACCAGCAAGAACTTAAGGCCCAGTATTAATTTAAAACCACACGGTTTAACCTACCTACTACCATTTTTACAAAAAATATTAAGCCACACATGTCATAATTTTTTTGTAAAAATAATGACAGCAGGTAAGCATAGCCAAACATATTCAAGAAATTGAATATTTTGTTAAAACATTTACGGATATTACTGCATGTGAGCCTCTTTGACCCAACCTCTCCACCATACAAACGGGTGACATTTATAGCTACTTCTCAAGACACTCTCATCTGCCTGCATTTCCCAACAACGTTGGGGTCGGCTTCCAGTCTCACCGGACGCAGCTGAATACTTCTCAAGATACTCTGTTCCTATCAGAATAAAGAAATAATAAATAAATTATAATAAGTCCTTCGCTCTCCGAATACATTCGTCCTTCGAATCAACTCAGTTCATCGTCGAGTGGGATGTGCCAGTATGTGGCGGGCATCATAAAGGTCACCCGAGTGTTATCGCGAGATGTGCAGCCGCATGCGCTGAATACTAATCAGCCACAAACATTCTACGACTGCCCATGGTAATGTGGGGTAATCCACTCTTTACCATATTGTGGCCAACCCTCAGCGGCTCGAGCGAGAATAATTAATCTTCCTATGTAATATTGGAAACAAAACAAACTACAATTAAATATGATTTGTTCAAAAACTTTTTAATATACGTAACTAAATCCTCTAAACCTGCTCATCGTCAATTCAATGTCATGTTCAATAACGCTATCCGATGCTTCACCAGTCTGTAAATCTGTGAACAAAGTACAGTTTTAAAACTGTGGAACGAAGTCTTTTTGTCTCACTTATTTAGCGAACGCAGTCTTATCTCACTTATTTAGCGCAGCTACGAGTATCTCCACTCTTAACACACAATTACACATCAACTCACACACATAATATTCACATTTTTCTCAGAATATTAGGCACAACTCTTTGAAACAGATCATTTGAATGACTCTAGTACAGTCAGCCTCAAAAAGACGTACCTAAACATCGACAAAAATTGTCAACAATCTTTGTTCCATAATATTGTATTTATAGCCACAACACTGAATACACATTGTGTACTTAATTACAGCTACTTATTGATACAGCAAGCTGGAACACATTGTAGACAGTCAAATGGATTCTTGACGATGTATAGATATTTTTGAGGCTTGTACGCAATGACGTTCAGAATTCCCGCCATTCGTCATGTCAGTGTGAACAAAATACAAAATGGCGTCGTTATGTGAACATATTGACGTAATAGCACATAATGTCAGGCTTTGGATCTTCCACGACGATATTCTTGAATAGTTTCACTGATTAATTTAATTTCACAAACCAACCTCAACAACCAAACTAAATAACAAGTGACAGTGACAATGATAGTGCAATGCTTACGGCACTAGCCGGCCCAAGGCAGCGCTACTATTATGCCTATTATGGATAGAGTGCCTGCCGGTAGTGGCACTCGATACACTGCCTAAATTATAAATACATTCTGCATCAGTCTGGCACATTTAAAAACTTTTGAAGCATACAGCATCGTAAAAAAGAACTTGAAATGACGCTTGATAGGCTTAAAAAATATTGCTAATGAGTAATGAGCCGTTCTTATTATATCATATGCAAAGATTTAAAAAAAAACCTCGAATTAACGAAAAACAACACCATCAACCAAGATTCTAGTTACCAAAGCAAGTACAATAATCAAAGAAATATTTGTTTCTTGTAAAAATATCAAAGCGCGTTTGTTTCCCCAAAATACGAAGATTATCGTTAACAAAATCAATTACATGCGCCACGACACGGAGGGCTGAGGGTGGAGGGCTGAGGGCTCTCTAGGAAAGGGCGCATTAGGCAGAGCCGGGAGGCGCGCAGATGTCGACAATAGCTGCAAACGATCTCCTTTCGGTGATATTATGAAGTTTATTCAGGACTTCGATCTTATGGTGTTTGTCTTATTAGTATTCTGTTGGTTTAAGATGTTTATCCACCTCTGAAAGTATTATCATATCCTTGAGCAGAAAAACTGCTGACAAAACTCATGGTAGATAGATGTTGTGATTGATTGAATAAATTAAGAAAACCAATCATGAAATGGCAATAGACTAAAGGGTTTTTAGGAATTTCTGAAATTCCAATAAACGATTCTTCTTATTTATCAACTACTTTTATGTTTATATTTATTATGCTTTCTGAAGTTGTTTTTCAAATCCGTAAATTAAAAATTAGGAAAGTGATTGCATAAAAAGTCAAAACAATTCCAGTATGCTTACTTTAAAATGCTGTAAACAATCCATCATGAAACTATTTCCACTGAGTTGGAATTTGGAATGAAATGAAAACATTCACTGTTGCATCGATTTCTCACCACAAACACAGCTGTTTTAATCTCCAGCACATACATACTATCATCCAAACATCCACAAATGTATGCATCTATGTATGTACAACATACACGGCGTATGTGCCGTATATCATAGTTTTACGAGAATTTATTCCCGTCACTGTGACGCTTGCTATAAAACAGGTCTGCTGTACAATTAGGTATTCGATGCAAATGTTTTGTGCAATGAAATGATTGACGGCTTGGCTTACTGGTTGGAATTCAATGTCCGTTAACAATTAATGTAAAACTGAAAACAAATGGAGATTCTGACAAAGTGACTCAGTTCTGGATATTATATGGTTTCTATGTCTCTCATAATGAAAAAAAAACTCGTGTTTATGAGCTTAGGACCGACTGTTAGTGACTACACTTGGCAGGTCGGTAAGGTATCACCATAAATCCATCATAAAGGTAAATCCGATACAATAGAGGAATTATGACACTTACTTGGTGCTCATTGTGAGAACTTTACTGCTCGTAAATTCAGACAATCACAGATTTGATCGAAAATGATTATAAAAGAATAAATAAAGGTTTTCATAAAAAAGGATAAAATATTTAAACTTCCATCATTAAAAAGTCAACAAAAGACACAATATAGTCGCCATTATGTCACGTCCCGTAGAATCATCAATAGAAGAGTCATCAGCATCAAATTCGTTCGCATTCCGCGCGTGTAAGCTGTACCGAGGCGCGGCGGCTCTCGGCCGTCATTACGACGCGACGCGAGTCGCGACGTATAATACGCTGCATCACTGACATAGTACAATTGGGACAAAAGGACCACTGGATGAAAAAGAAGACAGTCTCATGTCATGCTACTACTACGAGTACTTGCTGATCTTGAGAACAAAGATGAGAGCATGTAGCTATAAGTTATTTGCAACTAGTGGAACTGTAGAACACCCATTGGAAGTAGCCGCCAGTGTATAAGATGATCATAATCAAGAATAAGATTTTCCAGTCATAGTTCAGACGAGAGGCCATGATTTCATGTCTGCCATCCCCTTCTAGAACTACAACTGAGATGTTTAATCTTAGCTTTCCTATATCTCGAAGAGAACCATATTTTATAAAAAATACATTGCAACATTAATATGTAATTAGACGGAAGCTTGTTATACAGTATGCAGTGCTGCTTCTGTACGCATTTATGACACGGCAACACCGAGCGCTTTTTAACAAGCCATGACATGAATAGAACACACCCTCCAATGTGTAATTAAAAAGTGTAAATAAAATGTCGGCAATTTTGGCGCCAAAACGCTTCAAAAGTGAAAACATCGTCGGATTTCATGTTTTTTGTAAAATATTATACTTAATATTTGAAATGTTGAGTTATTTATAAAGGGCTTTAACGTTCATCTTAGGATTTATAAGTGTATTTGAAGGAGTAATGAGAATTTTCCCTTATTAACAGCGAGGTAAAATTAGGGTAGGTACATTAATATTTATAATAAGAGCCTATTCAAAATTTAAAGGCAATTATTTTTGTTTAATAATTCATCAAAGAGTAAGTCATGAGTTAATAAAACTGCATTCGTGGAAGTTATTAGTTATAAATACCTTAATTGGAAAAAAACACTACTTAACACTTTAATTACGTGATGCTACACATTTATTTACAATTAACGTAAGTACTATTTAATAAAGTAGAGTAGAAGAATAGAATTTACACATAAATTTTTTATTACACTTTTTAATGGTGGTACATAATTAAGAAAGATTTAATGCCACAAAGCAGCCAACCGATCAAGCACCAAACAAAAACCCGTGCGGCTGTCAAACTAACAAAATTGAAAAAAGAAAACAATTAAGTTTACCTCCGTCTATCCCTGAAAGGTGTCAATAATCCCCACATTAGTGACGTCACTATGTAAACAAACACACGTGCGATGTGGACACGCCCACTACGTGTGTAATAGTGTCGTGACACACGTCTAGTGTTGAGACATATGTGTCTCGATGTGATTTATTGCATGTGTATTTTGTCAGTCGAGTAGTGTGGAGTTGTATCGTTGCCAAATTGTGTCTTTAGATAGTGTTAAGTCAGGTGAGTGCGTTGGTATACACACAGTGTGATAGCTGTTTCTTAAGACTGTTTTGGGAAATTTCACATAGTTTTGCATCGAGTGTAATATGATTCTCAATTTCGATGGCTTCCTCCAAAAACAAAACTGGTGTCCAGTACCTACTTACTTACAAAATAAAAGGCATGAAAACATGTGAACAAAGTAAAATAAATAAGTAAACGGGGATTACAAGATTCTCGTTTACTGCATGACATTATGTAACTTTATCACGAGCAAAATACGTGCACGTACGCTTGAAACCGCAGAAATGCGACCTTAATGAAGTCTTTTTACTGTAAACTTTATTCAGTTCTAGTCCATAGAAATATTTCTGCGAGATCCACTAATTAGCGAAAGTAAAATTCCTGAATTCCTTGAGAATACCTGCGATGGAAGAGTCTGTAATTTTGTGTCGTCGATTTTAATCAACATTTATTACTAAAATCCTCACTGGAATGAAAGGAGGTTGAAAAAAGGTAGATCTTTAGTTTTGAAAGAATCTGAATTAAAAGTCTACTCAATGGTCTTTCACAAAATCTTTTTATATACGTAACCTAATGAAATGTCATGAGTAGCCAGTCATACGCGACTTAACAACAGCTTAACAACAGCTCAACAACTTAACAGTAACTCGCTCTCCGCTACGGTAAATTAATACAGCAACGATAAAACACAATAAAGGTATGCGAGTGCTATGCGGGGCCCATGAGCTTAGGTATAACACGACCAAGACTGAGGTGATGGGGTTCAAGTCCGGTACGAAGAGCTATGACACCGTACCGCAGGTCACATCGGACGGCAGTGCTCTCAAAAGAGTGGCGCAGTTTAAGTGCAGGGAACGCAGGGCATTGCCAGTCAGAGCTAATATGCTGACCCGTAGGTATGCACGCTGTACTGCATAGGTAAAAATAACTTAATTCCACGCGGCTGCCACGCTTTTGTAGCGCATCAGTTATGGTTGCAGATGCTCGAGTGGATGGCTTTCAAGCGATACATAGCCAAAGAATAGCGTCTCTAATGCGCCACATACGTGGCAGCCCCAACAGCTGCTTATTATAGGGAGAATGGATGTGAATTGCTTCCTCATGGAGCATTGGACAAAACTACATGTACAAGTAGTGCGGTCCTGATCCAATGTTTCTATTGTTGTGTGTTTATTTCTTGTATTCATAACATATCATAACATCACGCCTTATTTCCCCGAAGGGTAGGGCGGAGGTGTGCCTGTAGTACACCCACATTTCGCCAGTTATGTTTTTTACGTCCCATGTAACAGGGGGCGAGCCTATTGACAACCACCGAGCACAATTCCAGAATCCGGGCTACTACTGAGAAATTCCTGTTGGAAAAACCCATTAATACTTTCTTGTATTATAAGAAAAACATGTATGGATGATTATAATAACTGTCACGATTCGAATTTACCTGAAATAAAAAAAAATACTAAAAATAGTTTGAATTGAATTGAATTTTTAATAAATGAAATGAATTGAAAACAACACATAGTATTATTAATGTTAGTATTAACATCATAAATCATGAAGGATTTATGATAATCGAGAATAAACCTTTACTGGAGTATATTCGCGAGACGGATTGCAAAGTACAAGTCATTGCATATCGTGCGGCCACTCCGAACTGAATATTCGTATTATCCCTTATAAAATACGACATGTCCGATTCATACATATTTATTGAGCCGGCCCCGCCTGGACTCTCTGCAAGAGGCCAGACGCACCGATAGTGAGGAGCTACATCATCGATAATAATATTTTTTGTACCTTCAATATTATTATTAATACTTTTATTAAACTTAAAGCTGTTTAAAAATAACTCTGTAAGTAGATTTTTATGTTACGATGAGTGGTTTTATTGCAAAAGATGAAAATAGCTAACATTCAACAGACATTTTGCACATAAAACACTAATAGATGGTGAATTGGGAGTCAATCAAACTAAAGTTTATTAGTTTGTTAACAATAAAATTGATAAAATGTAGTTTTTCAGCTGTGAATACCATTTGTTTTATGTTCTCAATAAATTTTAGTAAAACTATCAGGTATTGATGTAGTGAAACTCTGGTCTTGATTTACGTAAGTTTTATTATTCTGGATTTGTGTTTTTTTACCAGTAAAATTCAAAATTACAAAGACATTGGCTAAGTGATAACATCCGTACGGGTCGATGCATCAGGCTAAGCTACGCTCACCCGTGGATGGGTGACCATCTTTACATACCGAGACTCCTCCACGCCTCCGAAAGCACGTTAAGCCGTTGGTCACGGCCGTCATTCGTGGATCTTTGACAGTCGTTACGGGTCATCGGAAGCCCGAAACTCTGACAACCAGTCTTACCAAGGGGTATCGTATTACCCAGTTGCTGGGTTGTGGAGGTCTGATAGTTGCGGAGACAGTCACTCCATATAATATATACCGGATACCAGTATTTTATTAGTTGGGAAAAGGCTAGGCAGATTGACTGCTTTACCTATTAACACCGAACTTTTCTTACTTACACAAAATAACAGTTGTATTCCGTAAGGTCCAGGTCGAGACTTTTGTATGAAGTTCGACGAATGATAAGAATAACGGTTTAAAATACATCGATAATTACATTCCAAAGCACATCACTACTCTTACTAGAGATTGCGACAGGAATATTGAGTGGGCGCAGCAGTTCTTCGTCTGGACATCACAAGTACTATCACTTCAGGATGCTAGGTTTTAAATCAAGATGGATTTATGGCATAGCTTCCTATGGAAAGAAAGACTATGTGTTTTTCACTAAAAACTGCATAAACAACAGTTCGTATCTAGTTTGCGGGTAGATTCGGTTATGTTGAATTTTTTTTAAAATTCAAGGAAATGACAGCATCCAATTAACATGTATTTCGTTTCACTGGTGCAGTTATTTGATCTAGGGAAAAGCAATATAAGCTTCTTTGTAGATAACTCCAAATATGTTTGTATGTACTCTATCGAATGAGCACATTTGAGAATTGCTCCAGCACATTTTGATAGCACGTTTTGGCAACTAGTGTTGCCAACACAACAAGTCTTGCTGACCGCCAAATCCGCCTACATTATTTTGCATCGTATACCTACGTCCACTAGTTTATAAATGTTGGTTTTGTAAACACAATTAGTTTTATAATGTAATCTCAAATTAAAGCTGAAGATTATAAAGATGTATGAAAAAATAACTAATGTCGTAGAGTTGAATCTTGGTAGAGATATTTGCCTTGTAGTGAAGTGAAATAGGCCGAGATGACATATGACAAAGTATTCAAAAAATTTCGATCCAAAAAATTTGGTCCTTTGAGCCGAGCTGACAAAACTCACAGCTCAGTGCCAGTAGTAAGCATAATTTTAATTCACTTTTAAATTTAAATCCAAGTAACTTCGAAAAACAGGATAAGTTTGAATCTTCCTCAGAGAATAAGTCCGACATTGCAAGGAATCAAAGTGTAACAGCTGCTTATCATTTCGCGCAAAACGAACTCGAGGAAATCCTGTTACTTAAGTAGAAATATATCTTAGGTTCTCTTTGGCAACGAGCTAGTTTCATTGCAAAGAGATTACTGGAGTTGTATACCACTTTCCATAATGCATTATGGGTATACTTATCTTGCAATATATCGTGTAATTTTATGAAAAAATACAGAAAATATGCTTTTTTGCATTTTTGGAACAATTTCATGAAAGTAGTCATAGTTTTTAATGAAAAATGTTACAGTAACGGATCACTTATTCTGGTAAACCTTGATCACAACATTTAACTACCTCTTTTATTCACAAGCCCAGCAGGTTCACTAAATCAAGGTGGGCTGTCCGAGCGATACTCAAGTACAAGTACACATAAGACAGTCTCTAAATGGGCTAAAGACTAAGTTAATTAACGAGCGGCGCGCGGCGGAACCGCTAAGATATTGCCTCGTCCTTACGCTGCGCGCTGCGACTCGCATACGTACATATTTGTGACTTGAACTACGCGTGTGTGTGTGTGTGCCTAGTACTTGATACTTGAGCTGTGTTTGTGTGTGTGTGTGTCATTTGGTGGTGTGAGTGTGTGTAAACAATATTAATGTCAGGTTAGGAGAGTGTTTAGCCTGCAATTCCTATTAAATGTGTGTAAGCACTGCAGTAAGATCAGGATTACCCGAGCTTTAATCAAATATCTTGATGTAAATAGTAGGTACGTATCAAAAGTGCTTAAGTACTCTCAAGTAGGTAATAACAGTTTTCCATTACAAAGGACCAACTGCCTTAACAAGGAGCAAGTTGAAATATTTGTTTAATTAAATTGCTAAAAGTTTTGTTTGAGTCATAGTGCTACCTGGCTAGAATTGAAATTCGAAGAAAGAAGTAACTTATATTTCTTTTGTTATCAACTATTTTCGTGTTTAAAAACGCAATTATTATAGCAAAGGGATATGATGAAAGTTTATTCATTAACTCACTTTGGTAATACTTATTCATGGTCTATTGTTATACTCGTATGTAAGATTTTTGAAGTGAAAACTTCTTTAGCGGCGTTGTGCACTTTTTTCTGATGGGTAATAAATGTTAAACTCGCGTCAGGACACGTGACCAGATCGAAAATTCGTAAGACGGAGGGAGAGTAGCCCGGTGCAAAATTATTCCCTAACCATTACAAAATATCAAAAATGCACAACGTTAATATTCAAGTTTTCACTTCTGCCCGCATTCCCGGAGTGCAACCCATTTTTTTAAAATATTGTATTCATATTCAATAAATTCGTATACGACAATTTCTCACAAATATTAACAACAAACTGTACAATATCGGTCAATCGATCAGCCATCATTGTATGTATAACACAAATCGTTCATACTAAAGTCGCCTATTCTCGTCCGCGATGAACGTTTCATCGCATCTTACTAATATTAGCAATATCATCGACGGACAGACAGACAGTTTACGTGCATTAGTGTATTTGTTTATCTATGAGGTTTATTTAGTGGTGTTGCTTGTTTCGCCGACGGAATAACTCATGCGTTGTCTATTGGAATGCGGTTATGGATTTAAGGACCAGATTTTATAAGTTTCATATAATGTATGTAGGAATTATATGAAAGAGTGACATCACTCCCTGTGCATGGTAACAGATGAAGAAAACGTGTCGCCGACCTCACGTGACATGGGACAAGAGCAGGAAGATGATAAATCATAATGTATTCTAAGGTTTTATTTTCTATCGATGTAACTGAAAGTTTAAATAAACTCTATCATAAGCATTTATTTCAATTAAACCAAATAAAGGCATTTTTGAATTTTCAAAGAGTCGGTCAATCAGTAAGATGACGCTAGTTACCCATTCCAAAGCCTATTAGATTCCTAATAATGCCTAAACTAATTAATATGTGCTTGAGAGAGTATACATTAATTTAATGTACATATTAATATTCATTTACGAGTCCTATCTTGTAAAAGTTACGATGGAAACGTGGCTGCGGGACTTAGGATCGGATATTGAAACTCGAGTCAGGCAAAGAATTATTAGACGTTTCCTTTCGTGCATTAAAAGTTCGTATCTCAGTTAAAATATGAAAGTAATGATCATAAACTTTATCAAATTAAAATGTTTCTGGCACTGAGAGACTGTGTATGTATGATACTACACACATAACTATTTCGAGTTTGACAATATGACAATGGACCTTATGATATTGCCAAATAATTTGATATTTCTTTGTTTATTTATCCGGTGGTAACTCAACCGCTCCGTCAAATGTACGTTTCCTTCGCCCATAGAGTTAGTAAATTGCATCGCTTGCTTTTCTTTGAGCTTATCTACGAAACTAGGTGAGTAGGTAAGTGTTCCGCTGTTTATGATGATAGAGAGCTATTCCTGAAGAGGAATGGGCAATTCTTCTTCGCGAATGTCTTATGTTTTCCTGGTATACTCGTATCAACATATTTTTCTCTAACATTGTATAAATATTTATTTTTTTGGTAAAGTATTTTATTTTGCAGAAAAGTTCATACTTGCTTCAGGAATCATAGATTTTGTAACAGCTGTTTTACTTTCTTAAGTTAATGGACAAAACGAGCTTTTTAATTTTTTTTAAATTAGAATTTATAATACAGGTTTTCACAAGAGAAAATTAATTAAAATGAAAAAATTACACCTGTACCCCTTTTTATGATATAAAATAAAAACAACGTTATTTTAGAAGCATTATGAATCAGGTAAAATTCGTTGGTGCATGATTCTCAAAAGTGTGACTAAAACAGAACTGTGTTTTTGACTGAAAGCGATGAACCATGTCAAACAGATCTAAAAGCACTTTCATAGTGCCATTGACTGAAGCTCCACTAATACTAGCATACAACGGAACAGTACGTAATTACACTAATTATTCAGTAATCGGTTAGATCACAGAGCAGTAATTACCCACTAACTGCCGATGATATTACAGCGGGCTAATTTGATAAGCATAATTATGATATGAAATTGTTATGATGTGGCCAACGGATTCAAGTAATGTGTAATTTTAATGCTTAAAGTGTTTACAAGTTTGAACCGTGATTTCTGAAATGCTTGTATTGTGGCTAGCTACTAAGGTTTTGTTGAACCCTAATAAACATCTTCGAAATTAGATCTATACTGTTAACACATTCAATCAAAGTACGTACCAAATGACCCATCACCTAATATTCAAATTCAATCAAGTGGACTCACATGTCCTAAATCCTAACTCAAAGATAAAAGATAAACCCGATAGCAGCTCGTCTTAAACTCATCAAACTTATGCAACAGTTCTCGTTCCCACACAGAGCCACCGATGAGAAGGGCTGCTCGTTGCGTGCTCGCGGAGCCACCGACGGGATTAGCATGCTCTCGTCGCGGTCTCAAAGGAAACTATTAAGTTTCTAGTCAAGATAAAGGGACGGTGACGTCATTTGCATTCAGTAAATAAGTCTGCCCATGCGATATTGTAAGTCTTGCATATTTAGTTTTTCATCAGACTTGAAAGGCTAACTTTTTTCGATCTATGTTGGTGTCGACTCAGTCGGCTGCCTGTCTACCTAGATGAAGCTAAATATCAGTATTTCACACGATATGTTTTCCATGAGGATCTGTCGTCTGCAGCCCAATTAGAGGCAAATACCGATCCCGTACGGTATGAGTGGTTGTCCAATTTATGGGCTTCCGAGTGGCCGTGATGGTACTCGTATGATAACTGAGGCCGAAAAGGTATTTAGAGGTGAAAAATTTGTAAATGCAGAGGGTATAAATACTATGTCAAAATAAAAAAATCAAATACTAATTCATATTAAAAAAATTCAAATAATTTTTAATTCAGGAATACACCCATATAAAATTAACAACAGATTACAAATTCATTCATTTGATTTATTATAATTTTTCTAATAAAGCTTAATATTAAGCTGTAATGAAATTCGATAGTCAATTCAAACTAGGTATTCGTAGGAAAAAATATTTGTGCCAAGTTCTAAACCTACAAAAACTGCATTAACCCCGGCTTTAATATTACTTTTATCAATTCTTTATGAAATGAACATAAAATATAAGTTTCCTTCCTTCGATGGTGTCCTTTCATCTCTAGATGTGATAACATGGAGTCGCTCATAATGAAGACGGAAAGTAATTAGTTAATGAGGCGGGTATCTGATGTATTTACGAGCTCCTACACAACAATCTAATTACATATACATAATGTACAATATGGACATGCTTACTAGAGACACATTTTATTAAGCTCAGCTAGTACCAGCAACTTAAACAGTTCGTATATATAGCCCACCCTAAAAAAACCTTATAGACAATGAGGTCCCATCATAACCCTTCAAATCTTACTAAATGTGTTATCGCTAAGAGTGGGGGGATCACGTCCTTAAGGGAGGGGTTCGAGTTTGAACTTAATATCCGGTTCCACATCTTAGCAGTTGAGCTATTGCGCTTAGGTGGTATTCAATTAAGAACAAAATTGTGTCTTCTACCTCATAACATTTTTTTTAACTTCAAAGGACCAATTTTGGTCCTTCTATCCATTAGATGGACAGGACTGCCTTAATGAAGTCTGTTATTATTAATAAAACCAACGCGGTAATTATTATTTTATAGGCAATTTACTTTTACAGGTAAACGGTAACACCCACCCGGTTGATATTACCGTAATTGCTTCTTAAAACGCTGACGTGACGGGGGTATGATTAGGGAGCCTATTCTAGTTAAGTTCACAAAGCTTAATAGTACGTCTAATATCCTTTAAGAAAACTATTTTTTTCCCTTAGCTTCTTGAAGGTATTTAAATATAATACAGCTAGTCTTTCACGTCTTGAAACTTGAATAATTTAGTGAAGCCTTAACAGCAGTCTCGTAAAGTCGCGAGTATATGTGAAACAATTAATTACAAGAGACGTCGCGAGAAGAAACAGGTCTAGTAACGCAACAAGTTCTTTACAGGAGATGTTAATTTTAATTATACACATACGTTAACATGGTTAAAAAGAAAATGGTATCTTTATGAAAAAGAAATAATAGTAGTTATACTAAAGGTTATAATCGTTTAGCAGCACTAAAGAAAAGACATGTGATATTGATTGTTCGTCACCTGTTGGTGCCAGTGAAGACAAATTACTTGATCGAGCTCAGAATAACGATAAAATAAAATTGAATGCAGAACGGTGGATCACCCCTAACACATTTCCTTTAATAATATATATCCAAGGGGAAAATATACTACGTAATCTTATTCATATGGATGTCGAAGAGAGAAAGTAATAGTATAATAAGTGTTAAACATATTCAAATTAAGTCCAATACAAAACTGAAAAGCTTAATCACGCAAAAAATGCCCAACAAAAGGCGAATCCCAACTATTCACCATGATCACAATGCTACACTCATTATGCCATCTCACCGTCACTAACTCGTTGTAAATTACACCTTATCACTATAACACTAGAATACATAATTAAAAAGCTGATATGTTTAATATAGGCCTCGGATTAGTATGACCGGCCGGTCGCGGCACATTATTTTCGGGGTATTTGTTTGGGCGGGCGGCGCGCGTGCGTTCGGTCCGGAGGGCGGGCGCCGACTGACGAAGGGCGGCGCGGGTGTTCCGAGCTATATAGGTTAACGATCACGTTTCCTTACAGCCGCGATAATGCTCAGCTTGATTTGTGATTGTGGACCGATTGAAGGTTAAGATCTGATGACCACGAGCTGAGGAGTCAAGAGTTATGAGGAGCAGGGTGTTTGACAAAGTTTTTTGAGGCTTGCATTGTGTGGTTCGGTCAATCACTAGGAGTGGGGCGTTGTCAATCACAAGGAGTGGGCCTTTGTCAATCACTAGGAGTGGGCCTTTGTCAATCGCTAGGGGTGGGCTTTTGTCAATCACTAGGGGTGGGCCTTTCTCAAACACTAGGAATGGGCATTTTTCAATCACTAGGAGTGGGCCTTTGTCAATCACTAGGGGTGGGCATTTGTCAATCACTAGGGGTGGGCATTTGTCAAACACTAGGAATAGGCGATTGTCAATCACTAGGAGTGGGCCTCTGTCAATCACTAGGAGTGGGCCTTAGTCAATCACTAGGCGTTTGACTCACATAATTGTTTTATTATATTCCCAAAAACTAAGTTCTACTATGGATTTCTAAAATCTCTGTAAAATTTACGGAAGCATTTCGTAACAGAATTTTATAACTGTTAAGTTGACGAGTACTCAAAGCTTATAAATAATATTTGATAATATTGAATTGTATGTTCATGAATATATATGTGATACTTTTTCTATAACGTATTACAGTAAACAACAATCTATTTGCGCAATAGTAAATAGTAAGGTACACACCTTACTATTTACTATTGCGCGAATACACTCTCGGTCATATAATACGGATCGATCACGAAAATCCCTGTAACCTGCAAATTCATAATGGTACATGCATAAGACTAACTTTATATAATATTACAGAGAATTTTAATATTGTATGAAATGAAACCTAAAATGATCTACAACATAATTTAAAAAAGTTATAATATTTAAAACCTGGAATTTTGAAATAAATTAAATTGGCGGTTGTTTTACTTTTGCTTGTTTTCTCAATTTTTATTTTCAATCTGTCAAATCAGGAGGTCATTATCGTCTGTCACCATAATTATTGAATTACTATCATGTCGCTAACACCAGGAGAATGCACACGTATCGTCACTATGTTAGAAGAAGGCAGAAGTCAGCGAAGTACCGCAAGAACAATAGGCGTGTTACTGTTGTGCGAGTCCAACGTTTCCGAGAAACAGGCCAGAACATTAGAAGACCAGGAACCGGCAGACCGAGATGTACTACGGCTAGAAAGAATCGATTTATTGTTGCTACCGTGCTCCGAAATTGGCACCTCATGACAGTTGAATTAACAAATCAACTTCGGGAGACCCGTAGCGACGACGTAAGCGAGCGGACAGTAAGGCGAAGGCTCCTTGAAGCTGAATTTGACCCCACAAAGCAAATGGTCCAAAACTTGAAAGGGAATATCGGATAGCAAGATTACGTTACGCCCGCGAACACGCACAATGGGGATACGAAGAATGGGCAACAGTAATGTTTTCTGACGAATCCAGATTATTCCAGATTTATGCTGTAGCGCAAGATGGATGGCGAAGAGTCTACCAATGGCCAGAGGAACGTTTTATTCCAGCTTATTTTGAGGAAAAAGTGACGTTCGGCGATGGACCACGCTTGCGACGAGCTTGGGACGTGTGTAAAAAATCGAAACCCCGCCCCCGCTACTACTTCGATACCTGAAACATGCGTTAGTGGAAGAAAGGACCAATATTCCGCAACACCGCATAAGAAACTTAAAAAACAGCATGCCCAGTCGCCTGACAGCTGTGAGAAGAGCCCGTGGAGGCACTGCAAAGTATTAAATTTGTTTTTAAGTTCGTTTTTGTGTTGTATGTGAAGTGTCAACTATAATTTTTTCAACGTAAAAGTTATTGTTTTTTTATATATTTTTTTATTAACTGGTACAATATCTACAGTATAAAGTTTCATTCATGCCGCTAGCTCTATTATTTTAAGAGTAATTTCAGTTTTTACTGACCCGTAATCTTTGTCTGCGAGTGTAGTTTTCAAGCTTAAAAATTCCAATCTTTTCGAATAACTATAAGGAAATATTAAACAAATGTACTGACGATACATTTGTTGGCAATATTGCGTCGCAGTGCAATTTACAAGTCAATTGAATTTGTCAGTGCAATGTGCAAGTCGCGAGGAAGGAACCAATAATGGACGAAGACTAATTTATTCATACCTGTCCCTTATAATTTTTGAAACGTTCAGGGGAATTTAGATGAAATTCTATTTATTGGCCCGTAACCCCTTTATTTTGAAGAGAACATCGGTTGCACGCAATTTGGAGTACAGTCAACTGCACATCAGTGGTAACACTTGCACTACAAAAAAAAAACCCTTACCGGTAAGACATTAAGGGGTTTTTAATGTCAACTTGTTATAACTGATGCGCGGTTGTCTGTACATTAAAATTACGCTCCCAGGATCGATAAGATACAAGATAAAATGATACTTAACTTCGTCAGGTGCTACCTGGGTCAAACTCGTACACAAAGCATTTATTTCAATTAAACCCCACACAGGCACTTTAGAATTGTGATTATTTTTAAAAGAGTAACCGTGGAGTTTCTTGCCGGCTCTTTTCCATAGGAAACGACCAATTGGAACCGTGCACCTAGCTTCTGACGTTTCATAAGTGCCCTTGTAGGTTTATGTGAATGGTTTTTTTAAATTTGAATTTGTCAATGAGTCGGTCAGTCAGAAAGATGAAGCTAGTTGCCCATTCCAAAGCGTACTAAGTACCTATGGAGAAGAACGGACAAGAAACTCCTCTCCTCACTCTTTAAATCAAGGGTAGGGTGGTTCTCCGTGCTAGTGACCTTCTGGACTAGATAATCCTCTTATTAAAGCCGCTATTTTCGTATTTAAAGACCTATGAGTGCTCAGCGTAGGATTAGTTTGATTACGAACCTAATCTGATAATCCAAACATGGCCACAATTAGAATCGTACACAATCATAAATGTTACACACAAACGAACATTTAGGATAGAATTATGTCATAATCTAACAACCTATTTATTATAAACCAATTCTATTTATAAACGCTATCGAACATTCACCGGCTATTCCGAGGTTCACCCGCAGATAAAGACGGTCTTGTTTGCCAACTTTGCCCAAGTATTTACCGACGTCTGTGGGCTGGCGGCTCCATTCGGTCCTCCGGTACGCTTTCAAATGAAGTGGAAAATCTCCAAAACATACCATTTGGTAAATTAATTTATTGATGTAATTTGAAGTATTTTAAGTTATTAGCGGTAAAAAGCCTCATCTACCATTAAATTTCGGTTTCGTGTCAAGAGGGTGAGTACATACTTCTTTTGCTATTTTATGATTACTAAACATTAATGGAATGTAAAAAAAAAACTAAGTTTTATCTTAAAATATGGGTAGAAACAATACATAGATAGAATATAATAATTTACAATGGTATATAATTTGGTATCACCATATTTAACCGTACGGTATGCAAACCACAGGGAATTGAGCTATTTACCGAAACAAATTAATAAAAATTAAAAAAGTCAACGCGCGCGTACGCAATGGGTTAAGCAGAGGTCCTTAAGTACAGTACTCCTACATACGAAGGCACTGAACAAGTTTGTACGGGAGTTGGTCCAAGATTTCATAGCTTATTTTAAGCGATTTCAGTGCATACGCTCATTGAATACCAACATTTGTACTTCACTTTATTATAACATCCACCTGGCAATTAAACATTGAAATTGTGAATCTAACAGCTACTGCGAGTATATCATGTTCATCATTAATATAAAATAATGCACAGACAGTACATAACACACTATTAAACATAGTTCCACACGTAGTCGACGTAGAGCAATCAATCATTCTGCCTAGCCTTTTCCCAACTATGTTATGATCGGCTTCGGCTGAATACAAGTATTTTACATGAAGCGACGGCCAATCAGACCTCTACACCTGAGTAAAACGATACCCTTAGGTAAGACTGGTTGTCGGACTTTGGGGCTTCTGACGACCCGTAACGACTGTCAAAGATCTATGAATGACAGCCGGGACCAGCGGCTTAACGCACTTTTCGAGGCACGGAGGGGACTCAGTATGTAAAGATGGTCACCCATCCACGGACCGACAAGCGTAGATTAATTTGACCGATCGACCCGTGCGGCTGATATTATTTAGCCACGAGCCCCTACGAGCAATGTAGGACCATATAGAGCAATATAGAGCTATGTGGAGCTATGTAGAGCAGCGTGGAGTCTAATTAGCAATGCTAAACGATAATAGTAATGCAATCGAGTAGTGTAGAGCAAATATATCGCTTCATGATCTCTACTTTATTGAATTAGTGCAAATCATGTTGAAAGTGTTGAGTTTCATGTAGATTGGTTATAACGCGAAATTAGTGAAAATGATTATCGGATCGTTTGCCGTCGATGTATAGACAGCTGTCACCAGGGACATATTAATATCATGATATGACAGAAATAATTCCGAGCATAGATTCGTTTGCCGGCCCAAAATGTATGTTATGTGTAACAGCCTGGAACATCTAACAACATGTTTATTAATGTATGTTATCACAACATCATCAACATACACGAATACATTAACATGTTATGTTGTTGCTATTATGTTGTCTTCTTGTTGTCGGTTTGTCATGTTCTTGTAACATAACTAGGAAGATATCGGTGTGCCTTACGCCACTGCTGACCCCTGCTGTAGGGGTGCTTACGTCATTAGGTAAAGTAGGAGTACCTACGTTCAACAGTTACCTACTATTAAAATAGAATGAAACTGTTTTACCCTCGTAAAGCCCCAGTCTAAGTTTGAGTTAGTTCAAACAACTAATGTATACTGAATGAAGTGTTAGAAGTTCCAGGAATTTCAATCTTCAACTTTGCGATAAAAGCTTAGTTTTAATTGGAAAAAACAGTACAAACTAAATGCTTATGTTTTCTAAGAGAAGTGCAGAAAGTTAAAATGAGTTGCAAATGTACCAGCTTTCTTTGTACACAACTGTGCGGCGGCAAACACATACTCCACGCTTATCCTTGCATGTGGGGTGCTTCGACCCTCGAAGCGCCCTACAAGCTGTAACACGAGGTGTCTGTCGTCTCGTCTCGGTCGTGTCATACGGTAGGCTTTGTTTTAATAAAATCAAAATGGCAGATTTTAGACTTCAATAAGTAGTCTAAGTAATTAATCCTGTACCTCACACAAGCAATAAGTTATTGGTTCATTCCCCCACAACCACCACCAATACGTATTTGTCTGTTCTTTTCTTCTGTCTGTTTATCTGTTTTTATCTATAGGTATTACTAACGAGATACAAAACAATTATCTTTTACAGTACCTAATAGTACTAGTTGAATGTAAATTATCCTGTGATGCACACTTAGCTAAAAATCACTACAGCTTACAAATTATCGAGTACGCATACTCTGAATACATTATTAAATTAAGAATACATAAAAAGCAATATAATATATGTGTGTACATAAACAGATAAGTAAAACAAAAGACTATCATATAGGGTTATGAATTAATATAAGACATAAAGGGCTACATTCCCGGCATGTACGTATGTTCCAAAGGTTCGATTGTATTACGGCAAACTTGCCAGACGTCGTTATGGGCCGAAGCCTGAAATAAATCACGATACGTCTGAACTTTCCCCTCCAAGCCTTAATGTCTTCAGAGATACACGCCGCTAAATATGGAACCAGTACGTTTGGGAGCTACTGGAGAATCCTGTGAGCAGCTGGGCAGACTGGGAATTGAATGGAATGTATCTAGTTTTAGTATTTAAGCCAGATGATCTTGATAAACGGAGTTGTGAAATTATTTGAATATAGTGATTCGCGGTGCAAAGGATCATGTTTTAGTCAATAAATTCTATTTAATTTTAAAATTATGAGATATCATAAATAGTTTTATTATACACAGTCATAAACTGGCATGGAAGCATTCCGTGTTGATTTAAAAATGCTCCATTTATTTTTGCAGTTGTTACTGCCGCCATATTGAGACTAACAGACACGAAAATAATATAAAAGAACGAGTCTAATGCAATTTTCTTGAAAATCATATCATCTTTGCAACCTACATACAGAGCAATTTTACTATCTCAGAGGCTAGATATTAAAAAGAAGGCATTTTCCTCGTAATAATCACTACTAGAGGGAAATTATTATATTATATTGTAAAAACAAAGCGGATTAAGATAGCATGGAAACCCGACATAACAAATTATAAGTACTGCTAAACCAACACGTGAATTTATTGCAGTTATGTCAGCGACGGCCAAATTAAGCGATTAAACAAATATTGCTGTATGTTTCACTTTATAAAATACCATTAACTGTCCTTTAAATAAAACTTTCAGTGTTGATATTTCTTTGGCTTTTATTTTTACTTTTCATAGAACAGAAAACAAGACGTAATTACTGCATATGCCGACTCGCTAAACAAGCAAACCGTCACAAAGAATAAAAAGGTAGACACCGCACAGTTAATGGAACGCTAGTTGTGGCCGCTGCCGCCACGCAGCCGCCACGCAGACGCACCGCAGCCGCGCGCCTCAGTTAATATTTACCGACGGACCGCGCCTCAGAGGACCGGTGATGTGCGGAGCGTTAATGTGCGCTCGATGGCTGACTAACTGTTCGTCGATTGTTTTGTGAATTAAAGTGCAATTAAAAGTTATTTCCCGAATGAAGCATTTATCATTGCTGTAGCGGTGCGTATTAATAGTCCGTACATAAATGGCAGTCATTTATAATTTAGTCCTATTACATTTTTGACGCAAATTCATGATTTTTGACGTTGTAATTTTCAGCAGCAGTAAGATATTTGAATTATTTGATTTTGAATAACGATAGTGCCATTCTCTTTATTGTAAGTTGGAGTTGCACATTTTAACTTTTCTTGTCGTGTAATTTACTATGAATATTTTACGAACTCAGTTTACAAGGAAAAACGTCGGCAATGGAACTTTGACGCTCAAATTCACATTGTTTCATTCAGTACTAATAAAAGCGAAAGTTACTAAACGATAAATTGAATGTTTTACTTGTTTATTGGAGTTCTAGAATTTCTTTAAATTCCTTGAGTTTTCAGGGAAAAGTCGTAAAGAAAACCAATAAATGTCTTGATTTTCATGTCCATTATATTCCAAATAAACACAATTAAATCAAATAAACTAATATGATATAAAACTTCGATCTACAGTGAATACGTTTCATTAGTTTTTGTTTCTCAATATAATAAGACAAAATTACAATAAATTAAATTAAAGTACTATATATTCCGCGTCAATTCAGCAAATTACACGAAAATAATGTGTAACTCCAACTTACAAGAAAGAGAATGGCACTATAGTTATTATAATCAAATAATTAAAATATCTTACTGCTGCTGAAAATTACATGGTCAAAAATCATGAATTTCCGTAAAAAAATGTAATAGGACTCTTAATTAAAATACTAGTGAACGAATTGTTTACATACATTTTGAAGCTGCTATTTTAATTTATGGGTATTTATAATATCAAAACCATTTTTTTACTATTACATTTAATTCCTTAAGACAAAACTCATCGACACATACACAGCACTACAAGACTGCCAACTCGTAGACGTCTACGACCCCGCCGTAGCTCTACGACCCTCCGTAGCGCGAAGCGCGTAGCCACGTAGCCCCACCCTCTACGCAGCGCTACGAACTCCAGCAAAGATCGTAATTTGTAACAGAATATTCTAAAGGCTATAAATTTGCGGAAAATTAGATTTCAACGTTACAATTATGTGTACAGATATTTGTATAACTTTGTTACAGAACTGAAAGATTCATTTGAGCCACAAATTGGTTTGTAGAAGCGGAGGGAAGCAAACAGACGCCTTTAAGGCTTATGATTGGCAAGGCGTTGTATTATTTTGGAGGCAAAGGCTTCGCTTTGAGGCATGTCGGCGAGCTAAACATTGAAACACAGAGATATTTCAGCTACTCAGTTACATGAAGGCTGCTGAAATTAATATTGTATTCTAGAAACTATGAATATAAGATGAAATGAGCCTGTTCTAAAGGCTTATTATTTAGTATCTCTCTAAATATTTACAGAACTTTTGAAGCTACATCTTGCCACAGACATTACGCATGTATGGCCATATGTTTAAATATATTGCTCTTCGTCTGAAAGAACAATGTCTAAAGTTGGGAAAAAGAATTGTGACTCAAATATTCTGCGTAACTTTTTGAGTAGAAAATGCCTCCCGAGGGAACACACATGAAACACAAGCACTCACTAAATATACAGGGAATACGTGGATATCATATATCAGAGATAAAAAACAACATGTTCTTGGTAATGTACAAACTTAAGTTGTAATAGTTTTATTAGTCTCAGGCTTTTTATTAAGTCTGTCTCATTGGTCTAGAGGTCACATATACTGATTGTGGACCTGAGGGTACATGATTCGATGTTCGGGTCGAGTCATGTGTTATGGGGTTTTCTAGTAAGAAATATTTAAGAAACAGCATCAAGTCTGAATTTGTGGTCCCTACTATTTGAAAATTATAACAAAACTGGTAAACTCATACATCTCTTGATATTCGCTTAGTGAAGACAGGGTAAAAAATTTCACATTGTGACTATCGATATAACTTGTAATGGGAAGGCCAATTCCCAGTTAGGTGGGGGGGGGGGGGGTAATCTTAGAAGGTAACCCGATACAACAGCACACGCGCTCTTTTCGACTTGAGATTTCCTGAAGAGCTCTTGATAGAGCTCTGTTCGAGTTCGAACTAGTCGAGCATAATACCATAATGAGGACAGAAAAGTTCCCTTTTCATCACATCTTTGTATAGTATTTTTTTTACATAATCTTCTTCAATTACGCGTTAGAAAACACATTACATAAATATTACAACTCGTACAGTCACGAGCACCAACATGCATACACTTAGCAACTTTTAAAAGTGATTTTCTCCTCCTGTGTTGATTGTCATTTTGTGTTATTACGAACATAGTATATTGGAACCCATACTATTATGGAATAGGTCGTATTTCGAAGTTGCAATCGTAATTCCCCGAGGAAATTGCTTTTGCATTTTGCAAAGTGTTTACATATTATTGCTCGTGACTGTACATGCAGACATTCAAAATGCAACTTCTTTAAAATGTATTTAAGAACATTAACTACCATCCGATAAAATGCATATCTTGATAGATATGCATTTTTGCAACTGCATTTATCTATCAATAAAAATAAAAAAATCGAAAAGCCATTCCTAGAGCACATTAGGAACAGCACCGCACTATCAGACGGTCACGGCACGCCTAACGACTGCGACTCGTGTGCCGCATAAATTGAATGTTGCCGTACTTGCCAGGACCGCCATACTAGCCGGCCACGCCAGTGCTGCCAGCATTATAAACGACGCATCGGTTCGCGCCATCAAGAATGCACGTCTTACCATAACGCAATCAATTACTAACCTTAACACCTAGCATTTAAAATTAAATTTCTATTGCATCTCCCTCAAGGTTCGATCTTGAAAATCTTTCATTTGAAAATAAACTATAACGAGAAGCTATAAGATTTGTTATCGTGTGTGTGTGTGGATGGTTATAATCAACAGCTGAGAGGAAGGGAGTGAATCAATTTATCCGGGGAAGAGGGAATTATGAATGCTTGGGGATTTCGTTAGTAAGATTAATTTTGTAAGAGTTGTTTCAGGATTGGCACAGTTCACAGAACGAATGCTCTTATGTACACTTACGAGCACTGAACGTGGTGGTCTAGACAAGATATAGGAACAACTTAATGAAGTTATTGTTAACATCCTGAAGTTAGGATTTACTAGCTTTTGCCCGCGACTTCGTTCGCGTGGAAGTCGATAAGATACAGCCCACGTTACTCGCTGATAATGTAGCTCTCTACAGGAGAAATATTTTTTTTAATCGTTTAAGTATTTTTTGAGTGTATCCAGTACAAACAAACATTTAAAAAAAATCTCTTTATATTATTAATTTAGATAAAGACGTTTAAACGTGATACAAAAATCATGAGACATTTCCACTTTCGTAAATGAATCCATAATTCATAAAGGTCGCAGGAAGCCGCTGGATGCAGGTCGCTTCCAACCGGCCGATTTGGAAATCATTGGGGGAGGCCTATGTTCAACAGTGGACGATGATGAAATGAATCCAATAACGTAATTTTCTTCTTATAATTACTCCTAAAGAAGTGTTACCGTCTTAAACGTACTTCTTACTTTACTTCCTCAGCATTGACACATCCTGCAGGTCTACAAAGCGAGGTGACCCTCCGAAGGGTGCGTGTAATACAAGGGTGTCGTAATGAGGTTAAAGTTGCGGTGTGTTGTACGCGATCACTAATTAAATGTTTGTTCAGAAATGTTCAGTCGGATACAAAGGCCACTGGGCATCAACTACCTACTATGAAACAGATCTTACCCAGAGAGTATCTTATCCATACCATTTTTTACACCAAAAGTAGCTAGCACTGTAACCGTATCACCTAACCTTCTTGTAACGCTGAAATATATTGAATAAGCAAACATAGCTCCAAACCATTCACAGCCCCTTAACCGTACTCCAAAATTCAGACTTTCTCTAGACGTATGCACACAACAGCTACAGAAAGAAAAATCTTCAAAAATGGTTGCTAATTGGATCAATTATGGTCCAAAGTCCCTCACGAGTCGCTCACGGGTCGAGAGCTTGCCTAAACTTGATTATACTTGAGCACACTCTTCCTCACATAAAGCGTGTCCCTCCGGCGTGGGTCGAGGGAGGATGCGTAACCAGATAAGGGTCAGCTTTACTTTACGCGATCATTGGACGGTTTCTTTTCGTGTTGGCAAGTTTTTGGATGAGGGAAAAAGTTCTTGCTGTCATATTATTATTTCTTATTATAGAGCTTTTTTAGTTAACCTTTTTTCACATGTAAAGTCCGTATTTTATAGTAAAATTTCTTTAGAGAGTTGGTACCTACTTAAACTTCAAAGTGTAAAACACAAACTATATACATAGTTACTATATTCAAGATGAAGACGACAATACGACAACAAATTAAACTTCGTATATCTAATGACGTTATTAGTCTGCATACGAAAATTCAATCCAATATATTCAATGGTTTCCTGAATAGCTAGTCAAAGATTGACAAAACTCATAGTCGGACCATTACTACCTACTATTTAGTTTGTTTGAAAAAATCACTTTTTTATTTCGATGCTAGGATTTATTTGATAGTTTCAAAATACTCTTAGGCATTAGAATTGCCAGTATTTTCTTCTCCACATGATATCTTGAAGCTATCAGACGAAATAAAAGACTGTTCTACATGTCAATTATTTTTTCCACATCACAACACAATGTGAATTCCTCTCGTGATTAGTTTAATAAGTTTGAAGTGTACGCGTTAATGAAGCGTCGCCCTATCACTCACAAGGGTCGCTAGTTAAGTTGGGCGAGACGCAGACAGTTTTCATACCTCTTTATAATTAAGTTACGACGAGTACGTCTGTAGTTCTGTCACAATATGAAGGCTCACTTTATATAAAACATATAAACACAGAGATGCACAA
Organism: Xanthia togata; assembly: GCA_963853775.1. Taxonomy (NCBI): domain Eukaryota; kingdom Metazoa; phylum Arthropoda; class Insecta; order Lepidoptera; family Noctuidae; genus Xanthia; species Xanthia togata. The sequence goes on along the minus strand of OY970811.1, from coordinate 696,536 downwards.
AGGGAATGAAGGGTGTGAACTATTTGATAGACTTACTCTCTTTTAACTAATCTGCGTTCGCTATTTCGTTTCCAAACATGTAAACATATACGAGTTTTTGTAAAATTTACTTTAATACCTACAAATAAAGTTCAGTACGCTGCAACATCATAAAATTTACGTAATTTACTCCAGCATACAAAATAATATTCAAATGGCATCAATTGGAAACACGGATTTGAATAGACCTTAGACTCAACTCGGCTAATTAATCGTCAAACTTGCTTACATTTTTAATACACTATCCACAATAGACATTAGCATTTCATACTGGTGGGATAGCTTAGCACTGTTGACCCCCTCTTGGACATAATGGATGACATGCACACTTCCAAAAGCCGAAAATGCCGATACGGCAGCGATACCGTTATCATTAGTCAAACTAGACTCGACACATAATGCATTATTTATTTAAGCTATCATAACTTGTACTCTGTTGTTTTCTTGTCTGCAAGTTGTTCTTCTGCACTTGGTAGCTGCACAGTCGAGTTGTAATTACCGTCTGACTTGGGCGTTTAGATCGCTGCGAGATTGTGCGCAAGTTCCAGCAAATTATGTTACGACTTGTTCGTGTTTTACAAACGCAAAAATGGTTGTGTCTGACTGAATTTGCTAGCAGAGTAGACAAGGTTGATATTGTTGTAGTATTGTCTACCCATAAGCTTCATTTTTTAAGAAAAAGCTTGGAGAAACCTTCATAAGTACTTTTAGAACATGTTTCATAAATTACAAACTTCCATACAAACTTTCATACCCTATTAAACCACTCCAGGCGACGTAATTAAAAAAATCCTTCGTTTGTGTTCACACGGTTCGACTATTCTGCAAAATTTCATGCTTCCGCGGGGTCTAGACCGCAGTTCTAGACCCCGCGGTTCAGGCTATGCTTTGTCTGCCAGTTAGTGAATGAATAATTGAATTACAGTATTTTATTAAGTAGGTATATAATTCATTCAACGAAGAGAGCATATTATATTTCCTCATTAACAGTTTATAGACATCGCAGCTCATAAAACTTAAGTGAATGAATGTAAACATCGCATCGACGCAATAAAACACGTCGAATCGTCGCCATTGATCACGACACGTCGAAACAACGCGGCGTTAACGGCTACTAAACGTTTGTCACCAACAGATTACTGTTTTTACGTAAAAATACTTCGTTAGTAAGAATTGGAGCTATGGAACGATTAATCTCTTACTGCTTCAAGTCACGGATGAGGTCGCGTGTTTTAAACATTTAAAATAAAAGGATTATAATTATTTATTTTTAAGTTTGTATAGTAACTCTTGACACGCGCTTTACAAAAATTGTTAATAGACTGTTCTATTTATACCGATTTCGATCTAATGGTGCCTCAGAAATAAAGAGTTTTATTGCTATATATATCAAGAATTTTCTTTAAGATTAGCGAAGTTTCAAGTTTAGATTTAAGTAATAACAAACTGTATCCAAGACACGTTATCGACAAGGTATCTAAGACCATAACACATCAAATTGAGTTGCTTCTCTTTCAATACCACGAGCGCACAATATCCATAGAAAACAATCAAAACGAGCAGCATAAAATACCTCGGGGTAATAATGGATGAAACACTGTCTTTCAGAAAACATATTGAAAGTCTAGTAAAAAGAGTGCGCAAATTAATATATGTTTTTAAAAAATTGCGAACATTTGCAGATTCAAAATTAATCACACAAGTTTATTTGGCCCTATGTCAATCTATAATTCAATACTGCATCACTTCATGGGGTGGCGCACCAAAAACCTATCTACTTCCTCTTGAAAGAGCTCAGAGATCAATTTTAAAGGTAGCAAACTTCCATCCCTTTTTCTTTCCCACAGATCTGCTATATAAATCCTGCAACGTGCTGACTGTTCGCCAACTTTTCATTATGCACTTAGTATTAAAACAGCACACCATGCTTACCTACACCGCTGAGAATACTAACAAGAGACGGAATGATATAGTATGCACATCAAATGCAACCTCAAAACATGTCTTTGTAGAAAGATTTTTTACATTCTTAGGCCCATTTCTGTACAATAGATTAAATAGATAACTTTGTATTTATAATTTAAATTACTTTAACTGTAAAAAAAATATACTTGAATATTTACTAACCATAGATTATGCACAGACAGAAGATCTACTTGTTGTCTGCAAATAGAATCGCTAACATGCCATTTTACTTTGATTGACCTAATTTTATTTTAGTTTATATAGGTACTTTAAACTCCTTGTTAATTTATTACATATAGTATTTATGCACTTCCCAGCCTGAAGCACAGGTTCAACCTAGTTCAGGCAATTAAGCAAATGTGCTCTATTTTAATTATTAAGATACTTATTGTAAATGTGCCCCTTTTTATAAATAAACGATGTATTATTATTATTATTAATAAATATAATGTTATTATTGAACGGCTGATATAAAAGTATAAAAGTAATGGCTTGTTGGAGCTTTCCAATCAGCTCGGCCGATGTTAGGCCACTCCGGCCAGGGAGGGACGATGTGCGGCCACTCGGGCTAGGGCCGATGTCCGGCCACTCAGACGTGGCACTCCTTCAGACTATTACAAACGTTTTCAATTCATTTAATTCTCTGCAGGGTTTCACTTAATGTAACTTGAAGGCGACGCCGCCGCGCCGTGGCGGTGTTCTTGTTGTATTGTCATTAGTAAAGATTATAGTTTTTTTATTATTTACTGACTGCAGTTGGAGTAAGTTTATAATATACCGTGTCGACGTCTTAACAATTAGCCCGTATTGTCCCACTACAGGGTAAGGTCCTGTCTTTCCCTTTTCCACTCAACTCGATCCTGAGCCAGTAAGTACCAATCCCTCCTATAAGCGTCAAGTTCGTCCTGCCACGTCTAGTTTTAATAAAAAAACTTGAATAACTTCAAAATACCTATGGATATCCGGATACATTACGTATACCTAGTAACCACTCTAGGTAGACACTGCATTAAACCTGTTTGTCGTCTTTTCAAAACATCGACAAATCAATTCCGCAGGTTAACACATAAAGTAATTCACTTGTAAACAACTAAATATTCCGCTGATAAACGCGTAAAATTATTCCGTCTGTTGTGTACAGCGACAAATCTGGTAACAACATATTCCGTGGTTCTAATTATTTTCTTCCCATCTACAACGACATCCACACTGTCCACAGCCTCCCAACACCTAATACCTGTAGCATACTTCTACTCCTACCTTTGCCGTGCAGCTGCTGCCGGTTCTCTGTGCCCTTCAGGCTCTCTGCGGTGTGCAGCAGCTCGTCCAGCTGCGGTTTCTTCTGTTCCAGCTCGCGGAGTACACCCTGGAAGAGAGGAGATGATAAGTGACCTGGTATGTGGAGAGAAAAAGGCAATGTACACGTACAACACGTGTCATTAATTTTCCTGACTGTACGTGTACACTGCCCGTGTACATTGCATTGTTTAGTAGTTTGATACACTACTCTTATTTGCGGTGTTGTAACTGTTATAAACGACCGATAAATATAATTGTGATTTGAATTTACAAAGAATTAAGTTGATAGTCAAATTGATAAACAATTCGATCTTCTACTTAACAAAAATCTTAGTTTCATTAATTCACTGACAGACAACGCACAGTCTGCACCGCTGGTCTAGGTAGAAGCGTGAAATGTTGCTCAAGAATTCCTTATATATTGAAAGTGAGCACTAACGAAGGATTGTTGAAATTTCACCCCTAAAGGGGTTAAATAGAGAATGAAATGTAATTTTGCCGATGGGTAATCCTATCGGGCACCGACTTATAAGAAAATAAAATAGAACATGGAAACCCTTTCAACAAACTTGAGCCTAAAATAACAATCAATAGGGCTATGACGATGATAGTCAACGCAACAGTAACATTCAACATTCATTATTCATGTTTAACAATTAGTTTGCTTTTAAATGAGGACCAGTATTTCTTATTCCACTTCCACATTTTGTTGTTTCAGTGGAGCGGAGACCTGCGAACTCCTCAACAATATGCATAACAAGCAAAGTTGTGAGTTTACCTGTCGGTGTCTCTGTGTGGGGTAGTAGGGCTCAGCTTACTGTTTAAAAGGACTTACACTTTTAACAGCTTCGGTATCAATGTCAGAAATAGGCGTTATAACAAGGTGTTATTTATAATTATACATTCGTTTTTTTTTTAAGTTCTTCAGTAATATTTACCTACTTAGCGGATTGTTTATAACAACTTCGTCGTTGTGTTTCAGTTTTTATATGATGAGGCTTATTAGTATTTCGGAATAGAAAAACACGGAAGAAATGTTGCACTTTCTTCTAAGATTTGCTGTAGTTGTGTGAAAAGTTTAATTATATTATGAAAAATAATAAGGCCGCAATTTTTTTAAGAATACTTTTTTTATTAATTATGATTTATTTTTGTTAATCCTTCTAATATTCGGTTTCGTCCTTCATCATCAATGAATCATACAAGCGAATGAATAGTGTTGTCCCATCACCGCAGACGTTATTGGCATGCCACACACCGACGCACTGTATGTTTGAATTTCAGTTAATTTTCACAGCTGAACATGAACTAAAAGTCTATTAATATGCTCTATCCCTTTAATATGAATGCTTGAATCCTGTAAAAAACTGGCTAAGGCTGGTCTTTTAACACGGCTTCTAGCTGCCGCAAAAAAGTCATAAACTTTCATAAGCATCCATTGACTTTTTCGACAGGGCGTATCAGTCCTTTTTGACCTAACACCACTAGGATAGATTACAGTGCTATAACTTAAGTTAAAATGATCCTGAACCTAAATAACAACCAAAAAATCTAAATCATAAGTAATTAATTAATTAATTTTGGACTTTAAGAAATAAAGTACTGGCTGATTATGTTGTTCAAAAAGGGATTAATTTAAATTCGTCGAGAATTTCTTCCACAAAATCAATTTTTACCACGATGTCAAGAACAGAATATCAGTAAATTTTCGCAGCTGTAAAGAGAACACCGACACTACCTGAGTAGGTGCATTAGTAAGCGCCAAAGCTTAGCTTTGCCTTCGAACGGCATGAAAGAACCACTCACTGAAATTAAGTGTGCCGTTCTGTTGTGGGGATGTTTGGCAAATTCCATTACTGAGTGCATGCCTCACTGTGCCACAAACCTGCTTCATTTATACACACACTAGTGCCTCGCCCCTGCTTCGCATCGAGATTTCTGAGCTATATTTAAGATGTTAATGTTACACACATAAACCTCCCGGTTCCCCTCCATTTATACATATATCATTTATGTTTTTTATTGCAAAATGTGAGAGTGCAGATGAGAAATGCAGATGATGATGATGTGCGTGAAAAATAAACAGTAGCTCGGTAGAATATGTACCTGTAAAGTTCGACATAGGAACACCATACAAAAGTGGATTGCTACACTGTATTTTAAGTTTTCAAACATGTAACAAATAATTATGTGTTTTTGGAAAAATTTCTTTTGAACCACATATACTTCACTTTGCGTTACAAATTTTTATTTTTTACTTTTTTCATATTCGATCAGAAATCAACTTAATTATCACTGCCATAAAGGAAATATTTGTTTAAGTGGAAATAACATCAATTGGAAACAAACTCAAACTCAAAGCATTTATTTCAATTAAACCATTTACAGGCACTTTTGAATTGTCAAGGAGTCAGTCAGTCAGAAATATGAAGCTAGTTGCCCATTCCAAAGCGTAGGTTCCTATGGAGAAGAACGGGCAAGAAACTCCACGGACACTCTTTAAAAAAAAAAAAATATTCTTACAAAATATTGTTTACATCATTCATGTTGAAATTATACATGTGAGAACAATGTAGAAAAACGTGTACGTAAAAAGCGTCCGTAATAAAAAATAAAACAATTCAAAAATTAAAATAAGCCGTGGCAGATAAGAGATGACCAGTCCCTACTGATGGCGCCCGTTCACGAACATGACGCATGGATCAGCACCGTTTAGCTCAACCATTTTGAAGGGAACTCAACGATCCAACACACACGCCACCACCAGCGAGACATTTGAGTGAGCATGACATACTCTTAGCCGCCAGGGCATATCAAGTCAATGAAAGACGTACCCAGTAAATGGTAGCTTTATAGAAGGTACATGGTCACAGTGCTCACACATGTGCTATGCAATTATACAATAAAAAAAGAGATTGAAGTTATACAATTCAAAGATAGTTTTTGCAATCTTCAGCAATTCCAACAATATTTTTGAATGCTAATCAATTAGTTTATGTGCCCTTGTGGAGCTGGACCAGCGTTAAGCCAAGCATTTTTGTCAGCGATATAATCCCCAAGCTTATAATATGCCTGGCAGCATAGTGTGCGTTTTATACAAGATTTAAATTTCGTTTCATTTAGTTGTAGTATATGGGAAGGTATTTTATTGTAACATTTTAAACAGTACCCCATGAAAGATGAGTCTACTTTAGCCAGTCTGAAACCCGGTTGAACTAATTGGTCCCTATTTCTAGTACTATAATTGTGTCTTTCACCTCTTTTACTGAAAAGATTAAGATTTTTCCTGACGTACATGATGTTTTAACAACGATTTGAACATGGAATATGTACCATACCAACGAGGTTTTATCCAGATATTTGTACGAACATATTCATGAACCCTTAAAATTCATAGTGTTCGAATAGTTCACGTGTAGTGACTTCCGGGAAAATCCAACATGGCGGCGGATCAGTTTTGAAAATATTGGCGGAAATACGCTTTGCAGCAGGCGGGCACAAAGAACAGCGGCACTTCCGTTTATTTCCTTTTTTATTCGCGGGTAGCTGCAAAAATACCGGTGGGTAGCTCGAAAGGTAGGTTTATGTTATACATTTTATACAAAACACACTAGATAAAGGATAGATTCGAACATAAATTTGACAAAGTAACAAAAAAAAAAAAAAATTGAAAAAGTAAAAATAATTGTTAATTTTACAATTATTTTCAAAAAAATAAGTTTACTGTAAATAAGTTATAAATATATTTCTCGCCAAAACTGCATGATATTCGCAGGTTGGTATAATCAGACAATCTTATCAATATGTATTACCGCGTAGTGTAGCGCACACACCTCGCTCATATCCCGGGCATGCCCGGGAGATCCGCGCAGTCCCGGCGGAAATGTAACGGGATCATACATTCATTCGTTCACGGTATTCCAAAACGAGTCTAAATGCAATGTTATTTAATATCCCAAGTAACGCCACAATCGGGCTCTAAAGTATTTATGATCGCAGTGCATTCGTTAGTACAAGAGTAGAAGTATCAGACAGCATTGGGTTACAGAACTCTCCATAAAATGAAAAGTCTTCTAGAAAAATAAAACTTTCTCGTTCATATTCTCACCCATCACGACCTATGTGCCTGGCACAAGCTTAATTTCTTTTCAATCGATCGATCACCAAGTAAAGTAAAGTAAAGTAAATTTTATTTGCATAGATTGCAGTACTTAAAACAAGATGTTACAATAAGATGGGTGAGCCTTGTACAATCTACCTTATATAAGGCTTGCAAACATTCATGAAATTGTTCACTAAATTGAAAATTAAATTAAATAATGGAAAATATAATTTAAAAAGTTTAAAATATTAGTCAGCATAGCACAATACAGAAATAAATAAAAAAACAGGTTGCACTCGGGAAGTGCCGGCAGAAGTGAAAACTTGAATATTAACGTTGTGCATTTTTGGTATTTTGGAATGGTTAGGGAATAATTTTGCACCGGTCTACTCTCCCTCCGTCTTACGAATTTTCGATCAGGTAACGTGTCCTGACGCGAGTTTAAAATTTTTACCCATCACAAAAAAGTGCACAACGCCCCTAAAGAAATGTTCACTTCAAAAAAGAACACGTGAATGAAGTGTTCTCCTTAACATAAAGTGAAAAAGAAAGACGTTATTGGACGATTTCTTAATTTTATAGTTACTTAGTAGTTTATGTTATATTTAATTTACTTATTAGCTGAATTGGCTAGATTGTAATGTAAATAAAGTATCATCAGCTACGATACTTTATAAAAGGAAAAAAAATACTTCAAAAAAGTACAATAAAAAAATCCAATTCAATACAATTTTGAATAAAAAAAGGATAAGTTGAGTAAAAACATAAAAGTATTCAATACATAAGTCCATGTCATTTGAAAAGTCATTTACTGAATAATAACATTTTTCGAACAATAGTAATGTCAGTCTCTTTTTAAAATGTTGTATTGCATCATTTTTAATTGTAATGGGTACTTTATTCAAAATTATTGGGCCCATACTAATAACACTTTTTTTGAGCAAAGCAGTATTACATCTCTCAACATTTAGTAGGTGTTTATACTGACTTCTTATAGGTCTCTGTCTAGTTTCTGACACCAAAGTGAAAAAGTTCATGTTACATTTAACGAAGAGTGCGATTTCTAAAATATACATACTCGGGAACGTTAAAAGTTTTAGGGACTTAAACACAGGAACGCAACTATCCGTCACTTTCATGCTAAGTATTGCCCTTATCTAAAGTTTTTGGACTTTGAACACCTGTTCTCGTAGAGTACAGTTTCCCCAAAAGATTATTCCATATCTTAACATGGACGCGGCTAGACCGTGGTATGCAACTACTGTTGTGGCGATGTTGAACTTTTTTGCAAGATTATGAAGGACATACGCTCAGTTTTTTACATACTTCTTCTGCTTAAGGTTTCTAAGTTAACTGGCTATCTATAAGAATACCTAAAAAAATCGCAACTTTAACTTGGTCTATTCTACAGTTATTACAGTCGGATCCCAGCTCTCAACAAGGAAGCAAGTCAAGAAAATAAACAGGAAGAAATCAAGGAATCTTTTATTTGAAGAACCCAACACGACTTCAGTCTGGATATTCAGTCGGCCAATTACAAAGTTATTACTTATTACCAAACAAACTTCATTCACGATGTCAGTCAACTTTTAAATATTTTTTTATACAATAGGAATGCTAAGTCTATTTGAATTAAAGTTATTTGAAACCCAAAGAGCTTTGTTGTGTTCCTATTGATCATTTAAATATTATGATAAATGATTTACAAGAAACGAAGCATCTAACTTGAATACTCATCTTATAAGTTAACTAGCGGCCCGCACCTGTGGTACGTTTTTACGACTTTAATATGAATTTAATATTAACATAAGCCATCCGGTTTTTTTTCTCTAAATGGTGCTCGTAATACATTGTAGAGTTTAGAAGAACTGATTTGTCACACACACAGACACGAAAAGCGGCTTTATTTTGTAGATGCTTGCTACTAGTTACTTCGTAATTAACTGAATTCCGACTAAATCCGATATATATATATATCGGATTTAGTCGGAATTCAGTTATTTATTTTTATATATATATATATACTCCCGTGGAAAGTTCTCGTATTTTTATATCCAAATATTTTGAATTTAAAATAAAAAACGTAGCACCGAATGTTACCAACCTTCCTTAACTAAAATTATCCTGATCTCACTGGCTGTACCCTTTACCCACGCTGAGGTAACCTTAGATCTAATCTAACCTAAACCGATTTATTTATTTCCTCGCCGAAGTAAGAAAAGTTTAAAGCTAAGGTTTCCTTCTGGTAAAAGTTGCTGAAGTCAATTTGAGCAGAAACTGTACTTTGCTTTAAGTTGAGCACAAGTTTTAAGAGCAGCGAATTGTTGCATAACAACCGTGCTCGCTTGCTTTACCAAATACATTAGATAATGTTACATTCTATACTTGGTTACAGGTTGCTGGGTTTTAAGGCGAGGTTTTCCGGGCCTGTAGGCCTTTGAAACGCTACCCCCACCTCCGCCAAATTCTTGTTTTTTTCGTGTGGTTAGTGACTAACCTGGTGTCAGAGTTTTAAAGCCGCCCATGGGCCTCTGACTTGGCTTCACATGCCGTCGAGAAATACTTCTCAGGCATGCCGGTTTCCTCACGATGTTTTCTTTCACCGTTTTTTAAGCAAGTGATACAACACGCAAATGAATCCGAAAATTCAGAGGTGCGTGCCTTGGGTTTGAACTCCTATGACTTGGCAGTCCGACGGTCACACCACTAGGCTATCACTGCTAAATCACCCCCAAATGCAGAGCGACGTATTTATGTACGATGCGCCGCCGACCATTTCGCGGAAAATCGATGCCACAGCACCGATTTGATATTTGCAGTTAATTACCTGAACTAGTTTTATTCTTAGGTTCAATTTTTTTCCATAAGTTTACATTTTATGGGACCCACAGTGTAGTGAACTAAAAAGATACTGCGTACCTAATGGCGTTTTCACAATAACAGATAAGGACACCAACCCGATACCAATATGTCGGCAGCTATACCGACATCGATATATTTAATATCGGCCCGATGATATTGGTGAATATCGATGACCATCGCGATGCACCAAAAAACCACAGTACCTACTAAGTATCGACGTCTCGAAGTCAGCAGTGTTCAAGTGAAAGAATACCGCTACTCTCACCGCACTTGTGTCTTCGCCGATAGATATCGAGCCGATATCGGTGTCGGTCGCTGCCTGCGACGATATAGGCGACAATAACAACACAATGTAAAAGCGTTTGGTAGGCACTAGGCCGATATCGTGTCGATTTCGGGTCGGTGTCGTTATCGGCTAATATGCTATGTTGTAACAATCAATTTATTTGATTAATTAAAGAAAAAAAAAAAACAGTGTTATGGGATAGTTCGTAGAACGTACACAGAAGTTTAGGCCTCTTCTATCATCTATGGTTTTAATAAAAATAAATAGGTGACTGTTAATGAGAAATCCCGTGCACAAGAGCTGTACACGGTTTTTTTTGGGATAGCCGGGGTAGTCAGGAAACATCTGTAAGAGTCAGTTAGTGTATCAGCTTTGTGCCATTAGGTATTTAAAAAAACACGAAAAAGTTCGCAAGCAATGGGAAATTGCTACAGAAGGCTGCGCGTTTCGACCTCAGGAGGAGCTGCTTCTGCCGGGGTTGCGAGAAAGTCCGAGAGGGATACCGTGGCCCCTGGCAACGTAAGGGCAACTGAAGGAACACGGGTCAGTTTAAAAAAAAACTTGTGTTGCGAGCTCCGCTATTCGAAAAACATCATTACGATTTTTATCGTGTTCCATAATTTATAGCACTTTTATTTGACACACCAATTTTTTTCTAATTTTCATTGTTGTGGCCAGAGTGAAAGTTGTTTTAAGGAGGATGCTAGCGTCGGGAATCACAGGCCGATACCCGGCCACCGTAGATGCGGGCTTGCGGACGGTGAGCAATGGGTAGCTCGAATGGTAGAGTGAATATAGTTAACATGGATTAACCTGATTAAAGAATCTTAAAATAATATGTTGTATTAAAAATTATTCATAAACGACGATAAAAAATTATGTAAAACTCGCACTTGACTTTAACTTTATCGATAATAATTTTTAATGTGTCAAACACTACTTTAAGATGGCAATTAAACGTCATCATTTCGCATAGAAATAATCACACTTTTAAAAACAATATTATGAATTAAAACTTTAATACCTACAATTACGAGATATTTTTTCTGAGCTGTCGCAATTTCATATCTAATGTGTTCTTCTTTTATTTGATTTTTTTTAACAACAGCAGAGGACGATCACACACAGTTCCACCCTCTATGTCGTCCCCCGCAGGAGCGCGAAACGATTTACTATTTTTGGGTTTATTTAAAAAAAAAAATACAATTTAACTCAAAAATCCAACCTTTGAATTACCTGCAAAATGGTTTTAAAAAAGAACCAATTTCAGTTTTTTTTTTTTTTTTTTTATCGAGTAAATCACAATTTATCCTGTTTTGAACCATTAATTCCCCTAAAAAAAGATTTATCTATGACATATATTTTTTTCAGGACCTAAATACACTAATTTGATTATTTAAAATTGATTCTAAAACAAACAAATTCAAATTCGGATAACCCCCCGATAAAGACCCGTAAAAAGTATTACTTATCATAGAAAGACTGCGTTTATTTTTTTAATGATTGCCTTGCTTTTGATCAGTATGACAGCTGATGGTAAGCGATCATGTGGTCGACGATGGAGCTCGCCTAGACGTAACCTATTTACTCTCTACTTAAAGACCCCCCGGTTATAGCTATCAGGAAACAGACTCCGAAAGGACACTCCTTAGCACGCAATGAAAGTGTTCCCAAAACGATGAGGAAAGATAAAGAAAAATTGGGCTATCCTAGACCAAAAACGTAATGGCATCTAACTAGACGTGACTAAATTTCAGCACCCATTTATCAAAAATGTACTGATACAGTATGACATCACAAACTCAACCCCAGGGTGATTTATACTTTTGTGCTCCTAATTTCTCGTAAAGATTGTCGTAAGTATTCACAGGATAATCAAAGTAAAGTAGCAATTTAGTAAATACTTATGAGTCCTTTGAGTCGTTAACTCGTAATTTCATAAACCTACAAAGTAAAAGTGTGTTAAACTGAAATTATCCAGATTTCAACTATAAGTTTTTGGATGAAAGGTACCGCAAGCACTTTAAGTTTCGACAACTTGACTTTATAGTAATAACAGCTAGTAATTAGCACTTATAAGTTATGAGTAATTCTAGATTTTGAGATTATAAAGTATCAATCTCAAGTATCAAGTGGCAAAAGGAGTATGTAAGGATCGTAGCAGGTGGCATTCTGTAGTTTCTGCCTACCCCCATGGGAAGAAGGCGTGAGTTTATGTATGTATGTATGTATGCAATCTAGCAGGTTTCACTCACAAAACTGCTTTCACAAAATGTCTTCTGGGATAAGGGCAGGAGAATGATGATGTTGCATAGGTTTGTGCTGGAACAGTTTGTGCTGTAACAGTTCATGATTCCGAACCTAACAAACCTGACTTTCTAAACACAATTTCTATCAGTAAACACGGTTAAGGAAGTCAGGTTGTTGGGTTGTAAATCTGATAGAGCTTACAAAGCGTGATATCTGTTAAAACGGTCTTCTATTTTTAGAAGTAACTTTTTTCGTTCTTTTTGACAACACGTATTCGATAACAACATGTATGTACCGTGTTTGATTACACGGTACATACATGTTGTTATCGAAGTAGCAAAACAGCTTCACCTACTCCTACCCCCATTATTTTCTTTCACTTCTACAATCACAAGAATTCTCTCATCTAAAACCAGCATCATTCCACAGATAAGTCAGAAATTTTTAATCATATGAGTTCCAGAGAATATATTTTGAATAAGTTGGCACAGCAGTTGAGCGAGAAGTTATAACAACATGTGTTCCGACACAATTGAACATGTCGACCAAGTTCAGGCGTATCTGTCGTATCGTGAGTAACTCTGCAATGAGATACATGAGGAATTTTGAAAAGCATGCATGGATTGCCAAATATTTGTCGCGTTCCATTGCTTTTAAATGATATTTCAAAATCCGTGAATGCGTGGCCCCACTTATTTTACAATTTCACAAGACCTGAGTAAAATAATCAGGTAGAACGTTAAAAATAGAGAAACTGAACTAACAGCTTCGACACAACCTGATTGCAAGGAAAGTCAACAATAATCGGTGGATTTGGTTTCTTCTAAAACGAACGTTTAACGAGTAATTAGGAAAATAATAGGAGCTCATTTAATTATTCATTTTCCTTAACAATTAAAGCTCAAAGTTTAGCACCCATACGTCCGTACCCCTTAAAGGCAGAGGCTCGAGTGCCGCTGCCGGCCGGCGCGCGCCCCCCTCCACTCGCGACACCCCTTATTGATCCCCTCCCCGCCGGTCCACTGAGTAACAACTAACCAACTTAATAAGAACTACTTCCCCCCTCGTGTCGAGTGCTTCACAAGACGATTTAGGATAATTGCGTTACATACTAAGAGCTCAAATTATACTGGCAGATGGGCCCAGGTAATATTAGCATTTTTATATCGAGAGCCGAGGCGGCTCCTCCAAGGCTTCTTCTATCTTAATAATTTGCACAAATATTGACATTATTAAAACTTGGTCATTTGGCCGTATTTTGGTGAAAATGATGATGTTACAGTGGGATGTAGCAACAACAGCGGGTTACTGGTTTGTTTGTGTTCGTTCCTGAAGCGCGGCGGCGGCGGTGCGCGGTGTGGCGTGTTCGCTAGTGTTGTTTGTTTCACATTCCGTAAGCAAAATAGTTGATGAGAGTGCTGTTACTAAATAAACTGCTAGTTCACCTCACTGTTAGTTCCACTTGTTTCATTACACGGATTGGTGATGTCTGAATTCGTGGAATAAGTCTACGCTGCTGTTCCTAATCTTCACAAGTTTTTCGTATTTGAATAACAACCGGTTATAATTACCATCTATTATAATTATCTAACTGAAACCATTACCTTTGCCACAACTGCAAGTCGTACTAACCTTGGCAGCACTGCACCCATGAACCGTCTAATGGTAAACTATGTATACTAAACTCGCTACACGAACCAATAGCATCGACATCTACTCTTATAACACTTGCCGTCGTTTCCGTTCGAGACTTTTAACAAGCTCAGAGTCTCAAGACCTTTGTGCGACACGAGCCACCTAGTAATATATTAAAATTGTATCCACTTCCATTTACTTCTATTCAGTCTTTTTTGTTATTTTGTTAAATTGTTCTGTTATATGCTTTCCGTCGTATTTATTTGCGAACATCTGGTAACAAACTAACTCCTTTAATCACTAAGTTCTCTGCTAGTGCTGTGCACTTCTGTAAGTGACGAATTCACAATACCTAAAACTTTAAGTGATTTTTGTTTATGTATGTTTTAGTGAGTAAGTCATTGAAGTGACTTAACAATACATAAATAAATTAATATTGAGAACCCTCTTGATTAGTAGGAGCATGACAAGCATTGTCCTTGTGTGACGATTTGGAAGATCAGATATTTTATAATCCTCTTTATAACGACCATTGTTCATTACAATATGCACAAGTTTACTTAGACCCAATATTCTGGGTCTTAAACAAACTGAAACTGAAATAAAATTAAGTGAAACACTCAACACTACGCGGCGTATTACACAGCCGTCGTATTGTGTCATACGGCCCGGCGTACTAAACACATGTTACAATAAGGATTACTTGGCGTATTGGCATGTTTCACGGTCCGTAACGACCATGCGGTGCTGTATCATTAACTGGGATTAGTACACGTTAACACAATAAAGGTACTGCTACTTAAGGTATATTAAAATTGACGTAAAACATCGTGTAAAACATTGGCAGCACCTTAACCAGCTTCCGTGAGGTGAAGTAGCCGAAATCAACAAGCTTTGCAAATGGATTGGTGTGCTAGCAATGTTGGAGTGTGGTTGGTTTTTCTAGTAAAGCTAAGAAAATGACCGTATTCTAATAAGTAAAAGAATATACTTCGAACATATTCTTATTACTAAAGTAAATAAAAGGTCTAATTTAATTTATGTTATTATCTTTTGTAATCTTCGTTGTGTAAGCGAGTTCATAAATTACACAGAGCGGCCTAATGGGCCATTTGGTGGATTACTGCAAAACTGTGCTTATTCACAGTTACTGTTATGGGTACTATAAATATTTGTCATCACTGCTCGTTGAAGGGGTAGGAATAGGCAGAAGAGAGAAGAGAGCTTTATGCAATGCACACTGTATTGACGATAGTTTTCAATCTCATTAAATCCTAATATTTAAACATCTTCTTTATACAATATAAAAATCAATTGCCGTGCATTAGTCTCACTAAAACTGAAAATTTGCTCGACCAATTTGAATAATTATTTCTAAGGATCCGTAGTAATCAAAGAATCCTTATAGTTTCGCCATGTCCGTCTGTCTGTCTGTCCGTTTGTCCACGGCTTAGCTCAGAGACTCTTTGTACTAGAGATATATAATTTGGCATGAGTATACAATATACATAATCACGCCAGAAGTACCTACTTCTATGTAAAGTGGAAACGTTTATTTTTTCTCATCTATCCCATGGTGTGGGGTGTCGTTGGAAAGGTCGTTCAAAAATATTGTTTCATAAGTGCCCTTGTAGGTTTATGTGAAATAAAATATTTTGAATTGAATTGAATTGTGTTTGTGATAGGTAACCATTTTTCGATTCAGGGATCCAAAAATGGTTATCACAAAATTGCAATAAAGTTACAACAAAATACCTTGTGATATATTGCAATTAAATGAAAGAAAATTTAAAACTCATACATAATATATTAAACGTATACTTTATAAACAAGCATATTACAATTAAGAGAATTATATCCAAGATAAGAATGCTTGGAAACATGCTGGTCCTGCCCCATAGGATAATCTAGAATCTAGACAAAATCAAACTGGTTGCTAATTCATATAATTGAGCGTATGTAAACAGAAAGCGACCATCGACGAAAAACGCGTTTTGAGACATGGCCGTTTTAAGTTATTTTCCCTGTTATTTTTTATACAATAAACAAATATTGAAAAGTCTTATGTAAATCAAAGTTTACAACAAATGCTACAAAATAAGCTATTTGAATCTACCAAAATACTTTGTTTTGTGCATGAATTACCGAGTTAAGCTTGTAGCTGCGTTCTGCTTTATCACACAATTAAAAAAAAAAAACACTTTGGCAGAATGTATCTATCGGGATGGTCTTATTCAGCTTTTTGAGATATGGCCGAAAAATAAAATAAAAGAAAAGCCAAAATAATAGTTTTATTCTGCATAATTCAAAAAATTAACACAAGTAACTCAAATTTAAAAAAAAACTTTTTCAAACATATAATTTTTTTATAAAATAAAAAACACTACTAGGCTACTGCGTTGCTAACGAGATCTGTATTTATTTAATTTAAACTAACTTAAAAAAAAGTAAAAACCGACTTCAAAAACATAATAAAATTTAAGAACGAAAAGAATTAGACTTTGATCAAAGCACTGATAGTCGTATCGTGCCAAAATATAATTAATCACGAAAAACAATTTTGCAGAACTAGACCATTGCGATGGTCGGCTTCTGCAAATAGAAAAGTCAAACTAATATATTACTAAATTTGCAGAAGCCAGCCAAATTCGATGGTCGGATTCTGCTTAACAGTGATAACGTATTTCTGGATATTTTGATGACACAAAAAATGGGTGATAATGGTACCTACATGGTCTCATTTGACAATGAAAGTAAATCTTTTGTCATGGGCATTTTAACTCATTTTCGAATCGGGGTTGGTCGCTTTCTGCCTAACTACGCTCAATTTATATATATATATATATATATATGTATATATTTAATATTACTTCCTCACACACTGACTTATTAATTATAAAATTTTAGGAAAATCGTCTACTTATACAATGTTTGTAAATATGTGAGCATCATGTATCTATCACATAATTAATTTATCTGTTGTTGCTTCATTTTTATTTTTGTACCTACTGTGTTATAGTAATTTTATTATAGGTGCATCGTCTTCACATAATTATAATCATATAACTGTACATATACAAAATCTTGTAAAACATTTGACAAGAGTAACGGTAGAGTTTCTTGTCCAACCTTCTCCATGCGAAAACTACCTTTCAGAAGGGGCAACTAGAATCAATTCAATTTTTTGTTAATTTTGACGTTCAAAAGTGCCATAAGAGGGCCTATTTGTAATAAATGATTTGACTTTAACTTTATAGACTTGTAGAAAATAAAATATACTTACAGTAAAGTTACGATCGACATCACCCGACGAACAACATTTGCAATCGTTTGGACGAGGCTTTTGGCTACTTTTGTTATTTGTTTATTTTTTATTTTAATGTGCGTTTTGTTTGAATAAACATATTTCTTTCTATACAGTACCTAACTTGCAAGTTCTAGAAATGACAGAAAATAGAAGTACCCATGGCCTATTCTGAATTTATGAGGCGATAGATTTTAAGTATACAACGTTGGACCCCAAAAGTGTTCCGTAGAGAATAGTACCGTGTAACAATGACCCTTATTTAGTTTCGAAGAATCGCGCCTTAGCTCTGAAAAACCTTCATGAAAGATGATGTCTAGTCAGATGACAATCTATATATTATGTATACAAAAATGAAATGCTGTTGCTCTGCGATTTTTTTATATTTGAAAGCATGTTTTCTAGTGATGGTTCTTGGATATGTTTTATCAAAATCGGTTCAGCCGTTTGAAGATTATCAGCTCTTTTCTAGTCGATGAATAGATGGGAGCGTCATCCACAAGTCTGATCGAATTGAAATTTGGTAATAGCCAATATTGTGCATAAATATATGATAGGATACAATCTGGTAGGCATATTGACAACAAATATTTGTTTGCAAAGCTAATTCTTATACCTCCGGAACGGTTATTCTCTACTCGTATAACCGTTACATCCTTGCAAACGGTGATGAAAGTATTTATTTACATTTTTTTTGAAGAAAAAATACTGCCCTTAAGCTCGTTATATGAACTACGTCATCTACCGTCGGTTTTTTTTTTTTTTAACTGCACCTGTTCTGAAGAAATCACTAAAAACTATTGTTAAAAATGTCCCCCCATGTTTGCATTACAACTTTGCCAGAATCAGAATCATTAACAGTCCAAGAATCGGTGTTCAAACCAGTGTTACTGTGCATCCTGATGCTGGCTGGCTGCCAGCAGTCATTTGTTCAGGGAGGCTAGTCACTCTTCCAATAAAAAGTGCATTTTGTTTGGTCTGGATAAAAGTTTAACAACGTATTATACGAAGGTCCTATATAGAATTTTAAAAAAGTGCCAGTAAAGTAGTTCAATTGTAATAAATGCTTTGAGTTTGAGTTCGAGTAAGGTAAGATAAGTGACAGGCATAATTTTAACACAAGAAATAGGAACAAATTAGATCAACCACGTTTCAGATTGTCTAAAGTACACACTTCTTTTATGGGGTACTGTGTAAAATGTTATAATAAAATACCACTCGATATTCTTCAACTAAATGAGAAGAAATTTAAAACTTGCATTAAACGCACACTATGTAGACAAGCATACTATAAGCTGGATGATTATATCGTAGATAAAAATGCTTGGCTAAATGCTGGTCCTGCTCCACAGCCACTTGGGCTCACTAGTTAAAAATGAAAAAAATTGGTAGAGTTGCTTCCCCTTTTTTATTTTTTCTGACTAACTACGAACTTTTTGTTTATTTTGTTTTTTTTTTATTAACTAAGTTTTAATTATTGAATACTCCAATAGATACTATTGATTTTCTTTCTTTTGGTGGTAAAATTCTTGCAAACTATAGTTTTGTATAACTTAGACGCATTTTTATTTTAAATTTTTGTAAATGTGAGTACCATGGAGTCGTTTTACTATGTTATTATGTTGATTTTGACTTGAAAGAGCAGGGTAGTTGAGAGTATGTCATGCTCACTTAAATGTCTCGCTGATGGTGGCGAGTGTGTTGGATCATTCGGTTCCCTACAAAATGGTTGAGCTGGATGGTGCTGATCCACGCGTCATGTTCGTGAACGGGCGCCGTCAGTTGAGACTGGTCATCTCTTATCTGCCAGGGCTTGTTTTTAATCGTTTTTGATTTATATATATATATTTTTTTTTTTTTTACATTGTTCTCACATATAGAATCAACAAGAGTAATGTACCCAGGATTTTGTAATTTCTATATTTAAAAGAGTGTCCTTGGAGTTTCTTGCCCGTTCTTCTCCATAGAGATCTACGTTTTGGAATGGGCAACTAGCTTCAACTTTCTGACTAACTGACTCTTTGACAATTCAAAAGTGCCTGTAAAGGGTTTAATTGAAATAAATGGTTTGAGTTTGAGTTTGAGTTTGAGTTCAAGAGGGTTAATACCCTAGGGTTAGTGTGTTGGATCATTTAGCTCCCTTCAAAATGGTTGAGCTGAATGGTGCTGATCCATGCGTCATGTTCGTGAACGGGCGCCGTCAGTTGGGACTGGTCATCTCTTAGCTGCCATGGCTTATTTTAATTTATTTTAAGTTTTTGAATGATTCTTTTTTTCTTCTTTTTATTACGGACGCTTTTACGAACGTGCACGTCTTATTACATTGTTCTCACATGCATAATTTCAAAATGAATGATGTAACCAATATTTTGTATCAATGTTTTATTTTTATTTAAAAGAGTGTCCGTGGAGTTTCTTGCCCGTTCTTTTCCATAGGTACCTACTACGCTTTGGAATGGGCAACTAGTTTCATATTTTTGACTGACCGACCCCTTGGCAATTCAAAAGTGCCTGTAAATGGTTTAATTGAAATAAATGCTTTGAGTTTGAGTTTTGAGTTTGAGCTATCAACCTCAAACTCAAAGTATTTATTTCAAATAAACCAATTACACGCACTTTTAAATTGTCGAGGGGTCACCGGGTCAGTCAGTAAGAACCACTCCAAAGCGTAGTCGGTTCCTATATATGGAGTAGAACGGGTAAGAAATAAAATATTGGTTACATCCATTCATGTTGAAATGATACATGTGAGAACAATGTAGAAAGATTTGCACGTTAAAATAGACTGTAATAAAATTTTCGAAACGCTTCCCGTTGTTAATGGCATTTTGCTACTATTCCGCACGATAAAGCGGAGATAGATTGGCTAAAGCTTAAGTCATTAGTGTAAACTGTAGATAACATGGTGGGACGTCTACCGCTTACCGTGGTCACGGCCATACTGCCGGTTGTAGAGTACAGTGCGACGTGCCCGGTAGCGGCGGTAGCACGTGTGGCGTGCCGGCTGGGCACCGTTGCCTAGCAACGCCGCCGTACGATAGGGGTGGGGGGTGAGAGAAACGTGAAGCGTATCGATAGAGGAAGTGTCGATAGTTTTATTATCGATGAAATATTTTGTTTTTTTTAAACACTATAAAATGATATTTTAGCGCCATTTTAAAAATAAGTTTCGACGCTACTAACAACCTAGTTTTCTTGTTGGAAATGGCTACCATTCAAAATATATTTCAATATAACCACGAAATGAAAAATACAAAAGACCATGAAAAATAACAAACAAAAAATAATTTGCATAACTTGACTTTTTTGGGGAATAATAGTTGTTGTTGTGGTCTGAAACAGTCCCTGCCTCACCTGCTAGAGGAGAAGCGAAACACAAGAAAATGCTGGCAAAGGATGCGATATCCCGCTGACAAGAAACACTTAAACTACGTCACAGCACGTCTTAAACCAGCCTTCAGTGAAGACCAAAATCTAGAAATGGAGATATATACCAGAAATACCTATATAGATGCAACGGCAAATTCAGATTATTTTCTCCGGCGAACAACAAAAAATCTTAAAAGACCGGTAGCAAGCCATGCGCCAATACGCAAAATCGACAACATGTGTGCGAAAAGTTACGTCGAAAAGGCACAAACCATTGCCGAGCACGTAAGCAAAGTATTCACTCCTAGCCCTGTTCAAGGATCTCAAGAAATGCACAGTTACATATCATCATACTTAGAGAAAACAAACCAACTCGACTTGCCTATTGCAAAAAGTTTCGAAAAGTGAAGTAAGGATTACTATAAACAAAATAAATCAAAATAAAGCACCCAGATATAACTTAATTACAGCAAAAACACTGAAAAAAAATGCCGGAGGCAGGTATTACTTTGCTGACAGCTATATACAACGCAATAATCTCGAAGGGGTACATTCCTCTCCAATGGAGAGTAGCCCAAATAATCATGATAGAGACCTGGACAGTGCCCTGGGGACGTGAATTCATACCGCACCATTAGCTTGATGCCCATTCCTTTGAAACTACTGGAGACAATGTTCATCAATAGACTAAGACCATGAATAGACCAAAACTCATTGCTACCTGTCACCAATTTGGGTGTAAACAAAGTCATGGGACCATAGAACAAATCACACACATCTGCTGGTCGAAAAAATTCATGCCACATATGAAAAAAAAGTACTGTTCAGTTGCCTTTCTAAACATGTCGCAGGCTTTCGATCGAGTATAGCACGAAGGCCTTTTATATAAAATTAATAAAGCACTTCCAATAAAACTATTTTATATTCATTAAATCCTATCTGGGAAGGTGATACTTTTTTGTAAAACCAGGCAATGAAGTAACTAGACTGCACAAAATTCGGGTGTCACAAGGCAGCGTGCTGGGTCCTACGCTTTCCTTCTCTACTTATCTGATCTCCTTGTGTACGAAGGAATAGTCAAACTGAATAGTGATATTTCAAACTGGCTGAAAAAATGGCGAATAAAGGCAAATGAAACCAAATCCGTACACGTGACGTTCACGAAAAGAAGAGATACATGCCTTCCAGTACGACTAAATATTGTTGAGATTCCACAAGCAGAAGCCGCTAAATACCTCGGAATGTACCTAGACCGTAGACTAACCTGGAGATTAAATATATTCTCGAAGCGTAAAGCACTAACCCTACAACTAAGGAAACACTAGTAATATCAAGAAAGTCCAGGCTTTCGCTGGACAATAAACTTCAGATTTAAATTCAATGCATCATAATGCCTATTGGGACATATGAAATACAGCTGTGGGGAACGGCAGCTAGTTCAGATATAGACATACTCCAAAGGTTCCAATAAAAATGCTAAGGATTATAACTAATGCATCTTGGTATATCACTAATAATAGCTTACATCGGGACTTAAACATGCTAAAGGTTAAAGAAGAAATCACACAAAGATCCAATGCCTACAAGAATGTACCTAGACCGTAGACTAACCTGGAGATAAAATATATTCACGAAGCGTAAAGCACTAACCCTACAACAGACTAAGGAAACACTAGTAATATCAAGAAAGTCCAGGCTTTCACTGAACAATAAACTTCAGATTTACAAATTAAATGCATCATAATGCCTATTGGGACATATGAAATACAGCTATGGGGAACGGCAGCTAGTTCAGACATAGACATACTCCAAAGGTTCCAATAAAAAAGCTAAGGATTATAACTAATGCATCTTGGTATATCACTAATAATAGCTTACATCGGGACTTAAACATGGTAAAGGTTGAAGAAGAAATCACACAAAGATACAATGCCTACAACAATAGGATTACGACCCATCCTAATAAACTAGCATCAAACCTTATGACAACCAAGACACACAGGAGGCTTAAACATTGGCCCAACAAGACTTGATATGAAGACCGACAAACTAATTATATAGATTGATGTGGATGAGCCAATGGGCATGCCAAGAATGAATAAAGACTAACAACACAAAGGATGCTGAATGTCAACAGATAGCATTAGAATAAATTAACATAACATAACAACATCACGCTTGTAATCCGCGAAGAGTTAGGCAGAGATGTACCTATAGTACACCCACATTTCGCCAAAAATAATGATAACTACGTAAATTACAGTCACACTTCCACTGTACTGTACAGTCAAAACAAACCAAAATGAACGAAGTACCTACGGCACCAGGCCCTTATACGTGAGCGACTGCGCGCGTACGTCGATTTGTAATGTTACCACAATATTCTCCTACGATCAGTATAACTAATTTAATAAATAAACAATGTTTTATACATAATAATAAAAATTCTGCGTATTTATTATGATTATAACGTAATATTCTAATTGGGGTGTTTGGTGGCGTACGTTAATTCCGGTACATGTTGTGTAATACTTTCTAAGAGAGCATGGTCTGCGGACCATGGACTGTGACATAGACTATAGAATATTTGTTGATTTACATTGGATGTAAAGTATTTAAATTCTGCTACTAATTGGACATCTAATTAATTATACTGTCTATCTCTTAGATAACTTTTTGGCTGTCCAAATAGTTACATTCATTTGCCCCTATTGTTATCCTGAACGCTCAAAGGTGCCTCAATAAATGAAACAACAATATTTGTTCTATTTTCTTATAACGTTAATGTATATTTCCCCAATCTCACGGCTATTAATAAATGGATCAGTAGATTACAACGCCATATATTGCTATCGCTATGAATATCAACCACAAAAAAACACGCCCTGTATTAAAATTAAATTCACCTATCGACACGTTCCCATCACTAGTTCTCGCGCATGCGTACTGTGAAATACTCAGTCTATATAAACGGCGCAATGAGGGTGAACGAGGCAGTCCGGCTTCAGTAAGCGAAGACCACACACGACTGAAAATAGCGTATTTTCAGGTAATGAAAATATAACATAACATAATTACACTATAAACAATACGAATAGGTTCAGGCATCGCTTAGCACTAATTTAACCTTTGTTTCCACCAACCAGAAGGAAAATAACAGTGCTTAAATAAAAAATACGTATGAATGTTATTTTTATCCTACGTAGGTGTGTTCAAATTGACGCTGGAGGCGTTTTTAATTTGGTTTTAATTGTGAAGCTGAAAGCTTTACTGTTTCCGTAATGAGGGTTACAGGCGGAAGCTGCGCATATTTATTGCTATGTTACAATGTGGTAGGGTAAATGCACTCATGCAGACTTAGCATCTGCCGGACTGAGTTTTAATATAAGAAGAATACTAGGATTGGGATCTAATTTTTAGACGTCCATAGCACCTCTGCCACTTTCAAAATCATCATATAGCTACAGTCAACAGTGTATATTCTACACGATGGACTAAATCGTTTCGTTCATTCCTTCTTTACCTACATAGTTATTATTTCAAAGTAACCAACTAAAAGTAGAGCCACTACACATCGACCACTAACGGTCGCAATTCGTAGGTTTGCGGTAACCCTTATCTAAATAAGTAATGTGTGGCGGGTCAGGGTCAGGCGCGTGACGTCACGCGACACGCAGATGCTGCGGTGATTACAGGAGATGTGTTACGGACCTGTCATGTTACTGAAGAGTGTTTAATTTGTTATGAGCAAGGTTATGAGATATATTAATTTGCTAAGCACCTCAAGATAATTACGGTTCTGAACCCAAAGGATGCCAACGGAACCCTATCACTAAGGCTCCACTGTCTGGCCGTCCGTCTGTCACAGGGCCGTATCTTTATTTTACTTGCACCTCATTCAGATTCAGATTCATTATATTTTTTCGACTACGTTATTGCCAATGTTTTGAATGATAATGAAACTTCGCCCACCCGATAAGTAACATGCGCCGGCTATGTGACATGCGCCCACTATGTAACATGCGCCCACTATGTGACATGCGCCCGTTATGTGATATACGCCCGCTATATGACATGTGCCCACTATGAGACATGCGCCTGCTATGTGACATGCGCCCGTTATGTGATATACGCCCGCTATATGACATGTGCCCACTATGAGACATGCGCCTGCTATGTGACATGCGCCCGCGATGTGACTTGCGCCCGCTATTTGACATGGCGTCCGTGATGTGGTAAAAGAATTTGTTTGAAAAGTATCGCTCCCTTACTGTACACACTTTTTCGACGGATTGCTATTGTACTTTATGTGATATAATTGACACCATCTTACAAAGGTATTGTTTAATTTTGAACGGACAGAAATTATTTGTTTACTGCTAGCTGCTTGCTGGAGAAAATATAAGAACAATGTTATATTTTATATTATTACTTTACTTAATGATTTAATAATTTATTGCCAAAATTCATGGCTGATACAGTATGTTGTTGATATATTTTTTTCCGTTTTTCTTTTGGCAATCCGCGATCACTTTTATTCGATGAGTTAGAGGTAGAGGTACACTTTGATATATTTTTTTACGTTGATATAAATCGAAAAATTAATTACGGGTTCAGCTTTGACTTTGACAGCTTTTGATCCAGAAATCGGTCTTCAGCCTTTGCCAAGGCATTTAGGAGTTTAATAAAGAAATTCCTGTCCAAATAGCTACGTTGTTTGAACAGGCTTCTCATAATCATATTCTTTGTAAAAACTATACGAAGAATGCTCTCGGTATTATCTTCTTGACGAGGCAAACGAAACGATGTTCAGAAAATTTTTAGCTTTACAAAAAGTTACTCGCATTTCTTTTATGATACTTTCATTTAGGAACAAGTAATAGCGATATACTGACTGCATGGTTCCCATCCAGAACAAGGCTGCCCGTTCTAAACCTATGGGCGTCGTCAAAAGCAACAGAAGGGTTTTACCAAACGTTTGAACAGGAACATCCTCCAAAGTCTTGGGTACTTAGGGTAAAACTCAATCAATTCCATTCTGAATGCTTTTGCTTTTTATACTGATTGATTATAAATCCGAATCTTATGACACCAGAATCGAACTATCCACTTCCAACATCCTTCGCATATCTACACCTAAAATCCACCCACATATCCAATTCCTTAACCCGACCTGTCGAGCGCACATAAAACCAGGAATACATTGAATGTAATGCTCATAAAATGTTCATCTTGTGTACCGGGCTGGGTAGTGGACGCGCAATGGATGTTAATCGCGGGAGTGTCGCGGCGCATACTAAGCGGGCGATGGCTTGCGCACGAATGCGTGAAAAAACAATGTGGGTGTAGGATTTCGGGACGAAGGTGTTACCTATCATATATCTACGGTAAAAATGTATTCTTCTGTATTGTTATAATTTGGCTTAAAGTGGTCTGCTTTGGCGGTAGAAATGACGACCTTTAATTGGTAGAGACAAGATTCATCAACCTCACAACGAGTTATTGGCCTGTAAGTAGATGTTCCGTCACTGCGCTGAGCAGAGAAGAAACTGGAACATGTTGTGAAAGTGAATTCAAAAGTGTGTGTGTTCATGACAGTTCGGTGTTAAATGTACCTCCTTATCGTTTTCCTTATAATAAATAGTACTTGGTCGACCAATCTTGCTCGGGTGAAAATAGAGAACGCTCATTTAACAGTATATTATTATGATAGTTGATACTAAGTCCATGTATAGTACATAGGTACTAATTCCATGCTGCCATAATAGTAGGTACTTACGATAGCCATCTTAGTCTAAAGTTTGGGCGACAGAGCTCTACTCGGGTGAAGATTATAGAGAAAACAATTTTTCCAGATATGAGACCTAGATCTAGATCGATTTTCGCCCTCGTAAACCGCTATATTGCAACTTTAATCGAAATCGTTTGAGCCGTTTTCGAAAAAGTGATTACAAATACATACATAAATAAACTCACGCCTTCTTCCCATGGGGGTAGGCAGAAACTACAGAATGCCACCTGCTACGATCCTTACATACTGCTTTTGCCTCGTTTACG
The DNA here is from genome assembly GCA_963853775.1 of Xanthia togata. Lineage (NCBI taxonomy): Eukaryota > Metazoa > Arthropoda > Insecta > Lepidoptera > Noctuidae > Xanthia > Xanthia togata. Next base: position 669,368 of record OY970811.1, on the reverse strand, counting down.
TTCAAACATCTGGTCATACACGCACACCGGTTGCGAGTACTACGCACCTGTCCTTTCTGAAGAACATCACCAATAAGGTCAGTATATGTCCTCCTATGGCGTCCCCTCCCGGCGTTTCCATTCACATCTGCCTTGTAAATACATTTTGCTAGTCGCCTTTCATTCATCCTCTCAACATGACCGAAGCATCTCAGCATAGGGAAATAAAAATAAAACGGTACCCGTTTCAATTTTTGTCACTACATCTTTTTTTAACTCACACTGCTGTCTTATCACATCATTTCTCAACTATAAATGATATTATAGTTAGACCACACATGCTTCGCAAGGAACGCATTTCCACAGCATTTATCCTACTTCCATGCATAAGCGTGGGCAACAGCACACCATTATGAACAGCCAGTCGAGCCTTTTTGGACATCAACTGGTTGGTCACAATCGCATGTATATGATTACAAATATATTGCTCGTTTAATAGTCTATGATATATCTACTCTTTCTTTTATGAATGCAGTGTGTTAGACCAGTGCAGTTATTCTACTGCCACTCTTTAATAAAAATCAGTCTGTAATACTTGAATATTTTTATAATATCTGTCTCTTTTCTTTGCATCGCAATAACGTTTCGTATTGCGTTCAAATTAAGAATCTCATAAAGAGTCGCGAATTTTTTATTTTATCTTTGTATTTTCCTCTTTCCCTCCGAAACGGTCTGAGCTTACCTACCTACGCACCTACCTATAGTATCGTCTCTAAAGGCTTTATTTATCCGTATTTGTATATACATGACCCTTCAAACCCCTTGCCTTTCAAGGGGTTTTTCTATTCAATCCACAGAATTAGGGTTAACACAAAAGTTGTTCAAAGGTCAACTTTCCAACCTATTTATTTATTTATTTTGTTTTACACCTGTTTGTTAGGTTTATTTTCTTAAATACGTTACTGGATCTATTACTATCTAGTTAGCAGAGATAGTACAAACAATCCCGCATCGGGTGGAAACAATTTGACATTGGCAGCGTCTTTATACCGTAGCAGTAAGGGTGATTTTCGTAGTAATAGCGCTACCGCTGATGTGCGGTTGACTGTGCTCGCAGATTATTCAAGAGCAAGCTTATACAGTGTGCATTGCCATTTTAAAGGCTTTTTCGCCACAACGACATCCAAACCAAATAATTAAATGTTTTAGGGTTCTGACCTCTATATGATCACTTTCTTGTCCACAGAGGTGCGCCACAGAGGTTTTAGGCAAGTTTCGTCACTCTCCCACTGCAACATCTCCAAACAATTAGCTATCTTTTTCAGTATTCAAGTAGTCCACTCCATTATGATGAAAGTGACTCAAGCATAGTATACACGAGCGGTACTCGCGAGCACACAATCTCGATCCATTGTTGAGGAAGTCACAAGAAGCCGCCTCAAAGGCCTGCGCCGAGCCTTGTGGGACGTTCATATTACCCTTATATTAAAAATAAACTACGGGTTTTTTTTTGACAGCAGCTTCCGTTCAGACTTATAAGCTTGGTGGTAATTTTTGAACCCACATTTTCAGCAAGCTTAAAAAATATATATGAGTACCTAACACCTTGTAATGTTTTTGATACAAAACTAATTAATTACCGAATGTGACATAACAAAAAGCTGTAACAACTGAGTGTCTGTGGTGCTTGCTAAAAAATCGTACATTTTGTTTAACATTTAGAGCTTTAATTTATTAGTCGGACCAAGAAAAGTGTTAGCTTGAAAACTATTGATTACGTTTTATTATGTTACCTACATAATACGGACACACCCCGCCGTCAATTCGTATCGGGTAGTGTAAAGTTGCCATAATGGAACCGACCTCACGCGGGGTTCTGCCACAATGACGGGCGGAAATGAGCTCTCACTTATAAGTAATAAAGTTTAAATTAGTTTGCTACAATGGGGGGGTAGTAATAAATTTAATCTTTTGCCTAATGTTCGCAGAATGATCTATGTAACGTTTTAAATTACTTCAATGGTAGTCTGTTGTCGGCGGAGAAGCATTCGTTATGTTTATTGCATATTTTGGGTGTCGAAGATATATTGAAGAATTTCAATTTGTTTTATTGGGACTCATTGTGAAGTACTTGAAATACTAACACAAAATGGTGTTTCAATAACTTTAGAACACTTAATTTCATTTCAAATGAATAAAGAAAAAAAACATTAAAGTTAAGCTACACAGAAGGATAGCCTAACAAGGTTAGCGAGTTAACCTCTTGTGATCATCAAGACAAGCCAGATCTTCAAGACCACAGGAACATTATAAGACATATTTTCGTCAGCTGTTGCACATATGATAAAGCAACACAATTTTCCGTAGAATTTAGCAGAGTACTAAGCGCGGCTACAATGCAAACAGTTTCCAATGTTCTATATGACTGGCGACTGGTGGACTTATGACATAATTAATAGACTGGTATCTATATTATGGTGGTATATATTTATAGACTGGTATATTATATATTATAGTGGTATATATTTATAGACGGGTATCTATATTATAATGGTATATATTTATAGACTGGTATCTATATTATAGTGGTATAGATTTATAGACTGGTATCTATATTATAGTGGTATAGATTTATAGACTGGTATATTTATTATAGTGGTATATATTTATAGACTGGTATCTATATTATAGTGTTATAGATTTATATACTGGTATTTAAATTATAGTGGTATATATTTATAGACTGGTATCTATATTATAGTAGTATATATGTTGGCGCCTTAATGACATTGACAGGGTGGCGCATGGCGTGTTGGTAAACATTTGTGAAATTGTGTCACTGACATTGTGTTGACAAAACAAGATGGCGATGACGGCCTGATGGCGGTGGCGATTTAGGCCACGCGCCAAAAGAATTTTGTAGCATTGTGTTTTATTTATTTCTTTGGTATTAAATTAAAGTACATACCTTCTGCTTATCGAGCTGCTGCAGGATGTCCTCCACATCGCCGACGGCGACCGACTGAGTGCGGAGCATGTCCACCTCCACCGACACCCAGTCGCGGATCTACAACAGAAAACGAATATTATTAGGAATATTGTAATACCTTAGGAGGACTTAGCCGTCTCCATTGCAGCTGAAATCGGAATGAGCGCCTCCGTGAATCCTTGGGTGCGCATTGCCATCAGTTGCTGACTGGATAACATGTACACCACCCCATGCTGATATTATTTCATAATTCGTGCCGATACGAGAAAATAAATTTAAAATCATTTTATGAGACGGCAGTTCAAATTCCGTCATATTTACATCACTTCGATCGACAACTCTCACTGAAAAGGAAGACTAATATAAACAGATGAACACGTAGCTGTTACATGTAGATAATATATCTTCGGGGAACAATACCCACCATTGAACAAACAGTCACTTGACGTACTGTATCAATTACATTGAGCTGAAGCCTCATCATTTCCTACACAATATTGCTTACGGAAGCGCCACAGACAAGCACATTGACTGATATATACATTCAATATTGTCTGATGTTTGGTAAAATTTCCTTTTAGATATTAAATTTTTCAGAAACAGGAAAATATAAGGAATAAATGTCACTACAACATTATAAGGGGCGATCCCATCTTAACATAATTTCCCTATACAAACCAGTGCAACCGACCGCCCGACCTGACCGATAACAATAAGATTTTATTCCAATACTGTCCTTTAGAAAAAGGCCTCCAGCGGTAGAAAAATATATATTTTTAGTACATTGCCTTCGGATGGGTGCGCGAGGAATTTTATAGGAATCAGAGCGAAGACGGCGCATTTTTTCCATTTCTCTTTGGATATAAAGGCCTGAGGTCATCTGCGGCCGCCGCGTGTAATGCCGAACACCCAATTCTGATTTACTGAGGCCTTCTGCGACCTTTTTGGAAAAACACGGATAGATAATGAGTTGGACCGCGGTTAAAATGTTTTATTTTTATTTTATTGTTCAATTGTTTTATTAGCATACAATATATCATGTATAGTCAAATGACTACTGTGAATACACTATTGTATTACTGCATATTGTTTGTTTATTTTTAGTTTGGTTTGTTCTATTGGAATACAATAAAAATAACTACTTATGTTCTTAAAACATAATAGTACCAGTTTACTCTACCGATTGGAATATTTTTGAGTAAATCTGTAGTACCTACCTATTCATAGAAAACATACATCAAAAGGAGTCTCTCCTTTTTTCCATTAGATACCTAATTCCAATAAGGAATTTATTTTGGTCGGCAGTCTGCATGTATCGTCGTTTGACTCACAAACGACGATACATGCAGACTAGGTACACGAGTAGATTCGAATACTACTCGTACATTTCAGCAATAAATCGGTTATGCCGATGCTGTCGTAAAACTACTGTCGCTTGATAGTGCACACACTAAAGTGCACAGGGTTATACAGAAATGCATTTTATTAGTGCAATAAAATGCATTTCTGTATTCACTATCAATAAACCTCTTCTTTTAGTTTCATGTTTTCGCCTTGATCTAGTAATTATAAGATAAACTACTTCACGTTCTAGTGTAAACTTTAGTAAGTTGTCCGACAAGGCTTCTGTTACACTCGCGAACATACCAACCAAGTTACGCTAGCGTGCATGTCTGCAATGCCCTCCCCTATGTTACAGAATTCGTCTAAGAAATATAACATGGTAAGCAGCACTTGCGGGAATGGCTCTGAGCCGCGCTTCGGTGGGCTCCCGACGTCGCCTGCCGGATCAAATGCTGCCATTCCGAACTACGGAATGTCAAGCATTTGACTCGAGTTTTTGATGAAATTCAGTTCAGTAGGTTAGTGTTGGAACCAATCAGAATTGGAAACTGAATAAGAGTTTTTTTATTGAATTTTCGTTTCTTTGACTAGTGTATCTTGGAAACTGAATAACAGTTTTTTTATTGAATTTTCGTTTCTTTGACTAGTGTATCATTCAGACAAGAGTTTTACCTAGCTAAGTATTTAAACATCACGTCTGCCATAGTCTTAATATCTTCTCGAAATCCTAAAAAGTGTCTTGTTTCGACAAGTTATTCTACTAGTCTAATCTAGTACAACTTTTTCTGTAAAAGTTTTAGTCTGCCAAAGACTACAAACTAAAAGGTAATTTAGCGTCTGCAGTTCAGTACGACTAGTCCGGCTTAGAACACAAAGTCCACAACATCCCAGTAGCCGCCTCCTCCAACTTGTACTCTACAAACAAAAGATTAACCTCACTGTAGGTACTAAGTGTAAGTTTCAAATCTTTCCATAGCGTTATCTTTCAAAGTGAACTAGTCAGTATTGTTAGGGTTCGTACACATCTGCGGATATTCGCTGAACGCAAATTTAATTTGTGTGGTGAATATAGACGGCGCCGCGGCGGCGGGTTGCACGAACAGTGAGGTCTTCGTGCAAATTGCCACCGTTTGAGGTTTATTCCCAGATGTGAACACACCTTCGCCGCCGACACGGCCTCCTGAATCAACTCCACTTACTACTTCATTAAGTTCCGATTGAATGCCTTTTCTCACTATTCTTACCTTTGTTCGTCATTTTCTGTCGGTATTCCAAGCGATAGCCATTTTGTTTATTTTTTGGCTGATTACTTTGTTTTATATACGATTGTATCGTGGAATCTTTTATTTTCGTAAATTAACTACGGTAAATGACTTCGCTTGAGGAAATTAGGCAGTTATAATAACTTTTGTGTGCTGCGATCGCTAGGTTCAAGGTTTGCCGCATACCTAATGAAAGTAAAGTATGAGCTCTAAATAACGCCTTTTACTTGTTTCATAGAACGTAAAAAATATTTTCTAAAAAGAAAATAAAACCAATAGAAATAACTTGAAACTTTTGCTTTTATTATTTTAACGAATGTTTGCTAAAAATATCAACAAACTACGTTTTGAAGGCACTTTTTTTATTAAAAAAACCAACGAACAGTTTCATACATGCTCTTGAGAGTGCATCGTTTGCCCTCCGCATCTATATTGACTCCGTCCGTCGAACCGAACGTAAAATGTTACAACTCGGAATATAATTTTTGCCCCGGAATGAGCTGGCAAGGGTATTCTGCAATAAACCGCAGCGTTTTCAAAGGAATGCCTTCATCCCCGCTTCTGTGCTACCCCTGTACCTACCCTCGCCAAATTGTGCGGAAGAGATAAACTTACAGTCGCCATTGAATAAAAAGGTACAGTAGGGTTAGTCCTAACAAACTTGCGATTTTAAACTTACACACACGAGGGACTCGACCCAGAGCTAAAATTAAAATTTATTCTCGTGGATGACGTATTTTCAAGGAAGGCAGTTTTATAGGAATGCTGGTAAAGACTCTTTTCTTTTATGTCTTTAGCTAGATATTTATTTTATCATTGATTGAGTTATGCAGTTTTGCATTATGCTGAGCGATTACCGTTTCCTCCCAGTTCTTTAGTTATTCCTCAAAGCGCACCAACTTTGAAACACACAAAATGAAGCGAACCAAAAGTATTCCTCGAAACTCACCATTCAGGTTCGCTAACAAAATCAAATTTAAAATATTATAATTTTATTCCTCGAAACGCACCAAAACGATTAAACATAAAGAGGAATAATCATAATTCCTTATTATATAATTCCTTATTATTGACTATATCAATAGAAGTCTTAAAACTGTCCTATATCTCACCTATAACTGTTAGGAAAACAGAAATGAACTGGAAGTTGCTTATGCGATACTATTTAGCTCACTAATGGCTCACTAAGTACACGCTTTAAAATATTACCATCAACCCGTCGCGAGCGCAATTAGCGCCACAATAGAATTTTATTGTTATTTGCACACATGGGGTGCAATCGACATTTTAAGAGTTAACTAAAATAACCAGTGCGTCCGAAATGAACATTAAATAGGCACTCAAGGGTTCTTATTTAGCGCACCAATGGAATTTTACTGAAACATTGATGCTTTTTTTAATTTAATACTATTTATGTTTATAAGTATAGACATAAAATTAGCAAAATTATATACTAACTTAACTAAAACTATTAACTAATTCCTACCAGGAAAGCAGGAATGAACTGGAACTGCCTAAAAGTGTTTTAATAAATAAACAATTAAGACAGTTGAATTTAGAAACGTCTACGATATCATTTATTACGAATCCTTCATGCTCTTCTCTATGTTTCATCGTTGCTTGGTGCGTTTCGAGGAATAAAATTATAATATTTTAAATTTGATTTTGTTAGCGCATCTTGCGTTTCGGGTTATACTTTTGGTGCGCTTCATTTGGTGCATTTCAATGTTGGTGCGCTTCGAGGAATACCCCCTATATGTAGGTTCGGTTGATGTTCCCGTGTTAGATGATTTTTGTATTGTCCTGGACATTTTATTTTCAAAAATATTTTGTTATCCAAAACTCGGCATTTGCTGGGCTGATTGCATTGCTCTGTGACATGCCGGTGCATGGTGGTCCATTGTGATGCTTCTATACTTTCTTATTGTGTGTCACGAACGCCAACATTTGATACAAGCCGCAACAAAGAAACTCAATGCAATCACGTCGTTCCAAAGAAAAATGTTACCGATTACATTGTCGACTTTATTGTGAAATTGAATCGGAGTTTGATCGCGAAAAGGCAACGTATTTTATTTTGTGACATTCGCTCGTTATTTTGAGCAGATCAGGTAAATTGCTTGTCTATTTTCTTTTCAAGGTACTACGAATTTCTTGCTATTACATTTTGTTCGTGTATTATTTAGGTACTTACGATAAATGTTGAATATTTTTTATCATCATCGTTATAAGGATTTGTTTTTTTTTTTTTTGATAGATCATTAACTATTTTAAATAATTCCAAGTGAAAGTTACACTTGGAATTATTTAAAATAGTTTTAGCTACTGACCGTTAGTAGCTTTTCCCATTCTTTTTAATTAGATTTTGTCAAGTCATTTATATTTAATTTGAAGTGACTGTTCAATTTAATAAATATCTGAACGCCGTAGCAACAGAGCGCCAAACGACTGGTGGTGCTTCAATCGCGTTGTGTCCGCTAAATCGGACTGGTTACTGGATTCTGACATAAAAAAGTCATGAACAGTAGTCCTATTCAGAGCAACGGCTCTAAAAAAGTACCAATAAACACCTTTGCAGCGAGAGATGCAACAATGGGGCTTTAACAATCTTCCTTCTATCTCATATCGTCTGCTGAGTAACAAAGTTTTGACAAACTCACCTAGCTTATGTCATAGACGAGGATGCGCTTAAAAATGTGTTTACGTGGGATGCAGTTTAGAGTTCGTTTAGAATTCATTTATAACACAGATCGCCGATAAACTAAGGGCTCAACCCTCGTTTTTAGGGTTCCGACCTTTAAAGGAAAACGTAACCTTTATAAGATAAATTTTATGTAAAGGATCAATGTAGAGCTGCTCCACATTGATCGTTTTATTACATAAAAGCTCTACTAGAGCAGTAAACTTTGTATTGCGAAGTTAAAGTCGATCCATAATATCCGCCTTTTATCAACACCTTATTGATCAATAAGATTTATTTCTTTTCTTCTGCATCTCCCTGCGCTGTGTGGCGGCCGGTCCCCGAGGGTAGGCGGCGTGCGACTTCAGATTATATTCACACCGGCTGACTTGTGATCGTCAGCGGTTCACAAGTACCCCCGATCACTTTATGTGGGTAGTTAGGTGCTACCGCATAGCTAAGAGGCTGTTAAATCCAATTATAACATTAATTGTGGGTAACATGACACTAATTCTAACTAAGCATTCTCTATCGACACATATTATTTCTTCAGTTCAGTTCTTGTTCTTCTGTCATAAGCTATCCTAGATTAGCTCATGATGTGATAAAACGAAGCGTTGGTCAGCAAGGCCACTGTCTGAAGCGTAATGAATGAACTACATTACGTATGGTTACACGTATACGGATGATTAATACTACAAAAACGTTTCTGCAATTGTTTTACCAAGTTATTTGCATTTGGAACCGATACGCTCTCATAAGGCCAGACAAAGCTAAACTTTATGTTAAAATCTCCGACCACAAAGAGACCTGTATAATTGTGATAATGGTGGTGATAACAAAGAAGTAAGGAGGTGACACACCAACCTGCAGCACGGTGGTGTCGAAGTGCGCCAGCAGCGCGGCCGGCGACTGCTGCGAGGAGCGGCGCCGCGCCGACAGCCGCGCGCTCCAATCTGAAACAAATAAGTTAACATTACTGACTAGTAAACAAAAACATATGATGCAAAAGTATACAAGCTCAGGCAGCGATATCGGAATTTTGTCACTGCACTTTTCGGGCCAGAAGCACAGCTTGACATTATCCAATATGGGCGCGCCTTGACACGGAACCGTGGCTAGTCGAGCTATACATTGGGCTTTTCGTTTCAAAGATAGGATAGAATGGAGGAAAATAGTTTTAGAGACACATTTTGAATTACAATCTGCAATAGACGCTCGCAACGTGTATGATACATCCGGTTTCAGGACCTTACAGCAGGGCTTTACAGCTTCGAAACGCCTGTGGCATCATGTCTAGTTTTCTGCCAATTTGCGCAACATCTAGTCCCTAAACAAACGAATTTCTTATTTATATCAAAGTTTCCAAGCGCAACTGGTTTATCAAAACTCAATATACAAATCTCAACTCCGTGCCGTCAACGAGTTCAACTCAAACACAAACACCAAGCTTTAACATGAAAATACAAACTGCGGGTCAGCATTTAAAAAGTCTGAACCGTTCCGCAGTGAAAAATAAACAAACAAACAAACGCTTCCGGCGCCGGCGGCCGGTCCGCGCCGTGCCGGGCCGGCGACAGGAAACGAATCCGCGATGGAACACACACGCCCCGGCGACTGAGCTACAGGCTCCTCTATGTACAAACGGGCTGTATTCATATTTTCTGCGTAGATGATCTTACGTCTGCTGGAGATTTGAAACGGTAACGTTGTATTGGACGGTTGCAAGGTTTTGTTTTGCTTTTGCGATGTTTTCCTGTGACAGGATCTCTATGTAGTCTGTGGTGACAGGGACGCTTGGATTTTTCATATTTTTATATTTCTATTTATTTGATTTTATTAGCACAGTGCTACTGGAGTTGACATTCTGTTACTTTAAACAAAACATGTAAATTTCCTCTCGTCCAAGCGAGACGGATTGAAAGCAAATTATCAAAGTCTGTAAAGAGATTTGTAGTCACTTATTTTGCAGCCTTGATAACTTATAGGAACCTTATAATAGCTTTTCTGATGTCTGCTACAAATTGATAGTTACCCAACCGATACCCAATCCCCATAGTTTCCAACCAATAAACAATCTAAAGGCTTGCCCCAATTACTGTAACTAAAAACAAACAGTTAAGCGCAGTTCGCACAGTCGGCACTTTTTGTGGCAGTAGCTGTTGTGGCGATAACTCACTGTTGGTGGTTGTTGGCGGCTTTTTGTAGCAACTAGCGACCGGCGACTGGTCGCTACGACTGCTGTTGATTCAGTTACTAAGTAGCGGCATTCATCATTTACTTAAGAAACCGTGTTTTGTTACAAATTTCAGTAATTAGTGAGGCTGATATTATAATTAGAAGGATTTATTTGTCTTGTATATGTCGCAGGGAGATTGTATGATTCGTCATTTTACAAACGGCGCCGTCCGTTTACAAGCGCTGGCGGATTTGCAAAATGCCTAAGGCAAAATGTAATTTGCCTAGTCTATATAATATGCCACAACATTTGATGGACAATTCAAACGCCGTTTATAAAATGCCGCGGCAAATTGAAGTATTTAGTTATCCGGCACGTGAAAAACGTAAGGTGTCCATGGAATCTAGTGCCGCACGAGTCCTCCGAGATTCAAAATAATTTTATGGTGACATACTCTTACGTGGTACCTGATTGCTGGAAAAAAGTATGATTTGTCCAACCTGTGTTTTATGATGGTCAGCCTACAATAACAATTAAGTCGAAATTATAACAATTGAACGAATTGCCAATTAGCCTTAGACATTTTGCAAAACGGACGGCGCCGTTTGTAAAATGACGAATCATACAATCTGCCTGCGACATTTATATATTAAAGGATTGATTGTATTAATTAAATAATGTATTAATTTATTTAGTACATGGAGGACTTACAGCTAATAAAACCAGACAAAAAAGGAGGCCAAAGTCACCAGAGAGCCAATTACAAATCCTCAAGTATAGACTTATAATAATAATTTATGGTATGAGCACAAAATTTCCTACAGAGTCCAAAATAATCGGTTGACTGATATGGAATCTTTTGATGAAAGCAAAGATGTTTTATGAACCGTCTTTGGATGTTTTCCATGCGGTCAATGTACTTATGATATCGTGGATTCCATATCTGAGACGCATACTCTAGCTAACTTCTTACAAAAGTGCAATATAATACATTATTTTTTGTGTTTTAGCATCAGCAAAACACTTAGAGAGTGATTATAAACCCAAGCAGTTTAGAAGCTTTTTCGACAGTTGCATCAATGCGTGTGTCAAAAACTAACTCATTGTCTTGATGGACGCCCAAGTCACGAATAGTATTGTATAATGTAATTGTTTCGTGTTTATATCAGCCAGTCTGTGTTTTGAATGTCCGAGTCTAAAATATATTTATAATGTGTTCTTGAAAATCTAATTGCTTATTAAAATACAGTGTAGAAAAATACTGCCATAGTCAACATGCCTATATTAAGCTTCGTGCACACTAGCGCGACACGACAGCGCAACGCGGCAACGGTTATTGATAGACCGTGAAGTTTTCTTAGAAATTATATTGTTAGAGTCGCATCGCGCTAGTCTGCACGAGGCTTTATTAATTTCGATTTATTTGTTCCAAACATTGCACCCTCAGTCTACTTAAAAGCGGAGTTTCTGTTAACTTCTTCCCAACTTCCGCCTCAACTCATCATTAAATATCTAGCAGCAGTCGTAGATAATTAATATGAATTAACTGAAGTTAGCAATGGGCACACAACGCAGTCCCTTTGGACATATTTTGTAAAAGTTCGGTAAAAGTCGTCTCAAGTCGCGTCCCGTCGTTATATTTGTGAGGACTCGAGAGCGCTTGTCACCCTCCTAACTTCCCCAGCAATGTTTGAAAAAACATCAAGTTGGTAATCTTACACAAAATACTCGTAGAAGGTCAAGTTCATGAAGCGCGCAAATCATGCTTTGTGATACTTACGGGAAGATCATTATGAGAAACAAATCAAAATGATTATCAAATCATTGTGGCGACCGTCGAACGGATTTTTAATACCATTTTTATGCGCGATTATAACTCCCATCATGATTTATATCAACAAGTATATGGTTTTTTTTAGTTTAAATGAAATGGTCCTTCTGTTCTTATCTAAGAGGTGTCCCAAGAAAGTTTGTGTCTTTAGTTATGTAGGCAAAAACTTCAATTCAAATTGATTGGACTTTAACGGGATTTAGAAACTCCTACATTCATTAATGTTTTCTTTTCATCTATAAGACTTCAGTTTCAGAACCAGAATGTATGATCCTTCTGACGTACTGTATTTTTTTCTTCGTGTTAAGCAGCTACAATATTGAGAACACGACAACAATACAAGCTATGGTACAATTTGGACAATCCAATCTAGTTATTATGTTCCCTTTTCCGAGGGTGGATTGTTTTGGGGTGGTCACCCTTCTGTGGTGATTGTCGTAACCTGTAACTACCGGCAAGATATTGGACATCTGATAACATACAATCATTGTTGGTAGGATGAAGTCATGCCGCGCATATCGAATTGTTTACAAACTTGGAAATGGTGGTTAGTGTGAAACTTAAACTGCAGTGGTTCGTTTATAATGAACATTGATTGTGTGAATTATTACGTGAATAAAGTAAAGCGACGCTATGCCAAAATATATTATAGAAGCTCTGCCGACTTGTTTATAGTCCCTCATACTCACGTTCCTATCGCTTGTCCGACCGTAACAAGTAAGGTATTTCCTTGCAAATAAACTACTGTGTCAGTCTAGCGATAGTGTCGGCTCGTTGGAAGTGAAGCCTGTGCCCCGACCGATTACAGTTCACTCACAGCACGTAAGCGGATCAACAGATTAGTGGCAGTAGGTACCTACTAGCACACACTGCACTATAAGGTGAAACTTCCCAACCCCGGGCTACGTAATACTGCTATAAGGCCAAAAAATAGTTTTCTCGCCCTGGAGTCCAACTCAGGAGCCCACGTAGTCTAGACGCGCTAGTGACCATGAGACCAACAAGGCAGTCGTACTATAATACAACGTTAACTTTATATTAGACGCTAGACGCGGAGCTATGAATCGCTATAAGATCGATCTTCGAGCTATAATCACCGAGCTTGCCGGATTAGTGCCAATTAGTGGCCGCGTAGATGTTACCGCTGAGATAAATGATACAGATGCTTGCTACCGCCCATACACTTGAGATTATGTCTTCCTCATTTGTAAAACATCCTGGAAAAGGTATGTAGGAATTGATTGATACGGCTTACTAACATTTCATGAGAACAAAAATATATTTGGTTCCAGAAATAGTATCGATAGATTCGTAAGCTTTTCTTTTGATCTTCAGTTAAATACGCAGGTGTATGATGGTGTCACTCGTATAGGCTGTCTTTAGAGAATCAGTACAAATGTACCTTTTCATTTAGACTTGGCAACGCTCCCTTATTTAGCCTCACCAATAAAGGGACTCACAATAAAGATAATGCAAATAAGTGTGAAATAAACTCAATAAAATTAGAGACTGCTCCACTTGTGAATACCGATGAGCGTACCTGAGCTGGTTCACAAGAGATTGGCAGCATTAGGCCGGTTGCTCACGACTCAACGCTCTAATCCTGTTAAATTAGTTTAGAGTTTCTTGGGGCACTTCGTTTGTGGTCCGCCTGTCGGCCGGTCGTCTTGCTGGTTGATAATCTTTAGGGGGATAAACTAAGAGGCTGTTAATGAATAGATCTATTTGGACGCGTCGTAAGGACATAATGACGAACTTAAGTGAATTTGGAAGTCAAATCAGTCTCATTTTAGAATAATAAATACTGTGACGACGACTTCGAACAGTTTGTGGAGTTATAATACCTACATAGTTTTATGTATGTAGGCACGTCTTAATAATAATGTTACTATGTTGGTGTTTAATCATGCAGCTCTATTATGTATAGAATAAACTCAACTATCACTAATCACGCCAGCTCACGGCCTAGAGATAATAACCAGCGTTAGAGACACGCCCATGTTATTATTGCACGGTGCGACTATCGTTAATAATGCCGACTGCGACCGCGGCTTAGCGTGCGACTCTGGATTATTTGGATTAATATTTAAACGGTACTGATCAGAATACTGATGTAAAGTTACTAATTGTGTAGTTCTGCCAGGGTCAGTTCAGTCAGGTTACTTAGTGACCGCTGAGAAGTCGCGATTTATTCGGCTATAAAAGGACATGGTAGTTAATTTCCTTTTTTTTTCAAGATTTTTTAAAACTAATATATTATTATACAAACTAAAATGTAGCGTCGAAAAATTAATCCGCATCGCTGTCGACTTGTAGTGTGCCCAAGAGACTGGCCGCAATGCCACGTTGCATGGCAATGCTTAGCCTCTGGCCAAGGTAAAAACCAGCCCTTGGGTCACGGGAAGTGTCAACCAGTCGTTTAGAGATTTCAGTGAATAGACCATGAGCACTCGGACCCCACGGCCCTAGGGTTTCAACCCCAAACGGCTCGAAAATATAGTTGCCTATAAGGTTATTATACTTTCGCCGCTTGAGGTTTTCTGCAGCCGCAGCGGCAGCGCCAGCACAGCACGCTGAGCCAGGAAGATGGGATTGCGCAAGAGTATCGACACACGTTGCGTCCCACACTAAAGGCCTACCCACCTTCCATGGAAATAAAGACATGCCGTCCGGTCTCTTGCCATCATCGCGTGCCAAACCATTAGGTTCTAATACAGCTGGAACGCCGACGGTGACAAGAGCTCGTCGGATGATATCATTAAAATTCGCGTGCCGCGCTAAGCGACCAGCACTTCGGCTGCAAGATAAGCCGTGGTGTCCGAGGCTGTTGACAACTTTGCCACAGTGACAGCGATGAGGAGAACAACAAGGAGCTCCTAGTCGCAGGGAAGCAGCGATGCGGAAAGTAGTGTCGTCGAACAAGTGCATGAAGCCACAGGTCCGACTCCCATTTACCCACAGCCCCAACTCCCATTTACCCACAGCCAACAGGAGCGCTCGCTCCGCAGCAGTAGCAGACGTGTCAAGTAAATTGTTCTGTACTACTCTGCAAAGCGGCTCATCCCACCGTCTCTGTGAAAATGGGTTGTCAGGTGCATCTGAATTCGGGCAAGCGAGTCTCCAGGCATCCATAGCCTCAGTGAGGCACGGCACATCAAAATTAATCAGTATGGGGGCTAGGATTTTCCTGCTTAATTTCTCAGTACCGTGGACCGAGGATATGAAAGCCGGTAAACTAATACTGGAAATTTTGCGAACGCCGAGGCCTCCCATACGGATAGGAAGAGTAGCTTTTGCCCAAGCTCGGTCGTCCATGGCCTATAATTAGGTCGGATAATTAGGTCCATTTTGTCTAAAAGATGAGTGTGTCTCCATAAATGAGAAGCGCGAAGGAAATATATTAATTTAGGGCCGAAACAGCAGTATCGAATTAAGGTTATGGCCGAATGCATGTTAATTTGGAGCAATCTTTCCGAAACGTCATTGAAATTTTTAATTTTTTCCTCAATAATAACGGGAAAAGAATCCTCGAATATAGGTGACCCAAGCAGACGGAGAGAGCTTTTTTCAATGATTTTAATTTCTGGGGCTACAGCGTAAAATTTGGAAAGTGTGTGATGTCTGTCAGTACTGTCCGCTAAATATAGTTCACATTTCGAAAGGTTAAGTTCAAGTCCAATGGAATGTAGTTCATTTTTAAGGAATTTAAGGTCAATTAAAACAGTATCTACATCGCCTCCCAAGGTTCCATCATCGAGGTACCAAACGTAAAATTTGGAATTTAGCTGACGAATAATTGGGTGAATGGCTAAACTGAAAATCACTGGCCCGAAGGGGTCACCTTGTTGACAACCAACAGCAGATTCCAGAAGGTTGTCTCGAAACAGTAATTTAGAGAGGTTTCTGTAACATTGCCTAAGGAAACTATAGATTTGGAGTAGATGGTAGTTATTTTACCAAATTGCTTTTAAGCCACAACGACCATTTTGTATATTTGAAAATAAAATATCTGTATAACACCAAACACTGCCACAGACAGGGACGGCTAATGTGGAAAACAAACACTTTCCGGAAAATTCCCAAATGGGTGCTATATTTGGGAATTTTCCAGAAAGTGTTTTTTTTTAAGTGGTTCGTTAGTAAGAAAAATAAATAATGATCCATTTGACGCATGATAGATAGACGTTCAGGAGTGGACCCTTTGAAGCTGGCATGATTGTTCAGACTTTAAAATTAAACTTTTATTTCTACAACTACAAACTGCTTCAATCCTACTCTCATAATTCTAATATATTCTCGGTTCATCTCTTTGTATGCCGTCTCCTGAACCAATGAGGATGAGTGATGGTCATCCAGAGCCCGCCATTAGTTACTGTCACACTTTGAACGACTGTTTGTTCAGGCCGAGCGAACCGCGCCATTGTCATTATATCTTTATACACTACGGGTACAATACAGTAATTAAAATATCGTTTAGGTACCCGCTAAGTAATTGCGGGTACATTAATGATTGATTAATGATTTTTTTTAAGGGGAGATGTATGTACTACGGGTAACAATAATGCTAGCGGTGCAAAATGAAATGTTCCCCACGCATAGAGTTTAACGGCTAGTCGTTTTCCTGGCAATAATTGTGTGACTTACGTAAGAAGCGTCATTGTGCTTAATATTCATACAAATTCAAGGGATTTATTAATGGGGCTCTAAAATTGGGACCAACATCGCTTTGTAGCTAATACCTAAGTCAAACCATTTACGCCAATAGCACACCTCCGCAAACCGTACCAGCGAAACCCCAGTAGTTCAATTCAACTGGCTTCCGTCATTTTCCGCTACTCAAATAAATAAATAAAATATTTAAAAAAATAGGTGTTTATTGGGACCAGAAAATCATTCACAATAACAACTTCTAATTATAAAGGTACATTCATCGCAGGAGTTGGTGATACTGGTTCCCAAACTAAGCTATCGCTTGTATTTTGGGACACAGTGTTCAGTCGTGGATATTGTTACAATATGATTTATTGTGGTACATTTGGTGTGTTTTTTAACTTTATTTTCCTTTTTATAATTTTAAGGGGTTATAAAATAAATGTCGAATAGCAGAATATGACACGAGTCAGTTTAATTGAACTACAGCGGTTTCGCTGCTATGGTCTCGCGGCGGAGATGTGCTATCGTCTTTAGTGCATATATAATATATATCTATAAATAATCAGTTGGTTATCTAGTGTTAAACACAGTTTAAACCTATATCCAGCCTGAATATTCATAGCACAGATAATGTCCGTCAACAACTATGAGGGTCCATTACCACAACGTGTGTGAGGTCACGCCTCGCCACAGACCTACACGTCTTGTGTGAGGTCATGCCTCGCCACAAACCCACACGTCTTGTGTGAGATCACGCTTCGCCACAAACCCACACGTCTTGTGTGAGGTCACGCCTCGCCACAGACCCACACGTCTTGCGTGAGGTCACGCCTCGCCACAGACCCACACATCTTGTGTGAGGTTCCGCCTCGCCACAGACCCACACGTCTTGCGTGAGGTCACGCCTCGCCACAGACCCACACGTCGACCACACTGGGCGAAATTATCTGTGGTTCAGAATGATCGTGAAGTTTAGCACGCTCCGAGAAGTACGTGTCTATGGGTTAGTTTGTCTGTGGGTAATTCTGATAGTCTTTGAAAGTAAAGTACTTAGTAAGTGAATTATCTATGGTCCTTAGGTATTTATAGTTGAGTAGTGGTTTGACTACGGTTTAGAGTTTCTGATAGTTACAAAGGCGCTATTCTTTTATCATATTTTGCCTGTAACATTCTACAATTAATTAGCCTTTAATTCCAACACACGGTTTTCTTACATATTTTAGTTTCGTGTACCTACGACCGAGCTCTGGTCTGGTGAGAAAATACAGAATGCTCATTTAATAGTACAGGATAGTTCATACTAATTTCATGTTTTTTTTTTTGTGTGGGAATTCATCAAATGACTTCTCCCGCTCTGGGTGGAGCGGGAGGGCGTGTCAGACTATTACTGACTAAAACCCACCCGTGACAATTTGGTGGTGATAGGCATCTAAGCGCTGGTCAGACCAAGTATCCCTCACAGGACTCTCCTTACGACGACCCTGAGAGAAGCCGAGAATCGAACGAAGTGGAAGAACATCATACATAATACCACGAAGGCGTTACAGTGTCACAACCTTCAGTAATAACGCGACCAAGAAGAGCAATACCTGACCCTCATAAGTAGGTACAGTATAACTATTTTCGTAATGTCCCTCGGGAATCATCGCATTTCCGAATAAAAAAAACGGCTTTCCTTCCACTTTTAAAATAAATTCTCTATATATACTTCCAAGTCAATTGAGAGCGTGCGGTAACTGACGAAACACGAAGTTTGCAGAGGGACATTAAGAAAATAGTTTTATTGTACCTCATTGTTACGTGAAATCCAAATTTTACCTTCATTATAACATTGAACCGAGTATCCATTGTATCGGCCGAATGAACGATGGATAGAATAAATGAACCGTGACGTAACTGATACGAACACCAGATTTGTGGAAACACGCACCGAGAATATCCCTCGCTTTCCCCAAAATACGATTATGGGTACTATACATACAAGGAGACTACAATGAGAATCGCAATAGAACTACATATAACCGAAAACCGAAAGGGTACGCATAACGAGACGATAAGACTGTTGAGGTCAATCGATTTCGATCACTTTTGGTCTTCCTGGTCAGATGTGAAAATAGAACTGACCATGTATCGTATCGCCAATATAGAAATACACGATGTTACTAAATGATTATTGATGGCAGGATTGTATTGAACTACCCAATCACACTGATATTCATTTCAAAACATATTTGCAGTACCTACCTACCTATACTGATTAATTGAACCATAATGTACATCTAATAATTCACAGGCACTCAATATGTAAAGACGTCACGAGCAGATTGATAGACAATAGCTCCCCCAGGAGTATTGTGTTCCAGACACGAATGCCAGACAAACGTGGCTGTAAGTATGTAGGAATGATTATAATGCGCAAATGGGTGAAATCTGCACCAACTCATTCAAAACACACAAAACTCATCGCTTAAATCATTAAAAAAAAAATGTCAACCCCATCAGTCGCTCCAGTATACATTCTTAAGGTAATAATTCGCACCGAGGCGGAGAGCTATACAGCGCTCTGTATATCAACTATACGGTCCACACAATACGAGTAGTCAATACAAGACTGTTGTGAGACTGCAGAGTTTCGAGATAAACAGATCGAAATTTATGAGAACAAAACAATGGCTGGTTAATAAACGTTACAATCCTACAATTTTGTAAAAAACGTCACATATTTGTTAAGTTTTACTACATTGTGCTGTTTAACAAACCTTACAAATATGTTAGAAAGTAACCAATTAATAAATTAAAATTATCACAATTGTATATGCTGTTTAATAAACATTTATATAATGTAGAAAACGCCTGTACATTTCGATGACAATATTGTATTAACAAATATGTAGTTGTAAGTTACATCATGCGTTGGATCATTTAGCTTTCTTCAAAATGGTTGAGATTAATGGTGCTGATCATGTTGAATTCATTGAATGAATTCGCAAGAATAGCACTGCATACCATTTGTGCTACAATTTGTAAAGTAAGTATAAGCTAAGTACCACACAATCGCTTTGGGATATCTTGTAATAATAGAAGTGTTGTGTAAATAAATCTAAAACTTGATGGCAAAAAACTAGATGCATAACTAACGGAAACTATATTTTTAGGAATTACTTTAGATTCAAAATTGCAATGGGAAGCCCACATTAGAACTCTTTCAGGTAGATTAAGTTCAGCTGCATATGCAGTAAGAGAAATAAGGCAGCTGACTGATATAGCCACAGCAGGCTCTTCTCCATAGGAAACGACCAATTGAAACCGTGCACCTAACTTCTGACGTTTCATAATTGACCATGTAGGTTTATGTGAAATAATATTTTTTTATTTATTTTTTTCGTGAACGTGCGCCGCCCTTGGGACGGATCAACTCTTAGTTGCCATGGAATATTTTAATTTATTTTATTGAATTGTTCTTCGTTTTATCTTTTTATTACGGATGTTTCTAACGTGCACGTCTTTCTACAATGTCCTAACATGTATAATTTCAACATTAATGAATTATATAATATATATATTTTATTTAAAGCATAAAAAAATTAATGTGTCCGTGGAGTTTCTTGCCTGTTCTTCTCCATAGGTACCAACTAAGCTTTGGAATAGGCAACTAGCTTCATATTTCTGACTGACTGACTCCAATGGTTTAATGGAAATAAATGCTTTGAGTTTGAGACTTTGAGTGTAAGTTTTTGGTGCAGATT
Source organism: Xanthia togata (assembly GCA_963853775.1). Classification (NCBI taxonomy): domain Eukaryota; kingdom Metazoa; phylum Arthropoda; class Insecta; order Lepidoptera; family Noctuidae; genus Xanthia; species Xanthia togata. The sequence goes on along the minus strand of OY970811.1, from coordinate 648,705 downwards.
CTTAATAAACGGGTATAGATTTCTTACTCTTGAGTTTAGAATTTTTGTGTTTCACAGAGTACTTTATTATTGGTTTAGTACATCACTAAAGTCATCGAGAATAACCACAAAATAACGATTTTTTTCGTTCAACGTAAAATCTGTCACATTAAAAGCAAAATGTCGTAGTTACGAAAAACTCGCAGTTGCCGTTCATTCCCAATATCATCATCACTAAACTCACTACTTTCGCTACTCGTTGTTGCAACCATTTTTTTGCATAGGTATAATATTTTAATTTCTTTAATCAGGTTGAGGCACACAATTGTAAAATTTTGACACACCGTGAGACCACCTGTCAGAATTATACTACAATTTACAAAATATGTAAACTTGTAATTACAATGATGTGTTCAATTAAGTAGTTTTCCATACAAACATGTAAACTGACGCCTGTAAAGTTAAAATGTTTAATAAATAGGAATAGGTATGTAAAATTGTAAGTACAATTTTAAAAGTTTTCCACCATGACTTTGTAACTTGTAATTTTTATTAAACAGAAACTTGTGGAATTGTAGCCTGTCTAAAATTTACATTTTACAATTTGTACCTAAGTTTTATTAAATAGGGCCCTGGACTTGAGCGGGAGATTTTGGACAATATGTCGGCAGGCCAATATCATCCGTTTTAAGAGAAGTTTATAATCACGCTATTAGGATAAAGCATTATGTTTACTTTTAGCAAGTTCCATGATATACAGGTGATAAAATTCACAGAATACTTAGACATGTAAGAAAAAAACGACATGATTTAGTAAAATTTGTGATAGACATAATTTTAATACTAGGAATAAAGATAAAATAGATCAACCATTTTTCAGATTATCTAAATTACATATATCTTTTATGGGTTACTGTGTTATATGTTATAATTTTACAATGTTTGTAAATATGTGTGAGCACCATGCATCTATCACGTAATTAATTTATCGGTCATTCCTTCATTTTTCATTGTTTTTACCTATCGTGGTATAGTAATCTTATTCTAGGTGCATCGTCTTCACATATAATTATATAATAAATGTATAAGTACAAGATATTGTGAAAACATTTTAAAAGAGTAACGGTGGAGTTTCTTGCCCATTCTTCTCCATACGAAATCTACCTTTTGGAAGGGGCGACTAAAATCTTTTTTTTTTTTGTTGTAAATTTTGACATTCAAAAGTGCCTTTTTTGTGCCTAATTGAATTAAATTCTTTGACTTATATTAATAGTACACTTTGTAAAAGCATTGCAAGCATACTTATTACAAATTAGAGGATTATATCCAAGATAAGAATGCTTGGAAACATGCTGGTCCTGTTCCAGAGGACAATTTAAGTCTAGTCAAATCGAAACTGGTTGCTAATTTAACTGTATAATTTATTACTTTCATGACAATGGTTTTACATTCAGTGATTACTTGAACTCACACATTAACTTATTAGTATTACTTGTTAAAATAGAAATATCGTATACTTTTACTTTGTTTTTATTTGTAATTATGTGAGCACCATGTATCTATCACATAATTAATTTATCTGTCATTGCTTCATTTTTAATTATTTTTACCTATTGTGGTATAATTATCTTATTATTGGTCTAGGCATCGTCTTCACATATAACTATATAATTAATGGATACAAAATTTTGTAGAACATTATAAAAGAGTAACGGAGGAGTTTCTTGCCCATTCAGCTCTATACGAAAACTACCTTTTGGAAGGGGCGGGCGACTAGAATCAATTCTATGTATGTATAAATTTTGACGTTAAAAAGTGCCTTTTGTGCCAATAAGAAATAAATCTTTTGTTATTGACATTATAATCAGTCAATCAATCAGTCATGTATTGACAATATAGCGCAAAAGTATTCAAAAGGCAGTCACTGATCTGTACCTGTAACATTTATTGAGGCGCTCAAGAACCTCGTTCCCTTTATCCCGAAACCAATCTGGCACAAGCCCGCCCGGCCGTGCGGCCCCGCGGCCCGGCTGTGCGGCCCAGCTGCGGCCCGAATGTCGTACAACAATGGACGCCAACCCTTTGTGACGGATATTCGGAAAAAGCGCCATTATTAGCTTCGGCAAGACTTGTATTGTTAAGAGATTTCCAAAATGTCTGCAATATAAGGAGGATTGCGGTTATTTTTAGTACTGTTCATTGTTTTGTAAGGATTCTGTTTGGCTGAGTAAACACATAATTGGATTAGATGATTCATTCGTTTCTTTTTCTTCAATTATTTACGAAGCTAGTGGGCAATGGGATACCAATTACACAGTAGCTTTATGTTATCAGCCTGGAACAAGAACAATGAAGTCTCTTCATAGTACACTCTAATCAACATTTCGTATCTTCTTTTTATATCACAACTTACAAAGCAAGTTTAATGCCTGAGCAGCCTTTGTCGTTGTAAAACGTCGACGCTTTGTAACCTGGAAGCCTACAATGTGCTAAGTACTATGTAGGTGACAAGCCTACTATGCTAGCAGCAGTGCGCAGCAGGCAGGTCAGCACGGGCGGTGTCCACAAGTTGTGGTACATAAGTAATGGCGCAAATTCGCCGGAATTTACAGTTTACTGCAGTTAACTGAGGTTGCCTGTAACTAGAGAACTTCGGAATAAAAAGTTGCTTTCATGACCCTCATCCAACAATGAAAATACACAATAGACAATGAAAAGTTAAGAATATGATTTACTGAAGAAAAAGCAAAAGAATAGCTGAAGTTAAATTGAAGAATACACAAAACTATGACAGAGTCTATTATATTACTTGCCTACAACTTTCTATCTACGAAACGTTAGATCTTCAGCAACAAAGAACCAGACGATACTCGATACACAAAGAAACCTAACTTGCAAGTTCCAACTCAATTTAGGAATACTAAAGGTAACAGGCAACACTATCCCCCATCTCCCGCCAAAACTATTTCTCACCTGGCAATACTTCGTGTATTTCCTGGTAAGTGAAACTGGAAAGTTTGCGAAGTGCTGTTACTTATATCGGCAAGTTGGCCAACTTTAGATATCGATACTTTCCTCGCTCTGCTGCGGCTGATAGTTTCAACTCAATTTGCGATGCCGCGATCTTCGTTTTTTTAAATAAACATTCTTGTCCCTATCAAATACCTACATAAGAAGAGCAGCATTCGATGTTGAAGCTAATAGTTTCCGCGTCTTGCCCCCTGGGGCACATAAAAGCTGAGGGGCACACAGACACAGCACACCAGTCATCTTGTATAACCCCTCTTAATGCCAATTCCTCATAGAGAGAAAATACATGTTTAAACAGAATGATAAAAAATAACATATTTACGTCTACAAATATAAACACATTTACTTATTTACTGGCACGAATAACACAGCCTTATAAGTAACTGCACATAGTTTATCGTTATAACTTTGATTAGCTATAATAATCCCCTATTCAGGTACTATCAGATAATCCTGCTAATCCCGATCTAACAAAGTGCGTCCACGTTTGTATACTCGCACAATGGCGCTAACGTTTGAATATCGCTCATTATGTACTTATTAAGGAGGCTATTAGTCGGCCGTGTCGGACTACCCGGACAATACGGACACTACCGGACAACGGACATCGGACGCGCAGCACTAGGGTGGGGTAATGCGGGATATTTACAGCTAGCCCGGACACTAAACTGTATGACATTCGGTCCGAACACCGGACATCCGGACGGCTAGGGTTGAGCTAGCGATAGGATTTATTCGTCTAATGAGATGAGAGTTATTGAATGGAAAGAAGTGATAATCAGGTGATTATTTGAATAGGATTTTGGCATATTTTTTTATCAACAAATGAATAGGAATTTACCGTCGACTTTTTTTTTACGGCAGATCGACAGAGACGTGGTATTATACGAATTACTAGTGTGGTATTTAATTTAGTTTCTAAACATGTACAAACTTCAATAGGTACGGTCGTCGCAAAAACAGATATTTTACAAATCAAAAAGTGATCCTCTGGCGTGCACTCCCTAAATCCGTCGCCCCTATGTTTCCTATCGTTTCTAACCACGTCTAATATCATCTAAATCGTTGCCTTACGACGTTGCTCTGTGCCTCCTGTTACCACATCTGTTGCCGGAGGGTAGGCTGTGTATGTAGTCAGAAATGTTAACGTGGATTTAGGCAGTTCCTGTCCGTCTGAGATTGTCGACGAGGAGATGATTTAATTGTCCTCACTTTTCATAAGAGAGCGATCGTGACTTGCGTCACTAAATTGTAAAGAACCATTCAAGGTCATTTGAGAAAGTGATGATTGTATCGGTAGGATTCATTTAATTTAGAAACCTTTCTATAAAGCCTGGTCACGTGTAAATAATATTTAAGCTAATAATTAAAAAGTCTGATTCGGACTGTTATTTTAAGATTCTTGACGCGTATTTTTCATCCTCCAAATTGTTAACAACCATTTGTTGAACGAAGTTTTATGACTTCGCTCAACAAATGGTTATGAACATTTTGTAAGTAAGTTACTTTCTGTAAGATCAATCATCTAATCTCGCCTCAGTCGTGTGAATTACAGAGTAACGCCTTAATACCAATTACCGCGGGCGACTCTAGCGCGCCGGGAACTGTGAGCGTATCTCTAGCGGCAGACTACAAGCAGACAATTATAATGTTTAAGAGGGAACAGGGCCTGCTATTCTCCATACAAATGTATTCCCCTTTTTTCTTCCTGATTATTGCCTCTAGAGCAATCTTTTTCGTTTCATAAAATCAATGTCTGCTGTAGACACGTCCCTGTTATTTCCCTTTTTTCAGCAACTTATTGGTAAAGAAAATATTACTCCAAAAATTACAGAAATGCCCCATATTTACCGTCATGATTAGAGGACTAACAGACAAATTCCAAAAGTTTTTAACATAAAAGAAAAAACTTTTTCACAAAAAATATAACCGACTTCCAAAAAAAAACACTACAAAGTGAAAAATAACTTTGATTTCGGAAGTCGGTGTCTGGGGTTTTATTTTCGTTTTTTTGCCACCGACTTCCGAAATCAAAGTTATTTTTCACTTTGTAGTGTTTTTTTTGGAAGTCGGTTATATTTTTTGTGAAAAAGTTTTTATTTTTCACTTTTTAGTTGTGGTACCTACACAAAACCCCCACAAAAATTTGAATACCCATTACCTGCTATGTAAATTACATTGACAGGAACTATTAGAATATCGTCCACTTATACTAGATGGGAAAAATACTTATTATTGAAGCTAACTCAAAAACCCCTCATCAGATCTTGACCAAATTTATATGGGACCACTTCTGAAGTATGTCCTACAAAAAAAAAAAAGAATCATCAAAATCAATTCATAATTGGCGGAGTAATCGCGTAACAAACATACAAAAAAAAAAAAAAAAAAAAACATACAACCGAATTGAGAACCTCCTCCTTTTTGAAGTCGGTTGAAAATGATTCCTATCATTTCCTTTTATGTTAAAAAACTTTCAGACGTAGACTATATTCACATTCTTTCTTAAAATTTTAATGTAAAAAATAATTGAATCGGCTCAGTTTCCGAGGAGAAAAAGGGGAATACAAAACGTAGATCTCGTAAAATTTTTGATGATATAATCGGTCTGAACAGCAGCTGTCCTCATCGCACTCTACGGGGGCAGATTTGAGGTAAGACGACGGCAATAGTTCCTTCAAATGCCTATTTTTCAAATTCTTCGCAGGCCCTGTTCCCTCTTAATTGCATATGTTTGTGTTTGAGCGACGGCTCTCTGTAATACTAATCTTACTGGTTTAGCCAAATAGAAATTGTTTTTTTTTTATTATAGGTACTTCGAAAATTATTAATTGATTGTTTCAAAATATGGTTCAAATGAATATTAAAAACAAAAACACAGTTGCGTTTTCTGGTTTTAAGCTATCCTTTATGTAGGCTATGATTTAGACATAAGCAGTGCCTACCCTAAATTATTATTCTTATGTACAGCCTCAAAAAGATGTATACTTCGACAAGAATTCTGATAATTGTTCCATAATATGGTATTAATGTGTAGCCACAGCACATATTATGGTACACATTGCATACTTTATTTTAGCTATACATTCATACAGTATTATGGAACTCAAATTATAGACCATCAAAAATGATACATCTTTTTGGGGCTAACTGTACCTACCGGGTTTAAAAATAAATATATAACTACGCCATATTTTTGCGACCCACATTCATAGCACAACAAAGTTGACATTTTACCAAGAATACAGGAACATCTATATATTGTTACATCCTTTTATATTTGAACCTAGGACAACAATAATAACCTTCTATTCAGAGTTGATTCCAAAAAAAACTTGTAAAGGGCAGCCCTGTTATAGGGGGTAGCCACCACAGAGTAAGAAAGTGCAGAAGACCAACACCTTATTACATGCGAAAACACAATATTTAGAAATTAACGAAAAAGGAAGTGTGAAGATGTGTTAGTTCAGTGACTTTGCGGCTTATTGCGGCTAGACTTAAACTGGTAGGTACCAATACCGAAAACGTAGTAAGAGTAGAATTGAAGGGAACCATGATAGGTTATGAAGAGCACGTGTCTATATGTGATCGTTTATAGTTTTCTTGAGCATATCTTGTATAAAAAGTGACTTCTGTAATATTTGTGTGGTTGATATAGGTACAGGGCGTGCTCAGGTGCGCGTACGTTCACGCTCAGCTGACTCGTTGCACGTGTCACTGGCGTGCTTACAACCTTTCTGTGGAGACCTTTATGTGTGGCTCTGTGCCTTTTGTAATGTGGCGGTTTTTATTTTATGCGCGGATTTTGTTAATGGCCTATATGATAGATAGAATGGCCGAAAGTTGTAAAAGAAGAATATTTCAAACGAAATAATAACTTGTGCCTTATCTGACAGTATAGAACCTATAATTATGATTACAAAATAGAGTCAAAAATCATAATGATACTCCTTGAACTCGATACCGCAGAGCTTTCCTAACACAACACAAAACATCCGCTGTTCCAAGACGTTGTGTTGTAATTTTAGTAGCTTCATTCATCTTAATTTAAAGAGTAAACGTTATCGCGCCAAGTTGTATCATTCGCGGTGCAGGAGTCCCGGAGACAATTTGTGAATTAAACTCATAAATTGCGGATGTTTTTACAATAATTTATGTTATTCAAGATACAGGGGAACTTGGAAATTGGACGCTTTTTAAAACTTCAGCTCACGTGCGTACTTTGCAAGAAACAGGGGTGCTGCTAAGTTAAACGAAAATGAAGCTTTTAGTACACAAGATAAAGTTCTAAATTGAATGCACCTGAGTTTATTCGCCGGGCCCCTATCAAGACGTTGAATAAAATACTAAAATCGTAAATCTGGCGTTTTATTATAGAAAGGTTGACGGCAACTGATTGCTTCGTTCTTTTAACAATATTTCTTTCAAATACTTTCCATTGCCAAATATTAAATCCATGAGCTTATCTGCCCTCCATCATCGCGGCAGTTGTCACTCAAATACAGACCGCCACATTTACATTAAAAGATATTAACAGCAATTGTGATTGACATCCCCTTGTATAAGCAACTACAACCGTGTCCCGGCAACTATCAAGCAATCACTTAACAATTAGTAGCAAGCGCGTCGTACGCCACCTGCCGCTCAAAAAAAAGTACGGTCACCAAAAACAATAGCTTAACAGTAGCTTTGCCCCAAAATGAAGTGTTAATATGAATCACTGGCTGTTTAGTCGCGGTCCGGGTGCCAGTACGTCCCCCTGCCAGGTACCGGCCCCCCGAGGCCCGAGGCTCCCCGGTACTATTCACTATTATAGTCGTTGAGCGTATTTTATTGTTGCATGTGTCCCCTTCAGATGGTAGATGATTAATTTCTGTTATTGCTCCGTTTGGCAGTTCTTGTCATACTATCAGGGTTTTTTGTACAGATGTGGTAAGGTAACGTCGTTGATTTTTCCAAAACATATTTACTGTCGGAAATAGCTTTACTTTGACGACATAGTCGTGTCTGTTTGTCCCAGAAACACCATGATAAATGAATAATATAAATAATGACCGGAAAACGTGAATCCAGCCCATTAACTGTCGCGACACAATAATGGAGGTGTTAGCTAAATCATGTCCGCGCTAGAGGTGATACCAGGGCACGTCGCTACCAGGGGCAGCCACAGCACAGGGAAAACAGAAGGTCCACTATGTCTTCGTTTGGGAACGACAGTATAAAGGTTAGCGCAACAATAACCGTGCTTGAGGTGTGAGCCACGGCACCAGACTATGTAGCTAGCAGAACGGACACAGTAAATGTAACACAGAAGGAACACTATAATATCCATAGATGTATTATTAAAACTTATCCTCAGCCCTTATGACATAGTGTACAACAAGCACAAGTAGGTAATATTGCCAAGAAAATCAAGACCAAAACTTATGACAATAAATCAAATGTGAGAGGAAAAAATATTGTCCGTCCCGAAGGGCGTATTCATTACTCTTTTTAATACAAACAAATCCTTATTTATTTAATAAACATGGAGGACTAACAGCTACATTAACACATGATGGTAATAGAATAGTAAACAATGAGCCAGTAATAAGTCTTCACGTTTAGAGATGGAACGAAAAAAATAATAAGCGAACACATACATAATATAAAAAAACACAGTTCAAAAACCAAATACACATCATTCCATAATAGATATGTGCCTCTATAATAGTCTATGTTGCATGATATATAACAGATAATCGCATAAATACGGCAACATTAAACACAATGAAATAGACGACTAACAATTGAAGTCATTTTTGTGAAAAGAAATCAAGGATTAGTTTGAAGAGAATTATGGTTTGAATAGTTTAGTCATTGCACTTCAAAACTAAGTTGTCGGAAAATACAATGTGTAAGTCTATTGTTTAATTTGCATAGCGACTATTTGCGAGTATGTGCGAGATTCGAACTGTACTAACCCCGTGTGTTTGATAATGTGCCTTCTGTTATCGTTTTACCCTGTGACCTCGCAAAGGGCCCGTGACGTCACCGGCCTAATGGCGTCTACCCGAACCATTATACCGTGCCCAAATTGCATTTACATCACAAAAGGTGACTCAAGTGATTCTATGCCTTACTTCCATTACATAAAGTTCAAATTAAATTGAGATGAAATGGCCGTTTACTTACGAAGTATACTACAGTAAATAGAGATTTTGAAGGCGTGATTGTGTGAAAAGAACCAAATTTTGTTAAAATTTTAACTTTTTGCTCTAACTTTATTATTTTGAGGTCAGAGGTTATTATTATAATATTTAGGTCTATTGGCTATTGTATATACAGGCTGAATTTTTAGTCACCGTCCAAATTTTGATATATTAATCTTTGGCGAAAATCATTGAATACGTATTTTTTTTCTTTTAGTATCACTCAATACAAAAATATTGAGATATCACATCACAAAGTTATTATACGAGTATACCACGCAGAGCGGATAATTCTTTTGAGAAAATGATTCAATATGAAAATTGTACGTGTCGATATTTTTTCAAAAATGGAGTTAGTGAATCATACCTAACGCCTAGAAAAAATTTGGACGGTGACTAAAAATTCTGCCTGTATAGTCTATCTTCTAGGTACATTTAGGTCTTTATTATTTAGAGATTAGAGGAATTGTAGGTTGAGTTGAGGTTCAATAGTCACATTACCATAAGATTAAACAATGTTACTAACTGAAAAATAAACATCAGATTTATGATTTCATAAACATTAATACATTTTGTTAACACTTAACACTTTTGGTAGGCAGAGACCATTAACGAAACGCCCTATTTCCACGACCCTAATTCGACTCGTGTGAGTGTAGAACTACAAAAACCAGCTGAAGGGTCCCGCCGTGAATCATTTAATTACCCTTTTTGTCCCACTTTTGTTTTACCAGGGGTTTACTTAAATTGCTTTTCGGTTTAGAAATAAACCGCAATTCTGAACAAGCGTTTTCTCTTAAAATATTATGACAAGTGTAAACAATAACTAATTAAATGACTGTGTTGATTTTTCTATTATACAAGACAATTTATTTATTTATATTATGTCATTACCAATATTCATAAAAATAACGGCTGCTGTTTGTTTTTAAAATATAACTGCTACGGGCAGGAAAAGTAAAAAAGCATTTTATTCAAAACATAAAAATCGGTGAGGGTTGTTTTCGATGCTAATATTTTTATTTGCATACAACGCGACCATAACAATCCAGGGAGCCTACAGCTAAAACTAAAAACAAAACTCTACTACGATTTATAAACGCTAAATAAAGTTCCGATTTATTGTCACGTTGAATGGCAATGCTTAGCCTCTGACCTTGATGTTAGATCATGATAATCCGTTCAAAACACACCCCAGTTTTTTACCTTCCTAATGCCATATTTTTTGCTAGCAATAATAATTCACTAAAGCTACAGCCAGCTGTCAGGCAAACAGCAACGGATGGCGTTATCACGTGACCCGAGACAAAGCCTTAACGACGCCAAGTGATTCGAACTGCCGCCGCGCCGCGAAGCTAACTATAACGAAACGTTAATGCGCACCAACTACTATACAAACGCAAACACGGACATAATGGAGACAGGTGAAGAATATTCAGTCCATACAGTTTGCGAAATAACAGTTCGATTTCATTCTCGCACGCAAACATCGTTTTGCTCGGTTTTATGGGGGACACGGTAGTGCCCCCGCCAAGTCGAACAAAAGAAACACAAAGGCACAGCAGAACAGTTGGTACATCTTTTCTCGAAGCCATTCAGGCCATTTTCGAACCCCTTTTAACTTTGTTGTGGATAATTTCAGTGCCGTATGCGATTGCCAAGTCATTATATTTATTAAAGAAATAAAGATGACAAATAGATAGGTATTGAATAAATTTAACAGACTTAGTTTTACATTAGATCTCACATATTTTTGCGATAGAAGAACTGCGTAAAAAATGTTTTTTTTTTTTTTTACATTTTAGTGTTTTGATGGGATCAAGATTCCAAGACGATTTTGAGATTTCAATATTTGTGTTAAGAGCTTAAGCTGCAAAAGCGCGAAGAGATCACCCTACAAAGAAGCTGATATAACTTATTTAAAGTCTAGCTCTAAAAACTCTTCTCGCCTCATCCTCAATCGATTCTAGAAGGTAAAACCAGACTGATCCTGATTTATAAAAAAGCTCACGTCCTACACAGACACAACAAAAGAAGAAAACCTATCACTACAGCACGTACGTTTGGAAACACCAGCGTTTTCAATCAACAGTTTTTTTTAATCTTTTGTGTGGTCATTTTTTATTTTATACTTTTTTTTGTAATATTTCATTTCACAATTGTTAACTATGCGTGTTGTAAGCAGTGAACCTTCTGTTGTTTCTTATTCAGTGCCCGCGTGTCTTCTGTCATTAGATCGACGTGACGTCATCGTTATGTCAGACATGGCGCCCACGCACGTGATACAACTGAGGCTTCTTTCTACTTCATTTAATTAAGAGAATATTATAATAATAGAATAATAAATAAAACTTACTTATAATTTTGGCCACCCACCTACGTGAACCTATCAGTAATAATAATAAAAATGTTATATTGACATAAAAAAGGTGCTACATTTTAATTTGAAGCCCTGACTCCTGAGCCAGGTGGCACTTGTGTTACAGGAGTCAGTGTCTTCACCCGTTTTTTGAACATGAACAATCTATGCAATCAAATTAAAATAAGTAACTAAAAATGAAGGGAATTTAGTGCATATGTCGTGGCCAGATATTAGAATTGATCATTTCATGAAATTAACATCGATCGCTGGTCACATCATGATGTGGTCTAGCCAGATCATTGAATACTCAATGTTTGACGATATGACCAATTAATCGTACGAATACTTCAAGATGTGGCCAAACATTAGAGATCATATCGTAAAATAGTTAGATTATCCACCGGTAGAGGCTTTGTTTTTGTTGTGCATCATGGCGGCGGCATATATCTAACAAATCAAACAAAGGACCACGCAAAAAAAGTTGATGGACTTTTATTGGGTTTCTATATATGATATTATGGAAAGCGATCAACTTGGAAGTAGCGCTCGCCGGCCGCTGCAGCGGCGTGAAATGCAACATAGTACTTAAAAATAGTTTTACAAATTATATAAAATTACGCCGCTTATGTGGCACCCCGACCAAATAGGTTAAGTTAGGTTAGAACTGTGATCAACCGCGCGCGAGCCGAGCGAGCGCTACTTCCAAGTTGGTCAAGTTACTTGGCTATTTTTACTTCACCTTAAACCATGGATACCCTACATTAATGATGTGGCCCAACGTCGACTGATATCATTAAACGTTGACGATTAAACGATATGGCCAATTTTAGCCGGCCATTTCATGAAATGGTCAATTCTAAGATCTGGCCACGACACATCGTGCTCTTGAGTGATGTGCCCGTGTGTGTGTGTATGTGTAGCAGTGGTGGCCCAGTCGTAATGGCCGCGACTTACGAGTCGTAGGTCGTAGGTTCGGACCCAGACAGGCGCTTTACTTTGTGTAGATTATTTCGTCACCACTACTCTCAAAACGGGGAAGGAAAACATCGTGTGGAAACCGGCATGTCCAAGAACCAAAAAATTCGAAGACATGTGACATCTACCAACCCACACTGGGCCCGCGTGGTGGATTACAGCCCACTCTCTCTCGAAGAGAGGAGGCCTGTGGCCCAGCAGTGGGAACATTGTAGTCTGATTATGGTGAGTGTGTTATATTTTGTGTGATGTATGTGTGAGTGAGTGTGAGTGAGTGTGCTTGGTGGCAGGACTCTGGGTTATATGCGAGAGTTTGTTTGCCTACATTACTATTCAGTTATCACGAGTGTATTACATGGGTAAAGTCATGGTGATTTTGTTAAAGCAGTGGTAGAAGCCCGAAAGTCTGGAGATATCGTATTACCCAGTAACTGGGTTGTGGAGGTCAGATAGGTAAACGTTCAAATAGTTCATCTGTGACATACCCTAATCGCTAACATTCAAAGCTATGTTATTTCACATCTGGCGATAATTATCTTATAATTTATAGGATGGGACCTATTTCATTATTTAATTTACATTTTTATTACTGTCTTTAACTGTTCCACCCCCATATATTTCTATAAGTCCCTAATTAAATAGCAATCCTTCAATCACGCATCACGTCCCTCCGACGCCGACGTGACAACGTGACAACTTGCCGAACTCCCAACACCTCGGAATTAGAACGAACTGGTACCACAAAGTACCAGCGGTAAAGGGCACGTATTGTGCTAAATGCCAAGTTTTGCTTTCTTCCAGTTTTTCGTTATTTTTGTTACTAAACCGGCCTTCTTTGTGTTATGAAGAAAAAGTTGGTTGTGGCTTTTGATAATGTAATCTCTACTTTTACCTAATTAAATGTTGCTAAATTAAGATAAATATGTCCGGAAATCTCTACTGTAAGTAGCCATAAAAGCAATTAATAAAGCTAAGTCCTCAATTAAGCCCGCACACTGGAATACTCGTAAGGATCCCAAAACATATTCAACCCCAGGGGAAAATACCGAGCCTCAATATCTAATAAAATGTCCAAAAGCCGTCGAATTATGGGATCTCATTTAGTGACAGGGTCACTAAATGAGATCCCATAATTCAAATTCATATATTACCACATAATTAAGTGGGTCGGGATGAAGCCCGCCACACGTACAAACGAAGAGGACCCACTCGCCCCGCTCGTGCAATCTCGGCCCCACAAATCCTTAAATAAAGGGCGATCACGAGTTGAAATCTAAACTTTCGCTTGATCATTTTCATATGAAAATTCTGGCACAGCTTATTGAAATGCTAAGGGTTAAAAATCGTGTCGTAAAAATATCGCGTCATCCTTGAATCGATTTGAAAGGTTTTATTTTCTTTGAGTTGTCTGATTTCATTTTATGATGAGTACAGAGTTGGCAGTAAGTCGCAATACGAACAAAATAATGGGTTGGCGTGTTTCACAAGAAAATTCGTTTCAACGTATATGTGAAAAACTCGAAAGTTTATTCAAAAATACATATATGGTTTCAAAATAAATGAAGCTCTTGGAGCTGTTATCCGAGGTTGTAAACTTATCTTTTCTGGTAGTCTTAAGTTTGAAAACACATTTATTGTGCTAATTTGTAACATGGAAGCTAAGCAAGAGGGATCCTACTTAGTAGAATAAAATAAAAGTGTCATATTAAAATGGTAACAACATTGAGCACCAAGTTAAATGACAACAACATTATCTATCCAAATCTTCCCATCACCACCAAATCTTCGCATATTTATCATTTTTAACTGAACTATTTTCAAAGGGTTTTCAAACACCCTACCAACATCTTCACTCCATGTAACCCCTATGCCTTGCACCCCAATCTAATCCATTCGGTCCACATCTCGCAGACATGAAATTTCAAGTCGAGTGTAGTTGAATGCACATAAGATGAATAGTATAAGTAGAGATACCTACACCAGAGATCTCGCAACTGACACCAATCCCACCTGGATTGGTGTCATGTCGAACTCATCCATCCCATGCACACTATTTTACTCTGTAGCTTTATGACAGAGACGTAAGGCTCGAACGGTGTCAATTGCCGGAAAGCAGGCGGACGTGATCTGCGACACACATTAGTCATTAGACGCTCTGGTCGTACAAAACAAGTGATGAGCGATCAGAGGGATATTAGAAGTAGAATCAACGTAATAATGTCTGAACAGGAATAAAATAACAGCATAATTTATCTTTCATGAACTTTTGAAGGTTAAAACAGAAAATAGTGTTCCAAAAGTCGAAACAAAGCAGATACATAAATAAACGCACAACATGCTATCTTCTTAGAATGAACATTATTATTCAAGAACTGCACATTATTATCAGTAATCCCGCATTTTTCCGCCACAATCCCGTATAATCTGCGTCGCTCGTGGTCCGCGCGTAATCCCGGGATCATCGCGCGCGCACAAGTCACGGACTCGCAATGACGAGCACTATTGACACGGGTAGGACACTCATCTGTCTTGATCACAAATGAACCCCTGCCTACATCACGTGCGTCTGTGGCCGATATATTAACGTCCTCTCATTGACGTGTGGATAAATAACGAGCCATCGATTCGATACCTTTGAGGTAGGCATCAATCTTAATTATAGGGCTAACAGACGTTGTGGCCAGTTCCACTTCCTGATGCTTGTGTGAAGGAACCATGGGATTTAAATACGGTCATAAAGTGAGTTCCCGATGTTTCAGATTGGTCCCTCAGTAACTAATGTGGGTTACAACTGACAGTATTTCAGAATTCGACAGAGACTTAACCATTCCAACCTTTTTTAGTGTATATAGGAAGGTTGTAGAAAGTCGAAGCTGAAGATTATAATTATTTACAAAGTACCGTATTAGTTGAGAAGAAAATGTGGCTTTAACCTGTAAATGATCAGAAAAAACCATAGCGAGTGACGCCGTTTTAAAAAGTAGAGACTAGTAAGCGGACATCATATCTTTCAGTGCGTCCATCAATGTTGTCCTTAATGTTCAAACTTATGTTCTACTATTACTCTGTGATTCAACATAGTTATCATGACTAACGTGACCTCTAATGTGGAAAGTTCAGGTCATTAGGACGACCATCAGACAGACAGGACAGATCTCAGTTATGAATAAGTTTCCTAACATAATGTCGTAAGATATTAACCCGTACCGACTGTGTTTCGAGACATTAATATGAATATGGAATTTCTTTACACACACAAACAAGACAAGATATCAGCTAAACTAGGCCGGGCCTTGTTACCAACGGAAGTGTTTCATTTTCTGCTTGCAACACACTCAACTTTTAAGAGAATTCATCACATTTTTCCCTAAAAAAGTTTTAATTCGTTTTAATTAAAGGTCGGGCACACACCTGCCCGCGGTAGAAGGCAGGTCATCCCTAGGACAGGTACCTATATGGTGCCGTCATCTATCGACAAGAGACTGGGGAGTTCCACTAAAACGATCTAATGCTCAATTGAAGTTTGATAGCTTTTACACACGTAGAATTATCCTTTTTTTTTTTTGCTTGTGACATAAAATTTACTTTACCATTTATAACATTTAATATCTTCATGATTTCATAACATAATTAGATGAAAATGTACATAAGTATACTCGTATCTGCAGCCAAATCCATCAAACTTGAGATTGAAGGCTGACTACTAAACTCTATCTACTAGGGTTCGCCCAGACAACATATGTGTGCTTATCTAGATCGCAAGCGCCACACTTGTCTACTAGCTCCACTACTTACCATTCCCTAACATTACAACTTATGAGATAGTGACGACTGCGTTAAGCCTGTTTCACACCGAACCAGTGAGTACGGCTAGACGCTCCTTCTACAATAGAGTCTATTTTCTATTAAGACAGTAATTTACATGACAACGTGGTTCCCTCTACGTCTTAATCAGAACTGCGACCCATACAGCGGCATTAATTAAATACAGATTTAGCGGCATGTGTATTTAAATGTATAAGAAGCTTGGCGTATGTATTAATTAATATCCTTTGATATTATTAAAATGAATATTTGCTTCACAGTACATATATCATGTAGGGGGTACCTACACGATTTGTACTGACTGCAAAGGGGTTTCAAATCGCCAAGCTTTATTTTCAACTAGCTGACCCGACAGACGTTGTCCTCTCCAAGTTTTAATAAATCATACAAAATGCACTTTCAGTTTCCCAAAATTTCCAATTTTCCCGGCAGCTTTTAATTTTTTTCTTTCCGTAAGAACCTGATTCAGACTATTACGAATACTTTAAGATAAAAATTTGCCAAATCGTTTCAGCCGTTCTAAAGTGATGCGCTTACCAACGATCATTTCAATTTTATACACACTAATATTATAATAAAGAGAAAAGATTTGATTTTTTGTATGTTTGTGTTTGTTATAAACTCAAAAACTACTTGACCGATTTAAAAAATATTTCACCAGTAGAATGCAGTATTATCACCGAGTAACATAGGCTATAATGTATAAAGGCACGCGGGCGAAGCCGCTGGCGGAAGCTATTTACATAGACATAGATCTTATCTTATAATCTTTAAAACGAGACCCCGGTATCACTGTTTCCTCATTTTCCATGTGAAACAAACAACATCATTCGGGCGAGATCCCCACGCTAAGAAACCAGTAATTACTCGCTTTACGACTTACCCGGAGTGTGCCCAACCTTACCCCGACTGTGTGTAATAGGCAAATATGTGTGACGAGTGAATGTTCCCGTTTATTAATATTACGTCACGGTGGCTTTATTATGAGATGTTACACAAATAAGACCCTTTCGATACATTGATGAGAAATATTTAAATCACGGTTGAATTTCGCATAGGTTATAAATTAATATACCGATAAATTGATCTCCTATTTGAATATGCTGCTCTTTACAAACATGTCATGAGTTTCGCAGCTTGTAAAGACTTCAAATATATAAGTTATTGGACTCATTTCCAAGAACTTTTATATTTTACTGACAAATAAGACGGCTACGTAGCAAAATAATCATACATAGGTACCTACTTAATTACGTTTGGTTAGTTACTTTCCAAGCTAAAATTCCTATAAGATATATATCTACAAACTGTTTCTATATGACTAAATCCTACATATTGATTGATCAATCAACCTTGGAGTCGTAAACAACAAGTTTCCATCGGCAAAATGGATGACGCTGAAACCCGAGTCAGTTCGTGTTTCATTAATTTCCATTAGGTATCTAGTTTGGCTCGAAACATTCAATACAATCGTGTTATCTCTATAGAAACGGAATTGTTGCCCACGAAATATTCAAACACGCGGCTACAAGGTCGAGTATGAAGAGAAAATTACGAGTATGTCTAAACGAAATTAAAGACTTTTTTAATACTATATCACGGGGACAATGATCATCGTCATCATCTGCCTAGAGTTTTACCAACTATTTTGAGTTCAGCCTCCAGTCTAACTGGATGCAGCTGAATACCAGAGGTATATTACATGGAGTGAATGCCTATCTGTCCTCCACAATCAAATTTTTGGGTATCACGGGATCAAACATATCACATGAAATTACCTGAAAACCAAAGTTCTAATTAGCCAGGAAATGTAATCGATACGTAAATAACTATTAGGAACATAATAGAGTCCCTTTAGCTACTAAGTCCGGATATTGGCCGTGCTTCGTGTTATGCTAATATCAGCTGTTATTACAACTACATCATTATGCTAATGCGACCTGTTCGCGGTAAGCTAAAACAAGCTGTTTTGTAAAACCCACAATTTACTTGAAACAGCTTCGAATTATTGATTTTGTAAGTGCGCTACAACTTTATGTAAAGCAGGTTTTGAACACGAGGACGAAAATTGAAAGGATTTACCAATGGTGATTTTTTTCCCGCTGTGGACAGTTAAATGCTGGATTTATAGGTTGATTGAAGCGTGAACACCCTTTTTTTTCTATTTTATTATTTAAAGAAGTATTCCCCTCAGTTATTTAAAATCCCACTCGTGTGCTCAGTGCTCAGTGTGCTTGTTTTCCGCTCGTTTCGCTCGAGGGGTGCTCTGCCTACCCCGGCAGCGCGACACCCTCAGGTAGGCAGGTTGAATGCATTGACGTGACGTTGTTCAAAGTCGCGTGTCAGCGCATCGACTCGTGTGTCTTTGTACTTGTGCACGTGCGACTGGTGAGTGAGTTCAATCGGATCTGTGAATGGCTTTTAATAGTTTTTTTAAGGATCTAATACATTTTTGGGAAAGTACTAAACGAGTTAAGTCATAACAAGCCACGTCATGTGATGCATGAGTAAAAGGAAAATATTACCCAAGCATCTGTAGCCATCTGAAAATGTTCAAGTACCTACCTACCAATTTTAGTATATTAATTTATGTAGACTACAATGTGCTCACTTTAAGCTTAGGAACGAGCTTAGGATGAACGCGTTCGTTGAGGCGGCGGCCTGCCCGCAGGTTGAACGCGTCCCAGAGGGTCATGGCCACCCGGCTGGTCCGGGGATACCGCACGGTCTCCGGTGAGGCGGCGAGCCTCCTTGCTGGATTGCCGCCATGGGATCTGGAGGCAAAAGTTCTCGCGCATATTTGGGAGTGGCGCGAGGAGGTGAAACGCCGGGGCTTGACTCCGATGCCGCGAGAAATCGCGGCACAGCGGACAGAGCTCCGACGGGATCTCATGGCGTCATGGAGAGTGCGATTGTCGCAACCCAGTGCTGGGCACGCCACTATTGCGGCGATAAGTCCCCTCTTTGAGGAGTGGCTGGAGAGGCGCCACGGCGTCCTCACCTTCCGCCTGACGCAGGTCCTCACCGGACACGGCTGTTTCGGGAGGTACCTGTTTCGGATAAGGCGGGAGGAAACGCCCGGGTGTCATCACTGCGTGGATCGCCCGGAGGACACGGTGGAGCATACGGTGGAGGTATGCCCGGCTTGGGCAGAGCACCGCCGTGTCCTCGTGGAGGCGATCGGTGACGGGGATCTCTCGCGTCCGGCCCTGGTCCAGGCCATGGTACGGAGCGAGAGGGCATGGGAGGCCGTCACCTCCTTCTGCGAAGCAGTAATGCTCGCAAAGGAGGAGGCGGAACGCGTGAGGGAGAGGCAAATTTCGCGCCCTCACGCCCCTAGCCGCCGCAGGAGGAGACGCCCTGGGCGTCGGGAATCAATCGCTGATTCCCGGCCACCATAGGCGCGGGCTTGCGGACGGTGAGCAATGGGTAGCTCGCCGTCCGGTAAGGACCAGGCCCGGGTCGACGGCGCGTTGTGTTCCACGCGCGCCTCAAAGAGTGTCAGCGAGTGAAGGGGTCCGATGAGACCATTGCCTGCCGGGGTTGCGGGAAAGTCCGAAAGGGATACCGTGGCCCCCTGGCATTGCACAGGCAACAGAAGGAACACGGGTGGGTTTTAGTCAGTAAGAGTCTGACACGCCCTCCCGCTCCACCCAGAGCGGGAGACGTCATTTGATGATTTCCCACCCAAAAAAAAAAAAAAAAAAAAGGTATGTTAATGAGGATGACGTTAAGAAATCTATACTTGCTATTACTTCTTTAGCTATCGGTAATGATAAGTTGTGTTCAAGAATGATAGCTCTTATCCTTCCCTCGTTACTTCCTGTTCTCACTCACATCTTCAACCACTCTTTTTCCTCTTGGTCATTTCTGTCAGTTCGGAAACCGGCTTACAAAATACCTTTACCTAAAACTAACAATCCTATTTTATTAACCCACTTTAGACCTATTTCTATTCTTCCACTTGTCTCTAAAGTTCATCCTCATAAAAGAAGCTACTATTCCTATTCCTTCTCTGTCCATGCAGCAAGTGTGGAACTCACTTCCGCCTAGCATTCGTGATTTAAAAAACTGTTTCTCAATTTAAATATCGAGTAAAAGAGCATTAACCTTTCCTCTCCACTGTGAGTATTTATATCCCTATAGTATGTATTTTTATATATTTAAGCTTTATATATTTATTTAAATATATGTTAATTTGTTACGTTATACATGTAGGTTTATTTTAATATTTAAGTTTAAGACTTCGCATATGTTTCTCTTCTTGTTCTCACACACTATTGTCTACATTTTTTTCTTATTTCTCCTGTCGCAGGTCTGCTGGCAGAAATTTCTTAACAAATAAGCAGTACCTTTGTACTCATAATTATGGTTATGTCATATCTGTATCTATTTGACTGTGTGTACATAAATAATTAAATAAATAAATAGAAAACAAAACCATGGTTAAGTTCTTGAAGTCAGGTACCTGTTACCTACATACACAAGTTAAGCTCCAGACATAAACTCCAACCCTATATCCGGCTATATCGCATTCCCATACCAAAGCAATATGGAAAATACTACTCGAAACTTGCAAACAAATATCATTGTGAGCCCTCAATGCAGCGTTGCAGTAGTGGAGTCCTTCAGTTGCCCCTCGGGTTTCGCCCCTCGTGGGGGCGGGTTGCGGGGGCGAGGGGCGAGTTGTTTATGTTTATTGTTTAGGCTCCTTGTGCCGCGATTAGGCGCAGACGTCGCGATCACACGCCGCTGTTAGCTTTGTGTGAAGACTCGTGTGTTTGGAAGGTAAGTAAGAAGCACATACTCAAGTAATCTGAGGGGTTGTGTTTTGTTTTTGGAAATTGCCAATTCAAGTGATTCCATAAATTGATCGAAGCAAAGTGCTTGAAGAGATTTTACCAATAAATAACGCTGAATTTTGAGTTTAGATATACAGGGGTTTTGACCTGTCTGTCTTGACTACAGGTTGGTTGCTAACTTAGCCAATAAGTACAACAGCACTTCAACCAACCTTGGGCAAAGTAAATCTTTTGAATGGAGACCCTCATGTAAATTAGATTTCTTACTACGATTACGACAAAAGATCGACTACGATTGCGTTTCATATTGATCATAAAGCAAATCCGATCTCATATAGCCTCGCGTCGTTAATTCATACATACTCATTACCGAAATACATATTTATTACATTCCATGTGTACATAGATGACATAACAAAGTAAAAGATCAATCTGGAGCATAGTTGACGTGTTGTTTATCCGCCATCAATTAGTCTCGACACGGCGACACAAGTGCTCACGAATTATTTACAGCTGCCAATAACCTTTTTGAGGCCAATTTATTGTTTTAAATTGTATTTATCTGTCCACTCGCTCTCCCTAACGCATTTAACAAGTTAAACTCTGGCAGCTTCCACACACTAATTAATTATTGCACCCAAATCTGATTTTTGGTCAAATTAAAGTTTCGTCAGTGGCCACAATTTTTTTATTTCGTTACGAAAACTTTAATATACCTACCTAAGTGGTGGCAGTATATGTGAACCGTCTACAGTCTACCCGGAGTGTAAGTGCTAGGCATATTTCTGAGTTTATAAGAGGAAATTAAGTGTCAAACAGTGAAGAAATTAATTTACATCTAGAAATACAGCCTTTGCTTTTGAAAATGACAAATTCCAGTTCTAATTTAAATAGTAAGGATCAAACGGAACGGTGCTGTAGCAACACAGCACTCCTGTAATTTCATAACAAGACATAATTCAAGAAACACAAAGTAACAGAAGTCGCACATAAGTGGAATGTTTTAATAAAGTACATGGAAGTCACACCTGACCGTCACCGTGACGTGGATACATCGACATTGTCAACTGTTCAACGTGACTGTCAGCTGTACAACCCCTTTACATTATAACAAACAGGTGACATTAATATATTCCGAGCTCCTTTTTATTCATCACTTACGGCTGAGAAATAACTCGCGCCCGTGTTGCGTTAGCTAGTGTTAATTTCCTTACGAACCCTTTTCTGATTTATTTTGCACCACGAACTGGGTATTCTCGAATATAATTTCATAGTAAAGATTTAGCCGAGGTATTTCAGCTAGATAACATTGAACCATCCTAGCAATTCCCATGGGTGCTATAAAATAGCACTCAAGTAGGGATTATACTGGGAGTCGCAGTCATCCTATAGTCTTAGCTCGTCTATACTGCATTGCTGTTAGCTGTAAGTGTCATCGTTGGTATGACGCTGACAGCTCTTGAACGCGGCTTAGTATATATACTCGACATTCAGGTTCACTTGTGAAATTCGGCCTTAGTAATTGCCCTAAATGACAATCATCAATTCATATTTTTATACCTATCGATATATCTCTGAATGTTTATTATGTCAACTATGTAATTCATAAAAATAAAAATAAACTTAATATAAAAGTAGAAATAAGGGCACTAGTTAACTTGTAGCTGTCCCAAACGTTGCTAGCGCCTATAATAACGATTTCGTATAGGATAACCACAAGACATATTTCAATGCTTCCTAAGCCCGTGCGGGTCAATACTTTCGATGTTAGAATTAGAACCCCTACCCGACATCGTCGACCCCGCGGTGCGACATACAGCCGTCATAACTAACAACGTCTACACAAGCGTCGCGAACACTCTCACTAGGATTGCCACTACGAAATAACGCAAACACAAGGTCAACTCCGGAATACTTACACGAAGACTCCTACGAGCTGCTTAAATACTGTTAGTTGTACTTTATGTAGGACCAATAGCATCGTAGCTACACCAAGCACGTATGATATAAAACACGTAGTGTTGTGTATAGCAAATGATTTCCAGGCGAATCCCTTATCGCGGGCTAGCAGTGAACCTTCTGTAGTATCTGTATCTACCTATAGTTATTTTATCACAGGTATCCACCGCCTACTGCGGTAATCCGCGCAGTCTCTCGGGTCCCATCGGTAAGCAAGCCGGGCAGCGTGTGATGCCGGTGATCCGGCGCCGTGGGACCGGCACCGAACCGTAACGATAATCCTCCTAAATTAATACAGCCGTGTAAACGCACCCTACTCCACCTGTCGCGACTAAATAATAGTTAGGGTCTACCTGCGAATCATCTGGTAAAATATGGGGTAGGGATACGCTGCGCAATATTTTAATTAATTTCCTGAGGATCCGACCGTGTGTCTCTCTCTCTGTACTTTGAATATTAAAATGTTACGAGTAGCTCTTACATAACCCAAAATCCGTGTACTAAAGTCACTGGTACTTTCACAACTACATAATAAAAAATTATTTCATGTTGTAACCACTCGCTATTTCATACCCTGGAGGCCAGAAGGACATGTGGCCAGTTAGGCGTTATGCTCAAAGTGCGGAAGGGTATGACGGATGCGCCTGACATCCATAATGAACTGATTCGACTCTATACACCGAATAATTATCTCCGTGGTAGAAAACATCAACTGCTAAGCGTGCCTTCGTGTCGGACAGCAGCCCGTGCTGCGTCTCCCCTACCGCGCGTGTTGACCGCACTAAATAAGCTCGTTGAAGCCAATCCGGACTGCGATCTGTTTTATAATAAATTCGCCAATTTACTTAATGGATATGTGCCTACATTTTTGTGAGAATAATATTATTTAATTGTTGTTAATCGTTAAGTGTTATGTTTGTACTTATTATATATACTTTGATTTATGTAATTGGTTTCCTAAGCCGTGTAAATCAAATAAATAAATGTTGTAACCACTCGCGATTTCATGTTGTAATCAATCGCTATTTCAAACACAAACATAAAAATTAAATAGAGTTTGCCAAATCTCTCTCTACACACGTGGAGTGGTGACTTTGATACTGAACATCACAAGAGGGATCACACGCTGGCACTCATGAAATTTAACTAAGAAAATTGCTGGGGGAATAAGTGGCAATATCATAAATACAATAACCACTCACAAACATATTACTTATATTTACTCTTGTTATTTCGTTACTACATTCTGCGTATATATTAATTATGATAATTATTTACTTGCACGCACAACACACATCTACTTACATATACCTACTCAAAAACGTTTTTCACACACCAAATCAACGGTTTCAAAATCTGTATAAAACTGAGAAAAACCATAATTATTTTATATTAACAATAACACAACTTGATGGCACGTCCTTTCCATCGATAAATGTATTTTATGGGTGACTCATTGCAAACCCTTCATGAGATAGATAGCATTGAAATTGCGCGCAGCATTGAATGTGACTGTTCGGAGTTAGGTAAACACATAAATATAAAAAGAAATGACTTTACTGTTGTAGCTCAAAATATAAGGAGTATTTCTTGTAACTTTGACGATTTCAAACTTACTCTTCCTAATTTTAAGTTCAAAACCGACGTTATTACTAATTGAATTTTGACTAACTCCGGAAAAAATTATCCCTCATCTCAATAATACGTACGTCCATAACACCAGTTGAACCAAAACGATGGGGTAGTTGTCTACATAAAAAATAAACTAAAAGTTAAATAAAATGATCTCAGGCGTCTTGTTTGCAGCTAGACATACTGAATAATATTGTATTAAGCATTTATCAATCAAAAACACTCAAACATGAACACTGAAGCTTTTATCAAATCCTAGTGTTCCCAGTTCTTAGTTTCTCATCTAGATAGTCTACAAATTCTGAAAAATATTATTATAGCGGGAGACATTAATATAAACATTAGACCTAAAGATATAGAATCTTCTTATGAACATAGAAACAGAACTGTAAGGAATTTTACCTGGGCATACTCTACCTACCAGGAATGAAAACTATTTAGACCATTTTATGCTGAAAATAAACAAACAAAAAATCTCAGCATCTATCGCTATCTTACACATTACATGAGTGTGAGTATGTCAAGGTTTGAGAAGTGTTTCGGTATCATTGTAGGTAAGCGTTTGTTCCATTATTCCATTATATTTTTTTTTACTGTCGTAGGTTTTGGGATAAATGTAGATGTATTTATTGATTTTATTATATCGCAGCAGATCGTTTACTAAATTGCATACTTGCAAGCAGAGTCCTTGTCCTGGAAATATAATATAATATAGTTTCTTCTTTTTGTCAGTATGCCGGCATCATAGGAAAGAGTCTTATGTTTATTTAATATCATTTGTGTACTGTAAAGTTTCCTAACTGAAAGCAAGTTACTAAGTCGAAATAGGTCTTCAGTAGGATATCTCTTTTTTGAATACTTTCACTTGATAAGAGCGCGTTGTGACGTTTCTACCGCTAGACATTTTTTTATGGCTGTTTGGTTATATAATTACTTTGTTCAATAACTGCATCTTCAGTGGAAATCCCTCGGCCTAAAGTTGGAGATATCGTCTGTCCCCACCCTTGTATCCCTTTAAGGATGTCGGGAAGATGCCTTCACCATAACAAATATTTGCAAGATGTGTAATGATGGGAATAACCTCATTTCTTATATATTTAAGAAATGCAGTAGAAACATTATCCCAACCAGAAGCACTTACAGATTTGAAACTCATTAGGACATGATTCCCTTCATCATCGTCAGTGTCGTAACATTACGAAGGAGTTGGGTTGAGTTCGTTGTGAACAGAGGTCATTTTGACCATAGTTTAAAGTTGGCTGGATTTTTTGAGTAAGGTTCTTTCCAATGTTCGCGAAATATTCCTTAATATAGTTAACTGATTCTTAAGGAGTCGATTTTGTATTATAATTATATTACAATACATACAAATAAATCTGTATTGTAATTGTTAGGTTTATTTGTGAAAGTTATAGTTTTAATATTCTTCCAAAGTAATTTATTGTTTGAAACTGATTTAGTAATTAATTCTCTTTCATATATTCGTTTAATTTTTTGATAAGATTCTTACAGTGATTTCTATAACTAATATATGTTATTTTGGATATGTCGTTGTATGGACCTCTGAAGGTACTCTCAGTCACACCTACAGGCTACACTTTCACTCACATATACTCATTACACACATTTGATTTTATTTAAGTTAATGTTAATTTACCCGCCTCGTTGGTCTAGTGGTTGCAAGCGCTACTGCTGAGCATGAGGTCCTGGGTTCGATTCCCGGGTCGGGCAAAGTGATATTGGGCTTTTCTATCTGGAATTTCTCAGTAGTAGCCCGGAGTCTGGATTTGTGCCCAGTTGATGGCAATAGACTCGCCCCCTATTACATGGGACTTAAAACATAACTGACGAAATGTGGGTGTACCTACTACAGATACACCTCTGTCCAACCCTTCGGGGAAACAAGGCGTGATGCTATGTAATGTTAATGTTAATTTATGTAGTTTTATCATAAACATTATACGTTTTGCTTTTTATATAACTCGTCTTGCTATGGAAGAGCGGACTCTCCTAATACAGGCACCACCAAAAACTTTGTTTATACCAATACTCGTTTTACCAATAAACTATTTTTATATATTTATTTAATTTTGTCTTAAGCTGCTTATGAAAACTGAACTGGATAAAAGTTACAATGGAGAACGATCTTCCTTCTATACTCATTTTATAAGTAACTGCGAAAATTCGGAATGGCCTCATGCTTCATGTCCTTAAACGTAAACCTCAATAGATATCGTAATAACCACATAACAATGGTAACCGAATCGTGTGCGATCATATGTCACGGATGACACACCTTCACCCCCCTCCCTCCCTCCCCACACCCCGCACTCCCCCCAGCAGCAAGTCACGCGTCCCACAGGAGTTCGCAGGCGGAAGAGGATAATCAGGTTAACAGCGATCCTTAACTCTTTATGAATAAATGTTTTATGGTGGATTACTTCCAACTGAAGGTTGTGTTCAATCCATTACATGTTCACTTTCAAAAATTTCATCATGAATTGAATTAGCATTGACGTAGAAAGAATAATAAAATAATTCATTCATTATTATATTAATATAATAAGGAATGAATGAATGTAGATAAAAAATAGGTACCTGCAATTCCTTAGTAAGATAAAAAAATTATAAAACTAAAACCCAACCACGAAAAAAAAGTAATCTAAAAAGGTATAAACAAGACATCACAGACAGACAAATTAAAAAGCCGGAGTCACACGTGTCAGGTCATAACTTGAAGTAATAAAAGACAACGACGTATTAGCTCGGAGAATTGAAGATCGATCGAAGAGAATTGAAGCGGATATCCGCTCAACTGTCGATTATTTGCCTTTAGAAGTCGATAACACAAAAAAATCGAATGTCTCTATAGTGACAGTTAAGCTCTTAAGATTGGAGTTTCAATTCCCGGAAACAGTTTTCCTTTTGACATTCGGTATTGAATGACGACGTTGGGCAATACGTTGGTTCAAATTCACGCCAACCCGTGCGGTTTTTGAAGGTATTTGTTATAAGTTGTAACATATTCAATCAATGTAATAGCAGTAGATATAATATCATAAAACTTGAGGGGTCCCCATATTAGGTAGGAAAAAATACCTCATCTTTATTTAGTGCGCGGGCTAGCTCCAACAGCATTAAATCCTGGCCAAAAAACACGATTGTTATAATTATTTAAAATAATACACATTTAAATTGGTTTTATTTTCAATAAAAGACAGGATATTAAATATTTGAACAAATAGTCGTTTTTTTTTTTTCACCTCAGCACCTCAAACAAGCCTCTTTGCTGTTTAAAGACAGTGAGCAAAATTATATTTTGCTGCGAGTGTGAGAAAAAGTAACTTTTTAAATTATTTTTTTTTAAATGCCGAGAGCAATGCTGATGGGTCTACTGACAAAATTAGAAAGATTTGAAATTCACTTTGTTCTGTCAGTTTCACTCCAATACAAAAAAAACGAGAGATACGATCAAGGCAAATTTGATACTTGATAGGCCCAGAAAAGAAACAAACAATAAAACGTTCGTGCCCAACGTCGTCATTCAATACCGAATGTCAAAAGGAAAACTGTTTCCGGGAATTGAAACTCCAATCTTAAGAGCTTAACTGTCACTATAGAGACATTCGATTTTTTTGTGTTATCGACTTCTAAAGGCAAATAATCGACAGTTGAGCGGATATCCGCTTCAATTCTCTTCGATCGATCTTCAATTCTCCGAGCTAAGCTGACGAATACAAACATTACTTAAATGTTTTTGTGTATTGATATTTGTCGAAATACTCACTATAAAAGTTTTTATAAAATCAACCGACTTCCAAAAGGAACACTATAAAACGAAGAATAACGTTAGTTTCGGCACTCGGTGTCAAAATACGATTGTACTTAGGTATATTATCTTGTTCGTTTTCACGGTTTAACCTATGAAAATATTACAATGGAATTGGAATAAAAATTTCTTTTGATTCGAAAGTAAGTCAGTATAAAAAAAACTGATATGACACTACAAAAAAATCGTAACACAAAACTTTAAAGTCATAGTACCGCATCACTAAACCATAGATAATTTCGAGCGGCCATTTTATGTTTACATCTTTGGAAAATTTTGAAAGGCCGCGCGCCGTTCGGGACTTACATAGAACTCGCGATCTCTGACAACGAAACTGTTCGTACAAGAGGTGTATTGTAGAGTTTATTGCTGTCAGACAGTCCCTTCTCAACAAATAATAAACCTCCTCTCATAATAAAACTGCAACGATGTTCGGCGTCTGTCTGTTCGCTCCCAGTATATTGTACGGAATCACCTCGTAAAAAACACTGCGTGGATTTGGCTATTGTTTGCACTGTAAGAGTTCATACTAAGGTTAGTTATTGGCGTTGTAATATTTAAATAAAGAATACAGTCAATTGATTAGCACCTGTTGCTTCGGATAAATAAAGCTTAAATAAAACAAATCTTTCTGCACAAGCTTTTCCCAACTGTGATGGGGTCAGCTTCCAGTCTAACCGAATGCAGCGAATACCAGTATTTTACTTGGAGCGACTGCTTATCTGACCTACACAACCCAGTAACTGGGTAATACGATACAATACACCTTGGTAAGACTAGTTGTCAGACTTTCGGGCTTCTGACGATCCGTAACGACTTAACGATAAGGAAGGACTAACCCCGGCAAGCGTAGCTTAACCTGATGGATCAAGTGCGGCTGTTATTACTCAGCCACGAGCTTCTCCATGGTCACCCATCCACGGAAGCATAAATAAAACACGATCAAGAAAAGCGCGGCAGGTAAGCAATTACGCAGAATGAGGGCGACGCGCCAGCATTTAGCAAATGCATTCGCAGCAGGCCGCAGCGGGCCGCACAACTAATGGATATCATTGCAGACGCTCCCTGCACCGTGCCTGATAATGGATTATACGAAAACTCATAACTATTGTGGGTTGCATGGGCGCCGGCAGGTTTATCTTCAGGGGGAACATCTTCAGCTCCACGAAGCGAGCTCGATCATTTTTGCGGTTCACCTCGGATATGTTAGGTTATCATTTGTGCATTCATGCAGGAGTAACTTTTTAAAAGCTTAACAAATAAGAGAATGTAGTAGTATTGAAGAGCGAGAGAAGCAAGCTCGATCATTTTTG
This sequence comes from Xanthia togata, assembly GCA_963853775.1. Lineage (NCBI taxonomy): Eukaryota > Metazoa > Arthropoda > Insecta > Lepidoptera > Noctuidae > Xanthia > Xanthia togata. The sequence goes on along the minus strand of OY970811.1, from coordinate 618,808 downwards.
CATCTCGCCTCGAATGGGGAGGTATTATTTTGTCCATTCATACAGAAAGAGGACTAACTGTGCCAATTTATACAAAGAAGTGACAAAGAATTTAAGATACAGCATATTCTTAATTCAATCTTAATTTGAAAACTGTAGGATCTCTCGCCTCGAATAGGTTTCGGATATTCCTTTAGTTCTGGGTGTTTTTACACCAATATTTTATTTTAAAGCCAGGGAGCTGAAAGTGCACCCCGTACACCTTGCTCCTGGCGCCCATAGTGGGTTGTTTTCTGCTAAATTGAATATAAAAGAGATCAAGGTTGTGATTAGTTTTAAATGACATCTAAGGAATTTACTTAAGAGTTTAAGATACTTTTGTAGTTTGACCTACATTTGTTTATTTCTGTAGTATCTATGGGTCTCATTTCACCGCAGACATTTCAACTACTGCCAGCAAGGGTCTCCGCATTAGCATCGTCTGCCAATATCATCAGCAGTCCCCTCGGCGTGCCTACTACGCTAGTTATCTTCCGCAGGTGGACAGCGACGGTGGTGGCTAATTTATGAGCACATTTTTCATCACCCGCTGTCACGCGACACTCACTGCAGGGTTTATGGGGCTACTTGAGATATACGAGGTTGGGGAATTCAATCTAGCTTGTGAAGGAAAGACTGCTTTGAACATGGTTGATCATGTGTTCTGTGATACATAAAAGTGAGTGTACCTAGTGATTAAAAGAACGGTAGTAGTAATACAGAAGGCTTGCTAATCAAAGTCATTGTAATAAGGAGTACCACAAGTAACATTCTCTATTTCTTTCCGGTGCGGACGAATTTGTGATATTTATTGATCCCCAATGAGCTCTTCCCATTATTTATTTTTCCTATACAAACCTGTACCTACATAATATATATATTTTACGAGTAGTGCTAGATTGTATATTGTATTTAAGATTTGTCAAGTGTAGGTACCTAAATATATAATTATAAAAGATAGGGATTGAGATACCTACATATATGAGGTACATTATTTTGGGCGTCTCTAGAAACTCCGATGGATCGTGAACCGGTGCACCTCCTGTGCTTAGCTAATGGCAAGTCCCAGGAAAATGTATTTATTCCTAATGGGCTCTCCTAGTAATATCTGCATACTGTCCGATATTGAAGGTTCAATGCGCTTGACAGTCGGATTTAGTTCCTTTCCTATTCTCTAGAATAAACAAATTACTTTGGCGACTGTGTTTAAAAAAAATCGTAAACAAAAGAAGTTAAGTGGTGCTATTATATCGTGCTGCACAAAATGAGTGTCTGGCAGAAAGCCAGGATAACGCCGGGGACGAGTTATGGGACAAAATGTTAGTACTATTATAGGGACGGTCTAGACAAAACAAATGCGCTTAACTTTAATAATGACCACCTAATGGCTCAGGAGGAGCGTGGCTCGTCTGCGAATACGTGCGGAGCGGGTTATATTCCTGTATCGAAACGTATCGTTTTAACACCGAGATTAGGGTAGCATTATGTCTCCAGTTTTGTGCTCAGGTTTCATATTGTACATCCAGCAATGGACAGGCATATTATGCTATACTATATGGCCTGGTTTTGATATTGGCGATAAGGTAACAATTTCAATAGGAATTATTAATTCTTTTTAGTCTGAAAATTAACACTTTACATGGGTATTCGAGATCAAAATAACTACAACGAATCGCATGCATTTAGGCTCGACGAACTTCAAAATCACTACAATCAAATATGATTCACGTCCCAATAAAGCAGACGAACTGTAGAACACGACCTACTATACAATATATTACATACATAACCCCAAATGTCCGCCCGTTAGACACAGCCAGTAAGTTGAAAACAAAGCCAATGCGATCCACACCGCCACACCACACCACACCACGCTATGCCACACCACACCTCGCCACGTCGCACCACATACCGGGTTATACTCATAACATAAATATGTGGCCGACAGCCGACAGCCGACAGCCGTGCTACGTTCTAAACTACCGAATAAGGGAAACGCAGACGAAATTCTTATACAGTATCCGATATTTTATCCAATACTTCAAGACATTTTTGTGAAGGATAAGAATAATGCCATTTTATCTATTGTCTTTACTGAGCTGACTTTTTGGGCTGTCTTTTGTTTGCTTGTTGACCACAACTTACCCTTTATCAATTAGTTAACTCAGTAACAAGTTAACAAGAAACTATAATATGTAACGTAATCCACACGCGGCTGGTTCAGTAAGAAGTTTTCTCCACTATGCCTCGAGTTCGTCAACTCATTTACTTTGGTTAGCCACTACAAGTCTAGAAACAGCCTACAGAGGAATATCGCCCCAGTAATGCCACCGCATGCAATATCCTCGTAATGTCAGCCTACTGAGACTCAGTTCATTATATCTCTGAGCTCAAATTGTACGCGCAATAACGTCTACGGAGCGCTCCGGTGACACACGAGCGTCGCGTTTGACGCCTTCACTGTCACACACAAACGTAAAGACGCTTCTTCTTTATGACAAGCTTATTTTTCGTAGTTGATATATAAGTCAGAGGTAATATGTGATGTGCTCATGATTTTGCAGGAGGGAGGTTTATTTGTGGGTTGGTGTCGGATTATACTGCAGGTGCTTGGTTTCTTGGTGCTAACGAATCTTGAAAACTAGATCAGATGGGCTTTTTTCATTAGTGAAACATCGTTAAATTGCGGAAAATCCAGCGGAAAGAAAGAGACGTGCAACAGCTAATTCATAAATACACTGTGTAATGTGTATCTTCAGCTCTGCTACGAGTATAGTTATTCTTACAAAAAACAAAAATATGGAGGTACCATATCTTCCTGGTAAACGCCGCAAATAAACGTATTTTCTTTCTTTATTTATTTTCTTTAAACGGGCAAACTTTTACAATTCCTTTCTTTAAAAACTTCCTGTGTACTATAATTTTATTATAAGGTATTTTGTTTGTTTTTTGAATGCTGAAATATGTAAGTAAGCAAAATATGTGGAACTTTTTATATTTAAGACCTTATGTACCATATTTTATGCAAAATAAAGAACCAATGAACCAAAACAAAATGTTTAAAAAATTACGATAACATACTGTTATTGCATTTCCAAGCTAACCGTTAAATACTAGGCACCCACCCACTAAGCTGAACACCTAGCCAGTCTCCTCCATCCTAATCCTGTGGGCTTCTCGGATCTGGACGCCGTCTTACGTCAATAATGTTCGCCAAATCGCGCCAAATTGACTCTTTCGTAAACGAGGTTCGGAGTGATGACGTGACGTCACTTACGAGCCCCTCACCCTCTCCAGATATTGAGAATTTGAGAGGAGCTTTGTAAAGACTACAGAGGAGTTTAATTATATGAAATTGTTTAAGTGGATAATTTGTTTTTATGTTGTAATACGCCCCGGTATAGACATTTAAGGATCTACGTATTTGATAGTCGTATCTTTGCGAGGATAAAAAGGAAATTTTTGTATTCGATACATAAATCGCTCGGACAGTAGTAAGTGTGAAATAGTGTACTACGGCATTAGTATTGTGCCGGTACCGGGTCATAACCATTCCAAAGATTCAAAAAGGTTGTTTTTTTTGTATGATAGAACAAAAGATAGTATTATTTCACCTCACGTGATGTGTCACATTATGGTGAATAGTAAACAGTTTAAGTGTCACTAAAGCCAAATTACGGGCAAATGAAACTCCGCGGTATATGTTACTGCGCGTCGGCGAACAATAAATAAGCACTAATAGAAACCCGCTGGCATAGTGCGCAATGTACGAGTGTGTGCGAATACACGAATATACGCAAGTTGATGCGTGGCTGTGTGAGCCGTACACTACTACTGCTACTGCTTTTATTCACACGACCCTGTATTTTTTATGATTTTAGTTTATATTTGGCTAGAAAACAACCGACCAATAATCATTTCGCGAAAACAATTATAACCTAATAAAAACATGAACGCGGTTATTATATCAGTAGTATCAGTGCAAAGAACAGGCTAGAAATGAGGACGCACGAGATGTAACCTTGACCTCGCTCATCATAGTACACACTTAGCTGCGAACTGACAGGGATCGTTTGTTGGGTCCCAGCAGCGGGTTGTTGGGCGCCAATAGTGGGCTGTTGGGCGTCAACAGTGGATTTGATGGGCGCCAACAGTCGCGATATGGAGTGCCAATACGAAATAAGGTTATGGCTAAAGAACAGAATTATAGAAAGTAACGAAGAAAATGCTCTTATGACTTGTGGTAGTTAGTTTAATCCAACTCAAAAACGTTCCACTCTTCAGCATTTTCTGTACGAGAGTTGATATTGATGCAACTCGATACAAACAAGATTGCAAGATTATCATGTGACCTTGACTTTATACGCTACAACACAATACATGTATTGAGATTAAAAGCACATAGAAACATCCCTACAAAAAATAGTTCACCCTTTTCCACCCATGATCTCTCAGTAATAAAGAACAAATTAATTTTTAATGAAAGGACACACTATCGTAATTTGACTCCTGCAAATTGCAACTCACTGGCATCCAATTACCGATAACTGCGATTCCTCCTCAAACTGCAAATATTGAGAGGTACTTATGTAGGTTTAGCAGTAAACGGTAACAGGCTGACATCCTAAATATTGCTAAAGTTGGAGAATAAGTTCAGTTCATCTGTTTTACAGAGCAATGTAAAACGCGTTGAAACACATTAAACGCGTCTTGTTGCTCTCTCCCGGGTTAGCGAGAGAAGTAATTGCGGCGTTAACCTTGACCTTCGCGCTTATTTTACGGCCTAACATAGCGATATTATGGAAGTGGCACTTAATGCAGACTGCTCCAGTATTCACTTAGATACGTCGAACAGGCGCGGCGTAACGAGTGGATTTAAGATATGGGTCGAGTGACCTTGACCTCGCTGCCTCAACAATATAGAAGAATATGCAGCCATCGTTCCGGTTTTATTTTTTATGAAAATAATATAAAAAGGAAATATGTTGGTCGCTGCTTCTCGTACCGATGTCGTAATGTTGTAGATAATGCACAATATTCGCAACTCTAGCATTACCTTAGCAATAAGGCGACCACTTTAAATATTGCACCAGCGTTGCACCGTTTCATGCCTCCGAGGCCGCGGCAGCCATCAGCTAAAAGCCTGCACTACTACTAGGCATCACGTTTTATTTTTTTTGTCGATCAGTTCGCTGTCTGTTTGTCATATACGGTGCAGTAGGTACGTCAATCAATCGTGTGTAGCTTTGACGCAGTCACCAGATAGGATTGCTTGTGTAGCGGTTGATATTTCAACGCAATTATATCAAATAAGCAGCAGGCTACAAATATTCCGAAAAGTTTTTTGACGACAGTTTTTAGCAATTTCAAAGTATCATGGCTTTATAGGGCGTTGCTATGCCAGGACTGTCTATTATGTGATCCCATAAGAGGGAGGGAAGCCCTGAACTTTTCAACAACGAGCACGATGTTTGCTAAGACCCCACCACGGCCGGCGGATACAGAGTAAATACTATCGGCAAATAGACATTCCTAAACGACCCGTTAAATCGTGGTCGGGCTGGCTTCTGACATGCTGTGGGCGTTGTGGCATTGATTCTTGTAAACATTTGCTTTCATTCCCGATCTGGGAAAAGATGAAAATTATTCAAAGCGAAGTAAGATTAAAATCGAAATCGTTTTAACGGTTACAAACAAAGGTAGTATTAATAGGTAGTGAAAGGCTCGACACCCTCGCAACCCTTTTCTTTCACTTTTTACAATAGCAGCAAGTTAAGCAGCTTACGAGAGTAGCCGCTGTTTCTGTTTAATTCCCGGATCGACGGCGAACGTTTTTTGTGATATTCGTTATTGAATAAAACCGAAGCGTGTGGCTGGGCCTGAATAAAACATGCCTGAAAGCTACCCTACTTATCAGATAATCCATACACGCGTGTTTCTGTTTCTTTTTGTATGAAAACTTAGTAACCAATTGGCATTCCCGAAACGCGTCTCTTCTACCGATAATTTATATCTTCGTAAATTGGATTGCTTAGTATTGGCTCCGCAATTGAATATTCAATTACAGACACAGAAGAGCTTCTTAAGCAGAACCGAACGTAGTTATGATAACAGACGTGTGTATAACATATATACGTGATCATAATATATGTAGGTACGTTATACATGTACTATAATTCCATATACCTACCGGAAATATCGTTGGCCATTAATCGACGGAATGTCTTCGTATGGCTTCTATAAATCCTAAAACCTACAGGCAATTCCACTAAACTATCGAACCTAAATATGCGCTCCACCTCACACAGTTTTCTTTAAAACTTAATGCACTTTTCAGTCTCTAAAGTTGGCAGTAATATGAAATGATTGGGCTATTGTAGAGGACTCCACGGAAGATACTTTAAAGTGCAAGGGGTAGGGTAAGACGAAATAAATAATAAGATAACGGCGCTCATCCCTCGCGGGGTCGACAGAGCGGCAGCACCCCGGTGCGGCGCAGATACCTACCGATATTATCAAATTATTGAACAGTTCAACGCCTTCTTTAATATTTGCTGATACGTGTTTTGAACCTGCGAACTTTAACGCTCCAGCGTCTATAATCAAAATCTTTTGATTTATAATTCTATATCTAATGTTAAGGGTTGCAGAAAGTGATATAGTATACTGGGGCAAGTGGCTGACGGGACAAACGTCACTTTACCCAGAGAACAAGTTACTGACGGGACAAACGACACTTTACCCAGAGAACAAGTTACTGACGGGACAAACGACACTTTACCCAAAGAACTGACAATGGATAAAAAAATATCTTATTGAGAAGTATGCTCAGTTAACATTCCAACTCATTTACAATTGAACTGATTATCTAATTCAGTGTTCAGTAATTATCATTGAGTGCTACAATTACAGTTAATTACTAGCACATGAGTACTTTGATAATGGCTCATTGAAAACTAATCAACCGTTACGTGATTTTATATTATACTGACATACTGAAGTTAACCAACTGTGAAGCAAATAGATGAAACTTTATGCCAAACCAAACGTAGTTCGAAACACATGTGAGTTGAACTTTCTTGTGACAACAAACATGAAAGTTTGTTTAAAAAATCATGTGATTTTTGTGAATGTTTATGTTGTTGTTGTTCATGTAAATCAATAAATTAGTAGCTGCTGTACGTACGTGTCGTCCACGAGAGACTCGCGCGCTGCTGCTCGCTCACATCCAGACAAACAAATCACTACTTGTATAAACAACGACTGTACTACTGTACAACGTGTTACTTGTGATCTGCTCCCGCTGCTCGTCACTGTCACATCACTCACTCGCACGCGCGTGACACCCAGCACGCGCGTCGTCAGCCGCGTGCGACACGCGCGCCCGCCCCAGTCACACTGTCGCTGCCGCCCGCCCAAACGAGAGGGAAATCATCCCCTACTATCCTCTCTCCCTCACTCGCGTAAGAAAGTGTATGTTTATCTCAGGTGACTTTTCCCGGCGCGTAGTGAATGTCGCCTTGTTTCATTGACGCCCGCTCGACGCGAGCCAAACGGATGTTTTTTCACGGTTGCAATGCGAGTTTTTTCGATGGCGGTAGAGTAATGCCTCCGGTGCGTGAGGTTAGACGTTGAGGTAGATTACTATAGGTAGCTTTGCAATCTGCATGTCGATTCCCGTAACCACTTCACCGTGAAAACAAGTGAAGTGAGCGTGGAGTGAGCTGTCAGTGTCATCTCACCCTGTTGGAATGACAACTCACTTCACCTAAAATTTCACGGTGAGATGGTTACAGAATAGCACTGCTGTATTATAAGTGACAGTGAAGTCAGAACGCGCCGCTCGCATGTCGGAGGTTACGTCTGTCTTTCTATTAGGTTTCAATCAAACTACTACAAGAACATTATTTCAACCTGTGCTGGCTTCCTCCGCGGTGTGTGACTCATAATGAAGGTTGTTTGTTAACTGTCCGGTTGTACGCGGCTCGTCGGCACTGCATGTTTGTTCAACGTGTTTGTTCGCCGCGCGCTAACTTTCACGCGCCGCACAATACTACCCGCATTTACTAACATTTATTTCGACGCACGGTTTATATTTAGTAGAATAGTATCAAAATGAATAAGAAACCCACAAAGATCAAGCAGTGCAAGGGTTAATCAAAATCAAGGGGACCATCACAGTTAACAGGACATTTAGGTACCCGCAACTAGAGAAGGTGGTGCCCTCAGTCTCCGTCCTAAACAGTAGTGGCTACACAGGACTGCGCACGTAATGACACCCAAGACGCTCAATCTACAGGAAGCACCACACGTCGCGCGTCACACACAGGTCGAAGTTCTAATTAATATTCATTAACAAATACAGTACAACACACACGGGGTGACTAGATTAGCTGGACACAATACAGCCGCTATACAACCGACAGGCGGCGATATATTACTGCGTCATACAACCGACTGGCGGCGATATATCACTGCGGCATACAACCGACTGGCGGCGATATATCACTGCGGCATACAACCGACTGGCGGCGATATATCACTGCGGCATACAACCGACTGGCGGCGATATATCACTGCGTCATACAACCGACTGGCAGCGATATATCACTGCGGCATACAACCGACTGGCGGCGATATATCACTGCGGCATACAACCGACTGGCGGCGATATATCACTGCGTCATACAACCGACTGGCAGCGATATATCACTGCGGCATACAACCGACTGGCGACGATATATCACTGCGTCATACAACCGACTGGCGGCGATATATCACTGCGTCATACAACCGACTGGCAGCGATATATCACTGCGGCATACAACCGACTGGCGACGATATATCACTGCGTCATACAACCGACTGGCGGCGATATATCACTGCGTCATACAACCGACTGGCAGCGATATATCACTGCGGCATACAACCGACTGGCGGCGATATATCACTGCGGCATACAACCGACTGGCGGCGATATATCACTGCGTCATACAACCGACTGGCAGCGATATATCACTGCGGCATACAACCGACTGGCGGCGATATATCACTGCGGCATACAACCGACTGGCAGCGATATATCACTGCGGCATACAACCGACTGGCGGCGATATATCACTGCGTCATACAACCGACTGGCAGCGATATATCACTGCGGCATACAACCGACTGGCGGCGATATATCACTGCGTCATACAACCGACTGGCAGCGATATATCACTGCGTCATACAACCGACTGGCAGCGATATATCACTGCGGCATACAACCGACTGGCGGCGATATATCACTGCGGCATACAACCGACTGGCGGCGATATATCACTGCGGCATACAACCGACTGGCAGCGATATATCACTGCGGCATACAACCGACTGGCGGCGATATATCACTGCGGCATACAACCGACTGGCGGCGATATATCACTGCGGCATACAACCGACTGGCGGCGATATATCACTGCGTCATACAACCGACTGGCAGCGATATATCACTGCGGCATACAACCGACTGGCGGCGATATATCACTGCGGCATACAACCGACTGGCGGCGATATATCACTGCGTCATACAACCGACTGGCAGCGATATATCACTGCGGCATACAACCGACTGGCGGCGATATATCACTGCGGCATACAACCGACTGGCGGCGATATATCACTGCGTCATACAACCGACTGGCGGCGATATATCACTGCGGCATACAACCGACTGGCGGCGGTATATCACTGCGGCATACAACCGACTGGCGGCGATATATCACTGCGGCATACAACCGACTGGCGGCGGTATATCACTGCGTCATACAACCGACTGGCAGCGATATATCACTGCGGCATACAACCGACTGGCGGCGATATATCACTGCGGCATACAACCGACTGGCGGCGATATATCACTGCGTCATACAACCGACTGGCGGCGATATATCACTGCGGCATACAACCGACTGGCGGCGGTATATCACTGCGTCTGCATGATAATGCTATATTTTTCACGGCGGAAAAATGTCCGGTCCGTTCCCATCCCGCAGCAGGCACGCGCGCGCCACGCATACGCCCCGCATCAATCTACCTGGCTAGTTGAATGCCTGTAAGCGCTCACCCGTGCACGGAATGTTCAAGGATTGGTTCTGAAGAGGTTGCGCTACTTTTTTCCCGTTTTTCTGCGTTTAAGGTAAGGATTGCGGACTGATAGTATTAAAGTGATGCAATTTACGAGATATTAATTTTCCTTTGAGAGTGAATTATAAAGGCGACGCGGCGGGAGGTTCTATTCATACGTCAGACAGTCGACTGGCAGGTAACTTGAGTTACTGCAAGTCACTCGCATTGTATGTAATGTAAAATATTAAAGTGTTCCATTGTTGGGGGATAGTTCATCCCCAGTGTGTGTTATTAATTGCGTTTTTACACCCACCTAAACAAAAAACTAAATATTTCTTCATTACAATTTGGTTAATTAGTGACTACGTGAAACATTTTATACCTATGACTCGCAGTTGGTTCCTGTCACACGTACTTTAAGTTTTATTCATCTCTCAACTTTTATTATACAAAACGATTATTTTGCTTTATTTAATAGTTGGCATGATTATTAACAACAAAACTGCACTGTAGAAAGATAATAACGTTGCTACGATTATAAATGCGTAGCATATTCGTAGCGGGTGTAGCAGCTCGAGTGCTACGAGTCTACGACAACTTGCTACGCGTGTGCTACGACCGTTCAAAATGAATGAGTCATGCTACGCCGACACGGAGACGCGAAATGAATTCTAAATAATCTGGGATTAACAAAGCGAGACAGAAAATTCAGTAAAGTTTTTCTGGAAGAAAATAGCTCCACTTCATAGCCCCATATTGGAAGTTCACGCTATAAATTACGCACTCGCCCCTCTTGCTACTGCTCGGAGGATTACAAGCGTGACGGCGTAATGGTATTATTGCAGCGTGCAAATTGCTACACATCCAATTGTATAGTGTATAGTTTTAGGTTTATATAGCACTCGGCGCTGATGAGTGAATCAAAGCGATTGAAACTGCCCGCCGCCGGAGAGCGCTCGATCACTGCCATTACTGATTACAATAGAACGTTTAACTGGTGACAATACATTCACTCAAATTATACTCATGTACGTATGTATAATAGTAAAATAGTATACATGAACGAGTGAACCCAATCCTTGTTGAATGTTATTCTAATAGTATTTTTAGTTTAGGCAATGTAATAAGCATGTACTCTTAATCAAACCATTTTTGACATATCGTAGTTAAAATAGACTGAAAACATGAATTTATCGTATGTCACAATCACCTCACGTACCACGAGCATATTGTTACAATGCATTGCTCTGGATTATAAGTTACTAAACAAACACAATCTAACTCCCGTAGGCAATGGACACGGGTATGCAAAGCCAAGGGTCGGGGTCGAGTCGGCTTCACTGCAGGGCTGCAGGCCTTCCTCGTGACTAGTGAGGAAGGTATCGGCCTCCGATAGTACAGTCAGGGACAAAAGTAATATTACTTGTAGGGTTTGGTTAGTCGCTGTCTGTTTCTTAATTCAACAGCTTAAATTCGTGTGTCAGAAAGTACCAGCGGCATCGTGCCCAATGGGGGGTCGGCATCGTGCCCCTCGCCCCGCGCCCCCCGCCGCGTTAATATTACTTTCATCTTTAAATTAGGCTACAGCTGATGCCTGTCTGGCAGACTAGATCCGTCTGTGGCAGATTTAGGTACAATATTCTTATGTGAAAACGTGTGAGTATGTAATCGTACTAACACGTAATAATTTCGTCGTTTTGTAATCCCATTATGTTTCATTCTTCCTTTAAGTTGGAAATATTGTGGTATTGACGTTCAAAAGTTTGAAATTAAAAACAATACTTTGACTTTGACAGGTCGCAAGTAATTAAGGTTCGTTTGCACTGCATCGCGACTACTCGTACGATTTACTATAACACGTATGTAGGTATGCCTACGCTCCCATAGCGTGCGCTTGGTGTCTTTCTAACCCTTATGGAACTTGAAAAAAAATACAATAGACGACGTATATTTAGTAACCTAATCCGCTAAACTGCAGTTAAACAAATTAGGTTAGTACATATATGTCGTCTATTGTATTTTGTAATGGATTCCCGCAAAGTCACGCCTGAGTCAATTAACTATCTTATGGAACTTGGTAATTACTGATAAGTAATTTGAATAATGGTAACGTCTAGATCTATTTAGTCTGATTTTGTGATTATGTGTAATAATAGTTATAATGCACCAAAGTGTTAGGGAATCATAATTCAGAGGACGATATTATCAATGTTGATTATACTGCATTATAAATTGACGTTATTTTTGGCAACAAGTTTTGAACGAATGTATTCGTGTTCCCTGTTTCATTGAGCCGTAGTAAAAGCTGAGTAATCGTTGATAATATATGGAAGCTACGGTTACCGCTATAAGTGCGTATAAATAACTGTATGGAAGTGTCTTGCGAGCGAATGGAGATCCTCAGCATTTCCTATCGGTTTCCCGATCACTAATGTATTTATATGTGTACAAGAGCGCGCTAACATAAATACTTATCTAAGGCAGCTTAATTTAACGTTTGGCCAGATATCCGACTAAATCTGATGATAGTGAGCGCATGTTGTGGAGAACAATGGTCGAGGCCGAGCGAGGCAAGTCGCCACTCGACACGCGACACGACAGAAGGTTCACGAGCTTCCAGCAACGTGGAACTCCGTTGCGGTTGGTTTAGTAAGTGAAACTTACGCAGTGAGTGACTTAAATGGCTAAAACGTCGTGCAGACCGGCGCGACGCGACTCCAACAAAACAAATTCTAAGAAAACTTAACGGTAGAACAATTACCGGTGTTGCGCTAGTCTGCACGAGCCTTTATGGCAATACCTGCCCAAAAGCCTATTTCAGTGAATTTAGCGGAAAAAAAGAGTGAAAGACAAATCGGGACCGCGTATAAATTGTGAAGCGCATATTAAAGTTAATCTTGAAGATAGAAAGAAGAGGACCTCAGTGAAGGACAACATCGTGAGGAAACCTGGACTTGTAATTAATATAAGTCTGAAATCGCCAATACGCCTTCAGTTTGCGTGGTGATCAATGCTCATGCCTTCTCATATGAGGAGAGGCCATTGCCCTGCAGTGGGACAATATAGGTTAGTATCATAGCTGGGTATGCACCTTCTGTCCGTACGTACACTGCCCCACCAGGGAGCGCCCCGCCAAGCGCCGAGGCCGGCCGGCGGCGGCTGCAGCGGGACCGCGGTGGATTTGTCCTCAAAGCTTAATTGGGAATTCGTGATTAGAACCTAACTGTTTGTTAAGAGCTTTCCGTTTAGCCGAAGACATGACTGACTGCGGATAGAGCGCATGTGTGCAAGCTTCGTACCTACTGACTCGTATCTGTACAGACTTCGTTGGATACCGTAGAACACACACAGCTACACTGCTGGTAGCAAAACAAAGAATAAGTAAATCTAGGTTAAACTATGTATTTTACGAAACCTTTCTTAAACAAACTTGTAAATCCGTTCCGAGCTTTATTTGCGAGGACACTCGGCCAGCAAATAATAGTAAATTTATAAAAGATTCATTGCTCCCGAGTGCAGTAAAAGCTGCAAATTCAAATAATTCTCATTTGTCGACGGTTAACCGTCGGTATCGGTGATGGTGTTGGAGCGCTCAGCCTGAGTTTGTGCAGCGGTGAGCGAGCCGCTCGCTCGCTCCGCAGACAAATATAAAGAAATAACTATCTTACCGGTGCAGGCAAGTTAACAATCTGTAGAGTACTTACCTGAAAGAGAAAAACAAAAATAAGCAACGAAAAAAAAAAATTTGCGAAAAAAAAATTTTTTTTTCACCACTCCCGCACGAAAGAAGTGTCTTTCCTCTACGAAAACAGTGAGGAAAGTTGGTTTTTCCTCACTGTTTGAACAGTGAGGAAAGTAATGATCCCGTTCAGAAACTAACCTTGCCTGATTTTTTTATGTTAAGTTTTAAAGATATTTTAAAATATAAAGAATTATTTTGATTTGCTTTGTGTCTATTTAATTTATTTACCTATGATGACGGAATACTTTCTTGCTGGGAGTGGTGAAAAGTTTTGTATGCAACTTGTGAGCAAGTTCATTTGCTATTCGTTTTGTTGAGTCTTTCGCTTACTCAGGATTGAAATTTATAATCACTCGCTGCGCTCGTGATTCTATTTTTCAATCCTTCGTTCGCTCAAGACTCAAAATCAAAACTCATAGGAAAAACGAACTTTCCTCACATCTTGGATAAATAACTATTTACCTTTCGATTAATTTGTCTTTTTTAGTTTACCTACCTTGGCAAGCAAGCACCGGAAACCAAGACCACATTGCACAAACTAACTTCAATTAACATTACACATTAAGTATACTTTAGGCACAATTAATACGTTCTCAATAAAGTCGTCACTCGCCCTCGACCCTACATATTGTTGCATATGCATGCTTGTCCTCCCACCCATACGAACGTTATTAGCATAACATAATGAGCGCGGATAAGAGTGCATGCGATTACGCGCAATGATTCATGCGGTGAGCGGACGAGCGTGGGGCGCCCTCAGCGCGAGCTAATGAGTTGAGTGGCCGGTTAGATTGATCTTGTTGTGCAGACAATACACGCGCTCAATTAGAATACATTAGTTAGGATCGAATCGCAGGCTGATAAGTAATAACAGCCGCACGATCCATCAGGTCGGATCGAAGACACGTAGCTGACGATATTATTATAGGCGGTCACTGATATGAAGCCGCTATGTCGACAATTTAAAGGTATGTCTTTTTATGCTGCTGAAATGATGATACACTTTAAAATGAATTAATTTAAAGAGACATAAAATGTTGAATTAAAAAAATTGTGAATTATTGAGAATCCGCTGGTGCCTAGGTATGCGTGTTTTGTGGTCCAAGAATAATGGCACAATGATCAAATGATCTCCGCCTTAACTTTTAAACCTAACCTATAGTCTATAGTTATAATGACGCTTGCGGCTACTATTAGTGGCGTGGTAGCCAGTAGCCCCCACATCTCCTGCACAAGGCTCCGACACCACTTGCACAAGTGCTGCCCTCTACGCCGCTCGTCTCGAGAGCCTAGACATAAACATACAAAACATCTGCGACCGACACGCATTTGTATTCCGCTACATATAGCACTAGAGAGGACGTTAATATGTTTATATTGACTACTTCTACACTATAATATAGTCACTTGACTACTTGTGAATACGTATCTATCAAGAATCAAAACTAATATTATAAAGAGAAAATATTGTATTTTTGTATGTTTGTTTGTAATGGATAAAACTAAAAAAAATACTTAACAGATTATAAAAAATATTTCACTTAGCTACATTGTTAGCGACTAACATGGGCTGTGTTTTATCGACTTCCACGCGAACGAAATCGTGGGCAGAAAAGCTAGTATGTTATAAAGTTAGCACTGAGCAGCAGGTCTAAGACCATTCTTCGTCTTTTAAATAGTACTTATTTTTTTACTGGTTAATGTATTAATTTGTAATTTTTAAACGAGTCGAGTAAAATGATTTGTTATATTAGGAAAGTACCTACCTGTCCACGTCGGACTGGTCTCTTTTCTTTTTGCTAAAACGATACGCACAATTTGAACAGCTTTCATTAGCATCGTGCGAGGTGTTTGTAAACTCAAAATTCCTATTTTACAGTAAGGCGATTAACACACGGCACCGCTCGACCGCTGTAGGAGCAGTTTGCGGTAGAAACGAGCACCGCTCGACCGCGCGGTCGGGCGGTGTACGTGTGTTAGGCATCTACGGATTTATTAGAGGCAAATGCGACATGAGATCCGCTTCACCGCCTACCTACGGCGGTGCGCGGTGCCGTGTGTTAATCGCCTAAGTTAGGTACTGAATTCCGCCGACAAGTAAATTCCTCTCACATTACAGCATACCGACGGAGAACACATAAAAAAATGAACAACAAACACCTCGTGATATAAAACTTTTACATTCCGACACCATTCGGATCTGCGCGAAACGACCGCTTCCACATTCCTGACACCGAGCTGCATATTTATTGTCAACTCAGTGTTTTTTTTTTATATAACATCTATTGTTGTAAACATAATGTTTATGACAAATGCAATAATAAAAAAATAATAAAATAAAAATACTTTATTTCAGACCTTTCCGTCCATTTATGTTGTTAGTTAATACACACTACTTAAAAGCAATATAAGTATATAAAATTTTAATTCATAAATCTGTTGCACTCACCAGACGCACCGGGTACATGCACATATACGAGTACATGCACCCAATGCGCCATAATGGCGCAACACGGCGCCAACCGTGTTTATAGGTTATCACTAATGACCTTCAGAATGCCGTTAATAATATTCTGGTAGCATGTGTATTACTGAACGGAAAGTTCTGCTTTGCCTCTATTTCAGTATGTAAAGATTGATGTCGACCGTGTTGCCGCTGCTGAGCTGACAGCGCGTCGCTGTGGTGCGTTGCGCCGCACTGACGGACGTGGTATCCACTCGCACATTTCCTCTTTCTCTAATGTGTTAAGAGTCCTAATAAATTTTTACACTAACTTACAAGAAATAAAATTGACACTATCGCTATTCATAATCAAATAATTAAAATATCTTACTGCTGCTGAAATTTCCAACGTCAAAAATCATGAATTTCCGTTAAAAAAATTAATAGGACTCATAACTCGGGTTCGGGATGAGATCTCGGCACGTTACGTCATCCTATCACACAACAGTAGGTCTGCCCCGAGCGACTAGGGGCACTCCCTCGAGTTACCTGCAGATTGTTCTACTCTGCGTTGCGAGGGACGTGTTCGATCTGATCATTGGTGCATCTTAATTACTAACAAAAGGAATACCTAACGATTTAAAGTATTACCGGTAACGGACTACCTGCTAGTAAAAGGTGCCTAAACACAATAACATCTGCAAGCTCCCATTGTTGATGCCCGAACCAGTGACTACTTATTATGTCTAAACTCATCCCCTTGATACGTAGGTATATTTATTACATTAACCACAACAGCGCTGGCTGTGTTTGAGACGGTGTCAAACTGAGTGACACTGCGGTTGGGGCGTCTGTCCGGCGGCCATCCGGCGTTTGTTCGACGTCTGTCCGGTCCGGAAGCGGCTGCGAGACTCAATCAACGCTAGGTACTGCGAGCTACCGTCATAGGTACCTACCTATTCTACGTGATCACAAATAAATAGGTTTCATTAGGTACGAGGTTCAGTCGAGGGTTACCATAGATATCCGAGGGCTACTGACGCCTGAACATTGTTCAATAGAAATGAGTAGACAGATTCCCATAATCTCAGAATAAATTATTGTATTCATAGGTATCGAATACCTAGCATAAATCCAATAAATTCTTAATTTGTTTTACGATTAAAATTCAGTTCGTTCACTCGTTTCCAATAACTGTATTTCTTGTGGCACACACAGAAATGGGCACACTCACACATACCTAATCAACCGAAAATGATTTTGAAACATCGCCCGTGACGCGAAAACTAAAAATAGCATACCTTATATATAATACACGCATAACACGCGACTTGGAGCGATAACCAGCGGGTAGGTACCTACCTAGTATCACGCTGTCTGACTCACACAGTTCAGCATTTTATGTAAGCAAGTATTTATTTGATGGTAGGTACCTACCAGACTCACAACAATACCTAAACTTACTACGGACCTACATATACCAGGTACTCGCAGGGATAATTAAAAGTAGTAAAACAAGGCGCATCGCGGGGTGGCGGCGCGTGTGATGCGATGCGATGCCGCGGCGTTGCGCGGGAACTATTTGCGGAATCGCGTCGACGCGCGTGTCGCTTGCCGTGTGACATTCTACACTTTGTCTGGTATTATTTTGATGCATTTTTAGTAAAAGGGTTATACTCAATGTAAACAAATGTAATATTTAATTTAATTTCTCAAAATACCTACTATTCTGATAAATTAAATTATTATATTGTCTCTGTTTGAAAAGAAAGTCGGTGAGTTTCTCACCCTCTCCTACTTCAAATCTTAAAGAGAATCCATGAATTTTGTCTTCTTTTACTGCTCAAATATCTAAAAGTAATTTTTCCATAATAGGTATCATCATCACCCTCTTGCCTCCGATTGGCACTTCGTTTGGCGAAATTGCATGTAAACGACTTTGCTTGAATTCTAATAATACTCAAAATATTCGGTTATTAATTATATTCGCAGGATTCGCAGGTGAGGGGGAAGCATCGCCAGGTGCGGGTTCATTACACGATCGTGTCGAGGTCACTCGCCAAAGCATTTTATTACAGCTTTCGACGAAGCGATTCATTACGGAATCACCATCATCTGGCTACAGGTCGGTGTTGCCAGCTAACAGCTAACGAGAAACCACTCCTATTAATCTCGGGCTGTTACTTGTTAATGTCGCATTTCCCGTGACAAAAGTCCAGACCGTGATCGTCAGTTGTAATTCCCGGCTGCGTTCTTAAGAAACCGTTGAGAACGTTTCTGTGAGTAGTATCGCAGTTACAAATGAAACAGGGAGTGTTGGCGCTGATTATAGCGCCTCTCATCGCGCGCGCCCCAGATCCGCGCTTTGTGTGCGCCGGGAGCCGCGCGTGGCCGCGTCTTGCCGCGCCGCGCCTCGCCTACTCGCGCGAGCCACAATGCGCACGCCGCCTATTGTTTGTTATTCCAGTTTTTTCGTCTTCGAGCGTTGTTCTCAGATAAGTAGGCCGTGTCTCTTTCAGTCGTCCCACATTCTAAGCTTCGCTAGAAATGAATAAGCAAAGGAACTGTTGCAAGATGTTCGGCGAAAATATTTAGCTTTAAGAACCGCTTGAGCGTCGTTATTATAAGCGGGTAGTACGCCGCATTCCGGCTCAACTGAACGTTAGTCGCAAACTCGCTAATAATAAGGAAATTTACAAGCTTTGTGAGAATATTGGGTGAGGTGCAAGCGACAAGAGGCCGCGGGCCTTCTCAATCAAACAAAACCCGTTTTACCCATTTGCATTTACTCCTGTTAAGGCGACGCCGACGATAGCCGAAATTTTAATGATTTTTACTGACGATCACGTCTAAACAAGTAGTGTTAAGGATTTGGAAAAATATATGTTCAATTAGAGCATTTTCTTACTATCTCAATCTGTGAGTATTTTAGACTATATTTATATCACATACGACTATTGTAGTTAATTTGTTAAGTTATGTCTAACGCAGATAAAAAACTCAGAATCACACGAAAACTATCAAAAGTATTTTTCTAAAACTGTTTTAATTAGATACTTATTTATCTTTTAGTATACGTGTTTTATTAAAATACCTTTTTAATAATGCGTCTAATTTGGAACAGCGCTCCTTGATGGGCGAGTCCTATTACTGGCCGGACGTATGACGCGATGCGTGATCTCAGCACAGAACACGCAAGCTAACCACTCAAGGCCACTGGCATATATCTGCGGCTTCAGGTAACATGATATCAGTATCTTATATTATATTAGACTGTAAAGTAAACATTGGTCATCACCACTCTCCTGCCCTTATCAAAATTTATTTGCGGTCGGCGCAACATGTCTTGTTCTTCCACACTTAAGATTATTGCAAGAAAATAGTCTAACTGGTTAAGATCTATCGTTGTTCATTGTACAGACGCCAGCTGCACGTCCACGTACCCGAAACTGACAAAGTTTTCTCAATCGACTTTGAACCTTATGCTTTAGTGATCAAGTTGAAAATATATTAAATAAATTAGACATATCGTAATAGGTTGATGTGCTGGCGTCTGTACAATATTACGATATCTCTAAGTAGCCCAAACGCACCTAGTTATTTTATTTAAATTCCAAAGACAAAACCCTATACTGTATGACAAAAAATGTACTTAATGTACCCGGCCGCTCGTCGCTCATGGCTCGCGCCGCGTCGCTCTGTTTGTAGTGGAAATGAGCTCACGTCTCGGCATGCAGATGCCTTCCTATTACTCGTATTCTGCTGTTTGAGAACAGCTCGGTACCGGCCGATATTAATTCCCCCTGCATATGTTATTGACTGCATAAACTCAGGATAACGTGCGCAATTTAACAAGCCATATTCGTATCAAAATAATATTCGTTACTTTTTAGAATTAGGTGCGATTTTTTTTTACGTTCTCCTTTTTTGTGGCGATTTTATTTATTTTTTATTTCTAAAACACATCCTAATTTACATTTCGGTTTTAGCCACACAAAGAAAACCTCTCAGGGTTTATCTGTGTGTTGGCGAGCCGTTCACTTAATTTTTTACAAAAATATTAATTACTGATATGATGAACTGATGATACATAACATATTTTATAATAATGATGATAATAATGATTTGTGATGATAATAACATAGGGTACAATACATTGTATACATTATGAGAAATTTTGTGTAAGGAAACGTTTAGATTTGTATTTATAACTTTTCGAACTCTGTTTGTTTATGGTTTGCAAGTCTTCTGGAAGTTTATTAATAAAAAAAGGTACTAAATATTCTGCAACCCTCATCCCGTACACGTTGTTGAATTTTGGTAAGATGTATTTATTTTTAAGTGGTATCGTTCTCAGAAAGTCCGGTCTTGTTTTTTCGGTTAGCAGCTCCGGTCTATTGACTTCCGCAAGAGTAAAAAATTCAACTTTATTGAACACATTCATAACATTACAATATTTAAAGAGGTCGTCGTCACTGTTTTTGAATTTCTTGTTTATATGTTTTGGTGTAATTACTTTTAATTTAATATTCTTAGTTGTAACTTATATATATATGTCAGGTATGTATGATAAGTTCTCCCATAACTGCTGGTGCTGGATGCTTGCAAGCTTGACCCATGACCAGCAGTGATCACTTTTTGGTTGAGATAACGATGGATGATAATGTCCATTTATTTACAAATATAAGTAATCCGCTTTTTAAAATAATTTAATTGATTGCCAAATAATCGAATAGATCGTATCATCACACGCGTGACGCATGCCGCGTGTGCGCGCGCATCACACACACTCATCTCGAGTGATTTGTTCGCCGCGTCGCGTCCCACCGCCCGCGCCGCGCGCCGCACAGAACGAGTATATGGGAGAGGTTGGACTTAGGCATTTCTGAGAAAAAAATGTCTAATTTTGAAAAACGAATAATACCATCGTATTGTGCTGACGGATTTCTTTCTATTTCTCGTGTTTCGGGAGTTAATTGAGAAGATGTGAAATTTTACTATGAAAATAAGTGAATCCAACTCTCTGCCTCCTGAATCTGTTCTTTGCTATCATAATACACATTCCAAGAGCTGCATTTAGTGCATAGACACATGGTGCGCCAAACTCAAACTCAAACTCAAAGCATTTATTTCAATTAAACCATTTACAGGCACTTTTGAATTGTCAAGGAGTCAGTCAGTCAGAAATATGAAGCTAGTTGCCCATTCCAAAGCGTAGGTTCCTATGGAGAAGAACGGGCAAAAAACTCCACGGACACTCTTTTAAAAAAATTATATTCTTACAAAATATTGTTTACATCATTCATGTTGAAATTATACATGTGAGAACAATGTAGAAAGACGTGTACGTAAAAAAAACAATTCAAAAATTAAAATAAGCCGTGGCAGATAAGAGATGACCAGTCCCTACTGATGGCGCCCGTTCACGAACATGACGCATGGATCAGCACCGTTTAGCTCAACCATTTTGAAGGGAACTCGACGATCCCACACACACGCCACCACCAGCGAGACATTTGAGTGAGCATGACATACTCTTAGCCGCCAGGGCATATCGAGTCAATGAAAGACGCACCCAGTAAATGGTAGCTTTATAGAAGGTACATGGTCACAGTGCTCACACATGTGCTATGCAATTATACAATAAAAAAAGAGATTGAAGTTATACAATTCAAAGATAGTTTTTGCAATCTTCAGCAATTCCAACAATATTTTTGAATGCTAATCAATTAGTTTATACGCCCTTGTGGAGCTGGACCAGCGTTAAGCCAAGCATTTTTGTCAGCGATATAATCCCCAAGCTTATAATATGCTTGGCAGCATAGTGTGCGATTTATACAAGATTTAAATTTCGTTTCATTTAGTTGTAGTATATGGGAAGGTATTTTATTGTAACATTTTAAACAGTACCCCATGAAAGATGAGTCTACTTTAGCCAGTCTGAAACCCGGTTGAACTAATTGGTCCCTATTTCTAGTACAATAATTGTGTCTTTCACCTCTTTTACTGAAAAGATTAAGATTTTTCCTGACGTACATGATGTTTTCATAAATATATTGACAAGGTACCGTCATGATGTTAATATTTTTAAACAGTTCCCTTAGAGAATCGCGCCTACGGAGGCAATATATTGCTCTAATGGCTCTTTTCTGCAGAATAAAAATAGAGTCGATATCTGCAGCCCGTCCCCAAAGTAAAATACCGTAAGACATGATACTATGAAAATAACTGAAATAGACTAGCCTCGCGGTATCTACATCAGTAAATTGACGGATTTTTCTGACAGCATATGCTGCTGAACTTAGCCGTCCTGCAAGAGATGTTAAATGAGGACCCCATTGCAGCCTTGAATCGAGCGTGATCCCCAGGAAAACAGTTTTATCTACAAATTCTAGCTTCTCCTTATTCAATACTATATCACAATCACTACTTTTAACATTCGGTAAAGCAAATCTTATGCATTTAGTTTTTTTCCCATTTAATACTAAATTATTAGCAGTAAACCAATTTTGGACCTGCAGTAGGGCGTTATTTACATCGTCAAGATTTGATGCACGTCTATTTATCTTAAAAATTAGGGAAGTATCGTCAGCAAATAACACCATTTGTGGTTGGTTTTTTAATAAATGGGGTAGATCATTAATATATACTAAAAAGAGGAAAGGACCCAATATCGAGCCTTGAGGAACACCCATTTTTACTTTTAGACCGAGTGAATTTACACCATTAATTTGAACTTGCTGTTGTCTATCATTTAAATAAGATTTTACTAAACAGAGCGCAAGTTTACCTAGTCCGTAATGCTCAAGTTTCAAGAGTAAGGTTTCATGATTTACGCAGTCAAATGCCTTGGAGAGGTCACAAAAGATTCCTATGGCATCTTGAGCCTCCTCCCACGCTGTAAATATGTGTTTTAATAAGGTGACACCGGCGTCAGTTGTACAACGACCTTTGGTGAAACCATATTGCTGATCGTGTAAGATTTGGTTGGTGTTAAAATGATTAAGCATTTGGTTTAGCATTACCTTTTCGAACACTTTGCTGAATACCGGCAGCACGGATACTGGTCTATAATTGTTGGTGTCTTTACTGTCCCCAGATTTAAAAAGTGGTATAACCTTACTGTATTTCATTAAATCCGGGAAGACTCCTTGATCCACACACAAATTAAATATTAAAGCTAAGTATGGTGCTATAGTCTCGATTATGGATGTACAAACTTTGATAGATAGTCCCCATAGATCCTCGGTCAGTTTGATTTTAATTTGCCGAAAGGCTTTAATAACTATCATAGGGTTTATATGTTTAAATTGAAATTCAACCGGACAGCCTGGGACATTCGCTCTTAATAAATCAATTGAGACATCGGGTGAAGAATTTAAAGCTTCCGTCGTTTTAGATGGTATATTAGTAAAGAAATGTACAAATTATTGAGCTACTTCTAAGTTAGAGCTTATTGCACCACGTGAAGTCTCCAATGTGTAATCAGTGTTTCGTTTTTTTTCCCTACTAGTTTCATTATTTATAACTTTCCAAACTGTTTTATTTTATTTTCTGCTGATTTGATCTTATTGCTAATGTACAGGGCTTTAGCTATCTTGCAGGTATTTCTAAAAATTTTGGAATATGTAGCAACATACATGTTGAAAGTTTCAGTGTTAATGTAAGGCTTAAGGCCATACAGCTCGAAAAGCCTTTCCCTACTTATCCTAATACCTCTAGTTGCCCAGTCACTAAATATAAAAATAGGGCTAATATTTTTTGTTTTCTTTTCAAAAGTTTTATTGAATTCAGTGTGCACTACTGAAAAGAAATCCTCATACAATTTATTTGCATCATCCATATTATGGCCTAGAACATTTAACTCCTTATTTAGGATACTATTGAATCTATTTAATTTGCCATTTGTTATTGGTCTAAATTGTATTTGCACTTTTTGCAAAGCTGTTTTAAACTTAAAAGTTACCGTTTGACCACTATGATCAGACGGCAAATAATTTACTATGGCTTTAGCTAAATAATCACAATCGCAGAAGACATTATCAATACAAGTAGCGGAAGTTGAAGTTACTCTAGTCGGTTCTGTAAAAATGTTAGATAAATTGAATGATTTAAAAAGACTTAATAATCGATTGCTATTTAAAGTATTTTCCAGAATATTAATATTAAAATCACCACAAATAATTGCGGTTTTGTTACTGGATGCAAGTTTCGCTAGGACATCTTCCATTATTGACTCAAATAAAGAAAAGCCAAACGTGCATCTCCTGACATACAGGTTGATTTTTTTACAAAAAATATATTTATTTATTAATTACTTCAAGCACAGAAATGTACAGAGGCGGACTTAATGCCATAGGCATTTTCTACCAGTCAACCTTTGGGTGATGCAGAGACAGACAGTGGTGGGTGCAATATCGAGAAATTGGGGAATATTTTTAAAGTAGTTATAAAGATACACATATACCTATGACAAACTTTATATATAATATATACATACGCCTAATCATATATAAATATAAGCACAAATAAATATACATAAATACACGAATATACTAAAACAAATAAGACAAACAATGGGAAAACATTAACGTTGTGAT
This sequence comes from Xanthia togata, assembly GCA_963853775.1. Taxonomy (NCBI): domain Eukaryota; kingdom Metazoa; phylum Arthropoda; class Insecta; order Lepidoptera; family Noctuidae; genus Xanthia; species Xanthia togata. Next base: position 593,895 of record OY970811.1, on the reverse strand, counting down.
GATACCGCCAGCTTCTTACGAATATGCTCGCGAATATATTATTTTGTCCTTAAAGTATACTGGTTTCGTTAGACTTATAGTAATATGATTCACACATGGACTGTATTGTGGAATAGCTATTAGGAGTATCGATACAAAATATAACCTTCCTGAGAACCCAATTAAATGTGATATAAGTTATTAAGATAAGTGATTGGGGAAACGACTACTTCATGGTTCACATAGAATAACTAATGCAGTAATGAGCACCACAGAAATATTAAAAACAGGAGAAGTGGCAAGGGGGCGTGTCGCCGACCACGTGGAGTTGAGCGCCTCGCTCAGGCATTGAAAAAATGGCCGTCACCGCGAGTTAGTGTGTTGTCAACCGCGATCGTAAAAAACACGATTATGCCGTCTTGTTAAGTGGGTTCGTGCAAAAATAGAAGTCAAAACAAAATTTTTCGAAGTCTTGGCATCAGTTACCACAGGTAAATACAAGTATTTTACAATATTTGTCTTAAAAATCACGACAAACAACAAGCCGTAAAATATATCTGAGTTGTACTACTTTATTTTTGTTTTCCTATATTATCCCGATAATATTATTTTTGCATTAAATACATTGCTCTTTTACAACCACCTCAGTCTGTCACTGAGTGACTGAACAAGCAATGTAAATCTGACATAACGAAACCTCAATAAGCCGTAATGTCGCATGGTGCGTCCGCTGCTCTGGTCCGCCGTATTTGAGCGCGAGCTAGTGATGTGCTCGTGGAGGTCTGACAAAGTCTATCGACAAGAAAGTCAACTGCGAATTGTTATATTACAATTTCATTTAATTGATTTTTCTTCAATTTGTTAACTCTTGTAATCCGGTTGGAAGGCCGATGTGGTTCTATGCATTTTTACCCATTTTTATTATTTTACAGCGTAATAGACAAATGCGTAACCAAATATCGTGAAGTAAGTTCAATAAGGGTGCCGATTCTGTTGTTCACAAACTAAACTAAATTTAAGTTCAGTGCATCTTTTTTATCTATTTCATTAAGAAAAGGACAGAAGATACATTTTAGTTTAGTCCTGTCAAATTAATCAGCGCCTGACGTAAATTGACGTAATTTTAGTGGGCAAGTTTTTAATCACGTCAAAACTTGTATGGATTAGTGTCAGGGGCTGATTCATTTGACAGGACTAAACTAAAATGTATCTTCTGTCCTTTTCTTAATTAAATAGAAATAAAAAGATGCAATGAACTTAAATTTAGTTTAATTTGTGAACAAGGGAATCGACACCAATGTTTAGTTTAGTAATCTATGGAATGTCCTTGTGTTTGAATTATGAGATGTAATGCCTTAGCCTCAAGTTACTTCGTCATTTGTTATGGTTATGGTATTTCACTCAAGTCTTCATAAATGCACCATTAGCTTCATATGCATTGTATTAATCAGCATCATATAGTCATAATTATGTATTATGCCGCAGAATTTCTAAAGAGGGTTTGAAGCCATATTGTGACGTCATGCATGCTCTAAAATAAACAATTATAATATGAAAATTACTTTTAATAAGGTTATTATTAAAGATTTGGCAATGGGTCAACATTCATGCTATTTATTTCTTATGCATGCGTGTGTGTTATTGTCACATAAACCCCTAGTTACTAAAGAAAGAAGAATTTAATTTCTTAAAAATACGGGTTTTTTAAGAGCCTGCAAACTTACAAGTTTATGATTAGCTTCGTATACCTATATATGTAATTCAGTAAGTCACTAACAAATTGTAATTGTACCGTTTCAGTTTCCCAAAAGAAGCAAGTTATAAATCAATGGATAGACGCCATAGGAAGATCAGCTAACTGGTTCTCTACAAAAACGAGAATCTCTTTTTTGAACATTTTATGGCATCATAATCATATAAAGTTATATATCGTAGTTACGTGTCGTTTGATTTGTAATTGTTTTTAAAATCTTTTTATTAATTAATTAAATAATGTTTTGTTGCTTTCATATCGTCTTCTATAAAGTAAACAAAAATGTTTACTTTATTTCCAAAACCTTTATAGTAAATTTATCGATAACTCTTCGATTTAGTCAAGCACTATGTCGTATCCGCCCCCGAGTCCCGACAACACACAATGATAATTGTTTTAGTGTGAGTAATTATACGGAAAAAGTACGCTGTGGTTTAAATAATAAGGTTTATATTTAAATGACTGAGTTATCGATGGCGCGTGTGTGCACTTGTTCGTAGTATTGTTTTGACAGAACTGTGTGTGCAATATTAGCGTTAAGGAGGGGCAATTGTGGCTTCATCGGTTTTCTATACATTTTGAACTCCACGCCATATCTCCTTCTTTATTATATCTATGATGAGCACTAACAAACTGCTTGTAATAAACTAATTTACCATGCCTCATCAGCACATAGGACCGTGTAATATTAATGAATCAATGAGGGTACCAGGATATAGCATAAATAAGTCACCACGAGTACCTTTAAAATCAGTATTGATTTACACCTCGTATAGTCACGCTAATCTCGAAATGAATTTTCCAGTTTTTATTACGAATCTTAATCTTTACGTTGCTTTATGTGCACCCCACGTTACATTAGTTATTTGTGCAACAAGAGAGCAAAGTTGTTTTTTGCTGCGAGTGTTGATTTTGAATCCCGAGTAAGCGAAGGATTCTATAATTGAATCACGAGCGTAGCGAGTGATTCTAGGTTAGAATCCTGAGCGCTGCGAGGGATTCAAAGACACGAGATGCAAATAACTTTGCTCTCGTGTAACACATACAACTTTTCACCTCAGCAGCGAGAACATACAACATGCAAAAAATAACCCTGTCCAATCCGTGAGGGTGTTGTTAGGTATCGTACTGTGAGCATATTTATGTGGAAATTTTCAGGATAAAGGAATCCCCACATTTTTTTTCAATTGTGAATTTTACCGTATTTTACGTTTGGTGCGGGCGGCGGCCGTCGTAGTATGAGTTTTGCAATTTTTTTATGGATTTGGGGTAATTTTGGAACAAAAAATGTGAATTTTAAATACCAATAACTTTTTTAATAAAAAATTACTCTTTTTTAATGTTGCTGCAGATACCCTTTTCGGATCGGACAAGGTTTTTTTTTACATAATCTTCATCACCTCGTATTTTGCAGCCACCATCATGGATTTATATTTTGACCTCACTATCGGCTTTAGTACCCTCTAAAACTATGAAAACGACACCCATGACGAAAATGTGAAAATTTTCGCAGCCGCCATCATGGATTTTTATTTTAACTTCACTATCGGCTTAAGCAACCCTGAAAACCATATAAACGATACCCATGGAGAAAAATTTGAAAATTTTCGCAGCCGCCATCTTGGATTTACATTTTCACCTCACGATCGGCTTTAGCACCCTTGAAAACTATGAAAAATGTGAAAATTTTCGCATCCGCCATCTTGGATTTGCATTTTGACCAAATTCACACTTACTATCTCACTCCATCTTTCTTTCTCTTTGAATTAGAAGAAGACAGTCGCAAGCGCCTTTTCCCGTGACGATTTCGGCCCCGACTCTTACCGCAAGCCGCCTAAAGAACTTCGTTAAAAAAAAAAAAAAAACAGAATTTAAATAAAACCTTATCAGATGATTTGCAATTTTAAGGTTATATGTGAATCCGAACGTTTAATTGTTTGTTTCATTTTTGGGCCTACTAGGGCATTTTGAAATCGAACTTCGAATCGACTTGTTTCTATCTCTCGCTTTATTCGTATCGAAGTGAAAGTGACAAAACTAATTAAAGTTCAAATCTTTAGAAGTTTGTGAGTAGACCCAACACTGATCACGGCATTAAAAAAAAAAAAAAAAAAAGTTACTTTGTCTCACGCTCGCAGCAAAATCGCATTTTGCTCACTGTTTTTTGACAGCAAAACCTGCTTGTTTGAGGTGCTGAGGTGAAAAAAGATTTACGCGACTATAACTACTTTTTCAGTGTTTTAAAAGAGAATAGTTCTGTACAACTATGTAATAGTTCCGAATCAAGTTTAAAAGCCTGGTGTCGTCGATTTTGCTACCGCATTTTTGCAAAATGGACATAATCCGGAAGAAGCACAGATAAGTTCCGTAACAAATATGTAGAGTGGCTGCAAGATGCATTTCAGTGGCCAGAATTTCCAACGAAACAAAACGAAAACGAGACCCTTCTACAGAAAATGTAAGGGAAGATTTCGAGCATATCATTTCCCCGGTTAAATTAGGTGCTTCAACCTGTACAACTCCTAGTCCTCGTAAATGTTTTGAGGATCTTGGTAACCGGCAAAAGAGAAGACGCACTGAAATAGCAATGCAGTGGTAGCAGCAGCAACCCTAAAATCGTGTTTTCGGCTGAAAGGGCACTCAGAAAAACAGGAGAAATCGACACAGCTGATGTAATGAAATATATATTGGAAAATCCAGAAAAGGCCTAAAAATTAAAGCCTTTATTCATGGGAATACAATTCGGTTAGGGAAATTACACCTTTGAAAGCATTGGCTCTGTATGTCTCGATGAATTTATCAAAATGGCGCTACAAAATACTTCGAGATTTTAACAATCAAAAAGGATTTTTAAAATACCCCAGTTACTACATGCTGGTTAAAGAAAAAGTGAAGTGTTATCTAGCCAAAGAAGATGACAGTTACAGAAAACTCAAAAAAATAAAATTACAAGAAGACTTTAAGTTCTTTAAAACTCCTGTTGATTCCAATCAACAGCTCGTTTTGACCAGCAAATGGGGATTTGATGGATCATCGAGCCACAGCGTTTATGATCAATAGACGAGTGGAAGTGAGCTCAGTAACCTGGATAGTAATTTCATGATAATTCTTGTGTCTCTGCGGCTCGCCTCAAACGATCTTATCATTTTCTAATAAATGTACAGACAGAGCTGGCAGCAATGGAAGCTGAGATTAAGGCCTTAATGCCATCTACCATCACTTATGGAATTAGTGTAACACACCAGCTGGTGTTACCAATGATTGATGGTAAAATTAATTCTATTGTATCTGATACAGCAGATATGTGACATATGCAAAGCTAGTCCTAAAGAAAAGAATAATTTGGAGTTGGTAAAAGGGAAACCAACCTAAACGACATGTACAAATACGGCTTAAGCTCTCTTCCGCTTGGATTCGGTCAATGGAATGTTTCCTACACATTTCCTATAAATTAGACATAAAGGGACGTTGATGAGAGGAAAAGAAGTATCCAAGAGGCTGTAAGAAGAAAAACGGGCTTACTTCTCGATTTTGTAAAACAAGGTAGTGGATCTACCAACAATGGCAACTCGGCAAGGCATTTTTTTGAAAACTACTCTAAATCTGCTGCACTTACGGGAATAGACGCTGAGCTATTGAGAAAAACCTGTGTGATCTTGCAGTGTATTTCATCAGCTCGGAAGACAAATTACCTACATAAAATTACGTAGATTTGAACCCATGAAATTACATGCCTTCATAAGTAGTATATCGGGCCTGAGTGCCTGACATAGTTCAGAATTTGTCAATCATACCCATTCTATCTGAAGAGGCATCTGAGATTTTCGAAAATATAGAGAGGGGCATTCTCAAAAATGCAGCAGTATCTCATCATAACGAAGATATTATGCACGATCTTTTATTATCGTCTGATCCACTGCTTACAAGCATTCTTCCAACAATAAATAAGTTCGTAGGATAATCTTCTTTTACGGAATTTTATGACCTAACGACAAACGAAAAACATGACACCGAATTTGTTGATGTCAATGATTTCGCAAATATAGATTCCGAATCTGAGTCGAATAATGATGACGACGATGATGATGAGGAGGATGAATAAAAACTGATTTTAAAATGTTCTTAGGTTGTGGTTATTACAATATTTAAATGTGTGTATTATGATAGTAAAGAAAACAGGACCAGATTCAAGAGGCAGAGCTCGACTCAGCAAAAAAATACATCACCTACATATCAGAAGGTGCACGTTTGGCGCACCAGGAGTCTTAGCACTAAATGCAGCGCTTGGTATGTGTATTATGATAGCAGAGACCACAACTTGAAACAGGACTAGATTCAGGAGGCAGTTGGATTCACTCATTTTCATAGTAACATTTCACATCTTCTCAATTAACTCCCGAAACACGAGAAATAGAAAGAAATCCGTCAGCACAATAGGATGGCATTATTCGTTTTTCAAAATTATTTTTCAGAAATGCCTAAGTCCAACCTCTCCCATACACTCGTTCCACCGTGCGCCGCCGCCGCCGACCGAACGCGATGCCGGCTGCGTTTTATAGGCCCGCGCTCCACATGATTCACTGCCGCTCTTTTTATTGTACTATAGGCAGAACTAACACTACCGCCAATTTTTTCTTTTTGTATTGCAGTTTTAGCTGACTTGGCTCTCTATTCTATGTTTCGAACTAAAACTAACATTTGATGCGACCGGGCCACGTGGAATTGCCAAGATTGATACCTTGCATAATATTTAATGAGGGTCGCATGCCGAATTAAAGTCAGATTTTAAGTTTTAATCTGTCAGACAGACGTTGAGTTGAAATACGATCCTATACCCAGCATTATGCTGGTTGGATAAGATACCTCCTAAGTAGATTTGTATGAGCACTGAGGTACTGGCGACTGTCGTCAAATATTGACTGCAAAGACGGCTGAAAGAGAATAATTCAGGCATTTCGTGCTGCAGTGCGGGGTGCGGGGTCCCATACTCGCGCGGCACTCTCACAGCGCGCTACTTCGCCGATGGCTTATCAGCTGAGTGTATGACGTCCCACGAGACGCGCTAGGAGATTACCCGTATGTTTATGTGTCTGTAGTATTACCGGCAGTCTTTTATCAGAGTACTGGCTGCGCCCCGCGGTTTCACCCGCATAAGTCTCGATCCCGCGGGAATATCGGAATAAAAGGCAGCCTATGTCCTAACGCAGGACATGGTCAACCCATGTGCCAAATGCCGTTCAGCAGGCTTTGCGTGAAAGCGTAACAAACAAACATACAAAAAATCTAATCTTTTCTCTTTATTATATTTCTTCGCTTCATTCTTCAGATATATTATAACCAGGTAGTCCTTTTAATCTACAAGATAACATGCACACTTTCAGAGATTTATGAAAATCGATATAAGTATCGACTTTTTACAATTAAATCGATTCTTTACTAACCATAACCACACCACTAGTCAAACTGTCATTCTTTTTTCGTGCACGATAGCAAGCACACTCGCGCTAACTAGTTATAAAAAATGCCGAAGAAAAGGGAATATTCTCAAGAAATTGAAGACTATCAACGTAAAATCAAGAAGCTGGAAGATGAACGAAGACGTAAACGTCGTAGAATCATAATTGAATCTTCATCTGATTCCGGTATGTATCGTATTTACAAGTACCCTCAATTATAAATTATTTTATGGCGCCACTTAGTCCTGCGAGGATTACAGGCGTATTGTTATATTGTGATACCTGTGTACCATGTGCTATTCATTTAGTACGGTTTTTTGCCCGGCGGTTAACCGTGAGTTAACACGAAGGTTATGATTTTTCAAACACATGTAAGATTATCTCGCCTGGCGGTTAACCGAGCGTTAACACGATGGCATGTACTATAATCGATTATGTACATAATTATTACAATCTAAATGATGACCCACAAGAATGAAAGCCGTTTTATCCACAATTCTAGCGGTTAACCGTGAGTTAACACAAAGAATAAAAATGTGGAATTCAACGTTATGTCTTATACATTTCAGACGATAACGAATCCTTACGTTCCGCCCCCGGTATAGACGAAAATCCGACGGCGACTGAAGTTGCATCTAATGATATCCCTGACGACGTTCCTATGCCGATCGCGGAAGCGTCTACTCCTGATCAGGAAGATAGTACCTGCCCAGAGCTTGACCCAGAGCTACTGATAGCACTCGGAGAGGAAACAGACAATACTCCAAAATTCGGAGATAAAATTCATCACAGCTTAGCTCAGCGATGGGAACCTATACTCAAGAAGGGATTATCAAAGGAAGCTAAAGATAAGTTGTTCAAAGACTATCTTGTGCCTGAAAACTGCACTCTGCTTCAAGCACCCAAACTGAATAACGAAGTTTCGGCGGCTATATCTGAAGCATCTCGTCATAGAGATAAGAGGAAGGAAGCTGAGCAGCAGCAATTGGGTGCTGGCGTCTCAGCCATAAATAGAGCTTTGACAATAATGCTTACGGGTGACAACAAAATTGAAGCAATAAGGATTATGAGCGATGGATGTCGTATCCTGAGTGATCTCCACTATCAGGAAACACAATCGCGAATTAGCGTCATCAATTACGCATTAGCCAAACCGTTTCTAAACGTCGTTCAAGATTGCGAAAGGGACGAAACGTTATATGGCAACAAACTAGGGGAAAAAATAAAAGCTTCAAAAACAATTGAGAAGCAAGGCATGTCGATTAAAAAAGGTCCAAAAGGTCAGAAAGGTAACCCAGCGATAGAACCAACGACATCTCATTCACGTCCCCAGTACCAATATCGACAACTAGGTGCCTACCAGGGAAACTGGACAGGCTCCTCGCGGTTCCTACAGAACAGGGGGGGGCGGAGAGGTCCGAACAGGGCGAACAGCACCATGAGCCGTCGACCTCCACCTCAGCAGACGTCGAACTCGGTCACTGCGAACAAGTCGAGGGCACCTGCGACGCGCCAATAGCCCAGGTACAACACGCTGGTAGAATATCTCATTTTTATGATTGTTGGCTCAACATAACATCTAACTCTGTAATTTTAAATTGGATACGTAATGGTTTTCCTATACCGTTTGATTCTAACGTGATACAAACTCATGTACCTTACGTTTCAATGTCAGCGACTGAAAAAGTCGACATGTTTGTAGCTATTCAAAAATTGTTAACATTAGGTGCGGTAAGCCCTTGCAAACCTACTAAGGACCAGTTTATTTCAAAAACATTTTTATCCTTAAAGTCTAATGGTGATAAAAGATTTATTTTAAATTTAAAAAACTTAAATCATTATGTTTCAAAATTACACTTCAAAATGGAAGACTACCGGACGGCATCTAAATTATTACCGATTCATGGCTTTATGGCCACTATTGATTTAAAAGAAGCATATTTCCTTGTACCAATTCGTAAATCTGATCGGAAATTTTTAAGATTCCAGTTTGAAAATGAGAACTCAAACATCATAACCTACGAGTTCAATTGTATGCCATATGGCCTTTCGGTAGCTCCGAGAACCTTTACTAAAATCATGAAGGAAGTGGTTTCCCATTTACGCTATCAAGGCTTCAAAAATGTTATTTTTCTAGACGATATTCTTTGTATCGGTGATGATTATCAAGAATGCCTAAAAAATGTTAAAGTTACTTTAAAACTTTTAGAATGCCTTGGGTTCGTAGTGAACTATGAAAAGAGTTCTCTTGTGCCTAAACAAACCTGTAAATTCCTGGGATTTATGTTCAATTTAGTAAATCAATCAATTTCTTTGCCATCAGACAAAAAACAAAAAATTGTGAACCTAGTTGACAAATTCTCAGAATGGTGTCAGTGCTCAGTTAGAGAATTTGCTCAGTTAATTGGAGTTTTGACAGCCGCGTGCCCCGCGGTCAAATATGGTTGGTCACATACAAAAATTTTAGAAAGGCAAAAATTTCTAGCCTTACAAAATTGTCCTAGCTTTGACAGACACTTCAAACCTCACCCTGTAATTTTAGAAGATTTAAATTGGTGGCAAAGAAATGTGCTAAATTCTAAAAACACTATGCAAACGCCTAACTTCGAATTAGAGGTTTATACGGACGCTTCACGTACCGGCTGGGGAGCTGTGTGTAACAACGAACGAGCGCATGGAGCTTGGAAAAACAGTGAACTTGAACAACACATCAACTACTTAGAGTTGTTAGCTGTTTTCTTAGCCTTAAAGTATTTTGCAAGCAAAAAATCTGATTGCTCCGTTTTACTACGTGTTGATAACACAACAGCCATCAGCTACGTGAATCGAATGGGGGGGATCCAATTTCCCCATTTGAATAATCTTTCTAGACAAATTTGGCAATGGTCTGAAGAGAGAAACATCTGGTTATTTGCCTCCTACATTAATACCAAGGCCAATTACGAAGCAGATGAAGAATCTCGAAGGCTAAATCCTGACACGGAATGCGAACTTTCCGACTTAGCCTTCGAACGAATATCAAAAAGTCTCGGTAAACCCGAAATCGACCTATTTGCCTCTCGGGCCAATGCCAAATGTCAGAATTATATGTCATGGAGAAAGGATCCTGACGCTCTTTCCATAGATGCCTTTACAGCGAACTGGAGCATGTTCTTTTATGCTTTTCCCCCTTTTCCACTTATTCTTAAGTGTCTTCACAAAATCATACAGGAAAGTGCTACTGGTATCCTAGTCTTTCCTTTTTGGCCATCCCAAGCCTGGTATCCACAATTAATGAAAACAATAGTTTCCGATATAATTTGGATATACCCTAACGAACATCATATCGTATCATGTTACAGAAATCCCCTTATCCTGGGGGCCGCAGTACTCTCAGGCAGGCGTACTCGCTGCGGGGCGTCCCGGAATCAGCCCTAGACCTGATGCTGGCATCATTATCCAAGAACACGATGCAACAATATAACGTGTCGTTCAAATTGTGGTGGCAATATTGTGTAAATAATAATTATCACTTTTTTGATTGCTCTGTCCCGATAGTATTACGCTTTTTAAGCGAACAGTTTGATACGGGCAGTTCGTATGGAACCCTGAATAGTCACAGATCTGCATTATCTCTTTTATTAGGCGGTAATATCGGATCCGATGACCGAATTAAACGGCGACCGAATAAAACCCAGCTTCCCCAAGTACTGCTCTACATGGGACCCTCAGATTGTTCTAAATTATGTTTCTAATTTGTACCCCAATAGAACCCTTAGTAGGGAAAAAATTACGAAAAAAGTGGTAATTTTATTAGCTATATGTACTGCCCAACGCGTTCAAACATTTTCTTTGATAAAGCTTGAAAATATAACAGTAGGATCTAACGGTATAAACATAGCCATCAAAGATATTATTAAGACATCCGCGGCAGGTCGTGATCAACCGACCTTATTCCTACCGTACTTTAGAGAAAACCTTCGCATTTGTCCCGCAACTGCTCTCGAAGATTATCTCCACGTCACAGACAAAGACCGACCCGCTAATGTATCCAATCTCTTAATCACTGTGAAGCGCCCCTACAAGGGCGCGACAGCACAGTCAATAAGCAGATGGATAAAGCAGATATTGGCCGAGAGCGGCGTGGACGTGGACGCGTTTAGCGCGCACAGCACGCGCCACGCCGCCACGTCCGCGGCCGCCGCGGCCGGGGTCTCTGTCGACATTATAAGGAAAGCCGCGGGGTGGACGAATGCGTCTAAGGTTTTTGCCCAATACTATCATCGTCCAATTAAAGGCAACGATAATTTTGCTCAAGCGATCCTCCATGATCAAATTAATGAGTAACATTATAGTATAGCTTTGAGACTAATCTTATAGATAATTTATGTTCCTACAATTAATCACATTATTATTATTAAGTATTCGAAATAAATACATGTTTAGTTAAATTTCTTAACTATTATGTTTATATTGATTAAAAATATTGTATTCTTACAGTATATTCGTTTTTAATTATCAAACACAAAACTTTTCTCTTAACATCTACCTGGTTATAATATATCTGAAGAATGAAGCGAAGAAATATAATATATGATCAAACGAACTTCTTAAGCGAAGTTCGATCAATATTATATGAGTCGCTTCATTCGAAGATATAGGTTCCCTCCCAACCCAATCCCGGTGATAAAGTTTTGCATTTGTCATAATTATCTCTAAAAGTATGACAGTTTGACTAGTGGTGTGGTTAGTAAAGAATCGATTTAATTGTAAAAAGTCGATACTTATATCGATTTTCATAAATCTCTGAAAGTGTGCATGTTATCTTGTAGATTAAAAGGACTACCTGGTTATAATATATCTTCGAATGAAGCGACTCATATAATATTGATCGAACTTCGCTTAAGAAGTTCGTTTGATCATATATAATATAGTTTAGATGAACGCCCGCCGCGTATATCCCGTCATAGATATCGTCGTATTATCGTATAAGTGCGGGCGAGGTCTGGGGTCTCCTCGCGCCGCAGCTTGCAGCAAAAACTTGTCACGACCCCCCCCCCCCCCCCTCTCGTGCAGTACACGCACTACAGTGATACAACAATCACGCTGTTTCACAAATTATGTGACATAAAAAAGTATTTTTCGAAAGGAACGTAAAATATTTTCAAGAAAGGTGTGTTTAGTTTCCCAGTTAGTTGTTGAAAACAGCCATAAGTTGCATCAAATCCTCAATAATAATTATCAATATTAGAAAAGAAAGAAAATACGTTTATTTGCGGTAAACATGACGCAAAAAAGAGCTTACACAAAAAAATAGAAAAGGTTGGGGGAAACATGCGTCACATCCACGCAAAACGGCTATCGCTCAGCATTATGCTGCGACCCTATGCAAAAACAGAGCCCCAGCGCTGGTTTTCAGCGACAACCGGCGCCGACGTATTGACGTCGTTCGGTGCAGCAAAAAACAATAACTAGTACAGCGTACTTACAGAAAAATAATATAATTCAATTTAAATGTGATAAAAATAAAAGAAAAAGGAAACATACATGCGACGAGAATATCATCCTCAAAACGTTTTGCGCATTATGTAGTGGCAACAGTTCGAAGCGTCACTACCAATAATAAACTCTGTATAATCTATGGTTACACCCAACAGGAAGTTATGCAAAATTATGTAAGGAATTACAAAATGGCCAATGATGTAATAATATGCAACAGCAAAAGTTATGTCAGTGTTAATATTATCTACCGTAGACTACAATTAGTTTTGGTTTTTAAATTGAGTTCTTATCAGGGTTGATTCCCTTAAACATAGGTAGCGGTGCGTCGTCGTTAATTCGCATCCAAATTAGCTAGTCGGAAGTTCTCCGTCCAGCGTGACGCGTCCCCCCCCCCCCCCCTTCCACTCCCGTGCGCTTATAGGATGTGATTGCACAACTGTGAGCTGTGTCCAAACAACGTACGTCATAACACGGCATTATCCGCTTCAATCGGCGCGGCGGCGGCGCATTTGATTTGATAATATTATCATGTACACACACAACTACAGCAGTGTTAGATGTCAGACTATGTGACCGTACAGCTGTCTGCTACTAATCAAACTACATTGTTTTTAGTGTTAGTTGTTCGTTAGCTACCTTCTACCAAACACAAACCGTGCGCGCGACATGGTGCCTACAGCGACGCTGGATGTCAAACTGCATCCAGCGTCATTTTAAAGCACTTTACAGGTGAACATACAACAGAATATTATCATGTAAACAACTTACATATTAGATAATGAAACGAGCTGTTAGTATCCCAATAGTTTATTGCCAACACCAGTACATCTACAGACCATAACCAAAGCTGACATGTTCTGACAGTTCTAGCGACTAGTTTGTGAGCACACGTTACGATACTGTTGACTGTACGCTCACACAATGAGCAAACTGCCTGAGAACTTATTCAATGTCGTTCACAGATGTTTAGAGACCTGCACCCTGATGCGTTAGTCATTGTAAGTGTGTTCCGCAATCACCCCGTCGAACACTGAGCAGTGGTCAAGTGTGATCGTATCGTTTGCTCGCGGTTAATACAGAGTAGTGTTCAGGTGACCCCCTCAAGCAAGCTCGCCACCCGCGCGTGCGTGCGACACTCACCGCTGTGCGCGCTGGACGAAGAGCTCTTGCGCTCCGCGCTGTCCGCAGGGGGCGGGCGCTCCGCGCTGTCGGGCGAGCGGCGCGGGGCCGCGGCCGGCGCCTGCTGCACGTCGGGCTCGGCCAGGCGCGCGGGCTCGGCCAGGCGCGCGGGCTCGGCCAGGCGCGCGGGCTCGGCCAGGCGCGCGGGCTCGGCCAGGCGCGCGGGCTCGGCCAGGCGCGCGGGCTCGGCCAGGCGCGCGGGCTCGGCCAGGCGCGCGGGCTCGGCCAGGCGCGCGGGCTCGGCCAGGCGCGCGGGCTCGGCCAGGCGCGCGGGCTCGGCCAGGCGCGCGGGCTCGGCCAGGCGCGCGCGCAGGCCGGCCCAGGCGTCGCGCAGGCGCGCGGCCGCGTCGCGCACGTCGCCCGCCACCGTCTGCTTGGCGGCGACGCACTCGCGCTCCATGTTGTTGTAATTCTCTAGGATCTCACGCACTTCAGACTCGCGGTCTTTTACACTTGCCTGGGGGATAATGACATCTAAAATATATATCCTGCTTTTTCACACCATCTAGTCGGTAATGTCAAATTAGGTATTATGTCATGTAAACTTGACCTAAAGTATATCATAGTAGCCCTATAATCTAGCCGGACAATAATATTGTACTGAATTGAATTATAAACGGTACCCTAATTACATACATATACGATCAAAAACAAATTGCTAATCCATTGCTACATAAGTTCTAAAAAGAATCTGCTCAACAGCGTAAATACCACAATGAATGATGTTGAACTGTCGAAACAAATTTGTCGTAGTCGTTTACGAAAATGTGTTGCGTAATTAGATAGCTGGTCAATAACGTGCTTTGAATTAGGAACCTCAACAAAAAAATCGTATTACAGTTTTTGTTTTTTTAATTCGAAAATTACATTTCTTTTCTCGCCGAAGCCGCGAAGGAATGAAAAGTAGTGTTCTTCTCGGGGATAAAGGCACAGTAAGCCAAAGGTGTCTTTGTATTGAGCGAGCTTAAGTTCAATCAATCGCCCGTGACATAAGACTGCTTTATTCCCTAGATGAAAAATCTACTATTGTTGTTTAGACGGTATTACATGTGTCTGTAAGTAAGTAACACTTACAGCAACGCTGTCGGTGACATCACTCCGCTGCGGTTGCGGCAGCGAGGCTGCAGCGTCGAGTCGCGCGGTGCTGTCGCCGCACCACTGCAGCGCCGCGTCGAGCCGCTCGCTATACTTGCTGAGCGCGCTCAGCTTGCTGTTGATGTACTCGCCGTGGGCAGCGAGACTCGCCTGAGCCTGACAAACCACACAAACTTTATAAAATTTTAAAGTTAAATACCAAATATCCTGCTACAACACATTTCCACTATCTGCTAGATAAACTTCAATACTGAAAGTTTAGGATATCTAGAGTTCGCTAATGTTTATTTATTTATTTATGTTGTTAAGATATCCTAAACCGTGGACGGCTCTGTAACAAGTCCACAGAACTCGACGGCTTATTTGTCTCGTTACTGTTCCGACCGCGCCGCGGTCCTACTTCGCGCCTGTCCTACTGAACACTTGCACATTTACTTATTGTTCGGCATTCACAGTTGCCGTTAACTTTGCGACAAGTTTTGGTGGAAAAACTGACTCAGTGCACTCATGAATCTAAAGCAAATAACTCCGCATGCAGACTTCCTGAAGCAGTACACTTGACTGAACTCTGATAATTTACAAAAATCTGTCGGTAACGGTAAATGTGATTTGAATTTGGAATGTGGATATTGTTAGTAAAAGTTCCAATTACAAAAGAGATCAATCACGAACATTGAACGAACATTGTATGTACATTCACGAGCTTTAATTTGGGACCCACCTAAGGTTGAATATCGTGTAGCAAACTTTCGCCATTTAGAGCTATTATGTTAACGCTGTCACTGCACAAACAATAAACGTCATAATGTTTACCATCGACAACTTTACGTTTCTAGGGGCTAACGTCAACTGGAGCGAGGGCAAACGATCATTACCGATTTCCGAGTAATAATTACTTTTTGGTCCTGTGGTCCCATAAGAAAAAAGAAACAAATAAAAAAGAACAAAATTATATTGTCAATATATGAAAGCTAGTCAACTAACCCGCTTATTCTTCAAACCTATATTAGTTAAAAAGTTTTGTCTCTTTCTCAAACATAAATATCAAAGTGACGGACCAAAACAACATATTTAAAATAAAATAGGTTTAAAGGCCGTTTATGATTATGGGGGCTTAGAAGATTTCAGCTAAAATATTGATTAATAAAATCTTTAGAAAAACAAAGTTATTTATTATTTATATTTATTAAGACATTTATGACACAAACCTCAATCTTAACACAATTATATAGAAAGCATGGTTAGCGGTGCAAAAAATAAACACTTATCACCGAAGGCTACGACTAAATTAATTTAAATCTCTCCAGTAATTTTTTTATCATAAATATTCAAAACCGCGTATATCCACCTTCATTGTCAATCACAGCCTGGAGCCGGTTACGCATGGATCCAATCAATTTGTCACATATGTCAGTACCCCTTAAACTTTCCCAGACTGTGAGGCAGTGATCCTTAAGTGCTTCTCTAGTTCTTTCGTTTCTATTTGACCATTTTTGAACCATTAAGCCCCATAAATTTTCTATAGGATTTAAATCGGCACACTTTGCAGGCCACGGAATACGATTTAAATTTGCTCTATTATTGTCGAACCAAGTTCTAACGATTCTTGCCGTATGAATTGTTGCGTTATCTTGAACAAAGTTTACTGGACCAACATCTTCTTGTGGATAATATAGTTGCAATGTTGGAAGGACACTCTCGTCTAATAAATCGACATAATCTTGAGCACTGGCCCTGGGTGGTAAATTTATTAGTTCTCCAATGCCGGCTGAACTAATCCAGCCAGACATGTTAACTGTAATGCGACCAGACGCGTTGTTAGCTATGACGTGGTCTTCCGTGTATCGCGTCCTGTCAATTCGCCACAAATGTAGTCTGCCCGTTTGGGAAGATTGAAAAGTCTTTTCATCGATGAAAGCCGTCGTCGTTCAATCAAAATTTAGATACTGACGTGCGAAAATAAGTCGAGCAGCTTTATGGGCATCCGTCAACGCAATTTTTTTTGCAGGCCGCCTGTGATGCAGTCCCATAGCTTTAAGATGCCTTCTAACTGTTGAAGGGTGGACTTCAAACGCTTCCGCAAAATGCCTCGTTGGCGTAAATCCATTCATCAGGTATTGCCTTTGCATCAAGCGGCTCTGCTCTTGTGTTATAACTTGCGGGTGATGGTTGTTTCGTCGTAAGTCAATAATATTTTCCTCGTTCCCGTGGCGTCGAACCCAGCGGCGAACTGTGTTTCTTGTCACATTTATTCGTCGCGATATCTCGTGAATGCCTACTCCTTGTTCGTGCAAATCAATAATTTGGAGCCTTATTTGGTCACGATTAGCCGCAAGCATTTTATTAATTGGTAAATTATATTTTGTGAAAATATCACATTAAACTATTTTCTTAAATGACACTGACACGACACATGTTCGTAATTAGAAAATCGTAATGATAGCTTTTTGCAACGAGGTTATCATTTCATAGGTCGATTAGATAAGACATTTTATGTCTTAACTTGACATTCAACATTTCAACCTTAAAGCAAAGTTTCAAAGTTTCGACCTTATTGCATTATGATTGTTCTAACAACATTTAACGGAAATGGGTCCCAAATTAAAGCTCGTGACTGTACGTTGTAAAATTTTCAAATACCCTCAAATATTGCATGCTGTGTTTTATCTTAGCTAAACATGTTTGTGCCATTATAATTATATTTTAACACCATTTATACAATGTTTTATGCAAATAAATGATTTATTTATTGTATGAACAAGTAACATGCTGAATGATAAAGTATAACGCACACGAGCCAAATAAAAACAAAAAGTTTGTGAAAAATAAAAATCACGCAAAATGCAATCCGCCTTCGTTCGTAATTGTTTACTCAAATGTGGATATTGTTATTATTGTATTCTTTGAATCCCTGTATGCAGATGACTTGCAGTTGTACTGTCAAGGGAGGGTGAAGAAATTTCTGACGCTATCGACAAATTAAACAAGGACTTGATAGCCATAAAAACCAGGTCTGATAGATTTAGCGTACCAGTAAACCCAAATAAGTGTCAGGCGATCATCATCGGTAGTTCTCGGAGTATGAGAAAGGTGGATGGTACAATGCTCTCTTCAATGGCACGGTCGTCCCATTTAGTACTGATGTGAAGGACCTTGGCTTTCACATTGATAGTACTCTGAACTGGCGTACTCAAGTCGTGAGGGTCAGCCAGAAGGTAACAGGAACGCAGCGGGCTCTGTACCGACTATAAAAAATTACTACCAGAAAGTATAAAGACAATGCTTGTGCTTAATTTTCCCTATCATCGATTATGGTGATGTGTGCTACTATGACCTGAATGCAGATCTCCTCGACAAACTTGACCGTCTTCTTAATGACCGCATTGGATTCGTTTTCAATCTGCGTAAATATGATCATGTCTCTGCGCATCGGTCGCTTCTAAAGTGGTGGCGCTAAACCACCTGGTTTTCATTTCTTGACTCTCCCACTTCCCCTAGCGAGCACATTCACACGTTTTCCTATTGTTTGTCTTATTTGTTTTAGTATACTCGTATTCGTGTATTTATTTATGTATATTCTTTTGTGCTTATATTTATATATAATTAGGCATGTATATTTATAGTTTGTAATAGGTGTATCTTTATATTTACTTTAATAAATATATTCCTCAATTTCTTGTAATTGCACCTACCACTGTTTGTCGATGTAACACCCAAGGGTTGACTGGTAGAAAATGAATATATGGCATTAAGTCCACCTCTGTACATTTCTGTGCTTGTTTTAAATAATTTGTATTAATTAAATAAATAAATAAATCCCTCGCTGCGCTCTGTATTTAAAGAAACACTCTCCTTTAAAACAGATATTTGTTCCCTAAGGCAAACAATCTACTATTATCTTTATTGTATTGTAGAATCTTGTTTTTGTGTTTCGGGAAACACTACAGTATCTATAAATGCTTCCAGCAACACAAAATCACATTGTCATAACAAAATTAGGCAACTTTTGGTAACCATGAATAGGGAGGTTTACATCACCGTCTACCCTATGTAACCCTATGTGAAACGGCTGATCGCTGAGTAGCTGAGCGTTTTTGCAGATCCCCTAATCAATGGCCGGATGCGATGCGAATTGGATTGGACATGACATTCACTAGTATGACTGAATGTGTCATGAATGAGCTATTTATGAAGACCTGTCTATAGAAGCACACAATGACATGACCACCGAAATGGACGAAAGGTAGCTACACAAACTAATATCCTACATGTTACCCTCCCCGTCGTAGGTACGCAGGTTACGTGTTCGCACAGTAGATGACTTTTTTACTAACAACACAAAAGAAGGTGCTTTCGAAACGATTTTCGGGTTCGGTAAGCTGTAGACAAAAACGTCAACCCATAGTTTTGTCATTAAGCATGCTCAGCCTATAATGTCCCACTGCTGGCACACGAGTCTCTCCTCTCGCTGTGAGGGAGTGGGCCGTATAAAGTTAGTTTTGTTCTTGGGATAAATTCATCCAAACTACGAAACCCTTCATTGTGCGGTGCGTGGTCCGATACGCACTTGGCCGGTTTTTTTTCACATGCCACGGTGTCTAGATCGATATGTCACGTCACCCCGAGCTGTCGCTAATGATATGCTGAGCACGTCACACGCAACACACACGCGGGACGAAGGGACACACGCGTGGACAGACAGACTGTATTATTGTATGATGAAGTGATCACGAATGCTATTTACAGAATTAATAATTTAATTTCATTCAGTGCTTAAGATGTCAATCTGTGGATCAAGATGCACGGAGAACAAAAGTATCATCGAACATTTTACTAACCGACAATATTACCTAATGATTATTAGTTAACAATTAATGGCCATCTGAAAAACAACAATTCATTTAACGTTTTAATTTATATTTGGCATTTCTATCCAGATTCTAAAGCTTCGTGTCTCGTCACTGAATTACGAATTATGCAGGTACCTACTTCCTAATTTCGTTGCGTGTTAACGTACACAAACAACCGAGTCGTGTTCGTGAAATTCAGTCGAGTAAGCGACTTAGTGCCCTTGTAGCCCCGCTGAGCTCCGAGTGAGAGGGAGTTGTGTGCGTGTGCGTGTGCTCGGTCACTCATGTGCGAAGTGTGTGCTCTCGAAAAAGAAGGGAAGTGAAGCGTGTGGGCACGAAATAGAAATGTACAGTCACATCCAAAATATTTTAAAGGTTATTTTTGTCTGTTAGTTGCACGATATAATCTGCTTTACTGACTCAGCATTATATTGCGTCGTAATGTCAATACCGCAGAATGTCATTCAGTCATGTTCTTTGCATGTTAGGCCAAATAAAAAATGTGATTTATATTTCCCTAGTTTTTTCCCGAGGCTTCGCCCGCGTGGATGTCGCAAAATATCCCACGGGAACGTACTACCGGGATTACATACCTAATAGCCGAGGAAACGGTCATTGACTGCTCGGAAACGGTCCGTGACGGTCATTGACCGCTTCGCCCGCGTAGCCGTCAACCATGATTATTTTGCTACGCGTAATTTTGAATCTGTGATATCTTTTAAACTATTCATTTATTTGATAATTATGATGTCAAGGCATATTTTAATCTATATTGTATTTGAATTAATACAATACCGGTCAAAATAGCTTCGGAAATAACAATGATTTTTTTATCAAATTCTGAAAGATAATAATGGAGAGAGCTACTGGTCCATGAAGGAACTAGTCGAGGGTGAGTTGCCTACGGCACTGAAAGCAGGCTCATGAACATATTGTGTATTCTTCCAATCTTAACCAATGGTGCAAAGACTTGGTTTTTGACTAACATCCAGAAGTCCAAACTCAAGGTCTGCCAACGAGCAATGGAGCGCAGTATACTAGGCGTTGAATTAACGGATCGTGTTCGAAACACAATACTGCGCTTCAAGACGAAAATAGCTGACGTGGCTCAAAAGGCTGCCCAACTTATATGTATGGGACTGCGCAGGTTATGTCTGCCGCATGTCGGACAAACTGTGGGTCCGAATAGCACAGAACTGGTGACCGGAAACTGTGAGGCGGGGTCGCGGGAGACCACGCAGGAGATGGCGTGACACCTGGATAGATTCCGTCAAAATTAGAAGGAGGACGCGAGCGATGGAAGAATTGGAAGGAGGCCTTTGCCCAGGAGTGGAACAGCGTAGAATAGTAAAAAAAAAAGGTTACTGTGGGTCATCATTAGAAGATAGATAAATGCCATCGGCATTGCAATCCTGTAGAACATAATGTTTATTTATGTTTTACGGATTACGCGGCGCACGCCAGTAAAGCTCCCAGTCGGCATGTTTTTTTCCGACATCATCAACTATAATCGTCATATTTAAGCATTTACACAACACTTCAATGAATTATATACCAAAACCTTCCTCATGAATCACTCCGTTCATTGGTGAAACCCGTTTGAAAAGCCGTTCAGTAATTTTTGAGTTTATCGCATTCAGACAGACCGCGGCGGGGTACTTATAATATGTAAGGACAAGGATAATATGTAAGGATGAAATAGTCACGCCATTATAAACGTTTTAGAGCCATATTAAACTATCATAGAAATATGATCAGAGATGTATGAGTCATTTTTATATATAGAACCTATGACGGTATATTGTCTATGATCATAGTTCCTAAGGGATCCTATTTGACAGCAAGCGTACCTACATACAAATATGATCTCCGTCTAACCTCAAAAATGGCTCAATCGTCATCCATCATGATTAAGTATGGCGTTTATACTCGTATGATCATAAGTGTAATATGTAAAAATGAAGAACAGCATCATTTAACGATACATACGACACATAATTACACTATCATATGGTAATTATATGATAGTGTAATTAGGTTCTACATTGGTAAAAGTCGTATGGGTTTTTATCTTTGTTATCAAGTAATTGAATACAATTGTACTATGCAATAGTCTGCTCAGTGACGTAAGCATATGTCCTGACTTGATAAAGAAAAGAATTCAAAAACTGACGAAGATATAAAAGTGAATTGTGTTTAAGTGAATTGTTTTGATTTTATGTATTTTACTTTCTCTCTACTCTTACACACGGTGTCTACATCTCTTTTTACCCTCTGTCCTATCGCAGGTATGCTGGAAGAGATTTCATTAGAAATATGCATCACCTTTGTACGTATTTTTCTGTTCTTATAATCTTGTCTGTTTATTTTTGTGTGTACATAAATGGTTAAATAAATAAATAAATAAATAAATAAAAATACTAGACTATACAGAAGGTCAACTCCATACCACAAGCGAAAACGCACGCACACAAATAGAAACGCGGCTACGTACAGCGAATGACAGCGCGCTGGCGACGGCGTTCGTGGGATATGGTTTGAGGTGGCCGTCCGTACGCGTCTATGTGCTTGCGTTATCGTCGTATGTAGCCGACCTTCTGTACACGGTACTTGTGGTGTCGTGTGAGCGCCACACGATTGCCCTCAGCCTCTCTCGGCTCGAGGGCTGTTTAGTCTAGCCACGCTCTCCCGTCGGCCGCACTACGCGCTAGTTATGACTGACATACGTGGGCTCAAACATTACACTGCATCAGCGAATATTGTGTAATTATTCCATGGAATGGCACCATCATGCGAAGGCGGACTTGTAGCTAGGGTTAAGCTTTGTAGCTGTAGCGAGGAAATGCTGTACGATCTGTTGCTAAGAACTACGACTATTTCAACGCCAAAAGTTACAAAAGACAGCCCCCAAAACGGTCGCTACGTGTACCAACAACTCGTCGGCGTCAACAACGCGCCTCGCTACGTGGGTGTCACGCGTCGCGCTGACGACGCGATGCCAATGACCTCCTATACCAACAAAAATATTTGATTTATTTATTTAATTGTGCACAATGATTACTATAAGTATACCTAGTGTTGATATTACAATACATAAGGCCGCCAGTAACAGTCACAATACCCCCGTACTAGTTGATACTGTATTACAGTGGGGTATTATTCCTCATTGCTGTGACCCGTAGAGTAACAAACGAGTAGGAACTTCAGTTTTAAATGCTCCATAATAAGAAAATAAAATTAAACAAAACCTACAATAATTTAGCAATGAAATTGTTACACTTAACACTAGTTTGGCTTATCTGTGATAGTGTGTGTGAGTGTGGGTATCAAAGTCAAAGTCAAATAATTTATTTCAATTAGGCACATAAAAAGCACTTTTGAAAGTCAAAATTTACAAAAAGAAAAGAATTGATTCTAGTCGCCCCTTCCAAAAGATAGTTTTCGTATGGAGAAGAATGGGCAAGAAACTCCACCGTTACACTTTTAAAATATTTTAAAATTAATGTTATAAAAAATAATTTTATACCTACAATTAAATTGGCAACCAGTTTTATTTTGTCTAGACTATAAATTCTCCTGTGGAGCAGGACCAGCATGTTTCCAAGCATTTTGTTTTGGTTAAAATCCTTTAATTTGTAATATGCTTGTTTACAAAGTGTACTTTTTATATGAGTTTTAAATTAGCTTTCATTTAATTGTAATATATCACAAGGCATTCTAGGTATCCCCTAAGATGTATGTACTTTAGATAATCTTAAAAATGGTTGATCTATTTTATCATTATTTCTGGTATTAAAATTATGTCCAACACTTATTTTATTAAAAATATGTAGATTTTTTCTCACATAAATAATATGTTCATAAAAGAAATGGCAAAGGTACCGTCATAATATCAATCTTTTTAAATAGTTCCCTGAGAGATTCGCGACGACGTAGATTATAAATGGCTCTGACAGCTCTTTTTTGTAAAACAAATATGGATTCAATGTCAGCAGCCCGACCCCATAGTAAAATCCCATACGACTAGACCAAACGCGCCGTTTCTACATCTGTTAGTCAGCATAAGCGGCCGAGCTTAGCCGCCCCGCGAGAGATGTTATATGCAATGTGCTGGTGGTGGTGTTGCCCGGATATGTATGCCCGTGAATGCAGATCAAAATATCTCAAAAAGTTAAGGACAGTCCCCTAGGACCGTTTTCCTGTAGCTACAGCTACAACGGTCTTTTTGTCTTGTCTACAACTATAATTGTCCTAGCTGGCCCATCTCAAATATCATTAGTTGTTTGTAGACTTTGTAAGCTCTTCGTATAGCGTCAAAAAAAACGTTGCCCCACACTAGGAATTTCTCCTGTATCGTGGGTGCGTTTACAAACATTTAAACTCACATACACAAACAGCCAGACCCGGAACAACTACTTGTTCCGTACGGGAATCGAACCCGCGACACGCAGTGCAGCAGTCAATCGCTTAACCAACCGCACCAACCGTGCCGTCTAGCTTTGTTACTTTGAATACGTAAGATCTTATCAATGTATAGTTGTCGAACGCTAAGCACAGCACTTAGCTTGTACAGTTCATATGCCGATATATCGGCATCGGAATCGTTACATTCCTAGTTGATTTTATAACTTCAATTTTCGTCGAAGATTTTTAAATTACTTCTTCTTCGTCGTGTGATGGCACGACATTTATTAAGTTTTCTAAAACTTCGCCACTTCTACGACGTCGACCGACGGTGGCAGCGCAGAGCCACTCTGGCTGCATTTTGTGGGGCACAGAGAGCAAGATAGGAGCTGGAGCATAGCTTGCGACACAGCTCCACATACGCAGCTTGCTGCCGTTCCGTCGTGGTTGCCCCACTTTACGAGGTTGCGGTTACATCTTACCACTCGAGTTCAGAGGCAGTTCAGACTTCCAAGTGAACCACGGAAGGTTAGACCCTACGGGAAGATGCTCGCTTGATGGTAAGCATTGTAAATTACCATTTAATAATGTTCTTCAAACAATATTTGTTGAAAAAGTCGTGAGATATAAAGTAGAAACCTTCTAAACACACATGAATGTGTTACTAATTCCCTTTAGTGAGTGATTGCGTGAGAATTTAACTTTAACGGGGTGTATTTACACTGTAATCAGATACTTTGGAGCAGACTATATGTGTGGTGTGCGTACCTTCTCGAGCTCGGCCTGCAGCTGTGCGGGCTGCTCGCCCTTGGGCAGCTGCTTGCACTTGCGCAGCACCTCCATGTCCTTCAGCTTGCTGGCCAGCTCCTCCTCGCGAGCCTAAGGATCAAGAAAAGCATATATAAACACGTTGATAAAGACCAACATCTACATCCATATGAAATATGTACAGTAAGATCTTAAACATAAAGTGGTTTTAAATACTATGTCGCTTACTTCATTCAGCATGCAAAGTCACAATTCAAATAGAAAGTTACAATTTATTTAGTTATTTACTAATTTATTTTATATTAAATGAAGATGCTCCTTTAGACATTATCAAATACTATCCACAAAATACGACGTAAACAGTCGGCCGCTACCCAGCGCCGCCGCGCCGCTGTGGTTCATTCAATAACGTCAGCTTTATTAAGCGTTTTAAGATTTGCATTAACTCACTCCTTCACTACTTTTCCTTCAGTTATCTGTTTATTCCAGAGGCAGGTAACTAAATATAACCGATGTGAACATGAGGTATGAACATATGAAAGTATGCGAGTTATAATTCCCTGGTGTTGACTTACGTACGGCTACTGATCTATTTACAGAACTGTACCAAATGAGAGATGTTAATCTCTGTAGTCGTACCCACTGCATGCTGTGAGTTTAAATTTTACTACCTTATTGTAACATCTTACGTTGTTACCAAAATATTTATTGAACAGCCTACACAGAACAGGACAGAATGAAGAACCTATCCGTCGCAAGCTAGGACTTGCAAAACATTACTTACATAACACAGGATGAATATCACTCGTCCTGAATGACATTAACATTAAAGGCAGAAAACAGGAAACGATATCGTGAGCGAGCGAGTTTGATGACGTCGTCAAGTGGCATTAGCGCTTCACTGCTGGGTGTGTGTGGGTGCCGAGCGATACGCATTACAGCAGGATCGATACTTGCTCGCAGAAGCGCCAGCCCGCGTTATGCTGAGAAATGTAGATTTAAATTCCCCGATTAATAATAATGAATTATCTTTGATCCAGCCTGTCCCAACTTGCTGTCCTCCCCCCAGCGACGCCCTAAGCCGAGGTCCGTACCCCACAGGGGGTGCCCTTAGCGAGCGCTCGCCTAGTTTTAATTAGAATAGTTTTGCCCCTGGCTGGAGGCTTTGAGTTTAGTAGCTTAAGGCAGCCGCAGGATTGTCCGGTTAAGTAGTCATCACCTCAGAGATGAGCTACGAGATGCCCTAGTCAAAAAAATAAATAATAATAAGCTCTACCGACTTCTAGAGCATCCAGTTCAGAATTTCTCAAATAGGTAATCTAATCGAACGAAAGAATTGATCGCTGAATTAACGTTGGCCAACCAAGCGTGCGGTTATGGGAGTTACTGGATATTACCACGCGGTAAGGTAACAGTTTTCTTAAGTAACAAATAAATAGGAAATAAAATATACTATTCATATACAAAAGTCTCAAATAAAACGGTTGGCTACAGACGCTGACACGCAAAAATCGCGTACCTGAGTACTACTTATATGACGCGGCTTATTTGAGCGTTTGACCGCATGGTGTGTCGGCCGCGACGGACCTACACGCCGCCGACACTGACGCATGCACGTGTCACAAGCGCTACTCTAAATGCTAATCAGATTGATGAAATTACTTTTTTATTGGGAGATCACAACTCTGCGAAGACTGTTTATAAAGTTCTGATAGAAGGAATCTTCAGGACTTGTAACAAGAGAATCTACTTGCCTTGCGACTGCAATAATGGCAAGGAGGCGGCACGTGCCGACTGCTCTCACTGCTACTATTTACATAACGTAGAGACACACACACAGGCTCACTGGGGCTCCCAGCCTACTGCGAGCCTGGCGGCAGTGCCGATAGCATCTTTAACAGAGGACCTTATTGCTGTGGCCTCGTAGGTGAACTATAAAATGCAGAGCTTATGAAAGAGAAACGACTAAGTGAACATTGCTGATATGGCGAGAACTGAAAAGGATATAGATAAAGGAAATTCAGAGTTATACAATTTAAATGTACCCATAAGTATAGTCACATTTTGATTCGGAACTATTTATCTACCAGCTATCAGTGGTGGTGCCAAGGAATGCACCGAATCCATATTGTTTGGAAAGCAGAACGAATTAACAACTAACAATAACTTTCGGTGAGCGCTCCGGCCCTACGAGAACAGTGAGTGCCAACAGACTACACTCCAAAGGCTGACTTTGATTACATCGGTAATTTTTGGGGGGGGAGGGGGGGGATGGGGGGAGGATGGGACTCTCGATCGTCTGGTGTTTTATACAAAAATGCACATTTTACGTCATAGCGAAAAAAAGTCGGTCGCAGAAAACCAGCGCTGGGGGCTTTGTCTCTCCAGAGGGTCGCAGGATTATGCTGAGCGATGCCCTTTGGCGTGGATGTGACGCATTTTTCCGCTCAAAAACAGCTCCTTTTTGCAATTTCAGAGTTAGCTGCAAATTTTATTCAAATTCGTGTGCCCCTGAAAGATTGCCAACCAGTATTTATGAATGAGAACCGAAATTACGTTTTGGTTTCGAGATTACCGATAGGTAGTGTTATAACGAGCTTGAAGTCTAAAATGAGTACCTACGAACAGTTACCAGCGCGGCGGGGCGAGTTCACTCCTTCAAGCTAAGTTACAATGCGAACATTCGTCACTAGTCACAAAAGTACGTAACACAACGCACTGATAATCACTATCGCGTAATTACGATGTATATCGCACAAAGCTCGCGGCGTCTCGCGACTATTGCGACGCACGCTCGCGGAAGTGCCCACCGGCGAACTAAGCCCGCCAGCACACATATTTCATTACGATATAAACCGGCAGAGGATCCCGATACCAATGTAAACATTACACCGATTACTAGTAGATCTATATCTGAGCGCGGTTCACGCAACTCTTACGTCTTTACGCAAGTGGGCCGCCAACAAGATGGGACACGAATATTTTCATAGATTCAGAAATAGACGCGATGCCGCCGCGATCCGCCAGCCTGCTAACTATCAGTTGACTTCCTTATAGGGGCTCTTCTCGGTAAGGTAACAAAGTGCTTTAGCGATGGAACTGGAAGCTATAAAGCTGGATGTGCTTCAGCTCAGAACTGTTTTTAATTTATTAACCGCGTGTTCTTAGGAACACTGTCACTCGTTTATAAAGTTCGAATTCCATGTAAGTTCAAAGTATCTCAGATACGTTGAATATCTGCTTTCAACTTATCTATGGATTTGATTCGGAACGATCTCGGCAGCATCGCTTCAATGACGATTAGTTTGTTTGTTTACAGTCAACACAAAATCATTAAACACAAAAAGCGCTAAGATTAACAGAAGATGGTGCGGACCGCATCCCGCGACGGGGGCGGGGTGGGCACACGACATCCAGGTCAGCCCCTAATGCAGCCCGATGAGTGACGAGCTCGTCAGAGAACGAAACTGAATGAACTCCTGATCAATATCACGCCCTTCACGTATTTATGTTAAAATAACATCGAGATTGAAGTTGTTTTGTAGAATTTATTTAAACTGAATGGTGAGAAGCCGACCCCAGCATGGTTGATAAAAACTAGATGACGGTGGTGCACAGAGTTCACGTGAAAGTTATTAGTTATTTGTGTACTTGAACATTATTATTAATGACCGCCCAATAAACAGTACCCGGAACATCAACGTAACGTCTAGAATATTGTTGCTAAGTGCCAACTTCTGATAAATGTCACCTCTTCGATCTCCAGAGCATAGATACGAGCGTTAATCGAGCGGTTTGAGATGCGCGCCATTTTATTGCAGTCATCTAAATACCATTTCATAAGCGCACGTCACGTAAAACAGGAATAGCTTCGTGTGTTGACAGCTGATCGAAACTAGCATGACCAAATATTATTGTTTCATGAACTGTGACGAAATCTGTTCTGGAACTGTGCCCACTCATTGGCAATACCAATGTCATACGTATTTACAAATACTCAATATTTTTTATTCATGTCTTTGTAGATTGATCGTAAACAAGTAACGACAACGAATCCCCCGTCGTGAAGTACGCGTATTTTTAAAACACAAACAAACATCGTTCTATTTTTAGACCGCGCGCTGTAAATATCCGCGTATTTTTATATGGAGGCGCGTGCGCTCGTGGCGCGGCGTGCAGCGGACGGCGCACGGTGTGTATCGCCGAGGGAGGCCTAGGAAACGCTGGCGTGATAACTTGGAGTCGTTTATAGGAGATTGCATGGTCGGAGAAGACAACACACAGGTAAGAGTGGAAAGATATTTGTTAGACATTAGCTCAGCTTAGGTCAATACGGGATAGAAAAACACAGTCGGGTTAAATGATATTGTGGTGTTTAAAAAAGCGAATGCAGTCCCGACTGCAGTAGGAAAAAAACCCAAGTCGGGATTATCGTTACTCCCACTACAACACAGACGCTGCGGCGCGCGGCTCACGCACGGAACACAGCATTGTCTACAGGGAAATGTATGTAGGTACCTCCATAAACGAAATTTAGCAAGCACTTATTTTTGTACGTCTTACTAGAAAATACCAAAGTTAAAAGTTTAATTCTCAAAGTAGCCACTTGTCAGTGATAAAATACCTAATTTTACTTCACGGCGATCTGAAATATAATTATTAACAGATTAGGTAGTATTCCCTATACACACCGTCTAACATCGCGTTTTTTTAGAGATAAAATATTGTTTTTTTTTTTTTTAATAGAATTATCTCCGTCGATGGCAACACATGAAATGTCACTTCTTTTCGCGCGCATTCTGACATCGCAAGAAAAATTCTCTCTCGCCAAAATATGAATTTGAAATAAGTTTATGATACTCTTTACTAAAATAACAAAACGTACTACTACTAAATAACTATACTATGTGATAGAAAGTGTATAAAGTGAATCGTTAGGGGAATCTGAGACGGCCGCGGCGCTCATCAACGACACGAAGCACTCTCAGTCCTGACCAACATTGGAAGTACTTAGATTCTGAGGCCTCCCACAACCTTAATGCGTGAGGGTGCCTGGCCACAACTGACCACCTTGCACGTGATACTGACAGTGTTTTATACATAATATGAGCACTATGGTGGACAGTAACACTGCTTATTCAATTCAATTTATTTTAATTTTATTTTAATTTAAGTAGTGTTGATCTACTCATTACAATGTTTTTTTATGAGTTGTATTGCAGTAAGTGGTTAGCTAGCGACCTCGACAATTATTTATTTTACCTCGATGGTCCTAGTTTATCAATTGTAACTTCTAGTTACAGCTATATGTAAGCGGGCACGCCCTTTATGCCTGGAGGCTTTTTTATATTGATATTGTTTACTTTTAGTTATTTTTATTTCTGCTTGAGTATAGTTCTCGATGCTTTTGGTTGGTATATTGGCGTGTGTGCTAGCTGTCATATGGCTATTAATTATAGCTACTTAATATATAATTTAAATTATTTTTTGCATATTGTAAATTGTCTTGCATACTGTTTTAAAGAAACATTTTTTTTTTTTTCTTACTGAACAGACAGCTGTGCTGCTGGGGAGTTTGTTGCGCCACTTCTTCTTCCCAGCAAAAGCACTAGGAAGTGGTGAAGGGTGCGCGTTTTGGGGGACTGTCTTATGTAATTTTGACGTTCGAAAAGTGCTGATTCTCAGCCTAGTTTGAATAAATGACTTTACAATTTTGAATTTGAATTTTGAATTTATTGCATGTGTGCTGCAAACTTGTTAAGGCATTATCTATTATTTAATACCTTAACAAGTTTGCAGCACACATGCAATAAGCAGTGTTACTGTAATGTTCAAGTACACAAATAACTAATAACTTTCACGTGAACTCTGTGCACCACCGTCATCTAGTTTTTATCAACCATGCTGGGGTCGGCTTCTCACCATTCAGTTTAAATAAATTCTACAAAACAACTTCAATCTCGATGTTATTTTAACATAAATACGTGAAGGGCGTGATATTGATCAGGAGTTCATTCAGTTTCGTTCTCTGACGAGCTCGTCACTCATCGGGCTGCATTAGGGGCTGACCTGTATGTTATGACGTCAAGGCGCACTATGATGTCGTGTGCCCACCCCGCCCCCGCCGCGGGATGCGGTCCGCACCATCTTATGTTAATCTTAGCGCTTTTTGTGTGTTTAATGATTTTGTGTTGACTGTAAAGAAACAAACTAATCGTCATTGAAGCGATGCAGCCGAGATCGTTCCGAATCAAATCCATAGATAAGTTGAAAGCAGATATTCAACGTATCTGAGATACTTTGAACTTTACATGGAATTCGAACTCAATAAACGAGTGACAGTGTTCCTAAGAACACGCGGCAAATAAATTAAAAACAGTTCTGAGCTGAAGCACATCCAGCTTTATAGCTTCCAGTTCCATCGCTAAAGCCTTACCTTACCGAGAAGAGCCCCTATCATATAGAGCAATAACATGGTCTGAACAACGTTTGTTCTAGCAAAACTGTGATTCAACTGTCACCGTGTATATCATTGGTCAGGCAGGGTCATAATCCTTCCATAGTATGGTAACCAATCCACGATAGCCAGCCAAACCCATAGTCCAATGTTTTGTTTCCATGTACTGCAATTGTCCTACACTCACCGGGGATTGTTCTAGGGTGCACTTGCATAGTGCGTACGGAGATAATCGGAGATAATCGATGCCTCATTCCATTTGAAATTGTCTAAGGGACCTACGAGCTGGCTTCGGTCCAGACATACTCCCGAGATTTGCAAATGTAAAAAATAAAGCAATAATTAAAAATAAATAATATAATATTCTTAAAAAAAAAAAACAATATTATTTTTACATTGCTTTATTTTTTACATTTGCAAATCTCGGGAGTATGTCTGGACCGAAGCCAACTCGTAGGTCCCTTAGACAATTTTAAATGGAATGAGGCATCGATTATCTCCGATTATCTCCCGGTCTTTCGGGACCGAAGCCAACTCGTAGGGGTCCCTTAGACAAATTCAAATGCATATCGTGCATATCAGTCCATTTTGAGTACTTTCTTGCTTAAATATTTGTGCAAACATAAAATATCCTGATGATTATCAGGTTCATAGCTAGGTTTCATTACACGACAGTGTGATGATGCGTCTGGCGCGGCGCCAGCCTCAGCAGTGCGTCGTGTGCTGCAACCAAACCAACTTATGATTCTCTATCGCACTCAGTACTCAGCACTCTGTGGCTTTTACAGCCTCCATAAAAAAAATGCAAATACGCGTCTCTATATGCTGAATAAGGACCAGTACCGACACGAAATTGTTATTTTAATAAAAGGCAAAACAAAACATGTTTGTTTCGACGTAAAGTGCATACATATTGAATCCAGCATTACTATAAGCAATATATTGAAATGCATGTGGCAATAAATCTGTTAGCTCTGTGGAGTTACAATGGCATCGCAACGCGCGCGCGACCGAAAGTGCAGTGGGTGCCGCTAACATAAGCAACGTGCGCCCGCCGACACACGTGCGAGGTAATAGTACATTTGTATGAGACACAACTTTACTGTGACATGAGTTTTATGCGTTTTATGCAGATATATTGCATTTAAGCCAGAACTATAACATTGATAAAAATACTTCTGTGCATAATAGTTATGTTATTTTTAAAAGAGTAAAACAGCAAAAACATTTCGGAGATGAACGTGGAAATGCTGGTTCTATGCGAATCACTCAGTTTCCCAACTTGATGGCGGATAAATTATAGAAAACACGAGCGACACGTGCAACGAACACGTGGCGATATCGACCGTACGACCCGATATACCATCTAAATTTAACGGGATAAGGTATTAAATTGCATGGAAGAAATGGGTTCTATACGAGTATATGCGGGGAACTACATTGCCGTGCAGTAGCGGCGACGTTTGACTTTGATTCTTACGCACTTGATCGTAAAGTTAAGTTTCCCCCGCAGCGGCGTGCATCGTCTGCCCTGGCCGGCTGCCAGTTGTAGTGAGTGCACCTACAGACTACAGGCTGACTTATAGCGAGGAGCCGCCTGCCCCCTAGCCGGACCAACACACATTATAATTGCAGTTTTGGACAGATATACAGACTTTTACTGCTACACGTGGCTGCGAGCGATACCAACGTGTTTCGTCTTCGTGCTGCTTACTGAACAAACCTGCTTACAGGAACAACAACATACAACTTTAGAACAATGTATTTAGATGAAATAATCTTGTGCTTATTTATTTAACTTACACATAGTTCTTTAACCGACTTGACCCAATACTCAATTTATTTGGGGCCACCCAAATAAATTGGGTTATATTCCATAATATTTAGGGTCGGTTCAACATCAAACTCAAACTCAAAGCATTTATTTCAATTAAACCATTTACAGGCACTTTTGAATTATCAAGGGGTCGGTCAGTCAAAAATATGAAGCTAGTTGCCCATTCCAAAGCGTAGTCGGTACCTATGGAGAAGAACGGGCAAGAAACTCCACGGACACTCTTTTAAATACAGGGTGTTTGGCGCATGGACCGACACAATTTTTTCAGAGATTTGGGAGGTCATTAGCTAGGTTCTAGCTAAGTTCAAAATAGCTTTTAGTTTTTTTTATAATTAATTTAGTAGTTGTAAAATTTCATTCATTAAATACAAAAATTAACTTTGGAAGCTTGTAAGGAATTTTCTTGAAACCAGTTGTATAAAACAAAGATGTTTTTAGATTTAAAGGACTTTGGAGAATGCAACAAAATTTGTTTTGTGCCACTACACCCACAAACAAAAAAGTTATTTCAAATTAAAGGACACACCTTGGGAATTTTTTTCATTTTAAAAAAATAATCATATGTAACCAACCGTGACATTTGGGACAAAGGGTGTATGGGTAGAACCTAGCTAATGACCTCCCAAATCCCTGAAAAAATTGTGTCGGTCCATGCGCCAAACACCCTGTATAATAAAAAATTGATACAAAATATTGGTTACATCATTCATTTTGAAATTATGCATGTGAGAACAATGTAATAAGACGTGCACGTTCGTAAAAGCGTCTGTAATAAAAAGAAGAAAAAAAGAATCATTCAAAAACTTAAAATAATATTAAGTATTTTTCTTCCATACTTGTCTGGATGATGCAGGAGGATGATGATGATAGTTCTTTGACAAACAAGCAACATGGTATAAAATTCGAATAAAAAAATCGAATTTGAATTTCATACTTTTTTACTACAGAATAAATCGAGAGAATTACGTTAAAAATAAGATCGGCAACATGGTATGTCCATCGATTGTTAAGTCACCGGTTCAACGTGCTTAGCAGCGATGAGATTACTATAACAATACTCGTACCAGTCTAGCTTGTAGTAGTCACGGCTATTCATATTAGCGAGTTTTTCCGTTATGAGTTTTTAAGGTTTCCTGAATTGTTATATTATGATCCATGCAGTCGAAGGCCTTTGATATATCCATATACAAAGCATAGACAGGATGTCTTTTATCAACTCTAGGATATATTTAACTTAAGAAATCATAAATAAATAAATTAAATTTATGGACATATTTTTACGAAAACTTTTCTGTACCGGTGTAAAGATATTATTCCTTTCAAAGTAGTCGTAAAGTTATTGGATATGACTTTTTCAGTAATTTTATAAAATGTTGGAGTTATAAGGCCTGTATTTTTTATTATCTGATTTAACATCCTTTTTATGTAGTACTTATAGTAGTTTTTAACACAGATGGAAAGATTCCCTGTTCGAACCACATGTTTATAACATGGCTCAGTATATGTGCAATTATGTGAGATACGAATTTTATTACCAACACACATAAGTCATCAAAACCAGTGCAACTGCTCTTAGTGTTATTTAATTTTTGTATAATAGTATAGATATCCAAAGGACTAGTGGGACTCAGAAAAAACGATTTTGATGAATTGTACGTGAATATAGATGTTATTGGGATATTATTACCCGTAGTACTAGTCTGAGGTTTAACCATATCTGCATTATAGTCATTAAACAATTGAGCGATTAGTTGAGGGTCTGTGATTTTAAGTTTAACTACTATTTAAGTTTAGACAAGCATACTATAAGTTCGATGATTATATCGTAGATAAAAATGCTTGGCTAAATGCTGGTCCTGCTCCACAGCCACTTGGGCTCAATAGTTAAAAATGAAAAAATTGGTAGAGTTGCTTCCCCTTTTTTATTTTTATTTTTTCTGACTACGAACTTATTATTTATTTTGTTTTTTTTTATTAAACTAAGTTTTAATTATTGAATACTCCAATAGATCATATTGATTTTCTTTCTTTTGGTGGTAAAATTCTTGCAAACTATAGTTTTGTATAACTTAGACGCATTTTTATTTTCAATTTTTGTAAATGTGAGTACCTTATGGAGTCGTTTACTATGTTATTATGTTGATTTTGACTTGAAAGAGCAGGGTAGTTGAGAGTATGTCATGCTCATTTAATGTCTCGCTGATGGTGGCGAGTGTGTTGGATCATTCGGTTCCCTACAAAATGGTTGAGCTGGATGGTGCTGATCCACGCGTCATGTTCGTGAACGGGCGCCGTCAGTTGAGACTGGTCATCTCTTATCTGCCAGGGCTTATTTTTAATCGTTTTTTACATTGTTCTCACATATAGAATCAACAAGAGTAATGTACCCAAGATTTTGTAATTTCTATATTTAAAAGAGTGTCCTTGGAGTTTCTTGCCCGTTCTTCTCCATAGAGATCTACGTTTTGGAATGGGCAACTAGCTTCAACTTTCTGACTAACTGACTCTTTGACAATTCAAAAGTGCCTGTAAAGGGTTTAATTGAAATAAATGCTTTGAGTTTGAGTTTACTCGTATTACCAATTCACTTACAGTCTCAGGAGCAAAATCCTGTTTTCTGCCATTAATTATGTTCCAGATGGCTTTTGATTTGTTTTTAGAATTTA
The DNA here is from genome assembly GCA_963853775.1 of Xanthia togata. Taxonomy (NCBI): domain Eukaryota; kingdom Metazoa; phylum Arthropoda; class Insecta; order Lepidoptera; family Noctuidae; genus Xanthia; species Xanthia togata. The sequence goes on along the minus strand of OY970811.1, from coordinate 557,970 downwards.
TAATGTAATAATAATTATAAGATTTTTGAGTTAATTTAATGATTTTGCCATATCTCAAAGAATATTTTTTTATAATTGGTTGCTGGTTGGTTTTACGCAACTTTTTGATAGTCTATATTTTCAGAGAAGAGAACATTTACGTTTACTACATTTCTTAATACCACGTGACATCCATTTTGGTCTTACTGTTGTTTTATTTTTAATTTTACGTATTGAAAAGCACAATTCGTACAATAGTGTAAATGTATAAAAAGCAACGAATCAATCATTATCGGTCAGGTGCGGTCTTTCCCCGGAATTTGCAATAATTCGACGTTAAAATGACGAAAACCGCGCGTCAAAGTCAAAGTCAAATAATTTATTTCAATTAGGCACAAAAAATGCACTTTTGAACGCCAAAGCACTTTTGAATGGCAAAATGGGGACAGACCGATTATGTGTATCATAAAATGTAAATAAAAATAATAAATAATAAAATGTCGGCGCAGTTGGCGCTGGTGCCGCGCAGCAGCTCGGTCATGGTCCGCAGTAGGACGTGGGTTACCTTGACGAGGCTGAGCCGGATGGCGAGGCAGGTGCGGTCGGCGCAGTTGGCGCTGGTGCCGCGCAGCAGCTCGGTCACGGTCCGCAGTAGGACGTGGGTTACCTTGACGAGGCTGAGCCGGATGGCGAGGCAGGTGCGGTCGGCGCAGTTGGCGCTGGTGCCGCGCAGCAGCTCGGTCACGGTCCGCAGTAGGACGTGGGTTACCTTGACGAGGCTGAGCCGGATGGCGAGGCAGGTGCGGTCGGCGCAGTTGGCGCTGGTGCCGCGCAGCAGCTCGGTCACGGTCCGCAGTAGGACGTGGGTTACCTTGACGAGGCTGAGCCGGATGGCGAGGCAGGTGCGGTCGGCGCAGTTGGCGCTGGTGCCGCGCAGCAGCTCGGTCACGGTCCGCAGTAGGACGTGGGTTACCTTGACGAGGCTGAGCCGGATGGCGAGGCAGGTGCGGTCGGCGCAGTTGGCGCTGGTGCCGCGCAGCAGCTCGGTCACGGTCCGCAGTAGGACGTGGGTTACCTTGACGAGGCTGAGCCGGATGGCGAGGCAGGTGCGGTCGGCGCAGTTGGCGCTGGTGCCGCGCAGCAGCTCGGTCACGGTCCGCAGTAGGACGTGGGTTACCTTGACGAGGCTGAGCCGGATGGCGAGGCAGGTGCGGTCGGCGCAGTTGGCGCTGGTGCCGCGCAGCAGCTCGGTCACGGTCCGCAGTAGGACGTGGGTTACCTTGACGAGGCTGAGCCGGATGGCGAGGCAGGTGCGGTCGGCGCAGTTGGCGCTGGTGCCGCGCAGCAGCTCGGTCACGGTCCGCAGTAGGACGTGGGTTACCTTGACGAGGCTGAGCCGGATGGCGAGGCAGGTGCGGTCGGCGCAGTTGGCGCTGGTGCCGCGCAGCAGCTCGGTCACGGTCCGCAGTAGGACGTGGGTTACCTTGACGAGGCTGAGCCGGATGGCGAGGCAGGTGCGGTCGGCGCAGTTGGCGCTGGTGCCGCGCAGCAGCTCGGTCACGGTCCGCAGTAGGACGTGGGTTACCTTGACGAGGCTGAGCCGGATGGCGAGGCAGGTGCGGTCGGCGCAGTTGGCGCTGGTGCCGCGCAGCAGCTCGGTCACGGTCCGCAGTAGGACGTGGGTTACCTTGACGAGGCTGAGCCGGATGGCGAGGCAGGTGCGGTCGGCGCAGTTGGCGCTGGTGCCGCGCAGCAGCTCGGTCACGGTCCGCAGTAGGACGTGGGTTACCTTGACGAGGCTGAGCCGGATGGCGAGGCAGGTGCGGTCGGCGCAGTTGGCGCTGGTGCCGCGCAGCAGCTCGGTCACGGTCCGCAGTAGGACGTGGGTTACCTTGACGAGGCTGAGCCGGATGGCGAGGCAGGTGCGGTCGGCGCAGTTGGCGCTGGTGCCGCGCAGCAGCTCGGTCACGGTCCGCAGTAGGACGTGGGTTACCTTGACGAGGCTGAGCCGGATGGCGAGGCAGGTGCGGTCGGCGCAGTTGGCGCTGGTGCCGCGCAGCAGCTCGGTCACGGTCCGCAGTAGGACGTGGGTTACCTTGACGAGGCTGAGCCGGATGGCGAGGCAGGTGCGGTCGGCGCAGTTGGCGCTGGTGCCGCGCAGCAGCTCGGTCACGGTCCGCAGTAGGACGTGGGTTACCTTGACGAGGCTGAGCCGGATGGCGAGGCAGGTGCGGTCGGCGCAGTTGGCGCTGGTGCCGCGCAGCAGCTCGGTCACGGTCCGCAGTAGGACGTGGGTTACCTTGACGAGGCTGAGCCGGATGGCGAGGCAGGTGCGGTCGGCGCAGTTGGCGCTGGTGCCGCGCAGCAGCTCGGTCACGGTCCGCAGTAGGACGTGGGTTACCTTGACGAGGCTGAGCCGGATGGCGAGGCAGGTGCGGTCGGCGCAGTTGGCGCTGGTGCCGCGCAGCAGCTCGGTCACGGTCCGCAGTAGGACGTGGGTTACCTTGACGAGGCTGAGCCGGATGGCGAGGCAGGTGCGGTCGGCGCAGTTGGCGCTGGTGCCGCGCAGCAGCTCGGTCACGGTCCGCAGTAGGACGTGGGTTACCTTGACGAGGCTGAGCCGGATGGCGAGGCAGGTGCGGTCGGCGCAGTTGGCGCTGGTGCCGCGCAGCAGCTCGGTCACGGTCCGCAGTAGGACGTGGGTTACCTTGACGAGGCTGAGCCGGATGGCGAGGCAGGTGCGGTCGGCGCAGTTGGCGCTGGTGCCGCGCAGCAGCTCGGTCACGGTCCGCAGTAGGACGTGGGTTACCTTGACGAGGCTGAGCCGGATGGCGAGGCAGGTGCGGTCGGCGCAGTTGGCGCTGGTGCCGCGCAGCAGCTCGGTCACGGTCCGCAGTAGGACGTGGGTTACCTTGACGAGGCTGAGCCGGATGGCGAGGCAGGTGCGGTCGGCGCAGTTGGCGCTGGTGCCGCGCAGCAGCTCGGTCACGGTCCGCAGTAGGACGTGGGTTACCTTGACGAGGCTGAGCCGGATGGCGAGGCAGGTGCGGTCGGCGCAGTTGGCGCTGGTGCCGCGCAGCAGCTCGGTCACGGTCCGCAGTAGGACGTGGGTTACCTTGACGAGGCTGAGCCGGATGGCGAGGCAGGTGCGGTCGGCGCAGTTGGCGCTGGTGCCGCGCAGCAGCTCGGTCACGGTCCGCAGTAGGACGTGGGTTACCTTGACGAGGCTGAGCCGGATGGCGAGGCAGGTGCGGTCGGCGCAGTTGGCGCTGGTGCCGCGCAGCAGCTCGGTCACGGTCCGCAGTAGGACGTGGGTTACCTTGACGAGGCTGAGCCGGATGGCGAGGCAGGTGCGGTCGGCGCAGTTGGCGCTGGTGCCGCGCAGCAGCTCGGTCACGGTCCGCAGTAGGACGTGGGTTACCTTGACGAGGCTGAGCCGGATGGCGAGGCAGGTGCGGTCGGCGCAGTTGGCGCTGGTGCCGCGCAGCAGCTCGGTCACGGTCCGCAGTAGGACGTGGGTTACCTTGACGAGGCTGAGCCGGATGGCGAGGCAGGTGCGGTCGGCGCAGTTGGCGCTGGTGCCGCGCAGCAGCTCGGTCACGGTCCGCAGTAGGACGTGGGTTACCTTGACGAGGCTGAGCCGGATGGCGAGGCAGGTGCGGTCGGCGCAGTTGGCGCTGGTGCCGCGCAGCAGCTCGGTCACGGTCCGCAGTAGGACGTGGGTTACCTTGACGAGGCTGAGCCGGATGGCGAGGCAGGTGCGGTCGGCGCAGTTGGCGCTGGTGCCGCGCAGCAGCTCGGTCACGGTCCGCAGTAGGACGTGGGTTACCTTGACGAGGCTGAGCCGGATGGCGAGGCAGGTGCGGTCGGCGCAGTTGGCGCTGGTGCCGCGCAGCAGCTCGGTCACGGTCCGCAGTAGGACGTGGGTTACCTTGACGAGGCTGAGCCGGATGGCGAGGCAGGTGCGGTCGGCGCAGTTGGCGCTGGTGCCGCGCAGCAGCTCGGTCACGGTCCGCAGTAGGACGTGGGTTACCTTGACGAGGCTGAGCCGGATGGCGAGGCAGGTGCGGTCGGCGCAGTTGGCGCTGGTGCCGCGCAGCAGCTCGGTCACGGTCCGCAGTAGGACGTGGGTTACCTTGACGAGGCTGAGCCGGATGGCGAGGCAGGTGCGGTCGGCGCAGTTGGCGCTGGTGCCGCGCAGCAGCTCGGTCACGGTCCGCAGTAGGACGTGGGTTACCTTGACGAGGCTGAGCCGGATGGCGAGGCAGGTGCGGTCGGCGCAGTTGGCGCTGGTGCCGCGCAGCAGCTCGGTCACGGTCCGCAGTAGGACGTGGGTTACCTTGACGAGGCTGAGCCGGATGGCGAGGCAGGTGCGGTCGGCGCAGTTGGCGCTGGTGCCGCGCAGCAGCTCGGTCACGGTCCGCAGTAGGACGTGGGTTACCTTGACGAGGCTGAGCCGGATGGCGAGGCAGGTGCGGTCGGCGCAGTTGGCGCTGGTGCCGCGCAGCAGCTCGGTCACGGTCCGCAGTAGGACGTGGGTTACCTTGACGAGGCTGAGCCGGATGGCGAGGCAGGTGCGGTCGGCGCAGTTGGCGCTGGTGCCGCGCAGCAGCTCGGTCACGGTCCGCAGTAGGACGTGGGTTACCTTGACGAGGCTGAGCCGGATGGCGAGGCAGGTGCGGTCGGCGCAGTTGGCGCTGGTGCCGCGCAGCAGCTCGGTCACGGTCCGCAGTAGGACGTGGGTTACCTTGACGAGGCTGAGCCGGATGGCGAGGCAGGTGCGGTCGGCGCAGTTGGCGCTGGTGCCGCGCAGCAGCTCGGTCACGGTCCGCAGTAGGACGTGGGTTACCTTGACGAGGCTGAGCCGGATGGCGAGGCAGGTGCGGTCGGCGCAGTTGGCGCTGGTGCCGCGCAGCAGCTCGGTCACGGTCCGCAGTAGGACGTGGGTTACCTTGACGAGGCTGAGCCGGATGGCGAGGCAGGTGCGGTCGGCGCAGTTGGCGCTGGTGCCGCGCAGCAGCTCGGTCACGGTCCGCAGTAGGACGTGGGTTACCTTGACGAGGCTGAGCCGGATGGCGAGGCAGGTGCGGTCGGCGCAGTTGGCGCTGGTGCCGCGCAGCAGCTCGGTCACGGTCCGCAGTAGGACGTGGGTTACCTTGACGAGGCTGAGCCGGATGGCGAGGCAGGTGCGGTCGGCGCAGTTGGCGCTGGTGCCGCGCAGCAGCTCGGTCACGGTCCGCAGTAGGACGTGGGTTACCTTGACGAGGCTGAGCCGGATGGCGAGGCAGGTGCGGTCGGCGCAGTTGGCGCTGGTGCCGCGCAGCAGCTCGGTCACGGTCCGCAGTAGGACGTGGGTTACCTTGACGAGGCTGAGCCGGATGGCGAGGCAGGTGCGGTCGGCGCAGTTGGCGCTGGTGCCGCGCAGCAGCTCGGTCACGGTCCGCAGTAGGACGTGGGTTACCTTGACGAGGCTGAGCCGGATGGCGAGGCAGGTGCGGTCGGCGCAGTTGGCGCTGGTGCCGCGCAGCAGCTCGGTCACGGTCCGCAGTAGGACGTGGGTTACCTTGACGAGGCTGAGCCGGATGGCGAGGCAGGTGCGGTCGGCGCAGTTGGCGCTGGTGCCGCGCAGCAGCTCGGTCACGGTCCGCAGTAGGACGTGGGTTACCTTGACGAGGCTGAGCCGGATGGCGAGGCAGGTGCGGTCGGCGCAGTTGGCGCTGGTGCCGCGCAGCAGCTCGGTCACGGTCCGCAGTAGGACGTGGGTTACCTTGACGAGGCTGAGCCGGATGGCGAGGCAGGTGCGGTCGGCGCAGTTGGCGCTGGTGCCGCGCAGCAGCTCGGTCACGGTCCGCAGTAGGACGTGGGTTACCTTGACGAGGCTGAGCCGGATGGCGAGGCAGGTGCGGTCGGCGCAGTTGGCGCTGGTGCCGCGCAGCAGCTCGGTCACGGTCCGCAGTAGGACGTGGGTTACCTTGACGAGGCTGAGCCGGATGGCGAGGCAGGTGCGGTCGGCGCAGTTGGCGCTGGTGCCGCGCAGCAGCTCGGTCACGGTCCGCAGTAGGACGTGGGTTACCTTGACGAGGCTGAGCCGGATGGCGAGGCAGGTGCGGTCGGCGCAGTTGGCGCTGGTGCCGCGCAGCAGCTCGGTCACGGTCCGCAGTAGGACGTGGGTTACCTTGACGAGGCTGAGCCGGATGGCGAGGCAGGTGCGGTCGGCGCAGTTGGCGCTGGTGCCGCGCAGCAGCTCGGTCACGGTCCGCAGTAGGACGTGGGTTACCTTGACGAGGCTGAGCCGGATGGCGAGGCAGGTGCGGTCGGCGCAGTTGGCGCTGGTGCCGCGCAGCAGCTCGGTCACGGTCCGCAGTAGGACGTGGGTTACCTTGACGAGGCTGAGCCGGATGGCGAGGCAGGTGCGGTCGGCGCAGTTGGCGCTGGTGCCGCGCAGCAGCTCGGTCACGGTCCGCAGTAGGACGTGGGTTACCTTGACGAGGCTGAGCCGGATGGCGAGGCAGGTGCGGTCGGCGCAGTTGGCGCTGGTGCCGCGCAGCAGCTCGGTCACGGTCCGCAGTAGGACGTGGGTTACCTTGACGAGGCTGAGCCGGATGGCGAGGCAGGTGCGGTCGGCGCAGTTGGCGCTGGTGCCGCGCAGCAGCTCGGTCACGGTCCGCAGTAGGACGTGGGTTACCTTGACGAGGCTGAGCCGGATGGCGAGGCAGGTGCGGTCGGCGCAGTTGGCGCTGGTGCCGCGCAGCAGCTCGGTCACGGTCCGCAGTAGGACGTGGGTTACCTTGACGAGGCTGAGCCGGATGGCGAGGCAGGTGCGGTCGGCGCAGTTGGCGCTGGTGCCGCGCAGCAGCTCGGTCACGGTCCGCAGTAGGACGTGGGTTACCTTGACGAGGCTGAGCCGGATGGCGAGGCAGGTGCGGTCGGCGCAGTTGGCGCTGGTGCCGCGCAGCAGCTCGGTCACGGTCCGCAGTAGGACGTGGGTTACCTTGACGAGGCTGAGCCGGATGGCGAGGCAGGTGCGGTCGGCGCAGTTGGCGCTGGTGCCGCGCAGCAGCTCGGTCACGGTCCGCAGTAGGACGTGGGTTACCTTGACGAGGCTGAGCCGGATGGCGAGGCAGGTGCGGTCGGCGCAGTTGGCGCTGGTGCCGCGCAGCAGCTCGGTCACGGTCCGCAGTAGGACGTGGGTTACCTTGACGAGGCTGAGCCGGATGGCGAGGCAGGTGCGGTCGGCGCAGTTGGCGCTGGTGCCGCGCAGCAGCTCGGTCACGGTCCGCAGTAGGACGTGGGTTACCTTGACGAGGCTGAGCCGGATGGCGAGGCAGGTGCGGTCGGCGCAGTTGGCGCTGGTGCCGCGCAGCAGCTCGGTCACGGTCCGCAGTAGGACGTGGGTTACCTTGACGAGGCTGAGCCGGATGGCGAGGCAGGTGCGGTCGGCGCAGTTGGCGCTGGTGCCGCGCAGCAGCTCGGTCACGGTCCGCAGTAGGACGTGGGTTACCTTGACGAGGCTGAGCCGGATGGCGAGGCAGGTGCGGTCGGCGCAGTTGGCGCTGGTGCCGCGCAGCAGCTCGGTCACGGTCCGCAGCAGGCCGCGCGCTGCTGCTGCCCAGGCCGCGCCGCCCTCCGCGACCACGTTCTGCGTCTCCACTGCACTGATCCTGTAGCGAAAACATTTTATTAACATATTTTTACATAGTATTTTTCGAATTTTGTTTTAGCGGGCGCTCCATGAGAGCATGTACAGATAAATAGAAGAGCAGTACAGAAAAAGTGATATGCGCTTCGGTAATCTTCGTCTTTTACTCCACAGAGACAACGCTTCTAAGTTTTGCACTGCCATGCTTTGTCATAATCATGGTAATATGAAATAAGCACGTGCTTCCATGGTTGTAACAACTCTATATTAGATTTCATCACCGCACCTTGTGTTTTTGAAGATTAGACGAGGGAAATTAGTAATTACTTGTACTCAGTGTACATGAGTGTGTGTGGCTGTATAGTTACTTGTCGTTGAGCTTCTGTATACTGGCGGCGGCGGCGTGCCAGCGCTCGTTGAGCAGCTCCAGCTGGTCCTGCACGTGGCAGCTCAGTGTACATGAGTGTGTGTGGCTGTATAGTTACTTGTCGTTGAGCTTCTGTATACTGGCGGCGGCGGCGTGCCAGCGCTCGTTGAGCAGCTCCAGCTGGTCCTGCACGTGGCAGCTCAGTGTACATGAGTGTGTGTGGCTGTATAGTTACTTGTCGTTGAGCTTCTGTATACTGGCGGCGGCGGCGTGCCAGCGCTCGTTGAGCAGCTCCAGCTGGTCCTGCACGTGGCAGCTCAGTGTACATGAGTGTGTGTGGCTGTATAGTTACTTGTCGTTGAGCTTCTGTATACTGGCGGCGGCGGCGTGCCAGCGCTCGTTGAGCAGCTCCAGCTGGTCCTGCACGTGGCAGCTCAGTGTACATGAGTGTGTGTGGCTGTATAGTTACTTGTCGTTGAGCTTCTGTATACTGGCGGCGGCGGCGTGCCAGCGCTCGTTGAGCAGCTCCAGCTGGTCCTGCACGTGGCAGCTCAGTGTACATGAGTGTGTGTGGCTGTATAGTTACTTGTCGTTGAGCTTCTGTATACTGGCGGCGGCGGCGTGCCAGCGCTCGTTGAGCAGCTCCAGCTGGTCCTGCACGTGGCAGCTCAGTGTACATGAGTGTGTGTGGCTGTATAGTTACTTGTCGTTGAGCTTCTGTATACTGGCGGCGGCGGCGTGCCAGCGCTCGTTGAGCAGCTCCAGCTGGTCCTGCACGTGGCAGCTCAGTGTACATGAGTGTGTGTGGCTGTATAGTTACTTGTCGTTGAGCTTCTGTATACTGGCGGCGGCGGCGTGCCAGCGCTCGTTGAGCAGCTCCAGCTGGTCCTGCACGTGGCAGCTCAGTGTACATGAGTGTGTGTGGCTGTATAGTTACTTGTCGTTGAGCTTCTGTATACTGGCGGCGGCGGCGTGCCAGCGCTCGTTGAGCAGCTCCAGCTGGTCCTGCACGTGGCAGCTCAGTGTACATGAGTGTGTGTGGCTGTATAGTTACTTGTCGTTGAGCTTCTGTATACTGGCGGCGGCGGCGTGCCAGCGCTCGTTGAGCAGCTCCAGCTGGTCCTGCACGTGGCAGCTCAGTGTACATGAGTGTGTGTGGCTGTATAGTTACTTGTCGTTGAGCTTCTGTATACTGGCGGCGGCGGCGTGCCAGCGCTCGTTGAGCAGCTCCAGCTGGTCCTGCACGTGGCAGCTCAGTGTACATGAGTGTGTGTGGCTGTATAGTTACTTGTCGTTGAGCTTCTGTATACTGGCGGCGGCGGCGTGCCAGCGCTCGTTGAGCAGCTCCAGCTGGTCCTGCACGTGGCAGCTCAGTGTACATGAGTGTGTGTGGCTGTATAGTTACTTGTCGTTGAGCTTCTGTATACTGGCGGCGGCGGCGTGCCAGCGCTCGTTGAGCAGCTCCAGCTGGTCCTGCACGTGGCAGCTCAGTGTACATGAGTGTGTGTGGCTGTATAGTTACTTGTCGTTGAGCTTCTGTATACTGGCGGCGGCGGCGTGCCAGCGCTCGTTGAGCAGCTCCAGCTGGTCCTGCACGTGGCAGCTCAGTGTACATGAGTGTGTGTGGCTGTATAGTTACTTGTCGTTGAGCTTCTGTATACTGGCGGCGGCGGCGTGCCAGCGCTCGTTGAGCAGCTCCAGCTGGTCCTGCACGTGGCAGCTCAGTGTACATGAGTGTGTGTGGCTGTATAGTTACTTGTCGTTGAGCTTCTGTATACTGGCGGCGGCGGCGTGCCAGCGCTCGTTGAGCAGCTCCAGCTGGTCCTGCACGTGGCAGCTCAGTGTACATGAGTGTGTGTGGCTGTATAGTTACTTGTCGTTGAGCTTCTGTATACTGGCGGCGGCGGCGTGCCAGCGCTCGTTGAGCAGCTCCAGCTGGTCCTGCACGTGGCAGCTCAGTGTACATGAGTGTGTGTGGCTGTATAGTTACTTGTCGTTGAGCTTCTGTATACTGGCGGCGGCGGCGTGCCAGCGCTCGTTGAGCAGCTCCAGCTGGTCCTGCACGTGGCAGCTCAGTGTACATGAGTGTGTGTGGCTGTATAGTTACTTGTCGTTGAGCTTCTGTATACTGGCGGCGGCGGCGTGCCAGCGCTCGTTGAGCAGCTCCAGCTGGTCCTGCACGTGGCAGCTCAGTGTACATGAGTGTGTGTGGCTGTATAGTTACTTGTCGTTGAGCTTCTGTATACTGGCGGCGGCGGCGTGCCAGCGCTCGTTGAGCAGCTCCAGCTGGTCCTGCACGTGGCAGCTCAGTGTACATGAGTGTGTGTGGCTGTATAGTTACTTGTCGTTGAGCTTCTGTATACTGGCGGCGGCGGCGTGCCAGCGCTCGTTGAGCAGCTCCAGCTGGTCCTGCACGTGGCAGCTCAGTGTACATGAGTGTGTGTGGCTGTATAGTTACTTGTCGTTGAGCTTCTGTATACTGGCGGCGGCGGCGTGCCAGCGCTCGTTGAGCAGCTCCAGCTGGTCCTGCACGTGGCAGCTCAGTGTACATGAGTGTGTGTGGCTGTATAGTTACTTGTCGTTGAGCTTCTGTATACTGGCGGCGGCGGCGTGCCAGCGCTCGTTGAGCAGCTCCAGCTGGTCCTGCACGTGGCAGCTCAGTGTACATGAGTGTGTGTGGCTGTATAGTTACTTGTCGTTGAGCTTCTGTATACTGGCGGCGGCGGCGTGCCAGCGCTCGTTGAGCAGCTCCAGCTGGTCCTGCACGTGGCAGCTCAGTGTACATGAGTGTGTGTGGCTGTATAGTTACTTGTCGTTGAGCTTCTGTATACTGGCGGCGGCGGCGTGCCAGCGCTCGTTGAGCAGCTCCAGCTGGTCCTGCACGTGGCAGCTCAGTGTACATGAGTGTGTGTGGCTGTATAGTTACTTGTCGTTGAGCTTCTGTATACTGGCGGCGGCGGCGTGCCAGCGCTCGTTGAGCAGCTCCAGCTGGTCCTGCACGTGGCAGCTCAGTGTACATGAGTGTGTGTGGCTGTATAGTTACTTGTCGTTGAGCTTCTGTATACTGGCGGCGGCGGCGTGCCAGCGCTCGTTGAGCAGCTCCAGCTGGTCCTGCACGTGGCAGCTCAGTGTACATGAGTGTGTGTGGCTGTATAGTTACTTGTCGTTGAGCTTCTGTATACTGGCGGCGGCGGCGTGCCAGCGCTCGTTGAGCAGCTCCAGCTGGTCCTGCACGTGGCAGCTCAGTGTACATGAGTGTGTGTGGCTGTATAGTTACTTGTCGTTGAGCTTCTGTATACTGGCGGCGGCGGCGTGCCAGCGCTCGTTGAGCAGCTCCAGCTGGTCCTGCACGTGGCAGCTCAGTGTACATGAGTGTGTGTGGCTGTATAGTTACTTGTCGTTGAGCTTCTGTATACTGGCGGCGGCGGCGTGCCAGCGCTCGTTGAGCAGCTCCAGCTGGTCCTGCACGTGGCAGCTCAGTGTACATGAGTGTGTGTGGCTGTATAGTTACTTGTCGTTGAGCTTCTGTATACTGGCGGCGGCGGCGTGCCAGCGCTCGTTGAGCAGCTCCAGCTGGTCCTGCACGTGGCAGCTCAGTGTACATGAGTGTGTGTGGCTGTATAGTTACTTGTCGTTGAGCTTCTGTATACTGGCGGCGGCGGCGTGCCAGCGCTCGTTGAGCAGCTCCAGCTGGTCCTGCACGTGGCAGCTCAGTGTACATGAGTGTGTGTGGCTGTATAGTTACTTGTCGTTGAGCTTCTGTATACTGGCGGCGGCGGCGTGCCAGCGCTCGTTGAGCAGCTCCAGCTGGTCCTGCACGTGGCAGCTCAGCGGCGCGCCGCACGCCGACACCACGCCGCGTCCCGCCGCGCGCGCCTCTTGCACTGATGCCGCGCGGGACGACATCTGACGCACACACAAACCATCATTAAGTACAGAAACTATACAGCACTTCAATACCTTGCCGACCCTTATTTATGGGACGGCAGATAATTTTTTCACGATTACGATGTTGGTCCCATAGAAAAAGTGGTTCAGATTGATGGTCAGTACCACACGCTTAAATTTGATTACACCTATCTGATATACGCTGTATAGATTTTAAAATTCATAAATCTCTAAATATTAGGTTGGGGAAAGTCTTTTCGCATTATACAGTGTAGTAGTATGTAGTATGTATGAACTTGTAATAAAATCTCTTTGGATATACTATTTGTATCTGGCTGGTTTTGGTATCATTGAGATTTTAAAGAACATAATTCCAAATTCAAATTAGGAAAATGTGTGATTTTCATTTGTTTTTCGTACCGTCCAGATGAGTGAATCTAATGAAGAAATTCGATACATTTTAACATTTTACTACAAAAAAGGTAAAAAATGCAACGCAAGCCGCGAAAAAAATTTGCGATGTTTATGGACCTAGTGCAGTGTCTGTGAGAGTAGCACAAATTTGGTTTAAGCGTTTTCAATCCGGAAATTTTGATGTCAAAGATGCACATCGCTCTGGTCGCTCTATTACGGATGAAATGGATGCTATTTTTGAAAAAGTGGAGCAAGATCGGCGGCATATCAGTAGTTACGACGTAGCTGAAGAACTGAGAATTGACCACAAAACAGTTTTGTCGCATTTGAAAAAAACTGGGTACACAAAAAAAGCTCGATATTTGGGTACCTCACGAGCTCACTAAAAGAAACCTAATGAACCGTGTACTCATTTGTGATTCTTTATTACGACGTAATGAAACCGAACCATTTTTGAAGAAGCTGATTACTGGTGATGAAAAGTGGATCACGTACGATAAGAACGTGCGAAAAAGGTCGTGGTCAAAGGCCGGATGAACCGTGTACTCATTTGTGATTCTTTATTACGACGTAATGAACCCGAACCATTTTTGAAGAAGCTGATTACTGGTGATGAAAAGTGGATCACGTACGATAAGAACGTGCAAAAAAGGTCGTGGTCAAAGGCCGGTCAGGCTTCAAAGTCTGTGGCGAAACCCAGGTAAACTCGCAACAAGGTGATGCTGTGTGTGTGGTGGGATCGGAAGGGCATTATTCATTATGAGCTGTTACCACCTGGCAGGACCATCGATTCTGAACTCTACTGCGAACAACTGATGAGATTAAAGCAAGAAGTTGAGAGAAAGCGGCCGGAATTAATCAACAGAAGGGGTGTGGTTTTTCATCATGATAACGCTAGACCTCACACATCTTTAGCCACTCAGCAAAAATTATGAGAGTTTGGCTGGGAGGTGTTAATGCATCCGCCGTATAGTCCTGACCTTGCACCTTCAGATTTCCACCTGTTTCGGTCTCTTCAAAATTCCTTAGGCAGTGTCAGGTTAACATCACGAGAGGACTGCCAAAACCACTTGTCGCGGTATTTTGATCAAAAGTCCCAAAATGTGTTGCCTATTTATAACAGACATAAACTCACGTCTGTCATTCCTAATTGACACTGGTGCAAACGGCTCCGTCATACCTAGAAGAAAAGATGGGACAGCAACGCCGACCGACTTTTGCTTGTACGCAGCGAACAATAGTCATTCCGACGTACGGTGAGAAGTCATTACAATTGGACCTCAACCTACACCTGGAAGTTCATCATCGCTGCAGTCAGCAAGCCCATAATCGGTGCCCATTTTCTACGACATTGTCGACATAGCCGGCCGTTGTCTCGTCGACAAGGTTACCAACCTCATTGTCAGGGCACCAGGCACACACTCCACCGAGCCGAAAATAAGAAGAATTGACGTTAACGAACCATATCACGAGCTAATCAGCAAGTTTCCGGACATCTTGAGGCCATCATGCATGAAAGATACCCCAAAACACCGTGTGGTTCTTAACATATAAACCACCGGCCCGCCAATACACAGCAATACTAGACCATTACCGCCACATCGATACCTGTCCGTGAAGAAAGAATTTGAGACGATGATGCAGCAAGGAATATACAGTCCAAGCAAAAGTCCCTGGTCCACACCACTGCACGTCGTTCCTAAGAAAAATTGTGATATTCGCGTATGAAGCAGAAGGTTGAACGATGTAACTAAACCTGACCGCTATCCAGTACCACGCCTCAAAGATTTCACCTACCTACTACACGGCAAGAAAATCTTCACAACCCTTGACCTAAATCGTGCTTACCAACAATTACCGGTATATGAACCGGACATTGAAAAGACAGCCATCAAAACACCCTTCGGCCTATTCGAATTTCCCCGAATGTGTCCAGGATTGAAAAATTTGACAGACATTCCAACGGTTCATACATCAAGTGCTCCTCGGATTGGATTACGCATTCCCATTCATAGATGACTTCATAATTGCCTCAGAAAATGAAGCACGTCACATCGAATATTTACAAGAAGTACTACGCAGATTAGACGGGTACGGTATAATTATAAATCCGTCCAAATGCGTCTTAGGCAAAGAAAACGTCAAGTTCCTGGGATATGAAGTGACAAACGATGGAATCTCCCTCATGTGCGACGCGTCGAACACAATATGTTAGTAGCACTTCACTTTGTACTAGCTTGACTTTCTGTTGTCCTGTGGAACTTGTCCGCGGAAGCGACGGAACACCACGTCCTGCAGCCAAAAGTCTTCTTCCATGACGAGGGGCAGATAACAGTTCGGTACTCGCACGTTGACGTTCCGGTGTGATTCTAGTAACTGCACCCTCGGCATGTACCTCGTCTTTTGGCGCACGTACTCCACGATGTCCTCCGCCTTAGTGGTGTAGTGCAGGCGGGATATTTACTCGTACACCGCCATAATATAATGACAGCGCCGTGTGAATGGCCGCTAATGATGTGCGAAAACGGTTATCTCAATAGTTTTTTTTTTCTTTGTTATACAAATTAAGGTAAATTATTCTGGTAATAATAATTTTTATTGTTGTAACATTATTAGTGTTTTTTTTTTCGCGAAAACTGCAATGGCTGAGCTCAGGTCAAACGCCGCAACAGTGTCCTAAAGCAAAGCTTACCAATAAAAAGTAGCTGTTTGATGGTCTCAGCATGGTGTTATTCACTATAGCCTTCTCCGATCTGATCAAGCAATAACGGCTGATGTCTATTGTGCCGAACTCCGAACAATGATAGCATAACTAGCAGTGAAACAGCCCCGACTGATGTATCGATCTTCACCATTATTGCTCCATGATAACGCGAGACCTCATACAGCACGAGAAACCGTTTTAACTCTACAGAAACTGCAATTAGAAACCATTCGTCACCCTCCGTATTCGCCAGACCTTGCTTCAACGGACTACCATTTTTTTCGTGATTTGGACAATTTTCTACGTGATAAAAAATTTTTCTTCTCTTGCAGTACAAAATGCTTTCACACAGTTTGTCGAATCTACATATATCGCGAGAGTTCTATCGCAAAGGCATATAATATATAAAGGTCATATTATGACCTTCCTATTAGATGGCAGCAATGTATAGATAACAATGGTAATTATTTTTATTAATATGAGAATTAAGTATATTCATATTTATTTATTTGCGTAAAACACGTATAACACGTCGAGTCAAGTGTATACATCGTTAGAAACCACAACATTTTTAAATAGTTTTTGTGAAAAAAATATTGAATTCGGACTAGAAATGACGAAGATACAGCGACAGGTCCGAAAAACGATGATAGGCGGTGAGAACCTGCGTCAGGCGGAAGGTGAGGACCCCGTGGCTCTCTCTACTCCTCAAAGAGGGGACTTATCGCCGCAATTGTGGCGTGCCGAAGCGTTGTGAGATCTGAATTGCACTTAATTGATTTTGCGGAGTTACCCATCTGTATTGATCTGTGCTCAAACCTAACGACTGTATCCTAAATAATTCATTTGCTATACCACAGTTTATAGAACGTTAGATCTCTGTTGGAAACCAGGCAAAATCAAAGTGGTCCGAAATGCGAGATACCATTGTAGCCAAGATAAACTGTAATGCGAAGATCCATAGTCTAAGAAAGGCGAAGTCACTCAGAAATGTAAAAAAGATACACCAGAAACGAGCTTATGATATTTTGTAACAAGTAACAAGAAGTCACGACAAAACATTCATGATGCTATCACGTACAGCACCAATAAAATAGAAATCATGAAACCTTATTACCCGACTGCCAAAAGGGTTATTTTTACTCACGTGTAAGGTATTTATGCCCTATGTATGTAGGATTCTTTATTCTCGCAGCATCCAGTCGTCTGGATATATTTTAATGATTGACATGTCGTTAGTTTATAGTGACCGCCCAACGAACACACTTCCAATCACAATCTGAAGGATTTTGAAGGAAATTCCTAATCCAACAGGTGAAAGGTGACGTTTAAACATGGTGGTTAAAAGTCAATAAGGTCGTGAAAAAACTTTTTAGTACGTGAAAATAAAGGGCTCGAGGAGACGGTTCCCCGACCCAGTTTGGCGAACCAGTGCTTCGTTTAAAAAAAATATAGGCACTACTTCTTTTCGTGTAGTATTCAGCTGCATCCGGTTGACTGTTAGCCGACCCCAACATAGTTGGGAAAAGGCTGGGCAGATTGATTGCCTCACTCTGTTAGATCTAAATTCAAAATTCAAGTCATTTATTCAAACTAGGCTGAGAATCAGCACTTTTCGAATGTCAAAATTACATAAGACAGTCCCCCAAAACGCCCACCCTTCACCACTTCCTAGTGCTTTTGCTGGGAAGAAGAAGTGGCGCAACTAACTCCCCAGCAGCACAGCTGACTGAAAAGTTAGAAAAAAAAAATATTCTATATAATAGTATGCAAAATAATTTACATTACGCAAAACATAATTTTAATTATAAATTCATATGACAGCTAGCACACGCCAATATACTAAGCAAAAACATCGAGAACTATACTCAAGCAGAAATAAAAATAACTAAACGTAAACAATATCTAAAAAAGAAAATAAAGCCTCCAGGCATAAAGGGCGTGCCTGCTTACATATAGCTGTAACTAGAAGTTATAATTGATAAACTAGGACCATCGAGGTAAAATAAATAATTGTCGAGGTCGCTAGCTAACTACATATTGCAATACAACTCATTAAAAAAACCATTGCAATAAGTAGATTATGTCAACAATAAATTTAAATAAATTGACTTATAAAGTAATATTATAAACAATTATATAAACTCATACAATCTGTCAGTAGGTAATCTAATTCTGGAGAAAGAACATTTAAACATTGTCTTGAGTTAATCACAGCGACCAACTATTCTTATCATATAAGTAGTCGTTGATATAATAGTATGCCTTTGAACAAAGGTTGGACTTTAGTTTTAAACGCATTAAAAGGCAAATCTAGCAAAGAAGAGGGTAGCTTGTTATAAAAGGTTATACCAAGCCCAACAAATGAGTTATGAACCTCATGAAGCCGGTGTAAGGGAGCACGTAGTTTATCCTTACTTCTAGTGTTAACATTGTGAATATAACTGTTTTTAACACGTTTTTATTAGGTCAACCTGTATTTAACTATGTAATGGAATCTAAGGTAACTAATTTAACCATCTTCCAAGGGTCGTAGCGTAGTGAAAATTGGCAGCTGTATGTAGTTCTGATGACAATACAATATTAAGGTACTGTCGAACTGATCTGATGATGGAGCCGGAAGATATGAACTGGAACTTCATGATGGAAAATCGTATCATAGCTGTTTCGGATTTCTTAGAAAAGTCTTGTAATGATTTTTGACCACGACTAGGTTTCAAGGTCTGATGATGATGACGGAAGATAGGCACTGGCATTCCATGATGGAATATCGTATCATAGTCGTGTTTGCACTTTCACGTGCTTTTATAAAAGCGTGTTTTTTAAACTATTAATTTATTAGTGTATAAGTGTATATTTTGCCTAATATATAAGATGTTGGCGAAGATGAATTACGATGCCACTGTGAGGATACCGATATCTTTGAAAAAATCTCTCAGAGAAACTCTGACACCTAGTCACCCAGCTCGTTTTTGGAGGACAAATATATTTTGAATATCTGCAGCTTTGCCCCACAGCAGAATACCGTAGGACATAACGCTATGAAAATAACTAAAATAGACTAACCGAACTGTATCAACTTGTCTTACTTTCCTGACGGCGTAGGCGGCCGAACTCAGCCTTCCCGCTAGGCTCGATATATGTTGGCCCCATTGAAGTTTGGCATCTACTGTTATGCCCAGAAAAACTGCCGAGCTTACAGTTTCAATCACCTCTTTATCTTAGACGATGTTGCGTCCTAGATTTCTATCATTTGGAATGGCAAACTTTACACATTTTGTTTTTTTGGCACTGACAACTGGGTTATTTGTCGTAAACCAATCCGTAACTATTGACTTGAGGTACACCTAACTGAACTGGTAGCCCGAAAGATTTTATACCATCAACATCTACACGTTGCGTTTAAATACGAATTTAAAACGTTGAGAGCTTCGTTTAGCACACCGTAAGATGCGGTTTACATAAAAGCGTGTCACGTGCACGCTATCAAAGGCTTTGGAGAGATCACAGAAAACTATAGCATTTTGAGAGTTCTCCCATGTGTTAAAAATGTTTTTCAGCAGAGCAACACCCGCATCTGTAGTCGAACGACCCATTGTAAAGCCATATTGTTCATTATCAAGGAGGCAATTTAAATTAAAATGTCTTAGCAACTAGGACTAGCTAGCTCTGTGCACAGCAGCTATGACATGTGACAAACGCATGACTGACGGAGAGGGACAATGATTATGAAAGATAAAGACAAACTACCTTGTCATATTAGAAATTGTAAGAATAATAATAAATTCAAAAGCGAGCTCTATAAGCTACTAAATGACAAGGTATATTATTCAATCAAGGAGTATATGGATGACAAATTTTGAAGATCTTTTATTAATTTTAAATATCTGTGTTTTTGAAATCTATTGACATTGTGTATTTTTCATGACATCTTCCTTACATTATTATGACAATTTTATAACTTGATATGCCTAATACTATGTTTTTTGACATTGTTAATTTTGTTTAAAACTACTGCATGAATTCTTTTTTTTTTGTTTTAATTTTTATATAAGTTTACTATAACTTTAACTCGGATTTTGTATGCCTATCGGCGGAACATGGTTTGTGCACTTGACATTTTATATTGTAAAACACCTGTAATCACCTATGTTCACAAAATAAATAAAATAAATAAAGAAGGTGCTGCCATTACGTAATTTGAAGACTAAATATTATGTTCATTATATTCCAGTTATTATTCAATAAGCTTAAAATATAGGTTAAATTCTAAAAATACTAGTGAAATTATTTCAATTCTCAAAATAACATGTCCCAATACCATGCCATTTGCAAAACTGGCGACATGAATATCTCCCCGAATACCTGAATCAAAATAATAATCTTTATAAATATGGCCTGCGAAGTTTTACGGAGTAAAGAAAGCTGAGATAGGATTTTAAATATTATTAGTTAATTTTGTAATATAATTAACAATTTGTCGAAGTTTATCCATGTCCTTTGAAAATATTCGATTCAGAATTTCAAGACTGTACAGGTAGCGAGTACGAACCTGTCGGTCGAGGTCGCGGACCTTCTGCTTGAGGTCCTTGAAGGGCAGCGCGGGGTCGCGCGCGGCCGCGAGCGCGCGCTCGGCCGCGTCCAGCCACTCGCCGCACGCCTCCAGCAGCGCGTACAGGCGCGCCCACGCCGCCGCGCACGCGCCCCAGCGGGCCCCGCGCCGGGCCTGCGCCGCCTGCAGCGCGGCCCACTCGGCGCGCAGCTTGGCGCGCACGCGGCCCGCCTGGCCGCCCGGCGCGCCCAGCCGCGAGTACTCGCGCTCGGCCTCCTCCACGGACTGCGCGATCTCCGCCATGGCCGCCTTCACGCGCTGCACAAACACAACAGAATGATTTGGATTCGACGTTCGGTCGCCGCCTCGACCGCGCCCGGCCTGGCGCCCGGCCCTACCGCGAGCGCGTCCTCCTGCAGCGGGAAGTCGTCGTAGTCGCGGCCCCCCAGCGGGTGCGCGCGCAGGGCCAGCGCCTGGCCCGCGACGGCGGCGCGCGCCAGGTTCGCGCGCGTCACGTATGCGCCGCAGAGAGACTCCGACTCCTCCTGTGAAACACGACATCTTCCTTACATGCAATAAAACATAATCTAAAAAGACCATCATATAGCCGTTATCTAGACATTAAAATGAAAACGCTAGTGATTGCTATGATGCAACCCGTCGCTCGGCGCCCACCTGGCCCGCGGGCTCGCACTTGCGCTCGGCGCCGGCCCACAGCGCCAGGGCGCGGGCGGCGCGCTCGGGCACGCCCACGTGCGCCGCGCGCAGCGAGCGACTCAGCGCCTGGATCCGCTCCACAGACGCCTGGCGCTCCACGTACTCGGCGCGGGCCGCGTCCTGTAAGTAGATAACATATTCATCGTTCATCGAAGTACGGAACCGACACCATGCGCGTTCCATTCGCACTTGTCCGGTTTTAGGTTTTGTCGGCATACTGTCATGCTTGGATACGCGCTCAATATCACGTGACCAATGGCTATGTTTTTACGCAATTATTTCTCAAGATTATTAAATAATCTAAAATGATTAACTGTGACAAAAGACAAAAGTGAGACAAGGGCTAGGTAGTTTTCAACGCTGACTATAATATTTATATTAACTTTAATCTATATTCAATTTATATTATATTATTGTCCCTACAGCTACTTACAGTAGGAGTTTGGTTGTTATCATTCTGATGTTATCAAACTCAAGCTGTTAACAATAGCATACCGGGTCAGTGGCGAGCTTGTGGTCCAGCCCGTCGCACCAGGTCGTGAGCTGCTCCAGCAGCTGCGCCAGCTCCTTCAGCTCGTCCTCGGCCTGCAGGGCCAGGTTGCGCTTCAGCTCGATCTCCGACATCACCATCGACCACTTGTTACGCAGCTTGTCCTGTTCCAAACAATGTCAACGACTTCTGTGATAGTCAACGCCTTAGGTAAAGCATTAACGTTACCATCTTTTGACGTGAATACGTCGGTACATCTGGCCGACAATATTACCCTTTACGTACAGGTATTCACGTAAAACACACGGCCGTGACCACGACACAGCACACCCCGATTTGTTTTTTGTTTAAGTGTGACATGACGACTTATAGAAGTCGTAATATTCCTTCCTCCTTCAAGGAGAATTGAATGTTGCGCCGACCCAATAGTAGATTGTTTGCCTAGGGAGCAAACAACTATTTTTAAGGCGAGAGTGTTTCTTTGAATCCAGAGCGGAGCGAAGGATTCTAGAGTAGAATCCCGAGCGTAGCGAAGGATTCTTAAGTAGAATCCTGAGCGTAGCGAGGGATTCTTAAGTAGAATCCTGAACGCAGCGAGAGATTCAAAGTACGTCACTCGAGCTTAAAATAATGTTGCTCCCGAGGTGAACATTCTACTTTTCATCACCCTCTATGAGAAAAGAAACGTGTTCGGTCCGACTCATCACTGACGTATGACTTAAGCAGCTTTCAAAACTATTAAAACGATATCTGAATGATGAAAAACTTGAAAATTTTCGTGTCCGCCATCTTGGATTTACATTTTGACCTCACTATCGGCTTTAGAACCCTCGAAAACTATGAAAACGATCACCATGACAAAAATTTGAAAATTTTCACAGCCGCCATCTTGATTTTCATTTTGACCTCTTTATCGGCTTTGGCGCCCTCGAAATTTATGAAAACAAGACCAATGACGAAAAGTTTGAAAATTTTCGTCATGTGTCGTTGCCGCCATCTTGGATTTACATTTTGACCTCGCTATCGACTTTAGAACCCTCGAAAACTATGAAAACGACACCCATGATGAAACATTTGAAAATTTTCACAGCAGCCATCTTGGATTTTCATTTTTACTTTACTATCGGCTTTAGCACCCTCGAAAACTATAAAAACGACACACATGACGAAAAATTTGTAAATTTTGTTAGCCGCTATCTTGGATTTACATTTTGACCTCACTATCGGCTTTAGAACCCTCGAAAACTATGAAAACGACACCCATGACGAAACATTTGAAAATTTTCACAGCAGCCATCCTAGATTTTCATTTTGATCTCACTATCGGCTTTGGCGCCCTCGAAAACTATGAAAACGACACCAATGACGAAAATTTTCGTCATCTTGGATTTTCATTTTGTCCAAATAATTCACACTTTCTCTCTTTCTTGCCATCCTGTTACTTGTTCATACAATGTTCGTGATTGATCTATTTGGTGATTGGAACTTTTGCTAACAATATTCACATTCCAAATTCAAATTTATTTTGCTCCCTAGGGATCAAAGAGCTAGTTTGGTCCCTGTTTACGAAGAACAAATTAGCTCTTTTTGAATAGATGTAAAAAAAAACAAAAAAAAATTAAGATAAGGGCGGGAAGACTAATGATCTTTTGGTTTTGTTTATATTGCTATTAGATGCTGACCAAGTTTTTTTAGGTTTTGTCAGATAATAAAAAAGGTACTGTGATTTATGTGAGCAACAAGTAAAAAAAAAATAAACAATATTGAACAAGTTTTGCAAAAAATCTTAGTCATATTTTATATTTGCGCCAATATTCCTCGTGCGCGCCCGCACCTGGAAGTGCGTCTGGATGTAGTCCGCGAGCCGCGGGTCGCGCGCGTGCGCGGCGTACACCAGCGAGTCGCCGCGCGAGATCTGCGCCGCCGCGCCCGGCGCCAGCGCCGCCAGCTGCTGCTGCAGCACCTGTGGGCACGTGTGGCTAACTAGTGAACTACTATTGTAATAATTCATTGCAATTATAATACTGAATTTGATGTTGTAACCGTTTTAGGTATAAAAAAGGCATTTGGAAAGTTTTCAAATCCTTTTTCAAGATCTAAAACTAAATAACCGGTGTTACGATATTAATTATTCCATTTCATAATCAATGTTATAGTTAGTTAGTCACATTTCATATTTCCATACAGTAATATTGCCAAATTAATCAAAACAGGTAAATATTTGACAGCTATTTGCGACGTTGCCCACTTTTTGGATAAGCACTCTTAAATGTTAGCTTCTGCTCGCTACTTCTCTCGCGTGGAAGTCGTAAGACACCATAAAATGCAGTGACGTGTGCAGTGCAGTATTTTAAACTAACGTAAAATAACAGCCAAATTTTTATGAAACAAGTATACTATGTTTGTAGTTTTGGTCTCAGCAACCAAAATATACAATATCAGGGCTGGTGACGCGGGAGCGACATACAGTTGTCCGTGTGAGGAGTGCTCGTCCAGAGGTCGACACTTGCAGCCTTCAGTAGTGTAATGAATTTATGATTATGTAATATTGTTTATGAATTTCTCAGTCAAATCAAGTTTATTTTTATATTTATTTTAATTTATAATACCCTATTCGATGATTTTTGTTTTAATCGATTTAATGAATTTATGATTATCTAATATTGTTTTATAAATATCTTAGTTAAATCAAGTTTATTTTTATATTTATTTTAATTTATAATACCTTAATCAATGATTGTTGTTGATTTATGTTTTAATCGATATTACTCGTAGTAAGTTAATCGATATAAAATGTCATTACTTTGCTAGTCTGTGAAGAACAAACAGATTGATGGATACATTTCGTTCAGTCTTGAACGAAATGTAGGTACTTGGTGAGTGATTTTAAAAACTGTGGTCATTCTGATCAACGGTCTCGACCGAGACAGACGTCCAATATTGGCTAAGTGTTGAATTAATTTACAATTACTGTGTAAGGTTATAAGAAAGAGTATTTGGAATAAAATAATCGTTGTTACGAAGCAAGCAGTTTTATTATACTCCAGAACCCGAATTGTGAGAATTCATCACAGTTCAGAAGTGGGATAAGGACCCAGTCTAAGGTACGTACAAGTATCTTATATGATTATTAATTTTATTTCTTTATAGAAGTCTAGCATACCACGTGTGCATTGTTATTAGAGGTTATGTGTACCTAAGATCGAAAGCAAAGTGTGCTTTAGTTACTAGGGGCTATGTATGCCTATTGAGTCACGTGTGCTTAGTTGTTAGAGGTTATGTGTGCCTACAGTAGGAAGCCAAGTGTGCTTTAGTTACTAGAGGCTATGTATGCCTATCGAGCCATGTGCGCTTAATTGTTAGAGGTTATGTGTGCCTACAGTAGGAAGCCAAGTGTGCTTTAGTTACTAGAGGCTATGTATGCCTATCGAGCCATGTGCGCTTAATTGTTAGAGGTTATGTGTGCCTACAGTAGGAAGCCAAGTGTGCTTTAGTTACTAGAGGCTATGTACGCCTATTGAACCATGAGTGTATAGAAGGTTAGAATAGAGGTCATGTGTGCCTAGAATAAAGAATAGAAACATAGTGCACTTTAATAAGAAACTAAGTGTGCCTATTGAATGGCTTTTGTTCATTTGAGCTAGATTATTATGTTTTGTTTTAATCAAGGATGATTCATTGAGGAAACAAATGAAGTTTTGTTTTTCTTTTAACAGTTTCTTTCACTTTGTGTTGATGTATATTCTAAATGAAAAATCAAGTTTTGAACACAGTTAGAAAATGAATTGAGGTACTGAAATGATTATAATTATACTTTTTCTTTTGAGGCATGAATTCTGACGAAGCGATGACTCCTGAAGGCTCGCCTACTCGTAAAGATGAGCGCCGAAGCAAACGTTCCCGATCCTCATCCAAAGCAGCAGCCAAGTCTAAGAGAGCCAAAAAGCAATCAAAGAAAAGACGTAAGCAGTCGTCCAGCTCCTCCTCATCGAGCAGTGAGTCACCCCGTAGTTCACGGAGTTCGAATAAGAGAAGATTCAAGGAGAGAGGTGGCTGGTCTACTAAAGAGGTACTTGATATGTTTACTACTCTTCAACATTATAAAAGCAAGACGAGTAATTTAAATAACAATCTTCTCAATAATGTGATACCGGAATTTGATCCGTCGAGTAAAACTCAAAATATTGACTGTTGGGTTAGGAAAGTAAATGAATGTGCCGTAATCTATGAATGGAACGAGAAGCAGACTATACATTTTGCTCTACAAAAACTTTCTGGCATAGCAAAGAAGTGGTTTGAAGCCCATCCTAGTGTTGTTTTCAGTTGGTCAGAGTGGCAGGACAAACTCATAAGAGCTTTCCCAAATGAGCAAAATTATGGTCGGCTTCTCGAGGAAATGTTAGCTCGCACTAGTCGTAGTAACGAAAGTTTGCGAGAGTACTTTTACGAAAAGTTAACTTTACTAAACAGATGTGAAATAAAAGACAAAAAGGCTGTCGATTGTATTATCCACGGAATACTAGATAAATCGATTAGAAGCAGTGCACAGGCACTGACTTGTCACGAACCAGAAGACTTATTGAATTTTCTAAGCTCCCAGCGTCCCATATTAGAAAATAATACATTCAATAGAAAACGAAGTATGATAATATGACAGTTCGACCGGGTAATACTGCTACACCCTCAAACGAAAGTTCGGTAACTTGTTTTAATTGCCGCTCAAAGGGACACCCTTACTTTCGATGTCCCAAACCCCTTGTAAAATGTTTGAAATGTCAACGTGTCGGCCATAACAATGATAATTGTAAACTAGAGCCATTAGTCTTACGAAATGAATCCAAGCAGTCTGATAACCAGGATCGAAAATTTTTGACCATATCTATTTTTAATAACAACAGCGACAAATTTTACAAAACCGTTAGGGTAAACGATAAAGCTTTAATTGCTTTTATTGATTTTGGCAGCGAATGTAGTTTGATTAGGGAATGCGATGCTCAAAGTCTGAATTTAACTAAAAATACAACAGAGTTGCCAGTAATCAAAGGATTCGGCAACTCTAAAGTTTTTCCAGTATATAGGAGCAATGTTGATCTGAAATTGGATGAAGTTGAGGTTAATGTAGAAATATTAGTAGTTAGCAATCAGTATCTTCAATCAGCTTTACTTATAGGTCAAAACGTTACTGAACTTCCTTGTGTAACAGTATTTAAGGATAGCCATCAGTTAACCTTTTACCGGAGTCCCGATATCGATACCGTAGTACACCCGGTGAAGTGTTTAAAGTTAAATGTTGATAACGATACCGATATTACATTATCAGGATTAGTTGAAGTTACCGCGTCTGACGTTGACGTTGACGTTGGCTTCTGTGGAGATATTTATATTGAAGGTTATTACAATTGTGAGCCTAGGAAAGAGCATTATTTGCACCAGGGAGTTTATAGGGTTGTTGATGGGAAGTGCTTTTTACCCGTGACTAATTTATCTGGTCAAAACCTTGCATTATCCAAGAAATGTCCTATTGCTAAAGGAACTTGTTTTGATGAGAGAGGTGTCACCTATACAAATAGAGTAACGAAAGATAATTCCGAATATGAACCTTTACTAATATCTGACATAAAAGTAGGTCCCCAAATTGACAAAGAGACATTAGATAGACTTCATTCGCGTTTACTCAGTTATCGTGATTGCTTTGCACTTAACCTAGGAGAAATTGGTTGTATCAGCTCAACCGAAATGAAAATAGACTTACTAGATGATAAACCCGTAGTTTACCGACCATACAGATTATCTTTTTCGGAAAGGGGTCAGGTTAGAGAGATTATAGACGAATTATTGCAAAATGACATTATACAAGAGTCCAATTCAAATTATGCTAGTCCTATTCTATTAGTGAGGAAGAAGACAGGGAAACAACGCTTGTGTGTTGATTATAGGGCTCTCAATAATAAGACTAGGAAGGATTGTTTCCCTTTGCCGTTAATCGACGATCAGTTGACAAACCTTAGCGGCAATAGATTCTTCACGTCCCTAGATCTGGCCTCAGGGTACTACCAGGTACCGATGGCAAAAGAAAGTCGTCCGCTAACTGCTTTCGTAACGCCAGATGGGCATTACGAATTTAAAAGAATGCCTTTTGGTCTCGCAAATGCTCCAGCTGTATTTCAGAGACTAATGAATGCAATGCTAGGTAATAAACGTCATGAATCAGCTTTGGCTTATTTGGACGACATTCTTGTGCCATCGGTTACCTTAGAGGAGGGATTTGAGAGATTAAGGAATGTTTTGGAGTTGTTGCGACTGAATGGACTTACTTTAAAATTATCTAAATGCCGTTTCTTTGATAATTCCCTGTACTATTTAGGTTATGAAATTTCCGCTGAAGTTAAACGTCTTAACGAAAATAAGATTTTAGCCGTTAAAGAATTCCCTGTTCCCCAGAACGTACATGAAATCCGTCAGTTTTTGGGACTAGCGGGATAATTTAGAAAATTTATTAAAAGTTTCGGGGTAATAGCTAGACCCCTAACGAACTTACTCAAAAAGGGCAATGTTTTTAAATGGACAGACGTAGAATCTCACTCGTTTACTACCCTAAAAGACAAATTAATTGACCGACCAATTTTAGCGCTGTACAATCCTAATTTTGAAACAGAGTTGCATACCGATGCAAGTTCTTTAGGCGTGGGTGGGATATTGATGCAATGGCAGCCGGAGCCGCGTGCTCTCAAACCTATAGCTTACTTTAGCCGGCAAACCACCCCCGAGGAGCGTCACTTGCATTCTTACGAACTTGAGACCCTTGCAATTGTATGTTCATTAAAGTAATTTAGGGTCTATTTGCTAGGCATAGAGTTTAAAATTGTGACAGACTGTAACGCCCTTGGGATTACACTAACTAAGCGCGATCTAATACCCCGAATAGCTAGGTGGTGGCTTTTAATAAGCGAATTTAATTTTAACGTAGAGTACCGTCCAGGCATCCGTATGGCTCATGTGGACGCACTGAGCCGTAACACAAAATTAACACCCGAGGATATCGATAATTCTACAGTCACCGTCTATAGTATCGAAACTGATAACTGGCTCTTGACCTTGCAAATAACAGATCCCGACATATCCCGAATATATAAAATACTTAAACCTGAGTCAGACGAAGAAACAAAAGAAATTAGGAAAAACTATGTGGTTAAGAATAGTAGAGTGTATAAGAGAGTTGATGATAAGCTCTGTTTAGTAATTCCTCGCGATGCTTGATGGCAAATATGCAAATCTAACCACGATGACGCTGGTCATTTAGGTATATCGAAGACAATCGAGAAAATTCAATCTGTTTTCTGGTTTCCTAAGTTACGCAGATTTGTTAAAAAATATGTTAAGTCCTGTATTAAGTGCGCCTATAATAAGGATAATAAGTCACGTCATAAGAATGGTCAGTTGTATCCAATAGAGAAAGTAAGCATTCCGTTCCAGACCATTCACATTGACCATTTGGGTCCATTTGTCAAAAGCAAGAACGGCAATGTTTACATTCTCACCATAGTGGATGGATTTACGAAGTATTTGTTTGTAAGAGCCGTTAAGGATACAAAAACTAAAACAACAGTTAAGGTAATATTAAATATTTTTTATGACTTCGGTTTACCACCCCGAATAATATCAGATCGAGGTACTTACCTCTTTCACTTCAGCAGCTTTTAAATCTTTTTGTGATAATCATGGTATAAAACATGTTTTGAATGCTGTCTCTTAAGTTCACTTGCAAAGTATTCTGACGGTGAGGACGAACGGAACTGGGACATGTGTCTAGGCAAAATTCAGTGGGGAATTAATAACACCACAAATTCTACCACTCAGAAAACAGCTACAGAAGCATTATTTGGAACCAGATTGAAAGACAGCTTAAGTAACATGTTAGATGTTAACAATGAGCCTAATTCCAATTTTACAGAAGTTAGACAAGAAGTTCGTACAAATATCGAATATAGTCAGATTAAACAAAAACTAAACTACGACCAAAATAGAGTTCCTGCTCCGATTTATAAGAAAGGGGAATTAATTAAAATAACTAGAACCAATTTGAGTAATAAAGGTAATAGTACTAAGTTAATGTCAAAATGTATAGGCCCCTTTAAAATAGCAGAAGTTCTAGGCAATGATAGGTATAAAATTGTCGAAATACCTGGTTTTAGTAATCGCAAAAATAAATTCGATAGTGTGGTAGCAGTAGACAGGATTCGACCGTGGATCAATATAAATGTGTGCGAACAAAATGATAATGTAGATACAGTAGCTAACAGCAGTAGTACGTCTGATAGCGAAAGTAACAAAAGTGACAATGAACTGCCACAGAGTCAATCTGAGTCCAAATAACAACCGAATGTAATGAATTGTAATGATAGTAATACGATTATTATGTTTAGTTTACAGTTAATTCAAATGAAACTTTATATTTTTTTTGTATTTTGTTTGAATTTATAAAATTATAATACCTACGTGATTGTATTATGTACCGTGCGTCAGGAGACCGCACGTAGTCGGACGACCGAATGTAATGAATTTATGATTATGTAATATTGTTTATGAATTTCTCAGTCAAATCAAGTTTATTTTTATATTTATTTTAATTTATAATACCCTATTCGATGATTTTTGTTTTAATCGATTTAATGAATTTATGATTATCTAATATTGTTTTATAAATTTCTTAGTTAAATCAAGTTTATTTTTATATTTATTTTAATTTATAATACCTTGTTGTTGATTTATGTTTTAATCGATATTAGTAAGTTAATCGATATAAAATGTCATTACTTTGCTAGTCTGTGAAGAACAAACAGATTGATGGATACATTTCGTTCAGTCTTGAACGAAATGTAGGTACTTGGTGAGTGATTTTAAAAACTGTGGTCATTCTGATCAACGGTCTCGACCGAGACAGACGTCCAATATTGGCTAAGTGTTGAATTAATTTACCATTACTGTGTAAGGTTATAAGAAAGAGTATTTGGATTAAAATAATCGTTGTTACGAAGCAAGCAGTTTTATTATACTCCAGAACCCGAATTGTGAGAATTCATCACAGTAGCAACTTGCCATTGCTTTCGAATGTTTTCGTTTTTAGTGTTTATCTAATGAACGAGACGCGTTCTTGCATTTACTACCGAGTGACACACAGACTGATGCATTAAAAAAATATTAAGTTGATGGCTGAATGACATACTGCGGTATTAAAATTACGATGCAACATAAAATGCTAAGTCGGTAAAGCAGATTCCATCGCACAATGAGCAAACAAAAATACAGGGGGCGGTGACGCAGGTTATGAAAATATGTTGGCTGTGACTGTACAAGCGGGCCTTCAGTTCCACACTTAAATCCAATATGGCGGCCACTTAACACTCGTAC
Organism: Xanthia togata; assembly: GCA_963853775.1. Lineage (NCBI taxonomy): Eukaryota > Metazoa > Arthropoda > Insecta > Lepidoptera > Noctuidae > Xanthia > Xanthia togata. The sequence goes on along the minus strand of OY970811.1, from coordinate 527,812 downwards.
AGTACCTCGAGCCTCTTGGCGGGGTCGCGCTCGGCGGCCACGCCGCCCACGGTGAGCAACACGACGTCCATGCGGCGCGCCAGGCCTTCCGCGGCAGTCTGCCAGGCCGCCAGCTGCTCGTCAGGGCCCGCCAGCTGCTCGTCAGGGCCCGCCAGCTGCTCGTCAGGGCCCGCCAGCTGCTCCTCAGGGCCCGCCAGGCGCTCGTCAGGGCCCGCCAGCTGCTCGTCAGGGCCCGCCAGCTGCTCGTCAGAGCCCGCCAGGCGCTCGTCAGGGCCCGCCAGCTGCTCGTCAGGGCCCGCCTCGGTTGATTGGCTCTCGGGGGCCGGAGTTGGCTACACAGATAAATAACTTTTGATGAAGTCAAGACTCATTAGGTTAAGCGACAACTGACATTATGGTTGAACATTTAATCGTATTCAGTGACTTGACAGTTGGGCAGGGATACTGGTTTCTGACATAAAGAATTAGTGAAAGGAGAAACCCAAACTTCATAGAAACTTGGGCCTGCCGTTACAGGGCTGGAATTTGGCCATGAATTAGAGCATTTAGGAAGGTTTCATGAGCCCAATTTCCACGTCTCCCAGCAATGGCCAAATTGGTAAAATCAGACAATAATGTATACCTAAATTTTAGGTTATTTTTAGTAGTTGAGTTATTTCAATAAATAATAATATTTTTGAGGCTTTGGTTCCTATGTAAATCTGGAACACACATGCGCTGTGCTGCAGCCTATCACGATGAGGATGTATGTACTTATATAAAAAGCGCTTAGAGGTGACTTCAGATTTTTCTGATTTTACTGAAAACCACAGCAGAAAACTATGTTTATTATACAAGGCCCACTTACATCACTACTGGCTTGCGTTTGTTATGTATAGAGGGATTTGATATAAAAGCAATTGTAATTTACAGATCAGGTTTTCCATGTAAGGTCAGCACGGGTGGCAGGGTACGGTGTTTAATGTTCAAGCGAGGGTCAGTCAGAAGGCAATCAATTTCGGAGTCCAGTACCTATTCGAGCACAGGTCCTAAGAAAGAATAAATCCCGAGAAATCCAGAAAAACACATTCACTTGCGCAAAAATACGAAAAGCGAATGACATTATTGACAATTGACATGACATTACAACCATGGTGCAATCGATTTTATCGATTATTTACTTCTTTTAACAATTTTTTAATGGCGCTTACGTTAAAAATCAATTAGATTCCAGATTTTATTATTTAATTATTTGTAACAGTATCGATTTCCAGTAAATCTATCATTTTCTTAGGGTACGCTCTATACTGCGTGGATCGCCCGGAGGACACGGTGGAGCATACGGTGGAGGTATGCCCGGCTTGGGCAGAGCACCGCCGTGTCCTCGTGGAGGCGATCGGTGGCGGGGATCTCTCGCGTCCGGCCCTGGTCCAGGCCATGGTACGGAGCGAGAGGGCATGGGACGCCGTCACCTCCTTCTGCGAAGCAGTAATGCTCGCGAAGGAGGAGGCGGAGCGCGTGAGGGAGAGGCAAATTTCGCGCCCTCACGCCCCTAGCCGCCGCAGGAGGAGACGCCCCGGGCGTCGGGAATCGATCGCGGATTCCCGGCCACCGTAGGCGCCGGCTTGCGGACGGTGAGCAATGGGTAGCTCGAGGTCCGGTAAGGACCAAGCCCGGGTCGACGGCGCGTTGTGTTCCACGCGCGCCTCAAAGAGATGTCAGCGAATGAAGGGGTCCGATGAGACCATTGCCTGCCGGGGTTGCGGGAAAGTCCGAAAGGGATACCGTGGCCCCCTGGCATTGTACAGGCAACAGAAGGAACACGGGTGGGTTTTAGTCAGTAAGAGTCTGACACGCCCTCCCGCTCCACCCAGAGCGGGAGGGGTCATTTGATGATTTCCCACCCAAAAAAAAAAAAAAAAGGGTACGCTCTATTGATTGATTGCTCTATTGACCAGCGTTTGTAAAGTTGGTGACGTATAATGAAATAAGTGTTGTAACGGTTTACAAAGGTTGTTTAAAACAAAAAAAAATGAAATCTACTTATTTTCTACACTTGGCCATTGGTATTGAGGCTAAGATTTAAATGGCTTAATTAACCAAAATAGACGATTTTTTTGGTACATATCTGATTCGTGTAACGGAAACGGGTTTCTCCTTTAATGATCTTTGTAATTTTATTTTTATTTATTACGGGATGATAAACAAATACAACATAATTATATAATACATAAGGTTAACAAAACTTTAGGTAGTAATGTTAAAGATGGTTGCCACTAGACGAGCATTACCAAGAAGAACAAATATTTTGAAATAAATAAATAAGTTACTAAAAGCTAGCTACAAAACCAAATCAGATCAGAAACAATTTAATTTACTTAAATTATGTAATAAATAAATAATAATAATATGATTACAAAAACATAAAAATATAAATAAAAAAATATTTAAATTTAGTTTTTGAGCAAGCAAATATATCAATACCAATGAAATTTGAATTCCAACATTCTATGAATAGGGTAGCGTATGCCAAAGTTCATACGACAAGAATTTAGCGCGAACAGAGTACGTGCACGAACCTGATGACGCGCATGAACTGTTCGGGGGACAGAATAAAATAGCTTACTCTTTAGATCAATGGCATCAAAATTATTATGAACAATACCATGAAGCACGTTGACCTCCAGGTATTTGCGCCAGTTCTCCAAGCTTGTACTTATCAAGAAGTTGGGAGTGTGACTAAGTCTTTAGTCCCTTAAATTCTGTAGTACATAGCACGGAGGTACTTGCGCTGGACCTTTTCTATTCCAACTACGTACTTTTGGTAAAAGGGGTTCCAAATAGGGCCGCATATTCTACCTGAGAGCGAATGAGCGTCTTATAGGGAGATAAATCTGCCAGGACGCGCGGCGTGTCCGGTACTTAATCGCATTAACACGCGGGGACGCGGAGGCTTTAAGGGCGCGTTTGCAAATCGGACATAATTATGCTGTTTTTCAGTTCATTTTGTGAAAAAACTAAGCCGAATCAGTCAGTCAGTCGTGATTGGTCCCTATGTTGAAAATGGTAAAGATCGCTGTACAAATACAAAATATTCTATAAACCAAATTTGATACTTGATATTATGGTAAGATAATTTTATAATCGCACTCGGCACACCTAGTTCTACTCGTCGAGGAGTACCAGTAGCTGTCACCAAAGTACACCTTCAGGTCACTTCATCAAGTCCGGAGGTGAGATCTCATCATAACTAACAAAACGAGCCCAAACTGAGCACAACTAGTTCTACTTGTCGAGGAGTACCAGTAGCTGTCACCAAAGTACACCTTCAGGTCACTTCATCAAGTCCGGAGGCGAGGTCTCATCATAACTAACAAAACGAGCCCAAACTGAGCAACTAGTTCTACTTGTCGAGGAGTACCAGTAGCTGTCACCAAAGTACACCTTCAGGTCACTTCATCAAGTCCGGAGGTAAAGCCTAACAAAAAAAAAAAAACAGCCCGAAGTCCACAGCCCACATCTTTCTACTAGTAGAGGGCTTCCAGTGCATCCTAGAAGTCACTGAAGTAGATATTTGTATTTAAGTATTAATTAGTAAACAAATTAACAACAATTTGAAATATTTTTTGTAGGTGCCTAAGTATTATAAAGAAATGAGAAGAAGAAAAAGCTTTCAAATTATCAAAATTAGTTCACTTGCCTCTATTCCCGCAGCTAACCGTGCGTACACTATTCTGTGTGTGACCTTTGTCAATTTAGTAGTTCGATTCTATACCTATCACTTTTGCAAAGGCGTCCTTAACCATGTAAAGTTAAAAAATTAAAGTTCTATGGCCAGAAAGTATTAGGAATATTCCAATAGAACAAACACAATATTTGGGATTAATTTAAATTCAACTATTTTTACCATTCATAATTTTCCCATATTTGTTAACTACCCCAACACTAGGTATAGTTTTAGTACGACACTGTCATATTACTGAATACGATTAAAAGTCCAAGTAAAGATAACCAGTGACTTGCTTCAAAATGGGATCGCACCGATAAATCTAGTTAACAAGTGAGTAGGGGTATTATATAGGATACGGTAGTATACCTTGACAGAGTCGTCAGTCTTCTGATATTTGTCAGTTTGCGCCTTGAGGCGGTCCCTGCTGATGGGTATGTGCGACTTGTGCGGCAGCGGCGGGGACTGCTCGCTGGGTGGCGACGGCGGAGCTGGCGGTGGCTGGGCCAGCTTGGGCGACGGTGGAGCTGGCGGCGAATGAACCTGTTTGGGCGACGGCGGAGCTGGCGGTGAGTGCGCGGCCAGCTTGGGCGCGAGCGGCGCGAGGGGCGAGGGCGGAGCTGGCGGCGAGTGGGCCAGCTTGGGCGACATGGCCACCACCTGAGCGTGCTGCTTGATGGGCGTGGACGTTGACAGCGGCGCCTTGTCCTCGAACTCGCTACACGACGCCGTGCGCAGCTGCAACGGTACACACGGGTGAGACACGCGCCCCTCTTGTACTGTACGTAGGCCCGCTTGCACCACCAATCACTAAACACCACTATGGACCTTTCTGGCGCAGCCGTGAAGCACACACTATTGTTGTTAAAACATTTCACTTTTTTTAAATTTGTTTTTTGTGTTCACAAACGGTTGACAAATAAATGTTATTATTTATTTTATAATTTCTAAATACATTTAGTATGTCTTTACGATTCTGTCTTTGTCATCTTCAAACGAACAAACGAGAGAAACAGAATAATGTTTTAAATTCGTTTAGCGTTAAATGTGTTTAGTGATTAGTGGTGCAAGCGGGCCTCAGTGTAGAAAGCGTACTGACTATTTATTTTCGAGCAGCCTAGGTAACTCACAGGGACCTTGATATCTGATCTGATATTCTGGTCGCACACGTACATACAACACACAATTTCCTGTAATGGCTTACAATATCCTCATTCCTAAAGGTAACTTAACTTAAATTATCTAAAATTCTAAAGGAACGGCGTAGAAAGGTTTAGGTTCGGAGTTTATACAGGTTTTTTTAAAAATTAATTGGCATAGCCCTCACAGGTTTGCATTAAAACAAACAGAAACAATTAGAAATCACAATTAGCTAAACAAGGAGTCGATACCGTCGTGTCGTGCGTTAATAGTTTTTTTTTTTTTTTCATAAATCTTTATATTTTGGTTATTGCTCTAAGGTTTCAATCACCAACACGTCTAGGGAAGTTACGCCAATTAATAAAAATAAGCCCGTATACATATTAATCGTTTACCTGCGGTGTGTTCTCGACCTCCGAGTAAATAACCTCTTCCTCTACTTCACTACCGGCGGACTTGCTCACTAACTTGTCGCGCGTGTCGCACGCACAGCTGTCGGTGGCGGAGGGCTCGGGCAGCGCGGCCTGGTCACGCGGCACGTCGTCCAGCCCGTCATCCAGCCCGTCGTCCAGCCCGTCATCCAGCCCGTCGTCCAGCCCGTGATTCAGCCCGTCGCCCAGCCCGTCGTCCAGCACGCGGTACTCGTGCAGCTCGTCGCGCCGCGCCGTGCGCTGCACCAACTCGTACCGCGGCGCGGGCGGCGACGTCTCCATGGCCCCGTGGTAGTGTTCCTTCTCCGTGTTGGGGATCAGATCGGGCACGGCCACCATAGTCCCACGCATCGCTTTCGGCTTGTCGTCATCCGCACTGTTCTTCCGTTTTAATATACCAAGCGTCGGTTTCATTCGATGTTCGAGAGTCTTCACCTCGATCACGAAGGTCTTGGGCTCGGTGCCCAGGTCGACGGTGCGTCGCCTGTCGTCGTCCCCGAGAGGGACGTCCTCCTCGTCGGACTCGCTGAGCGACTCGTTCTCGGTGTCGTCGATGATGTCGACTGTCTCGACGCTCTGCGGGATGAACTCGACGACGGCGTCGATGGCTTCGAACGGGTAGATCTCTTGCTCTATGGGGCTCACGGTGGACTTGACTATCTCGTGCTCCTTCACCTCCACCATGGTGCAGGGGTCGGCCTGCGGTTTGTTCGGCTCGGGCGCCGGCGTCGGTCGTATCTTGTTGTTGGAGATCTGCGTGAAGAGCTCGCTGTCCGTGAGCAGGTTGAAGGTGCTGCTGTTCTTGCGGGGCGTGCCGGGCGTGGAGGGCCCGGAGTCGGGCTCGATGGAGTCGGCGGACATGCTGGAGCCCGCCCCGGGGCTCCAGGCCGCGCGCCGGCGCTCCAGCGACGAGCCGCGGCTGCGATGGCCGCCCTCCTTGATCTCCCTCTTGATGGGCACGGGGCTCTTCAACGCCAGCGGTATCTTAGACTTTTTGAACTCAGGTTTCTCAGTCTCGGGAGTATTGACGGGGCTCTCTAGGCGCCTCTTAATGGTATCTGTGACGTTCTCGTACTCGACCACGACCGCGGCGTCTGTGTGCGCCGGGGTGGCGGGGGCGGGAGTGGCAGGAGTGGTCGTGGCAGTAGTGGTCGTGGCAGGAGTGGTCGTGGCAGGAGTGGTCGTGGCAGTAGTGGTCGTGGTGTCGCCAGTGGCGGCCTGCAAGCACAAACCGCTCCTCGCTTAGTGTCCACATCGTCGTTAATGTGTTACAAGCCACACAGTTATGTACATGTTAGTGAACTCGTGTCGCCTGCTCGTGCCTGGCCCGACGATGCCCGAGCGCCGCGGTGTCGGATGAGATGCGTGATTAAGCATGATCCCCCACAGGTGAGTCCGTTAAAAGCTTGAGGTGGCACCAATGTATAGAATGGTTGTATGCCGTGAGACATAAAGCGTAATAATTCACACCACACATTTACACCAACACCATCGTATGTACAAATATATAGAGACGTCTGCGCTGTACACCACTGAACAGTGTCCAGCGCGTGCACAGTGTACACGCGCACGTGACGAGCACACCACAAACATCGTCAGTACCATTAGTTTGTTATTGGACATGTTCAATCTCTCACTTAAAAGTAACACATCTATCGAACACCATGTATCAATGATCACTTACCGTGGCGATGAAGCGACTACGTGCAATATATTCAGTGAACCGATTAAGCATGACGTTTATATAGACATTTTAACAAATGATTGGAACTCTACGTATTCGTATGAATATTTAAGATTCATAAGTTTCATGACCACGATGATGAGATAACTCGATCCATTGATTTATGAATTTAAATAAACATTCGACGAGTTCAATACAATGAAACTATCTACATTCTAATCGAGTAACTCACACGGAACGGCGATCTATTTCATTTTGACAATACACCAAAATCCATTGTTATTAATTTAATTATTTTTTTCTTCTTGAAAACAAAAACAACGTAATGAATATCGTCCAAATGAAAAGGCTGGCCATTCAGAGCTAGCACCCGTAACAACGGAACCCCCGCACTGACCGTGAGCTGGTCGCGCAGCCGGTCGCACCGCTGCGCCAGCTCGGCGCCGCGCCCGGGCCGGCGCGCGCGCAGCTCGGCCGCCAGCGCGCGCAGGCGGGCGGCGGGCGCGCGCGCCTGCAGCGCCGCCTCGGCCGCGCGCAGCCAGCGCAGCAGCCCGTCGTCGTCGCCGCGCCCCGAGCCGCGCTCGTCGCCGGGCGCGCCCGGCCCGTGCTTCTTCAGCCGCTCCCAGCGAGAGTTGATCCCCTCGATCTGCTCCCGCAGCTTGTCCAGGTAGGCGGGGTCGCAGTTCTGCGCGAAGTCTTCGTAGTTGGCGTTGAGCTTGTCGCGGATGGCCTGCATGCGCGACATCTCCAGCTCCAGCGTCTGCCGGCCCAGACCGCCCAGCCCGTCCAGCCAGCCGGCCAGCGCGGCCAGGTCGTTCTGCAGCTCGCGCGCCGTCAGTAGCGCGCGCTCCAGGCGCGACTTGGACTCGGTGATCTGCGCGCCCAGCTTGTTGTACAGCTCCTTCAGCATGTCGATCTGCTTGGAGAACTCCTGCGGGGCCGGCACGGCCGCCTCCTCCACCATCTTGCGGCCCGTCTTTATTATGGACTCCACCTCCGACTTGATCTCGCTCAGCGTGCGGTAGAATCTCTGGCGAAACATAAACCATATTAATCAACTTGAAACTAGTTTCGTGATTTTGCTTAATAAGTATACATACTTACGAGCCATTTGTACAAAGCGAGGCTTAGAATGACAAGTAAGTAAAAGGAGTCCCAATTCATTTCATGTGATTAAATGAATAGTAGTCGATATCGGAAACGTCAGTAATGTGTGGTGCGTGAGCGAAGTGCCGCGAGTGTGAGCATACCGCGCGCCCGACGTGCGAATACACTGCGCGCACACCGCCGCACTGTTTACTGAACACTACACGACATCGTTTTTTTTTCGGTTACTAATGCATCTGTCATTGAATCACATACAAATTTCATTATAAACTCATTCAACATAAGAAATGGAGTTAAAAAAAAAGTAAAATTAGCTTTGGGTTACTTTAAAGATCAACACATTTTAATTAATACCTATACAAGGATAATTACTCTATTACACATATGCAAGTAAAATAGACATTAATATACTGTTGTATCCGATAAATAAAAGATAAACAAAGATGCCCGCTCCGCGCTAATAGAGATGTTCGTACACCGGCGCGGTCACAAATGGAATCGCAGAATCCTTTCAATGTCAGCAATGAGAGCGCACGCGACCGCGCCTCGCCGTGCCGTACCAGTCAGCACGACACGCGGTAGGAAAGCTATTGTACAGAACTAGCTTCTATACACTTCCTTTTATTATGCTACTTTAACAAAGCACTCGCTATTGCTATGTACTTCGGCTGCACCCAACTTAGTAGATAATATATATAGAAAATATTCTAATCTTATTTTTTTAAGTTTTAATGTATTTTATACGTACAAATAAAAAACTATGCGCGTGTTTTATAGATGAAAGATTAAGCGCGCAGTAACAAAATAAATATACCTAAGCCACAGATAGTTGGTATTATGATATGCAAAGTGTTGCACGGTGCCTGAACAATGTTATTGTTTACCAACATCACTGTTGCACAATAGTCCCGCTCACGATAGATTACGCGCACCAAACGTATCAACCACATTATCTTGTTAGGACATAATCCGCTCAGTTCCGGTCGCCACTACACAGGAAATTAGCCGAAGCTACACTCCATGACTCCACACACGACTCGACACGTCAGTACTTTAGTCTTACGATAGCAATAGGTACTTGAGCTAGCGGTGAACCTTCTGCGCGTAGTTTACCGTTTGTTTATTGTTCAACTGCCTCGCTGGTCTTGTGGCTAGCTTATACGGCTGCGGATCATGAGGTTCCGGGTCCGAATCCAATGCCTCGGAGAGCACGCAGGTCGGGTCGGAAAGTGCACCAGATATTGCGGACACGCCTGTGGACTATATATGGCCGCCGAGATCGATATTTTGTCGGGTGGATAAGTATTATTAGTGTATGTACATAAAAGAGTGGTCACACAAAGACGACCAACCACTCCTGTCGCGCACAAAATATGCAAGTCTTGCAACGACTGTCACGCGATATGTCACCCGATACTGTGTCCCAATAGGTACAGATGTAGTTTCGTGATTCTGTTACTCGTACTTCAACTAATTTACTTAGAAGGAACTATTTGTACCATGTCACGTTGATGCACGGACATCGTGGTGTAACTTGTCCAGAAAAGTTTTTTTATCGTACAAGTTTACTAGCAATTGGGCAGTCAGTAATAAAAGTTAAAGTTAAGAATAATACAAGTGACAAAAAGAACCTTTCTTGGTGTACGGTTTAATTATTCTTGTATTTGAACAAGACTATCAGACGAATTCTGTATCTATAAAACAGCCGGGTTAGTTAGGTAAGTAGGTAGGAACGAAGGTACCTATTTATTTATTTATCATAAGCACAGTCACTTAAAATTCAAATTAAATAACATCTTAAATTAACATTTCAGTATGCATGACATGAACATTAAAAATTAGAGACAAAGGAGAACAATATAAAGTGTGTCTAGTAGACATAAATCTGCAACACTGCAAAACAAACCAATTTGAGCTAGATAGTAGACGAGCACTCATCACACTGTTTAAATAGGGAGCATCGTATGAAGCGAAACTCGTGGAGAAAATATCAATAGGGTAATCCGTCAAGTAGGACCTTTCATTAGATTGCCTTGCCATACGTGTAAGGGGAGCCCCCTTACACGTATGGCATATGGCGTATTAAATGTAGTATTCAAGGTGGATGTAGGTAATTCAAAATACGATGATGACGCTAACTACATTGGCTAGGCCTAAAGTTTAAATTGTGTAAACAAAACCAACACCATTCCACATACGTATAACATAACCCTATTAACAAAAGTTTAGTTTACTCTTAGTTTATATAACAGTTAAAATTTCCATTCGAGCCACTAATCTTTTTATAATATACCTACCTTCCTTTTCCTACATACCTACCTTCGCATTTAACTAAGCAACAAGTGTTACCGTTCGCTCCACATAAATAATTGATTACTTTTAGTCTAGAGTGCAATTTTTAACAAAAATTCGAGTGTTAAACGTAAATAAACACTAAACAAGTGCAGTGCCTAAGTTTTTATAGTGTAAAAACTGAGTTAATAACATAAAACTGTTAAAAACAATACCGTCATAAAACTGTTTGGACCAGTGTCGATTTCAAAGCCAGTGTTGACCAAAACGCGTAAGTGACGCCTATTCCGCGGCGCTTACGACCTTTCGGTCACGACAATTCAAGTGAGCCGCTCCACATCGTCGCTCAGCGCTTTGAGTATTCTAGCGCTTTATTCTATTTGGTACCGCTAAACGACGCATGCTTCGTGATTTTGCTGAAAGCGCTTTATTATACTCAACCATATTTTAAATCGCACTGACTAAAATGTCAACAAAGAATTGCGCTGGTTGTTTGATTGACTTTAATACCAGGGAATGCTTGCAATGCTTCTTTTGCCACAAATGGTATGATCTGCTGTGCGCTAATGTTCAAGAAAAGGTCTATAAGAGTATGAGCTTCAAACAAAAATCTATCTGGAAGTGTCCCAGCTGCCTTAGCAAAGTACCTAAGAACGATAATAAGAACACACCTGTTAGAACGACCAAACCTGAGAGCCCCACTATAGAGTTATCGCCCCGTTCGTTATCACCGACGGCGACGGACACCAATGTTACTGTTCGCTCGAAATCTAAACAGTCGCGAAGCCGCCCTACGCCGCCGCCGGTTCAAGCCAATGATGACATCTTGATTGAGTTTTCGAGAGATACATTGAGGGAAATTATTAAGGAAGAAATACAGAGTGCACTTAAAGATGTAGTTTCCGATCAGTTCCGAAAAATTAACGAGTTGATCTCAGGTTTCAATGACTCACTTTCCTTCTACAACGAAAAGTATGAAGAGATGAAGGCTACGCTGGAAGATAAATCTAATAGGATACAGAAACTTGAAAGGGACAACTGTGGTTTACGAGATGACATTCAACAACTTAGTCAGCGCCTGAACCTAGTTGAACAAAACTCCAGGTCTGCCAACGTCGAGCTGCAGTGCGTGCCAGAAAACAAGGCGGAAATCTTAGTCAACACAGTGCTGCAACTAGGTAAGGTCATCAGTTGTGATATTAAAGACCCCGACATACTACACTGCACCAGAATAGCAAAGAAAGACGCACAAAGCACCAGGCCTCGTTCCATTATTGTCAAGTTCAGTAGTCCTCGTCTGCGAGACAGTTTCCTTGCCGCTTCAATGAAATATAACAGATGCAACAACCAAGACAAACTAAATACGAGTCACTTGGGTATGGCAGCGGAGAAACCTCAACCCATTTACGTCACGGAACACTTATCCAGCCAAAATAAAGCAATCCATGCCGCAGCTCGGATCCGCGGAAAAGAACTTGGGTTCAAGTTCGTCTGGGTTCGCGAGGGCAAGGTTTTCATGAAAAAAGACGAGGTTTCGCAAAGAATTGTAATTCATAACCTAGACAAGTTAAAATCATTGGTATAATTTTATTAAGTAGGTGATAAGTGGCAAGTTCCTATTGTTTTTATCTAGTCACATTCAATTGTCCACTACATGTGTACTATCAAAACGTACGAGGCTTAAAAACCAAAACTATTAACTTTTATCATAACATTTCCATGAATAATTACGACATTATAGTGTTGACAGAAACTTGGTTGAACAGCGGTGTCTATGACTCTGAGTTGTTTGACGACAGATATATAGTTTACAGGCGCGATCGTGAGTCAAGTAAATATAAAACTCGTAACGAGGGTGGTGGTGTTTTAATTGCCGTCGCAAAGACTCTGAAATCGTGTCGACTATCCCAATTTGAGAGCGAGATTGAAGATTTATGGATAAGCGTCGATGTTGGCTCAAAAAATAGTTGTAATAATAAACTCTACATCTGTGGCGTATACCTACCGCCACCTATTCATAGTAACACGCTGGAATTATTTACTAGAAACGTTCATAATGTATTTAACAACAATGAACAAATTTTGATGTTAGGAGACTTCAACCTCTCAAACATAACATGGCTTACTGTAAACGATCTTATATGCTTGTACCCAGAACCCAATAACACGGATATAAATGCAATAATCTCTGAATTCTTGACCTTGAATGGTCTTAATCAATATAATGGTATCCTAAATAATAAGTTGAAAATATTGGATTTAATATTATGTAACACCTCCGTTACCGATGTAACCCGTTGTACCCACAGTTTATCAAAAGAGGACCCTTTACATCCCCCACTACAGTTTTATCTACCAGTGCAAGCAGAACTTTTATTAGAAGCTAAAAATGTGAAAAAACCGAACTTCCATCTAGCGGATTATGAGAATGTTCTGCATCACTTATTTTCAATTAAGTGGGATAGTGAGTTCAAAAACTGTGCGTCTGTTAATGATATGGTAGACGTTTTTTATAGCTTATTAAGACAGACTATTACAGACTGTATTCCTATGAAAAAAACGGCGAATAATAAATATCCACCTTGGTACTCACGTGTTCTTATAATACGTCTTAGAGAGAAGTACAAATACCACAATCGATTTAAAAAGTACAAAAACCCATTAGACCAAGAGTTTTTTGAGAAATTAAGGGATGAGTGCAATACTCTAAGCTCAGCATGCTACAAGAAATATATATCTAGTATAGAAAACAGTATTACAAAAAATCCTAAAACATTTTGGTCCTTCATTAAAACTAAAAGAAAAGGTAGCAGTACATACCCCGCACAAATGTCTCACAACAATAAAATCGCGTCAGGTGGACAGGATATCTGTAATTTATTTGGAGAAAATTTTGCAAGAACCTTTACTGCCCCTACAGATAATAATTCGAGTCGCGCGAACTCGGCCTTTCCCCTCTCTTCCGCAGCACTGTGTAACTTAGTTTGATGGTAACGAAATATACCGTGAATCTATTAGATTGGACGAAACTAAAGGCGCGGGTAGTGACGGCATTCCTCCAATGTTTATAAAACGCTGTGCTAAGGCCTTAGTATCACCCCTACAAACAATCTTCAACAAATCTTTACGTGATGGTACTTTTCCAAACACCTGGAAAGAAGCTCTCGTGATACCTATATTTAAATCCGGAAAAAAACATTTAGTGACTAATTATAGACCAATCTCAATACTAGTTACATTTGGAAAAGTGTTCGAAAAACTTGTTAGCAGACATCTGATGTGGTACCTTAAACAACACATCACTGAATATCAACATGGTTTCGTTAAGTCTAGATCTACTAATACTAATCTATTGTGTTTTACATCAGCTTTGTCAAAGTGTCTTGACAATCGTATACCAGTGGACGCTATTTATACAGACTTTAGTAAAGCATTTGATAAGGTAGATCATAGTCTTCTTTTAATTAAATTGGCTCAACTAGGTGTGGGCGGGACAATAATAGGGTGGTTTAAATCTTACCTTGAAGATAGAGAGTCAAAAGTGGTAGTTAATGGTCATTTTTCTGACAGCTATATAGCAACTTCCGGAATTCCGCAAGGATCACATTTGGGACCTATTCTTTTTAACGTTTTCATTAACGATATCACTGAATGCTTCAAGCACTCCCGTTTCTATTTGTTTGCTGATGACCTAAAGATAATGAAGCCAATTCAGAGTAACCTAGACTCCATAATGCTTCAAGACGATATCAATAGACTTGCGAACTGGTGTACACAAAACAAAATGCATTTAAATATCAGTAAGTGTCACTACATCCAGTTCACTCGTAATAAAAAGGTGTTAGATAATAAATACTACATAGACGGGGTTGAAGTACAGAAACTAAGTAGTGTTCGCGACCTCGGAGTTCAACTCGACCAAGCACTGAAGTTCGATGTACACATTCTTAATATTGTGTCTAAGTCCTTTAAGGTACTGGGATTCATTTTGCGAAACAGTAAGGAATTTAAGAGACCATCTACAAAAATAAAGCTCTTCAACACTCTAGTCCGTCCAATCTTAGAGTATAGTTCAGTGGTATGGAATCCGCATTACGATGTTTACACCAAGCGATTAGAGAGTGTCCAAAAGCGGTTCCTTTACCATCTGTGCTACGGAGATAACTTGGCTAAACAACTGACTAGTTACTCTGATAGGTTAAAACATTATAATTTGGATACACTAGCCAGTCGTAGGAAGAAACTAGACTTCACTATCCTTCACAAAATATTTAGTGGAACGATAGATTGCAGCGAACTCTTGAGCTCATTAGAGATTAAAATTCCAACTCGGACTCCCAGGCAGAATACATATGAGTTATTCTACATTACTGGCTCAAAAACCAACTTAGGTCATTACGCCGCTGTGCCAAGACTTTGTAGGCAATATAACACTTTATCTAAGATCACCAATTTCGACATCTGTGATTCTCTTGCAAATTATAAAAAATGCCTCAAAAAATTATCCGTTTGTTAACTATTTTAATATTATTTTAATTTTATGTGTCCAATTTTTATTATGTTTTGATTTTAATTTTCTAATTGGCTTTGACATTGTTAATTTTATTTATTTTTAAATTTTATTTTTCCAATTTTATTACCAAATGTGTTTTGAAAAGAATTTTGATTTTAATTTTCTAATTTTCTAATTGGCTTTGACATTGTTAATTTTATTTCTTTTTATATTTTATTTTTCCAATTTTATTACCAAATGTGTTTTGAAAAGAATTTTGATTTTAATTTTTGTTAGCTTAGTTATACATTATTATTATGCATGCTGTGGTCTCCTGTAAGTGAAGGAGTACACCTACGTGATACTTTTGTCGTCGATTTTTTATTTAACAAGTGTATATCCTTTGTTGGAGATCCTAAATAAATAAATAAATAAATAAATAAATAATGTTGTTTTTATATCCTTTGGTTGTCATTGTACAAGTACTTAGAAACAGAAAATGTATTATTGTAAAAGGGCGGAGACCTGGTGTCCTGAAATACAGGCCTAGAGCCTAGTTTAGGCACCAGTCTCCCACAATATTAAAATGCTGTCTGACTCTTATACCATCTAATATGTATTTTGTAATATTGTGGTGAGAAAATAAATCTTAAAATCTAAAAATCTTAAAAAATAGTGAAATTGTGAAAGTTGTGATATTTTGAGTTTTGTTTTCGGAAGGTAAGTGATTATTTATCATGTTCATGTACCTAGTTAGTTTATCGTTTTAGATAATATTTTAACAAAAATACACAGTAAAACATTTTTTGAACCAATTAATGTTACGTAATCAAACGGTTCGTACCTACTCAATAGTCGTAATTTTTGTGTTTTTATTTTCTGTGTTTGTCTGTAAAAAACTTTAGATAACTTATATATTCATAATGTACCTTGCAAAATTTCAAGTTAATTAGTGCAGTAGTTTTATCAGAAATCGTCAAAACAGTGAACAAAAGAAATCCCGATAACAATGTTTATTTAACAACACAAGCGTTTGCTCACGAATATTATTAATATTCTATAGTGTGCTTTGTCTAAGCCTGTGCCCAAATCAATTAACGTTAAGACGGTAGACGCAATAAACAACCCGAGTGTTTGTTTATTTGAGTGCGGTCATAAATCTGTCACGACGCGCGGCGACCGCAGAGTTTTAGCGGTTAAATAATGTCATTTTAACTAGAGACACTCATGCGCGATCTTGGAGTTCTATTGGATGTCAAGTTACACTTTGACGTTCATATTGGTAAAATTATAAATAATCCCTTTCGTATGTATGGTTTTGTGATGAGATCAGCCACGTAATTTGTCGGCCCATATTTATATCTTTATAAATTGTTAATTAGGTCGCAGTTAGAGTACGCTGTTGCGGTACAGAATCCCTTTTTTTTTTGGGTGGATTATCATTAAACTTCTCCCGCTCTGGGCGGAGTGGGAGGGCGTGTCAGACTCTTACTGACTAAAACCCACCCGTGTTCCTTCAGTTGCCTGTACGTTGCCAGGGGCCACGGTATCCCTTTCGGACTTTCCCGCAACCCCGGCAGGCATCGGTCCCATCGAACGCCTCCACTTGCCGACATCTGATTGAGGCGCGCGTGGAACACAACGCGCCGTCGACCCAGGCCTGGTCCTTACCGGACGGCGAGCTACCCATTGCTCACCGCCCGCAAGTCCGCGCCTACGGCCGGGAATCGGCCTGCGATTCCGGACACCCAGGGCGTCTCCTCCTGCGGCGGCTAGAGGCGTGAGGGCGCGAAATATGCCTCTCCCTCACGCATTCCGCCTCCTCCTTCGCGAGCATTACTGCTTCGCAGAGGGAGGTGACAGTCTCCCATGCCCTCTCGCTCCGTACCATGGCCTGGACCAGGGGTATGGAATCCCTACTATAGTAAATATTCAGATGCGATTGAAAGAGTTCAAAGTAAGTTTTTGAAAGCCATGCATTTCCGTTGTTTTCGCACTTATACATCATATAGTGATCTTCTCAATAGGTACAACCTACAAAACCGAAAGGCCAATGTATTATTTTAGAGACAATGTTTATATTTGATCTACGAGTGTGTAATAACGCATACGATTGTATCGATATTACTAGTAAGATTAGCTACGCAGTGCCTAAAACAACCATAAGCCGTCGTACGAACGGAGGCTTAAGAGCACCACTACCACGTCTTACTGGTCAATATAATAAAAATATTGACTTCTTCGCTGTTCGTAAATATAATATTTCAAATTCAAAATCATTTATTTGCTAATACGGGTAATTACATAAAGATGTTAAAAATAGAAAATAGTTCAACCATATTACGCCTTGAGGCATGCAAATCTCAAGCTTTGACTGTGTCACAAGCACAACATTGTTATTAATTATACAATTAATTGTAACAATAATTTATAATTAATAACATAATTTTGGTAAATTCACCGTGGCAAATAATAATGAAACATTAGCAAATAACAATGTCACTAGAATAATTGAAAATTAAAATATCATGTATTAAAATAATGAGAATGTCAAGATAGATTTGTAAATAAATGTTAAAAATAATAATAATAGATAAATAATTAATCGGTGCATTAATCACATGTCACATCAACAACATTATTTCTGAGTACCTACAATTGGTCCTTACATCAACTACTAAATAATCCTGAATACTACGAGTATAATAACATTTGAATAGCAAGAATCTTTTTAATTTCTTTTTAAATTCATCGATGGATGGAGTTTCTAGTATAGACTTTGGTAAGTGATTGTATATACGCGGTGCCATACTGAAAATGCTTCTAGTATACTACGTGGAGCAGGACGCTTGACATTTCTTAAAACCACGTAAAGAGTGTCATGTTCTTTACCCGTATACAAAAAATCAATCAAATCCAATGAATACTTTAGCCACAGGAAATTATTTTTCATTTTCTTATTTTTCAACATGATGTAGATCTGAGTCCGTAATAATAGGTAAACATTGTAAGGTCAAGAACCTGTGCAAAACGTACGATTCTATCCTCTACGTCTCAATATGCTCGAGAGACAGAGAAAGGTGTCATACGATTCCACTCTGACGCGTCCCGCCCAGTCCCACAAAATAATACTACAATTAGAAAGAAAAAGAAATATTACTTACGCAAATTATGCATTAGTGGTGCATAGACAATTGCGAGTGTGTGTGTGAGCGGAATTTTTTCGGCAAAAAGTCTCGGGACTCGGTCAGTGTCAGTGTAGCGGCTCCCTTTGAGGAGCGCACACCGCTACTTTGTTTATTACGAGACGAGCCGCGCGCGCATTGTCGTGATTTTGTGAAAAAAAAAATAGTTGTTATTTGTGATTAAAGACGATTTAGTGTGACTTATTGTTCAGTGTTAGTTAATTAGGTATCGATGTCGCTTGTGCATAATGAACAACGGTGGAAACCTTGAAAATTTAAAAATTTGACTATTGATGTAAATTCTGATTGTGATGTGATATTATGTGATTAATTATTCAATCAGTGATCTTTTAATTAACAACGCGCAACTTAGTGAGTTTATGCCGCTAATTTGTTGTTCTCCGACTAAACTACCTGCCCACGTCCACCTACGCCCCGCACCGCAGCGCAGGCGCCGCCCCCCGCCGGGCGCCGCGACCCGCATCGGGCCGCGCAACGGGTTAGTGACTTTTCGTAGATACAGCGTGTTTACTTTTTATGCAGTTGATTCTGCTATTTATTTTGTTTGAAAATTGCAATTTTTCAATTTTCCATTAACTACTAATCTTCGTATTTTAAAATGTTTCTATGGACTAGTACTGTGCTTGTTTTAATTTAATGTCGTAAGTCCAGATCCACATTGTATAAGGCCGTCTGGCTAGATTTGCTACCATCGCCATGCCGCTTACTTCTATAGAACTAGATTAGACTAGATCAGTTATTATTATTTTTTGTAAATGTTGACGTTCAAAAGTGCCTTTTTTGTGCCTAATTGAAATAAATTATTTGACTTTGACTTTGACTTTATACTTATCATAAAGATGTTGATGATTTTGGACGTTGCTCCGTAATACTTATTTTTAACTCTTGGATGAACTCTTGAATCTTTATAATTTCTTGTTTTTATTTTATTGTTTGCATGCCTGTTTCGTGTAGTTATAAAATTAACACATTATGTAATTTTACTGTTCTTAATAAAATTGTTAGCACACATCACATTAGTTTTGTAACTTTTCTTTATAATATGTGAAAAATGTCATGGGTTATATATTTACTCACACTGTAGCTCAAATTGTATGTAATACTGTAATGTGTAACCGTTTATTTTCCCAAATAAATAAAATAAAATAGACCATTTCATGATACCATTATTATTACATTAATATTACACTATGATTTGAGCAGGATCTAGATATAACACTAAGCGATTGACTATCAAGTTATGATTGCTTCTATCCTTTGTATTTTAATGAAACGTGGGAATAGGATTTTGAAAAACGAAGAGGCTAAAAATAGAAATCAAGTAAGATTTGGTGAGGTGGTCACAGGTGGTCACCAGTAACTCGCCATCTGACATACCTAAACCGCTACAGATTTTACACAAATGTATTTCAAATACACAACGCACACTCGTAAAACCATTCAGATTCTTATAAATATCTTTTTTCAATCATTTATTTTGTGGTCGAACAAAATACCTCGACCTCGACCTCTAAATAGTAATTTCATTTTTGTAAATATCTCGGAAATACTGTTGCAGTTTGTGTTGAATTTTTTGATTTAGACATGTCATATTTGCAAATGAATGAAACTGAATCTGAATCGAGTATTTTAAAGATGATTTGATGAAGACACAAACATTTCCAATTGAGTACATTTGTCCTTAGTGCCGTGGGAAATCTCCTTTGGCAGATGGGTAGACCATGTTCTGGGCTAGGACATAGGATACTTTTTATCCCGATATTCCGACGGGATCGAGACTTATGCGGGTGAAACCGCGGGGCGCAGCTAGTGTGTAATATCTATTTATTTATTTTATTATGTACTCACAGAAAAATAGAGACAGATAAGACATAATCATAATTATGAGTACAAAGATATTGCTTATTTCTTAAGAAATTTCTTCCAGCAGACCTGCGACAGGAGAAATGACAAATAAATGTAGACAATAGTGTGTGAGAACAAGAAGAGAAAAAAATATAAATATGCGAAGTCTTAAACTAAAATATTGAAATAAACCTATTAACATATACTACTTAAATAAATACATAGAGCTTAAATATATGAACATACATACTATAGGTACATAAATACTCACAGTGGAGAGGAAACGTAATGTTCTTTTACTCGATATTTAAATTGTGAAACAGTTTTTAAATCACGGTTGCTAAGCGGAAGTGAGTTCCACAACCTTACAGCATGGATAGAGAAGGAATAGGAATAGTAGCATGTTTTATGAGGATGTGATTTAAGGAGGGATCTAAGGGGTGATCTAGACGGTGCGTCGCTAGGGCGAACATAAGAAAAACGCTCACGCAGGTAGGAAGGATAAGACGGGTTGTGAGACGTTGAAGAGGAGACATAAGATCCGAGTGTTCCTGCGAAGGCGGATTGGGAGCCACTTGAGTTCCTTGCTAAGATGGGAAACATGGTCATATTTTCTAAGTCCGAAAACAAAGCGAATGCACAAGTTTTGCAATCGCTCAAGCTTGTTTAATAGCTCCTCAGTAGCATTCAGGTAGCAGGAGTCGGCATAATCTATGATCTGCTGAATAAGTGTTTGTGCCAAAGAAATTTTAGTCTTCAGGGGCAGGAGACTTAAGAGTTCTTTCGACGAATGAAAGGAGAAAGAAGAAACGAATGATTGGAATCAATAATGACCCTTAAATCATTTATATAATGATTCAGAACTAGTAATGTGTCTTTTTATTTCTTATTATGCTAAATATCTCATTTATTTTGCTGAAAATCAGCGCTATGGCTCTGTCTTGCATAATTTCTCCCAGCTTGTTTTTCCTTGTTGGCAATAAGGTCACCCCCTATTACATTGGACTTAAATATAAATGGCGAAATGTGGGTGCGCTACTGCCTAACCCTTCGGAGAATACAGGCGTAATGTTATGTTATGTTTGTTTTTTTTTTCTAATATTAAACAGATCCACACTGTACTCACGAGACAGGTCCTGAGCTGCGCGCGCACGCTGTCGGGCTCGTGGCCGGCCAGCGGCAGCGCGCGCGCGCAGTCGCGCTGCACGGCCTGCAGCGCGGCGCAGGCGCAGGCCAGGCGCGCGCCGATGTCCGAGTCGTGTGCGTCGTGTGCGTCGTTTGTGTCGTGTGCGTCGTGTGCGTCGTGTGCGGCGACACAGACATCCGCGCCGGAGCTGCTGGCGAGGCGCAGCCATTCCTCCGCGGTGTCGAACTTGCGCTGTGGAGGACACACACGTTACACGACGATGACGAATATATCGTTGGCAGCTTATGTTAAGCGCTAAATGCGTTTAGCTCTTAACATAATTTGAATTATCATTCTGTCTTTATCATTTCCAAACGATTGACAGAAACAGCACGATTCGTTTAGTGCTAAACGATTTAGCTATTTGTGGTGCAAGCGTACCTAAGAATCTTTGGACGTTTATGACTTTTACAATCGTACACAAACTGAGCGTCAGAAAAAAAAATTAGATTTGTACAAGATTTCAATAGATTTAATATAAACAGAAAAACAAAAATCCGGACTGCCTAAAAAGTTCGTCGCAATTATTTTAGTTTATTCTCAGATTCGATGCAATCAACTGCATCAGACTGTTTCAAAAGTGAGCTTGTTTTGAACTTTTTGGTTGCAATTGGGTTTTTTGTATATTTTCTTCTCCAAATATTTCTTTTCATATTCAACTTTCGAATGCGATATATTTTGGAAGCATCTCCTCAAGCCCTTTATTTTATTATTTGGATGTACCAAATAGAGACGGTAAAATAAAGAAAACGAATAAAACCCGCCATATCTCTAAATATTATAAAACAAAGTCGCGTATCGTGTTTGTATGTCTGCGTTGTTCTTCTAAAATATGCACCGGATTTTGATGAAGTTTTCAACATAATTTAGAGAATGTATTCCGAAAGGTTGTATATTTTTTTAAATATTATATAATTATTTTTTTCGTCCTTCCCATTGTGTGGGATATCATTGGATAGGTCTTTTAATAATATAAAGGGTTTGTGAAAACCGTTTTTTGATTAAGTAAACCGTTCGTGGCTTATATAGCTTTAAAGTACCAATTTTCGTTAGAGTCAAGTGTCCCCTCCCTCTACCAACTAAACTGTTGTAGTTAGAAATTCAAATGTCACGGCAGTAGTACCTATATATAACAAAATTTAAAGGAAAACTATCACACTTAAGTGGGCTTTACAAATTTACAAGTAATAATCGACTAACTTAAATTTGCGGTTGCAAAAACATGTTCTCCCATATATTCCGTATGGGAGAACATGTTTTTCAATTACAAAGTTAAGTTTGTTCTTACGATAAATTCATTCCAACTACGGAACCCTTCATTGTGCGTGGTCCGACACGCACTTGGCCGGTTTTTTACTTTAAATTCAAAAGATTTGTATATAAAAATACGAGAACTTTCCACGCTATATATATATATATCGGATTTAGTCGGAATTCAGTTAATTACGAAGTAACTAGTAGCAAGCATCTACAAAATAAAGCCGCTTTTTGTGTCTGTGTGTGTGTGACAAATCAGTTCTTCTAAACTCTACAATGTATTTCCACGATTTAGAGAAAAAAAACCGGATGGCTTATGTTAATAATAAATTCATATTAAAGTCGTAAAAACGTACCACAGGTGCGGGCCGCTAGTTAACTTATAAGATCTGATCTTAAAAGAGCTGTCAGAGCCATTTATAATCTACGTCGCCGTCGTCGCGAATCTCTCAGGGAACTATTTAAAAATATTAATATTATGACGGTACCTTGCCAATTCATTCATGCAAATATTTTGTAAGTGAGAAAAAATCTACATCTTTTTAATAAAATAAGTGATAGACATAATTTTAATACTATATAAATAAAGACAAAATAGATCAACAATAGACTATCTAAAGGAAATACATCTTTTATGGGGTAATGTGTTAAATGTTACAACAGAATACCTTGTGATAATATATTAGAATTAAATGAAAGAAAATTTAAAACTCATATTAAAAGAACAATTTGTAAACAAGCATATTAAAAATTTTAGGATTATATCCAAGATAAAAATGCTTGGAAACATGCTATTCCTGATCCATAGGACAATTCAGAATCTAGACAAAATCGAACTGGTTGCCAATTTAATATTGTGTAATATTATTTTTTATAACATTGATTTTATATTCTGTGATTAATTGAACTCACACACTGACTTATTATTAGTATTACTTGTTAAAAAGTTAGGAATATCGTATAATTTTACTATGTTTGTAAATACGTGAGCACCATGCATCTATCACGTAATTAATGTATGTCATTCCTTCATTTTTCATTCTTTTTACCTATCGTGGTATAGTAATCTTATTCTAGGTGCATCGTCTTCACATATAATTATATAATTAGTGTATATGTCGCAGGTTTTTCATAAAATTACGTTTTTGATCAAAAACCGGAAAATGACACATTTTAAACGCAACTTCATCATAAAACTGTAACAATCCAGATTTTTGATCAAAAAGCTGAACTCGTTTGGGTTTATAAGTTCTTGTCAAAATCACGGGTTTGCTTTGTTTCATGACAAATAAATCAATTTAAATGAAATAAATAAAACAACCATCATCATTTGCAACTTAGTAGGAAGAAAACAATTATTTATTTATCAAAATTCCATCATGATCCAATCAATATTCTCCTCCTTCAATTCAATTATGAAATAAAATGTTTCAATTTCATGTACCTATATTAATCTGATTTAGATAAGCCGCGCAAATGAATTTCCTAACTATTAAATACGACTAAACTGAGTCAAAACTAAAAAAATAATAAAGAAACGTTTACCACGTACTTGCTTTTTATAAATCTGCTATTATGCTTTATTTATTATGATCGTTTCTTGACTTGTGACATCTAGAGTTGCATAAAACATTTTTTTTTGCATGCCTATCGATTTGTCTTGCAGCGCATTTTATGTTTTTCGCACGAGCATTTCTTTCAGCATTTCTACAAAGCAAACCCGTGATTTTGACAAGAACTTAATCATAAACCCAAACTAGTTCAGGTTTTTGATCAAAAGTCTGGATTGTTACAGGTTTATGATGAAATTGAGTTTAAAATGTGTCATCTTCCGGTTTTTCATCAAAAACTAATTTTATGAAAAACCTGCGACATATACAAGATATTGTGAAAACATTTAAAAAAAGTAACGGTGGAATTTCTTGCCCATTCTTCTCCATACAAAAACTACCTTTTGGAAGGGGCAACTAGAATCAATTATTATTATTTTTTGTAAATTTTGACGTTCAAAAGTGTATTAGGTTAGGGTCGCTTATTGATTTTATAAAAACAGTCTATAAAACCATCGCGCGACTCAGACAAGGCGATAGATACCTCACGTATAAAAATCCATCCAGTCGTTACACACGACACAGAGACGCAGGAAAAACATAACTCTGTTTTTGTTGTCGCGTAGTCGGATAGTAAAAATCTTTAATTTCAGCCTAAAGTTAATTTGGTTAGTATACACACGACTTACAAACTATTGTAGTAGTTTAAGGCTTTTACTGTGTTAATCGTAATTTTATCGCACCCAAGTTGAAAATACCAAAAAGAAAAAAAAGACTAGATTTTTACATGAAATAATTATCTGAACGATATTTATATAAAAGAGTTACAAATCAAATCTACTAGTGGAAACCATAAGACAGAATCAAGTTACCTGCAGCAGCTCCAGCTGCTCCGCCAGCCTGTTGGCCGCCTCGCGCTTGCCGGCGCGGCCGTAGGCGTCGGCCTGCGCACGCGCCGCCTGCAGGCGCGCGCGCATGGCGTCGAACTCCGAGCTCAGCACCTGGGGGCGAATTGTTCTTCATTTGTGTTGTTCATGGATTTTATTGTAAGATAATAATAAGGGTTGTTAAAGTATGAAATTGCCGTTTTATTGTAATAGGTACTTCGAATTGACATAGAACCTTCATGGTTTGAGATTTTTGAATGAAACTTTTTTCACATGGTACCTATGAAGTTCTGCTTTTAAAAAATTTGCAACATTCGATTATTGACTTTCAGTTGTTTTTTTTTTATTCAGCTTAGGCAAGAAAGATGGATACTTCAAAAATTCGAGTTATTTTTGAATACGAGTTCCGACGCGGAACTAACGCGGCAAAAACAGCTCGCAATGTCAATGTTGCGTTTGGAGAGACGACTGCTAATGAACGCACCGTGCGATTCTGGTTTAAACGCTTTCGTGATGGCAACTTTTATTTGAGAAATGGGTGCCTCATGATTTGACTGATCTGCAGAAAGAAACGCGTGTTGAAACTTGTGTTGCCTTGTTGAATCGATACAGAAATGAAGGAATATTGGATCGAATTGTGACGTATGATGAAAAGTGGATTCTTTACGATGACCGTAAGCGAAAAATGCAATGGCTGACCCCAGGTCAAACGCCGCAACAGTGTCCTAAAGCTAAGCTTACCAATACAAAGGTATGGTAACTGTTTGGTGGTCTCAGAGCTTTCTCCGATCTGGTCAAGCAATAACGGCAGATGTCTACTGTGCCGAACTCCGAACAATCATAGCAAAACTAGCAGTGAAACAGCCCCGAATCATGAATCGATCTTCTCTCATACAGCACGAGAAACCGTTTTAACTCTACAGGAACTGCAATTAGAAACCATTTATCACCCTCCGTATTCGCATTCGGTAGTCACTCCCTGTCTAGTCACACACACCTGTGTCCTCTGTGCCGGCAGCCTGCCCCGGCCGGGCTCCAGCTCCCGCTCCACTTGCCCCAGCCACTGCTGCAGCAGGTCCACGGACACCTCGGTAGTCACTCCCTGTCTAGTCAAACGCACCTGTGTCCTCTGTGCCGGCAGCCTGCCCCGGCCGGGCTCCAGCTCCCGCTCCACTTGCCCCAGCCACTGCTGCAGCAGGTCCACGGACACCTCGGTAGTCACTCCCTGTCTAGTCACACGCACCTGTGTCCTCTGTGCCGGCAGCCTGCCCCGGCCGGGCTCCAGCTCCCGCTCCACTTGCCCCAGCCACTGCTGCAGCAGGTCCACGGACACCTCGGTAGTCACTCCCTGTCTAGTCACACGCACCTGTGTCCTCTGTGCCGGCAGCCTGCCCCGGCCGGGCTCCAGCTCCCGCTCCACTTGCCCCAGCCACTGCTGCAGCAGGTCCACGGACACCTCGGTAGTCACTCCCTGTCTAGTCACACGCACCTGTGTCCTCTGTGCCGGCAGCCTGCCCCGGCCGGGCTCCAGCTCCCGCTCCACTTGCCCCAGCCACTGCTGCAGCAGGTCCACGGACACCTCGGTAGTCACTCCCTGTCTAGTCACACGCACCTGTGTCCTCTGTGCCGGCAGCCTGCCCCGGCCGGGCTCCAGCTCCCGCTCCACTTGCCCCAGCCACTGCTGCAGCAGGTCCACGGACACCTCGGTAGTCACTCCCTGTCTAGTCACACGCACCTGTGTCCTCTGTGCCGGCAGCCTGCCCCGGCCGGGCTCCAGCTCCCGCTCCACTTGCCCCAGCCACTGCTGCAGCAGGTCCACGGACACCTCGGTAGTCACTCCCTGTCTAGTCACACGCACCTGTGTCCTCTGTGCCGGCAGCCTGCCCCGGCCGGGCTCCAGCTCCCGCTCCACTTGCCCCAGCCACTGCTGCAGCAGGTCCACGGACACCTCGGTAGTCACTCCCTGTCTAGTCACACGCACCTGTGTCCTCTGTGCCGGCAGCCTGCCCCGGCCGGGCTCCAGCTCCCGCTCCACTTGCCCCAGCCACTGCTGCAGCAGGTCCACGGACACCTCGGTAGTCACTCCCTGTCTAGTCACACGCACCTGTGTCCTCTGTGCCGGCAGCCTGCCCCGGCCGGGCTCCAGCTCCCGCTCCACTTGCCCCAGCCACTGCTGCAGCAGGTCCACGGACACCTCGGTAGTCACTCCCTGTCTAGTCACACGCACCTGTGTCCTCTGTGCCGGCAGCCTGCCCCGGCCGGGCTCCAGCTCCCGCTCCACTTGCCCCAGCCACTGCTGCAGCAGGTCCACGGACACCTCGGTAGTCACTCCCTGTCTAGTCACACGCACCTGTGTCCTCTGTGCCGGCAGCCTGCCCCGGCCGGGCTCCAGCTCCCGCTCCACTTGCCCCAGCCACTGCTGCAGCAGGTCCACGGACACCTCGGTAGTCACTCCCTGTCTAGTCACACGCACCTGTGTCCTCTGTGCCGGCAGCCTGCCCCGGCCGGGCTCCAGCTCCCGCTCCACTTGCCCCAGCCACTGCTGCAGCAGGTCCACGGACACCTCGGTAGTCACTCCCTGTCTAGTCACACGCACCTGTGTCCTCTGTGCCGGCAGCCTGCCCCGGCCGGGCTCCAGCTCCCGCTCCACTTGCCCCAGCCACTGCTGCAGCAGGTCCACGGACACCTCGGTAGTCACTCCCTGTCTAGTCACACGCACCTGTGTCCTCTGTGCCGGCAGCCTGCCCCGGCCGGGCTCCAGCTCCCGCTCCACTTGCCCCAGCCACTGCTGCAGCAGGTCCACGGACACCTCGGTAGTCACTCCCTGTCTAGTCACACGCACCTGTGTCCTCTGTGCCGGCAGCCTGCCCCGGCCGGGCTCCAGCTCCCGCTCCACTTGCCCCAGCCACTGCTGCAGCAGGTCCACGGACACCTCGGTAGTCACTCCCTGTCTAGTCACACGCACCTGTGTCCTCTGTGCCGGCAGCCTGCCCCGGCCGGGCTCCAGCTCCCGCTCCACTTGCCCCAGCCACTGCTGCAGCAGGTCCACGGACACCTCGGTAGTCACTCCCTGTCTAGTCACACGCACCTGTGTCCTCTGTGCCGGCAGCCTGCCCCGGCCGGGCTCCAGCTCCCGCTCCACTTGCCCCAGCCACTGCTGCAGCAGGTCCACGGACACCTCGGTAGTCACTCCCTGTCTAGTCACACGCACCTGTGTCCTCTGTGCCGGCAGCCTGCCCCGGCCGGGCTCCAGCTCCCGCTCCACTTGCCCCAGCCACTGCTGCAGCAGGTCCACGGACACCTCGGTAGTCACTCCCTGTCTAGTCACACGCACCTGTGTCCTCTGTGCCGGCAGCCTGCCCCGGCCGGGCTCCAGCTCCCGCTCCACTTGCCCCAGCCACTGCTGCAGCAGGTCCACGGACACCTCGGTAGTCACTCCCTGTCTAGTCACACGCACCTGTGTCCTCTGTGCCGGCAGCCTGCCCCGGCCGGGCTCCAGCTCCCGCTCCACTTGCCCCAGCCACTGCTGCAGCAGGTCCACGGACACCTCGGTAGTCACTCCCTGTCTAGTCACACGCACCTGTGTCCTCTGTGCCGGCAGCCTGCCCCGGCCGGGCTCCAGCTCCCGCTCCACTTGCCCCAGCCACTGCTGCAGCAGGTCCACGGACACCTCGGAGCGCGCCGCCTCGCGCACGCCGCGCTCCAGCAGCGCGCTGCGCGACGCCGCCTGCGCGATGCCACGCATTAGTGTTGTCCAAGGAAATGGACCATTGATGAATTAAAGGAATATAGAAAAACTTTTTATATGGGACCAGCGACCCGTTCCTGCTTCGCCAGGTTCTTACGACTTGATAAAACATCGAGATTTAGAAAGAAAGAAGGAAAAAGTATTTAAGATTTCTTAGTTTTGTTTAACTTTAATATTAACTTACTCGTATAAATTCCCTAAATGATGGAAAAACCTCATCAAAATCTGTTGCGTGATTTAGAAGAACAACGCGGACATACAGATAAACACGAAAACTGACTTTAATTTATAATAGGTATGTATAGACAGACATTGGGATTTCTAATTAGTTCTTTGAAAAAAAGTTGCGGTTCGGGTACCCCCGTCAGGAACGAAGTTCCTTTTCACGTATGATGTAAAACAAAATCTTTGCAGCCGTCATCTTGGATTAACATTTTGACCTCACTATAGACAATTCACTATATACTTCATAGATATCAAAGGGATAACCATGACGAAAATTTGAAAACATTTCAGCCGCCATCTTGGATTTTCATTTTGACAAAATTCACACTTTCTCTCTCGCTCTCTCTCCTCTCTCCTACATGCAGTGTACTCGGATCGATCTGTACAATTTTATCCCACGACACTGTAATCACTTTACTCTTTTCTTTTGTTTATTTCTGCCGGCGTATCTCTCTCTCTCTTTCTTTCTGTTTGAATTAGACGAAGACAGTCGCAAGTATTAACACTCTTTAGCGTGACGATTTCTGCCAGTTTACAAGCCGCGATAGAAATTCATGCCAAAAAACGACAAATTCAGAATAAGTAAGCATTGCGTTGTAGCGCGCAATGAAGCGCACGCTAAATATTGTGCTTAGAGTGCATGAAACATAACAGGGGGGTATTTATAGTTAAGTTATAACATTTAAAACTTGTTTGCATAAAAAAACCCTTAAAAAAGTACGAACTTTGACCTTTAATATCACTGTAACTAGAAGATTTCCAGGTATGGTCCAGTACCAAAGAATGATCACAATGACGGGAGAGTGTAAGTAACTCTCGGCTTCGTTAAGCGTCTTTTTACACCTGTTATGTTCGTATTCGTCCGTCTGTAGATACTACTATGATATGAATGCAGTTATACCTCAGCCCTGAGCGTGTTCCAGGTGTCGGTGACGGCGTCGATCTCGGCCTGGATCCAGCCCGGCATGATGTGCGCGTCGATCAGCTGGCGCCCGATGTCTTGTATGCGCGACAGTCGCTCGTCGCTGTGGTTCTGGATGTAATTCTCCAGATCCTGCACATAACGATCATAAATTAAATAAGAAAAGTAAGTATTCTGCGCACTGCAGGGCGATCCGTGTAGTTTTATATTGGTCGCGTAATATCGCGCGGCTATAGTATTGTTAAGATTGATTTTGAACGAGTATGATCACCCTTCAGTATAGTACTATAGTACATGTACCGGTGCACTCACGTAGAGCTCGTCGGAGATCTCCTCGGCGTCGGCGGGCGCGTCGGGCGAGCGGCGCAGGCGCCGCGCCAGCCCCTCCAGCCACGCGCGCTGCGCCGCCAGTATGATCACCCTTCAGTATAGTACATGTACCGGTGCACTCACGTAGAGCTCGTCGGAGATCTCCTCGGCGTCGGCGGGCGCGTCGGGCGAGCGGCGCAGGCG
This sequence comes from Xanthia togata, assembly GCA_963853775.1. Taxonomy (NCBI): domain Eukaryota; kingdom Metazoa; phylum Arthropoda; class Insecta; order Lepidoptera; family Noctuidae; genus Xanthia; species Xanthia togata. The sequence continues at coordinate 497,621 of OY970811.1, read as the reverse complement.
CCGCGCCAGCCCCTCCAGCCACGCGCGCTGCGCCGCCAGTATGATCACCCTTCAGTATAGTACATGTACCGGTGCACTCACGTAGAGCTCGTCGGAGATCTCCTCGGCGTCGGCGGGCGCGTCGGGCGAGCGGCGCAGGCGCCGCGCCAGCCCCTCCAGCCACGCGCGCTGCGCCGCCAGTATGATCACCCTTCAGTATAGTACATGTACCGGTGCACTCACGTAGAGCTCGTCGGAGATCTCCTCGGCGTCGGCGGGCGCGTCGGGCGAGCGGCGCAGGCGCCGCGCCAGCCCCTCCAGCCACGCGCGCTGCGCCGCCAGTATGATCACCCTTCAGTATAGTACATGTACCGGTGCACTCACGTAGAGCTCGTCGGAGATCTCCTCGGCGTCGGCGGGCGCGTCGGGCGAGCGGCGCAGGCGCCGCGCCAGCCCCTCCAGCCACGCGCGCTGCGCCGCCAGTATGATCACCCTTCAGTATAGTACATGTACCGGTGCACTCACGTAGAGCTCGTCGGAGATCTCCTCGGCGTCGGCGGGCGCGTCGGGCGAGCGGCGCAGGCGCCGCGCCAGCCCCTCCAGCCACGCGCGCTGCGCCGCCAGTATGATCACCCTTCAGTATAGTACATGTACCGGTGCACTCACGTAGAGCTCGTCGGAGATCTCCTCGGCGTCGGCGGGCGCGTCGGGCGAGCGGCGCAGGCGCCGCGCCAGCCCCTCCAGCCACGCGCGCTGCGCCGCCAGTATGATCACCCTTCAGTATAGTACATGTACCGGTGCACTCACGTAGAGCTCGTCGGAGATCTCCTCGGCGTCGGCGGGCGCGTCGGGCGAGCGGCGCAGGCGCCGCGCCAGCCCCTCCAGCCACGCGCGCTGCGCCGCCAGTATGATCACCCTTCAGTATAGTACATGTACCGGTGCACTCACGTAGAGCTCGTCGGAGATCTCCTCGGCGTCGGCGGGCGCGTCGGGCGAGCGGCGCAGGCGCCGCGCCAGCCCCTCCAGCCACGCGCGCTGCGCCGCCAGTATGATCACCCTTCAGTATAGTACATGTACCGGTGCACTCACGTAGAGCTCGTCGGAGATCTCCTCGGCGTCGGCGGGCGCGTCGGGCGAGCGGCGCAGGCGCCGCGCCAGCCCCTCCAGCCACGCGCGCTGCGCCGCCAGTATGATCACCCTTCAGTATAGTACATGTACCGGTGCACTCACGTAGAGCTCGTCGGAGATCTCCTCGGCGTCGGCGGGCGCGTCGGGCGAGCGGCGCAGGCGCCGCGCCAGCCCCTCCAGCCACGCGCGCTGCGCCGCCAGTATGATCACCCTTCAGTATAGTACATGTACCGGTGCACTCACGTAGAGCTCGTCGGAGATCTCCTCGGCGTCGGCGGGCGCGTCGGGCGAGCGGCGCAGGCGCCGCGCCAGCCCCTCCAGCCACGCGCGCTGCGCCGCCAGTATGATCACCCTTCAGTATAGTACATGTACCGGTGCACTCACGTAGAGCTCGTCGGAGATCTCCTCGGCGTCGGCGGGCGCGTCGGGCGAGCGGCGCAGGCGCCGCGCCAGCCCCTCCAGCCACGCGCGCTGCGCCGCCAGTATGATCACCCTTCAGTATAGTACATGTACCGGTGCACTCACGTAGAGCTCGTCGGAGATCTCCTCGGCGTCGGCGGGCGCGTCGGGCGAGCGGCGCAGGCGCCGCGCCAGCCCCTCCAGCCACGCGCGCTGCGCCGCCAGTATGATCACCCTTCAGTATAGTACATGTACCGGTGCACTCACGTAGAGCTCGTCGGAGATCTCCTCGGCGTCGGCGGGCGCGTCGGGCGAGCGGCGCAGGCGCCGCGCCAGCCCCTCCAGCCACGCGCGCTCGGCCGCCAGCCACGCGCGCAGCTCGCCCGACTCGTGCCACGCCTCGCACAGCACCCTGCGGCGTCGTGATGTAAGATTAATACTATAAATAGCTTTGTCTACTCTCTTATCGTAATATTCGAATTATAAACTTCAAAACGAGTTTATATTGACAGAAGCTAATATCACCGCGGAGTTTCCATCAACTTTTATAATGGAACGTTACGGGCGACAGCAACACCGCTCTAGCGCATTGATTGCGCGGTGATATTAGCTGGGAGCAGGCGCCATTTATACGTGAAGTTGTACTGAATTTCGTGGGATTTATTTATTCTTGATCTTTAACTTTGATCTTTTATTTAGTATGTTTACTCCCAATGTATGAGAGCAGATAAAATAATGTATGAAACTACACATAACTAGGTATTAAAACACTCGTGTGATACTATTAAAAATTTCGCCTACGGCTCGGTTTAAAAAAAACACACTCATGTTTTAATACCCCTCATTATGCAACAGTTTCATAATACACTCGAGAGCAATGAATCCGGGTCACTTAAAGAATCCTAAAAATCTCGGAAACTAAAAATGCTAGGTTAATGCAATAAATTGTATTTAATAGACAATGTAATACTCCTTAAATGAAGGTATTAAAACTTCTTAGTTATTGTAAAGTTATATCATAAAAAAATCAAATTTGAAAAAGGGCCACTTTCGAAGATGGAACTACGAAATTACAGCATTTGGTTTTGCTTTTGTTTGTAATCTGTCATTTATGTGGGTACTTAAACCATGTTGATAGTGCTCTATATTCATTATTCAAGCTGAAATTATGTCGCTTACGCCTGAAGAATGCACCAGAATACTTACAGTGCTGGAAACCGGCCGGAGTCAGCGCGATACAGCCAGGACTGTCGGTGTGTCGCTGTCAACAGTACAAAGAGTTCTCCGACGTTACGAAGAAACTGGTTCTAACCTACGCAGACCAGGAACGGGCAGAACCAGGTGTACCACAGCACGAGAAGACCGATACTTGGTGAACACCATGCTTCGAAATCGCTTTCTTACAGGAACTGAACTCACAAATCAGTTTCGACGCCTCGGAGGAAGTAACCCAAGTGCATGGACAGTAAGACGTCGGCTTGCTGAATCTAACTTAAAACCCCTTAGACCTGCAAACGGCCCTAAACTGGAGCGTGGGCATCGTATTTCAAGACTAAGATATGCCCAGAGCCACGTAAATTGGAGTATTGAAGATTGGTCAAAAGTTATGTTCTCCGACGAATCAAAATTTATGCTCTACAATCACGATGGAAGACACAGAGTGTATCGAAGACCAGGGGAAAGATTCAAGCAAGCATGCATCGAAGAAAAAGTAGCCTACGGTGGTGGGTCTGTACTTGTGTGGGCCGGAATTTCTTCTGAAAGTCGCACAGAGCTGGTGATCATAGAAAACGGCTCTTTAACTAGCGAAAGATATGTGGAAGAAATCCTCAATGATCACGTTGGTCCATTTATGGTCAATTTAGGTGAAGATGCTATATTTATGCATGACAATGCCCGACCTCATACAGGTAGGATTGTGAATGACTACCTTCAAGAGATGAACATTACTCGTATGGAGTGGCCAGCGCGCAGCCCGGATATCAACCCGATCGAGCATGCTTGGGACGAGCTAGGCAGATGCGTAAAACAACGAAACCCTCCCCCAATCACGCTTCGTGAGCTCAAAATTGCTCTCACAGAGGAATGGGAGAATATTCCCCAAAATCGTATAAGGAACTTGGTGTACAGCATGCCAAACCGCGTAAACGCAGTAATGGAAGCACGAAGAGGCAATACGAAGTATTAAAATTCAAGAAAATCGTAATAAAGTTCAAAAATTTCATGTTTCCTATTTTTGTTTTAAGGAGAGATCAGCAGTTTTTTTCTTTATGTAATTTTGTGTTAATAAAATGTATGGTGACTCATATTTTTTTTACTTTCATTTAAGGAGTATTACATTGTCTATTAAATACAATTTATTGCATTAACCTATCATTTTTAGTTTCCGAGATTTTTAACATTCTTTAAGTGACCCGGATTCATTGCTCTCGAGTGTAGTTATTTATGCAACTGTTGTATAATAAGGGGTATTAAAACACGAATGTAGGTTGCGTATCAGACATAAGCTCTATTGATGTACGGGAGTGTTGCGGTTGCTTAAACAGGTGGACCTAAATAAAACCGCGGGCCCTGATAACATTGCGCGTCAATTTTTATATCTAAATGTGCCAGGTGCCTATCCCGTCCGCTAACAATATTATTTGAGCGATCATTTGAATTAGGGGTAGTGCCTGTCATCTGGAAGTCAGCGTATATAACGCCGATTCATAAGAAAGGAGCTAAGGACAATATAGGCAACTACAGACCGATTTCCAAGCTGTGTGTATTCGTTAAAATTATAGAGAAAATAGTGCACAGACAACTTTCTTCTTCACTTAAATTAAGTTTCTGTGAACAACAACACGGGTTCCTAAAAGGTCGCTCGCCACATCCAATCTCGTAGTCTGTAGTGACTATCGTACAGAGCGCATGTCCAGACAGTCTCAGGTCGACGTTATAATAGGTTGGGGAAAAAGGTGCTTTGCATTTTTTAAGAAAACTCAAAACATTTTTTAATTTAGTTTATTTACATTTAACTAAAATATGTAGGTACCATTTTGTTCGATAACTTTTTGCCATCTTGTAGGTAGGGACATGATCCCATTGCTATAGAAATTTTGGGACCTTTGATCAAAATACCGCGACAAGTGGTTTTGGCAGTCCTCTCGTGATGTTAACCTGACACTGCTTAAGGAATTCTGAAGAGACCGAAACAGGTGGAAATCTGAAGGTGCAAGGTCAGGACTATACGGCGGATGCATTAACACCTCCCAGCCAAACTCTCTTAATTTTTGCTGAGTGGCTAAAGATGTGTGAGGTCGATGAAAAACCACACCCCGTCTGATGATTAATTCCGGCCGCTTTCTCTCAACTTCTTGCTTTCATCTCATCAGTTGTTCGCAGTAGAGTTCATAATCGATGGCCTACCTGGTGGTAACAGCTCATAATGAATAATGCCCTTCCAATCCCACCACACACACAGCATCACCTTGTTGCGAGTTAACCTGGGTTTCGCCACAGTCTGTGAAGCCTGACCGGCCCTTGACCACGACCTTTTTCGCACGTTCTTATCATACGTGAAGAAGAAGCTGATAACTGGTGATGAAAAGTGGACTTTTCATCACCAGTTATCAGCTTCTTCAAAAATGGTCGGTTTCATTACGTCGTAATAAAGAATCACAAAATGAGTACACGGTTCATTAGGTTTCTTTCAGTGAGCTCGTGAGGTACCCAAATATCGAGCTTTTTTGTGTACCCAGTTTTTTTCAAATGCGACAAAACTGTTTTGTGGTCAATTCCCAGTTCTTCAGCTATTTCGTAACTACTGATATGCCGATCTTGCTCCACTTTTTCAAAAATGGCATCCATTTTATCCGTAATAGGGCGACCAGAGCGATGTGTATCTTTGACATCAAAATTTCCGGATTGAAAACGCTTAAACCAAATATGTGCTACTCTCACAGACACTGCACTAGGTCCATAAACATCGCAAATTTTTTTCGCGGCTTGCGTTGCATTTTAACTTTTTTTGTAGTAAAATTTTAAAATGTATCGAATTTCTTCATTAGATTCACTCATCTTGACGGAACGAAAAACAAATGAAAATGACACATTTTCCTAATTTGAATTTGGAATTGTTCTTTAAAATTTAATCTTTCAATGATACCAAAACCAGCTAGATACAAATAGTATAGCCAAAGAGATTTTATTACAAGTTCATGCGAAAATACTTTTTCCCCAACCTAATATACACTGACTACAGCAAGTGTTTTGATCGAATTGATCATGCGCTTCTTATGCACAAATTCTTGTTGGTTGGTGTGAGGGGGAATTTGTTTAGATGGTTCTCGTCGTATGTGGAGAATCGGTGCCAGACGGTTGTTCTCAATGGGTATACATCGAGAGCGATGTATATTCCGTCAGGAGTTCCACAAGGATCCTTGTTGGGACCTCTCTTATTTAATATTTTTATAAATGACGTTGCCTCTTGTTTCCTGAACTATAAAGTCTTATTGTATGCAGATGATGTGAAGATTTTGGGTCAACTGTTGAAGACGCACGCCTATTACAGGATGATCTGGACCGGTTCCACGATTACTGCGCTAGAAATAGGTTGGACTTAAATGTATCCAAACGCTATGTACATTTACGCGTAAGCCCAACCCTGTTATGTTTGATTATAGGCTTTCGAATGCCTTGGTAGCCAGAGTGTCTGTCATCAGGGATCTGGGGGTTACTTTTGACTTTAAGCTTCTGTTTGACGCACATATTAACAACATAGTCAACCAGGCCTCTAAAGCTTTGGGTTTTATATTTAGTTTCTTCAGATTTTAAGAATGTTAAAACAATGAAAAATCTTTACTGTCCGTTTGTTCATAGCCACCTTAAATATGCTTCTCAGGTTTGGAACCCAAATTATAATGTTTACATTAATAGGCTTGCAGGTATAAAAAGGCGATTTTTGAGGTACACTCAATATCGTTCAAATATCTATCTCCCGAATTATATAAATCGGTGTAAAAAAATCATATTCTGTCTCTACACGAGCGAAGGAAAATTGCAGATCTTGCTTCGTTATTTAGTGTTATGAACGGATCTACTGACGTCCCTAAATTGGTGAGCAAGATCGGGCTGCGTGTACCGGGTGCATTTTTTCATAGACCACGTCTTCTCCATGTGCCTCAAGTTAGAACTATCTACAGACAGAACTCGTACGTCATAAGAGCTTGTCGTACTTTCTATATGGTGTGTCAGTCAGAATGTCGAGTTGGATTTATTTACAAGTAGCATTAGGGAAGTAAAGAAAACTTGAATAATTGTTTCTTTGTTGTTTAACCATTTTTGTTTTCTCTTTATTATTGTATTTTTTGAGCGTGGGATAATTTTATGTGCGGATTTGTTACTTACATTAATCGTTAGTCTAAGCTTGTAATTGGCCATCTTTTACACGCAGTACTAGATATGTAAATGTATTAGCTGTAAGCTTTCCGAAAATTAATAAAATAAAATAATAGTATCACATGTATGAGTGTTTTAATACCTAATTATGTACAGCAGCAGCAGTATAATACAAGGCTTTATCTACACCCATGATATGAATCCTCTATAAAAGATACAGCGTGCATGACAATGTTCTTTTTTTGAAATTGGAGTTGGATAGTGAAGTTTAGTACAATATATAACACTCGTTTGGATGATATGATGACACTGGTTGTTTGAATGTTGGCCATAAGCTAACTGTTTCAGAAACTTTTACAGAGAAGTGGTAGAGTAGGTAGATAAACTACTATATAAAACACTTTTATAAGTGAAAATATATCTTTTATAACTAGAATAGTTCAGAGCTCGATGTCGCTACCTGCGACACGTGCTCACATGTACAGTACTCACTTGTAGCGCTCGTACACGCCGTGCGTGACGTCGGTCCAGCGCGCGTTGAGGTGCGTGACGCGCTTGGCCAGCGCGGCCGGCGCGCCGCCCTCGGCCGCCAGCAGAATGTCGTTGCCTGCGACACACGCTCACACGTCACCACACGCTCACACTACACACGCTCACGCGTCAACACACACTACACAAGCTCACACGTCGCTACACAGACACGGCAGGCTCGCCCGCGAGGTGCGACGCAAGAGATATTATTAGCGAGTTGCAGTGCGCGGACAACAACGATAAAAACAACATTAAAAAACTCCATCGTCTTTCTTTGGCTGAATCCGAACGCGAGTAAAATGTAATCTTCGACCAATTGAAGCAGATTGACGTTCCCGCCTAAATACTAACGGACTGACGACGACGGACCCATAGCGTCCCTTCTTTACCTATTTCGTTTATTTCGATATCATTTATAATTCTTTTTATTTTATTTTTTGACGGGTCCTTCTACTACTGTTAAAAAAATACTTCGCTATATTCGTTTGTAATTTTCACTTATCTCCACCCATATAACACCACCTTACAGGGAAAACAGTATAGGACCACCTACACAGTACAGTATAGGACCAGTATCAAACCTTCAGTAAAAGTTGTTAATTTTATATTCATGAACACTTTTACCACCAAAAGAATACCAATAACTTCAATTACAACCTGCATAGAGCTAATCTAATTTTACTCAGAACGTCGGAAATCACAAGCAACCAACTATCGTGGTCTCAAAGCAAACAAATATACATATAACGCGTATTCGTTCGAAGTTTAATTTTTTTATAAATTTTCGGCAAGTCATCATAAAAAAGTAAGTAGTGTTGCAAGCTGCCTGCATACTATGTGTACGTTTGATGGACTAGACGGCTTACTACTCTCGTTGAGGTTGCGGAACTGCTGCGTGTGGTCGTCGCACTTGTCGCGCAGCGTCTGGAAGCGCGCCTTCATCTGGTAGAGCTCGGCCGAGTCCGTGATGCGACACTCGTGCTCGCGCGGCATCTGCTCTTCGATGCTCGCGAGCCACTCCTCCGTCTCCGCGATCTTGTGGAACACCGCCTCCGTGCGCTCCAGGCCTGACAACAGACCAAATATGTTCAGTAAGCAAACGCAAAACGACCAACGCTCAGCATAATGCAAGTAAGTTCAATTACAATATTTAAAGATACAACATATATATCTGGGGATTAGATTTATATGTTGCGTCTTTAAATATTTTACCTCCACACATAAAAGAGAAAAAAGAAAATATACACTTGAGGTTAAAACATAAAAAGGGTTAACAATGCTTTCATGAAGCCCTGACACACGCCCGTTCACACCTGACATGCTAATAAAACCATCGTCCGCAAGCAGATCGTTTGTTGGATAAGAGTGCGAGGTACTGGGGACTTAGCACGAGCACCGGTGCGACATGCAGGCCGCGCAACCAGCCTGCCTGCTGCACGAGAAAGAGTCACAGCGCTGGTTTTCACCGCAGCTGGCGGTGACTTGATGACGTCGACCGGTGCAGCATATAAAATAGTTATTGAAGGGAAAACTTCTTTAGCGGCGTTGTGCACTTTTTTGTGATGGGTAAAAAATGTTAAGCTCGCGTCAGGACACGTGACCTGATCGAAAATTCGTAAGACGGAGGGAGAGTAGACCGGTGCAAAATTATTCCCTAACCATTCCAAAATACCAAAAATGCACAACGTCCTGCCGGCACTCCTGCCACCCGTTTGTTTTTGTCCCATGAAATAAGGGGCGAGCCTATTGCTATCAACAGGGCATATATAAGGGGCGAGCCTATTGCTATCAACAGGGCATATATAAGGGGCGAGCCTATTGCTATCAACAGGGCATATATAAGGGGCGAGCCTATTGCTATCAACAGGGCATATATAAGGAGCGAGCCTATTGCTATCAACAGGGCATAAATAAGGGGCGAGCCTATTGCTATCAACAGGGCATAAATAAGGGGCGAGCCTATTGCTATTAACAGGGCATATATAAGGGGCGAGCCTATTGCTATCAACAGGGCATATATAAGGAGCGAGCCTATTGCTATCAACAGGGCATAAATAAGGGGCGAGCCTATTGCTATCAACAGGGCATATATAAGGAGCGAGCCTATTGCTATCAACAGGGCATAAATAAGGGGCGAGCCTATTGCTATCAACAGGGCATAAATAAGGGGCGAGCCTATGATAGCAATAATTCCTATCAACAGAGCATAAATCCAGACAGGGGTAGTACTTAGAAATTCCTGATGGAAAACCCCATTGCCACAGCTGGGAATCGAACCCAGGACCTCATGTTCAGCAGTAGTGTTTTCCACTTTACAAACAAGAAAGTCAATAAATAAACAGTATATTATAAAAATTGATCAATAAAAGCAGAATGTAAGTGTGACCTCTCCGCAAGCTCTCGTTCAAAGTGAACGCCTTGTCCGCGACGCTCTCGTATCGTTTGCGCAAGGCTCTCGTGTCGTCCTGTATCGTCTTCGCAAGCACCTCGTCGCAATCCTCCAGAATTGATGCTTTGGTGCTATCGATCGTTTCGATTTTGGTTTTGTATATTTGCTTTTCTTCCTCGAATTTCTGTGTAAATACAGGATATTAGAATTGATGCTACTTAAAAATCAGCATGTTTGATTAACAAACACTACGATAAAGTATGTTATGTTTTGCCAAAAAACACATACGGTTTGCATGACATAATTGCAAAGTGGTTTCACTTGGGAATAAGGATTTAATAGTAGATTATTCACTAAGAGGATAATGCAGTGACTTTTGTGCCGGGTTCTATATTGAACCAAGCTCGATTCCATCGAACTCAAGGTCGCCCACGACGAAGACATCTTTATACCCGAGGAGAACACTCTACTTTTCACACTATCTGCGAGATAATAAAAAGAAATGCGATTTTCAAACATTTTCCTTTTGTGAAAGTTTTTATATGATTTTTTACAAATTATAATGAAACTAGCTGTGGTCCGCGACTTCGTCTGCTATCCTGGATGAAAATTAGCCTATATGTCCATCTCCAGGTCATGGTCTAGCCATGTGCCAAATTTCATCCAAATCTGTGGAGACGTTTTAGCGTGAAAGCGTAACAAATAAAGAAAAACACTCACTTTTGCATTTATAATATCAGTTAAGATTCGGCACAGTATTATTGCCCGAATAGATCATAGGTGTTTAATAACTTACTTAAGACTAAGGTTGTATGACAAAATAATATAATAGGGGTTAAAGTATGAAATTGCAGTTTTATTGTAATAGTTACTTCGAATTGACATAGAACCTTCATGGATTGAGATTTTTTTTCACATGGTAACTATGAAGTTATTCTTTTAAAAAATTTGCTTTATTCGATTATCGACTTTCAGTTGTTTTTTTATTCAGCTTAGACAAGTAAGATGGATTCTTCGTAAATTCGAGTTATTTTTTAATACGAGTTCCGACGCGGAACTAACGCGGCAGAAAGAGCTCGCAATGTCAATGTTTCGTTTGGAGAGGGGACTGCTAATGAATGCACCGTGCAGTTTTGGTTTAAGCGCTTTCGTGATGGAAACTTTGATTTGAAGAACGAACCACGTGGAAGACCGCCCACACTGGTGAATAACAATGAATTGAAAGAGATGGTGGAAGCCGATCCGAGCCAAACTACCCAGGAATTAGCGGCATGGTTTAACGTTACCTTACCAACAATATTGACTCATTTGCGTCAAATCAATAAAATACAAAAATATGAGAAATTGGTTACTCGTGATTTTACTGATCTGCAGAAAGCAACGCGCGAAGGCATAAATGACCTTCCTATTATATGGCAGCAATATATAGATTTGATTAAATAAATTAAAAAAACAAACGAATTTAAATTTTTCAGTACAAATCGGCAATTTCATTCTTTAACCCCTAATATTTGGCATTATCGAGCAGGTGGTGACACATTATTTTTTTCAAATCTCAATGACATATTTTATTAAGCAAGTTAGTAACGTAAAATTAGACTCACGTTGCTCTTGTCGAGCAGCAGTTCGAGCTGGTCCTGCTCGCCGAGAGGCACGTGCGCGCTCGCCTGCACGAACTGCTCGACGTCGCCCAGCCAGCGCGACACAGCCTCGCTGTCTTCCGAAACCTGCTGCGTCAGCTTCAGACCTACACAGATGCATTTTATGTTTATTCATATTAGTAATAGTCGATCAAACTCGCAACAAATCTGGTAAGATGGCCAATAGCATTCACTGATACCTACTTATAATAAAAGTATGTTTTGATATTGCACGACTAAAAACGGACGGAGCCTAATAAAATCAGGATTTAAAATAACTACGTAAGCCTACCAATAAAAAAAAAAGTGTGCGGTCGGGTCCCCCGTCACGAAAGAAGTTCCTTCTCACGTTTGATTTTAAACAAAAACAACAGACAATGCCAATTTTAGTATGGAGAGCGGCGTCTTTTTTTTCCTCGCGGCCATCAACCAAATTTTGTTTTTCTACTACTTGTACAGTATAGTGTAACAAACGAAACTTATTTGACATGCATATCTCTAAACTCAGTCCGAAATGAGATATAAGAGTTAGAAGTTTGTATGTATTTACCAGCTTCGTAGGCAATTTTTGACTAGCAAGTGCTAGCTAGTGTTAAGTTACCACAAAATACATAGCCTAAATGTTTTTGGACATTTGAATATTCGGTAGCCACCTTGAACTAATTGGTCCCTATTCCTAGTCATATATTCTGTCTTGCACCTCTTTTACTAAAAAGATGTAGATTTTCAATTACGTACAGACGCCAGCACATCAACCTACTACAATCTGTCAAATTTATTTAATACATTTTCTACTTTATCGCTATAACATAAGGTTCAAAGTTGATTGGGAAAATTTGACAGTTTCGGGTAGGTTGAGGTGCTGGCGTCTGTACATAATATTTCATAGAACCGTCATGATCTTAATATCTTTAAACAGTTCCCTTAGAGTCGCGCCTGAGGAGGCCATATATGGCTCTGATGTCTCTTTTCTGCAGAATAAAAATAGACTCGATATCTGCAGCCCATCCCCATAGTAGAATATCGTACGACATAGTACTATGAAAGTAACTAAAATAGACTAGCCTCGCGTTATCTACATAAGTAAATTGACAGATTGTTCTCACAGCATATGCTGCTGAACTTAGCCGTCCTGAAATGGAAGTTAAATGAGGACCCCATTGAAGCCTTGAGTCGAGCGTGATCCCCAGGAAAACAGTTTTATCGACGAATTGTTGTTTATCTTGATTCATAACTATCTCACAATTATTACTTTTGACATTTGGTAAAGAAAATCCAATGCACTTAGTTTTTTTTTTTTTTTTTCATTTAATATTAAATTATTAGCAGAGAATCGATTTTGGACCTGCTGTAGAACGTTATTTACTTCGCATAAGATTTGATGCACGTCTATCAATTTAAAAATGAAGGAAGTATCGTCAGCAAATTAGATGCCCAGGGATAAAGAAATGGCGCAACCAACTCCCCAGCAACACAGCTGTCTGTTCAGTTAGAAAATAAATGTTAATATATTAGTATGCAAAATAATTTACATTACGCAACCAACCAACCAAAAATATCGAGAACTGTACTCAGACAGAAAAATAAAAAATATCAGTGATAAATATTTTTAAAATATATCTCTAAATTTCGAATTCAATTTAAGAGATAACTACTGTACGCACATTCGCTTTGTGAACATTTCGAATTCCGCGTTTAATCTGCCGCGAGCACTCGACTAGGTTGCCAGATCTACGCACGCATTTAACTCGATCATTCACAGGTAATCATAAGCATAAAATTTAAATTCCGCACCCTTTTCGCCGTGCCGTTGCCAAACCAACGCGCCGATAGCGCAAGTGCGTTCTCGCTCACAATCATCCGTCTTTCCATTAGGCCTACAAATTTCTATAGAAACGTACAAAAAAAAACAAGTCATTTGTTCAAACTAGGCTGAGAATCAGCACTTTTCGAACGTCAAAGTTACATTAAACAGTCCCCTAAAACGCCCACCCTTTACCTCTTCCTAGTGCTTTAACTGGGAAGAAGACCCCAGCAGCATAGCTGTCTGTTCAGTTTGAAAAAAAAGTATATATAATAGTATGCAAAATAATTTACATTACGCAACCAACCAACCAAAAATATCGAGAACTGTACTCAGGTAGAAATAAAAATATAAAGACTAAACGTAAACAATATCTAAATGAAAGCCTCCAGTCATAATGGTATAGCTGTAACTGGAAGTTATAAATGATAAACTAAGACCATCGAGGTAAAATAAATAAACAGTTTATTACTAATAACAATAACAAAACCATCATCAGCAAGACGACCAGCCACCAAAAGCAGCACCCGTTCACGAGCTTAATGCAAAAATCAGCCATTTCGAGGGAAGGAGGTAACACGACCCCCGACGCTACCGCAAGCAGTGACATCTAAGGGAGCATAACGAACGGTCGCTAGCTAACCACATATTGCAATACAACTCATTAAAAAACATTGTAATGAGTAGGTTATGTCAACAATAAATTAAAATGCATGACTTATAAAGTCAAATAAAATAAACAATTATATAAACTCATATAACATAAACATTGCCTTGAGTTAATCACAGCGGCCAACTTTTCTTATTATTTAAATAGTCGCTGACGGAATAGTATGCCTTTGAACAAAGGTTGGATTTTACTTTAGTTTTAAACGCAATAAAAGGCAAATCTAGCAAATATAGTTGCTTATATTTATATAGTAGCTTGTTGTAAAAGGTTATACCAAGCCCAACAAATGAGTTATGAAGCTTATGAAGCCGGGGAAATGGAGCTCGTAGTTTGTATTAAAATTGTGAATATCACTGTTTTTAGTGTATGTGTATATTTTGCCTAATCTATAAGATGTTGGCGAAGATGAATTGCGTTGCCACTGTGAGGATACCAATATCTTTGAAAAAATATCTCAGAGAAACTACCCTACACGTAGCTGGTAAATTTGACAAATATATTTTGAATATCAGCAGAACACCGTAGGATATAACGCTATGAAAATAACTAAAATAGACTAACCGAGCTGTATCAACGTCAGTGTATTGTCTTACTTTCCTGACGGCGCGGCCGAACTGAGCCTTCCCGCTAGGCTAGATATATGTTGGCCCCACTGAAGTTTGGCATCTACTGTTATGCCCAGAAAAACTGCCGAGTTTACAGTTTCAAGCACCTCTTTATCTAAGACGATGTTGGGTCCTAGATTTCTAACATTTGGAAGGGCAAACTTTACACATTTCGTTTTCTTGGCATTGAGAACTAGGTTATTTGTCGTAAACCAATCCGTAACCATTGAGAGTGCACTGTTACATCGTCAACATCTTGTCTATTCCTGTATATTTAAAAAAATAGAGAAGTATCATCTGCAAACAGTACAACTTCACAGATACCCTTTAAATAGAATTGTGAGTCATTGATATAAATTAAGAACAAGAATGGACCCAGTATTGAGCCTTGAGGTACACCTAACTGAACTGGTAGCCCGGAAGGTTTCACACCATCAACATTTACACATTGAGACCTATTATGTAAATAAGAATTTGTAATGTTGAGAGCTTCGTTTTGCACACCGTAATGACGCAGTTTACGCAAAGGCGTGTCATGGTGCACGCAGTAAAAGGCTTTGGAAAGATCACAGAAAACCCCAATAGCATTTTGCAAGTTCTCCCATGCGTTAAATATGGGTTTCAGCAGAGCAACACCCGCATCTGTAGTGGAACGACCCTTTGTAAAGCCATATGAAGGCTATTTAAAAAAAAAAAGCCAGTATGTTGCTAAATGCTGTTACATTTATTTATATATTGGTAAGTACCACGTAAGTACTTATACGCAGATTTCTATAAAATTAAATGCCTGTAGACCCGCGTAAAGTGAGTTGCAAAAGCGGTCGTACGCGAAATCGCGACACGACCCAATTTGTTATTGTTTTGAAAGTTTGAATATTTCGAGAACAGTATTTTCCAGGTTGCAGGGGAGGAGAGAATTTGAAAGAGAATTTAAAATTTGGTATTGTTTTGAAAAGAGGTTTTTTATTAGTTTTTTATTATTTAAAATGATGTTTCTAGTAAGTGCCACGATGTCATGTCATTCCCTATGATTTTGTAAGTGATTATAGTGTTCTTGTTATCAAAATGTTTATTCCGAAACTGTCGTCGATTAGGATACGTAACACTACTTCACCTTAACCAACCTAAAATTACTTTATTTCTCGGAAATAAAAATCCGTCATCTTTGGCAGTCGAAGATCAGATTAAAATTCCTAATCATTTGATTGTTTAGTATGAGTGTGACAAACTTAGGTAGCTGGTACCATGGACATCAAAATTTGATTAATCATATGACTAGTGTTGTCTGTATGGCATTTATAGTTTTGGTAATCTACTGAAAAACAAGCTATTGTCATCGAGATAATAAAACACAATAATGTTTGTATCAAGGTTTTTTTTTTTTTATTTGCAGAATTTTGTCGTCATCGAAACGTCGAACTAAAAAACAATAAAATTTCTCACCATTTTCTAGCTTGTTGATCTTCTGCTGCAGTATAGTGCGGGTGTCTCCGAACTTGGTGACCAGGTTCTCGAGGCTGCTCTTAAAGTTGAGTTCCTGCACGCTTCCCTTCTCGCAGTTGTCGCGCCGCTCCTTCACGACGCGGTCGTAAGTGGACTGCAGCTCGTCGAACTGCCCCCGCAGTGCCGTCAGCCGCTGCAGCTTGCCGGACATGACGTCACGCGACGAGATCATGGCGTGCTCCGCGATGATTTGCGACTCCATCGCTCGTATCTTATTCTGTAGAGTTTTGAAGTCCTCTTCAACCGTTTCGGGTGTTTTTTTGCTGATCTCTTGTTTGATCTCGGTTTCTCGTGCGGTGAGTAGCTGCAGGAGCCGGTCGTAGTCGTCGCCGACGCGCTGCGCGCGGCCCCCGTGCGCGTGCGCGAGCCGGTCGCGGCGCGCGCGCAGGCCGCGCAGGCCGCGCAGGCGGTCGCGCACGTGGATGAGCAGGTTGTGGCTGGCGCGCTCCTCCGCGGTCCCGCGGCGCCACGCCTCCACCTCGTCCAGCTCTCTCTGCAGCGCCTCCACGCTGTTGTGGAAATTCTCCTGGTCTTCGAGCAGGTTCATGGTGTTACGTATATCTAAAAGTTTTCGTTGTATGTTTTCCCATCGTTTCTTTAAGTCGTCTATACTTTCGGCGTGTCGTTTGGCCTCTTCTGCAATAATAAAAACGGATACTTATATACGTCATTAAAAATTTACTGGCAAAAATATACAGGCGTGGTTGATCTCGAATCGTAGCAATAAAATACAAGTGCGAGTCGGACTCGGACATCGAGGGTCAGTACGGCCGCGTCCTATTTAAAAACGACCGTGTCATCGCGTGAATGAGATCATGTATTCGCTGAATGTTAGCACTGTATCTCCTCGACGTTGGCAA
Organism: Xanthia togata; assembly: GCA_963853775.1. Classification (NCBI taxonomy): domain Eukaryota; kingdom Metazoa; phylum Arthropoda; class Insecta; order Lepidoptera; family Noctuidae; genus Xanthia; species Xanthia togata. Next base: position 480,734 of record OY970811.1, on the reverse strand, counting down.
AGTCTGCGCGCTGCGCCTCCAGCTGCAGCTCCACGCGCTCCAGCGCCAGTACAGACTCACCCTGCAGGTCCGGGTCGGCGGCGAGGCGGCGCTGTATCTCCTCGACGTTGGCGAAGTCTGCGCGCTGCGCCTCCAGCTGCAGCTCCACGCGCTCCAGCGCCAGTACAGACTCACCCTGCAGGTCCGGGTCGGCGGCGAGGCGGCGCTGTATCTCCTCGACGTTGGCGAAGTCTGCGCGCTGCGCCTCCAGCTGCAGCTCCACGCGCTCCAGCGCCAGTACAGACTCACCCTGCAGGTCCGGGTCGGCGGCGAGGCGGCGCTGTATCTCCTCGACGTTGGCGAAGTCTGCGCGCTGCGCCTCCAGCTGCAGCTCCACGCGCTCCAGCGCCAGTACAGACTCACCCTGCAGGTCCGGGTCGGCGGCGAGGCGGCGCTGTATCTCCTCGACGTTGGCGAAGTCTGCGCGCTGCGCCTCCAGCTGCAGCTCCACGCGCTCCAGCGCCAGTACAGACTCACCCTGCAGGTCCGGGTCGGCGGCGAGGCGGCGCTGTATCTCCTCGACGTTGGCGAAGTCTGCGCGCTGCGCCTCCAGCTGCAGCTCCACGCGCTCCAGCGCCAGTACAGACTCACCCTGCAGGTCCGGGTCGGCGGCGAGGCGGCGCTGTATCTCCTCGACGTTGGCGAAGTCTGCGCGCTGCGCCTCCAGCTGCAGCTCCACGCGCTCCAGCGCCAGTACAGACTCACCCTGCAGGTCCGGGTCGGCGGCGAGGCGGCGCTGTATCTCCTCGACGTTGGCGAAGTCTGCGCGCTGCGCCTCCAGCTGCAGCTCCACGCGCTCCAGCGCCAGTACAGACTCACCCTGCAGGTCCGGGTCGGCGGCGAGGCGGCGCTGTATCTCCTCGACGTTGGCGAAGTCTGCGCGCTGCGCCTCCAGCTGCAGCTCCACGCGCTCCAGCGCCGCGGGCACGGAGCGTCGCTGCCCGCTGTCGTGCTCCAGCGAGCGCGCGCACTGCAACAAAATACAAGCATGTAGCAACGAAACGATGCCAGGTGGGAAAGAGAGGGTGGCCTTCGCCCGGCAGTGGGACAATACAGACTAGATAGATATACAAGATTATTCAGTAAGGGGATAAAGCTGTGTCTTATGTCACGGGCGCTATATTGAATCCCAATCGTAAAAAAGAATTCTAGTTTTCAAACTTTTTTCAAAGATTATTTTTTCTATACAGGGTGTCCAGTAAATACCACGACATACTGCAGGGGGTGATAGCTAGGGTCACTACCTATCAATACAACACAATATATGTTCAGCAAAATCTTACGGATTTACAGTTTTACAAAATTTTCCGAAATACCGAAAAATCTCTACCTTGAAACAGATTTTTAAGCATCTAGTAATCAAAAAATCCTTTTCTAGTACTTTTTTTACATCAAATTATTCGTGAATAGTTACTTTACTCATTGATAAGCCTTTTTTCTATCAAAGACAAGAATGTTTTCAAGAAATACTATTTTTTGTTTAAATTTGCACAGAACTATTTTCTTATCACTTAAGTTTAACCTACAGTGGTGAAAAAAAATGTATGTGGCAGTTTTGTACAACAAACTTAAAAAATAGCTTGTTTAATGGTGATTTTGGAAAGATACAATACTAGAGCATTTTAATTTTAAAAAATACGAAAAATAAGCTATTTTAGTTCATAAGAGCATTTTATTTTAAATGCAAGTAATGTGACTTTGAATTCGAATCGTTGTAAGGTCGTACTACGGTTCGAATTACATAATAATTAATCTACAGCCGACCGGCCGGCCGGTCTGTAAATGACATCTTGAAGGATAAGGTGATAGTAAAAAAAAACAGAGGAGTTAACTTTAATAAACATTTATTTAAGTAAATTACAATAAATGCTCAAATTGCTTCCCTTGGGCCCTAATACACGCTCGGCATCTTCTTAAAAATGAGCTTTTGAGTCTTCTCAGGCTTATTTCCGATATTTTTCTTGCTGCAATGTTAACCCTTGCTCTCAATTCATTGTCATTTTGGATCGGTTTTTCATAGACTTTGTCTTTCATGGCACCCCAATAAAAAAAATCCAGGGGGTTTAGGTCCGGAGACCTAGGTGGCCATAATATCGGTCCCAGTCGCCCAATCCACCTGCCTGGATAAGCTTCATCTAAGTAGGATCTTACTTCCCGGCCATAATGAGCAGGGCACCCATCATTTTGAAGCCACATCACCTCTCTTAGCTCACTCGGAACATTTTCAAGGAGCATGGGTAGGGTTTCTCGTAATAACTCCAAGTAATTATTGGCATTTACTGTAGGTGGAAGCTCGACGGGACCCACAATCTGGCCATTAAAAATCCCACACCATAAATTTATTTTGAATTGGTACTGGGACCTGTCTTCTCTTGACACATACGGATTTTCTAATTGCCAACTATGTAAATTATGCAAATTCAAGTAGCCGTCCTTTCTGCAGGCTGACTCATCACTCTATAACACCTTATTAAAAAAGTTTGGGTCCTCGCGATGCATTTCAAGCATGCGGCGGCAGAATTGAACTCTCGGCAGGTAGTCTCTAGTTAAAAGAGTTTGCACGCGTCGTACGTGAAATGGATGGTATCCATACCTCTTAAGTACTGAATGAACAGTGGACTTCGGTATCCCTGTGCGCCGTTGTATCGCCCTAACCCAAGTTGTCGGGTCTTGTTCTCGTTCCTGAAGCACTATGTCTTCGTCAACAACTTGAGGCCGTCCACCGCCACGTTGACCAGGGAGTCTGCCTTCCATGTAGGAGTTACACTCTGGTAAAATTTCATGGTGTGGATGTCTCCTATCGGGAAACCTTTCCCTGTAGAGGGTGGCAGCAGCTCGGGAACTTTGGCCAGCTTCTCCGTAAATAAGGTGCATCTCAGCATACTCTCGCTGCGTATAACCAGGAAAAACGCGGCGGTTGGCCATGTTATAAAACACAAAAGTCCAGGTGGTCGCCAAGTCGTCGTAGTGATCACAATAAAAAATCCAAATCGTAAGGCAAACAAAGTCCGGGGTCCAAGGCACAAAACAGTCGTCAGTACGAAACAATAATTTGTGAACACAGAGATGCGTTGCGCACGGCTTAAGGTAGCGTACTGACAAGTGTCCCAAATAAGGTTGAGAGTGAGACACAAAATCACAATGCAAGAAAGAGCGGGATAGCACATGCGCTTCTTTTGTTAGACAGTAACCGGTCGGGTCGGGTCGGTCGGCGAGCAGGTAAAAACCTTTAGTCATTACGCGTGCATGTCGCATTTTACGTGTCACAACTAGTTTTATAATAATTCGCGTAAATGAGCAGCTATTACTTATTCTCATAGTGTTTTTTGTCAAAATTACGTTAATTACATTTTAGTTAAAGTTATGCGAAAAGAAAATTGTTCTGTGAAAATTTTAACAAAAAAAACTATTTCTTCAAAACATTCTTGTTTTTGATTTAAAAAAAACTTACAATGAGTAGAGTAACTATTCACGAATAATTTGATGTAAAAAAAGTTCAAGAAAAAGATTTTTTCATTACGAGATGCTTAAAAATCTGTTTCAAGGTCGAGATTTTTCGATATTTCGGAAAATTTTATAAAACTGTAAATCCGTAAGATTTTGCTGAACATAAATATTGTGTTGTATTGATAGGTAGTGACCCAAGCTATCACCCCCTGCAGTATGTCGTGCTATTTACTGGACACCTTGTATACTTACATGAAACAGAGTCGAACCGCGTAAAAATAAATTGGAAATTTTTACTCCAGATAAAATTGCATGAAACAATATTTAATATTTTTCTCATCACATTTATTCAAAAAGAGCTAGTTTGTTCTTCTTAAACAGGGCCTAAAATAGCTATTTAATCCCTAGGGACCAAAAACGATTTGAATTTGGAATGTGGATATTTGTAGTAAAAGTTCCAATCACCAAAGAGATCAATCACGAGCATTGGTGTCGTTTACATAGATTTTGAGGGTGCTAAAGCCGATAGTGAGGTCTATATGTAAATCCAAAATGGCGCCTGCGAAAATTTCCAACTTTTTCGTCATGAGTGTCGTTTTCATAGTTTTCGAGGGTGCTAAAGCCGATAGTAAAGTCAAAATGTAAATCCAAGATGGCAGCTGTGTTTTTTTTTTCCATCATGGGTATCGTTTTTTTGTTTGCACATTTTATTTTTTCTCATAGAGGGTGATAAAAGTAGTGTTCACCTCGGGAGCAACACCATTTTAAGCTCGAGTGACGTACTTTGAATCTCTCGGTGCGTTCAGGATTCACACCCGAAAAAGAAACGTGTGCGGTCCGACCTTTCTTTCACGTCTTTCTCATCTTTCACGTGTGACTTAAAACTAAAATTAAACTAAAAATAAAAATAAATCGTATATAGAGCAATATCGAGTAATTTCAATTCTGTCAAAGCTATTTGAAAGACAACGAAATCTAGCCAATCCTGCACAACGTATTAAATCCCGAACAACATGGTTTTGTTAAACACTGATCTACTGTTTCCAATTTCCTTCCTACCTTCACCAACTATCTTTTTTAAAACATGGATAGACGTTTGCAATTGGACTCTGTTTACACAGATTTAGAAAAGGCCTTTGACAAGGTCGATCACGAAATTTTCCTTAATAAAATTGCATTTAATGGCATAAATTTCATATTCAAAATTCATTTATTCAAACTAGGCTGTCAAAATTACATAAGACTGTCCCCCAAAACGCCCACCCTTCACCACTTCCTAGTGCTTTTGCTTGGAAGAAGAAGTGGAGCAACAAACTCCCCAGCAGCACAGCTGTCTGTTCAGTTAGAAAAAAAAAGATTCTATACAATAGTATGCAAGACAATTTACACCACACAAAAAAAAAAAAACTATAATTAATAGCCATATGACAGCTAGCACACGCCAATATACCAACCAAAAGCATCGAGTACTATACTCAAGCAGAAATAAAACTAACTAAACGTAAACAATATCTAAAAAAAGAAAATAAAGCCTCCAGGCATAAACGGCGTGCCCGCTTACATATAGCTGTAAGGCTGCGTGAGGGAGAGGCAAATTTCGCGCCCTCACGCCCCTAGCTGCCGCAGGAGGAGACGCCCTGGGCGTCGGGAATCGATTGCCGATTCCCGGCCACCGTAGGCGCGGGCTTGCGGACGGTGAGCAATGGGTAGCTCGCCGTCCGGTAAGGACCAGGCCCGGGTCGACGGCGCGTTGTGTTCCACGCGCGCCTCAAAGAGATGTCAGCAAGTGAAGGGGTCCGATGAGACCATTGCCTGCCGGGGTTGCGGGATTAGTCCGAAAGGGATACCGTGGCCCCCTGGCATTGCACAGGCAACAGAAGGAACACGGGTGGGTTTTAGTCAGTAAGAGTCTGACACGCCCTCCCGCTCCACCCAGAGCGGGAGACGTCATTTGATGATTTCCCACCCAAAAAAAAAAAAAAAAAAAAAAGGCATAAACGGCGTGCCCGCTTACATATAGCTGTAACTAGAAGTTATAATTGATAAACTAGGATCATCGAGGTAAAATAAATAATTGTCGAGGTCGCTAGCTAACCACATATTGCAATACAACTCGTACATAAAAAAAACATTGTAATGAGTAGATTATGTCAACAATAAATTAAACTAAAATTAAAATAAATTGACTTATAAAGTAAAATTATAAACAATTATATAAACTCATATAACCTGTCAGTAGGTAAACTAATTCTGGAGAGAATGTTTAAATGTTCTTTACATTTAAACATTGTCTTGAGTTAATCACAGCGACCAACTATTATTTATTAACATACGGAGAAACATGCTCCTGTTGTTTTCATCCTACAATAAGAAGGGTAATAATAAAAGTTCCGAAAAAAAACTATGTATACGTTCTAAATATGAAATTTACTGCTTTATATACAAATTTTCCGACAGCTTTTATGCGAATACAAATAAAAAAACGACCGAATAAAATACTGTAAATACCAAAAAATCAATACAGCACTAGCTGACGTAATATTGGGTAAACGTATTTGTACTCTCATTCGCTCGCTCCTGTCGTCCTCCTCTTTGCATCCGCCAAAGCGGTGGTCTCATTGAAAATAAGAAAATTTAAAATAAAGACAAATAAAAGCAGTGATTAGTGATGACAGTTATAACTAATAGTAACAAGAGAGGGTGATATGATAAGTGTTTCTTGACTAAGCACCTCCGCTGTAGGTATCACTTGCGGCGTCCGCCGCTGGTCGGTTTCTTTAATCATACGCCATCAAAGAATCGGACCGCTCACGAGTAGGTACAAAACGCATTGCGCGGTTGCCAGCGCGTGAAGCGACGCGTTGCCGCTCCGAGTTAACGTAAGCCAGCTAGGTAAGTAATTTCATGAATGATTTTTGCAAGGATGATCCCAATTTTAGTTACTTTTTTATCATTTAGTTTGTTTGTTTTTTTTTTTTTTTTTCAATTTACGAGATATTTTAACCTATTAAAATTAATATAATTAAAGGGCACTAGTCCTACACGTGTGTTAAATTAATGTCACCATTGTAGCGCCACGTTGTATATATTTTCTAAGACAGTTTTCCTGTATCTCTTCTGAATTAGGATTTCGCCCACCTCTCCCAGTTAAAAAAAAAAACCCCATATAAAAGCGAGCGTATAATAACAGTCGGCTTCTTCATCAACAACTTAAGTTATCATTGGTGACAGTATTGCAAATGTGTTTCTTCACTCGAGTCACAGCTAAAGTAGAAGTCAAATGAGTTGCCATAACTCACACGTAGTAATTACGACTAGAGCCTAGCAATAAGTGAGGAGCTATGAATATTCATAAGAAGAAGTACAACTTTCACTTGACCATCTGCGCTGTTTTTACGCGACTGCGGGACAGCAACCACAGGTTTATGTTTTTCACGCATTATACTCTCGCAGCAACTGAAAGGTTGAATGAGCCCAAACAAAATACCTCTGTTGTAAGTTGGTGAGGGAGTTGGGTATCCTGGAAATTCCAGGTTATACTGCAGCATCTGTTCAAGGTCACTATGTTCTAACATCATTGAAGTAACAGAGTACCAAATTTCTAATCGATCAGACCTGTGGAAGATGCTCACATTCAATTATCAACTAGATAAGAGCTGATAATCTTCAAACGACTGAACATACGTAGTATCCCTATGTAGTCTGTGGACTGAACTCATTTTCTTGACGTTAAACTTTTAACACCCGTCTTTTTCCGTCACAGGTTAAAAAGCTCTAACAAAATGGCAGAAACTTTAGCTTTTTACAACAGCTTACCAATAAGGTTTGACGCAGAAGTAATAGTAACAGCAACAGTTAGAATTGTGTAGAAACAAAGTTGACTTTTACTTTTAATTTATGACGATTACTTTGATTGTTACCTTTGGTGAAGTTACTGGTTGTTAGTGAAGTTTCTCGCTTTGTAAATTGTTAGGTCAACATCACAATAGTATTTAGTTGTAGCATACTCACATCATCGAGCGTTTTCTCCGCGTCGTCGGCCCAGGTGTCGAAGGCCTTGTACCCGAGCTGGAAGTCCTGCCGCGCGTCCTGCGACAGGCGCGGCTTCTTGCAGCCGCTGTGCGCCTCCTCGCGCGCGCCCGGGACGTCACACGCGCCCGTGACGTCATGCGCGCCCGTGACGTCATGGGCCGGCGGCTCCGGCGCCGCCGAGGGGGAGTCCAGGTCGATGTCGAAACCCAAGTCTGTTATCTGAGGAGACAAGCAGTCATTATGTTATTTACGTACGCTTTTGCTCAACTTTGCATAACTGAAGTAAGACTGCCATTAGGTCCGCTATTCGGTGCGAGCCGTGTATAACAAGAGAGCCCTCACCCGCTGCGCCTGCACGTCGAGTATCATGAGCAGCGCGTCCAGCCGGTCGTGCAGCGCCTCGGCGCGGTCGTGCAGCGCGGGCTCGGGCGCGCCGGCCCGCTGCGCCAGCTCGGCCGCGGCGCCGAGCTGCGCGGCGGCGGCGCGCTGGGCGGCGCGCAGGCCCCGCTGCAGGCGCCGCAGCGCCGCCACGCGCCGCAGCACGGCGCCCACCTCGCCCACGGGGTTGGCCTCCATCTGCTTGAGCTCCGTCTCGTGCGCGTCGGCCGCGCGCAGCAGCTCGGCGTGCTGCGTGTCCAGCGCCGCCCAGCGAGCCTGCAGGTCCCGCAGGCGCTGCAGCTGCTGCGTCGTCCACTGACACGTGTGGGACCAGCGCTCGCTGAGTGCCGTCAACTCGTCCTCGATCTCGGTCACGGCTGAATAATCAGAACATTTAAATGTAATTTGGGGAATATCTTAAATTTATGAAAATCTAACATGAGTTTGTTAACAAGGTCAGTGCCCGGAACCCTCGCGGAGGGCTCATTTACAATGTATGTTTTTCTTGGCAAATACAGCGTTATAAAATGTAAAAATAAAATTAGATTTATATTGTAACGAGTTTAAAACATCGTTTCATGCTTGTGACACTTATGCTACATTCTATATATTACAATATTTTAACAAGATTTATAAGTACACGTGTTGGTTTTAAAGTACAAGTAATTTTTATTGGACTTGTGAAAATTTTTCTGTAAAAATACCGCCTATTTTTAAAGTTTGCAAAGCGAAAATTCAAAAATACATATATCTAGTTGATTCAGGTTTACTCGTAAAATAAATGTCTAACTAACACTTTGAGAAATCTGAAAAAATCCTTACAAACAAAGTTAGTTACGATCGCAAAAATTGAAACGTAATTATGAATATTAAAAAATATTTTTCCTGTCAAGGTCCGGAACTCTATCAATATCTGCCTAGCCTCTTATTCCAACTATGTTGGGGTCGGCTTCTAGTTTAACCGGATGCAGCCGTGTATACCAGTCTTGTACCCATGTGAAATACCGGTATACACAGCTGCATCCGGTTAGACTGCGGCAGTAGCTCCATAGCGACTGCCTATCTGAGCTCCACAACCCTGTTACTGGGTAACACGATACCTCTCGGTGAGACTGGTTGGCACACTTGTAACCTTCTGCCTACCCTATAACGTCTGTCAAAGAACTATGAATAGCAGCCGGGACCAACGGCTTAACGTGCTTTTCGAAGCGTAGCTTAACCTTCGATCGACCATAGCGGCTGTTATCATTTAGCCACGATCCCACGAGATACGGAACTCTGGGTGCGCAAATCCGACTCGCTCTTTGCCGATTTTATTAAATCCCGAGCGACGATCAAGTCCATAATAGGACACTGGACGTTACTCAGTCGTTACAAAATAGTTATATAAAAAAGTAGCTGTTGCCCGCGACTTCGTATACCAAGTTTAATGATGTTTAAAGCTGTTGTAATTTCTCCGTCCATTTTTCAAGCAAACATAAGTTTGATCAACGAACAAAAATTAAACAAATTTTACTAAGTAATTGAAATAAAACTTGGAAATAAATTTTAAAAGTAAGTATCTACCTATAAGAATAAGTCTTTTAATATTTATTAGGTGTCAGAATTTATAACAGAAAAATCAAATTAATATTTAAATGCACAGAAATAATAATCGAAAGCAATCAGAGAAAATGAACATTAATTAAGTAGCATAAAGCAGCGAAAAATTCGTACATTCGATACGTGCGACATCGACGCCTGCCCTTACGTGACTGCCCTGGACTGCCCGTTCGGAGTTCGGGTAGCCATACCTAATCACGGGCCCCCCACGCACTCCGCACTTCCCGCGCTCCGTCTTGCGCGTCGTGCGATTGAAACAAATGGTGTCATCGTTTTTCAGTTGTTAAATCTGAGATGTCACTCATTTCATTATTTATTTTAAAATATTGCATTTGTAGTTATAATATAGTGGTCATAATAAAGATTTTAAATGGGGGCTTTCGAAAATTTAATCTATAGTTTTACAGAAAACGATGGTGAATGTGGGATAAACAAACATGTATAAAATATAGTCTGGAATTTGTTATTTAATATGGTGATATTTGAATACCAGGTTCACCGTACTATAAGATAGTTTTTACCACGGAAAAGCGTGACGGAGGTAACCGGGGAATAGACAAAAAAAAAATCGAGCTATAATTTGATGAAACTACTTAACTACGTTAACGTTATAGCAAAAAAAAAAAAATATAAAAACCTATCTTCGTTTGAATTTAATTTAGTTGTATTTTCAGTTTGTTGTATTATATTCAATAAATGTTTGTTGAACACATAGGGTTGCGAAAGCGATTATATTCCCTTATACTATGTCTTACCCTAGGATGCGATATATCTCTTTGCCAAATTTTATCGAAATCCATTCAGTGATTTAGGCGGGAAAAGGTAACATACAGACCAGACATTCTTGTACTCAAACCTCAGTTGGCCCGATATAGTTTTTTGACCCTAGTAATTAGAAATACTGGCATCAAAAAAGTTTTTTGTAAAAATTGGCCATTTTATTGCTGACAGTATTTTTTTTTTTCAAAATCTGTGAATGCAGATCAACATGTTTCAAAAAGTTAAGGACAGTCTCCTAAGACTGTTTTCTTGTAGCGACAACGGTTAATGTACGTGCCCTTATTGCCTTAAACATAAAGATTTTTAAAAATAAATCTTTATGTTTTGGCTTTTAGTCGTTTTTTTTGGGATTACAGCTCTTTAATTCTAACTGTTGTCGAGCAGTTTTTTTAACCTGTTAGTAGTAGGTTCAGTTTCTGTTGATAATTTTTATTAATGGACATGTCTTCTAACTATATACATTAAAAAAAACCGACCTTAGGAGCTCTAATCCCAAAAAAAAACGACTAAAAGCTAACACATAAAGATTTATTTTAAAAAATCTTTAAAGTTCAATATCTCCATAACGGTTAAGTTTCGGACACCTTATTACAGAATCAAATCCATCAGAAATGACCTGAGTAATAACGTCCTTTATTATTCAGTACGACTTTCCCTGTAACCCTGTATTTATAATATAATATGGTGGTATGGCATAAGAGCTCTATGAAAACTGGGTGGATTCGGATATGTTCACTTAACAGCAATATCCAGATGCAGTATGGTCGCGGCACACACAGTAGCACAGAAAATGTATTGTCTATGGCGGTGGTGGGCTGCTGTTTGTATACCACGACCACGCAGTCGGCCAGCGCGTCCACGTACTAGTTGTACAGAGGTACGTACAGTTGTCTATGACGTCGTCGTCCACCACGACCACGCAGTCGGCCAGCGCGTCCACGGTGGGCTGCTGCTTGCGCAGGTCTTCGTGCAGCGCGCTCACGGCCGCCAGCTGCGCGTGGACGGCGTGCGACGAGCCGCGCAGCGCGCCCATGCGGGAGATGCGGTCCTCGGTCTTGGTCAGCCATTGCCTGCGAACACGCGACTCGTCAGCGCCGGCCCGCGCGCCCCGTGCGGGGCCGGCGCCCCGTGCGGGGCCGGCGACACGTACCGGAAGGCGGCCAGGTGCTGCTGCTGGCGCCGCATGAGCGCGGCGTGGCCCTGCGCCTGCGTGGCCAGCGCGGCGCGGCGCAGCGCCTCCCAGCGCGAGTTGAGCAGGCGCAGCTGCAGGCGCACCTCGGCCGCCTCGTCGCGCGTCAGGCCCGCGTCGTGCAGCAGGCGCGCGCCCAGCTCCAGCACGTCGCCCACGCGCGCTTGCTGCTCCGCCAGCCCTGCGCGGACACGACACAAGTGAGTATGGCCATAGCGACAAAAGCTCACCGTGAAAACTTAGGTGAAGTTAGTGCGAGCTGCCACTCACCTGATGGTGGAGAGAGAGTATCACTATTGCGAGCTGAGTTCACGGCGATATTTTTATACCGTAGACCAGCGAGTAATCTTCATCACTGACCACTTCGATCCATATTTCAGTATGAATAATATGGAACATGGACATGGTCGGCATGCAAATCGGAACAGTTAAATAATAAACAATGTTTTTTTAAATTATGGGAGTGTCATAAAGTCAAAGCATTTATTTGAAATAGGCCCTTGTAACGCACTTTGGAACGTCAAAATTTACAAAAAAATTGTTTTGTTTTTAGTCGCCCCTTCCAAAAGGTAGTTTTCGCATGGAGAAGAATGGGCAAGAAACTTCACCGTTACTCTTTTAAAATGTTTTCACAATATCTTGTATACATTAGTTATAATGTAATAATGGTCCATAATCTTAAAATCATATTTGTACGCCGGAAACGGCAGAATATTACCTATGATCGTAATACTTGTAGCACATAACAACTTTGTACAATATTCTGACAAATAATTTCATTCATATATAATTATATGTGAAAACGATGCACTTAGAATAAAAATACTATACCACAATAAGTAAAAAGAATTAAAAATGAAGCAACGACAGATAAATTAATTATGTGATAGATACTCTCATATTTACAAACATTGTAAAACTAGACGATTTCCGTAAAATTTTACAATTCATAAGTCAGTGTGTGAGGTGGTAATCACAGAATGTAAAATCAATGTTATATATTTAAAAATATATATAACTAAACAATTAAATTAGCAACCAGTTTGATTTTGCCTAGATTCTAGATTTTCCGATGGAGCAGAACCAACATGTTTCCAAGCATCTTGGATATAATCGACTAATTTGTACTATGCTTGTTTACAAAGTGTACTTTTAATAACCTAACCTAACCTAACCTAACCTAACCTAACCTTAATATGAGTTATAAATTTTCTGTATGAGTTTTGAACTTTCTTTCATTGGGTCACACATTCACACAGTTATTGGGGCCGATTGGGGGATCACCCCAAGGTCACCCACTGGTTATACACCACAGTCATCCGACCATTTATCGCATACGGCTCACTGGTCTGGTGGCCCAGGACATACCTGAGCACAGCTAGAGAGATATCGAGAAACTGCAGCGGTTTGCTTGTGTCGCAATCACTAGCTGTATGAGAACTGCACCCACCGCCGCCCTACAGATCATGCTAGGACTGCCGCCTCTGCACCTCATCGTGCGGGAGGAGGTGACACTGGCTACCTTTAGGCTCCAATTATCAGAAACCCTAAGCAATGACTCCAGAGTTAAGCACACACGCATACAACACTACAACATAATACTTACAGAAGACCAGTGTGACTACTCCGGCCCGAAAGAGATGAGAGTATGCACCGACGGATCGAAGACTGACTCCGATACCGGCGTCGGAGTCTTCTCACACGACCTCAACATAAATATATCCAGGCGGGAAGGACTGGGAAGGTTCAACACCGTCTATCAGGCGGAGTGTGTGGGCATCATACAAGCGGTCCACGCCCTAGAAGCCAGGAGGGTTACACCCACATACGTATACTCTCCGACAGCGCCTCAGTTTTCCAATCCTTACGGAAAAAATATATTACCTCAAAGCTAACACTAGAATGTCACAATGCACTAGAACAAATAACGGTATCTGGCCGCAACACGATGACACTGCAATGGATAAAAGGACACAGGGGTCGCTAGGTAACGACGCAGCTGACGAACTTGCTAGACGAGGATCCAGCACGGCAGCCTGTGGACCCGAGCCTATCGTACCCATCCCCTTCAATGGCTTCTGCAGGTGGCTGCAGGAGTTCACACACAAACGGAGCACTGGTGGTCTTCGACACCGGGCTGCAGGCAGTCAAAGGAAGCTATGCCATCCTTCGATAGCAGCTGACCAGGCGTTTATTACACCTGGACAGGAACGGCCTGCACCTGGTGACGGGGACCATCACGGGACACTGATCGCTAAACAAACACTTCCACACAATAGGCATAACGGACAGTCCTCTGTGCGGGACGTGCATGGAGGCTGAAGAGACCGTTGCACACGTGCTCTTTGAATGCACGGGCGTCACCCAGATTAGAACAGAAACCCTCGGGTCATCCAGATTATACATAGATGTTCTAAACAGACCAGGAGACCTAATTATCTTATGGAGGGAGGTGGGCTGGTTGGAATAACCAACAAACGGCCGCCATGGTCCACGCACAATGGTCCACCTGACGGACTAAGTGTGGAAAACAAACCCCTTAACATGGAACATTACAAGGCATTTTGTTGTAACATTTAACACAGTACCCCATAAAAGATGAACTTTAGATAATCTGAAAAATGGTTGATCTATTTTATCTTTATTTCTAGTATTAAGAGCCCCCCTACCAATTTCGCGGTCTAATAGCAGAAAATTAAAGTATTTTCAGAGCAAATTTCTCAATAACCTTAAAATATCTGTTTTTTTAGAGCAAAATTATTCATCAACTATTCAACTCATAATAAATTACGAAAATTAAAAATCTAGCACGTTTTTACGTAAGCACGAAACACCAGGTTTTTCAATTTCTTTTATAGCTTACTGGCAGCAAATATTAATCTGGGAAAAATCCTAAATATTTGTATATTAGTAAGCCATATTTTCTTTTTAAAGTTTGCATGAGTACTTTAAAAAAAAATTGATCCACGCTGAAAAAATGTTAAACCATGTGCAAAATCGTTGTCTACGGGTAAGAATTTGTTGAAAATAACAATAATTGTTAAATATTTTAAAATTTATTTGAGTTTTTTATCTACCAAACTATTTTTTTATATTTTATTTTTGCCTATATCTAAATAATGCCTTATAAACCGATGCGCTCGCGTGGGGCAATCAGTACTGAGGGTAGACAGCTCTTCGCGGACGCGGAAGCCTTCGGGTACTCTGTGTCCGGCCTCGAGACGCCTACCTCCGACAGTATCTCAAACACAGCGCTGCGCCACCAGCAGTTCCGCACGGTAGCGGCACTGGCGCGCCTGTTCACGGCGATACTGCGCAGGGGGGGCTTTCCCGCCTCGTGGAAGGAGGGGCGCGTCATTATGCTGCCCGAGGTGGGGTAGAATACAGCGAAGCCGGAGAGCTATCGGCCTATACACTACTGCCGACAGTCTCCAAGGTGTTCGAAGCACTCCTGCTGCGACATCTCCAGCAATACATTGCCCCACGCCCAGAACCGGTTTTAGGGGTATGAGGAACAGGGTGTAAAGTTCACTCATCCAAAATAGAAAAGGGAGGATCCTCCAACCAGACGGGTGCTGTGTCTGGCGGGCCAACTGCCCGACTGTTGATTTCGGATAGTCTTATATATGTCGTTCACGCGGTAAATTCTAATTGCGCGATGCAGGATTTGTGTGACGTCATGTCTTTGATGCGTAGTTTGTATGTGGCGGTGTAACCGCTACATCATCACGTCGGGGTCACCAATTTAGGGGTATGAGGAACAGGGTGTAAAGTTCACTCATCCACCATAGAAAAGGGAGGATCCTCCAACCAGACGGGTGTTGTCTGGCGGGCCAACTGCCCGACTGTTGATTTCGGATAGTCTTATATATAAAAAAAAAAAAAAAAAGTGATAGACATAATTTTAATACTAGTAATAAAGATAAAAAAGATCAACCATTTTTCAGACTATCTAAAGTAAATACATCTTTTATGGGGTACTGTTTTAACTGTTACAACATAATACCTTGTGATATATTAGAATTAAATGAAATAAAATTTAAACCTCATATAAAAAGTACACTTTGTAAACAAGCATATTACAAATTAGAGGATTATATCCAAGATTTAAGTAAATTTAAGTACCTAAATTTATTGCATTTTCAACTTTACAATAAAGACACACACATATATGTCGTTCACGCGGTAAATTCTAATTGCGCGATGCAGGATTTGTGTGACGTCATGTCTTTGATGCGTAGTTCGTATGTGGCGGTGTAACCGCTACACGGTCAACGCACAGGGTAAAGTCGCCCGCAACCTACTCAGGACCGTGCTCTCATCCCGCATCCCAGCTCGCGTCAAGTTGAGCGTGTACAAAATGTACGTGCACCCAGTCTTGACGTACGCCGCCCCTGCTTGGTTCGCCCTCATGAGCGAGTCGAGCCACAAGCTGCTCCGCGTGAAACAAAACCTTGCTGTTTTCCACCGGGATCTCGCTATTGAGAGCGGATGCGTTTTTAGGGCGACTCACGAAGGTGATGTTCCCGGCGGCCGACGCATCTGCCTGGCCCCATGTCAGGCAGATAGCGCCACTGCATACGCTTCGCGCCCACCTGACGCGAGACCCCTGCCACGCGAACTGGTAGCAGATACTGACCCCATCGCACTGGACTGACGCCTCGAGTAAGCCGCATCCAGGCTACACGCGGCTCACTCGAAATAATAAGACTACACACAAACACATACATCTGTTGCGTGGCGTGTTCTAGGTTAGTATAGGCATGTCACGCAACTAAATACAGACAACCATTACTATACACTATACACCCTAAACAATACGCGCAAGCGCGACGGGGGCCGCAACGCGCGTCGACACTGAGCGGTGTTACACAACAACACAAGCCACTCACACGAACACGACTGTTTATCCATCAATCCGTAAACGGCTAGACCTGTCAGCAGAATGAGGGAAAACTACCTTCCTGTAGGAGCGTCGAGTGGGCATCTATGTCGCTGTTCGTCTTCGTTGGGCCTCCCCCGGGCAACCAGGGGTCTCACCTGGCGGGGACAGACCGCCGAGATGTCGTGAAGAAAACGGCGCTATATGATTCAGCGCCGTGGCGCGCCTATAAAAATACTCATAGCAACCAATCACACAGACGCAGCTTGCCTGCGTCAATTCCGCAGGCCATTATAGGCGCATAATTATATTGAGGGTGTTAGCGGGCCACTGTACAGCTTCCGCGGGCAAAGGGCGAAGCCCCGACCCCTCTCGCCACGCCCCCTTGCGGGGGCGTCACGACATATCGATTCAAGGCAATCAGTAGCGCCCAAGGACATCTCAACGACGGATCTGTGTCGCCCGTGACTTACTGCTCCCGACGTAACTCGCGAATAACTCGTGATTTTGTACTACGCCTAACCAGTATTGAGACTGTCAAGTATATTTTTTTTATCTATGCATAGTGTGACATACACATTTACATGCATATTTATGTTTTGTATCCTATTAATAAAATAAAGTTATTTTTTTAGAAAATGGGTCTAATAAGTAAACTTTATTAATACGGAAAAATCAATGGTAAAGAGAAAAAAGTTGAAAAAACACTGAAGGCATGTGCAGTTCTTTGGTAAATAATAAGAAAATATTCACAATAACTAAAATAATTTACAAAATAAAGTTAAGTTTTGATATTTTAAGCTCACACCAAAATTATAAGGTATTTTTCAAATTGTCAACTAACCTACATCATGCGAGCCCGACTTGCTCTTGGCTCGTTCTTATTTATAAAATAAAGCAAAGACAATCGGCGTACCTGTGAGCAAGGCCTCGTGCGCGTGGAAGTGCTCCTTGAGCTGGGCCAGGTCCGCGTCGGGCGGCGCGGCGCCGGCGCCCAGGCGCTCCTCGGCCTCCAGCAGCCACGCCAGCGCCTCCTCGAAGGCGCCGTAGTAGCCGCCCAGCTCGGCCGAGCCCGTCGTGGCCGTGGACAGCGGCCGCGACGCCGACACCTGCTGCAGTTGGCGACGGCCAGAGTACCCAATTAGTGGCTTTTGTGAACATGATAATTTTTCAGATTTGTTACAGTTGTAATAGCAATCACGTCATTTCGTTTAAAATACGTTTTTTTAAATATTTTATTCATCTTTATATAGATTCTTTTCTATCTTGTGAATGTGAGAACACTGTAGGCTTAGTGGACAGTAGATTTGTTGACCATAATTATTTTGTTAAGTACCTGGTACTTTTTGAAAAACCTACACTGTCTTCCCATACCTAATAACACTGTTATTTGAAAATATTGTAAAAGCCAATTATATTTAAAAGAGTAACCGTGGAGTTTCTTGCCGGCTCTTCTCCATAGGAAACGACCAATTGGAATCGTGCATCTACTCGTAGCTTCTGACGTTTCATAAGTGCTCATGTAGGTTTATGTGAAATAAAATATTTGAATTTTAAACTATCATTTATTTATTTGCCGAAGCCAATAACACAATTTAAACAAAGAACGATGGCTAATCTCCATACTTGCTTGAACCAGAAAAATCTTATACGTATAACAAAACGTAACTTGATGATACATAGATACGTTTACGATATGTTTCATATAATAATTTAGCACGGCATTCAATATATTTTTATATGTACGGAGAATAAAGTAATTACATTTAGGCATTTAAAAACAAGGTGGTTTACACTATACGGTTTTCAATAAGTAGAGTAAGGATGAACACAAAATAATAAAGAGTGCGAAATTACAAAAGAACGCACGAAATTACAAGAGAAAACCGGCCAAGTGCGTGTCGGACCACGCACAATGAAGGGTTCCGTAGTTGGGACGAATTTATCCCAAGAATAAATTTAACATTATAGTTGAAAAATATGTTCTCCCATACGGAATGTATGGGTGTGCATGTTTTTCAAACTGCAAATGAAAGTTTTTCTTTTGACTTCGTCATATATACTACTGCTGTGTTTTTTTTTACATACCCAAAAACAACCATTTAGCTGGCAGGGAGGGGGACACTTGACTAACAAAATAGCACTTTAAAGCTTAATATTTTGCAAACGGATGCCTTAATCCAAAAGATCATTTTCACACACCCGCAATATTTTTGAACGATCTTTCCAACGACATCTTACACCATAGGACAGACGAGAAAAAAAAACTCAATTTTGCGTGTACTTACCCTAAAAAAACGTCTTTATATTATTTTTAATTTTCATAATTTTATATAACCACTTTGTCGGCGTGATTAATAAGAATGTACACATGACAAATTACAGCTTTCTATTACTAAGTCTCTGAGCTAAGCCACGGACGGACGGACGGACGGACAGACAGACGGACATGGCGAAACTAAACGTAAAATCATGTTTTTAAAGAATAAAATGGCTTTAATGAATCTCTACCTATCAGTAACATCAAATTCTGCTAGTGGCTTATCTTATTTCAATAAACAACATGATACGGTTGACCACAGACTACACAGGGATACTAAGTCGGTTGACATTCCGTGGGATTTTACTTGGATTTAGAAATAAAATCGATTTTGACTTTAGGAAAAAAAGGTAAATATAAAAAATCAAAAACTAGACTGCATAAAAATTTAACTTTAAAAAAGGTGGAAACAATATGACACATCAGATCAACCACGTTTCGGATGGTACACTCCATATACGGGGTACTGTGTAAAATGTTATAATAAAATACCACTCGATATTTTTCAACTAAATGAGTAAAATTTAAAACAAGCATTAAACGCACTCTATGTAGACAAGCATAATTATTACCTATAAGTTGGATGATTATATCGTAGATAACAATTCTTGGCTTAAGGCGCTACCCCGAGATAAGTGGCGCCCTTATTGAATAAAAAATCGTAGCATAGCATAGAAAAAAAAAATGGAATCTTGGAGTTTATTACAAAGAGGATAAAGTATTTTTACGTTGTTAAAACAGGACTCAAAGCGTTTCGTATCCAAAGTAGATAGCAAAAGGGTAAAAAACGGCCGCTTTTGACACTTTTGCTATCTACTAAATACTTTATCCTCTTTGTAACAAACTCCAAGATTCCATTATTTTTTCTATGCTATGCTACGATTTTTTATTCAATGAGGGCGCCACTTAGCTCAGGGTAGCGCCCTAATGCTAGTCCTGCTCACTAGTTAAAATTTTAATATTTGGAAGTTGTTTCCCCCTTTTTTTCTGACATTTCGAACTTCATTTATATTTTCTATTTTTATTTAACCAAGTTTTAATTGTTAAATACTCCAATAGATATTAATGATTTTCTTTCTTTTTGGTAGTAAAATTCTATTAATCTCTCAAATACATTGCAAACTATAGTTTTGCATAAATTAGAAGCATTTTTATTTTTTTGTAAATGTGAGGACCATGGAGGCGTTTATTATGTTGTATGTAGACTTGAAAGAGCTTGGCAGTTGATAGTATGTCATGCTTACTTAAATATCATATCTCGCTGATGGTGGTGAGTGGGTTGGGTCATTCGGTTCCCTACAAAATGGTTGAGCTGGATGGTGCCGATCAAGGCGTCATGTTTGTGAACGGGCGCCGTCAGTTGAGACTGGTCATTTCTTATCTGCCAGGGCTTCTAGTTCTCACATATAGAAGCAACCAGAATAATGTACCCAGGATTTTGTAATATCTTTATTTAAAGAATATCCTTGGAGTTTCTTGCCCTTTCTTCTCCATGGAGATACAACGTTTTGGAATGGGCAACTAGCTTCAACTTCCTGGCTAACAGACAGACTCTTTGAAAATTAAAAAGTACCTGTAAATGGTTTAATCGAAATAAATGCTTTGAGTTTGAGGAATGGACCCCAATATCGAATCTTGAGAAATGGCCATTGTCATGTCAGACCTTACTGAGTTTATGCCATTTACCTGAACTTTAATCGGTATAATTATGTTTCAGGTACGGTCGAAATAAATCAAGAGCTGTATTTCTAATACCATACTACTTTCGTTTCAGCAGAAGCGTCTCATGGTTTATCGAACGCCGTAGAGGTCGCATAAGATTCCAATGCCATTTGTGCTTCTTCTGTGTTCTTTATTAGGGACAGTTGTATAACGGCTTTTGGGTGAAACCATACTGTTGTTGATGAAAGATGGTTTTATTAATTAAGGTGACGTAACATTAATTGATTGATTGTTACCTCGGGGGGCTGCGTGGCGACGGGCGTGCTTGGCTCGGAGTGGATGCTCTCCAGGTCACCCACGTCTTCGCTGGAGTGCGGCAGAGATTGGAACAGGCACATCACGTACATCATGATGGACTTCTTGTCGGGGTTCGGAGTGTTCACGTCTGGAAACAAAAGTCAAATATACTAAATTAATTAAAAATATCAAACATCCTTCAACATAAACGCGTCAGTGTTTGTTAGGTTATGGATACGTAGTATCTCTAAGTAGTCTGTGGGTTATGGTGTCACGTGATTTTTTGCATAGAGATAAATATGAGCCGGTAAGTACATAGGCTTTTTTTATTGAAAAAAAAAAACTGAAAAAAGGCCTATGTACTTACCGGATTGTATGGACTCACAGGGATTGACTACGGGAGCGAAACTACGGGTAATAGCAAGTGTATAATATTGGGATAAACAGGAGGAGTATTATTATTTAACTATCTCAGGGGTCCGCCAGCGGTGCCGCAGCGAGTTGAACGAGTTAGTTACCTTCCGGGTCCAGCAGGCGGTCGATGCCCAGGTGGTCGTGCGCGACGCTGAAGGACTTAGTTACCTTCCGGGTCCAGCAGGCGGTCGATGCCCAGGTGGTCGTGCGCGACGCTGAAGGACTTAGTTACCTTCCGGGTCCAGCAGGCGGTCGATGCCCAGGTGCTCGTGCGCGACGCTGAAGGAGTTAGTTACCTTCCGGGTCCAGCAGGCGGTCGATGCCCAGGTGCTCGTGCGCGACGCTGAAGGAGTTAGTTACCTTCCGGGTCCAGCAGGCGGTCGATGCCCAGGTGCTCGTGCGCGACGCTGAAGGAGTTAGTTACCTTCCGGGTCCAGCAGGCGGTCGATGCCCAGGTGGTCGTGCGCGACGCTGAAGGACTTAGTTACCTTCCGGGTCCAGCAGGCGGTCGATGCCCAGGTGCTCGTGCGCGACGCTGAAGGAGTTAGTTACCTTCCGGGTCCAGCAGGCGGTCGATGCCCAGGTGCTCGTGCGCGACGCTGAAGGAGTTAGTTACCTTCCGGGTCCAGCAGGCGGTCGATGCCCAGGTGCTCGTGCGCGACGCTGAAGGAGTTAGTTACCTTCCGGGTCCAGCAGGCGGTCGATGCCCAGGTGCTCGTGCGCGACGCTGAAGGAGTTAGTTACCTTCCGGGTCCAGCAGGCGGTCGATGCCCAGGTGCTCGTGCGCGACGCTGAAGGAGTTAGTAACCTTCCGAGTCCAGCAGGCGGTCGATGCCCAGGTGCTCGTGCGCGACGCTGAAGGAGTTAGTTACCTTCCGGGTCCAGCAGGCGGTCGATGCCCAGGTGCTCGTGCGCGACGCTGAAGGAGTTAGTTACCTTCCGGGTCCAGCAGGCGGTCGATGCCCAGGTGCTCGTGCGCGACGCTGAAGGAGTTAGTTACCTTCCGGGTCCAGCAGGCGGTC
Organism: Xanthia togata; assembly: GCA_963853775.1. Taxonomy (NCBI): domain Eukaryota; kingdom Metazoa; phylum Arthropoda; class Insecta; order Lepidoptera; family Noctuidae; genus Xanthia; species Xanthia togata. Next base: position 458,670 of record OY970811.1, on the reverse strand, counting down.
GATGCCCAGGTGCTCGTGCGCGACGCTGAAGGAGTTAGTTACCTTCCGGGTCCAGCAGGCGGTCGATGCCCAGGTGCTCGTGCGCGACGCTGAAGGAGTTAGTTACCTTCCGGGTCCAGCAGGCGGTCGATGCCCAGGTGCTCGTGCGCGACGCTGAAGGCGTGCTCCAGGCGCGCGGGCGGCGCGCGCGCCAGCACGGCGGCGTAGTCGAACAGCTGCGGCCGCCAGCGGTGCAGCAGCGCGTTGAAGGCCAGCCCATCCGCCCACGACGTCGTGAAGTTCTTCACGTTTACGCCCGTATAGTTCTGCACACACAAACGCACTCATATACAACGAACATAACAGTGAGTGCTATGTAACAGTTGTAAAAGACCCATCCATCACTAAGGTGAGTCACAGATCATTCCAATCGTTGCAAAATTAACTTTTAACTCTAGGAACCACTGGATATGGAGACATTGAAACTCAAAGCTTCAATAAATTTACGTTTTCTCGAAAATAAAAAATCCCGTGTCCCGCTCGAAACACGCAGTATGTTGTATGCCATACATTGCGCTACAATCAACAGCGGTTATCATACCAAAAATAAAATATAAGTCATTATATGGAATGGGGGCAGCTTCTTTAAAATCTCATTCTAGTATTCAAATATATTTAGTTGTCTAATGAATTAATAGGTCAGCGACGAACTTTTAGCGTCTAATAAATGCTTTTCAAGCGACCATATATTGTAAAACAAGCTACTGTTAATATAACGCAGCATGGTGATAATTCAACTAAATTTGTGATATATCTATGCATTGCCAGCTTCTAATAAGTGTATAAGCTGCATCTATAAAAAAATATCCATGTAGGTACCTAATCTAATTTCATGTTGCCACATATCTATGGTGAAAACATTTCTGCGAGCAACTTGGAAGTACAGTTGGTCACAGTTCTAACCTAACCTAACCTACCTATTTCACCCAGTTCAATATGACGAATCATACAATCTGCCTGCGACTAGATAATTAGACAATGGTGAAAACATTTCTGTCATGTCTAATTGTCCGTGTTTTAGCAATATCTCTAGGGTTTTAAAATTCGAATTATCAAATCATCGTAAGACATCAATAATGTAAACAAATACACGCGAACTCGTTGCTACACCGAACAGAGCTCGCTCATTGGCGAATGGCCGGTCGCGCCCCTCTCATTCTCAGCGAGCGTTGGGTACACTCCCGGGCTTGTTGCTAATTTTCATGAAAAAAGAATATGATTTATTTGTTGAATAAAAAAGTTTGATAGCTAATTTTGAAGCTGGAATTTGATTTTATTAGCAGACAGATGTTGAGTCTCTAAAATATATAGATAAAGTAGCCCACTTACAACATTAGTCGCTGAGTTATCAATTCAGAAGTAAATATATTTATCGGTAGCTCTGAGTCATATTAATTTACGTACATAAATTGACGCTGGTTATTTGATATTCTGTTGGAATAGTAAAGATGATGAAGTAATATAAATAATAGAAGCTGTTCTATTAACTCGTTGCATAAATACAAAATAAGACGTTAGGTTACTGGTGCTAAAGAAAACTTTTGTTGCTGCACTCATCATTTCCCTTAAGGAATTTAACACAGTTAGACAGGTTTGAGATTGCAGCTAGAAGCTGGTTCTGTATACACCCATGTTTGTATTGGAAAACTTCGATAACATATGCAGCCTTCCTCTCTGCTGCGGGCACTGACCTGCGTGTGCGTGCGGCACCACGCCAGCAGCGTCTTCTCGAGGTTGGTCTGCTGCAGTTCCGACATCAGCTCCTTGAGGTGGTAGTGCACCTGCCAGTGCAGGATGATGCTCCACACCAGACCTGTAACATTAGTAATTGCAATACTGCACTCTAAAAAAACTTTTTCACAAAAAATAAAACCGACTTCCTTCCTACCGACTTCGACACTTTGTAGTGTTTTTTTTTTGGAAGTCGGTTTTATTTTTTGTGAAACGTTTTTATTTTTCACTTTTTATTTATTTTTATTTATTTATTTATAATAATAACCAACTTGAATTTACAGTTTAACCACACATACAAGTTAGTTACAAGTTAGTTTTTAGTTGTGGTATCTACACAAAACCCCCACAAAAATTTGAATACCCATTACCTGCTATGTAAATTACAGTGACAGGAACTATTAGAATATCGTTCACTTAAACTAGATGGGAAAAATACGTATTATTGAAGCTAACGATTGCTATCGATAGCTATGATTTGTTTATTTTTTATTAGTTAATTATTTTGTTTTTCGTTTTTTTTTTGTTGTTTATTATTGATGTTATGTAAATTAATCTGACTTGTGTGAATTAATATGTACATTTTTATTCTTAATTGCTTTGACTTTTGACTCGCTAATTTTATTATACTTACATTTCGTTGACGAGTTGATGACACTATTCTGTAGTATATTTATTAATTTGATTGATTAAGTTTTTCTTTGAATAATGGACAACCCTACTAAAAATAACCTACCAGTTTGTATTTGTACGCCGTTAAGGCAAAACATGACTGTGCAATAATTTTATGTAACATCTTGCATGCCATGTGTGTGTATACTTATGTTTTGGACAAATAAATGATCTATCTATCTATCTAACTCAAAAACCCCTCATCAGACCTTGAGCAAATTTATATGGGACCACTTCTGAAGTATGCCCTACCAAACACAAAAAGAATCATCAAAATTAATTCATAATTGGCGGAGTAATCGCGTAACAAACATACAAAAAAAAACACAAACGAATTGAGAACCTCCTCCTTTTTGAAGTCGGTTTAAAATACAATTTATTTTCATTCCATGCAGTGGATGTAAGCCTTTCTCGGAGACGTCCATCGAGGTATTCTGAACCACCTTGAGACCCGTCTTTTTGACTCCAGTTCATACGAACTGGAAGAAGGGAGGGTCGAAGGGATACCCCTTTCTTACCACGATGTTAAGCAAAATTACGCCCCAGGTGTAGCTTTCAGAAATGCAGGCTCGGGCATGTGAGAGCATAGAACAACACGCTGTTGCTACAAGCACCTGTGAGTTACTGTAGTGATTAGAGTATACCTAGCGTGAGCTTGGGGTTGGCGTCGACGATGTCGTTGGAGCTGATGTTGACGAGCTTGACGCCGTTCTGATCCAGCACGTGCAGCGCCGTGTTCACGTTGTTGATATGGTGCACGCGCATGCGCCCGCGTTCGCGCTTCTGCAACACGCAAGGAAACAGCACTGCTATCATGTGCCACTGGCTGAGGCTATACGCAGGACCACAGGTTACAAACTGTCCTTTTCATGCTCTCTGGTGTTTACAATATTCGATGGCTTTTATTACTTAAGCTTCTATTTCATTAACAAGTATGAAAGGCTCAGCACAGCTGGATAACTAGTTTTAGATACGAACCTTGGCGTAAGGAGCAGTTGTATAAATGATAATATCGGTATTTCGTTCAGACAGAACACATCACATTGACGAGAATACGCCATGCGTCACGCCACGGTCGCGTAAAGCGCGATTCATTACGATGTGTAACAGTGTAAATACTTTATTATAGAAGTCGGGCCTGCATACATGTGACAGCCATAGATACACATACTTTACACCAAAGGTCTGCCGAGGCCAAGACAAAGTTAATTTGCACAGAGCTAACAGAAAGTGAAAGTTGACATATTAAAGGAAGTGCAGGAGTTAGAAACTACTAGACATGACCTGCAGAGAGAAGAGTGTGAAGTTGGAATAATTAACACTACATGGTTTAAAACTCTCTTGCGGTGTTGGGGTCGCTTAAAAATAAACAGATCTTTTTTATTCCTCTGAGGCTCAGCAATAAGATTAACAAAAGAAAATAAATCTAAATTTGCATGAAAATCAGAACTGGCACTTTCCAGTCCTGGCATGCAGGCATTGCAGTCAAAGGATCTATGTATTAACCACCTCTGAACAGCAAACGTTAGACGCTCGCAGTTCATGGGTTCGTGCACTTACATATTGCTGCGCGGTGAGGATCTCCAGCAGCGACAGGAGGATCTCTCCATCTCGCAGGTCCAGGAACAGATCCTCCACCAGCGGCTTGTCGTTCTGTAACACAAATACACGGTACATTCTACATCACGCAGCAATGGAACCTTCAGCAAAGATTGCCCAGCTGTGTGCGTGTAGGCTCCAAACGGTTATATTATTCTCTAACAAGTGTGGCTCTTGCATCTAAACCTTCCTACACTCAAGGAACGGACGTTCCATCGAAAGGGTTAAGGCCTTTCATTATTATTTTAGAGGTAGCGTGGTTTTGAAAATACATTAGAATGTTGTAGGACTGTAGGTACCTAGGTACTGTAGATGGAATCTCAACCTCACTTAGGGCGCTAAAAGTGATTGCTGACACAGCTAATCTTATTTTAGCTAACTCGTACTAGACTATAGATACTCGCGTACGTTCTTATATTTCTGAATTCACAACTAGACATATAGTTAGGCACAATATGACTTACGAGTGTTGATACACTGGGAACAGAAAGGTAATAAGTTACTAACAAGAGGTAGTACCTACTCAGTAGACTAACCTACACAGTGCAACGGTTAACAATGTATATACCCTCTATTTGTATTAGCTGTGGGTGGTAGGTGGTAACTCCGCCATATTATAAAATTCCAGCTGTAAACAGTGGCAGCCGCTCACTCAGTGTTGAGAATTGACCCTAATTACTTCATGGACACAATTTGTAAGCATCGCGGACTGTGTTTGAACACACGGTGACGGTCACGAGTGCACGCACTCGACGCTTTTCTCTTGATCCTGCTCCAAGCTGACAACATTAAATAGTGACTAAAACTTAGGACTTTCTATGCTGCCATTTTTTGGATTTGTGTTATTGATTAGGTAGTTGTTACATTGAGGTTACAGCGCAGGCACACGTCCAGTTTTTATATCGAACGTTCTATATTCTTGCGCTTCGTACTATGCTGTAACTACGATAGATTTAACTAAACTGCCAATTTCTCCAATATAAATAGATACCTACTTATGTCATTGAGTCATTGACACATCAAACAGTTTAGTCAATCGCCAAGGGTCAGGCACACGATCAATGTCCACCAACACGTCTAACAATGTTTCGAAAGCGTCTCTTCCATACTAATAAACAAGTATCAATGTGTATCCACTCACCGCACATTAGTTCAGTAGAGTGGGCGGCGCGGACGGTCGACAACAAAACAATTTAGTTGATCAAGTATCTATTATATGTGCCTAAGACCTACAGCTTAATTACCAGTCTGATGCCTTACGAGTTTATGCAAAGTAAGTAGAACAAACGCTTACAACTAGTACGTCTATTAGTGTAGTCTTTACCTTGACTAGCTGAGAGTTTATCCATTTAGTGAACGTTTTCTTCTGAACGTCTTCTCGTTCATCTGAAACAAACAAAAAATACGCAAACTTTTAACAAAAACGTTTTTTTTTTTTGATAGCACGCATCATCAAAAAAGATAAAAAAATCTAATCAGTCAAAACGAACGTCAAAATTTACAAAAAAAAAAAAAAAAAAATGATTCTAGTCGCCCCTTCCAAAAGGTAGTTTTCGCATGGAGAAGAATGGGCAAGAAACTCCACCGTTACTCTTTTAAAATGTTTTACAATTTTTTGAAAAAATCAATGTTTCTTTTTACTGTGGTTATAGGTAAAATAATGTTACAAAACATGAATTTTCTCAAGTTTGTGAAAATAAAAGTAGGTAAGTAAGTGACATGTTTTGAAAACAATAAGGCGAGCGGAAACCTGTCAACCGAGGCAATATTGTACGACGTCAAAAATGACGTACGATCACTATCGACCGCCTGTGAGGCAGTGAGCTGCAGGAAGGCTTCCCAGGTCTTCAGCAGCGTGAGCATGACGAGGCACACCCGCGCCAGCGCCTCCTTAGCGAGCTCAACAACGTGCCATAACATTCATCAACTCAACACTACACGAACGTGTGGAACTTTACAGCATCATGCATAGGCATGCTAGTTGTATTCCCGAGTCCCGACTGAAAACTAGTACATTATGCCATCGATGGTTCCGTTATCCTCGCTTCAGCACACTTTATAGTCGCTTTGTTTGTGGCGTCCGTCGCATAATGAGATGTATCGCAGTGTCACCGCGACCTTCGACCATTTGCGCCGCAGCCGACGCGTCTATTGCTTGAGATTCAGATGCATAATATATCAAACCTTTAGCTACTCTCTACAGTTGATACAGTATATCGGAAAAATCAAGCACGAAGCTGTCCATCAATGATTGCAAGGAAGACGAACAGCTTGGTTGTGGTGACGCACACAACATGTCAACTGTAAAAAAACATTCGCATTCGCACTTCATGAACAACGTCACAGAGACTTGATTACATGTTGTTATAATAACGTTTACTTTCAACATTTAAGCGAATGAAAGGAGAAGTGTAATTTGCGAGATTATGACATTCCCGCGTCATGAGTTTACTCTCTGCGCGTAGGTATTCGTTTTTTACTGGCGGTCATACGTAACTGTTCTTTAACAACGTGGTTAGTGAGTCCATGACTACAGCATCAGGGACTATGTAAGATTTACGAATGCGACGTACATGGCTTTGAATAATAAGATGACGTAAGATTTAATTTAACCCACCATGTCATAACTGAAGGCTAATACGGCTGTCTCATAACTCTCAAACCTTGCGCTTGCCAATACGCAACAAACAAATTCATGTCATTTGGGAAGAGAGAACCAATCGCAAGGCACTTGACTCATCTGTTTAGCTAGGTATAGTTTTAGAGTAGTAAAAAAAGTTTTGCATAGAGCCCCTTATCGCAACTTTGACCCTGTTGTCAAATTGTTCCAAATATCATCGAGATAGTTCCAAAGCTAAAGGTCTCGGACAGCAGCGAACAGTATAAATTTTAGAACACTACATTACAGTCGGTTACGTCTCGGTGCCGCCAACAATGTAATATCGTCTTACATCATAATTACTTGCATCTTGTTATTTTGCCCAATTTTTTGTGTCCAAGTAATTTTGTGGACATGATAATCATTCAGACTTGTTACAGTTGTAATAGCAATCAAGTAATTTCGTTGAAAATTGGTTTTTATTTTTACTATTTTTATTTTATTTTATAAAGTCTCTACTAGGCTTAGTGGACTGTAGAGTTGTTGCTGACCATTTTCTATTTTGTTAAGTACCTGGTATTTGTTGACAGGCCTACACTGTTCTCCCATACCTATTACTTAACATAGTTATTTGAAAATATTGTAAAAGACAATTATTTTTAAAAGAGTAACCGTGGAGTTTCTTGCCGGCTCTTCTCCTTAAGGCTGCAGTCTCGCAAAATGCACTCGCAGCGAATTATTTGCGCAACTTTGTATTTTATTTTTAACAAAATATTGAAATAAATAAATAACCATAATTTTATTATAGCTACTTATTTTTTACAAGTTCATCTAGGTGGATTATGTCTGTAAATCAAGTGTTAAATACAGCTCTTTCGCGCCCAACATCATTTCGAGTTCTGTTTGTGCGCTTAGTTTATGGCAACAAAAAAACGAGTTTATAATCAAGAATTGAGAGAGAAATTCCTTGTTTTTTGGAGGTCTTTTGAGATTAATATTATTGTTACTGTAATGTGATTTAGGTGCTATTTTTTTAGTATTTGCTTAATGAACTCTTGGCTTTAAAATAATCTAATTATTACATACATACGATGCATAGTTATTATGGAACAAACCGTTTATTAGGAGATAAAAACAGAGGATTTTGATGAAATTGTGACCTCTGAATTAAGAAAATGAAACATAATTAGAAAAAAACAAATCAGCGCATTTTGAAGACGAGAATGTGGAGCTAATTATGCGCTGAACAGATTTGCAAATTAATTCTTCATTGCCATAAACTAAGCGCACAATCAGAACTCGAAATGATGTTGGGCGCGAAAGAGCTGTATTTAACACTTGATTTACCTAACATTACCCACCTAGATCATTATTTTGTTAAAAATAAAAATACAAAGTTGCTCAAATAATTCGCCGCGAGTGCATTTTGCGAGGAAAAGACCAACTGGAACCGTGCACCTAGCTTCTGACGTTTCATTCATAAGTGCCCATGATAAAATATAATTAAGTATAAGTGAAATAAAATAATTTGAATTTGACCTATAGGTATCATTTCCGCCGGGTTAATTCAAATCTTATCGCTCATCGGTTCCACTACACTCATGTCGGCGGCGATCAGGGTTGCCAAACCTATAGGCCTAAATACTTATTTCTAAAAAAAACGATGATCAATTAAATAACATTACATAGGTAGTGTGTTCAAATATTCTATTCTATTTTTATTAAATGGCAAGCAAAACCGATGTCGACTATTCTGCCAAAGTCTAAAGTGCATTGGAAAAACAAGTGTGCATGAAGAAAAAAATAAAAGACAAAATTAAAAGAAAAACAATAACTGAAGACACAAGTGAAGTTCTTCTGTTGATACATTTGAACACAATGTAGATCTTGTTGGGTTAGTACGGGACTGAAACAAATTGTAAAAGGAAACGCAGGCATTATCAGGTTTTGAACGAAACTTGTTAAGTTGACCGATTCGTTCAATTTATTGTTTATCTATCATAGGCAGCATGGTCTCTGACCCTAGCCTGTTCCAGAAGGAACAAAAGGAAAAAAAAAACTGTCAAAGTCAAACGGCGAAATTCTGATTTCGCGCACACTTTGCTCTAGCTTTTCTTTTGTAAACTTTTGTTTGTATTTGTCTAAAATGGACCGTGAAAATAGTGACGGTGATAGTTCTGAATCTATAACACCACCACCGACATAGAAAAAGTGGTTGCAGAAGTACAAAATTTTAGTGACCCGAGTAAAATGTCTACCGGGAAATGTACAATTTGTGGGACAAGTTTTGCTGTCAGTAAAAGTGAAATTGCACAAGTAATACTAAATCCTTACGACCCTACATCCCTATATTAAACTAATATCACTTGGTTAGTTTCGTCTATTCTGGTGGTGGCAGTATGTGACTGATTAGGTAATGTTTTTCTTAGGTAAAACAACATCTAGACACCAAGGTACACAAAATAATGTCAGATCTAAGAATGAATAGGTACAACAGCTTTATAGAGGTTTTTGGGTGCTTCGTCTCCAGCTTCATACAGTACTTAACTTTAACCCTGATAGTGACAAAGTAACCGCTTCTATGCTCGCAATGTTTTTTTTTTGCTGTGTTTGCTATTCAGTATTTGACTGATTTTGATTTTAATATTATTCTTGCTTTTACCATTTTAATTTGTAACTTTATCTTTTCTATTTATTTTTATTTTTAGTTACTTAATTTAAATCTAATATTATTAGTAACACTAACATTAACATTATCCCAATAACTATAACTATTAATACGTAATTTATAAGTTCACATAAAAGAGATTGACCAGACGGTATCGATATTTGTTCTGTTGTGACTTAAGTTTATAATGTTGATAAAACTTGTTGTTAAATATAATAATTTTATCTAGTAATGCGAATCCTTAAAAAACACCAAAAGAGTATTAGTTTTTATTTCGATTTCATATCTTCCCATACATAGTTTTATTTTTCACGCAAGTAATGTCACATGTCATTGGCTTCAAAGAGTAGGTATTATTATAACGGTAAGTATTTACTATTCATAATAATTCATTACTTATTATTATTTTATAATTAATTTAATGATTTCATTTATGTTTTATTTTGATGTATTACTAGAGACTATTAGTTACTAAAAGTAACTAGGACTTATTATTTTGCAATTTGGATTTAATTTAATTAACTATGTTTTATTAAGTTTATTTTAAGTGAAGACAGAAATTGTGCCAACACTTACGGCAATACGGCAAATAAAAATGTACCTATATTGTGATTCACTTTAACTTTTTGCTTGTTTCGATAAACAAGTAAATATTATAAACCCATCTGGGTTTACAATACATAACGACTTAAAGAAATAACTAACGTGATGACATTCTACATAAAGTTAAGGTCTGGTTTGGATTAGTATGCATATAGTTACATAGCCGTAAACAAGTTGGTACTTAAACCAAAATATAAATTAGGTGAGAGTGAAACAATACGTGGTAGACCACCATTGCGTTTTAAAAGCTATTGTACACGCGCCAATTTTTTAATGCTCGGTTGCGAGGATTGCTACTGTGACTTCTTGTGTTCTTTCCACCGATTGTGTTTTTGTTGATTTTTGTGAATATTTTAATTTTTTGAATAATTTCGTTTTCTTGAGTATTAACAATAACATTTTAATTGCTTTACCCCACATTTTCTCACCGTAATATTTCTATCTCAGACCAAATAAAAAACCAAAACATAGCGCTGTGAACAATACAATGAAGCATGCCAAAACTACATCTCCGCTCTATGCATACACGCTCACACATTTACAATCAAACTACACCACATTAAGTGTACACATGTTTACGAAAACGGCCTCACGTCGCTGGCAGCTGTCTTGGTTTTTTATTTGGTCTGAGATTTCTATAAATCGTTTGGAATATGATTGGGATATGTAAAGTTGATTTAATACAAAATAACATCATATCGCGCCTGTACTATTCCCCAAAGGATTAGTAGTCAGAGGTGTTTAACCTCTTTAATCTGTTCTCACATTTTGCCAGTTACGTTTAGTCCCATGTAACAGGGGGCGAGCCTATTGCCATCAAGTGGGCACAAATCCAAGACTCCAGGCTGCTACTGAAAAAATCCTATTGGAATAGCTTAATAGCACTGTCTGACCTGGGAATTGAACCCAAGGCCCCCAAGGCTTCAGTCGCACTTCCGACCACTATACCAACGAGATCGATAAAACAAAAACAGTAATGTTAAATGTTATTACTGTAAAATTACTATTACTGTACTTATTATTAATGCAATCATTAATAATACGGATTTCTACGAGGAACCTACATGGATATGTTCCGTCCAAGATGTACAAATTGAATGAACATGTGAATTCTCGAGTTCAACATCAACCTTTACTTGTCGGAATTGACTAGCATTGAAAATTCCCAAACGTAATTTTGACTAAGTAATTCGTATTTTGAATTTACCAGTATAGGTACATTGTGACAAAATCGAGAGATTCGAATCTAAACGAGATTTTGAGACCTAATTACCGTGTCATGCCGAGAATTATGGTCAAATGGTAAATTACATTTGAAAGCCCTAAAATCATCCTTTAAATTAAACCATAAAAAAATTCAAAAAAAAAAGTTACTATAGGTTCCTTAGTCACTTGGTCAATCTCCTTTACAGCCATTTTTCCGCATCAGCTGTTAGGAAAGAACAATTTAAAAAGTCTGTAGAGAATGTTCATGGTCAGTGGCATGAATTAAAACGCCATGTTGGCACAAGATGGTCGTTACTTTTAACTTGTGTTGACAATAAATTTTAACCAATCCGAAATTATTTTACTGAATTGTGTGATGATGATTAGTGTCCAAACTTATTACAGAATATATTATTAAAGCTAAAATGTAGGTACATGAACGACCAATAAAAATTGAAATTTATTTACATTTTGTAAGTCAAGGTTAAAAATGCTGAGCATTTTTAGTAAATATGTCAGTGCTTGAGGAAATACTGTAACAATTATACAAATAATTTAAAGAGAAAATGATACTTTTTTTGGGTATGAAACAAATAAAAAGTTAAGAACATGAGAAAGACTTTCCTGATGTTTATCCACTGGTTAAAAGAAATTGAGTGTTATTTTTGGCAAAGAGTCTGACTTATTTAAATAAATGGTTTGATTATTCGGAAACAAATTGGCTTAGTTAATCTCTTGAAATATTTAAAAACTAGAATTTTCCCAAGAAGAAAGGCAGTTTTGGTGTCGCTTAATTTCAGAAGCGTACACGAATGAAAGTATGGCTTTTCTTTTTATGCATCAGCCATTTTTTTTAAGCTGCACTAAGAAAAAAAGATTAAATAAATATTTTATCAAAACGTAATAATTAGCAATTTAAACGCAGAACCTGGGACGGTAGCTACGGAGTTACCATACTCACTAGATTATGGTATTTCTATAATTGCCAATCAGCAGGATTTTTGTGGTAGTGGTATCATTTATTTTAAACTATTAAGAGACTTTTACTACCTCTTTTTTTAGAGGTTTATTACAGGACAAGATGGTAATTATTATTGATAACTCAGTTGAAACTCCATGAAATCGTAAGACATTTTGGAGAAGCAGACTCCTGTCTCTTGAAACACAAGAGACAGGAGCCAGAGACTCCAAGCTTAGGAGCCAGTGCCCATTTGTATTTGCAAAATGTTTAATATGATTAAATATGTATTAGCTTATTGTGTATGACAATAACATAAATGAATCCACTTTGTATACGTTTTTTGGAGAATTTAGCTTTCATGGCAACATTAAAATCTATTGATGTCAACTTCAAATCGGAAATGTCATTACTCTGTTTTGTCTTGATGTATCGTTGTAAATATGTATGAATTATATTGCTTACCTATCAGTTTTAAATGTTTTGTGGTGAAGTATAAAATACGAATATTGCAGGTAGGTAGAGATAATCCTAATCCAGGTGTGTAGAGAAGATCGAGTCTAATGCAATGCCATAGGTTTACAGTTGATGCTAGTACGTGTGATGAGCATCGTATGGTGATGCCGACGACCGCGCCGCCTACTCAGTTATTCGAAGAAGTTCTTCTAAGATTAGAATGTAGCCCCCCAGCTGTGGCAGGTCCTTAGTGGACCGTAAAAATTTGGGCACAGTTGAAGGGACAATATAATAAAAATGCTTTATTCAATTAGGTACCAAATAAATGTTTTATTTTTGCTTAATGCATAATAGGTAGGAATAAACCGACCAAGATAGTAAGACAACATGATGGATGCGTGGCCTTCCCAGCCTGAATATCTTCACAGGTCTTAAATTCTACGATCGCCTTTGAACCTTTGCATGATAAAATAAGATACTTACTTATTATGTACCTATTAATTAGCAAAGACACTTTTAAATACGTAGCCTATTAAATACCTATTATTGAAAATATTTGTAAATGACATCACGACTGACAGTGGTCAGTTTCCAATCACAGACTACATAGGGATATGTGTCCAATTACCCCTAAGCCCACTGACAAATATTGTCAGTGATAAAGCCACGCATTCACTGGACAAGTGTCCCGCGGCACCACCAGTTGCTTGAAATGTCGGGCGATGTCAACTAACCAACCAACGTCTCTAGATATCTTGCCTCACGGCCTTTTTCATCGTTTTCGGTATTGCCAGACATAGGTACATATCCAAGGACACGTGTCGTGGAAAGCTTTATGCGTCACAGCCTGTCCGGCCGTGCACGGTGTACGATGCACCATGCAAAGCGATAGCGCCTTGGTTTGCAGTTGCAGGACAACCACCGTCCAAAATATTTTTAAATTTTTAAAATGCGACCTGGTGTTGCTAGGTCGCAATTTTTGGTTTTCTTCACCCAAAAGCGTTGTTTTCATTGATTAGCCTTTAAATTAGGGGGTAAAGTATGAAATTGCCGATTTGTACCTACTGAAAAATTGAAATTAGTTTTTTTTTTTAAATATAAGTAATTATTTATTTAAACAAAATAATTACCATTATTATCTATACATTGCTGCCATCTAATACTTAGTTTATGCCTTTGCGATGGAACTCTCGTAATCTAGATTCGACAAACTGTGTGAAAGCATTTTGTACTGGCTCTTGAGAAGAAATCTTTTTATCATGCAGAAAATTGTCCAAATCACGAACAAAATGGTAGTCCGTTGGAGCAAGGTCTGGCGAATACGGAGGGTGACGAATGGTTTCTAATCGCAGTTCCTGTAGAGTTAAAACGGTTTCTCGTGCTGTATGAGGTCTCGCGTTATCATGGAGCAATAATGGTGAAGATCGATTCATGAGTCGGGGCTGTTTCACTGCTACTCGTAATTTTACTATCATTGTTCGGAGTTCGGCAAAGTAGACAGATCACCAGACCAGCTCCGACCACCACCATTGACCAGATCGGAGAAAGCTATAGTGAATAACACCATGCTGAGACCACCGAACACCATTACCTTTTTATTGGTAAGCTTTGCTTTAAGACACTGTTGGGGCGTTTGACCTGGGGTCAGCCATTGCATTTTTCGCTTACGGTTATCGTAAAGAGTCCACTTTTCATCACATGTCACAATTTGATCCAATATTCTTTCATTTCTGTATCGATTCAACAAGGCAACACAAGTTTCAACACGCGTTTCTTTCCGCAGATCAGTTAAAATGATGCGGCACCCATTTCTCATATTTTTTTTATTTTATTGATTTGACGCAAATGAGTCAATATTGTTGGTAAGGTTCGGCTCGGATCGGCTTCCACCATCTCTTTTAATTCATTGTTATTCACCTGTGTGGGCGGTCTTCCACGAGGTTCGTTCTTCAAATCAAAGTTTCCATCACGAAAGCGTTTAAACCAAAATCGCACGGTGCGTTCATTAGCAGTCCCCTCTCCAAACGCAACATTGATATTGCGATTGCGAGCTGTTTCTGCCGCGTTAAGTAGTTCCGCGTCGGAACTAGTATTCAAAAATAACTCGATTTTTCGAAGTATCCATCTTTCTTGTATAAGCTGAATAAAAAAAACCACTGAAAGTCGATAATCGAATGTTGCACATTTTTTAAAAGAAGAACGTCATAGGTACCAAGTTTCAATCAAAAATCTCAAACCATGAAGATTCTATGTCAATTCGAAGTATCTATTACAAATAAAACGGCAATTTCATATAAAGTATTACCCCTATTATTTAACTATCAATGACCCGCAACTACGTCTGAGATCCAGGATGTAAAGTATAGCCTATGTCCTTACACAGGGCATGGTTTATCTGTGTGCCATCCAAATCCGTTCAGCCGTTTTAGCGTGAAAGCGTAACAAACAAACAAACTCACTTTCGCATTTATAATATTAGTTAGGAGGACGTCCACATTAGTAGTAGGTAATGATAAAATACATTTTGTCAATCATAACGTAATTATGACTGTTTGCTTTGCATAGAAGTGTATAGAGTAGGTACAATAGGACATGACGCTCTTCTAGAGGTCCAATGTGCAGAGGGTTTAATATACAAAGTCAGCTACTAGTGCCACTGTCAGATTCCCTTCAGTAGTCATTATTGAAACTATTAATTTCCGCCATCTTTGAATGTCATATTCTGTTTAATCGTTGGTTTACTGCATAGGCATACTAAGTCTTTGGTTTACTGTCATGGGGTCTGTTTATACGGGGCCACTTGCTTTTTAAACAAGGTGTTTCTGGCGAAACCCAATATTAAAAAATATGGTTTCTAATATCTTTTTTTCTAAACTGAATAGTTTGCGCGAGAGACACTTCCAAAGTGGTAAAATATGTGTCGTCGTCCCCCCTGTAACTTCTAAAATAAGAGAATGATAAAACTAAAAAAAATATGTAATGTAGGTACCTACATCAATGTATATTACCATGTAAACTTCCACCGAAAATTGGTTTGAACGAGATCTAGTAAGAAGTTTTTTTAATACGTCATAAATCGTAAACCGCAATTTAACTTTCATTCAATCAACATACATTTTATTAAAACATCGATCAAAGTTGCAACGAACTACAAGAACTTTTTATAAATAAATATATTATGTTACTTGCTGCTACGGAACCCTTCAGGGGCGACTCGCACTTGTCCGCTTTTTTCTGTCTATACCAGCAACTTCAGCTTTTACTGAGCGTATATTTTCAGTCATGAATACGAAATGGAGAGATGAGCGAAATAGGGCCAGTAGTAATCTAATAATTTAAAGCTGAATTAATGGTATTTTGTTGTTGTACTTTTCGTATTTTAACCGTATAATGTAAATCGGTTTTTGTCGGTTATAGGTACTCGTACATCCAGACACGGAGAGTCATACGTCTTCGTAATAAAGAAGAATACCTACAATTTCATGCAATATTAACGGTTGGATAACCTGAGAGCCAGAACTACAAACTTGACGGTAGAGTGACCCAAAGTCAACCAATTGCAGGTCTGGCAACCGTAACCTACCGACAATTGTTATAGCTTAGCGATAGTAACGTTAGCGTACGGAGAAATTATGATTGGTCATTTCAACATCGGAAAACGGACCCACGATTTTATCCGAACGCGTAGCGTCCAAGATGGTGTTCATGACAATTATGATAATTGTTGCACACAGACCCTGCTGATGCATTGTTACAATTCTATGGCGAATTTCTTTGGAAATTACAGCTGGCATTATCGCGTAAATAACTACGGCTACGATTCACCAAACCGCGAAATTATCGTCTCCGGTATTTGAAGTTTTCAACTGTTACTATATTATATTCGGATAGTTTAACAGAAAAAAAAACGAGTAGTTAAGGCTATTTCTGATTATTAGTTATTTGTCTTCTTGTTGACGAGCATGCGGTTTGAGTTCGTGTTTAATCGTGTAATTTCGTGAATGTAAAAAACTGCAAAATTGGAAAGTTTGAAAGTGGCTCATCAATTAAAGTCTGTGACTGTACCTACTAGTTTTTTTTTTCGCCTTCTACAACAACAACCCTACAGACAGTTTGGCTGCAGGACATTGCACACTTGCAGCATCTACATGAATAACTTATTCATTCACTGAGACTGCTTGTAATGTTCGTATTTTTTTACTTACGTTTTGGCTATTTTAATTAGATATTATGTTCTCTCCAATTATCTGCATGGCCATTGTCTGTAGTTTAAGCAATCCTAGGCCTCTATATTCAGAGCTATTTAGATTTTCTAGTGCTCTCCGAATGTTTGTTTTTTTTTTTTTTTTTTTTTTTTTTTTTTTTTTTTTTTTTTTTTTTTATGGCAATAGCTTTAACTTTTTGCCAACGACGATAAAAGTTAGGGAAACTAATAGGAATAATAAAAACAGCGAAACACGGAGAAGGAGTAAGGATCAGATAAGGATTATAATATAAATACAAGGAACATAATATTATTTATAATTTTACATTGTTGTGAAGAATAAAAGAAGATAATAGATTATAAAAAAGAAGTGGATACATAATTAGACAAGATATACGGGTAGGGAATGGAACTTTTAAGGACACCAAGTCATTAAGGAATGAGGAGCGATCAAGCAACGGACAGGAGAAGAAAATGTGATCTAGGTCACCCGTATCTGTGCCGCATTCACAAGTATCGCTAGACACAATGCCAAGTCTAGCCAGATGAACGGGAGTACATACATGGCCCAAACGCATTCGAATAATTATGGAACAAATCAATTTATTACATTTTGCACGGAAAAACCACGGTTTTGTAGGAATAGAAGGCTGCAGATTAAAATAGTACCTACCTTTTGTTTGGTTATTATCAGCCCAAAGCCTATTCCAGGAATCCTGAAGATAGACTCTGGGAAGAGTAACAAGATCCTGACAATAATTCTGGTATGGATGCCTGTCGCCATCGCTAACTGCTTGGTTAGCAAGTTGATCCGCTTTGTTATTACCAGGAATGTTTCTGTGGCTCGGAATCCACACAAAGTTTACTGAAAGACCCAACTGAACACATCTATATAATAAATCTCTGATTTCTAAAATAATAGGCGAGTTATTCTTTGACGTAAACGGAAATCTAATAAGAGCCTGCAAAGCGCTCTTGGAATCAGAAAATATTATTGATTTTCCAAGTTTCAGAAGTACTATGTATTCAACAGCTTTAAAAAGGCCATAACATTCCCCAGTAAATACAGTTGCTTCTGGGGGAAATTTAATTTTTTGTATAATTTTAAACTGGGCATGGTAAACGCCCACACCCACGTGGCCAGAAGAAGGGTGTTTTGATGCATCAGTATAAATGTGATGGTGTTCATTCCAAATACTATTCTTATAAATATTAAAAGAAACATTTACAGAACTGTCACATTTATCTAAGCTCAAATTCAAAAGAATATTAGGAGTGGATATTAAAGCATTAAAATTACATTTAAAAAGCGGAAAAATGATAGATCGATATTTAGGGGCTTCTATATTAATAAATTTACTAAAACTCTTGATTAGACAAGGATGCTTTTTACGAGCCCAGTAAGCAGATGACTCAATGCAGTCATAAAGTTGTTGAAGTTTGTCATAAAGGGGGTGGTTAAGAAATTGAAATGATCGAAATAAGAATTTGTCTGCCAAGTATTGACGGCGAAGATGTAACGGAGGATCACAACACTCTACCTGCAGAGCATTGATGGGACTAGATCGCATGGCACCAGAGACAATTCGCAGAGCTTTAGATTGTATAAGATCTAACTTTCTGAATGCCATAACATTACCAGGATCTAGTAAAAATGTACCATAATCTAGGATGCTTCTAATTAAGGCGTTATATAATAGTTTCATACAAAAAGGATGTGCACCCCACCACACTCCTGAGAGGCATCTTAACATGTTAAGAATACGCTCGCATTTATTAACAATAAAGTCACAGTGAGCGCTACCTGTTAATTTAGAATCTAACATTACGCCCAAAAACCTGCAACTATCCTTAACTGGAATTTCATTTCCATTAAAAAATATTGAAATAGGAGGAGGAAGTCGTGACCTCGTGAATAAGACAATTGAACTTTTTTCAGGAGATAAGTCAAGTCCATTGTTGTCTAACCAAGATTTAAAATTAGACAAAGATTGCGACAGAAATGTACAAGCTCGGTCCACGGAATTGTCACTGCAATATATTAACAAATCATCAGCATACTGAAGAACACTTACATTATTTAAAGAAGAATTTAAATCATAAGCATATATATTAAACAGAATAGGACTGAGAACTGATCCCTGAGGGAGGCCCTTCCAGACCAGACGAGACATAGAATGCCCATCAGGAAGTTTAAGCACAATGCATCTTTCAGAAAGCATGTTTATTATAAAATTAGAAAGTAATACTGGAACATTAAGTAATAATAGTTTTCTTTTAAGTATAGTTAAAATAACATTATCATAGGCGGAATTTATATCAAGGAAAGCAGCAATAACTGACTGGTTATAGGAAAAGGCTAATCGTATATCCGACACAAAAATACTTACACTATCAATAGTACTTTTACCACGCCTAAAACCAAATTGGGACACGCCTAGAAGACCATTATGCTCAACAAACCATTCTAAGCGATTTTTAACAAGATGTTCCGTAATTTTCATTAAAACGGATGAAAGAGCTATTGGCCGATAGGCTGTATAATCTGACGGACTCTTATTGGGTTTCAGAACGGGGAGAACTTCTTGACATTTCCAAGAGGTGGGGATATTACCGGATAACATGACAGAATTTATGATTGATAAAAAATAAGATAAAGAATCATCACTAAGATGAGAAACAAAAGAATACGGAATTCCGTCCAAACCAGGAGCGGAATCCTTAACGTGTGATAGTACACCTCGGAGTTCTGTGAGAGAAAAGGGACAATTTAAATCTGAAGGATTTTCAAGATTGAAGTTAGACAACAGTGGTGTATGAATTATTATATTCTCAGGGACATAAGGCGGGGCTAATTTATCTAAAAAATGATTTCCTAAAATAGGCGAGATAAAAGGTGGGTTTGATTCCTTAAAAGCTGTCCTAAATCTTCTGATGTTTTGCCATACAAGCGATGGTTTCACATCAGGAGAAATAGATAAACAAAAGTTTTTCCAACCTTCATATTTCTTATTCTTTAACAAAACAGAAGTCTCGGACATAATTTTTAACAAATTATCAAAGTTTTCAGTGGAGGAATATTCACAATATGTAATTTCAGCTTCTTTTCTTTTTTTAACAGCTGCCGTACAATCTTTATCCCACCAAGGAGGAGAAGGAATAAAACCTAGCGAACTATTTTTAACTGGGAAAATGTTATTAGCAACATCAATAAAGGCTCTGGCTAGTTCTTCTGCACAAAGAGATTCAGAACCATTAGTGACATTAGGTAATGAGTGAATTTTGAGTTCTAAAAGATTCCTATATAAATCCCAATCTACATCATTGAGTTTAAACTTTAACCGAGGAGGCAAGATATGTGATGATTTGTTATTGTTACAGATAGGGAAAGAAATCAATATGGGAAAGTGGTCACTACCAAAAGTAGAACTAAGAGGATTCCAAGTTAAAGAAGAAGCAAGGTTGGCTGTAGTGACTGATAAGTCAGGGGCACTGGGCCCTTCTCCAGGACGAGACCTACGAGTAGGGCGACCGTCATTTAGAATACATAAATTACATGAATCAAAAACATTAATTAGATCATTACCGTAACTGTTAGATGAAGAATAACCCCAGGATTCATGTCGACAGTTGAAATCTCCCAGAATCACGAAGGGTTTGGGTAAAGTCGAAAAAATATGACTTATTTCATTAAAAAGAGAGGAATAAGGATGAGGAATGTAAAGAGATACAAAACAAATGTTTTCCACTATAACAGCGATGATAGAAAAATCATTGCTGTGAGAAGAGATAGGAAAAAAGGAAAAGGAAAGAGGGTGTTTCACCAGTATGGCTACTCCACCATGACCATCTGAACGGTCTTCTCTGAGACATGAGTAACCACGAAACTTTAATAAAGAATCTGGTTTTAACCATGTCTCTTGTAAGGCACATATAGATGGTTTATATTTGTTTAATAAATGAATGAGATCACTTTTTTTACGAATTACACTCTGGCAGTTCCATTGAAGGACTTGATCCATTATTGTTTGATTTAAATAGTAAGGAAATTGCATTAATTACCAGGGCAGCGTTGGACGGTGAAATACCATTAGATTGACTAAGGGATTTAATGAGAGATATAATTAAATCAATTACAGAAGTATCATTTGAGTTTTCATTTGACTTAGAGATTAAAGCACACCCATTAGAAGGCTGAGGAATAGCAAAGTTACTAATAATCTCTTGATGGGCAATTTTATCATAACCTTTAGATAAGGTAGGAGGAGAGCGGGGTTTTAGTGATACTGTTTTTTTGTATGATATATTACTGGAGTTTTTAGAAGAGGAACTCTGAGGTGGAGAGGCGAAAGTAGTAGGGGTAACATCTGGGGATGATAGCAACGCATCAACATAGGAGATTTGTGAAACTGGAGGATGAACTTTAGAAGCTTCTAAATATGAAATACAGCTCTTAGCCATTGACTCCTTAATGGCTCTCTGTCTTTCATATTCAAGGCATTTTTTATCTGTGGCTTTGTGAGAACCTTTACATAAACAGCACGTGATAAAATCTTCATGAACTGAACAGTTATCTCCGGAGTGATCTTGGCCGCATCTAAAGCATCTGGGTTTTGATCTGCATTGCAGTTTCACATGACCAAACCTACAACAATTGTAGCACTGGATGGTAGGATAAATATATAAATCTACAGGCAGTGCAGTGTAGCACATGAAAATTCGTTTGGGTAGTACCTGACCATCAAAAGTTAATACTATTGATTCAGTAGCTTTGAGTTGAGTTTGTCCATCAATAATTATTTTTCTTCTCAATCTCCTAACCTTGAGAATTTGCCCACATCCTATAGGAACAGAAATATTTTCTTTCACCTCTTCATCTGACCACTCGGATGGAACCCCTCTAACTATGCCCATTCTGCTGACAGAAAATGATGGGATGAACGCTTTGAATTTTTCTGTTTCTAAATTTGGGTTATCGACAAAAGAGTTAGCATCTTCAAACTTTGAAAATGAAATGGACAGTCTATTACTTCCTATTCTTTTTAAACTTCCGTTGACAATGTTATTCACAGAGTTCCTTTTTATGAATCGACCGAAGGTAACTGGATGTAGAGTAACATTATCATCAGGAGATGAAAATTGTTTTTGGACGTGCACTACATAAGGAGCTGCATCTGAAGATTTATATAATAGACGAGTAACAGGGGGCTGAGGAAGCGGGCGAGAGGCATCGTTCTGGCTGTTAACAACAGCAGTAGTTTGATTAAATACCGGATTAATATTTTCTTGAATATTTATTTTAGTCTGATGATCAATACATTGACAGTCACTTTCTTTGAAATCTGTTACATCAACGCGGCTTTTCCTACGTTTTTTTTTGTTACAGTGTCGGCAGATTTTTGGACGAGCTGAAGCTCTTTTACGACCACTAGAAACTTGGGATATGGAGCAGTCTGTATCCATGGTACTTCCCTCATCATTATTAGATGTTATTGTTATTACGTGGCCAATATCAGGGGGTAATCCCCCAGGATCATCTGGGGGATCCATCCCAGGACGGGAGAAAATTAAATGTTATGGACTTACCAGTTATGCAGAGATATATATACAAATTACACAAAAATATACACTAACTTATAATATATATACAAACTACTACTTATCTGATCGAAACCACTAGAAATTTGTACAAATAATTTAAAATTATAAAAAGTACGCGCGGTTTGTTTGACGTTTCCCGCCCTTTTTCCCAAATGTTTGTTTACTTTTTGTAATGTCAGATAATGACAAGCCTAGGTTTTATTTTTAATTTATTGCTAGAGCTGCCGGTAGGTTAGGTTGTATACGTATTAGACCTTGTTATAAATTATTATTCTTTTATGTTCTAGAATCACATTGCTATTTTAAAATGACA
Source organism: Xanthia togata (assembly GCA_963853775.1). Lineage (NCBI taxonomy): Eukaryota > Metazoa > Arthropoda > Insecta > Lepidoptera > Noctuidae > Xanthia > Xanthia togata. The sequence goes on along the minus strand of OY970811.1, from coordinate 436,021 downwards.
ACCGATCCGAAAAGGAAGGGAGCCGGGGCCAGCAGACCAGTTTTACTCTTGGGCTCGCCTTGGCAGGAGGTCCTGTTGATAGCGCTCGGTGGGAGGACTGTGCCCTCTGATAGTGGGGGCTGTGCTGGAAGAAAACTCAAACTCGAAACTCAAGTCTACGCGTCTTTGTACACCGGACATCGTTCGTGGGATAACGTCGTGCAAACCGGTGACGCCGACCGCTGATAGCTCTCAGCCCTCTGCCGGTCCTCTCTACCACGGCCTGCCCCTCCGAGGTCGGCGACGTGGAGGCCTGACTCGAGGCCCTTTTCTGCACAATCTACGAGCCTCTTTTCTGCACAATCTACGAGCTTCTTTTCTGTACAATCTACGAGCCTCTTTTCTTCACAACCTGCGAGCCTCTTTTCTTCAACAACTTGGACCATCAATTTTCTACCCCGGTTTCCCTGGCCTTATTTATTTAAAATTAAATCATTTTACCTTTTCTTTTTTACTTTTTCTTTTAAGCCGGGACTCCTCCAGTTCTGGTGACAGTTACCTCGCTAACCTTACATTTTCCCCCTCCCGGGAAAATGTAACGTTACATGCTTTAACACTGTTTCGGCTATGCTGGGGCTAGGTAGGACTTTTACAGCATACTAGTTCACTCTACTTATCTAAGGACGATTCGTAGAGGTTATTGGTGAACAATGAGAACATAAGCAATTCAGCGAATTGTGTGTCATCTCAGATAAACATTAATTTGTCATAGCCCAGGTACGCACGGGCGTATTTTTATCGCGGCGACTTTTTTTCGCTGGATTTTCGACGCTCTGCTTAGCGTAAAGCTATAGGTATTCCTTGACGCGCTGGATGCGCTCTCTTGATTTCTCAATGCTCGGCTGAGAGTTGACAATTCAATAAGTAGGCATACGAAAAAAAAAACGCCTCACATTAAATCACTGATGTTTTGGTAACTTCGTGGAGTTCACATGTTCACAAATAATGCGGCGAGAGCAGTCAAGGCCCTTGCTTAGCAACGTGTCAATTAGACGCCGGAGTCGATCGCTAGGCGCGGAGTAGGTACTAATTAATGCTCTTTACAATTTGATAAAATTGTATGTTTCATGGATGTGGAGAACAGTGGAAGCATGTTTTTGCAAAACTATATTCGACCTTGCGATTTTCCAAAGTACCGACCAAAGGTCTCTCTACAAAATAGAGTAAGATAAAAAATGTTTTACGAGTTAGGTACTTAAGGTTTTGGGCATGGTTGAAGAATAATCATATTATAAAGATAGTGATCCTGAACGGCTTTTAAAGTCTCCGAAGACTCATGTCGATCTTATTTACTGTTATTTGAGCTGTTGCTGTTCCCAAATCTACGGTTTGTATTGAAGAAGGCGCATCTATTATCAAACAAATCAAAACGCGCCAGATTTACCAATTCACAAGCAGCCGTTTTCAACGAACCGAACATGCATGCATCTTATAGAAGACCGGTCCGACCACCCCTGTGGATCGATCCTTTCCTAGTAGTGGACTAATACGGGAACTTGTAGGTACACACGCCCGACATGCAACACCATCAGGCATATTGCGCTACAGAAAGTGATTTCCTATCGATTGGCACTTGAATGCAAAATATAGGTACTAATTTTCTAAAACATTTCTGATTGATTAAGCTGCGACGTAAGTAAACCAACTGTAATGATCACCTGGGTATTAACTGGTGCTGTAGTAATTTGTATCGTGCATCGAGTACGGACATGCGAGCAGCTTGTTTTTTGAACAGTCTTCTTGACCACAAATTGAAGAAAGCTCGTGGATCACACCGTAGGTTAGATCTATGGAAGACCGTGAACATTATGTGCTAAAGTCCTATTTCATATTGCCAAACCTGTCCGAGCGCGGCAAGTAATAGCGGAAAATAGCAGACATTAAAAGTAGGGTTTCCACCTCTCCCGGAATTCAGCAATGAAAATTTAAATCTCACGGCTCCCGGAAGCAATTTCAAATAAACAAAATTCTCCCGGAATTTAAAATTCACTCGCGCTGGCGAAATAATTTACAGCACGTGGCGAAAATCATACATAGGTACGCTACTGGGCAATGCAATGCAATGTTCGCGACACTCGAAACTACTGTTTGTCCATAGCTGTATCATACGCCGCGTGCTAGCGTTTTAGTGTAGTATTCGATATATGGATAAAATAAAGAAACCGCTTCAATGAAGAACATTTCAAAGCAGAAAGATATCCACAAATTTTTCAATTTTAAAATTGGGCTGCCAAGAGTTTTGTAAATTTGTTAGTTCAAGACCAGATATTTTGAAGTCTGTTCATTCAAATGGAAAATATATTTGAAGTCTGTTCGTTGAAATGGAAAATGTTAGTTCAAAATAAAATTTAAGTTTTGACTAACAAGAGGTGGCAACCTTAGTTGTAAGCGACACATACTTATGACATGAATGAATGAGGATAGATATGTCAATACAGCAGTTAAAAATAACCAAGTCGATGTTGTAACCATGACGTGTTCTTTTCTTTTTAGGGTTCCGTACCCGAAGAGTGTGAAACGGAAGCCTCCACTGTCTGTCCGTTCGTCCGACAGACAGACGGACGGACCGTCTGTTAGTATGTCATGTAGGTACCATATACTGTTATAATCAGCAAATATTAAAAAAGCCGATAAGGTATTATTTAAATATGGGTGATTTTCTGCAACTGCAAAAAATAACTTTGTAATTCACAGTATCATTATGAAATATATATTTCTTTCGCGATTTTTTAAATTTGTTTTGAAAAACATAAATATTTTTATTTAACTGAACTAAAAACCGGCAAAGTGTGAGTCAGTCTCATACATACATAAAGGGTTCCGTACCACCGTACAATGTTTAACACTACTTACATATTTTTAGGGTTCCCAAATTAAAATAAAATTAATAATTAAAGGAACATGTTTTTTCGGCCTTTTTGCTAAATATTGTACGGTGGTACGGAATCCTTCGTGTGCGAGTCCAACTCGTACTTGGTCGGTTTTTTAATTCTTCGATAGAGCAATATTACTATTCACTTTACTATATTATATATTATTATTCGATGGGCACGGTTAGCGCAGTGGTTAGCGATTGACTGCTGCGCTGCATGTCGCGGGTTTGATTCCCGCACGGAACAAATATTTGTATGACCTACAAGTAGTAGCTGCTGGCTGTTTGTGTATGTGTGTATAAATGTTTGTAAACGCACCCACGATACAGGAGAAATCCTAGTGTGGGGCAACGTTTTTAAAAAAGAAAGAAAGAAAGAATATACCGACAGTTAACTATTTATACTGATCCTATGAAATTTATATTTTTACCGGTATCTATGTATGAATGTTCATCTGTTATCTCAGTATTTACTTCTAAACTACTCATTAAGTATAATTCGACAAATGGGGTACCTATTGTTGAAAATGAAAGCGTCTTAATCGGCGCCATATTACCTATTCAATTTAATGTAAACAACATGGCGCCCTCTACAGGACATAGTCGTATATTAATAGTAGATTTTACAACAAGTGCACAAAACGAACTATGGGTTGGTGACGAGTTATAACTCTGCTTTTCACTTCGATTGCGAGGAAATAAAACAGTAGTATACCATAACATTTCTTTAATTAAAATTCAAAGTAAAATTAAACGTCATTGACATTAGGCTTGGACTGCAGACCTATACAGCCTACTATTAAATTAATTTTGTAATAATAATTTTCTTAAATTATTTAATTAACCTACCGTACCTACTTGAATTTAAATTTTAATATATTTTATGCTTTAAAAAACACATAAGGCAAATAAATTAAAGTAAATATTATAAAATAACGAATTCTATCTATGAACTTCTTATTGTGTTTGGCTGTATGGCTCATTTTCTTTGCCTTATTAAAGATACATTTATGAGTAGATACGTTAATGCTCTAGTGCACAAAATTCGATTTTGTGCAGCCTATATCCTGCACAAATAAGCACTTTCAGAGCATGAGAAGTGAAAAATATACAATATGATATCGTGTTGGGTATCAAATTAAAGGGCTTAGTTAGCATATTCCAAAAATATATACAGGGTGTGTTCGGTACAATATTTGCAAACCGAACAGCTCAGCACTTTTGCCTGCGTGCGTTTCCATAAATGCATGTATCGCAACGATTACCATTCAGTACGTGTTCGGGTACCAATCGCGTAACTCAAACCAAATCAAATCAAACCATCTTAGTGCTAATTTAGCTTAGATTTATCGTTAACCAATATTCAATATAGCCTTTAAACCAAAGTATTTCGTATCATTAAACCAGTGGTCGTAAACCCACACCCCAACCATAACCAATCTATTATAATATCAAATCAACCAAATATCAACCAACTCAGAAATTAGTACCAAACCACGCAGGTACTAAATTCTACATGGTCCTTCGAGCATTAAGGGCCTCGGTTCGCGAAGTACAGTGAAGTGTTTGTGCGCCGGGACCTTGCAACCAGTGTTTTATATTTTACCAATTTATAGGGAAAGTAGGTAGGCAGTGAGATCAATTTGGAAAAAATTGGGCAGCTGTCGCGTAAGGAGAATATAAGGTCAGACCAAACCATTTTATACACTTTATTTTCACTTGCGTATTTAATTGAATATATAAAATAATGGAGCAGTTAACAGTCAGCCAAACGGAGATTTACGACTCCTTGGTTAAACTTCTAACTAACATCAAGAAAGACGGAGCTGAACGAAAAACCATTGATTACTGCAAACGTAAGTTGGAGATATTGGAAAATTATTGGAGAGATTATCAACGCAACCATAGAAAGTGCTGTGAACTTGCTGAATTTAACCATGTGTATTTCATAAAAAATTGTTTTGATAAGGCGGAGGAAGTATATTTGTCGATCAAGGAGCTAATTACCAAAACCATGGAGCAGCTGCTGTCAAAACAGCACGAATCTCAACAGCCGCCAGCAGAGGCGGAGACATCGAAACAAACACGGGATTCGTCTCATTCGCAGGCACCACAACAGATGCGTGAAGACAGTAGGTTAGAAGGAATGATTAAAAAGCAGACTATCAACTTTAGAGCTTTCATGAGAACAGTAGCTACCACAGAAATCGACCAACTACAGAACAAGTGGGAGTTCGACGATGCATTAAAGTCTCTTCAGAGTCGTTGGGCTATTATCGATAGCCTACACTGGGATATAAAAGGTGAGAACGGAGATGAGGATGTCTGGTACCAAGAGGAATTCAACAGATATGAGAAAATGTATAACGATTTGAAGAAAACCATCAACTCTAAAATGTGGTCTGTATCTCATCGCGACAAATCTACTCCACAGATGGATATTCCGACATTCCATGGCAACTACCACCAATGGACGTCGTTTAAAGATTTATTCACTGAAACCATCCACAAAAACCCATCTTTATCAAACGCACAAAAAAATGCAGTTTTTAAAGAGCAAGGTAGCAGGAGAAGCTGAGCGTCTGATCCACCATCTTCAGATCAGCTCGGAGAATTATGAGGTATGCTGGGAAATACTAAACCACAGGTATGGGAACAGTAGACTTATTTTCACGTCACACGTCAACATACTACTGAACATTCCTAGTATGCAGCAACAATCGGTCGGGGCGATCAAAAAACTGCATGATGTGACCAAAGAATGTCTCCACGCAATTCAGAACCTAGGAGTAGATATCACCACCTGGGATCCACTGTTAGTACTCTTGTTAGGACAGAAACTTGACAGTGAGTCATTCGCTGAATACATTGAGTCAGTGAAAAATCCCAGGGAACTACCAGTCCTTCAAGAATTCCTAGATTTCTTGGAAAACAAGTTTACCGCCTTAGAAGCATCGCGGCGGAAACAAGAAACAAATAACCAAAAGATGACCACCCAACCACAAAACCATCAAAATTATCAAGCAAACCAGAAGAAATATTATAGTTCTAATAATAACCAGCAACCATCAAATAAAATCTATTCAAACAACATGAAAAACAATATAAAATCGTTACATGTGTCGCGGTCAATCACCTGCGTATTGTGTAATGCTGACCACGGGTTATGGATGTGTACCCAATTCTTGCAAATGTCGGATGAGCAAAAACTAAAAACTGTCAACCATCTAAACTGTTGCACAAATTGCCTATTCAACCATTTAAATAAACCTTGTTTTTCTAATAAAACATGTCGCAAATGCAACGCTAAACATAATTCATTATTGCACGACGCAATTTCAACCAAAAACAGGCCAAACACATCAGCAAAACCAAACCATAAGGCTGCGCACACACTTGCGACATCATGCGTGACCAATGATGAACAAGCAGCAGCTTCAACACATGTATCTTGGGATGACGTGTCGGAGACACTTTTGGCAACGGCGTTAGTAGAAGTTCCAGGATACGATGGTACCTTCCATACCATGAGAGCTTTGATTGATCAGGGTTCTCAAATTTCTTTAATAAGCGAGAAGGCGGCACAGGTTTTAAAACTACGAAGACACCCTTGCAAAGGAACCATATTCGGCGTAGGAGAAAAAGAAAACAGCTGTAAGGGAGTAATAACCATCCGAATTAAATCAATTCATAGTGAGTTTGCCTTAGAAGGAGAGGTCCTTATAATGAATAATCTCATCAAAAGTTTACCAAATAAATCATTTATAAAACCATCTTGGCCTCATATACAAAACATTAACTTGGCAGACCCACAATTTAATACCAGTCGCTCAGTGGACCTACTGCTTGGAGCAGACGTATACTGCAAGATAGCTTTAGGTGGCCTTTTGAGAGGTGATAGCGACGACCAACCGATAGCCCAACAAACGCAATTAGGATGGTTGCTTTGTGGGACAATGACACCAAGATACAGATGTAACGTCGTTCTTCACAATACGGACGATTTACGAAGATTTTGGGAAAACGAAGATATCAACCAGCAGATTGAAATGTCCACCGAAGATCATGAATGTTTGCAATATTTTCTGTCTACAACAGAGAAATTAGAAAATGGGAGATACCAAGTCCGACTGCCGATCAAACCAGAAACCAAAGAACAGCTAGGGTCAACTAAACCATTAGCATTGGCACAATTTCGTAACTTGGAGAGAAAGTTACAAAAAGACCCAGAATTGAAAACAGAATATACCAAGTTTATGAACGAGTACGCTAATTTAAACCATATGATACCGTCAGCAACAAGTACGAAACACGAGTGCTACCTACCACACCACTGCGTCACTCGTGCTGAGTCAACCACTACTAAGTTGCGTGTTGTGTTTAACGCGTCAGCTAGATCATCATCGGGACTTAGCTTGAATGAAGTCATGTACCGAGGTCCCAACCTACAACAAGATCTACAGGAGCTGATTTTAAAATGGAGACAGTATCAGTTCGTTTACACTGCTGATATCGAGAAAATGTACCGACAGATAATGGTACATCCTGAAGATCAGTCGTACCAGAAGATACTATGGAGGGACACACCATACCAACCTATTCAGACATACCAACTTACAACTATAACTTACGGCACAAAGCCTGCACCATTTTTGGCTATGATGTGCTTAAAGCAACTAGCCGCAGAGGAAAAACAAAATTATCCCAATGCAGCAAAAGCATTAGAAGAGTGCTTCTATATGGATGACTATTGTGGCGGAGCCAATTCAATCGAACAAGCAAAACAACTTAAATCAGACCTAATAAAACTACTCAGCAAGGGCGGGTTTAATTTACGAAAATGGGCCACGAATGAACCAAAACTACTCGCTGACCTAGAAAAAGATTTGTGGAACCAGCAAATATACGAATTTAAACAATCAGACTCAACGAAAACATTGGGACTTGGATGGAATCCTCAACAGGATAAATTCATCTTTGATTCGAAACTGGAGCCAGTATCATTATCAAAACCAACCAAGAGATCGCTTCTCTCCGACATATCGAAAATATTCGACCCATTAGGTTGGCTCACACCATTAACTATCACCATGAAGATGCTATTCCAAAGCGTTTGGTCCTCAAGTTTAAATTGGGATGACGCGCTACCAGAGGATATCAAAATCAAGTGGCTAAACTTAAGGGGAGAAATAAAAGACATAAACACCATAGAAGTAAAACGATGGCTAGGAATTAAGAAAAACAATAACTTGCAATTACACGGATTCTGTGATGCGTCAAACAAGGCGTACGCCGCTGTCATATATTGCAAAGTCAGCAACCAAAATAATTCTAACGAGGTAACTCTGGTCGCTGCAAAAGCAAGATTAGTGCCCGTTAGTAAGGACATATCAATACCAAGGTTGGAGTTAATGGGTGCCCAACTATTATCACAGCTGATGCAAAAAGTTCAGAGTTGCTTGGATTCCTATAACCAGGAAATATATTGCTGGAGTGATTCAACAGCAGTGTTAGGATGGATTCAAGGAGATCCAGCGAGATGGAAACCATTCGTCTCAAACCGCGTGAATGCTATTACTAAAATAATACCAAAAGAGAAATGGAGTTATGTCAAAACCACAGAAAATCCAGCTGACTGTGCCAGCCGTGGATTAAGAACCAAACAATTAAGAAACCACGATCTATGGTGGCAGGGACCATCATGGATTCAATCATTCCAAAACCATAAAACACCACAAACCACCTATGAAACCAGTTTAGAGATAAGACAGTCTAATGCAGTAGTCGTGGAAAAACACCAGAACACAACCATGACCATACCAAACATTATTCACCATTTACTACAAAAATTGAATTCCTTCGCAAAAATCGTACGCGTATTTGCATGGATACTAAGACTACCTACTGCAAAGGCAGGCCGTCAACCCTATCTCACATTACATGAACTCCGTCGCGCAAAACTGCTGATTATTAAAAGTGTGCAACATATGGAGTTTACCAGTGACGTCAATTGCTTAAATGAGAATGGAAACGTGCATTCGAAAAGTAAACTTTTACCATTACACCCTATCCTAGACCAAGATGGTGTCCTACGGGTAGGGGGTAGATTAAGAAATGCACAAATAAGTTCAGAGATGAAACACCCAATCATACTACCACACAACCATCGAATTACCACGCTAATAATTAAATACGCCCATGAGCTAACCTACCACGGTGGAGCGCGCCTTACTTTATCAAACATTCGACAAAATTATTGGATAATCAGCGGATATGCAGCTACAAAGAAAGTCATACGACAGTGTGTTATATGCAAGAAGCAAGAGCCCATCCAACAATACCAGCTCATGGGTGATCTACCATCATCCAGAGTGAACCCTGAAAGCGCCTTCTATCATTGTGGTGTTGACTACACAGGCTTTGTGGAGGTGAAAGCAAACAAAGGGCGCGGGATAAGAACTACCAAAGGCTACATCGCACTTTTCGTATGTATGGTGACGAAAGCTGTGCATTTAGAACTCGTCTCCGATTTAACCAGCTCTGCTTTCTTAGCTGCAGTTAACAGAATGGCAGCACGACGTGGAGCTCCACGTCACATCTATAGCGATAATGGAACCAATTTTGTTGGAGCCAACAGAATGCTGCAAGAAGAATACAACCATCTTCAAAATGTTTTCAATGAGTCCTTCTTTAAAGAGATAACAGAACTAAAAATTGAATGGCACTTCAACGCACCTTCTTGGCCTCATGCGGGAGGACTTTGGGAAAGAGCTGTGCGAAGTCTCAAACACCACCTCAAACGCGTGATTGGACAGCAAAAATTTACGTTTGAAGAATACACCACACTGTTATCAAAACTGGAAGCTTGCCTGAATTCACGACCACTTTGTGCGCTATCAGAAGACCCGGAGGATTTAAATTTCCTCACACCAGCCCATTTCCTATCAGCAAGACCAGGTTTAACCATAATTGACACAGCAGAAGACGCCAGAACCAGGTGGCATCTAGTGTCAAAACTATTTGAAGATTTATGGAAGAGATGGAAAACAGAGTACTTAGCTCAATTATCAACCAGAAACAAATGGATGAAATACCAGAAGAATGTCAACGTCGGTGATTTAGTAATGATACATGACGACAACTTACCAGCAGGGAAATGGCCAATGGGTCGTGTGATGGAAGTCCATCCAGGAAAAGATGAACTTGTCAGAGTAGTGACTTTAAAAACCAAAAACGGCTACATAAAGCGCCCTATAGTTAAACTATCAGTTTTACCTATAGACCAAACGGAACAAACCTTACCAGAAAAACAAAAAGGCGAACTACAACAACATCAAAGTACGAAAGCCGAAAAGGAACCACGTAATCGCCTGCAACCAAACACCAGAACGTACAGTACCTATCCCAAGATAGTAAACATTGCACTGGCATTGTTCCTGATCTTAAGTATAATATTACCAACAACAGCTTCATACAATATCACGCAATTTGATACCAATAAAACTTTGTACTTTGACAATGTGGGAAAAGTACAATTGATTCGGAATAAGTGGAAACTAGTCACATACTTTAACATGTCTCCATATTGGCAAGGAGACAAAGCCATCAATGACTTTACAAGCTATCTCGAAAAAACATGTGAAACAATTATGGAATCAAGTCACTGTCATATGATACTCCAACAAATACGTCACGATTACAATGAACTGCAATACTACAACCAGCTGTTGCTTAGCCAGCACTACGGCGAGCGCATACGAACACGACGCGGCCTTATCAACGCTGTCGGCTCAATTGCAAACTCATTGTTCGGAGTATTAGACGAAAATTTCGCAGAAAAATACAGGCAAGACATTGAACTTGTGCACCGTAACCAAAAACACCAAGGTCAGTTATGGAAGAACTTGACATCCATCGTCGAAGCCGAGTACAATGTACTACGAAGAACTGAAGACATAATAGCAAAGCAACACAAAACCATAAATAAACATTTAAATGCTTTGGACAAGGTTAACAGTAAGCTGCAACAAGACATCGATGTTATGACAACACAACAGGACTTCACATTAGTCTCTATAGCTACCATTAACATGATGCAAAACTTGAAGCAGATACAGGATTCTTTGATCGATACAATATCGGAAATCTACCATGGTCAAATCAGTCTGCATCTACTGACACCAGCGCAGCTCAAACGAGAGCTACAAATTATCTATGGCCAAATGCCTCAAGATTTGGGCCTACCAATCGAAAACATAGAGACAGACCTTCAGCATATCTACAAGCTACTGAGAACAAAAGCTCGGGTCACCGAAAAATATATTATCTTCGAAATTACATTTCCGCTCATAGCAAGAGAAAGTTTTCAATTATACAGGATAATACCAGTTCCGAAACAAACCAATCACAGTATGACCAGTATAATACCAATATCGGAATACGTTGCTGTGAACCTAAAAAAGGATGCATATTTCGTACCAACCATACATGAACTTGACACATGTTTGTATCACGGAGAATCCTTCATGTGTGAGCTCTTCAAACCCATCCTAAATTTGGAAAATGACGAAAACTTTTGCGAAATAAGTCCAATAAATCAAAGGTGCAAAACAGAAAGAACAGCGTGCAAAAACAAATGGGTAGAATTACACTTAACGTCACAATACCTATATTTTTGCTGTGACACATATTCCATCAAAATCATATGCGACGATCAAGTCACTGTCCGTCAGCTGACTCGAGCAGGGGTCATTAGCATGACTCAGAAATGCTTTATTAAAAGTAAAGATTTCACGCTGTATTCTTTACAGCAACAATCCAACCAACTAAATTTTTCACCAAGCATGCTCGTACCAGAGCTAGACCAGATAAACCATATTGTGAATATTAAGATACCAACAGAAACAGCATTACCAGAGGACATGAGTCTCAATAGATCTCTATCCATTCTTGGAGATCAGATCAAAACACTGAAATCCACCAAAGCAGAGGTCGATGACATATCAGTCCATGACATTCACCAGTACACCGTCGTCTACATACTGCTGGGAGTTGTCCTATGCGCGGCAGCAGTCTGGGTCTGGAGAAGAGTGAGATGCCGTTCGCTTTCTACGGCCAACCGGGCGGAGCCTCACCACAGACAAGAGTCTGTGGCGACTACATCGGAGTCAACCAGAGTGCTTAGCGAAGGGCAACCGCGAAAGCAGAGTACAGCTGACCGTCAGCAAAGTGAGAGTGAATCATTAGGTTTAAGTGCATATTTCGCCAGACGGTGGCCCAGTGCTATGCGTAGTGCGGGTAAAAAGGAAAGGGCTACGTTGCCTAAAGTGCGAAAGGAGCGTGTGCTTACAGTTGAAGACTCATTAGTGTAAAGAATGTATGTTTTTTAAGGACAACCGTAATTTATACTTTATTTTAATTAATCATTTTATAACACTTTTACTTTGTTTACCATTTTATAAAATTTTTACTTTGTTTACCATTTTATAACACTTTTTACATTTGTTTACCATTTTATAATTACTTTACTTTTGTTTACCATTTGACTTGTAATATTATCTAAGGTGATTTGATGATTACTTTATTATTTCCTTATCTCATCTTGTGCTCGGGAATATGTTCGGTACAATATTTGCAAACCGAACAGCTCAGCACTTTTGCCTGCGTGCGTTTCCATAAATGCATGTATCGCAACGATTACCATTCAGTACGTGTTCGGGTACCAATCGCGTAACTCAAACCAAATCAAATCAAACCATCTTAGTGCTAATTTAGCTTAGATTTATCGTTAACCAATATTCAATATAGCCTTTAAACCAAAGTATTTCGTATCATTAAACCAGTGGTCGTAAACCCACACCCCAACCATAACCAATCTATTATAATATCAAATCAACCAAATATCAACCAACTCAGAAATTAGTACCAAACCACGCAGGTACTAAATTCTACAGGGTGTTTGGTGCATCGTGTGCCAAATTGAAATGGTCGACTGAAGGGATCATCTGCTATCCTTTCAGACCCCTAAACACCTCTCATGACCTGTGGATATTTCTAAATCGTTTTTTATTAAAAATAGACCCAAATTATACATTAAAATACAAATTTAAAAAAGACTGAAATTTAATTTAATTTAGGTGTGTATTGTTTTAGATTACTATTCAATGCAAAATTGGTTTAATTTTTCTATAAACCAATCCAATCCAATTTTGTATTTAAAAGTAATCTAATCGATAGCAGATGACCCCTTCAGTCGACCATTTCAATTTGGCACACGATGCACCAAACACCCTGTATATTATGACCCCAAAATAATTTAAATACCTACGTAAAATATAACTTTTATTTTTTTATGATGTTTACTTTTAGGTTTCCATATTATACTCGTACATGGTTCTCCTTCAAGCAACTCAATAAATTCCTGGACACTTTCGTTGCTCCAGTCCATCTTGCGACTGAACAAAGCGACCGTTCCGCTCAGTGATTTACCGAGTCGCTGGACTTGCAGGCTACGCGCACATTTGAATTTTGAACGCTTTGATATTAATATGTGCTACGCACTCATTTGTATTTTGAACACTGATGTGCGCTCGAAAACCGACACCGAATGGAAAAGTTGAAATAAATGATTAAATACTAAACACCCGTGCCTCACATGTGTCTAACAACTATTCAAATATTGTTGCTACGAGTATGTCTGGCGCCGGCTTTAATGTGAGCTCGATAAACCGACACTGAATGGCAAATTTGAAATAAGTGATCAAACTTTGATCAAATACCCAAACACCCGTGCCTCACGTGTGTTCAAACAAGTGTTGAAATATTGTTGCTATGTCTGGCGCCGGCTTTATAGTCGACGGACATTTGGATGCCAGCAGTTGGTGCAAACACACGTTGCCGTCGGCTTACTTCATACGCAGCGGCTTCCGTCGCAATTGCCGCTATACGTAAGGAACTATTAATTAATCTGTGGCTATACCTTCACTCCCGCGTTGAATATTAAGTACCTACACGGTAATATTATCTATACAGTCTAATACAGAATACAGTATTGTAACTCTGCCGTATCTTTGAAATAAATGCATAAAGCCGTGCGGTACGTAAACATGCGATATGGCTGCCTGCCTCCAGCATTTTAATTACATTTGCCTACTTTGTGTTTCCATTTAGTTTTGTGATTGTAAATATACTTTTTTTATACAATGTGGATCTGGACTTACGACATTAAATTAAAACGAGCACAGTACTAGTCCATAGAAACATTTTAAAATACGAAGATTAGTAGTTAATGGAAAATTGAAAAATTGCAATTTTCAAACAAAATAAATAGCAGAATCAACTGCATAAAAAGTAAACACGCTTTATCTACGAAAAGTCACTAACCTGTTGCGCGGCCCGATGCGGGTCGCGGCGGGGGGGCGTATGACACCTTTCTCTGTCTCTCAAGCATATTGAGACGTAGAGGATAGAATCGTACGTTTTGCACAGGTTCTTGACCTTACAATGTTTACCTATTATTACGGACTCAGATCTACATCATGTTGAAAAATAAGAAAATGAAAAATAATTTCCTGTGGCTAAAGTATTCATTGGATTTGATTGATTTTTTGTATACGGGTAAAGAACATGACACTCTTTATGTGGTTTTGAGGAATGTCAATCGTCCTGCTCCACATTGTATAGACAAATAAAATACTTTGTGAATTGAATACGAAGTGTTCAATAATGCGTGTTGTTTTTTGATTGGTAGATTTAATTAAAAAACCATGTTTATGTTTGAATAACAAATCGGTTTTATAAATTTGCGACAACAACTCGAAAAAAATAATCTTTGGGTACCAATGCCAAGCTGAACAGCTGGCTACGAATGTTTTAAAATCACAACCCTCTCAAACATCTAAATATTCTGTGAATATTTCATGAGTAAAAAATACGGTTTTTAGTGGTATATGTCAATCACCTTAGTTACGCACGCTTACAAAGCCGCACTCTTATGTACATACACACACACAGCACATACGCACATACACACGTACACACACACAACACGCATCCACATACACACACACACACACAAATGCGCTCGCACACAAATTTTTGTTTAAAAAAAAAAAGATATGTAAAAATGTTAACTTATTAAAACTTATTAAAATATAAAATTGTAGTAATACAATTAGAGGGGATCGGCACTGTTACTCCTTAATACAGGCTATTTCATAGCCTAGCAAGGAGATCAGCACGTCACCCACCTTGATTGCCAGAAATTCTAGACTACCCACTTTGTGAAAACTGTTACATGTACTACAATCTTTTTTGTATAAATAAAGATTATATTATTATTATTATTATGTCCGTTTGTATGTCCTAGTTGATGGTACATATATCTCTAATGTAAAAGAAATTTGTGATGTCTTTAATAATTACTTCTCAACAATAGGATCACTACTTGCAGGTAAAATACCCAGAAATTACCAAACAGCTCAAACCACCCTATTTTTAAGTCAAAGAAAAAATTCAATCATGAACTTACGACATTGGATCCATGTAACTAAAATTAAATTATCAAAACTCGAATTAGACAAAATTAGCACAAAAGTCATAAAAAGTTTACAAAATTTAATCTCAGAAAGTTAAGCTAAATGTTTTAATAAATTAATGATCGATGGGCGACTTTCAGAGTGTCAGGAAGACACTTTGAAAATCGCAAAGGTAACACCGATCTACAAATCGGGACCAAAAACCGATCCAGGGAACTATCTGCCGATTTCTGTTACCAATTTTGTCAAAAAATTTAACATACAAGAAAATACTACATAGTCGTCTTCTTAAACATCTCGACTTTTTTTACCTAATATCTGATCGTCAGTATGGATTTAGAGCTAAAAACAACACAACTGCAGCTACTATTGATTTACCAACAAAAATAAAAGAAAAAATATTGATAAAAAACACTATGTGCTGGGTGTCTTCATTGATTTGAAAAAAGCCTTTGAAACCGTAAGTCACAAACTACTATTAGAAAAACTAGAAAACATAGGTATCAAGGGCAATGCACTTAAAATGCTAAAATCTTATCTGACCAATAGATTTCAGGTAGTCAAAATAGATAGATTTGAGAGTAGTACATTGCCGATCACATACAGCGTTCCGCAAGGGTCTATATTAGGGCCGCTATTGTTCTTGATCTACATAAATAGCATCACAGAACTAAATCTACTTGGTCATATAACTTTATATATGCAGATGATACGTGCTTATTTTATTTCGGACCCAACATACATGATATTATTTCAAAAGCCCAAGAAGATCTCAACGTTCTATTCGAATGGTTCAAATATAATTTACTGACCATAAATATCTCTAACACTTGTTATGTTGTCATTAAAGCTAAGAATAAAAAAAATCCACAGCACGACACACTAACTATTGATAAAATCCCACTAGATCAAAAAACCTGTGAAAAGTATCTTGGCCTGAGAATAGATCATTACTTGACATGGCATAATCAAATATACCATGTTGAAAATAAACTATCAGCACTTACAGGCTCACTTCATAGTATAAACCAGTGCATACCTGATACGTTATACTATTTATAATTCTCTTATTAAGTCACATCTGTTATATCTCATAGAAATTTGGGGAAGTGCTGGAAAAACGAAGTTGCAAGAATTACAAAGAGTACAAAATAAAGTTATAAAGATATTGTTTCGCTATCCATACGTAACACCAACTTGTAAAGTTTTTCAAGAAACAAAACTTATGAATATCAAACAACTCTACGCATATCAACAAACCATCCACACTGACATATCATTTACTAAAAAATCTCAAATTACTAAGCGCAGTCTTCGTCGACCAAGTCTTCTTGTTTTACCAAGAATTCGCACTAATTACGCTAGAAAGAATATTACATATGAAGGAGCACAACTGTTTAATAATCTACCCACAAATATAAAAAGTGTTAGCTCTCTCAGCAGTTTTAAGTCTCGGCTATCCAAACACATATTTGAAAACAGCCACACATTATGTACCTACCTACTAGTAAGTAAACTTATTTTATAGTCTTACCTTTGAGTTTCCAGGTAATCTAAAAAAAGTTATCTCTGGATGCGTTATTGACGATTTCATGCATCCAAAAACAGCACAATATATGCTACTCGTCATATTAAATATGTACTAGAACTTATTTTTAGTGCAAAAATCGCGCGGTTATTGTTAAAAAATAACACACCGTCCGTTCGTCACTGCGGCACAGTCGCGACTGTCTGCATGCCGAGCGCATTCCGAGATCGAGGCGCGTAGGCATAGCTCGCGCTTCGTCCGTTTGTATGAAGTTGGAGTACTGTATAGATAATATTACTTCTTAAGAATAGGCAGCTCGGCTATGACTCGTGGCTACGACCCCCGTCGCACGTCAGCTTGTCTTTGTTTATTTATTTTATTCCCCTTCTGACACAAACATGTGTGCCCATTACCCAAGCTACCATTAAAATTACATCATGAAACGTCGGCTTATGACTAAACAGTTAAGTTCAAAATTACAAGCTGCTTTGACTGCTGCGCTGTGTTGACTCTTGGTACTCAGGTATCCGAAATAGTCTAAAATGACTTCGTATTTAGTGAAAATGTAGTCAATATTTCGATAAGACATTCTCTTAATAGGAAGTAAGAGTACATGTCGCTTCTGCGGCGCCTCAAGCCGGGCACCCACGACGAGCTTGTCTGTATGTGGGCGGGCCCAACCATTGTAAAGTAAGAAAGTTTTACATTAACACCAATCGAAACGCCGCTAATCCCATGTGCCAGCAAGAAACATAGAAGTCGGTGCATTACAGAACGATGTTGTAAAGGCAACGATTAATTCGCGGCGCGCGAAACTACAACAGAATTAAAATAACCCCCGCTCGTGTTATGCACTCGCTGGTATATTTAGCAATTTATGGCCATTTAAATTTAAGTAATTGAAGTTGTAGATGAGGTATGTCCGATGGTGCGCGGAGATGCCGAAACATTCCATGCTGCTCATGTCGCTGCGTAGCAATTATTTCCACTAATTTCTCTTCATTAAGCGGAGCGTGCGTGTGCGGTTGTGCGCTGCCTGCTGCGCACACGTGCTGCACATAATTCTATCAATATGTAGCGCGCGCCGTGTCAATGATCCTAGCATGCCGGAAAATTGGACCACTTATGACAAATACTCGTACATGGGAATGAATGAGAATGACTGAGCTGTGTGCCATGCTAGTCCTGAGTTGGACAACGGCACGCGTTGAAATGTTGGACAAATTCAAATCAAATCTGAGAAATTTTTCAGTAAAATTCTAACCTCCACACTGATTGATTTTGATGTGCCATGCTTCACCGAGGCTATGGATGCCCGAACTCAGATCTACCCGATTATCCATCTTCCCAAAGACGGTGGGATGAGCCGCTCTGCAGAGTAGTACAGAACAATCTTGGATCTTATATCAATTTAAAAAATACGCAATATATATTTGAATAGTGGGAGCTCATTGGTGCTTAAAATGTCCACAGTATCTTATTGTAAGTTTTAGATGCCATTCCAAAAAAAACTTGCCCAGAAAAGCAGTTTTATATGGTATTATACTGTAGATATTTTCAGATTTTTTTTTTTAGTTCACCGAATAGATTTTTGTTTACTTTAACAAACACTGTAACTTCATAACTTATAGGCTGATTGAAAGGTCTAAATTTTAAACTTTTTAAAATATGGTTTGCATGATTCAGGAACAAAATAAGGCATATTTTTTTAGCGAAAAACTGCTGATACGGTTACATTGCGAAGATATTGACTGCGATTGTCATATTTTCTATGTAGTTATCAACTTACTGCATGTGCCCTATAGGTACAGTCAATACACCTACGACTAGAATACAAAGCATGTAAGGAAGTCGGGCCATTTTTCCATACGGAGGATCACGTAGGCTCTATGAATGAGATTATATTTTACGACTAAACTGTGGCACGGCAAAATGATCAGGTAAGTAAGTGTTATTGGTATGCAAGTTAGCACCGGTGTCTGCATTGTGTCCGGAAGTGCAGCGATTACCAGTGACGACGATTAACTAGTAGGTTGTAAAGTAGTACACTGCGCCGCTCACATGCGCCCAGCGCCGCAGTGCTCGCGTGGTCGGAGGAAGCACCGCCGCACCCGCTGCATGACAACTAGCTCTGCTACTATTAGCCGCTTGACGACTCCGCCTACGAGCTCCACGCACTTGGACTGCTCCATAGGCACCTCGTCGTGAAGGGTGTCGTTGGATAGGTCTTTAAAAAAAACATAGAATTTTTTTATAGGGTTCCGTACCCAAGACCCGTGTGTCCCGTACCGTGCCATTTAGTCTGTCTTTTTGCGGCAGGGCTTCATCGTTATAATCGTATCTATATTAATGTTCAGTGTTAAGAACGATGGCCTATACAATAATAATAATAATGTCTCCACCGCCGAGCCGTATCTCTACGTTGACGTCGTGGTGGGGCTTGCGCGCTCCCAACTCTAGGTCGGTGCCGGTAGTTTACTTTGCCGGAACAGGCCTAGGATGAGGAGCCAGACCGAGAGACACAGAAACCCGCAGGGCAGCATGTGGCGAGTTGTTGGGCAGTAGCGACCCCACGGACCCTATCTCCCGGGAGAAATTACACAAACCTAATAATATATAATTATATTATTGTATTATAAATACGGAACAATTGGCACGGCGTAATTGACTGCACGGTTGGCGCAGTGGCGCGGGTGCGATTCCCGCACGGAACAAATATTTGTATGACTACAAGTAGTTGTTCCGGGTCTGGCTGTTTGTGTATGTGAGTTTGAATATTTGTAAACACACCCACAATACAGGAAAAATCCTGGTGTGGGGCAACGTTTTATCAAAAATTATACCTACACCTAAAAACACATCTAATAGGTACTTAATTTATAACAATATTAATTGCTTGAATTGCTACTTAGCCCTTTTCCTCTCTCCTAATTTTGCTGTGCCCGGCAGGGTCCATATTGATCTTTTACTTTTTTATGCATATGGAATGCAATAAAAAAAATTGTATTGGGTATTATTGAGATAATCGTCGGTTGGTGCCCCATTCCATTTTAAATTGTCTAAGGGGCCTCTGCGAGTTGGCTTCGGCCCCTCGTACGCCTTCCAAAGGACCGGGACTCCATGGTCCCGAGATATGTAAAGACATAAAAATAACTCGTTCGACTGCCTCGTTGGTCTAGTGGTCGCAAGCGTTACTGCTGAACATGAGGTCCTGGGTTCGATTCCCAGGTCGGGCAAATTGTCACTGGGTTTTTCTTTCTGGAATTTCTCAGTAGCAGCCCGGAGTCTGGACTTGTGCCGGTTGATGGCAATAGGCTCGCCCCCTATTACGAGGGCTGCTATTTATGTATCAGGAATAACAAAGTGAAACAAACTTATAGCATTTATTATGGTTTTATTGCTTTTCAAAATATTCGCCATGATGATCTATGCACTTTCGCATACGTTGGAACCAATTTTCGTAGCACTTTTTCCATTCGGATTGAGGTATCTCCAAAATGTTTAAATGTTCGTGTAATATTTTATACAATATACTCGTCATACTTATGCCCAGAGACGCCTCTATCTCGCGATATGTAACATGACGATCTTTCAATATTAGTTCCCGCACAGCATCAATATTTTGAGGTACAACAACCGATTTAGGGCGACCTTCTTTAAATTCGTCCGTGAGCACAGACCGCCCACGATTAAGCTCACTAAACCAGTGATAGGTAGGTAAACAGCAGTTTTCGATGGTGCTTCGTCCCGAAAAGTCGAAGTGAGTTGATAGATGCACTGTTTTTGGGTTAGCCCTCGCCGAAAATCGTAATAAATCATAGCACGAAAATTTTCACGAGTTAAATCCGTGGTGTTAAAGACACGCAATTTTCAAAATGACGCCACTAAATAAAAACAAATGACAGCTACATGAAATAAATTGTATTCTTCAGCCAGAGTTCCATTTTTAAATGTTATAGTTACTTTTTTAATATTGTTCTGTAACTGGCCAGTTCCGGATACATAAATAGCAGCCTTCGTACATGGGACTTAAACATAACTGGCGAAATGTGGGTGTACTACAGGTACACCTCTGCCCAACCCTTCGGGGAAACAAGGCGTGATTTTATGTTATGTTATAAAAATAATCATGTAACGTGTAATAGTTTTGGTGGCAGGATAAACACGTCAAACGACAGTCCACAAGTTTACGGTTAAGGAATTGGTATTAACTATACGGTAAGATACAACGACCTACATTGTAAACGACACTGAAGTTCCAATGAGGCAGCACATACGCGTATTGACTGGGTGTTTTGCAGCCACTCCAAAGCCAGCACGCGGCTTAGCTCGCGCACGGATCGGGTACAGTCGGTGCGCGTAAAGTTCTCACGCGACTTAGAGGCTATTAGTTTTACAGGCTGCTGCATGCTCAACGAGCTCATAGTTCTCGTTCGATAGTTAGTCACTCAATGAAATTAGTGGCATGACATCACTGCGGTAATTGTGCAACACTACGAGATGCGCACGCACGCCTATTACGCGCCGCTCAAGTTCACGAGACGATACTTTTATAGTCATTACGAAATAATTTTTTTAGCTTTGCAGAAGAATTATAGGGACTTGTGATTATAGTGATTGATTAACTTCATTACAAGTAAATTTATCTTTGTGATGAGAACTGAGCACGTACAAGTTGAGCTGACAGCTAATGTTGCTGATGTAGGTACCTATTTGTAGCGATTACACCGCCACATACGAACTATGCATAAGACATGACGTCAAACAAATCCTGCATCGCGCAATTAGAGATTACCGCGCGAACGACGTAATATAAGACTATCCGACATCAACACCTGGGCAGTTGCCCGCCAGACACAACACCCGTCTGGTCGGAGGATCCTCCCTTTTCTATGGTGGATGAGTGAACTTTACACCCTGTTCCTCATGCCACTAAATATTCATGTTGAGTCATGATTTCATGATGAATAATTTGGTTGGTCTCTGGTCAGTAAGACGACCCACGACCGGCGGGCCATCGCCACACAACGGTCACTAAGCGTGTCTACAGTTCTACACGACTCTATGGGATCTTACCTAACGACGTGAATTTCGCCAACCCTGCCTACTTAAGACTTATTGTACCTTGCTATAGAGATCGTCAGTAGCAGTTAACATTGCCGCAAAATATTGGTAGTATAATAATTGATGGAACTTCGATATCAATCAACACATAGGTACAATACAGTCGTTAAAACTTGTCAGTTCCGTACTTCGAGCAGAAAGCTGCGCAATACCGTTTTTTAGGATCCAAATGGTGACATGAGGCGAGTGTGAGCGAGAGAACATGCGCGAAAGTTCGTAGTGCCTATGTTCAGACCTGCCAAGTTATACCGGCCGTATTGTACTGTATATTTGTATAACATGGCTTACATGACCCACTAATAAAGTTCAACTTTTTCCAACCATGACCTACATAACGTATGAAGTGTAAACCATGTAAGGAAATAAAAAATCTGACATAAAATGTTCAAGTAAACTAAACCACCTTTGATTAGATAGTGGTGCCGATTCTCTTGTCACAAATGCGTCTAAACTAGACTAAAAATCACCAAAATTTAGTTTACTCCTGTCAAACGATGATTTCCCATTCTGAAATAGACTAAAGTGGCACAACTAAACTATATTTTAGTTTGACAGCACTAAGATTGTACTGAGATTTTAATTTAGTGAAAATGACAATTTTGCTATTCTGAATTTGACGTTTTTCACCTAAAATTTTAATTTTCTAACTAATTCTGACCATTTTTAATCGCCACTGAAAATGGTGTGGAATATTATTAGTTGTCATGAACTAAAATTCACACGAACATCTCGACTTCGGGTGCAAAAACAGTACTGTACTGGATTTTTTTCTTTTCTTTTGCTTATAAATCTCGAAAATGATGTGTCCTATCGCAAAAATAATGAAAATTTCGACCCCCTTTATGAAACCCTTATCCCTAATCCTCAACACGTAGGTAATATTTTTTTTAATTTTCCATACAAAAAGTGAAAAATTCCATATAAAACACGTCGAGGCTGCCTCCACTGCGCGCTTCCGGCTCTAAAAAAAATCACGGGGTAGGGCAAACAAGTATGTACCACTTGGAGTCGCAATTGTCAAATTCGATTTAGTTGTGTCAAAATATTTTTTTAAATTTAGAGACTTTAATACAGAATAGCGTTAAGATTCTCATAGCCAAAAGTAAGGAATTTTAGTGATAGTTTAGTTAGTTTAGTCCGGTGTACAAGAGAATCGGCACCACTGTCGCGCTGCAAAAGAACTAAAACAAACAGGCCAACTTTGTTATGCTAGTGTGCGTGACAGCTACGCCACGTTCACGTTATACTGCTTTTCTAGTGTGCGTGCATGTCACCAATTTTTGAATTCCCATTATAATAGGGAGAACTTTATCTTAGTGTCGAGGGTATTTAATGGGACGCCTAGGCCAATGGCCAGACAGAAAAGACGCAAGACGAGGGCGGGGCGCAGACCCGTCGCAGACAGGGCGCCGTCACGACTTTTTAACTTATATATAGAAAAGACACGGACCCGTCGCAGACAGGGCGCCATCACGACTTTTTATGGCGCGCACTAGAAGCTTTTCCCGGCATTCAACCGTCCGATTATGATACAACAACATGTTTTCTTCTGAAGATGTATTGGCACTTGGCGGGCGAGCGCTGTGAGAACCGGCCCTCCGCGCCCTTTCCGCTCCCCCGCTTGCGCCCGTGCAGGCCCGCGCCCTGTCCTTTCTATATGTTTTCCAATAGGGCGCCGACGAGTTAACGTCGTGACGGCGTCCCGTCTTTTCTGTATGTTTTACGTCGCGACGGCTGTATACATTTTATATGCAAGTAGATTAAACGGGCGCCGCGACTGCGACGGGTCCGTGCCTTGCGTCTGTTCTGTGTGGCCGGTGCCTAGGGATTTTAACCTCGGACTTTTGTAACAGTGAATGAATTTTTAAAGTTGAGGTGGGATTTTTGTTTTTCGGGTTTCCATAGTTAGGTACCTCAAAAGGAAAAAACGGGGATCACTCGTGTATACCTATTTCTGTGACACAAACACGGACGCGTAATTTTTTTTGTGCTTTTGATTTATATAATTGAAAATGCTTTTTCGATCGCTTCAGTAGGGTGTACCCGTTTCAAAAAAAAAAGTGTAACCGGGGACTAGCGTCCTCAATTATTAAGATAGATAAATAAAAATGGTATAAAAAAATGCGCTACTGAAAGGGCTGCAAAAATGCAAAAAAAAAAGTTAAATGTTTATGTTTTTTTATTTTTTAAACCACTCACCGACAAGGTGTCTGCGAAAGTAGTAAACATAAACCCTTACTTATAATCCTATCGAAACCAGAATGGTATCATTTTAAATTCTCCAAGTTTATTTATTTTTATTTTATTGATATCTCCCAATTTTTTTTAAACGTTTAAGAAAAATCTGGTGGCACAAAACAAGTTAATTAATTCGATTATCACTTTTAATGACTTATTTTGTTGGAAATGATACTAAATAATGTTAGTTCCTACCATGGAACTAGTATGTACCTACTACGTCCAACTAGTACATAGGTACTAGTTCCATGGTTCCTACTGATGATAGCTGTCAACCTGCGGTACCCTAATTACGTAATACACGATCAATCGGAATTTGAATCGTTTTGAAACAAATTGATAATCCATTGCTTCATAAGTTCGAAAATAAATCTGTTCAACAACGTTTCTAACTATTCGTGTTAACTATTAATGTTGTTGAACTGTCAAAATGAAATAAAATTGTCGTAATCGTTTACGTTAATGTGTTGCATAATTTAGATAGCTTATCTACCTAAATGACTAATTTTTGATGTAGAGGCAAACTACTTACTGTACTAAGTAGTACCTAGTAGTAGTTATATTCCATTGGTTTATGTAATTAAATAAAGGTAAACAAATCGTAAAAGGGGTTTTTATAGACGACACTATCTTGTTTAAAAAAACTTTTTCACAAAAAATAAAACCGACTTCCAAAAAAAACACTACAAAGTGAAAAATAACTTTGATTTCGGAAGTCGGTGTCTTTGGGGTTTTATTTTCGTTTTTTTGCCACCGACTTCCGAAATAAAAGTTATTTTTCACTTTGTAGTGTTTTTTTTGGAAGTCGGTTTTATTTTTTGTGAAAAAGTTTTTATTTTTCACTTTTTAGTTGTGGTACCTACACAAAACCCCCACAAAAATTTGAATACCCATTACCTGCTATGTAAATTACAGTGACAGGAACTATTAGAATATCGTCCACATACTAGATGGGAAAAATACGTATTATTGAAGCTAACTCAAAAACCCCTCATCAGATCTTGACCAAATTTATATGGGACCACTTCTGAAGTACGCCCTACCAAACAAAAAAAGAATCATCAAAATCAATTCATAATTGGCGGAGTAATCGCGTAACAAACATACAAAAAAAAAAAAAAAAAAACACAACCGAATTGATAACCTCCTCCTTTTTGAAGTCGGTTGAAAATACGATAAAACCAAAATAAAGGACATCACCACGTTCCATATATTTTTGGAACAAATTTAAAAATGGCGGCCAAAGAAAAAAAATACCTCTACCCACAGAAATATCTTCTTTATTATATCTATGCCTCTACCTCTTATTTTAATTGTCAAACTGAAATAAGAGGTAGTATGATTAGTCAGTATTTGACATCTGTCTTGTCACATGGTTTTTCTGTTTACCTTTATTTAACTTCCTAAACCTATAGAGTATAAGTATTGGTCTGAAATATTTGCTATTTTTAATGTTATGTAAATCATTACAGCTAGATGTAATGTTATAAATATAAAAAAATGGGTATACTCGTAACTATAAGCATAGAATATAAGATTATGTTGATTCTGCCCCACCCAGCACAAACTTTTCCATAAGGAAGAACATGATCTGCCGAAATATGATCCTGGCAACATTTCATACATAGCTTTCTTCAACACAATTGGTGCATGACGGATTCTGCACAATGCAACAATCTACTCAGTCTCACACGCATGAACTAATACATGCTTGTTGACAAACTGATTTATTCCATGATCATACAATATGCTACAATCAACTAAGAACCCACAATTTTAACCAAACACAACCATTTTCTTTTAGATTATTTTGTAATTACCTCAAACTCAAAGCATTTCTTTCAAATAAGCTAATTACAGGCGCCTTTGAATTGTCAAGGGGTTGGTAAGTTAGAAATATGAAGCTAGTTGCCTATGGGGAACATACTCTTTTAAATCAAAATATGGTTACAAAATATTGGTTACATCATTCATGTTTAAGTTATACATGTGAGTACGATGCAAACCACTAAAAAGTCCATAATAGAAATAAAAATTAAATTACATTAAAATCGCCGTGGCAGCTAAGAGATGACCAGTACTTATTGACGGCACCTGTTCACGAACATGACGCGTGGATTAGCAACATCCAGCTCAACCATTTTGAAGGAAGCTAAATCAACCAACACACACTCCACTGTCAGCGAGACATTAGAGTGAGCATGACATACTCTCAGCCGCCAGGGCACATTCAAGTCAATGAAAGACATACCCAGTCCCTAAATGGTAGCTTTAGCAAGTCAGTACATAGTATTCACACATGTGCTATGCAATTATACAATGCTAAGAGATTGAATTTATACAATGCAAAGATAGTTTTTAAAGTCGCAGCCCTAATACTAATATTATTATTCAATCTTGTGCCTCAAAAAGACTGAGACTGACTGTAATGTAATTTTTTATTTTTATAAATTACTTGCTCACCAAGATACTTAGGTACTTAGTCGTTTTTAACTTTATTTAAAAGTTTTGTTAGCAATAACATGCATTTTTTGTAAACACAACACATAGATTTATTATCCGAATAGCCTATTGACATCACATCATCTCATAAATAAAAAATACAGTAGACACTCAAGTGGGGTCCCGCTACCTTCATTAGTGATTTAACTCCCCATTTCATTACAATAACGGCCACGGGCTAGTTTGTCACGGGCAAATTAATTATTTCAGCAATCATTATAGAAATGATAGGGAAACTAAAGACCACCCTTTTTAATCCATGAACTCAAAACTCAAACTCAAAGCATTTATTTCAATTAAACCATTTACAGGCACTTTTGAATTGTCAAGGAGGCAGTCAGTCAGAAATATGAAGCTAGTTGCCCATTCCAAAGCGTAGGTTCCTATGGAGAAGAACGGGCAAGAAACTCCACGGACACTCTTTAAAAAAAATTATATTCTTACAAAATATATTATACATGTGTGAGAACAATGTAGAAAGACGTGTACGTAAAAAGCGTCCGTAATATGGTCTGAGGATTATGATTGATTGGTTCATTATAATTAATTGAATAGTTTGATTCATTATGGTTTTTTTAGATGATCTGATCAAACTTAAAATCTGTTTAAGTTATTTTTGACTACTTTGAGTAAAAACATCAAAAATTACTTTTAAAATTGTTTGTTGCTATAGCAACCTCATTGCTTCAAAGGATTATGTATAACTAACATAGAAATCATATAGGTACTATTCTCTGTCTACAAAGTTCATTGAACACCAAACATGCCAGTTGCACTGAGTCAGCTGTTGTGACTTGTAACACTTACATTTAATTATGTACATGTTAGTAAGGAACCCTACATAAACTTTGTAGAAATAGTTCCAAACTGCCTAACTCAGTGTAATCACATGAAATCTATTGGATAATCTTATGAAATGCGAGAAGAGAGTTAGTTGCAATTTTATCAGATGGCTGTATACACAGTGTTACAAGGTGTCCGTGTGATAAGATAACGACACGGCGTCGCAGCGCGGGCGGCGGCGGCAGGTGTACCCGGCGCCCGCGCGCTGCCCGCTTGCATCACCGGGCAGAGCACTGCACCTCAACATTCGACTATTCAAGGTCCTCCCGCTAACTTAATATGAAGGCACCGCGCGACGCCCCCCGCACTTACCTATGTAACTCGGCTCCATTTTCTCCGAGCCTTATCTGTCTCCGACGATGCCTTTTCAATCCAGTTTATGTGATGATAAAAAGTTTGTCAGAGACATGACAACACTCTCACAAACACCGCCACTCCCGAGTTGAAACTTTGTCCAAACTTTTCAAAACAAGAATAATAGAACTCGCGGAGAGACCGCCGGCCGATATCAGTCACTGTTCACCTCAAATTATCAACACTGTTTCCTCAATGCCGTGCACAAAAAAATTAAGATAGTGAAACAACGCTAAAAAGCCTAGAAAACATCACTCGAACGGGCACAGCAAAGTTAGTTTCCGAAACTACGAAAATGACAGCGACTCGAGCGAGCGAGATGACATGCGGGAGGGTGGGAGCCGCGCGGTACGACTAAGTAGCGTACGTACGTAGAAATTTCGATTTTTGTGTGGGTGTGTCACGCACACTCGCAATGTTCTGTGTGACCAGACCAAAATTAAATGAATAAAGAAAGTTTGGTTTTATTTAAAATGCAATAGGATTATTAGTATTCACAATTTTATTCGTCTGGAACATTGAGATTTAATTCTGGAACTAAATTTTTCACTGAACACAAACAATAATATTTTTTTTTGTAGTTCAGTAAGTAATGCCATCTAGTTTTATTCTCTAGAGGCGTATAGTTTTACATAACAATCATAGATGTCACTGCTATAAATATTTTCCACGAACGAATGTATTGCTGTTAGATGCAGTATCACAGAGTACCCTACATTCTAATATGTTGCGCATCATTATTTTTATCATCCACAGCTGGACATAGGCCTCCCCAGGCACCGCCACTTCGACCGATTGTGTGCTTCCCCCCACACTGCGCACGCTGTACAATAATTTAGTATCATAGTAAATTATTCTAATGAGGTACCTACATTAAGGCTCGTGTAGACCAGCGCGACGCGACGGGGGCGACGCGACTCGAACAATACAATTTCTAAGAAAACTTCACGGTTTAACAATAGCCGGTGTCGCGTCGCGCTAGTCTGAACAAAGCTTTATCCGTAGGTACTGGATACAAAAACAAACTCAGTAGGTATTAATAAAAATTGAATAGAAAAATATAATTGGATATATACATTTAAGTTTTTAAGTACATATCTACCTACTTTATAAGGTTGGATGAGTTGCACCTCAAAGGACTGCTCACCGCAGGAGTGGACTGTGTCGCACGAAAGTAGGGGACATAAAATAATAATATAGATAGAAATAACCTTTTCCGCCTTATAAATTTAATACTTACATTTGCTATTACTTAGATGTTTCTCATAAGGCGCGTACGCATACGCTGGTATGTCTCCGATATCCACGACCCACGTGACTTTCCGCTGCGCCAGCATAGGCGACCGCGATGCCATCTCGCGGCCCGCACTCGCACTTCACCACTGTCGCACACACAATCACTTGAACTGTTGAACCGCACTTTGTTTCACTTTTCTCTTTGCATTGATTACTTTACAATGCAGTGTCACTGAATACAAACTATGACGAATGTATTATTGACCACTTACAGTTACAAAATGACTAGTGACGTCTGAATCAACCTACTTAGTACTAAATCACACTACAAATGTAGGTAGGTAGGTACCTACATCTGTAGTAGTGTGATTTAGTAATAATAATATTAAATTGGTGTAATAATAATTATAACCTACACAATAGCACATTTTGATGCAAACTTTATAGGTACAATGGCAAATTCCCACGCGTAGGTATCAAGACGTTTTTCAACACTATTTGCGAGAAAATAATAAATAAATTCAAAATTTAAAAATCATTTATTCAAACTAGGCTGAGAATCAGCACTTTTCGAACGTCAAAATTACATAAGACAGTCACCC
Source organism: Xanthia togata (assembly GCA_963853775.1). Lineage (NCBI taxonomy): Eukaryota > Metazoa > Arthropoda > Insecta > Lepidoptera > Noctuidae > Xanthia > Xanthia togata. The sequence continues at coordinate 406,147 of OY970811.1, read as the reverse complement.
AAAACGCCCACCCTTCACCACTTCCTAGTGCTTTTGCTGGGAAGAAGAAGTGGCGCAACAAACTCCCCAGCAGCACAGCTGTCTGTTCAGTAAGAAAAAAAAAAATGATTCTATACAACGGTATGCAAGACAATTTACAATATGCAAAAAATAATTTAAATTATAAATTAAATAGCTATAATTAATAGCCATATGACAGCTAGCACACGCCAATATACCAACCAAAAGCATCGAGAACTATACTCAAGCAGAAATAAAAATAACTAAAAGTAAACAATATCTAAAAAAAAAAGAAAAAGCCTCCAGGCATAAAGGGCGTGCCCGCTTACATATAGCTGTAACTAGAAGTTACAATTGATAAACTAGGACCATCGAGGTAAAATAAATAATTGTCGAGGTCGCTAGCTAACCACTTACTGCAATACAACTCATAAAAAAACATTGTAATGAGTAGATTATGTCAACACTAAATTAAAATAAAATTAAAATAAATTGACTTATAAAGTAAAATTATAAACAATTATATAAACTCATATATCCTGTCAGTAGATAAACTAATTCTGGAGAAAGAACATTTAAACATTGTCTTGAGTTAATCACAGCGACCAACTACTTATTCTTATCATTTAAGTAGTCGTTGATAGAATAGTATGCCTTTGAACAAAGGTTGGACTTTAATTTAGTTTTAATCGCATTAAAAGGCAAATCTAGCAAAGAAGAGGGTAGCTTGTTATAAAAGGTTATACCAAGCCCAACAAATGAGTTATGAACCTTATGAAGCCGGTGAAAGGGAGCACAATAAAAATAGGTACCTACCTAAATAATTTGATTAAATGTCAAGTTTTTTTTAATCATAAGTAGGTATTTGATTTACCTATTCACAACATTTTTAGGTGTCGGACCACGCACAAATAAGGAGAACATGTTTTTCAACTACAATTATATTTCATGACTATGTCCTCTATAGGGCGCCATGTTAATATGACGTCACGTAGCCTATAACCAGCGGACGATCAAGACGCTTCCAGCGATACCTCGTAACAGATGAACATACATTATCTACATACCTGTCAAAATCATAACATAGTTTTCACACACAATATTTTTGAACGACTTTTGCAAAGACAGACCATAGGATAGACGAGAAAAAAAAACCAATTTTACGTGTAGGGGAGGTGCACTAAAAAAAGCTTTTTTTTTTTTAAATTAACTACATTATATTTACCACTTTGTTGGTGTGAATATTTTTATACCCATGCCAAATTACAGCCTTCTAGTACTTAAGTCTCTGAGCTAAGCCGCGGACAGACAGACAGACGGTCATGGCGAAAGTTTATGGGTTTCTTGTTGAATACGGAACCTTAAAAGTAAAAAGGTTTTTTGTTGATATTTAAAATAAATCGCAGATCTTTGACTACAGCGCTACTTACATGATTATTTTGACGCGTGGCCAAAACTGGGACTAACACCGCCATCTTGTTGTGTCAACACATCATGTCAATGAAAATCACAATTTATTACAACAACAACAACAAGGGGGGCGTTGCCGCATTATTGTCAATGTTATTAAGGCGCCAAAAGATCCTTGCAGACTCTATAAACATAATTGATAATATTTCGAAAACGACTATGATTTTCATGAAAGTTGCATTATAGGGTTACAAGGGCGAAACATCGATCTAGCTAGGTCTCTTATCTGGGAAAATTCGTTTTCTCCATATTTTCACCCGGGCTGAGCTCGGTCACCCAAAGTTTAGAACAAGACGGCTACCTTAGATTAATGACATAGGATATGGCAGCATGGAATTAGTAAGTACGTAGGTACTATGATGGCAACATGGAATGTACTCTAATACAAAGAATTAGTATGAACTATAACTATTATAATTATGAGCATTCTCTATTTTCACCCGAACAGAGCTCGGTCGACCAGGTACTAAATTATAATGTGACACGTGAGTAAAGTTTTGCTACCTAGGTAGTTCATACTTATGTACCTATTTGTTTTATTATGCCAACTTAATATTTACGCAATATTATTAAATTTTAGTTGTCCGTCTGGCACGGGGTCTTGGTGGTGTGCACACACAGGCAAAGGTTGACTTTCGCCTCGTACTGTACCTACTGTGGAGTAACTCGCGAGTATCTCGGTTTATTTTTAGGTGTATGTGGTTCACCTTGGCTGCTATGCATCCTACAGATAGCCGTGCACGTTGAACTTGCAGTATGCAGTACATCCACTTAGACACGGCACGCGAACCGGCCGCCACCGGCACAAGGCAAATTCGCATTTCGGATACTACCATAACCCTGTACTGCAGCCTACCTACAGTACCTACTACAGTTTTTGTCACGTCTGAAATGAAATGAAATTGTTTATTCTGTAAATAGGATAATGGAATCACTTATACCTACACGTCATCTTAAAAAAAAAATAAAAAAATAGCTAGATGACTTCGGCTGAGTGAGTCTATCCCTGAGGTCTATCCTGTGAACCATAGTATAGCTAGTTACGAAAAAAACCGGCCAAGAGCGTGTCGGGCCACGCTCAGTGTAGGGTTCCGTAGTTTCCCGTCCGTCACAATAAGTGTTCCTGCTTGCATAAACGATTATACTACAAACTTAGTCCAGAAATTATTTTGTACAACTTTTTGTCATTTTTGTACAAAAACTGTTGTTTCCATCAAGTTAAAAATGATTTTCCTAGAAAGTTCTTATAAAGTTCTACTTTTCAGTTTTTTTTTTCATATTTTCTAAACTTATGGTTTAAAAAGTTATAGGGGGGGACACATTGTTTTTTACTTTTGGAGCGATTATCTCCGAAATTATTGACATTATCAAAAAATGCTTTTAGTAAACCCCTATTCATTTTTAAATACCTTTCCAACAATATATCACACGCACGTTAGGGTTGAAATTAAAAAAACAATCACTTCCCTCTTTACTTATAGGGGGGCTACCCTAATAAAACATTTTTTCCCAATTTTTATTTTACCACTATTTGTCGGCGTGATTGATATACATATTGGTACCAAATTTCAGCTTTCTAGTGCTAACGGTCACAGAGATTAAGCGAGGACGGACGGACGGACGGACAGACAGACATGGCGAAACTATAAGGGTTCCTAGTTGTAGTCCTCCTAAAAAGAAAGAAAGTTTTGCCATGGTAAAAATAGATCAATCAAACAGATCCTAGAGTTAATGATGATTTTTAAAATATTTCCACTATTTTATGCTCGATTATTTCTGACAATAATTACCTACTAGCACAACGATCAAGTTACAGTAGATAGAGCAAAAGATAACTAAATGACATCAACTTGCTACGGCGGCGCTGTTAGTGGTTTCCTCAATGACTTGTGCAGCGATAAATGAATGCAAGTAAGCCCAAGTTCGCACGGACGTAATAAAATCTCGGCGGTTTTTTTTCGTGCACTGGATTTTCAACGATCTGCTTAGCGGCGAGAGTTGAAAATCCAACAGTGTATTTTTTCAACGCGCTAGGACGGGAGTGCGTCCCAACACGTTGGATTCTCAACGCTCGGCTCAACATCGAGAGTTGAAAATCAAGTGCGCGATAAAATCCCGCCGCAATATTTATACGGCCGCCGTGCGTACGTGGTTTTATTGAATGCTTTGAATGTTAGAGTTTAAACTTGCTGTGGAGTCACAGCATGTGATGATGTGAGTGTGTCATCCGTGTACGCGCGACGTATCGAAAGTGAGCCTGATAACTTATCACGGGAAAGCTAATCGCAGGTGAAGGTCAACAGATTCACTGACACTAAACAAAAGTACCTACATAGTAAAATGTTACATTACTGTTACATAATATTAATACCTATTATGTTCCGGTCGCTGGGGCGCCGGAAGCCGAGGCCAATAACTCTGTCCGTGAGGCTATCGTACTGCTCATGCTCGCACACGACACTACTACAACTAGTGTGATGTTTATTTCACCGCAACAACTAACTACCACTAGCTAAGTGACGAACCTCACACCACCTCTACCCTAGGGAGGGCAGCAGGACAAGCTCAGAAACACCAGCATTTGGAACATCTGCAGTAGGTAAACATTTATGTCACTGTGCCCAACAGGGCTAACATTACCATTAGCACGAGAACGCGAGATAAAACGATTTGTCGAAATTCTACGATTCTGATGTGATAAATGATAAATGATTTATTTCTGCAAGTAGGTTTGTACAAACACTTTTACACGTCAATCATATTTTAAAAACTAGATGAGGTCGGCGTTTCCTATCTGACTACTCCATTTTTAATATTTCTGTGGACTACTCTGAGAAGAAAGGCCGAAACAAACTCAGAGGTCACAGTCTCTTTTAAAGTCCAGACATAATCTTGGTCAGATCATGTGAAGACGATGTAGATTGATGTCTGAAATGGTCTTTTGAGGAAATAACCATTCAGATTGAGAAGACCTGTCCAGTCAGTGCACGCATTTGTCAGTTATCGTGCAGCTCAACTCAGAATTTAAGGAGCTCAACGATTCGACGAACAATACCAAAGAAAGGACGTTTGGGTAGGCCACATAAATTACTCAAACTGCCAGACCATGATAAAAACTAATTGACAAAAAAAAATTTAAAACAAAACAAAAGGGAATAACCCGCATAGTCTTCACATTCACAATAATTAAAATAATATAATACTTTAAAGTAAATATTCATGTCAATGAATATTTATCATTCATTAATGTCAATGTGTATATAATAACCCGGAAATAATCTTGGTCAGAGCATTTCAATTTGAGGACCATGTAGATTTGTGTCTGAAATGGTCTTTTGAGGAAAGAACCATACAGATTTGAGTACTTTATGCGGCCTACCCAAATATCCTTTCTTTGGTATTGTTCGTCGATTCGTTGAGCTCTTTTTAAGTTCTGAGTTGAGCTACACGATTACTGATGTTCATGGTATTAATGCCTAGTAAACCCGAAAAAGGCATTTTGGCACTCATTCCTTTTCTCGCGACAAGAGGCCGAGCGATGTAGCAAGTTACGAGTAAAATAAAAATAAAATTTAAAAAAATGATGTCGCATGTTCTCCCATGCGGAATGTATGGGAGAACATGTTTTTCAAACTGCAAATGTAAGTTGGTCGATTATTACTCGTTTACCTGTAAAGCAAGGTAGGCTTTACAGGTAAACGAGTAATAATCGAGCTGTGATATTTGTCCTTTTAACTTCGTTATAATTTATATAGATATTTATATAGATACTTACTACTGCTGTGAATTTTTTCACGGACACATGACTCAACAATTGGGACTTTAAAGCTTAATATTTCGCAAACGGATTGAATTGAAAAATGATTTTCACACACCCACAATATTTTTGAACGACCTTTCCAACGACACCCATGAGAAAGACGAGAAAAAAAAACATCCCAACCTTAGGTGAGAGGTACCTACCAAAAAAAAAAAAACTTGATCATATTTTACCACTGTCGATGTCGGTGTGATTATTATGTAGGTATAGCCATGCCAAATTACAGCTTTCTAGTTAGTCCAGTCTCCGAGCTACGCCGCGGACAGACAGACGAACAGACGTACACGGCGAAACTATATGGGGTCCGTGGTAAACAATTTCATGCAGTGGGAGGCATCTTTTTAAATTTAACAATAAATACCTATTGCCTCCGACTGCGTGGATATTAAATTCCATCCTTGTTCCAGCTAGCACACAAATAAGCAGACAAGTTGTGTGAGCGACGATGCAAATTGACATGGAGTTATTAGTTGCCGGTGCCTGTTGATTTGTGTATTGCCTTATAGGATTACGTATGCAGCGCATGTAACAGTGCAGAAGTATAGGAAGAGAGGTGTGGCACACAGTTCGTTTTTTTTTTTTTTTTTTTTTTACGCTTTGCCCCACACTAGGATTTCTCCTGTATTGTGGGTGCGTTTACAAACATTTATACTCACATACACAAACAGCCAGACCCGAAACAACTACTTGTAGGTCATACAAATATTTGTTCCGTGCGGGAATCGAACCCGCGACATGCAGCGCAGCAGTCAATCGCTTAACCACTGCGCTAACCGTGCCGTGAATATGATCAACTGTAGCTTGGACTGCAGTGAGTGTGGCGGAGACTGCCGGAGTGCGGACATTGCGGAATGCGCCGGAGCTGAGAATGTGCGACGTACACGCAATCGTGCGCAACCACCTATTACTAGTTAGCTGGAACCTACGTATATATGCCAAAACTGAACAAGAATATATTATCACTAACTGTGTACCCAAATAAACAAAATACAGCTCTATCTACAGTCACTCAAAATAAGCCCAGTAAATTAGTGACTTAGGTCGAGATTGTCGTTCAGCCTACTCCAGGCCCTGCAGTCTCACGTTCTGGACACAGATAGCGATCGCTATACGACCGAATTTGGTCGCAAATACGTAATGGCGTCCCTAGACGCGCGCGACTTTCTTCACTAGTAGGTACGGGTTTTTTTCGTGCTTGTCCAGCACGTGGCGCGCATCTAGCGACGCTATTAGGACTTTGCACCCGATTTCGGTCATATAGCGATCGCCCTCTGTGTCCAGACTGCAGGGTCCGACCTGCTGTAAATAGCGTACATCTTAACTCAACACGTGGCGTACCGTAACCAAGGTATTTTACTTACTTTTAGTTCTCTGATAAGTTTACTGCCTTCGTTAGACTGCAATTGAATTTTGTTCAACTCGAACGACAATGATTGCGTTATCATAGGAGAAACACAAGTCAAAGAGATAGCAGCCTCGCTGGCACTACTGCAGTTCTACATGTGGGGCAGCCGCTAGCCGGCGCGGTGTCCGTCTGTCTGACATTTAAGTTTATTTTCATCTGAACATGACGTGCCCGCGCCGCTACAGCTGATTCACACACCACCACTGGATAACATTTATAATGTTCGCTATAAATACACCGGTTCACTTGTCCACTTGTCTTATATGTTGGATGCACTTCTTGTACAACCGCCAGCAGGTCAACCTACCCGAAACAATCAATTTTTCCCAATCAACTTTGAACCTTATACTTTAGTGATACAATTAAAAATCAATTAAAGAAATTTTACAGATTGTAGTAGGTTGATGTGCTGGTGTCTGTACTATCATACCGGTAATGCTTTCTTTCTCATGCCGATACAGTTTTTTTTTTTTTTAAAAGGCTATGGATAATAAAAAGTAATTTTGACACGATCAAAAAACGCTGAGCGTAGTGCAGCAGCAGGCGGAATGCCAATGTTCACTTCCACCAAAATAAAATCAGAAGAAAAGTTATATCATCTCTAACCGACATGAATTTAACTTTAATTTAATTTTTACTCTATTTGATAAACAAACAGATACATTTAACAAACTCAAGCATACAAGTTTATAGCTATACAATAACAATTTAATCAATAAATATTAAAACCACAAGAAACTCACTCTTATGATAATAAAGAAAACTTACCAGTCCTATTGAAAAATGTAGAACTAGTACAACAGGAGCTGATCTGCCATAGTAAATAAAAAATTAAAGCATCCTACAACTAACTACAATAACAGGAATCACTCCAATACTGAAAACAAAATTAATAGTTGTGGTAGACCTCAAAAACAACCCGGCTTATATCTACACTCCAAGGCAACAACTCAAATAAAATAGAAAATTCAGTTTCACTCTGAACTGAACCTAAAACTATTACTAAATCCCTCCTAGGGCAGTGAGAATTCCAATATTTGATTGGCAGAAAATTACAAATATTCTTAGTACTAACTCTAGTACTTAACACTGACAATTTGTTCACTATTCAATCATTGCTGCCCAACATACCAAAATAGATGTAAATAGATAGATGATTTCATCCTGTAAGTACGCCTATCACTTAGGGCTACCTGCAAGAACTTTCCCACCACCAGATAACCAATAAAGGGTTCATTACATACATTATCGGATAACTTTCTTATGAGAACCTTGCATACTTTAACTGTATTGACTAAATTACCAACAGTGAATGACACTTACTGAAACAATATTTTCTATCAACCTACCTTGATTACTTATTTGACAAATAACAAGACTGCCATAAATCATAATACCTAAAGATACTACTATAAATGTACTTAAATGTTTGGGATGACGATCTAACACCTGACAAACTTATGTGAATTGCTAGCTTCTATTGCTAAGTCATTTTTACATGAACCACGTGACTTCAAATACCTATGTTAAGTAAAAGTTAAAACATTAGCGATCTTAGTCGCATTACATAACATCAGGCCTGTATTTCCCAAAGGGCCGGGCAGAGATGGGTGACCTTACTCAAAGGTTATAAAATTGAATGTCTAATTAAACATTCAGCCATTCCAACTAAATACTTAATAGTCGATTTCAGTGATAATTACATCACTAAAATGAAATTGTCAAAGAAACAAAGAAGGGGGGGGGAGGGGACGCATTGTGATGTAAAGATAAAGTATTGATAGATTGTGATTAGAACATGAACAAGGTCAGGTACCATATAATCAATGTAGGCAACATGAATGAATTAACTACAAATTATTGCATACTAAAACTACCTGCTCACATACAACCCTGTGCACACTATAGCTAACTATACAACTCATTACTTACAAACTACCTGTGCACACTATAGCTAACTATACAACTCATTACTTAAACTATATTATAACTCATTCCATAATTTAACTTTGGTTATAGTATGAGGTCAGAGAAAGAAGTTTCATATTTTTATGCTTCTAAAAAGAACCTACTTTTTTCGATTAAACATCTGAAACGGACAATTTCACTCTATGTACTATTATTTACTACTATACTATTTTAAATGAAGAAAGAAAATTATTTTATTTTAGTCACACTCAGGCAAAATGGTAACAAACATGAAGAAGAGTAAGAGACCTGTGCGAGGTCACAACTCCCTACCAGGTCGCTGAATCTGAAAGAAGATGAAATAGTTACACAATTACTCGTGCATAGACCATGCGGGGGGATTGATTGTGTAGAGGCGTAAAATACATAAGAATCCCTACCTAATGCTCGGTTACTATAAACAAAACGAATCCTTTTGCAAAATGGTAGCATTTTATATACCAAACAAATAAATAAATAAATAGATTCTGTGATAGGTACTTCCGTATGGGAGGGCTTTCTATGTAGAGCTAAGGGGTTTTTTGCCCCATTATCGGTAAAGATACTAGGGTTTTAATTCTAACCAATGAGCCAACGCCCATACTATGTTGAATACACCGGTTATCGTCAGATCACCGAAGTTAAGCAACATCGGGCGTGATCAGTACTTGGATGGGTGACCGCCTTTTTTTTGGGTGGGAAATCATCAAATGACTTCTCCCGCTCTGGGTGGAGCGGGAGGGCGTGTCAGACTATTATTGACTAAAACCCACCCGTGTTCCTTCTGTTGCCTATGCAATGCCCTTTCGGACTTACCCGCAACCTCGGCAGGCAATGGTCTCATCGGACCCCTTCACTTGCTGACATCTCTTAGAGGCGCGCGTGGAACACAACGCGCCGTCGACCCGGGCCTTGGTCCTTACCGGACGGCGAGCTACCCATTGCTCACCGTCCGCAAGCCCGCGCCTACGGTGGCCGGGAATCGGCAATCAATTCCCGACGCCCAGTGCGTCTCCTCCTGCGGTGGCTAGGGGCGTGGGGGCGCGAAATTTGCCTCTCCCTCACGCGCTCCGCCTCCTCCATCGCGAGCATTACCGCTTCGCAGAAGGAGGTGACGGCCTCCCATGCCCTCTCGCTCCGTACCATGGCCTGGACCAGGGTCGGACGCGAGAGATCCCCGCCACCGATCGCCTCCACGAGGACACGGCGGTGCTCTGCCCAAGCCGGGCAGACCTCCACCGTAGGTTCCACCGTGTCCTCGTCAGGTGGAAGGTGAGGACGCCGTGGCGCCTCTCCAGCCACTCCTCAAAGAGGGGACTTATCGCCGCAATAGTGGCGTGCCCATAGGTGACCGCCTGGGAACACAACGTGACGCGGCCTACAAATTGCATGAATCGACCATAAATACAAAACATAATTATAGAGTTTAAGAGCTTAACGAAAACTCACGTATTAAGTTCCACACTGCATCTGAAATAAGTGAACGTTTACGAGACATCTAACACCGTTACTTCTCTGTCATAGAAACCTTCAAAAGTATGCCACCCAACAAATATATTCCTGACCTGAATACAGAACAAACCTAAGAAAAACCTACACAGAAGTTGGCTTTAATGCTCTCTGGACTAATAAAACAAATAATGTTTTAAAGTTACTCTAAAACTCTAAAGTTTATAACTAAGTAGATATAATAAATGTGAGAGTGATTAATTCTTCCCTTCACATGACAACACATACAGCACCTGAACTTAGAGCTGGCATCAACCGAGAGAGACACAATGTGGGGTTACTTGCTGTTGATTATGCTTTTATGCTGATTAACAATAGCTTATTATTCCTTAACAACCAAGGCTAATCGGGGAAATAAAATTACCTATTCAATAAACCAGAATATTTATAATCAGATAATTTATTAACTAACTGAATTATTGCAGATAACTCTAAACATCTACTCTGTTAATAATAATATTTCGGATCGCCGTGAAATAAAATTGGGAATCAAACGAGCTTACCTATTAGGCGAAGTCTTTGATTCTAATTTTATGAACGGCGATCTGAAATATAATTACCCACCCGCCACTAGCTAACAGCCCTAAAGCTGCAATAATTAGTCTACCTAATTCACTTGTCCTTTCAGGAAGACCTAGTGAATGTAAGTATGCGGAACTACTCCGTACGGAAAACAGAGCCTGTTCCTTATCTTAAGGATCTCTAAAATAAGTGAAATTTCATGTGTTGCCATCGACGGGGATAATTCTGTTTAAAAAAATATCTGCAATATTTTATCTCTAAAAAAACGCGATGTTAGACGGTGTGTATTAGGGAATACTACTCTGTTAATAATTATATTTCAGATCGCCATTCATAAAATTAGAATCAATACTTTGCTTAACAGGTAAGCTCGTTTGATTCCCAATTTTGCCTTAATTAAGCTAAACCTTCGTGAGAGCTGGAGTCTGAACTAGATTCGGGACCTGAATGACAGATCTCCAGGCTCACACCCCTTTGAACATTAAGGTTCGTGCAGACCGGCGCGTTGGAAAGGTGTTTATTTGTGAATTGTAGGTAATGTAAGGTGATTTTGTTGTAGTATTGTGTGAGTAGTGTAGTGTGTGAATGTGTAATACTAAGGCAGCCTTTACTATACAAAATAACCATACTCCGTTTAGAAAAACCAGACAGAATCATGTGAAGAGTATCTTGTTACCTAAACTTAGAATTTTAACGGTCTTTATATTTTGGTTGTCCTTACTCATTTTTAAACAAAAACGAAAAGACCTTCCTACTATTCTGCAGGCAAACACTCGTCACGCGTGCAGTCTGTCAATCTGTTTATACCAGCAGAATTAAAGAATATTCAGAATGTGAACAATATGTTTAAAAATAAACGCAGGGCTTTGTTATTCAATAAAGCCTATTACAGCATTGACGAATTTTGTAGTGACAAACATCTTCTATGTAGTACTTACTTAAAATTACTTAATTAATTTTCCACTTTCTTAAAAGTAGTAAGTACTTTTAAGATTTTTGTCATTACAAAATTCGTCAAACAAATATTCTTTGTTATTAATGTTGCTTTGTTTTTATACTTACCTAATATTTCGACATTAAATGTATTTTTGTAGTATTTTACAAGGGACTTTGTTCTGTTTAAATAAGAATATTAATGTTTGTAAAGTAACTGTTTTTAATTTGGATAGATGTCGATGATGGGCGAGAAACGAGGTTAGTTATATTATAATTGTTTATGTTGCTTCTTTTTGTGTAGGTACCTACCAGTGAAAATATTTCGACACAAAAGTATTTTTGTTATGAAATAAATAACTTGAACTCTCAAAAGGTTGCGAAGACTACAATCACGCCTACAGGTAAAAGTTTACAGAAACACTAAGTAGCTTCATGTGTTCTAAGCATGAAAAGCCACGGCTATCGTCTTCATAGAATTGTAGTTGTTGTGGCCATGCTGCGCGATATCCCCCAATCATACTAATGAACAGGATCTTATCCACAGAGGATTTACGGTAACTGACTTTCAATAAAAACATTATAAAACTTTCCTTCCGATAGTACATTCACAATCAATCTTCCTAGCCTTTTCCCAACTATATTGGGGTCGGCTTCCAGTCTAACCGGATGCAGCTGAATACCAGTATTTTACATGAAGCGACTGCCTATCTGACCTCCACAACCCAGTAACTGGGTAATACGATACCCCTTGGTAAGACTGGTTGTATTGTACATTGTACACGATAGTACATTACTAAACGTGATTATATCTATTATTTTCCTACCGCTGAGGATCTGTGGCCTATTATTCAATTCAAGACCATAATTTCGCTCCCTCGACTATGTCCAAGTAAGATTGTTTTTGTTCTTGGGTTGGTTGATTGGGTTTGAACTTGACAACTAGCGTAAACATCGCTTATTGATGACACCGTTATCACCACTTGCCGCAGTTTAACAAAAAACCTTGAAGCCTTCCTGTCTGAAGACTCCGCACCTTGTAGTTGAGTTGTAGGTTAGTTCTCTCTACTAACTCGGACGAACATAGCCAAGTATTGAGTTTATTGATATTGCACTAACGATAGTCGCATGTGCTATTGTTATCTGTTCATAAATTAGTCTCAGGGCACGCTGATAGCGCTTGCCTACTTATTGACTCGAAACAAAACAATCGTTCAAACAATAGTGATAGTTGTCACTCGTGGAACTGTTTTGTGCCCAGTATCTGCCACAACGCCGACCATTGCGGCGCGGCGCCGAGACTTGGCCGAGGCGCTGTCCTACCACGCAGTGCCCTTGATAGCGGCGCGGCGGCGGTGCCGAGACGTGGCCGAGCCACTATCCTACCACGCCGTGTTCATAATAGAGGCACGGCGGCACTGAGACGTGGCCGAGGCGCTGCCGCTTTCCTACCACGCGGTGCCATTGATAGCGTCGCGGCGGCGCCGAGACGTGGCCGAGACGCTGTCTTACCACGCGGTGCTCTTATTAGCGTCAATTTGTACAAACGGTTCCGATTCTATTGGTTCCGAGTGTTCCGTTGTAACATAATTAAATGTCACAGTTAGTATATAAGTCCACTTCTTGTAATTCATTAATTTGGGCCCAACGAAGTCAAATCGTCGGAAGCCTGTGGTTTTCTTTAAGGAATAAGTCTGAACGATTTGTTGTGCAAGTTTTGCAAAACCAATATCTAAGAAGTCTCTAATACCTTAAATTGCTTAGCATGATCCTCCGTTATATCGAAAACACTGCAGCATTAATTATGAAATAAATATATGGTATAGTTAAGGATCACGAAAACTCGATTCCATAAAATTTTCTCGATAGAAGAAAAATCCATAGTTACCATACTACACGGACGTGCCCGTTTACATAAATAGTAGGTATGTTATGTCCTTATTGGCTTATGGCCCATGTTGTGCCCTTTATGCCTGGAGGCTTTCATTCGGGTATTAAGTTCTTTTTACTTTTTAAATTTTATTTTCTGTTGAGTATAGATTTCGATGTTTTTTTTTTGTTGGTATGTTGGCGTGTGCTAGGTGACATACCTATATAGAAAATAATTTATTGTAATGTTTTGTGTTGCGTAATGTAAATTATTTTGCATAGGTACGTTATGTATAGAATCAAGTTTTTCTAACTAAACAGACAGCTGTGCTGCTGGGGAGTTTGTTGCGCCACTTCTTCTTTCCAGCTAAAGCACTAGGGAGTGGTGAAGGGTGGGCGTTTATGGTTTTTGGTGTCTTATGTAATTTTGACGTTCGAAAAGTGCTGATTCTCAGCCTAGTTTGAATAAATGACTTTTGAATTTTGACCTCCAAACCGAACAATAAACCGCTTTTATTAAAAATTACTTCAAATTAGATCATGAAACTTTGAATAATAATGTTAATAACTGAACTAAATATAACAGATAGGTAAGTACTATGTTTTTTATTTTTTTTAAATTACCATTATAAAATAAATAATAATAATAAATTAAGTAACTATTCTTAAAACTTACGATAACTATTTTTTATGAAATCAGTTGTCCTAGAAATTTGTAAGAACTCATGTCGCCTGTGATACAGGTTTATCCTAACTAGTACGGGTGGTACCATACTTTGTACCTACATCATTTTAAGATTTATAATGTATTTTACCAATATTTATTTTTGAACTTAATCAAGGTGAACTCTAAAAAGAGAACTATGAGCAGATTTACGACATTGCCTCAAGGGTATATAATTATTATTCTACGAAGGAGGAATCAGAAGAACGCTGCAGGAATACAGTGGTATGTAAGGAATTCCATAGATACCTACTGAGAGTGCGCTGTTCGAGTCCATACGAGACTCTTGACACTGCGTCAAGCCGTCAAGCGGCTACTTGGCGAGCATAATTATTGTGATTTTCACTTACATTCAAGTACACGTGAGTAAAGATAGCGATAGGCTAGCGGTGATAGTGGTTTTGATAACTTTCAGAACTACGCACACAACACAACACTCACAACAGGCGAACAGCAGACACAAAACACAATCCGGGGCTTACATTGTGTTTACATTTTTTTATCCAGTGCATTTGGATTTTAGGATACTTATCATGTACCTACATATCGAATTATACATTTCCAGTTTAAGCTAATCTCGCATTATATAGGATATCCGTATGATGAGAGGTCAGCTTATACTGGAAATGTTTAGCATGATATTATGTAGCCGTGTACGTGACTACACTGGATATTTTTTATCCCCTGTAGATAACATTGCTCAAGGGTGGTTTTGATCGAGTCTCTTTTTTAGGGTTATTGTACTCAAACGGTAAAAACGGAACCCTATTACTAAGACTTCACTATCCGTCCGTCCGTCTGTCACCAGCAGGCCTAACATGACACACGCGACAATTACTCGCTCTCGCGTGAGTAATTTTTGTCTATTTCGGTCACTTTCTCGTTTTCTGACAGCTCTTCCATACAAAATAGTCGACTCCTTCTGTCAAAATTGATGTTTTCTCGACAAACCCTAACATGGCACCTTAGTTATCTCGATTTTTGACAATTCAACACGAGATAATCTCCGATTTTTCAATCATTTAGTCGTATTTACTCGTCGTCGATTTTGACGACGAGAAGAGTAGACAAAATTTTGGTACAAAAAAAAACTCCAAAATAACATGGCAGTTTCATAATTGTACTTATTTTATTCATCATTTTATTTTACAATATATTATAATGAAAATACTTAGTTTTAAACTACTATTTATATTGGAACGACGTGTTTTATATGGAATTTTTCGTTTTTTGTATGGAAAATATGAAAAAATATCACCTAAATGTTGAGTGTTAGGGGTTTATGAGTTTCATAAAGGGGGTCGAAATTTTCATTATTTTTGCGATAGGACATACCATTTTCGAGATATAAGCAAGAGAAAAGAAAAAAAGACAGTATTGTTTTTGCACCGTCGAGGTGTTGGTGTGAATTTTAGTTCATTTTTTAATCGTTATTAAATACTTAGACAATCAAAATTTTAGGTGACGAACGTAAAATTCTGAACAGCAAAATTGCCATTTTCACTAAATTTAATAGCTCAGTGCCGTCAAACTAAAATATAGTTAAGTTGTGTCACTTTAGTCTATTTCAGAATTGAAAATCGTCGGTTGACAAGAATAATCAAAATTTTGGTGATTTTTAGTCTAGTTTAGAGGCATTTGTGACAAAAGAATCGGCACCATTGAATTAATTAAACGGAATCTCAAGCCAATGTTGCTATCATAAAAATAATTTGTTTTTAATAACTTGCAACATCGGTTTCTCGTCGCGAGATATAGAAGTGTCAAAGTGCCTTTTTCGAGATATCTCGTCGTTTACGGTCATGTTAGGGATTAGAATGACGTCAGAATCGTAGACAAATTTCGACAAAACGAGATAAAGAGCTTTCTCGCGCTTGTCATGTTAGCCCTGCTGGCTGTATCTCATGAACCGTGATAGACAGTTGAAATTTTCACAGATGATGTAAGTAGGTACTTATTTCTGTTGCCGATGAAGCAAAAAATACTAAAAACAGAATAAAATTAATATGGGGGCTCCCATAGGTACAACAGACATGTTTTTTTTTGCTGTTTTTATAGATAATGGTACGGAACCCTTCTTGCGCGAGTACTTGGCCGGTTTTTTTTTTAACTTAAGTACTGAGTTTCGTTCAATAACTGGACAATTTTAAATACATAGATTGAAGGAGGAGACTATGACGGGGGAAATAACTACGCTTATGCTCGGTCGAGTGCAGGTGCAACGACTGTTGCTGGGAGCAAAGCTTACACCGATTTAATTCTAGTCCATCTTGTTTCCAAAATATAGTTCATAGCTCCCAAAATGAGCCTTCCAGTTTCAGTTGAAGAGGACAAACTCCAGCGGCGCGATGAGGCTTGTTATTATCGAACATGACACTCACAATCGTTGACGATGCCTCAGTTTTCCACAGAAGCTGGTGATTTGATTTACAATCAGTGAATGTTGGATATTATCAGAGCAAAAGTAAAGAATCTAATCAGTGACACCGTCACACCGACGCGCACCGGCTGCTGGCTGGCCCACTTTCTGAAGGAAAGTGGAGGAAATTATTAGATTACTCGCACGGATCATTAACTGATGCAATAATTATTCATGTCACTGTGTATATAGTGTAGCGCACGCGCGGCGCGTAGTATAGCGTAATGGCAGCGCGGATGGCACGCGTGCTCGCGCTCGCTCGTGCCGCTAGCGACTGTCAAAATTGGCGGGAACTTGCGCGGCCGCATCCTGTACATGTTATCTGTACATACATCGGCACACTGAAGTGACGTGCAATTATCGTATTAGCAATAATGATTGTAAACTGATTAATTTTGGACTAGAATGTGCGATAGGGATCTCTGCGTTGTTATCAACACTAGCGCGAGTGGCAAAGTGCTCCGTATGTGCAACGTTTATTAACAAACAAACACCTTGATGACATTCTGCCAAGGCATACTCTTAAATAAACAGGGAATGTCAGTGTCAGCATTGCATAATGTATTTCGTAGGCTCGGAACCAAAGTCAAAGTCTCCAGCAGTACAACCGTACCACAATAGAGAAGCTTATAATAAGAAGATGTTACTATATCACCAAAATATTAATCGCTTCCCTGGCAAAATCCTAGACGTGGAATTGTTAATATTTAGATAAATATCATAATAGTTATCTTATGTTTTTGTGAAACCTGGTTAAGACCGGATAGGATGCTGTTTAATGTAAATAATGTGTCAGTTGCCAGTGCGTAGAACTGTACCCTAATTACTTAAATACACGATAAATCAGAATTTGAATAATTTTGAAACAAATTGCTAATCCATTACTTTATAATTTCGAAAAAAAAAACTGTTCATCAACGTAAATAACGCAATGAATGTTGTTGAACTGTCAAAATGATACAAATAATGTCGTAGGTAATCGTTTACGAAAATGTGTTGCGTAATTAGATAGCAGGTCATCAGTACCTTGATATTATGTAATAGTTGCTTCAGACATAAGGAAAGGAAGGATATCACTACTTGCTCTGTTGATCGCTTATGTGAGGTAGCATGTATACACATTGATTCAAATCTAAACTGGAAACAGGAGCTTGCTGCTATTGATTTCTCTGTATCCTCTGCATGTTATGCACTTAGGAGCCTCAGGGATGAAATAGATTTGAAGCAACTTAAAGCATGCTATTGTACCTTGGTTGAATCTAGGTTGAGGTACAGCATCATGTTTTGGGGAAATAGCTATAACTACAACTGCCAAAGAGCATTCATCCTTCAGAAGCGTGCCATTAGAACCATTGTCAGAATTTCACAGCGTGATTCATGCAAAGAATATTTTAAGAAATTAGGCATTCTTACAGTTCCACGTTTGTATACCTATACTAGTTCTGTTAAGCAAGTTCGCAAAATATATACATCAATATGAATCACAAAAAGAAAGAGAGCTGAGAGAGAGTACACGAAGGAAGGTTATTAAAAATATAATGGTGCCTAAATTTACTATAGCAAAGCATTGTTCACGTTACCAAGCAGTAGAGTTATTTAACAAGTTACCTACTGATTTAAAAACTTTGGTCTATAACACCAACTTATTTAAGGCAAAGCTGAAAGCCTTCCTATTAGAAAAATGTTTATATTCTGTATCCGATTTGATGTTGAATGATTCCAGATAATTTGTGTATGAATTATTTTATATGGTATTGACATTTAATTTTTTGGCATTTATTTTTTGATTGACAAATGATTTACTTGACATTTAATTTGACGGACCTTCTATTTTCATTTAATTGACATTTGGTCTCCCTTTAATTGACATTTATTTAATTTTAACAGACATTTAATTTACATTTAATATTTTTTTTAAATTACACAATATGGAATAGACATGGTTGTTTTTGAACTTAAGTGGTTGGATAATTATGTAAATGGTAATTTGATTGACATTTAATGTACATCTATTTTCCATTTAATGGTTGGACGGGGTTGTGATTGAGCTTTTTATGGTTGGACATACAAACAGTAATTTTAATGACATTTAATCTCAGTTGATTTAAGTAAAATTTAATAAAAGGTGGTTTTTGTGCTTTTATGGTTTGACATGTAACGGTTTTTGATTGATGACATAGTAATATTTTTGTTTGTTGTTTGTTTGATTATTGTTTAGCTGTTATGATTTAAAATGTAATTATTTTGTAAAATTCGAACACAATGTAAAAATTGTTTGATGAATAAATAAATGAATGAATGTGCAGAGGTTGAGGGCCATACTTTCTTATGTGTGTATAGACCACCAGCCTCAAACTAGTCATCGTGTTTAATAATTATGGAAGGAATACTAAGTAAATTTTTTAAAGATAATAAATTAGTTTTTGTTTATGGTGACCTAAAAATTGATCTATAAATGTAAGCTTTATATCATTGCTTAAAACATCCAATTTAAAATGTATATTTGATGAAGCGACTAGAATAACAGCAACCTCAGCTTCATGCATTAACAATATACACTCGAGAGCAATGAATCCGGGTCACTTAAAGAATGTTAAAAATCTCGGAAACTAAAAATGATAGGTTAATGCAATAAATTGTATTTAATAGACAATGTAATACTCCTTAAATGAAAGTAAAAAAAATATGAGTCACCATTCATTTTATTAACACAAAATTACATATAAAGAAAAAAACTGCTGATCTCTCCTTAAAACAAAAATAGGAAACATGAAATTTTTGAACTTTATTACGATTTTCTTGAATTTTAATACTTCGTATTGCCTCCTCGTGCTTCCATTACTGCGTTTACGCGGTTTGGCATGCTGTACACCAAGTTCCTTATACGATTTTGGGGAATATTCTCCCATTCCTCTGTGAGAGCAATTTTGAGCTCACGAAGCGTGATTGGGGGAGGGTTTCGTTGTTTTACGCATCTCCCTAGCTCGTCCCAAGCATGCTCGATCGGGTTGATATCCGGGCTGCGCGCTGGCCACTCCATACGAGTAATGTTCATCTCTTGAAGGTAGTCATTCACAATCCTACCTGTATGAGGTCGGGCATTGTCATGCATAAATATAGCATCCTCACCTAAATTGACCATAAATGGACCAACGTGATCATTGAGGATTTCTTCTACATATCTTTCGCTAGTTAAAGAGCCGTTTTCTATGATCACCAGCTCTGTGCGACTTTCAGAAGAAATTCCGGCCCACACAAGTACAGACCCACCACCGTAGGCTACTTTTTCTTCGATGCATGCTTGCTTGAATCTTTCCCCTGGTCTTCGATACACTCTGTGTCTTCCATCGTGCTTGTAGAGCATAAATTTTGATTCGTCGGAGAACATAACTTTTGACCAATCTTCAATACTCCAATTTACGTGGCTCTGGGCATATCTTAGTCTTGAAATACGATGCCCACGCTCCAGTTTAGGGCCGTTTGCAGGTCTAAGGGGTTTTAAGTTAGATTCAGCAAGCCGACGTCTTACTGTCCATGCACTTGGGTTACTTCCTCCGAGGCGTCGAAACTGATTTGTGAGTTCAGTTCCTGTAAGAAAGCGATTTCGAAGCATGGTGTTCACCAAGTATCGGTCTTCTCGTGCTGTGGTACACCTGGTTCTGCCCATTCCTGGTCTGCGTAGGTTAGAACCAGTTTCTTCGTAACGGCGGAGAACTCTTTGTACTGTTGACAGCGACACACCGACAGTCCTGGCTGTATCGCGCTGACTCCGGCCGGTTTCCAGCATTGTAAGTATTCTGGTGCATTCTTCAGGCGTAAGCGACATAATTTCAGCTTGAATAATGAATATAGAGCACTATCAACATGGTTTATGTACCCACATAAATGACAGATTACAAACAAAAGCAAAACCAAATGCTGTAATTTCGTAGTTCCATCTTCGAAAGTGGCCCTTTTTCAAATTTGATTTTTTTATGATATAACTTTACAATAACTAAGAAGTTTTAATACCTTCATTTAAGGAGTATTACATTGTCTATTAAATACAATTTATTGCATTAACCTAGCATTTTTAGTTTCCGAGATTTTTAGGATTCTTTAAGTGACCCGGATTCATTGCTCTCGAGTGTATTTACTAATTGTAAAGTACAAGACTCGTGCTTAATTAGTGGCGTCAGGTCTGACCATACTGGTCAACTTGTATCATTTGACTTAGATAAAAAGTTACAGCTAGATAAAACCATTGAATTAAGACCTCTCACTAAAAATAAATTGAAAATGTTTAATAATAATGTTCTTAGCAATCTCTCAACTGCTAGTTTTGATTCACAAGACCCTAATATAAATTACGGTACATTATTTTCTACATTATGCCAAGAATTCAATAAAGCGTGTCCTGTAAAAAAGTAACAATCAATACAAAAACAAGTAACTAAGTAAAGTAAGTAAGTTCTAAATTAATAAGTACCTAGATAATAAAATTAGTATTTCTAAAAATAAAATAAAAGCTGTGTGGCAGGTAATTAACAAAGGGAAATTATGAGTGCAGCAACAAAAGTTTTCTTTAGCACGGTCTGCAACCTAACATCTTTTTTTGTATGTAGGCAACGAGTTAATAAAAGAGCTTCTATTATAATAATTTATAATCTTTACTATTCCAACAGAATATAAAAAAACCAGCGTCAATTTACAAACGTCAATTAATATGACTCAGAGCTACTGATAAATATATTTACTCCTGAATTGATAACTCAGCGACTAATGTTGTAAGTGGGCTACTTTAAATATTTTAGAGATTCAACATCCGTCTGCTAATAAAATCAAATTCCGGCCTCAAAATTACCCATAAAACTATTTTATTCAACAAGTAAATTAATAAATCATATTATTCTTTTTTCATGAAAATTATAAGCAACACAAGCGTGGGAGTATACCTAACGCTTGCTGGGAATGAGAGGGGCGGACCGGCCATTTGGGCCAATGAGCGAGCTCTATTCCGGTTCCGGTACCGGTTCTGATTCCGATCAATCAATTTTAAAACTTCCGATTCTAGTTCCGTTAAACGACTTCCGTAACATCCCTGATAGTTATATCCCTAGGGATATAGCTATATACCGTAATATAGTTATATACAAAGCGGTTCATCTAACTAGGAATATAACTATGATACGAGCACGGCCTTGTAATATAACAATTAGGGCACTCCGACCTAATAGGTTAGGTTAGGTTAGAACTGTGACCATTTACGCGCGAGCCGAGCGAGCGAAGCGAGTGGTGCCGCGGCAGCGGCCGTCGAGCGCTACGTTGAAACTGTTCGCAGTAACAAAATTAGGGCACTCCGACACTTATTATCATTCACCTCTGTTTCCAAACACCATCACTTACATTCGAGTATTTTTTCAAATTTGTTTGTTCAATTGGGTAGCTATAACAGTCAAGTCATCAATTACTCATGGTAACATTATAAATAAATAGGTGACTACATGAAATTAGAGCTTTCATTTACCATTTTTTGATGACAATTGTATGTTCAATTATAGTAGATTCACTCATCAATTACTTATTCTAACGTATAAGAATATAGGTGACGATATGAAATTAGAGTACGTTGAAATTATTTTATAGATGCAGTTGATACACTTATTAGAAGCTGGCAATGCGTAGACATATCACATATTTATTTGGTTAAAAATTATCTTCATGCTGAGTCATATTAACAGTAGCTTGTTTTACAATATATGGTCGCATGAAAAGCATTTATTAGATGCTAAAAGTTAATCGCTGACCTATTAATTCATTAGACCACTAAATATATTTGCAGACGAGTATGATATTTTAAAGAAGCTGCCTTAATTAGCACCCATTAACAAAGAAACTGGAAACACAAAACAGCGAGATCAGAATGAATTGTCTTTAAAAATTGATAATGAAACCTGCTGAGCTTGCTGAGACACTAAAAAAATTATTTACCAACATCCCCGTAGAGGTTATGAAATCTCTCCCCTCATCATCTATATAAGCTGAATTTCTTTTAAAAGATAACTTCAGTAAGTACATTCCAAGTTTTGAATTCAAGCCCATTTCTATTGTCACAATTAAAAAAGCATTCAAAAGTCTTAACATAAAAAACACTGAAGACTTATCGGGGATTTCCGTTAAGGTTCTTGGAGATATCATTGACACAATTGCCCCTGTTCTAATAGGCATATTTAATCAATGTTTAGATAGCGGTACGTTTCCAGGGCCTCAAGTCTGCTATTACAATAGTGTCAGAATGGTCTATCATTGATTTTATAATTGTTGATTTTGACAAGTTTGGTAATCTACTAACATATTGGCGTCATTATGCCGTTCCAATGGTCAGCCACTGACACTACATTGAAAGAAATTGCATCTATTGGTAATGAAAAATGAATGACTGACTTCTTCTGAATCTGCTAAAATGTTGACAGTTCCTTTGATCAGTGACCTACCATGAGAACGTCATTGTGCAGTAATTTATCGTTACGAGTATCGTGTTTGTGGAATACAATGATCAACCAATGATCGACCATTATAAATTTAGCAGATTACGAACTTTTAGCAAAATGACAATGGGATCGTGTTGGAATGACGAATTAATAAAAATAGCAGACTTGGGTCCCTGATTTAATGAAACATAGTAAAGTAGTTCCAATTTTCAAATCGGGTAGTAAGAGTGATCCCTCTAATTATTGACCTATATCCGTGCTACCAGCATTGAGTAAAATATATGAAAAAAACATGCTGGACATGCCCGACACATAGATAGTCACCAGTTTGGTTTCACGAAAGATAGGTCGACGACTGACGTAGGAGTATAAAACTCATCAGTCACATTTTGGAATCCTGGGAGAAGTCCCAGTATGCAATTGGCATTTTCTGTGTATCTCAAAAGCGTTTGACTGCGTTGACCACAAAACACTGATCTGTAAATTACACCACTAAATTCGTGGCTTGTCCACGAATTCCGTAGTGGTGTAGTGCTGACCTTGTTATTTCCTATTATCAAACAGGCAGCAAAAACTCTAGGTATGATGGGCGTGCCTTTTTAATTAGCCATACAATAATCAGTTAAAAATAATAATTTTATCTAAGAAAGTACCTACCATTAACATTTTTTACTTATCATCTTCATCACCTTCGTCTTAGCCAGGTGCGGGTAAACGATTTGGACACTGGCAGGTTCTCGTAATAATGGTGATAGCTTTACAGAATGCTCTTTGGTATTAGGAGATCGTTACAAACTTTTAGTAGATCTGTCTTTTGCCAAGAAGCATAACTAAACTAAGTTCTGATAAACCAATAGATGGTCTCTTGGAAAAGAAGATAGAGGAATTTTATATCTGAAATATATAGTTAGGAGGTATACGGTGAGTTGAGTAGAAGCTGGACTTCAGTTAGGTTTCTTGATATTCTAAATTTTGTGAAAATTATTGCCACTTTGCTGTCCTACATAGTAAAGAAGAATGAGACCATGCGTTGTCGCGTTGATGTGCTAATAAATGTTATGAAGGCGTAAAATTGTCAATCAAACGACCTCCTATTACGCGAAGTCTTGATACTAATTTTATGAACGGTGATCTGAAATATAATTATTAAAAAAGTAGTATTCTAATACACACCGTCTACCATCGCGTTTTTTTAGAGATAAAAATTGTATTTTTTTTTAATGAATTGTCCCCGTTGTTGGCAACACATGAAATATCACTTATTTTAGAGATCCTTAAGATAAGGAACAAGTAGTTCTGCATACTTACATTCACTAGGTTTTCCTGAAAAGAATAAGTGAATTAGGTAGACTAATTAATGCAGTTTTGGGGCTGTTAGCTAGTGGCGGGTGGATAATTTTACTTCACGGCGATCTGAATTATAATTATTGACAAAGTAGTATTCCTAATACGCACCGTTTATCATCGGGTTTTTATTAGAGGTAAAATATTGTAAATATTTTTTTTTTAAATATATATCCGCGTCGCTAGTAACCCATGAAATGTCACTTATCAGTTTTATTTTCGCGCGCATTCTGAAATCGCAAGAAAAATTCTCTCTCGTCAAAATATTTACTTAAATAAGTTTATGATACTTTTTACTAAAATAACAAAATGTTAACAATGTTATGTGATAGAATGTGTATTAGGTGCATTGTTAGTGGAAACCTGAGACGTATTAAGTGCATCGATAGTGGATACGGCCGCGGCGCTCATCAATAACATCAATAAATACATCAGAAGCAAACGTGTGAGGGTCCACTCTGCTCAGGGGGGGCAGAGAACCTACGCGCGGGCCACCCAGGATATTCCGGCGCGGCTGGCCGTAGCGATCTGCTTTCCCCACCCCGGCAGGGAGCTGACCAAGGTAGAGGCAGACTACATAAAGACGGACCTTGAGAACCTAGTGATGGACACAGACTTGTCGGCACCACTCCCGGCCTTCCGCGGTTACCCACGGGTGGCGGAAGGCACAGTGCAGATGTGGTGTGAAGACGACTATGCCCTGACCTGGCTGACCCAGAATGTGCCCAAAATCAGACTCCCAGACACTAACCAGAGACTTACCGTAATGAAACAGACCGACGTGCCCACCCGTGTCCGAGCCTCGCTTTTCGTCCCTCGTTACAGAGGTGACGTGGCCAAGCTCCAGAGTGTTCTGATCCGTCAGAACACTTGGTACGACATATCGCGGTGGTCGTTATACAGGGCAACTACCGTCGGTGGCGACCACTGTGGGACTTATCTGACCCTAGGGCTGCCACCGGAGGAAGCTGAAAAGGTCCTGGGACGGGAGCGACGGATATCGTACATGCTTGGGTCGATATACGTACGCTTCTGGCCCACGACCCGACCCTCTGACACCCAGACCGACAGCACAGACGGGAAGACGACAGTACCGACGACGACACAGACGACAGACACGGACATGGCACAACTTGAGGAGGTCATGGCCCGAGCGGCAATGGCCGATGATACCGACACGTTGCCCCCTGCATCACCTGGCTGGAACGAGCTATTACTTACCTCGTCGCCGGGCGATGGAAACGACGCCCAAATCAGAGTGGAGGAGACGGAGAGACTGTCCAATGGATCAATCTCCGACTAACTCCACTCCACCGCCGCCACCAGCCTTAAATATAATCCAAACCAACCTCCAACATAGCCAGGCTGCCACGGCTAGTTTACGCAGGGCACTGGAGGTAAAGCCCCGAACCATCGCACTGATCCAAGAGCCGTGAATCAGAAATAACAAAATATGTGGCCTCGGTAACATCGGAGGTAAGATAATCCTCAACACTCACACATTAGACAAACCAAGAACCTGCGTCTATATACCCAAAGAAATCCCTACCACACCACTCACCCAATTCTGTTCCAGAGACCTGACAGCTGTCAGGCTCCAGACCGAAGGTAGCGCCCCAGATGTTGTACTGGCCTCGGTGTACATGCCTGGCGAGGACGCAGACTGTCCACCAAAACAGATGGCCGACCTAGTGCAACACTGCGAGTGCACCAATCTGGACCTGATCATCTGCACTGACTCGAACGCCCACCACCCGCTCTGGGGCAGCGACGCACCGAACTCCAGGGGAGAGGTACTATCCACCTATTTATTCTCTACTAACCTTAACATCGTTAACCGCGGCTCGGAACCCACTTGGGTCACGGTCCGAGGACAGACGATTATAGACCTAACACTAGCTACAGAAAACGCGACAAACCTGATTACAAACTGGCACGTGTCAGACGAGCCTTCTTGCTCAGATCACAGAAGGATCCGCTTTACACTGATGACCAAATGTAGGGAACCCGAGCCGAAGCGAAACCCGAGGCGCACTAATGTCCCCGGATACAGACGCCTCTTGGCCTCCCTACTAACTAGACACCTAACACAAGTAACCATAAAAGACCAGACACAACTAGAATACACCGTGACAAAACTTTCAGAATACCTAACCGAAGCATACCACGCATGCTGCAAACTGAGAGCACCACGAAACAGGAACGAGAGGAACCCCTGGTGGAATGCTGAACTTAGTAAACTCAGAGATGCGCTGCGTAAGCAATTCAACAGAGCCAAAAACACCAGACTTCCGGACGACTGGGAGATATACAAAAAGACGCAATACACATACAAAAAGCAGATCAGAAACGCCAGGAGGACAGCATGGCGTAAATTCTGCGAATCCATCGAGACTAATAATGAAGCCGCAAGGGTAAGGAAGATCCTATCAACGGATCAGGACCGAACTCTAGGCGCGCTTAGGAAACCCGACAACTCATACACAGCATCTGACTATGAAACCAGTAAGGTCCTTCTCGAAACTCACTTCCCAGGTTGTAGAGTCCTAGAGGACAGGACGTGGGAAGCGGAACCACAATGGGCCCCAACGGATCAGGACTGGTCAAGCGCCCGCAACATAGTAACAGAAGATCGAGTAAGGTGGGCTATTAACACCTTTCAGCCTTACAAGTCAGCAGGGCTGGATGGCATCTTCCCCGCCTTACTGCAGTGGGCGGTAGATTGTCTGACACCATGGCTGGTGGAGATTTACCGAACCTGTATAGCACTCAGACACATACCTCTTGCATGGCGCGAGGTGAAAGTCATATTCATACCCAAACCTGGCAAGACTGATTATACACAACCCAAAGCTTACAGACCCATAAGCCTCACATCCTTTCTACTAAAAACCCTAGAGAGACTCTGTGACAGGCACATCCGAGACGGACCTCTCCGGGTAAAACCACTTCATAAACAACAACATGCGTACTCCACAGGCAAGTCAACAGAATCAGCGCTGCACAGCGTGGTCTCTAAGATCGAATGTGCAGTGGACCACAAAGGCTCAGCACTGGCTGCCTTCATCGACATCGAGGGTGCCTTTGACAAAACAACGTTCAACAGCATAAATATGGCCCTCGACAGACACAACGTAGACCCGACCCTGAGTGGCTGGATCACCAATATGCTCAAACTAAGGGCTGTACAAGTCACAGTAAATGACACCACGAGAGCCATTGTTGCGAAAGGCTGCCCGCAAGGGGGCGTCCTCTCGCCGCTTCTGTGGAACTTAGTGGTAGACAGCCTCATCAAAACACTCAATGGCAAAGGTTATTTCACCGTAGGCTACGCCGATGACATAACCATAATAATCAACGGGACCCACGAAAACACCCTATGCAACCTTATGCGTCAAGCCCTGAAAATAGTAGAGGAATGGTGCAACAAGCACCAACTCTCAGTGAACCCAACGAAAACCGAACTGATTCTCTTCACAAAAAAGAGGAAACTGATGACACTACAATTACCACGATTCTTTGGAACAACCCTAAGCCTCTCAACTGAAACCAAATACCTGGGCATCTATTTGGACAAACAACTGAATTGGGCAAAACACACGAACTACACTATCACAAAAGCCAGCATATCCCTGTGGCAATGCAAGCGACTGCTTGGCAGGAATTGGGGGATTAGCCCCAAAGTCACCTACTGGCTATACACTACAGTCATACGACCAACAATCACATACGGCTCACTGGTCTGGTGGCCCAGAACAGACCTGAGCACAGCCCAGAGAGATCTCGAGAAACTGCAGCGGTTTGCGTGTGTCGCAATCACTAGCTGTATGAGAACTACACCGACCGCTGCCCTACAGGCACTGCTGGGGCTGCCGCCTCTACACCTAATCGTGCGGGAGGAAGCGGCCCTGGCCGCCTTTAGGCTCCATTTATCGGGAACCCTAAGTAATGACTCCAGAATTAAGCACACACGCATAAAGGAGGATGTGATCAAACGACAGCCAATGATGGCATCACCCTGCGACAAAGCCCCGAAAACAACCCATTTTCAAAGGCACTACAAAATAATACTCACAGAAGAACAGTGTGACTACTCAGGCCCCAATGAAATGAGGGTATACACCGACGGCTCGAAGACCGACTCCGGTACCGGAGTTGGAGTCTTCTCACACGAACTCAACATAAATATATCCAGACCGCTGGGAAGGTTCAACACCGTCTATCAGGCGGAGTGTGTGGGCATAATACAAGCGGTCCACGCCCTAGAAGCCAGGAGGATTACGGATACACACATACGTATACTCTCCGACAGCGCCTCAGTCCTCCAATCATTACAGAAAAAAAATCATTACCTCAAAACTAACACTAGAATGTCACAAGGCATTAGAACAAATAACGGTCCTTAACCGCAACACTGTGACACTGCAATGGATAAAAGGACACAGCGGGTCTCTAGGTAATGACGCAGCTGACGAACTTGCTAGACGAGGATCCAGCACGGCATTCTGTGGACCCGAGCCTGCCATACCCATCCCCTTCAACCAAATACGTAGGTGGTTACAGGAAATCACCCACACACAAGCAGAACAATGGTGGTCCTCGACACCGGGCTGCCGGCAGTCAAAGGAAGCTATGCCATTCTTGGATAGCAAGCTGACCAGGCGTCTTTTACGCCTGGACAGGAACTGCCTGCGCCTGGTGACAGGGACCATCACGGGACACTGCTCGCTAAACAAACACTTCCACACAATAGGCATAACGGACAGTCCTCTGTGCAGGGCGTGCATGGAGGCTGAGGAGACCGTTGCGCACGTGCTCTTTGAATGCACGGGCGTCACCCAGATCAGAATAAACACCCTCGGGTCACCCAGATCATACACAGATGTTCTAAGCAAACCAGGAGACCTAATCAACTTCTGGAGGGAGGTGGGCTGGTTGGAATAACCCCCCAAACGGCCGCTATGGCCCACGCACAATGGTCCACCTGACGGACTGAGTGCGGAAACCAAACCCCATAACATAGAACATAGAACATACATCAGAAGCACTCTTAGTCCTGACCAACATTGGCCGTACTTAGATTCTGAGGCCTCCCACAACCTTAATGTGCGAGAGTGCCTGGCTTTAACTGATCACCTTGTACGTGATACTGATAGTGCTTTATACATAATGTAAGCACTGTGGTGGACATTACCACTGCTAATTGCATGTGTGCTGCAAACCTGTTAAAGCATTATCTCTCCAGTCGACACGAGATGTCCTCAGCAACGTTACCTCCACGTTACTAGCTAGATGAGAAGCTGCCAGACAGGCACTTGTTGCCCTTAGCGATGTTACTGTACATAGCTAGCTGGTATGCGCTTGTCACCATTACCCCTCCAGTCGACACTAGATATCCTCAGCAACGTTAATTCCACTTTACTAATGAGAAACTACCAATGTGGCATGTGATGCACTTACAGATGTTATTCTACATAGCTCACGCTGGTATGTACTCGTCGTAAGAGGTAAGCCCCATTTCTATGATCTTGGCTAAGAATTTGTAAAAAGGTGCACTGTACTTTAGGGATCGCGCGTGCGAAGCTTCATATTTTATTTGCGGATGTCTTCGTGTAGAACACTTTTACAAAATGACACAGCTAGCAAACGCCAGGAGCCAACCACCACCTCTTTTAGCAGTATTATTTTAATCTTACTTGAGCGTGGGAAGGAGATTGAGCAAGACGTCCTGTATAGCTCCACTTCTTTATCGCACTGAAGTAACATTAATAATACTGCTTAAAGAGGTGGTGATTGGCCCCCTGGTTTCAGACAAAAAAATCATAGTTTCCAAAAATTCTATATAATTACGTAATCAATTTGACATTTTGTCACAGATAATTTTGCAGACTACCACGGCGCGGCAGACTACCAACAACGGTTAGACGCGAGTACACCTGATACCGGAGGCGACGTCGTCGGGTTCCTGACGAAGAACCCGCGCTGTATGAGGTGTACCGCGCGGCGAAGAAGGCTCTGTGGCTGGCCATCGGTGAGGCGAAGACGCGAGCCAGGGAAGAGATGTTGGAGACTCTAGACGGGGATCCTGAACTGCTGGAGGAGGTAGTCGCAGCCCTCTTCCCAGCTAGAGCGGAGCATACTCCGCCACCGATGGCTTTGCCCACAGTCAGCGTCCCAGAGGTGACACAAGCAGAGATGAGGGTGGCTGTGCTGCGGCTCCGGGCCAAGAACGTAGCTCCGGGGCTGGACGGGATTCCCGGCCAAGTATTGGCCTTCGCTATGAAAGAGCTGGAGCCCCAGCTGAGAGGACTCTACACGGCGTGCCTTGAGCGGGGCCACTTTCCCACGTTGTGGAAAACTGGTCGTTTGGTCCTGCTCAGGAAAGCGGGGCGCCCTGCCGACTGTCCGTCAGCGTACCGGCCCATAGTGCTGCATGACTAGGTGGGTAAGCTGTTTGAGTGAATCATCGCAGCCCGCCTCGTCGGCCACTTGCGCGGAGAGGGGCTGGACCTGGACGAGTTTCGGTACGGGCGCTCCACCATGCACGCTGTGTCGCGGGTGAGACTCCTGGCAGAGGAAACGGTGTCTCGGGGCGGGGTGATGGTGGCGGTGTCGTTGGACATCTCCAACGCCTTCAACACCCTGCCCTGGAGTTGTATTCGGGAGGCACTGCGGTATCACCATGTGCCTCTCTACATACCTCCACCGCATCGTTGAGGCTTATCTCTCGGAGAGGTGTGTCACCTACATAGGACGTGATGGCGCAAACCATCGCCGCATGTCGTGCGGTGTTCCACACGGCTCGGTCGTACTCATAGAACCCTCTTGTGGAACATCGGGTACGACTGGGTGCTGAGGGGCGAACTCCAGCCGGGCGTGGACCTAACGTGCTATGCAAACGACACGCTGGTCACGGCCCGTTCGCACAGGGAGGCAGCGCTGGCGACGGCTGCGGTCTCACAGGTGGTGGGCCGCATACGGCGCCTTGGGCTGGAGGTGGCCCTCAATAAGTCGGAGGCCATTGTGTTTCATGGTCCCCGGTGCGCGCCGCCACCTGGTTCATACATAGTGGTCGGGGGGGGGGGGGGGGTCTGGATTGCTGTCGAGTCTACCATGAAGTACCTGGGATTGGTGCTCGACAGCCGGCGGGTGTTTGGACCTCACTTCCGGCGGCTGGCGCCAAAGTTGATGGGCGTGGTTGGAGCGCTGTCAACGCTGCTTCCTAATCTGGGGGGCACGAGCCTCACCTGTAGGCGACTCTACGTGGGGATCGTGCGATCGATGGCCCTGTATGGGGCCCCGATCTGGGCGGCTGACCTGACGGCCGGTAGCATCGCAATTCTGCGGAGACCGCAGCGAGCAATGGCCGTCAGAGTCATCAGCTGGAGGCGAAAGTACTCGCGTCATAATATGTGTGGCGCGATGAGATGTGGGAGCGAGGTGAGCGACCGATGCAGCGATAAATGGAGCAGCGTCGGTCGCAGCTTCGCGAGGTCCTGGTGGCGGAATGGCGGAACAGGCTCTCACGCCCTACCATCGCCTCAGCACCATTGAGGCGGTCCGGCCGGTGCTCGACACTTGGCTCGGGAGGAGGCACGGCTGCCTGTCGTTTCGGGTGACGCAGGTGCTCTCGGGGCATGGTTGCTTCGGGAAGTACCTGTATCACATAAACAGGGAGCCGGACGCCCGGTGTCACCACTGCGTCGACTGTCGAGAGGACACGGCGTGGCATACGCTGGCAGAGTGTGCCGCTTGGGAGGAGCCTCGCCGTGCCCTCATCTCAGGTATCGGCAGTGGCCTGTCGCTGCCGGCCGTTGTCAACTCGATGGTCGGCAGCGAGGAGTCCTGGGACGCGGTGGTATCCTTCTGCGAAACAGTCATTTCGCAGAAGGAGGCTGCGGAAAGGGAGCGGGAGATTGCTTCCGCTAACCCGATCCGCAGCAGACACACCGGGCGTTGGCGGAGGGCGGATAATGCCCTCTTCCAGCCCTTCTAAATGGGTCCAGGGGCGACGGATCTTGGGAATTTCGTCACCCCCTACTCCTTAGGACCCGTGATCTCCGGTGCAAGTGTGACACGGAACACCGGGGTGGTTTTAGTCAGTAAGAGTCTGACAGACCCCTCCGACCTCCCCAGGACGGAGGACATCCATGTGGATTTCCCGACGCAATAATAATAAAAAAAAGGTTTACCTCAAGGCTCAATACTGGGTCCATTCTTGTTCTTAGTGTATATCAATGACTTACCATTCTATTTAAAGGGTATCTGTGAAGTTGTACTGTTTGCAGATGATACTTTTCTTATTTTTAAAGTAGACTGGAATAGACAAGATTTTGACGATGTAAACAGTGCACTGTCAATGGTTACGGATTGGTTTACGACAAATAACCTAGTTCTTAATGCCAAAAAAACGATATGTGTAAAGTTTGCCCTTCCAAATGTTAGAAATCTAGGACCCAACATCGTCTTAGATAAAGAGGTGCTTGAAACTGTAAACACGGCAGTTTTTCTGGGCATAACAGTAGATGCCTAACTTTAATGGGGCCAAAAACAGTGATATTCACAATATTAACACTAGAAGTAAGGATAAACTACGTGCTCTCTTTCACCGGCTTCATAAGGTTCATAACTCATTTGTTGGGCTTGGTATAACTTTTTATAACAAGCTACCCTCTTCTTTGCTAGATTTGCCTTTTAATGCGTTTAAAACTAAAGTAAGGTCCAGCCTTTGTTCAAAGGCATACTATTCTATCAACGACTACATAATAAATAATAAGAATAGTTAGTTGGTCGCTGTGATTAACTCAAGACAATGTTGACATAATCTACTCATTGCAATAGTTTTTTTAATGAGTTGTATTGCTATATTATGTAGTTAGCTAGCGACCTCGACAATTATTTATTTTACCTCGATGGTCCTAGTTTATCAATTTTAACTTCTAGTTACAATTATATGTAAGCGGGCACGCCCTTTATGCCTGGAGGCTTTATTTTCTTTTTCAGATATTGTTTACGTTTAGTTATTTTTATTTCTGCTTGAGTATAGTTCTCGATGTTTTTGGTTGGTATATTGGCGTGTGCTAGCTGTCATATGGCTATTAATTTATAATTTAAATTACGTTTTGCGTAATGTAAATTATCTTCAATACTATTTTAAAGAATCATTTTTTTTCTAACTGAACAGACAGCTGTGCTGCTGGGGATTTTGTTGCGCCACTTCTTCTTCCCAGCGAAAGCACAGTTACGAAGTGGTGAAGGGTGGGCGTTTTGGGGGACTGTTTTATGTAATTTTGATGTTCGAAAAGTGCTGATTCTCAGCCTAGTTTGAATAAATGACTTTAGAATTTTGAATTTTTGAATTGAACTCCATGACGCGCAATTTGGCTTCAAACCCGGTCTATCCACGGAGAGTGCCATCCTGTGCCTCAAGCAAACTGTTAAATATTATACATCTAGAAAAACATCCCTTTTGTGCTTGTTTTTTGGACCTCTCAAAGGCGTTCGACCTTGTCTCCTACGAGGTACTATGGGACAAATTGCAGAGTGAGACAACCCTACCAAACGAAATTATATTCTTGTTTCGCTACTGGTACTACAACCAGAGGAATAGTGTTAGATGGGCTGAGGCCCAATCGGATGTGTATGAGTTGGAGTGTGGGGTGAGACAAGGGGGGTTAAGTTCACCCCGCCTCTTCAAATTATACATAAACCAGCTGATCGGTAAACTCAGCAGCACCCGGGTTGGATGTCATATTGAAGGCGTTTGTATGAATAATATTATGCCGATGATATGGTGCTTCTGAGCGCATCGATCGGCGCTTTGAGGACGCTTGTGGCCATTTGCGAGTCCTAGGCAGTGGCCCATGGGCTCAAGTACAATGTCACGAAGAGCGAACTTATGATGTTTAAAGCGCGGCACATAGGTAAACTATTCAGATGTCCCCAGTATCTTGCTCTGTGGCGCTCATTTGACATGGGTGACTAAGTTTAAGTACTTGGGACACTGGGTCACTGAGGATCTTAGGGACAATATACATACAGAGAGGGAGCGCAGGTCGCTGGCCGTTCTATGTAACATGCTGGTTCGAAGATTTGCACGTTGTATAAATCAAGTAAAGGTAACTATTTTTAAAGCTTTTTGCAAGTCTTTTTACACGTGCAGTCTTTGGACCAGTTTTACGCAGAGGATGTACAGCGATCTGCGTATCCAATACAATAACGCGTTCAGGTCGATGTGCAGACTGCAGACACATGATCATACTTACGAAGATTGAAATCGAATCGAATGCAGTTGTTTAGAAGGCGGTCAAGTTTATTGAGGAGATCTGCATTCAGGTCATAGTAACACACATGACCATAGTCTAGTCACTCAAACGCACGACTCGTATGGCCAAACGTCGACTGCTGACATATCATTAATCGTTGACGATTTATGGTCAATTTTAGCTGGCCATTTCATGAAATGGTTGCGATCAATTCTAAGATCTGGCCACGACATAAACTTGCAAAAGCAATAGGTATACTCCCTATAGTGAGGGATTCTACCCCGCTAACTGGATTGTTAGCACTGAGTACGGGATATTCTTAACAACATTGATTCTATGTTGCTTGCTAGCTGATACATATTTGACATGTTTACATGCAGAGCACGAGATGCTCATAGCTTGTTAAACTAATACCATGTGCGATCTAGCTTCAAATCAAGGATAATAATATTATGGAAGCACACTTCGTCTTGACTGATTACTTCTTATCAGCTACTGTTACACATGCCTGTTACTGATATAAACACCAGCCCATTAAAATGCTATTAAATTTATATTAATGGCTATTACAGCGCTGAGTTGCTATTTTCAACAAACAAATATACCTAATTAAAAGAAATCACCGTGTACAAGATACTAGGTGACTTACCTAAGCACTAGGTGGCTTAATTATCCTGATAAAAATCTATAAATTATATCTATTTTGTAAAATAAAACAATAAAGCAAAATTGTGTAATTTTACACTCATACATTTATATACATGCAAGATAAACTATGTTAATATGATTCTGTTTATCATCAGCCATTATATATGGCGGATGATAAATGATTCATGGATTAAACCCCTACAAAGTATTATTTCATGCTCATATTGATTCATAAGACTCACTCACAGAGTCCCCTAAACTGAGGGAACAAGGTATTGAGATATTCCAGAAACAAATTGCACTGGTATCCCTATCATAGGGAAAGCAATGAAATGATTCTATGTTTATGAAGAACATAAGACATACACAAACTGTTGATTGACTTGGCTGAAGAAACAAAATACCTGATAATGTCAATGTTCATTTCCACCAAACTAAAACCAGGGGCCCAAGTACCTATGCTTTTTTTATAAATTCGTCATTCCAACACGATCCCATTGTTATTTTGCTAAAAGTTCGTAATCTGCTAAATTCATATCTAATGGTCGATCATTGGTTGAGCATTGTATTCCACAAACACGATACTCGTAACGAATTAAAAGAAATGACTGCATATTGACGTTCTCATGGTAGGTCACTGATCAAAGGAACTGTCAAAATTTTAGCAGATTACCGCCTAAGTCAGTCATTAATTTTTCATTATGTGCCCAGATTACCAATAGATACCATTTCTTTCAATGGAGTGTCAGTGGCTGACCATTGGAAAGTCATAATGACGCCATTACGTTAGTAGATTACCAAACTTGTCAAAATCGACAATTATGAAATCAATGAAAGACCATTCTGACACTATTGTAATAGCAGACTTGAGGCCCTGTCATAACATCAAAAACATTGATATACTAAAAAACCCTTTTTATATATCAATGATCAACAATAAAAATCTTACGTAGAAAACATTTTCTTAAAACCAAATTTTTGGTTATTTATATAAATCCCCTCCCATCACAAAAAATGGTGTGTTACGACGCCATAAGATAGTTGTTATCTCATCAAGAATGCAGCGGTGACGCCGATGATAAGTAGAATGTGTGAAACGAGAACAAGTGTGTCAGCACTCGGAGCAGCGCGGCGCGTGGTGCGCCGGCCGCTCGAACCAATTGATATTAATCAAACGTATGCGAAGCGCACGCGCAGCTGCCGCTCGTACCCTCTCCCCACACCCCACGATGCCGAGAAGGAGTGCATGATCGATATTCTGCAACGAAACCGAAGTCACACATCCCTGGGTGTCGATCCCAACCCCATACTGATTAGATAAATGTTGTGGTTGAAATCAGAGCAGCACTTCTGTGCCAGCAAGGGTCGTTCAGCGGTACTTAGTGGTCCTTCTGTTCCGAACTAGTCCGTCCGTGCTATTCCGCACTGGACACTCTTTGCGCCACCGTCGCGCGTCGCCCCCCGCCCCCCGCACGCCGCACACTTGTCCATCCTCACGCTGCTGCTGGGTATCATTTAGAGCAACAATGTACGCTATGGTAAAAATACGCCAGTAAAATTGACAGTCAACCTTAACTCAAGACGTTACATTCATAGGGATGAGTTTAGTTAAACCTAAACCTCTGGTCTTCATCTAGCATAAAGCAACACTCTATTTCAGAGTTGCTTTGTAGTTGGCGAATGAATGTAAGAATGAAATGCACCGACCCCAGCGCCCTCTTACATTTCGGCGCTGCGCTAAATTATGTAATTTTTACGCACCGCGTGCGCGGCGAGTAAGCCCACGTTCGCATGGATGTAATAAAATCGCGGCGATTTTGTTTTCGTGCACTGGATTTTCATCGCTCTGCTAGAAAATCCAACATTATGTTTTTTTAACGCGCTGTGACGAGAGTGCGTCCCAACGCGTTGCATTCTCAACGCTCGGCTCAACATCGAGAGATAGACAATATCTGTGGTCCGTGCAAACTTGGGTTTACACGAAAGATACCTTCTTTCACATCTTCTCACTCGCTCGCACTATGATGTTGAGAGTGGCGACTAAACGATCTTCATCCACCGCAGTATCTTTAGAAAATATGTGAAATGCTGTATAATAAAGTGTTAGGTTTCAATTTATTAATACATAATTGTTGGATATTGTACTGACAACACCGAAACATTCGATATGTCAAAATGGCGGAACAACGGCCTTCTGGGTCGGGAGCTCACGACAGTAAGACGTGCTTAGTGGCTGTGTCGGTAAAAAGCGAGATTTGGCATAGATTTAGTTGGAGATCTACTGTAAATTAAGGTAACCTATTGGTTCTATGGTAAATATTAGAATACTGATAAAATTGTGATATTATGTGGTTAATAGGACATGTGATGGTATGGTGTAGAGCTGTAGAATATCGAATTTGATGTTAGAAAAGAAATATAAATGAATGACAAAATAAGATTCATATTATTTTCCTTATCCCTGAAATATTGTAAATACGTAATTTTTTTAAACAGTTTTGGATTATGATATTGGGGTAACGACTTTAAGATTCATTTGAGGATTATAGTATCTATTTTAAGGTTAAATAATTATATTCGGAATTAAGTTAGATATTTTAGAATAAGGGTAGTTATTATTTCATATCAAAAGTGGTATGTTGCCCAGTTACTTCTTTTGCATTTTAATATAATTAATTATAGAGCATTATTTTGAGGAGCTCGTTGCTAAGTAATAACTGCCGCACGGGTCGATCCGTCAGGTTAAGCTACGCTTGCCGGGGATCTTTACGTACCGAGACTCCTCCGTGCCTCGGAAAGCACGTTAAGCCGTTGGTCCCAGCTGTCATTCGTGGATCTTTGACAGTCATTACGGGTCGTCAGAAGCCCGAAAGTCTGACAACCAGTCTTACCCAGGGGTATCGTATCACCCAATTACTGGGTTGTGGAGGTCAGATAGGCAGTCGCTTCATATAAAATACTGGTATTCAGCTGCATCCGGTTAGACTGGAAGCTGACCCCAACGTAGTTGGGAAAAGGCTAGGCAGATGATGAATTATAGAGCATTATTAACGGTTGAAATTAAATTGTGGACATACCTAACCTACTTACATCACATCTCGTGTTCTTTATGTGTATTCGAATCATCGGTTACAAACATTAAATATGTAGATTGTGATAGGTATAGTACCAATTGATGAAGTGGGGGTGATGATGTGAAGGTCAAATCTTTTTTTCTCTAAATTTATCTCCTAAATACGTTCGGGCGTGCAAGGGGAAGTAAAATCTTGGTATTTTTGAGCTAAAACCTACCGTTTAGAAGATATTCAACATTTTAACTTTTTGCGGATTGTTTGAAAAGGAGTCAAACCCGTATGAGTTTCAGATAATGATACGCGACAGTGTCGTGTCACGGCGCCGGTTGACGACCCAGTCCAAGATTGTACTCACTCAGGAGTAGAACCGGGGACTGGACGCCATGGAGGTCGCAGACACAGTGGTCGGAGTCTCATGCGCAGCGCCCGTCGTGAGCGGACCGCAGGATGCGCGAACGAAAGCCGGCGCGAAGCGGTTACGATGGTGCAGCCAAACGCCGGTGCAGCTGTACGCCAGTGCAGCTGGACGCCAGTGCAGCTGGACGCCAGTGCAGCTGGACGCAAGTGCAGCTGGACTCCAATGAAGCTGGACGCCAGTGCAGCTGGACTCCAATGAAGCTGGATGCCAGTGCAGCTGGACGCCAGTGCAGCTGGACACCTGTATACCTGGATGCCAGTACAGTGCACCTAATTATGGTAATCGGTGCTGTTGCTTCAATATCTTTTCATTATATCATTTTAGTTACGTATTTATTCAGAAATTAAAATTTACTTTACTTTATTTATTTGCAAATAAGGTACAGAAATTTCTTAATTAAGATAATTACTTCTATCATATTATATTATGCCAATAATTATGGAGTGCACATACTGGATTATTATTTTAAGAAATTAATTAATTAACTTATGTGCATGCAATTCGTAAATAATATCAAATTAAATTCTTATTCATAAATGGCATTAAATACTAAAATTCATAACTTACTGTACTTGGGATTCAGTTATACAATTTGATGCACATGATTATAGCTGTTGTTGGATGTGAGTGTGAGATTCATCTTGGGTTGATATAACTCGTTAGGTACTATTGCGAGGTCAACGGGCATAGTGGTTTGTTGCCTGCTGAAAAAGACTTATTGCTACATGCTAGTTTTGATTGTAAAGTTGTACTTATCACTAAATGCAATAGTGTTATTTTTGCTAGTGGCTTACATTTTGACTAATAGTACTTCCCAGATGTCAAAAGGTAAACTAATTAAGTTAATGCGGATTAGTTTTAATACTTACTTTTATTGTGTCTAAAATTATTAGTATTCCTAGTTAATTATAATGTGTAGATTGACTGCTTTGAGATTTGATTAATACCTAATACTAATAATAACTGGAAATATAAGGATGAGAATACGTATGCGAACATGAGAAACTATTATTTAGTGAAACTTCTGAGAATATCAAAATTATAATTGCGAACAATCAGTATATATTTATACTTGTGAGAGCGTTCACAAGTTATGGCACCATGGTTGCCGAGAGCGTTCGCTACCACCGTGACTTAATTATCATATTTATTTATTTTTATTTATTTATTTATAGTTAATTAAAAAGGTACAACACCAATTACATTAATTAACATAGAGACAAAAATTACGTTGACAATAATATAATTTAAAACTAACATGGAACAGTGGACTCCTTTGCATACTTTCTCTCACAGAACACTATACTTAAACGCATAATTTTAATCCATTCATCTGCAAACACATCACATTCAAGGTTGGCAGCCAGAAGGGCATTCAGCACCTTTAGAGTACGACAGACTGGGGATTCGGCTCTGGCAATATTTTTGGCTGGCAGTTGCGCAAACAGATTGGGCTCTGACGGTGTCCGATATATTTATCGGGCACAAATAGTCGACAGAAAAGACCATGGAGCTCTGGGCTGTCGATACGTCCCCGTAAGGTCTTACAGGCTACCGTGAGTTGATCAAGGCCTCTTCTCACCTCCAATGAGTTAAAGCCCAACATCCCTAAAAGATAATTGGTAGGGGAAGAAATGGTATAACCTTTGGAAGAGGCATCTGAGGAAAGTTTTCTGTACTTTTTCCAGCATCAGAGTTTGGGTCGCGTTATAAGGGTGCCAAACACAGGCACTGGACTCGAGTTTGCTTCGAACCAGAGTGGCGTACAACAGCCTAACAACATTTGGGTTGCTAAAGTCACGAGCGTTTCGCAAAACAAATCCCAAGTGCCTAAAAGATTCCTTCGCAAGGGTGGAAACGTGGTCCCTAAAAGTTAGACAGCGGTCGAAAGTCACTCCTAAATCTTTTATGTTGGCGACACGAGCAATCACGTCACCACCCAAACTATAGTCATAATGAATTGGCCGCAACCCTCTACCGTATGTCATGACGTAGCACTTGCTTGTGTTAAAAAATAATTTGTTTATTTTATTTTATTTGGGAAAACAGACAATCGTACATTGTATAATACATTTAGATCTACAGTATGCTATATTTAAATGTACAATCCACTACGTTTCCACATGTTACTAGCTTAATAGAAATAATAATACAGATATGGTAAAATTACTTAAAATAAATATTTGACAACAATACAATCATTTCGTAAACTTAATATAAATATAAAAACCAACTATATGGTGGATACTTAAATAATGCTTAAATAATTTAAAAAAATGAGCAAAGCGCTTAATAAGTAGTTTTTTGAATTAAAGTTTCGATAGGGCAAACACATCGATATCAATAAAATTATTATTATAAGCCTGAACCAATTTCTGGAACGGCGCTCTCTCCTCTCCCCCGCATTTGTACGACAGGGAGTTGTAGCAAACAGTGGATAAGAGCGTGTCTCACGTCTCATTAATGTTCTAGGTACGATATAGCAAATTTTACTAATTAAGTCAGAGCAATCAAACCTATTATGTACAAGTCCATGGAGCATCATTCCTTGAAGCAACAAGCGCCTAGAGCGTAATGTTAATAGGTTAAACTTACTCAACGCGTTATTATATGGTAAGTGTACGGTGCCACATTTGTACTGCAATGTAATCATAATCATAATATCTTTATTGTGGGCATATGTTTGTTACAGGTCTTAACAAAAAAAATAGTTCCAA
Source organism: Xanthia togata (assembly GCA_963853775.1). Taxonomy (NCBI): domain Eukaryota; kingdom Metazoa; phylum Arthropoda; class Insecta; order Lepidoptera; family Noctuidae; genus Xanthia; species Xanthia togata. Next base: position 364,593 of record OY970811.1, on the reverse strand, counting down.
TATGTCCTGCCTAATAGGCATACAATAATTATGTATTAGCATTAAATTGAAAATTATTTTACATGTCAAATTTAGTTATTCAAAATGTCAAAATACAGTTAAATTAAATGTTTAAACAAATCAATCAATAATTCAAGAAATCTTGGATCGTATAGAATGCATTAACAATTAAAAAGTATCGTAATATATTTATTAACTACCAGAAGAAAAAGGCGCTGGTTCTCGGTAGTAAAAACCAAAAGTATAATAAGTCAATCAAAATTAAAACCAATAAGTAGTAAAAACATAGACAAAATGTAAAAAATATTCTATAAAACCTAGTGCATACTTGCACATTCTCCCCTTTTTTATTAAATGGGCTGCTTAATCAGCTTTCGAAGGGGCCTCCTGATCGTGCCGGCCACAGTGGCAACATCTGCCACCCGCACTATTCCATCTCTGCCGGGGAACAATCTCGCCACCCGGCTTTTGGGCCATGAACCACGCGGTAAATTTGAATCGCAAATTATTACCACATCGCCCTCCGCAATTGAGGGCGTGGTGCCTCCACTCCTTCTGGGTGACAACGAAGGCAGGTATTCTCGAACCCATCGCTGCCAGAAATGATCGGGTGTCACCCCTTAAACCTGTCTCTATTCCCCGCTTAGAGCTCCAAGGTGCTCTAATGGCTGCACGTCTTGCTACGTCTGTGTGCGAAGCCCACCGACTCAAACCGACGAGACGCATTTTCTGGTGTGACTCAATGACGACCTTAGGTTGGCTTCGCAGCGACGCTCGCACTCTTAAGCCTTTCGTGTCTCATAGAGTAGGTGAGATACTGGAGCTCACGGACGTGGGTGAGTGGCGTTGGATTCCGAGTGATTTAAACGTGGCAGATGATGCAACTCGGGTCAAACGATTTAAGTTAACTCGAGAATCTCGCTGGATCTCAGGTCCTGCCTTCTTGCTCTCCTCGGACTGGCCCACTGAACCCGTGATCGATGTCAGTGGACTAGGCCGCGAAGAATTCAAACATCATGTTCATCTCATAACTGATACTGACCTGCCCGCACCAGTCTCCACAGATCCACTGCGTTTCAGCTCATGGTTGAGAATGGTGCGAGCAACAGCAAAAGCGCATCAATTCATTTCTTTACTGCGTATGCGTAGTTTGCAAAGACGAGGCATTGACGCCAATTTAACTCGTCTGAAAGGAAGTTTATGTACATTTATTCCCTCTTGCACATCCTCTCCTAATGTTCCCAATAACCTCAATGTATCAGCGAGAATAACAGCAAACGATTTACGCTTGGCCGAAACCCACATCTTACGGCAGTCTCAGCTCGATTCCTTTAAAGAAGATATTTTGCGGATTAAGAACCAACAGCCGTTGCCTCGTAATAGCCGCCTGTTCCAGCTGTCGCCATTCATAGATGATGATAATCAGCTGCGAATGTCAAGCCGCATTGTTGCTGCCTCAACCGTTACAGATGACGTTAAGCGTCCGCTCGTTCTGGATGGAAAACACCCAGCAGTTCGTCTTTTGATCCTCAGATATCATCAGAAGGCCGCGCATTCGCACCTAGATTTGGTAATGAACGAGCTTCATCAACGTTACTGGATTATTGGGCTCAGAAACGCTGTTCGATTCGTGGCCCATACCTGTCAGCTATGCAAATTGCGCCGTGCTAAACCGTTCCAACCACCTATGGGAAATCTGCCGGAAGCTCGCCTAGCTCATCATCAAAGGCCCTTCTCATTCACCGGTCTCGATTATTATGGGCCCGTTTACGTCACGGTTGGCAGAAGAAAGGAGAAGCGCTACGTGGCCCTATTTACATGCTTGGTCGTCCGGGCCGTACATCTGGATGTGGTGCACAGCTTATCGACTGACTCGACGATCATGTGCCTACGCCGCTTCGTGTCACTCCGAGGAACCCCAGTGGAGATATGGTCCGACAACGGCACTGCCTTTGTTGGAGCCAGCCGAGAACTGCGAGAGTTGTATGGTGATGCGGTTGAGGACTACGCTGCCAGTGAGTTCATAAACTGGCGTTTCATCCCCCCTTCGGCACCATTTATGGGTGGAGCTTGGGAGCGCCTTATCCGAAGTGTCAAAGGAGCGCTGAAAATTACACTTCACGAGCGGGCTCCCTCTGATGAGGTACTCAGAACTCTGCTAGCTGAAGCCGAAGCCTTGGTAAATTCGCGGCCACTAACTACGATCTCACTCGATGCTAATGCCGAAGAAGCACTAACGCCAGCTCACTTTCTCCTAAACGGATCACCAGGGCGTCCCATCCCAGCCACGCTTCAACAGTCGGACCTCTCGAGCAGAAGTCATTGGCGGAGGGCACTCAGACTAGCCGATCATTTCTGGCAGCGATGGGTTCGAGAATACCTGCCTTCGTTGTCACCCAGAAGGAGTGGAGGCACCACGCCCTCAATTGCGGAGGGCGATGTGGTAATAATTTGCGATTCAAATTTACCGCGTGGTTCATGGCCCAAAGGCCGGGTGGCGAGATTGTTCCCCGGCAGAGATGGAATAGTGCGGGTGGCAGATGTTGCCACTGTGGCCGGCACGATCAGGAGGCCCCTTCGAAAGCTGATTAAGCAGCCCATTTAATAAAAAAGGGGAGAATGTGCAAGTATGCACTAGGTTTTATAGAATATTTTTACATTTTGTCTATGTTTTTACTACTTATTGGTTTTAATTTTGATTGACTTAATATACTTTTGTTTTCACTACCGAGAACCAGCGCCTTTTTCTTCTGGTAGTTAATAATATTTTTAAATACTGGAAGTTCCTTAGTGCTCAGAATGTCAATAGGTATTTTGTTGTATATTTTTGATGCAATGTCAAAGAAGCTTTTGTTAAATAGAGCCGTTTTATGTGGTACATTAGACATTTTTAACATAATGTCTTTTCGATTTGAGTTTATCAAATAGATTTTCATTTGTTTTTATAAATACGACGACTTCATAAAAGTAAATTGCAGGAAAGGTCAATATTTTAAAATCTTTGAAGTATGGTTCACATGAATCAGGAACACGGATACCAGCAATCGCACGTACACATCTTTTTTGCGCTTTAAACACTAAATCCCTATTAGTGGCATTGCCCCAATATATGACTGCATATCTCAGTGTCGACGAAACATAGGCATGGTATGCGGTCAAAAGAACTGATTGATCAACAATCTTTGATAATTTATATAAAGCATATGAGTACTGATTAAGTTTATTGCATATTGTGTCAATGTGTGTTTGCCAGGTCAAACTGAACTGAGGAACTTACGCTGAACTCTCTCAATTGCAATCTCATATTTACTATAATATGGATCCCAGATCATACAAGCATATTCAACCTGTGGGCGAACTAAGGAATTAAATAAATACAGATAAGTGGCTGGTCGTTTCTCGTCTGACGTGGACCTCATAACAAAGTTATACATTTGAAATGCTTTAGCAGTAATTTTATCTATATGTAGATTTAAGTGAAGTTTGCAATCAAGAAGAACGCCCAAGTCACAGATATAGGTTTCCTTAACTAAAGTCTTATTACAAAGTGAATAATCGTAGGCTATTACATTTTTATTTTTAGTAAAATTTTTGTATTTACACTTAGGGATGCTTAGTTTTAATTTATTTTCCTCACAAAAATCAGATAATCTATTCAAGTCGTCCTGCAAAAGGCTGCTATCAACAGGGTTTTTTATTGTTCTATATACCATAAGATCATCAGCGTATAATAAGAAATTACAATTTTGAAAGCATTTACAAATATCGTTTATATATATAACAAACATCAATGGGCCCAGAATAGATCCCTGGGGAACGCCTGAGGTCGCCAGAAATGAGTCTGATTTGTACCCATTGCTCACTACGTTTTGACTACGATTGCTGATATATGAAGAGAACCAACGCAGTAAGTTACCTCTGATGCCATTAAAGGCTATTTTGGTTAATAGAATTGAGTGGTCCACTACATCGAAAGCCTTTTTAAAGTCAGTATAAACAGCGTCGTCGGTCTGACAACCTGCGTCCATGATGCCGTAAAAGTACCACTTTGGATACACTTTTTGAAGTGGCTTTACGAGACGCGAGACTAAGCGGACGTGTGTTTTGTATTTATTAAGTATAATGAAATAAACAATTACGACAAATAAATATAATTTTTTGCGCCGTCAGTATAAAGTAAAGTGTGTCGCGTGTGACGTAGGTTTTTACCGACTTTCAAGAGTGTTTTTACCGGAGTTGCAAAATGAACTAAATTATTTTTATAAACAATATATAAAGTTTTAGTAGTATGTCTCAACTAGGATCGAGCCCGTTTGGTCGTAGCCAATTACTACGACGAAGCCCTCCACCGACGCCTACTGAACCATTACCCCCGAGTGAGCCTTACCCACCAGTACCCGAAGAGAATGAGTTGCCAAGTGAAGTCATCAGTACGCCGGAGATCCAGAAATGGTTAGGATCTATTGATACAATTCTAAACGAAGTCTGCACTATTGTCGGTGATGGGAAAATGAACTCAGATCAGAAGCTTCGTGTCTCCACTCTTTGCCGGAAGGTTTCAAGTGGGACTTCTCAGATGGCTGTCTTATACCAATCGTTGAAGCAGAAAACAATACAGGCCCATACCACAATCCAGCACCTACAGGGTCACCAGAACGTTGTGAACTCTCTCCAGCAGTTCAAAGAGGTCGTAGAAGCAAAGCTGAATCCCTCAGGCAATACTTCATATGCTAGCATGGTGAAGAAAGGTTCCGATATCTTCGTCCGTCCTGCAAATTTGAGATCAGTCGCTATCTATCCCAACGATAAGACCCAAACGAGTGACGACACCAAGTCGCTTGTTCAAAAAATAATCTCCCCCGAACAACTTAAGCTACATGTCCGTGGCCTGAGAAAAGTGAAAAATGGGGGCGTTTTGATTAGCACCGAAAACAAAGGCGATATTGACAAGCTAAAGAATTCGGAAAAACTGGTATCATCTGGCCTTACAATAGAAGAACCTTCTAAACGCCGCCCTAGGGTCGCCGTCATTGGTGTTCCCGTAACTCTTACAGAGAAGGAGGTCTTTGAATGTATTTACGAGCAGAACCTTGCAGAGAAGTTGCCGAATATAACTCGTGAGTCCTTCCTTGAGAGCATCAAATTGAGCCATAAATCGGGTAAGAAGGACCTTCTTACCTGCAACTACGTCCTGTAACTACCTGCTAGCATACGAAAAATTATAATAAATCAAAGCCGAATTTTTATAAATTGGACATCGTGCCCTGTGAGAGATTTCACGATAGTCACCAGGTGCTTCAATTGCCAACAGTTTGGACATGCAGCCAAGTTTTGCCGGGAAACTAGTCCTACTTGCAACCACTGTGGAGAGACTGGACACTCCTTCAAGGAATGTAGCAGCAAATCTTCGTCCGCTCAATGTGCGACGTGCAAACGCTTCAAGAGGAAATGTGACCATCCAACTGGTGATGTAAGTTGCCCGGCGCGCAAATATGCAGAGCTCAACTACATCAACTCAATAGACTATGACGGCGCCTAAGAGCGCCACCAAATACTTTATTTAGTTAGCACATAAACAGGTAGTTTATCCTCTATTTATATTTTCACTTAGTTTGTAACTATCATGACAAATCAGCTTATTTGTGATCTAGATAGTTTTTCTGTGTCGGAATCTAAAATCTGTAATGTTGAGGACTGTAAGCACCTTCTTCCTTCTAGTGGAAAAACGTTAACCCTGCTCACACAGAATATTCGCAGCATTAATAGAAACATGAACGGATTTGAAGTGTTATTACAGAATCTTGACATAAGCTGTGATATTATCGTCCTAACAGAATGTTGGTTGTCAAAACAGACGTTCAATTTACCATCTCTTGACGGTTATTATTCTTATAAAACTGACAGAAACATAAACCAAAACGATGGGTTAGTAGTTTATATCAAAAATAATTTACGAACAATCAAAGAAGAACCTGTATCCCAAGATAGTAATTGCCTAATAATCAAAATTATTCCCGATACTGTAGTCATGGCTATTTATAGGCCTCCTTCTCAAAATATGGATAGATTTTTAGACTCCCTTGACACAAACTTAAAAAACATTTCATCTTTTAAAAACGTAATACTTTTGGGCGATATTAATATTAACATTACTTCCGGGAAATCGGATACCCATGTACATAATTATCTAAATATTTGCTCATTTCATGGACTTTTACCAGCTCACTATCACCCCTGACCCCACGCATCAGAGTGGCTCATGCTTAGACCACATCATTCTAAAGTCAAAAAATCCATCCAAAACTTTGGTGACTAATTCTTCGCTTACCGATCATCAAGCTGTATTACTAACATTACAAATATCTTCACCTAAAAAAAACTGCATGCGTTGCTACACTAAAGTCAATATGACAAACCTGGAAAATGACTTACGCGGTATAAATTTTGACCCAGTTTATAATTCCAACGATGCAAATATTACCTTAAAGTATTTCATAGATTCGCTACAATATGCAATAAGGAAAAACACTTTCACTAAGACAATGCCTAGAAAGTATAGTTGTATTAAACCCTGGATTACACCCGGTCTCGTTCGTTGTATAAGACATAGAGACAAACTTCATCTAAAATTGAAGCTCGCACCTGATAACGAAATACTTTCTGTTACATATAAAAGGTATCGAAACTTCTGTAACAATCTTTTGAAAAAACTAAAAAATCAGTATGATAAAAATGAATTACAGAAAGCGGGGAAAAATAGTAAACTTGTATGGAAATTTATAAAAACTAATACATTTAGATCGAAAAATCCCGAACCTCCGTTTGATCTGCTATCAACAGCGACAACCCCATCCGAAGCAATGAATAAAGTAAACAATTTTTTTGCTAACGCTGGTAAAAACTTGGCTGAAAAATCTTTAAATTCTAGTGTATTTTCCCGTCAAACCCCGACTACGACATCCTCTACACTAAATTCATTTGTTTTATTAGATACCGACGTTTACGAAGTAATAAGAATAATAAACGGGTTAAAGGATATTTGTGCTACTGGGTGGGATGACATACCTAATAATATATTAAAAAGATTTAAATACCTACTTGCCCCCGCGCTAACACACATTTTTCAGCTATGTTTATCTACAGGAATATTCCCAAAATTACTAAAAAAAGCTGTGATAACACCAGTATTTAAGTCTGGAGACAAAGGCTGTGTGAATAACTACAGACCCATTTCTGTGTTAACAGGCCTCTCAAAAATTTTAGAAAAAATCATTAATAGTAGATTGATAAAATATCTAGAAGATAACAAACTACTTTCAGATAGTCAATTTGGTTTTAGGCCCAAAAGATCAACTAGCCAAGCAGTACACAAATTGACTAATTATGTCACTACCAATCTAGATAATGGTATGCACACAATTGGCATTTTTCTAGACCTTGCCAAGGCCTTCGACACTATTTCATGTTCTTTACTTTTGCACAAGCTTGAAACACTTGGGATAAGAGGAGCACAACTTCAATTATTTTCTGATTATCTTAGCGATCGTCAGCAATGTGTAAAAATTGATCAGTATACAAGTTCTGAACTTAAAAATAGTTGTTTTGGAATACCACAAGGCAGCATTTTGGGCCCCACGTTATTTTTAATCTATATAAATGAACTGTGCCGCTTGTTACTCCAAAATGGTGTCATAATGTCTTATGCGGATGACACCGCTCTATTGTTCTCAGCAAAATCAAGAGTTGAGGTCTATGAACATGCTCAGAATGGTTTTAACACTGTGTCGAATTGGCTTCATAATAATCTACTAACATTAAATACAGATAAAACAAAATACATTTTATTTACAATGAGAAATACTAACATACCGCTTACTAATATAAACATATACGCACATAATTGTAGCACGTACGCTGACACTGCATGTTCCTGCCCCACTTTAGCTAAAGCTGACCATTTAAAATATCTAGGTGTCACTATTGACTCCAATCTAAATTTCCGTAAACATATCGAGTTACTATGTACTAGAGTGCGCAAATTAATATATGTCTTTAAGAATTTGCGGAACATAGCCGACTATAAATTAATTAAACAGGTTTATTTCGCTTTGTGTCAATCCATTCTTACCTATTGCATAACTTCTTGGGGTGGTGCTGCAAAAACAATTTTACTCCCTCTAGAGCGTGCTCAAAGAGCAATTCTAAAGGTTGCTACCTTTCGCCCTTTTAGATTTCCTACACACCAGCTCTACATAGCATGTAATGTACTAACAGTACGGCAATTATTTATACTAAGCATAGTACTACACCAGCACACTGCACTTCCTTTTGACCCAGTACCCTCCGACAAGAGAAGGAAGGACTTAGTTTGCATAAACCCTCAAACTAGACATGCGTTTGCTAATCGATTTTATGTATTTTTAGGACCTTTTCTGTATAATAGGCTCAACAAGTTATTAACCTTCTATAGTGTAAGTTATAAAACATGTAGTAAAATGTTATCAGAACATTTAGCGATACTAAATTACACAGACACAGAAAAACTTCTAGAAAATTTGTCATGATGGTAATTTATGTCGTAAGTATTTACTTTTGTATATTTACATAGGTTTAGTTTTAGATAATAAGAAACCAAAATGCTTTTTCTCATAGTTTTTAACAGATTATTTTATATCGGTTTAACTTAAAATTTTAGTGTTCCAATTTAATTAAAATGTAAAGTGATGGCCTGAAACACAGGTTTGAATTAACCTAGGTCGGGCGAGTCGCTACCTAACATTGTAATTCCATACCATGATTACTTGCACCTGTTCTTAACATAAATATTAGTTTTAGTTTATTTTTAGGCACTATAATTATTGTTTGGATAATATTTACTTACTGTTGACTATGTGTACACTTCTTGTAAACGTTTTATTCAATAAAAAAAATTATTATTATTATTATTACTTGTTAAATAACATGGAAACAGGCTTACACTACAACTAATTGTTTCCGCAGTCCTCTTTAGAAAATAGGGCGGTATGCCATCAGGCCCCGGTCCCTTGTTTATATCTAACGATTTTAGTTGTCTGCAAACTTCATGGACAGTGAAATCCAAAGTACAGAGAGAGCTGTTATTGCCATTACTCAAATCAGAAGCTGGGCACCATCCGGGAGAGAGACTAGAGGGCTCATAAACTGACTGAAAGAATGCTGAAAACAAATTACAAATATCCACCGGGTCGCTAGAAGATTATTATAGAACATGCAGGTCGGTATACCTGACTTACCTTGCCGATTAGCAATGTAAACCCAAAAGTGCTTCATATCAGTGGAAATACCGTCCTCGACACTATTTATATATTTGTGAAAACATTTGTTTGGACATCGGTTTGGAGAACCAGACCGGGAAATGCGAGTTTGGTGGCTTCGATAGCGGTATGCGATTTTTTATTGTACCATATAAACAGTTATAAAAAGTATCAATGCACATATCAGCCGAATTACTCCCCAAAGCGTCCTCCCAGTTAATCTCATCAATGTCCACGTTAATAACTGTGTAGTCGGCTTTACGGTAATTATATTTCGGTGTATGTAGAGGTTTGGATAAACTGATATTAATATTAAAGGACAACAGTGTGTAAAATGGCGGATGGTGGTTGTCAGCCGGTAAAAGATCTTGAGTAGGTCTCAAAACAGTACACTTCACATCAGAAATAAGGAGATTCAGTACGCGTCCGTTAGAGTTGGTTAAATGATTGAATTGCTTGACATCGTGAACAATCAAAAAGTCCCTCAAACGGTTACAAGTTGGTGAGATGCCCAGGCAAGTCATATAGTCTTTAGCGGGATCCAGTTTAGCCCACTGTGCTGTAGGTATATTATAGTCACCTAGCAATAATATATTTTCAGTTTTGATTGAGCCGATTCATTTATTTATTATTAGAAAGGTACACCAACGACCTATTCACTTGAAACATTGACATGATTACAAATACATAAGCGTTGAGTTATGGTGAATTAGTCATTTACAGGCGTACACAGCACTTATATAAAAATACATTTTAACAAGATTTTTTACTCGTAGTGTAGTGAGGATAGAAAAATCAATTTAAAACAAAGAACAAAACATTTAAGTAAACAAATAAAAATCATAATCGAAATTAGAATCAAAAATTAAAATTATCATAAGAATCAAAATTAAAATTAAGATATTAGGATTTAAATTACAAAAATTAAACAGTAAATTATTATCATGCATTACAATATTATTATATAGAGTATAATCAAGTTCAATAAGGTAGAATGCGTTATCGAATGCAATAAAAGAATATTCCAAAATTGTCAAAGTGGCAGGCACATGTGGTAAAAACCAAAAAATTAAATAGTAAAAAATAAAAAGTAAAAAATAAAAAGTAGGTTATTAAATTATGATTCGTTGCTTATAGTTTTAAGTTTTCTGTGAAATTGGGAAAATGGGTCTGTAAATATATCAATATTGTTGCAGGTGTCTATTTTATTATAATTAGCCATTAATCGATTTAAGAGGGCATTGAGACCAAGGTTGGTTCTTGATGAGGACGGTGCAAAGGTATTTATTTTGCGTAGAGGTCTAGTTACGGTACGCCTAGGTTCAGTTATATTGATTTCTGATAATAACTCAGGTACATCCGCAAGGTTATGGATGCTTCTACGTAGTTCAAGTGATAACATATCGAAGTGATTAAGCATTTGGAAATAATTAGCGTCATGAGGGCAGCTAGGGCTTCTAAAGCGTAAGTACCTGGTGAAGGCCTTCTGTATACGTTCTATCCTGTTAATATGGACACGATACATAGGATTCCAAACTGGAGATGCGTAGTCTAGTATGCTTCTGACAAGGGTGTAATAAAGCACTTTTAGTGTCGATGTGGACCGAAACTCTGAACATGTTCTCTTCACAAAACCCGAAATTTTTGACGCTTTGGCTACAATCGCGTCAATATGACTGATGAATGTTAACTTGCTGTCCAGTTGTACACCCAAATCACGGATGGTATCAACCTTTTGCAGAGGAACTCCATCCAATGCATACAAAGATGATCGTACTTGTTTATTTCGAGTAAAAGTAATGTGATAGCATTTACTTGTATTGAGAGTCATCATATTAAGTTGACACCATTCTTGCATCGCATCGCATCATCGCATCTAAGTCTTCCTGAAGAAGAAGAATGTCGCAGTCTGTTTTAATTTCCCTGTACAGTTTCAAATCGTCTGCAAACATGGAACACTAGCAGTGCCGTATTGAATGAACAATGTCATAAACGAAAATCAATAAAAACTTTTTCACAAAAAATAAACCGACTTCCAAAAAAAACACTACAAAGTGAAAAATAACTTTGATTTCGGAAGTCGGTGTTTTTGGGGTTTTATTTTCGTTTTTTTGCCACCGACTTCCGAAATCAAAGTTATTTTTCACTTTGTAGTGTTTTTTTTGGAAGTCGGTTTATTTTTTGTGAAAAAGTTTTTATTTTTCACTTTTTAGTTGTGGTACCTATACAAAATCCCCACAAAAATTTGAATACCCATTACCTGCTATGTAAATTACAGTGACAGGAACTATTAGAATATCGTCCACATATCCTAGATGGGAAAAATACGTATTATTGAAGCTAACTCAAAAACCCCTCATCAGATCTTGACCAAATTTATATGGGACCACTCCTGAAGTATGCCCTACCAAACAAAAAAATAATCATCAAAATCAATTCATAATTGGCGGAGTAATCGCGTAACAAACATACAAAAAAAAAATACAACCGAATTGAGAACCTCCTCCTTTTTTAAGTCGGTTGAAAAGAGAATCGGTCCAAGGTGAGATCCTTGTGGTACCCCGGAAGTAGAAAGATAAAACGGTGACTCATAACCCCTCACAACCACTTTCTGTTTCCGCTCAAATAGGTAAGAGACAAACCACATGAGTAGTTGGCCGGATATGCCAAACTGTTCAAGCTTTGTGATAAGTACCTTGTGGTTAACCTTGTCAAAGGCACTGCTGAAATCTGTATAGACGGCGTCTACCTGTGTGCGGGAGTCCAGAGATCTGCTAATGTCATTAACGTAATGTACCAAATTAGTGGTAGTGGATTTACGAGCACAAAAACCGTGCTGTTGGGGAGCCAACTGTGCTCTTATGTGCGAAGTCAATATGGGACAAACAAGCGCTTCAAACAGCTTTGCAAAGACGGAAAGAAGAGATATGGGACGATAGTTCGAAGCATCGTCGACTTCACCCTTCTTAAAAATTGGCACAACGTTAGGAACTTTCCATTGCGAGGGGAACGTAGATGATTTGATTGACTTGTTAAAATCAACTGAAGTGGAAGAGACAGGTTAGCTGTACATTTTTTGATGAATAACGGGGCAGGCCATCAGGTCCCGGACCCTTGCAAGCATCAAGTTTCTTTAACTCCTTCAATACGTCTCTCTCAGTAAAAGTCAATCCACATAAAGCGGATTGAAAATAATTATGCGAGCTAGTACTGGGAGCATTCGGGCTAACGGATGGTGTGAAGGTTGAAGAAAAGTGTGTGGCAAATTGTTTGCTTATCTCTTCACCAGATGTTGCAATATTCTGTCCCAAATGCATAGTGGAAGGAATGTCGCTAGACTTAAATTTTTTGGCTTTAACAAAGGACCAGAAGAGTTTTGGGTTTTGTGCGATATTCTTTTCCATGTTCATTACGTATCTCTTATAGCAGTCCCTGATCATTATTCTTGCGCAGTCGCCTAGGATTTCATATTCATAATTATCTCTAGGATTTTTATATTTTTTATAGCGAGATCTAACTTTTTCCTTTTCGTTCAGTAATCTAATAAGAGACCCAGAAAACCAAGATGGAAATTTGCCATTATGTACCTTGGAGAGAGGAACACACTCATTGATAATACAACGAATATGTTAGTACAGCACATGCACCATAGCATCGACCTCAGGCAGTTCAGAAAATATTGTTATCCAGTCTATATCTCTTAGTTTCAAATTAATCAACGCATAGTTAGCACGTTTGAAATTCGACTTTGTGACTCTTTTATTTATTAACGGAGCTGGCGAAATATTGGTGACAGCGATCACAATGGGTGGGTGATACACATCTACTTTGGACATTGGATTACTGCACTCGCTAACACTTCCTCCGTAAAAGTTAGAAAAAACTAGGTCTAAGGTTTTATTGTAACAATTTCTAACAGTATTTAGTTGCAACATATTATTTTCTGACATAAAATTTATTAAAGAGTAGCCTAACCTGTTGGCGTAGTTAGTAGGTGTTGTACATGGAGAGTAACCATGAGTATTGTCTATGTCCCAACTGATAAAACTGAGATTGAAGTCTCCTGCTATAATCGTATCTTCTCCTGTAGATTCCATCAATGAAGATACTCTGTCTAATAGTGAATCCAGTAAGACTTGTTGAACTGATGGTGGCAGATAAACGGCGCAGATATTTAAATTATGGTGCCTTTTTCCCTTGGTGATTCTAAGTCTTACCCATAGATCTTCGATGTCCGATTCGCATTTTGGCATACGTATGGAATCAATAAGCTTAGACACTGCGATCAGAACACCCCCACCCCTCTTGGAAAATTCCGGTCACAGCGAAAAACTAAATACCGATTATCAGAAATTCATTATCATTTATTGTAGGAATAAGCCATGTTTCTGTTAAAATAATAACATCGAAACAGTTAGAGAGAATATTCATTTACAAAGTATTCAATTTCGTGCGAATGCCCCTACTGTTTTGGTAATAAATACTGAAGTCATGACAATTAATAGTATTAGACATTGTAATTAGTGACAACTTATATAAGTTGTCACTAATTACAATTTTTTTCTCGAGTAGTCATTAGTAGGTCCATCCTCTGGTGCCGGCTTATCGTTGAATTTTGGGACATGTTGTATAATACTTAAATAAAATTAGCTTGCTACAGGCTAATGACTCAGAGCATTTGTGATGTTTTTAATATCATTTTTACACTTAATGGCTATAGTGGGCGATGTTTCAGATTGTTTAACTAGAATGGTGGCATGCTTTACCCAGACAAACTTATAACTAACTTTTTTAGCTGCCTCTCGGGCCTCACGTACCAACTGTTTTTTCTTCAGAGTTAAGTGTTCATTAACATATATAGTATGTGGTACGCCAGCAATGCCCAGGTCCTTAGAGGTAAATCCCTTCTTCAGGCGGCATGCAGTTATTATATTGTCCCTCAGAGTACGTGTTTTTACAGAGGCAATGATATTTTTAGGTCTCTCACTGCTTGCGGCATGTGGCACGCGATGTATTCAAGTAATATCGTCTCTTGATATATTATGGTCGATCTTTTTACCTATATCCTCCAATAAAGCAGGTAAGTTTTCTCCTCGTCTCTCCGGGACATTGGAGATTTCTAAGTTACATTGCCTGCCCTGCTGTTCCAAATAGTCAATCTTCAATTCGAGAGCTTTGACTACATCTGGGCTCACGCTCGAGGGTCGCTTATTAATGTTACTGAGTTGCTCTTGGAAGTCGTCATATTGGTCGGAGATAAGTTGAGCAGAAATTTTTACCTCCCTGACAGTTTTGAGACTGAATCCCTTGAAGCGGCATTTTCGGAGCGAAGACTAGCCATTTCTTTTTTTGATTCTTTTATATAGGCCTCCAAGTCACCTCTAATCGATGTAATATTATCATTGATTACTACCAGTTTTTCATCCAAGCTTACTTTCCATTCACGGAGAGTCTTTTGTAACTCCGCCTGGATAGAAGACGACTTATGAAGGTCCGCCCTAATATCTGAGAGTACTACCTCACGTTCACACTCAGGTTGTATGTTTTGTTTGCGTAATGTAACGTTAGAGACGTCATTCGAGGGTGAACCGGCTACCAAGTCAGATTCAGCGAGTGACTGGTCATGTCTCAGTGACGTTTTAGGTGGCGTACGCTTAGGGTTGAACATGGTGAAGTCCCTGCAGTTATAAAATAGCTAACAAAAGCTTAAGCGCGTATTGCCCGTAGTTACGTCCCAGGCGCAGCTTCGCGATGAAGTAGCGGCACAGTAGCGTGTGGTGGGGCGCGCTTAGCGCTGTCGCTTGTTTCGCCCGTTGATGACTAACCTTGATGGCTCAGTGGGAGGTCGGCCGACTGCGAATCCAACGGCTCGGGTTCGGAGCTGGGTGGAGATACGAAGGATCGAAACTCACAAAAATATTTTCGACTCACTCTTGCGCCGCCCACTGGGTGGGATTAGTCCATTTAAACTTCACAGGAGCAAACGAGAAACGCAATTCAAACAAATAGACCAATCACAAAAAATTACGAGGATAACTGTATTATGCGTCCACTCTGTATCAACGCTTACGACAGTATGACGGTATTTGTTGGCAATGCTCCATTCATAGATGGCATCAATATCCCTTTGTAGGAGTTTGCAATCCTCGTCCGTTCGGATTTGTGCGACTAGCTTAAGGTCATCGGCATATAGCAGGCATTTGGCAAACTTAACATTATTTATGAGGTCATTGATCATGATCAGGAACAGAGGCGGCCCTAACTCAGATACCTGACTTACACCCGAGCGTGTATTATAAGGCTTGGACTCAAAGCAGCCGTGTCTTACAAACTGCTTACGATCGCGCAGATAATTCGAAAAGAAGTTAAGAAGACCGGACGAGAAACCGATCGCCCCCAGCTTAGTCAAAAGCACATCGTTGTCAACTCTGTCAAATGCTTTCCGGAAATCGAAATACAGAGCGTCAACCTGCCCACCGATGTCCAAGCCACGGGATATGTAGTCTATGTGAATCAGTAAATTTGAATTTACGGAGCGACCTGGTCGAAAACCGTGTTATTTATGTATTTATGCTTGTGAGAGCGGTCACAAGTTATGTCACCATGGTTGGCGAGAGCATTCACAATCACCGTGACTTTATGATTCTATTTATGGTAATGGTTAATGGTTGAGCTGGATGGTGCTGATCCACGCGTCATGTTCGTGAACGGGCGCCGTCTGTTGAGACTGGTCATCTCTTATCTGCCAGGGTTTATTTTTAATCTTATATTTTTAATCGTTTTTGATTTTTATATTTTTTTTACATTGCTCTCACATATAGAATCAACAAGAGTAATGTACCCAGGATTTTGTAATTTCTATATTTAAAATAGTGTCCTTGGAGTTTCTTGCCCGTTCTTCTCTATAGAGATCTACGTTTTGGAATGGGCAACTAGCTTCAACTTTCTCACTAACTGAAAACCGTGTAGGTATGTATATTGATTTATTATAATATGCTAATAACAAATTAAGTTGTGATTTCACTGTACGTTTAATTTAATATAGGTAAACAATAAGTGCTGGGTTTAGTTTCACAAAATGTTGAAAAAATCGTTTAAAATAAGAGTAAAAAACGGAGGAATCAGGCGAAAAATATCAAAGGAACATGCAAGAATTATGATGTCTTCGAATCCGATCAATGAACAAGAAAACGATTCGTGTGAAGTGAATTGTTGCGATATTAAAGAAGGTTCCGTAGGTCACCAAAGTCAAGTAGGACCTGTTAACATTGGAATTACCAACGATACGGATTCTTTGTGTTTGGAAAATCTTTTATTGCGAATAAAAAAATAAACATAGGCACCACTATTGCATACGTTCCAATAAAATGTTATTTTAAGAAGTTCTTTGTTTATGTATATTTAAGGGTAATTAACAATTTCTTTGCATGTTATAATTTTTTAATTAAAATTAACCTTAAAGAATTATTTTTTATTAAATAATATGGTTTTGACAATTATTGTCATGTTATGATTCATGTACCACTATTTAGTTTTTGTAAAAGACACATGTCATGACTGAACTGTCATTCCAGAATGATAAGATTTAAAACAATCAATCCTTAGACAAATCTGAGATGAGAAAAAATTACAAATTCAATTTTACTCTAGCTTCTTTTGGATTAGGATTTTAATTATTAGACTGGGTAAACTAAACCCAAACCTGTTAAGTGTTTTAACCATTGTGTAAATTTTAACTTTAATAAACAATTACACTTGCAAGTTTGAATTGTTTTATGAAAATTAACTCAATATACTTGTTTTCTTATCATTGCTTTATTAAAAATAGATTCATTAAACAAATTAAAATCAGACTTATTTAGGAAGATGGGAGAGAGTGGTTGGTCTGATGGTAAAAGTCGTTCAGTACCATAGATATCCAGAGATATGCCTTCATTGCGGAATAGTAAGGAATCCAAGTGCCACCGCTTATCCCCCACCAAAATAATTACAACATTAACAAATAGTGTACTTACGACACACACTTACAATTAGAACACGCACATTAAGAAGAAAGCAGCTACAACAACACTTGCTATTTGCGAACATTCAATGCACACGCATGCAATTAGGGAGTCGAAAGCGATGGTCGATATTTTTTATCGATATTTAATTTTAGCACATTCTTGTATTATTATAAATTTATAACTTCGTTTAATTTTCTTTATATAATTTCTTTGGTTTTTATATACCTATCCGAAAATATGGGTTATTTTTACTAAAATAAAATGGGAATATTTTTAACACTTCACGACTAACTGTTTTGAAATAACATTGTCTTTATTTGCTTCAAAAAATAACTAATTTAACTCTTATACTATACATGTAATACGAGAATATCCATTGAGTTCTGTAAAAAAATATTCGACTGCAATAATACGCATGTCGATAAAATCAGCCGCATGCACTCGATTGCACCTCTCTAAATCCAAAACGTTTGTTCCGTTTGGGAAGATTCGGGCTAGTTCGTATCGCTCCGGATGTAAGTTAGTAAATGATTTAAAAATTTATTAAAAATATTAAACAGTGACTTAAATTTCATGAGAACTACATATAGTAGTGCCTGTGGTTAAGAACAAAACTGGTGATCTAGCCGATAAAACTAACTACAGGCCTATCTCTCTTGCTACTGTTATAGCCACAGAAATATCTTCTTTATTATATCTATGGTTATAGCAAAGGTGTTTGACGGTTTGCTTGATACACGGTTAAATAAACTCTTGTCACTGCATGATAATCAGTTTGGGTTTAGACCTAAATTATCTACTGAGAGTGCAATACTGTGTCTCAAGCATGCCGTCAGATACTACATGGATCGTAAAACACCAGTTTACGCGTGCTTCCTCGACCTGTCTAAGGCCTATGACCTGGTTTCGTATAATTTGTTGTGGCAGAAACTTGAGGGCATAAACATGCCGCATGAACTTGTTAACATCTTCAAGTATTGGTACGAACACCAGCTTAACAATGTCAGATGGGCGGGTACATTATCGGAGCCTTAGAGGCTTGAATGTGGGGTGAGACAGGGTCGGGTAACCTCACCCACATTTTTCAATCTCGACATGGATGCACTCATCGTCGCGCTCAGTAGTCGGCATGTGGGCTGCCATGTTGATGATGTTTGTGTAAACAATCTAAGTTATGCAGATGACATGGTGCTGCTGAGCGCGTCGGTGTGTGGATTACGCAAGCTGCTGAATATCTGTGAGGACTACGCGGGCAGCCATGGTCTTATGTATACCGTCGCGAAAAGTCAATTCATGGTATTTCATGGAGGCGCCAAATGCCCACAGCAAGTACCCCCTATTCACTTGAATGGTGTACCCTTGGAACGGGTGGATCAATTTAAATACTTGGGGCACTGGGTAACAGCAGATCTGAAAGACCATGTCGACATTGAGCGGGAGCGGAGGGCACTGTCTAAGAGAGCAAATATGATAGCCCGTAGGTTTGCACGTTGTTCAAATCAGGTTAAAATCACGATTTTTAAAGCTTTCTGCACCTCCTTATACACGTGCAGCCTATGGGCATCTTACTCACAAGCTGCTTACAATGCCCTTCGCGTCCAATACAACAACGCGTTCAGGGCGGTTTTGCAGCTACCCCGCTTCTGCAGTGCCTTGGGCATGTTTGCGGAAGCGCGCACCGACTGTTTCCACGCCACCATGCGCAAGCGGTGCGCGTCCTTGGTGCGCGGGTGCGGGCTAGCTCCAACCTCCAATACTGTCCTGGCGATGGTTGCTGAGCGACTTGATTGCCCCTACGTTGGGCATTGTT
The DNA here is from genome assembly GCA_963853775.1 of Xanthia togata. Lineage (NCBI taxonomy): Eukaryota > Metazoa > Arthropoda > Insecta > Lepidoptera > Noctuidae > Xanthia > Xanthia togata. The sequence continues at coordinate 345,484 of OY970811.1, read as the reverse complement.
GTAGCAGGCATATTGCTGGTGCTTAGTTTGTCATTTTATACCTACAGCTTTAATGTTTTAATGATAAATAATATAATATTTCATTTGTTTGCTTCTGACATCAACTTAATTTTTGTTAATTTAATTCATTGTTTTATTTAATTTTTATTTATATCTGACATATTGATCTGATCTGACATGTAATGTTTAATGTTTTCATTATTTTTGTCAGTGAATTATTTTATTTCTTTATTATCCAATCAGTTGGCATTAAAATGTGACCGGAGTTTTGTATTTTAATTTTATGTTTTGTATTTAATATGGGTCAATGACCTGAAAGAAATGAATTTTAATTTAATTTAATTTAATTTAATGTTTACTTACCGGTGGTAGGACACGCCATTTATCTTCAGGTTGATGGTACTAGACCTATTTTTACAAATTATTACTGCACAACTTGGCATTTTGGTTTTTTACGCATCAAAAGTAAGCGACTGAATGAACCGTACAGCCGCCGTTCGAACATAAGCCCAATTTAGCAATATCGTGGCGCCACGTGCCACGCCTCCAAGGCATATCCCTCGATATCCGTGTGCAGTACGTACATTTCATCTCTCAGAGTATAATCAGACAACAAAATCACCCTGCATGTAGGAACATAATTTTTATCTAAATAATAGTAGATTATGCACCGAGGGGCTAAAGTTGTGTCTTATGTCACGGGCGTCATATTGAATCTCGAGCGCAACGAAGGATTCGGGTTTTAACTCCCGAGCGCAGCGAGGGAGTTAAGAGTTTAACTCACGAGCAAAGCGAGGGAGTTGATACAAGAATCCTGAATGCAGCGAGGGATTCAAGCTAGCCCAAGGCAAAGACACCTTTAGCCCAGAGGAGGATACTTTATTTTTTACACCTACTGTGAGAAAATAATAGCCATAGTACGAAAAACAAAGTATTTATTAAATTATCAAACAGTAAGAATAACATATTTAGAACTAGTAATATTATGTCTTCGAAAACATGGCAACGATATGAAGAAGCAGTCATTATGATTTTGTAGGAAATCGAGAATATCATCCACGCGTAGTAAGGGTATCGAGAATAGCTTTCCTCTTTCTGGCACCAAAGGGTGTTTATTAGTACTATACTGCCGATTCAGCTGAGCATGTGAAATTCCAAATTCAAATCACATTATTGACCAGCGGGTCATAATGAAATCCAGTACAACATTATTGACCGGCTGTGCCCCCGGCCACTAATGACTCACTTTAGGTTAAGGTTGCTTGACATATAATTTGACATTTTCGAGGAAAGGTGGTGTGAAAAAAAAATTGTGTACCTACATTAAATTTAACTTCGTCGCGTGTTCATTAGAATAAACTGTGTGTAGCGTAAATGACTTTTCATTTAGTGTATTCTAGTTATGTTTGCGTATCTATTGACGTATTGGGTAAGGATGGCTAGAAACTGAAAGTTCATCTAGTTGGTCAGTAGACACTCTATTTGCCATTTTACACTGAAACAGGATTAGGTACTGTTTTTAAAGTTAGCTTTATTAAGATAAGATATATTTATTTGCTCAAACATGTGTACTATGTGTAAAAAAAAAAAAACAAGTTAGACATGTTTGCCACATGCTATTGAGTGCAAATATGAATAGTTATGATTGTTAATAATTGATTTCAAGTCAGTATCATTAATTTAAAGTGAATTTAGCAAACAATATCTAATAACTTTAAAAAATCAAAAAAACATCTATGTTAAAATAAATGCTTCAGTCTGAAATATTATGTATGACTCTTTTGTTTTTCATATAATATTTTAAAACGTACTTATTGAGAACAGCCGAATATCGTTTGTAGTCCAAGTAAATACTGATTTCAGCCACTTAGATATTTGGTCAATTGCAAGTAGAAAGTGTTTTTGTTTGTTTTTTTTTCATGACAATACTTTTGTTACATTTGTTTGAAAGTTGAATTTCTTATTTCGAAGATTGCTACTTATTTGTTTTGGCGCTAGTGTCGATAACTACTGATTGCTATTTAAAATGCGTAATAGACCTGCTGGTTAGTGAATGGAAGTCGATTGCAAAATTAATTAAAATAATATTTTATATTTTATTCCAGAAGTTGCTTGGCACGCCACCTATTTGCAGTTTTTAGATGTAGAAAGGTATAAAAGCAAATGTCAGTGCATTTTAAAGTTATCTCTCCGACCCAGATGACCCTATAACCCTCCTTCAGGAAAGCAATAGGGACACCAGCACGTTACAAAACAATAAAAAAAGACCCGCATTCCGACCTCGCCGACGAGGTCCATTGCGCTCGCGACACTCCCGAATAAATAATACTCCCCCCCAACCCTTGCTCGCAGAAGCGCCAGCCCGCGTTACGCTGAGAAATGTAGATTTAAATTCCCCGATCAATAATAATGAAAATTTGATCCAGCCTGTCCCACCTTGCTGTCCTCCCGCCAGCGACGCCCTAAGCCGAGGTTCGTACCCCACAGGGGGTGCCCTTAGCGAGCGTTCGCTTAGTTTAACATAGAATAGTTTATGCCCCTGGCTGGAGGCTTTAAGTTAGTAGCTTAAGGTATCCACAGGATAGTCCGGTTAAGCAGCTGCGACCTCAATCTGAGAGTCAACTGCGAGATGCCATATCAAAAAAAAAAAAAAAAGAAGTTAGTTCCGTGTCGAATAAAGAGCTATAACGTGTAAAAAAATGGGTTGCACTCCGGGAGTGCCGGCAGAAGTGAAAGCTTGAATATTTCCTCCGTCTTACGAATTTTCGATCAGGTCACGTGTCCTGACGCGAGTTTTACATTTTTTACAAATCACAAAAAAAGTGCACAAAGCCGCTAAAGAAATTTTCACTTCAAAAAAAAAAAATGTAAATGTGAGTACCATGTAGACGTTTATAATTTTATTATGAGGTGTGTTAGACTTGAAAGAGTAAGGTAGTTTAGAGTATATGATGCACACTCAAATGGTTGAGTGGGATGGTGCTTATTCACGCGTCATGTTCGTGTACAAGGGCCATCAGTTGAGGCTGGTCATCTTTTTACTAATCTGGTTTTTCTTTAATCGGGTATTTAGAATTGTTTGATAATGTCTTTTTTTTACATTGTTCTCACATATAGAAGTAACAAAAATAATGTATCCAGAATTTTGTAATACCTTGATTTAAAAGAGTGTCCGTGGAGTGTCTTGTCCGATCTTCTCCATGCTGTTTTGGAATGGGCGATTAGCTTCAACTTTCTGACTACCTGATGACTCTTTGAAAATTCAAAGTACAAGAACAAATTAATGGGTTGGCTGATCTAGTGAAAACAGTTGTGGTGCCCGTTCCTAAGAATAAGACCGGTGATATGTCTGATGTCAATAATTACAGACCGATATCATTGGCAACGATTACAGCGAAAAAAATTTAGATTGTTTACTTGACCGTTACTAGTCAGAGACCGTACCTAGACAGGTAAACAAACATATTACACTGGGAGGAGGACGCCTGTGTATGCATGCTTCCTGGATTTATCCAGTGTTTTCGACCTTGTCTCATAATATGACATCTTGTGGGAAAAGTTGTCTAATGAAGCTAACCTGCCCCCAGAAATAATTAATGTACTAAAGTTCTGGTACGATAACCAACACAACGCTGTGAGGTGGGCAGGCTCATACTCAGAGATGTGTACAGGTTAGAGTGCAGGGTGAGGCAAAGGGGTCTGACCTCGTCAAAGTTGTTTAACATCTATGTGAATAAGCTGATCGAGGAACTCAGCAGCACTAGCATCGGATGCACGATCGATGGTGTGTCTTTCAACAATATCAGTTATGTTGACGATATGGTGCTGCTGAGTCCGTCGATCAGTGCTCTTAGGAAGCTGTTAAATATATGTGAGTGCTATGCTGGGGCCCATGGATTAAGGTATAATGAAGAAGGCCGCCTTATGGGGCACCTGTGCGCAGTGCATGTACTGTTGCCAGGTGTCTCTGTGAGGTGGTGTAATTAAGTTATTGTGTGTTTTAGTCTGTTATACTAATATAGGTTAAGAATACTAACAAAATTATGGGTTATACCTGAAATAAAGATAAATAAATAAAAATAAATGGTACTCTCTTTCTTCTCCTAAAATTGTTTGTCCGAAAATCATTATCCATAACACGTTTGCTATAAACTTCAGTAACCATAATGTTCAAAATCCCGAAATTCTGTTTAACATAATTATTTTTAGCTCTAAAAGTATTCTGTCATAATATCGAGTACTTACTATAATAATTGAATCTCCTAATTTTACATGACCTAAAGTCATATGTCCTAAGTATTGTGTATTATTTCGAATTTTCATTTATAATGCACTTTTTAGTCCTAAAACATTTGCTAAAAATTAGGTTTTAGTGACAGAAACGCATCGCTGTAAATCCGACTCCACGCAGTCTTGTCTGCTCTACCGCTTTTTTAATCCAACTCCACGCAGTCTTGTCTGCTCTACCCCTTTTTTTTCAGACTCTTACTGACTAAAACCTACCCGTGTTCCTTCTGTTGCCTGTGCAATGCCAGGGGGCCACGGTATCCCTTTCGGACTTTCCCGCAACCCCGGCAGGCAATGGTCTCATCGGACCCCTTCGCTGGCTGACATCTCTTTGAGGCGCGCGTGGAACACAACGCGCCGTCGACCCGGGCCTGGTCCTTACCGGACGGCAAGCTACCCATTGCTCAACGTCCGCAAGCCCGCGCCTACGGTGGCCGAGAATCGGCAATCAATTCCCGACGCCCAGGGCGTCTCCTCCTGCGGCGGCTAGGGGCGTGAGGGCGCGAAATTTGCCTCTCCCTCACGCGCTCCGCCTCCTCCTTCGCGAGCATTACTGCTTCGCAGAAGGAGGTGGCGGACTCCCATGCCCTCTCGCTCCGTACCATGGCCTGGACCAGGGCTGGACGCGAGAGATCCCCGCCACCGATCGCCTCCACGAGGTCACGGCGGTGCTCTGCACAAGCCGGGCATACCTCCACCGTATGCTCCACCGTGTCCTCCGGGCGATCCACGCAGTTTTGACACCCGGGCGTTTCCTCCCGCCTTATCTGAAACAGGTACCTCCCGAAAGAGCCGTGTCCGGTGAGGATCTGCGTCAGGCGGGAGGTGAGGACGCCGTGGTGCCTCTCCAGCCTCTCCTCAAAGAGGGGACTTATCGCCGCAATAGTGGCGTGCCCAGCACTGGGTTGCGACAATCGCACTCTTCATGACGCCATGAGATCCCGCCGGAGCTCTGTCCGCTGTGCTACGATTTCTGTTTCGTCTCCTCGCGCCACTCCCAAATATGCGCGAGGACTTTAAACTAGCGTGGGACCGCCGGAGCCCCGCAGCGCTGGAGCCGTGAAATGAAATGAAATGAAATGAAATTTATTTGCAAGAATTGTAGTACATTACAGGTGGTCGGGTTATTTATCAGTTTCTAAAACAATTCGCTAAAACTAGCATGCAAACATTATATGAATTAATTAAATGAAGCTAATAAAGTTGGAAAAATACATCTTATAAAGTATATTAAGAATACGAATGTCAATCATTTGTCAAATTATTAAAGTAAAATGTCAGTGTGAGTGTTTAAAGTTTAGGTACTCATTCACAGAATAAAATGATTTATCTATAAGCCATTTGAATAACGCTGTTTTAAAACGATTAATTGGCAGTTCCCTATATGATTTTGGTAATTTATTATATATCCTTATAACCACTGGAAAGCAACTTCTGTGATATAAGTGGCTTTTCATTGGAGGAATCATTAGTCTCTCAGGATACCTTGTGTTAAACGTAACAGTGTCTCCAAGACGTTGAAATAATTCGGAGTGCATTTTAACAAATTTACAACATTCAAATATGTACATACCGGGAACAGTTAATATCTTTAAATCTTTAAAAAGAGGTTTACATGAAGTCAATGGTGGCACATCACAAAGAGCACGGATACATTGTTTTTGGGCTATAAATACCCTATTTATAAGAACAGAATTTCCCTATAGCACAATGCCGTATCTAATGTTAGACGCTACGTAACCATGATACGCTAAGAGGGCGGTTCTGAGGTTAGTTATTTTACACAGTCTCCATAAGGCGAAAGCGAAACGATTAATCTTATTGTAACCTTTAAGCACTGAGCTTTCCATGTGCAGCCACTGTCCACTGTTATACCAAGAAAAACGGCTTCGTGTGCTTCGTTAATTCTCTGATCGGAATAAGTAATCATAAGGTCAAAATTTGATTTTCTATTATGGAACTGAACGAAGGAGGTTTTATCAATATTTACTTTTAAATTATTATTATTAAGCCATGTTATGATAGCATTAACTGCTTCATTAACCTCTGTATTATAATTAAGCTTTTTATTCTCCGTGATAACCACCGCAATATCATCAGCAAAAAGTGAGTAGAAATGTTTAGTCACATTTGGTAGGTCGTTAATATATAACAGAAAGAACAATGACCCTGTAACACTACCTTGGGGCACTCCTGTATTGTTGCTCCTTAAGGTAGACTTACATAATATTTCTTCTTTATTTGAATTTATTTCGGAAATTGCTGTATATTGACTTCAATGCTAGGCCGCGAAAACCGTACAACTCACATTTAGTGAGCAGAATATGGTGGTAAACAAAGTCGAAGGCCTTGCTCATATCGAAAAACACAGTGCAGGTACGTGTACGTTTATCTATATTTTCAGTGATTTTTGTCAGTAATTTAAAAGCTGCTAAAGTGGTCGATTTGCCTTTTTGGAATCCGTTTTGTTCGGTTTTTAGTATTTTATGTTTAGTCAAGAATTGGGTCATACGAGAATGCATTATCTTCTCAAATACCTTAGATAAAACTGGTATTAAGGCGATTGGCCTATAATTGTTTAAACCAGTAACGTCACCTTTTTTGAAAATCGGTTTTATAACGGAGGTTTTTAATTTATCCGGGAAGGTGCCCTGGGAGAATGACATATTAATAAGGTACGTTAATATTGGTGTAGTCCAACCTGCAGTGCGTTTTAAGATATGCGTCGGGATCTCATCATATCCTACAGAAGAAGTATTTCTTAGTGATTGTATAGTTTTAAATGTTTCATCATCACTAACTGGATAAATGAAGAAACTGGCGTTGAGTGGTGAAATGAGATGGCGATGTCCCATCGACGATATTGCTCTATTTTTATTTTTACCGGTGGCCATATCGATGAAATAATTATTAAACGCGTTGGAAATGTCATTAGTATTCGTCAAAATCGCATTATTATATTTTATTTTTGTGATCATTTTTTTATCATTATTTGAATATGTCATTGTATTATTTTTTATTAATGTCCAAGATGCTTTACAAATATTCTTAGATTTTTTTATATATTTTACATTGCATAGTTTTTGTGCTGCAAAGATAATTTTTTTAAATTGTTTATTGTATCTTCTGTAATTAATTTGATAACGTGATTTTTTGAATTTATAATACATAAATCGCAATGTTCGCTTTGTTGCGCATGATTTCTTTATACCTTTAGTAATCCAACCAGAGTTTTTATTTTGTTTGTTTGACATTTTTTGTTTACATACCGGAAAACATAAATTGAAGAAGAGTATAAACGTGTCATAAAATGTGTTAAATGCCGTGTTAAAGTCCTCTTCCGAATATACATCCGACCAAGACATATTAGAGAGACAATCACAAAACTTTTTTAAATTTATGGAACAGTAGTCGCGCTTAAAAACAAACCATTCCATGAGGGGTTTCGTATTTTTGTAATAAGGGATATATAATATTTGTGCAGTTTCATGGTCAGATAGACCAAGTTTAAGAACCTCACTCGTCGCTTCTGGAGTATTACTAATAAATTGGTCGAGACAGGCATTTGCGCGAGTAGGTTGATTAATATGTATGTTGTAGTTGTAATTATGTACAATTTTCTGAAATTCAGTGAACGCTTTACTCTCCTTTAGTGAATCGATATTGAAATCCCCAGTTACAATGATTTTCATTTTTAATCTACGTCTTAGTGTTGTAATTAGGTACTCTAAGTTACGAAGAAAAATGTCTGGATTTGATCTTGGAATTCGATATATACATACAATTGTACATCTATAAAGTGGAATTTCAATTCCACAGCATTCGAACGATCGTTCAATGCACAATTCACTCAGTAATGGAACTTTTTTAATTTCCATATACTGTTTACACAATATACCAACCCCGCCTCGCCTTTGGTTTGGTCTGGAGTAGAAATCACCTAGCTTAAATCCTTTCAAAGATAAATTAGATTCCTCCCCTGATCTGAGAAAAGTTTCAGATAAGCATATTATGTCTACGTAAATATTTTTATTTATAAGTTCGCAAAGAGAAATTTGAAGAAAGTCTACTTTACTTAGTGCTCCTGCTATATTTTGATGCAGTATAGTTAGGTAGGAGGTTTCAGATTCGCCCTGACTATAAAAAAAATATCCTGTCTATCTGAATTTGTTGGTTTATTTGAGTTGGGAGGCGACTGATACAAAGGCCTATCCTTAGTTAATAAAGCCGGTTTTGGCTTCTTTATCCGAGAAAAATAACTGAGAATAGATTGCTGTGTGCATTTATTTGAAGAAATACATTTTTTAACGCTGTTGTGCCGTGCCACCTTATTGACGTTGTCATATTTCATAGCTAGAGAATTAGCATTTAATTTATTATAACAGGAATTTCTCATCATAGTCCTGACAGTCAATTATATAATTCAATGTATCACAGGTCTCCTGTAATAAGTCCCCTGTGATACCTGTAACATTGATGAAATGACAGCTTGGAAAACTGTTACATATTAATTTAAATTGTTGGTTTAGCATACGTTCATTCAGGTAATGGTTTCTTACTACGTTTAACAGAAAAACAGTATTTTTTTGTAGTTTCTTTAAAACATATGCTAATTCGCACAAGCTGTTTGTAGGATTTGTGTCGTTTTCGATACATAGTATTATTTTCTCTGCTTCAGACATTAGTGTGTTACCACAACCTTTCAGAACCTCATCCGATTTGGCGTAATGTTTTGTGATGCTTGATACAGAGTATTTTTCATGCTTGGTGCCATCTCTTGAATGTATGAGTTTAGAGGCGAGTCCACTACATTGTTGAGTACCATATATCATAATTCTTTTTTTTGAACCATACTTATTAATTGTCATACTCTAGGTCGACAATTTGTTGTCACTATTTGGCGCAGATGATGAGAGGATCGGTTCAATGTATTTTTTTACTTCTACTATTTCCGTATCTTGGTAAGGTTTATCTAACACGCTTTCCGAGATGACTTGATGATTGCACCGCGAGGTCGAAGGTTATGATATGTACTGTTATTCAAAGTCAATGAGTTATCTAGATCATTCTTGGTGAAGTTAATTTTTCTTTTCATTAACTTTTTTTTACTACTTTTACAGACAGACTACGTGACAGAAACCATGCCTGCTGCATGTTGCATGCTTGCTTGCATGCTGCGTGCTTGCTTGCATGCTGCATGCTTGCTTGCATGCTGCATGCTTGCTTGCTTACAAGAACCACATTTTCACAATCAAATGCTTTATTGAGTGCATGTATAATATTTTTTTCACTTCAGTACCTCAAACAAGCAGGTTTTGCTGTCTAAAAACAGTGTGCAAAATTCAATTTTGCTGTGAGCGTGAGACAAAGTAACTTTTTATTGTAACCGCTACAGCACCAACAACTCTAGGAAATCGGGCTATCCGAATAAACTTATTCTGTTTCTTTCTTATGTCCTCATTTGTTTCAGGAAAATGTATGTGCTCCTTATTGTAAAGCAGCTATAGCAGCACTGACTCTATGAATTATCCTGTGTGAAGTTGAAGTACTCTGTCCACAAAAATGCCAATACTCAGCTGTCTGTTATTTGTTGCATAATATCGTAATGTTCCCAACAGCTGATTAGGTGATATGGAGAAGTTTCTGTATAAATAAAAATTCTTCGACAAAATTACCAAAGGCCTGTCTTCTCTACATATCTCCGTATTTACCTGTCTGAAGGGTATTCCAATCGATGTTCAGTTTTCACAAGTAAATTTAGCAATATAATTTAGCAAGTAATTATTTCTTTCTTTGATTCATCTTGGACGCCTTGGAAAATATTCTTCATCGCTATCCGATTCCTCAATCATGGCTCACTACTCTATACTTAAGGCCATTTTTATATAATAAATTGAACATAACTCCTGGATATAATTAAATAAACAACACTGATAGAACAATAAAACCAAAGCTTTATAAACAAAACAGACGCCATACTGCAATCTTATTCTTGGGTTAACATGAAACTCTATGGAAATGAATGAACTCTATTAACGATTTTATTCATAGATTAGTCGTTTGTGAAACGTGAAAATAGCTTATCCTTGGAATAACTATCACTATACTCTCGAGTAATATTTATTCTACTTTGATGAAATCGGGCCTGAAGGAGATTGTTGCTACAGATACAGATACTGTTCATTGGTGTTTGATGAAATGGCCATTGCCCCATCATGTTCTTACAACAAAACGAGAGACTCTATTGAAGGCTTTGTAGACGATGGTGACCAAAAAGAAGAAAAGTTTTGTGACCATGTTTTGGTGTTCATGATAAGAGGTATTGTCAAGACATACAAGCAACCTGTTTATTACAGCTATTCAGCCGGTACAACTAAGACATTGGCTTTAAAAAAACAAATTATAAATGTCATCACAAAACTACAAGAAGCTGGTCTTAAAGTTGTAGCCACTATTTGTGACCAAGGTACAACAAATGTTGCATATTAACAGTCTAGTTATAGATACCAAATCCACATATTTAAGAAAAGATACACAGTATAGAGAAGGATTCTTCGAAGTTCGAGTAGAAAAAAAATATTTCTTGCATGATCCTCCACATCTGTTAAAGTGCATAAGGAATAATTTGCTTTGCAAAGACTTGAATTATTTTATGCATGGCAAATCCCAAACAGCAAAATGGTGTCATATTCGAAAATTATTTGAGAGGCCGCCTAACTACAAAGGCTCAAAAATACTGCCAAAATTGACATCTCAACATGTTATGCCCAATCATATACCTACCGAAAATGAGGGTTAAGCACTGTGCACTAGTGTTCAGCCATTCTGTTGGATCAGCGTTAGGAGTTATGGCAGGTATGTATCCTTACCATCATTTTGAAATTAAATTTTGTGAATTTCACTTTAGATTACTTTTTTAGGGTTCCGTACCTCAAAAGGAAAAAAAAAACAAAACAAACTTACATTTGCAGTTGGAATGTATGGGAGAACTTGTTTTTCAACCACAATGTTAAGTTTGTTCTTGGGATAAATTCATCCCAATTACGGAACCCTTCATTGTGAGTAGTACGACACGCACATGGCTGGTTTTTTTAGAGATAGTCTAAAAAACCAAATGAATGACCATCTACTTTATTTTTTATGTACCTAATCTAATAACGATTGTCGCTTCCAACCGGCCAATTTGGAAATCATTGGAGGAGGCCTATGTTCAGCAGTGGACGTCCTATGGCTGAAATGGTGATGATGATGAATAACGATTGTGAACGACTATAAAAATAATTGTTTCTTATTTTCAGAGATGGGAGGAATGCCAGAAGAATGCACTCAAACTGCAGATCTTTTATTATTCTTCGACAAATTATTCGATAGTTTGAATTGTGGGAGTTACGAAGTTGTTCCGGGAAAACCTTATAAATCCGCTGTAAAAGCCAATTCGGCTCATCATGAGCTCTGGAGTGCCAGTTTGCCTGTCTTAAAATCAATGAAATTTGATACTTCAAGACATGTGTCATCATTGACGGGTTGGGTAAAAACCATTGAAAATATTAGAAAATTGGTCAAATTCCTTAATGAAATTCAAATTCAAATATTTATTGCTCAACACAGTAAATTTTATTCATTTCTAGATGTCAAGTGAATGCGCAGTCCACTGTATTGTACCAATTCAGGCATGCAAAATTCATAATAGGGATGATGACTAAAAAAATGTTTTTTGTCCGTAATGTAGATTATGAAAAAATAACGAACAACTTCTTTTTTTACGTTATCAAAAGATTAAGGCGATACATTGAGTTATAATGTGCCATGACGTCACTTGTTTGTAGATTTTATACATACTTGTGACGTATCAACCCCCACTCCCTAACTTTAATGCGTTGTATCTAAATCATTTTTTATTAATATGATAAAGCAAAAAATACGTGTCTAATATTTTTTTATTATCTGACTGACGGACTAAATAGAATTTCTTTTTTTTGACCCAGGTATCATCCCTATTATGGTTATACAATTTTATTTATTATCCAATTAATCAGTTACATAATGTCATAAATTCAAAAATAATGCCTTGTACAATTCACCAATAGAATAGTACAGGTCTGTTAACATTCTTTTGAATTTGTTAACATCATTCTCAAGTCTTAATAGTCGTGGGAATCATATTATTAACTTTTGGAGCCATTCCTAGAAAACTTTTTGCATATATTGCTGTTTTATGAGGCACAGCGTAAATTTTGTCCCGGTGACGTTCAGGGTTTCAAAAGAATATAAGTTTTTTTTAACGAACATTGCTACTTCAAACGCGTATAGAGATGGAAAAGTAATTATTCTTAGGTCAATAAAGTGTGCTCTACAACTATTAGAAGCTTTTATTTGGCACACAGCTCTTAAACATTTTTTTTGTGCCTTAAACACTAGCTCCCTATCTGATGAATTTCCCCAGAACATTATGCCATAGCGCAATGTAGAAGACACGTGTGCATGATATGCAGTCAGTACGGTTTCGCGGCTTGCTACTTTACTGAGATTATGCAAAGCGTACTGGAACTGATTTAGTCTTTTTATTATATGTTCACTATGTTTACTCCATTTCATATTCTCGTCTATATAGAGTCCCAGGAACTTTGTGTGCTTTGTTTCTTCTATCGTTTTGTCAGCGTATTTTATATTAAGTTTATCTTGGTTTATTGTTTGTCTAAATGACATAACACGCGCACGTATTTGTATGTATGTTTATTTTATATAGAATAGTTTTGTTTTGAGTTTTAATTAAAATTTTCTTGTTTCGACTTTTCTACACACTGTGTCTACATATCCGATCCTACTTTCCTCTCGCAGGTCTGCTGGTAGAAATTTTGTAAGAAATAAGCAGTACCTTTGTGCTCTTTTATGTTAATATTGTGTCCTGTTAAGTGTTTTGTGTGTACAAAAATAAATAAATAAATAAATAAACATTAGTTTTATCTAAATTTACATTAAGATTGTTATTATTTAACCATGTTATTTAATTAACTTGTTTAGATTTAGCTTTATATCCATTTCATAACTATGTGAATCCTTATTTTGTCCTGTGAAAATAATTGTACTATCATCAGCGAACAAGATCATGGGATGTTGAATAACTCTAGGCATATCGTTTATGTATACGAGGAACAATAGTGGGCCGAGGAAGCTACCCTGAGGTACACCAAAGCTCGTTTTTCTTGGTTTTGATTTGTACGTTCGTTCTAATTTTGTCTTCTGGCAGATCTTTGTAATACTGAGTTATTTGATAAGAAACCTAACCTAACCTTACCTATTTTTTATATATGATTCAATTAATTTTAGTACTTACTCCGTTTTTTTCCAATTTAGACAAAAGTATGTTAAAATCTACAAAATCAAATGCCTTGGTCATATCCATGAACAAGGCAGTCGCCCGTGTCCGTCTATCCTTCCTTATTTGTTACCACTTTATTCACAAGGTTATATATTGCCATATTAATATTTTTGCATTTTCTAAAGCCGTACTGTTCTTCCGCAAATATTTGATGTTTTTCAAGAAAAGGATACAGATTATTATAAATTACTTTTTCAAAAACTTTTGAGAAAATTGGAATTAACGCCACAGGTCTATAATTCTTAGGAAGTTGTCTGTCATCTTTCTTATATAGTGGTTTTATTACCGATATCTTTAATTCTTTAGGGTATGTACCATTTTCTATGCATAGATTTATAATGAAGCTAAGAACAGGAGACACTTCCACAGCTACACTTTTTATTACTTTAGTGATAATCTGGTCATAACCTGCACTATTGGTATTTTTTAAGGTTCCGATAATTTTGTGTATATCGATAGGGATTGTAGCAGGCATAAACATTGAAATGATAAGTCAGGATTTTTACTATTACTTAGCGGTTGAACTAAATCAATAGGCGGCATGGTTGGCGCAGTGGTTAAGCTGACTGCTGCGCTGCATGTCGCGGGTTCAATTCCCGCACGAAACAAATATTTGTATGACCTACAATTAGTTGTTCCGGGTCTGGCTGTTTGTGTATGTGAGTTTAATTAAATGTATGTAAACGCACCCACGATACAGGAGAAAATCCTAGTGTAGGGCAACGTTTAACAAAATAAATAAAAGAAATACATATATATATATAATAATTATTGAACGTTTCTGTAATTTCTTGTGGATCTGTTATCTCTTTGTTATTGATAATTATTTTAGAAATATATTCTTTTGGACAGTTTAATTTATTTTTATTTATGGTCTGCCAGGTAACTTTCATTTTATTGTTGGAGTTATTTATAAAACAGTTATTTCTTGATTTTTGTGTGAGACATGATTTTTTTGAGTCAATTAGTGTATGTCTTTAGTTTTTCTTTGTTTTCCGGAGTTTTATGTCTTCTTAATTGCCATAGCATATCTCGCTTGCGTTTACAACACAATTTGATACTTTTTGTCACTCAGTTCAGTTTCTTTCTAATAGGTATTCTAATTTTAATTATGGGGAAACATAAATCATAGAAAAGTTTAAATATATGATTAAACTCATTAAAGGCTTCATCAGGGTCCAGACATTCATAAACGTTATTAAAGGTTAGGCTAGCATTTTTAAATGTGTTTATATTTTCCAAGCTATAATCTCGCTTTAGTGAGTACCAATGAGTAATTGTATATGTTTTTTTTTTACTGGACATTTCACGGTTTGTGCTGTATGATCAGATAAAGCCAATTCTAATACCTCACTTTTACTGCCTCTAATATCATGTATAACATTATCAATACATCTACCACTAATTATTCGAGTAGGTTGTTTAACACTTAATTTTAAATTATAGTTTAATAATAGATTTTCAAATTGTGATGAGAGGAGAGTTTTTTTTAAAGTGTCTATGTTAAAATCACATTTTTATTATTATTATTGTTGCAGACTTTTTGTAGCATACCTTCGAATGTATAGAAAAATGTGGTTAGAGCGTCTATGCTATTCTTTGGTGATCTATATATACATAATTATAATATTTAGCTTGTGTTCTATTATTTCAATTTCACAGCATTCGATATAATTAGGACAGCAGTATTCATTTAAATCTATAGATTTAAATTTATATGTAGGATTAATTAAAATACACGCCCCCCATTTCGAGAATTTCTATTTGAGGAGGATGCAAGTCTAAAGTTAGGTAGTAGGTGAACCTCGTCACCATCCTTCATATTATGTTCTGTTATGCAAACTACATATGTTCTTTGGTTTACCCTCATGAGAAAGTTCTTGTAAGTGATAGGCAACTAGGTCCGATTTATTTATTAAACCATTAATATTCTGATGTAAGATAAATATGTATAGTTACACGAGAAAAAAAATAGAATTATTATCAGTATTAGGCGCCGTATTTTGTATAAAATCATCATTCATTAATGTTTGTTCAGGATTAGTATTATTACATTTACATATTTTATTAAAATTATAACATTTGCATATTTTACAAGTGCTTTTAGTTTGGTTAACTATGTCATAGGTTTTTAGTCCTTGAATAAAGTTGTCAAAGTTACTAAGTAATCCAGTGCGTTTTGAAAACATCGTATAATCATTTGATAGATTCTTATTTGAGTCCAAAAAGTATGCATGCTCATTTGTCAATGTGTCTAGATAAAGTAGGTTGTTAAATAATTCGACCCTCCAATTGCACATAGTTTTATAGTCATTGAATTTATGTCGGAGCACAGAGTATAACATTAGTATGTGTGGTTTTTTGTATGGCCGTCCGAATATACAGTACGAGCTGGAAATAGTCCTTTGTTGATTTGAAATCTTCCTCCCCTATCAATATAATACAAAAATCATGGGAGGTAAAATCTTTTAGTTTGTTTTCTACGTCACATAATAGCTGTTCGGTTTTACAATTCGACTTTAAATAATGACATATGTTTTTAGAATGTTTACTAAGTGTCGTTTCTGCTATGTTTCGTACTTTATTCTTGTTATTTGTACTCAAGATGCATATTAGACATTCTGTCGTTTCTAATTTTAATCTTTGTTTTCGTTTAGGATGACGTGTTATTGAAGTAATTGGTTTATTTTCCTTGTTGGGGGTGGGCGTTTTTGTTTTATTTTGCATGTCGGGGGTAGAAGTTTTCGTTTGTGTTTGTAAACAATGCAGAGATTCCGCATCAGAAAGTACGGCTGATTCGTGATGTTGTGACATTTTGACAGGTGATCTAACAGTTTGTGTTGCCTGGTGGGATTTCTGCAAAGAATTGGTTTCTTTGCTTGGGGTAGACTTTCCAGCTTTACTCTTCCTATTCCGATTTGGTGTTAGATTTGTGTTATCTGTTAGACTAAGTTTTTTGTATGTTTCCACGACTTTCAAGCTCTGGTTGAGGTCAGACTTCAAGCGAAAGTTCTCAGTGTTTAGGTTCTCAATCTCGTGGTTAGCACTCGACAATTGGTTTGGAGTTCAGTTATTTTCTCATTTAAATCAATGACCGTTTGACTTTCGTTAAGTGACGTGTTCGGGAGGCTTATCATAGTGGTATCAAAAAGAGGAGACCCACTTCTTGAAAGATCGTCAAGTGAGCTTGCTCGTTGGGGTTTTCTTGTGCGATATGTGATGTTCTGCTCAAGATCTAGGCTACTGGTAATGATTGTGTTGTCTTCTTTTAGGTGTGGAAACAGTTTTAGCAAGTATCGATTGAGCTATCATGCAATCGTGTTACCGCTATCACACTATAGGGGTCACTATTGAAGCAGTTGAGTCAAATGATTTCCTTAATTCTTTAGTCAAGTCTGTTACTTCAATGTTCCGCTATTTACTGATAGGTGTCACTGCCAAATATCTGCAATGTCCCATTTAAAGTGCTCCCATCTATTTGATAGCTTCGATTCATAACTTACAACTTGAATATTGAGCTATTCACTGGTAGGTGCCAGTAATAGCGTTTATTGATTTATGACAAAGAAAGTGCTGCCATCTACAATCGTTTCGGGAACAATTCTTCGTAACGGCATGTAGTTCAAATCATTGGTTCCTCTATTGTCCACTAGGTTTTATTTTTAGTTTTTAAATAATGTTTTCTTTTTATTGCACTTATTTAAAGATTTAAGTTATTACTCACGCAGCATGTTCTTGCTTGTTGATACTGAGTATTTAAAGAAAGAATAGAACAACAGTTAAATGGTGTTTACGTCAGTATGATCACAGCACGAATAACTTTCGTCACAGGGGTATTTAGTCTTAGATAACGTTTCTACGCAAACTTTCCTTCACTATAATTGTTCTAATTGTTCACAAATCACTTTTACTGCACAGCTTTAATTTTTATTTCTTTTGGAAAATCTTTGACAGGAGCCGTGCAGTGCTAAATAGCCATTAGCACTTACTCCCGCGCATTTTTATCTACTTCTCCGCTAGAATGTTTACCCGCAGCCGACTTATCCGAAAAACGAACAGATCTGTTGTCCCGTTTCTTCTTAATGGATTCGATAGTTCAATCATACCTATTGGAAACGATTCAAGTCGGAATATTTACATAATTTGCAACAACGGCAACGCGAGAAATGGAATACTCCGTGTAACCCGATCACAGTCGGTACCGTAGTCTTGTTAAATGTAGATAATGCTCCACACTTTTTTTTTGTGTGGGTAATCATCAAAAATGACGTCTCCCGCTCTGGGTGGAGGGAGGGCGTGTCAGACTTTTACTGACTAAAACTCACCCGTGTTCCTTCTGTTGCCTGTGCAATGCCAGGGGGCCACGGTATCCCTTTCGGACTTTCCCGCAACCCCGGCAGGCAATGGTCTCATCGGACCCCTTCACTCGCTGACACTCTTTGAGGCGCGCGTGGAACACAACGCGCCGTCGACCCGGGCTTGGTCCTTACCGGACGGCGAGCTACCCATTGCTCACCGTCTGCAAGCCCGCGCCTACGGTGGCCGGGAATCGGCAATAGATTCCCGACGCCCAGGGCGTCTCCTCCTGCGGCGGCTAGGGGCGTGAGGGCGAAGTTGCCTCTCCCTCACGCGCTCCGCCTCCTCCTTTGCGAGCATTACTGCTTCGCAGAAGGAGGTGACGGCCTCCCATGCCCTCTCGCTCCGTACCATGGCCTGGACCAGGGCCGGACGCGAGAGATCCCCGCCACCGATCGCCTCCACGAGGACAGGGCGGTGCTCTGCCCAAGCCGGGCATACCTCCAACGTATGCTCCACCGTGTCCTAAGGGCGATCCACGCAGTGATGACACCCTTACAGTGGCCTTTAGGAATTGTTACCAATGTATACCCTGGTAAGGATGGTGTCGTTCGCGTAGCGGAAGTAAAAACTAAGACCGGTACTTATAAACGACCAGTAGTGCGGTTATGCCCGCTTCCGACTCAATAGTCAAAATATGTCCTAAATACATATTTTCGCTCATAAGTAATAATTAGCTTGTACGTTAGATAAGTTTAGTTTAGAAATTTCATTATATTTATCCGCTCTAGTTACTAAATTCGCTACTTGAAGTTGCTGAATGTAACCTTTTTTGAAGGGTTTCTTCAAGGCTGGGGGGATGTTGGATTTCGTATTCGTTCATAATTTTCATTGTAGGGTAGAAGTAAAAATGACTTGCAAACTACTGCGTCACTATCCTATCATGTCCCATCCTTTTCCCACATGCACACCTGGACTATCGCTGTCCTTGTCACCACCGACGGTGACTGTGTGAAGATTTTCGAAGACTTGAACGAGCATGCTCCCTTATTAATTTATTACTAATTTACGGTTACGAATTGCCTCGAATGCATTTACGAACTATTGTCTAAAACACTACGGAAAGTGCGTGTTTATGTGGTGAAAGGCGTCTGTGCGCCACCTCCTGAGCTGCCCTGAATCCAGCAAGGACTCGAACCCTCTGCCGACCGACGCGGAGGATATAATTATTGAAGACGGCGATTCTACAGGTCAGTGGTGCTGGATGTTTCCCGCCAAATTCCTTTGTCCATATTCACCAGTTCGTCGTCCTAATTCGTGTCGCATTTGCAAGGTCAGACTTACCTACGTACTTTTCAACCCCCGCAATAATACAGTCCACTAATCAATGAACCAGCTCCCTGCGTCTGGGATAAACGCAAACTATTTTATATTTCCGCCCAAGTATTTGGTGTAAGGCGCCACCATTATTTTTACACCGAAAAAGGTATGAAATCCGTATTGTTGCGTAGATTAAATCAAAATTTCTTTGGAGCCATAAGAGCCCATGGATATGCGAATATCATGCCAAATTGCTCGTCCTTTGAAAACTCGTATAAGACATTAATATTAAACAATTTAACATCAAAACACTCTGTTGGTGCAAGTTGCGAGGCTGACAATGACTTTTGTTTAGATTCGCTCAATATTTTTTACTTGAAGAGGACGTGCAATTTAGCAACGAGAGCACATGGAGCACATAGAGCTCATAGATACGACGTCAATGATAAATAATAAATATATAAAAATATAGAAAAATGCGCAGCAATAGGATATTGCAGTGGGTGGTTATCACGCCAAGCTAAACGCAATGTATATAAAACATGTCAAACATGCTTCACATTCATGGAAACTGATTATTCAGAAGATTTCCATGGATTTATAAAAATAAAAGAATATGAAGGCAAAAGATGGCTGTGCTATCCTACAAGGTGTTTGTTTGACTTCTTTGCACAGAAAACATAACTTTTAGTATTCAAAAATCATCACATTTAAAACATTTTATTGCTGATTATATCAAATTGGCGGTAACAGTTAATATGGACGTTAATTTTGTAACGTGCGAGACACATAAAAATCATTTAAAGGATTACTCGATTAATAGAATAGAATAGAATAGAATTGCTTTATTTCGGACACAATTATCCATATGGTGTTAGTAACATACAAAAAATAACTTATTGCCTAGTGTTAGTAACAATCAACCTCCGCACAAACTGCTGTACAATCGGAGAGCCGAAGCTCTCGGCTACAGTTTTCAGGATGCTGTTTTGACTGCCTCTCACTCTCCTCAGAAGCGACGCTGTTTTTTTGCGTACAATAGCATAGAAGCCGTCGGTGCGGGCTTGCGCAAACATATTAGACGCGCTACAGTATCGAGGCAGCCTCAACAACATCCTGAAAGCATTGTTATATTGGACGCGCAGGGCATCCAGCGATCTCTTAGTATAATTGACCCATAGATTGCTCGTGTACAAACTTTGGCAGTAAGCCTTAAAAAGTGTTACTTTAACTTGGTCTGTACACCGCGCAAATCTACGGGACAACATATTACTCCGGACCGCTAGAGCCCTGCGCTCCCTCTCAATGTCTACATCGTCCCTGAGGTCAGCGGCAAGCCAATGCCCTAGGTATTTAAAAGCATACAATTTTTTATCCATATTTGGTGCAAAGAAGTCAGCCACCTCCTCACTGGCAAAACTTTAGAGTATGATATGCAAGACCAATTAAAAAAAAAAGCCGTGATCACTATAAAACCAATAGAGGTCGGAAACGACTAAGGCGAACTGGCACTGAAGTTAATATTTAGATAGACTACTATACAGGGTGTTTGGCGCATGGACCGACACAATTTTTTCAGGGATTTGGGAGGTCATTAGCTAGGTTCTACCCATACACCCTTTGTCCCAAATGTCACGGTTGGTTACATATGATTATTTTTTTAAAATGAAAAAAAATCCCAAAATGTGTCCTTTAATTTGAAATAACTTTTTTGTTTGTGGGTGTAGTGGCACAAAACAAATTTTGTTGCATTCTCCAAAGTCCTTTAAATCTAAAAACATCTTTGTTTTATACAACTGGTTTCAAGAAAATTCCTTACAAGCTTCCAAAGTTAATTTTTGTATTTAATGAATGAAATTTTACAACTTCTAAATTAATTATAAAAAAAACTAAAAGCTATTTTGAACTTAGCTAGAACCTAGCTAATGACCTCTCAAATCCCTGAAAAAATTGTGTCGGTCCATGCGCCAAACACCCTGTATAATCACATGCTATTCAATAAATATGAACATCCATAATATTGGCATTTGTTTTATTTATCCTCGAAATAATTATCAAGTCTAGTGTAATAACGAATTAGCTTTACCGAGTAGAAGAATGTAGAATGGTTGATGATTGCTGTAGTAAAACTAAACCTAAAAAAATAATTCTAAAGTGGGTTCTAGTATCTAGATTTGAATTATTTTTTTAGGTTTAGTTTTATTACAACAGAATTTTCGACCTTTCTGCATTATTCTACTTGGAAGATTATTAGAATTAGCTATCTATACGTAGTATGTAGGAATATTGACGATGAATAAAAAAAAAGAAGAAAATAGTGTATGTCCTGAATGTCCTGATAACTAGATGGCGCTGCTTAAGAAATACTTAAGTTGCCAGTCTATCTCTAGTATATATATAGCATGGTATAATAATATTACTTCGCCTGGTATTCTCCTCCGACGATGGCCTAAGACTACGTCACGATAAGTGTTGCCATTGATTGTTCTTTTCAGTAAATTTAGGAACTTTCTCATTTAGTTAATGAAAATAAAATAAATTACTAACTAGCTTAACTATTTAGTAATTGGTGTGAATAATCTATTTAGTTTTAAATTAATTAAAATATTGAATTATTAGTTCTATGTGCTTTGTTAAGTTAAAAATGCATTTTGCTCGGGTAATTCAATCACATACAGTGGCCACACATAGAATTGACAGCCCGCCATTTCATCGCTATCGTCGTGTCACTCTTATGTATAGCGTTGTTTCGCTCGGTCAGCAAAATACTGTGGTTTCCAAACATTGGTGTGGAGATATAGAAACCACCTAACTGTCGAAGCCGAACACACGGCTACTGAAAATCCAGCTACTGTTCAACGAAGGTCCACTAGAAATCGAAGGCTTCCAGGCCGCAGAGACTACGTTCTAAACTGAATCGTTCTCATAAAAGCTTGGAAGAATGTGGTGATATTGTCTGTGTCACGTCAGCATGAATTTAACGCGAGAGAATTTTCGTACAATGATTTTTAATGACTTTCGATGTTATTTAAGTCAACAAGAAAGTTAAGACTTCGATTGGCCTTTCACGATGAAGCCCCATCTCGTGCGCTGCTTACAACTGGTTTAATGAGTTTAAACGTGGTCGCACTAATCTTACCGATGATCTGCGCGAGGGACGGCCTTCTACAGCGACGACTGAAGATATCATCAGTACTGTGCGGCGTATGATAGAGACTGACAAAAGAGTGACTTATCAGCAGATTCGGACAAGCTTATGCATCGGTATGAGTCAAGTGCGCAAAATCCTCCATGAACATTTAGCGGTCAGGAAGCTTTGTGCCCGGTGGATACCTCGTAATTTGACAGAAGCACAAAAACTCCGTCGTGTTGATTGGTGTCGTGAAATGGTTCAAAGATTTAACTGGATTAAGCTGGATTTATTGTTATGATCCTGAAACTAAGAGACAGTCTGCTGTCTGGGTGTTTCCATCCGAGGAGTTGCCAACTGAAGTGAAGAGTGGTCAAAGCGTGGAAAAAAAAGATGGTGGTCTCGTTCTTCAGAAGGGCAGGTTATTACGCAACAATTGTTTTAGAGGCTCAATAAACATTTACTACAGAGTGTTACACTAAAAATTGTTTGCCACTTGTCTTGGAAAAAGCAGTAGGATCCTCCTTCACCACTACAACGCCTCGTCGCACACCGCCAAGCAAACAATCGACTACTTGGCGACGTCAGACGTGGAATTACTGGGTCACCCGCCCTAAAGCCCCGACATCGCATCTTGCGATTTTTATTTATTTCCGAAAATAAAAGCTTCGAGGAAAACGTTTTATGGATGCCGAGGAAGTAGTGGCTGCGTTTCAAAATGCCGTCGAAGAGACGCCTAAGGACGAGTGGGCGAAGTGCTTTTCTCAGTGGTTCCATTGGATGCAGCGATGTATTGAAGTAAATGTACACTATTTTGAAAAGATATAATAAAACTAATAACTTGTTAGTTTGTTCAGTTTTTGATTTTCTAAGAATTTTCAGTGTCACCTTCGTATGTCGATTTATTAAAAATGATAAAAATTGAGTACCCGTTATATTATTTTTATCTTTTTCCACACTAAAAAAGTTTGAGAACCGCATCGCAACTGATGACGTATTCTTAGACCAATCACGTGTCACGGGAAGAGAATACCTGGCGAAGTATGTTATTATACCATGCTACCTACTATTTTGTTGCTATGAGAATTTAGTTTTTTGGTTTGTTGAAATTGCCATTTAGACTTCGTTTTGTGTATATTATGTAATAGTGACCTCTAAAGTCGTGTTATGTACTAACCTAGATTATAAATCTAATAGTAACTAAAGAACGATGTTTTTTGGTGGGCGGAATGTCCAAATGATTCTAAGGGTTCCCTATCCATTTGCATAAAATTTTAAGACCTAATATAACTTAGCATAATTTTGTTTGGCATAATTATATTTTCGCATAATATAATTACGCATAACAGCTTACGCATAATTTTTTAAGCATAATTTCTCTAACCATAATAATGATTAAGCATAAATTTATTAAGCATACAGTTCTAAAGCATAACTTTTTTAAGCATAATATCCTAAAGCATAAATTTATTTACGCATAATGATATTAAAACATATTTTTATTGAACAATTTTGTGGGTTTTTTTTTCGCTGTAGGAAGCATGAAGCAAGCAAGCAGACAGCATGCAAGCAAGCATACAGCATGCAAGCAAGCATGCAAGCAAGCATGCAGCAAACAAGCAAGCATGCAGCATGCAAGCAAGCATGCAGCATGCTGCATTCAAGCGAGCATGCAACATGCAGCAGGCAGGGTTTCTGTCACGGCTCCGGAGCTGCGGGCCTCCGGCGGCCCCACGCATGCTAATCGTTGCAGACGGCTTTCGCTCACCACCGCAGCTTCGGCTTGTTGGCCGGCTTCGCCGGCCAGCCTCAACCGCGGCGTCTCGCTCGCAGCCGCCTGCTCCTCAGCCCGCGGGCCGCCTCGCCCCTACGCGCCAACGCGATTTTAAATTACACTCTAGGGGTAGGACAAACAAGACTACGTGGAGTCGGTTTTGCAGCAATTCGGTTCTGTCACTAACTTTTTTTGTACAGCATATTAAATTTTTAACCAACAATATTATTTAATTGTTACAGAAACTATAGCAAATTGGTTTGATCAGAATTATGTATGGGGCACTACAAGTTCACCACCACCATTTCCATCCAAAGTCTGGAGTACGTATCTACTAGAAAAGGAAAATATATATATTATTATTATGCTAATAGTCATTAGGCCTACTAACGTTATGCGAATCAAATTTATGCCAAAACAAATTAGTCTTTAAGATGATTATGCCAACATAAAATGTATGCCTAAAAAAATTATGCCGAAGTATTATTATGCCAAAACAAATTGTGCCAAAATCGTTATGCCGAAGTATATTAGGACAAAGAACATTATGCGAAAAGAAGGGATCCCATTCTAAGATGTAGGGTGTGATCCTGTCAATGTACCTATGCGAGTAGGTAATTACTAATGTCATATTAATACAGTCCACAGATTAGAAGGAGATGACACTGTCAGCTGATTTTTAGTATCAATGTAGGGAGCGTACAAAAAATAGGAATACCTACTTGAGTGCGAAAGCCGTATCACCGAATTTTATATCTTCGAAAACCTTTCAATGACATCTGTATACTGCGACGGCTTGTTAAATCGACGTCGTGTTACTGCGATATTTCGTTACATCGAAAAACTGTACTGCGAAGGATTTTACTGCGTAAATATCATACTGCGAAGCCTTGTCCAGTCGATGTGTAGCTATAAATGATTTAACTTTGTTTAAATACATTAACGAAAAAATGTTCCTTGTTATTTATTAATTAACGACAAAATAAAGGTACAACCACGCACAATCACACAAAGTAAATAATTAGAAATAAAGATAATCAACGTTAAACGAAATTAGCTACGCACAGACATCTGCACTAACAAATTATTTACAATTCGGTATTGTTTGGCACACGTCTTAAAAACGATAGTATGCCTTTTTTCGCACAGCTTCGAAAGTGCATGTGAACGATCTCTCAATTTTTTTCGGGACGGTGTCCTCGCATTACTCGATAAGGCTTTTTCAACGGCATGATTGGTAGCAGTTTGCTCTTTCATAATTTCCGGAATAGTTTCATATAGGCCACATCGATTATTATTTAATAAACTATTCGACCTACGATGCCATGCTTTTTTTTTTTTTTGGCTGGGAAATCATCAAATAACTTGTGACGAGCCAAAAGTCGTTCGTGAACAAGGCTTCGTAGTATGATATTTACGCAGTAAAATCGTTCGCAGTACAGTTTTTCGATGTAACGAAATATCGCAGTAACACGACGTCGATTTAACAAGCCGTGGCAGTATACAGATGTCATTGAAAGGTTTTCGAAGAAACAAAATTCGATGATACGGCTTTCGCACTCAAGTAGGTATTCCCAAAAAATACGTTGTTTCTGTTAATTACCAATCACTCAAACGAAAAACAATATAAAAATCAAAAATAAAAATATTTCTTTAAAGAAAAGCTCCGTTTCCATCGGTGGTTTTCTTACCGAATCGAGGCAGTTTTTACCGAATTTCTTAAACTCAGACAGAAACAGTTTATCACTATAAGCCGGAGCTAAGTTGCAAACTGTTTCTGCCTGCAAAGTAAGCGACAGAGCATTATGAAGTCGGCGTTTATCTGGGGCACCTTACCCCAGATAGAATAAGCTTCGTTGTAACACTCACACAAACACATCGATGAGTGACGGCTGTGATCGGAGAGCTACTGTAGCACTGCTCGTAGGCTGTGCGGAGGCTCGCTGGCTGGGAGCTTGAACTGGGTGACGGCGACGTCACCGCCCGGCACCAGCGCCCGCCCACCCGAGCGGACGGCAGGGACGTACTCGCTGCCTCGCTGGGGCGGGACTAGACTCACAACAACGTGTTCTGAGTACAGAATCAGTTCTAAAGGTTGTCTACAGACATACTCGCAGGCAATGCGCAGGCTACGGTAAATCAAAAAACGTAGGTTAAGCTGATCTACTTCTCCTATGCTAAAATCATAAGTAACACTTGAAGTGCTCCATGATCTACTCGACTGATTACAGTGAAGAGCATAATTACGATGATGAGGTGGACAAACTAAACATCATGTCTCGTGCAGGTTTGAGCTATACGAGCATAATAATGACGAGCATATCAGCAAAAGCCATAGTGAGCAACTGAGCAATTAATTGGATAGCATCTGATTGCTTCCCTGGCGTGCATCTGTCTGCTGCCGGAGGCGTGCGTGCCAGCCACGGCGCGGCAGTGGGCGCGCGCGGCCTGAACAAACCGCCTCTACTTAATACTAACATACTTATTTGCAAACGAAAAATCAGATACATAACTGAAAGTGAGGAATAGTGGTGTTGACAGTGTGTGGCTGTTGCTTTATATTGTGTTGTTATTGTACGTTCTTAGTGCGTGTTCGAATGTTGATAAAGATGTGGTCGCCGCCGCTCGGCTGTACCTCCCCTTACAATATTGCGGACATTGTATCGCGTGGAGTGATCAAATAAAGTGCAAACGAAAATGAATGGCGGCAGATCAGACGCGTCCACTTCCACTGACGACTTCAAGGTTAGTTTTGCAGTTAAGCTCCTTCAATTCACCAATATTTCATCTTCTTCATACATACATTTGAGAGGCGTATCAACGTGGTCGTGTTGTGTTGCAGAGTCGTCCGCTGTGCCTGTTCTACTTCACGCACCCGTTTGGCGTGCTGTCGGCCGAGCCGCCCACGTTGGCCGCCGCGCCGCCACACATCGCGCGCGCCTTCCTCAACATGGAGCCCGTGCCGCCGTGGACGCTGTGGAGCCCCGCGCCCGAGCCTCCTCCCACCACCGAGCCCTCCGAAGACGACTACAACTCTGCCAGCTCATCGCGGCCCAGCTACGAGTTGGGCGCCGCCACCGTGCACCGCACGCCGCTCAGCCTCGTGAGCGTGACACGCACGCGCAAGTGCACGCTCGACTTTGCCAACAGCCGAGACTCCATCTCGTCGTCGCTGTTTTCCAGCGACATGTGGTTCAACTCCAGCTCGAGTTGCCGCAGCAACGAGTACCCGCGCCGCCTGGTGCCCTACAACAAGATCCTGCCGCCGCTGCAACTGCCCAGCCCCAAGGACTCCTCTAATCTGTCCAGCTCCGATGACTTTTGGCCGAAAAAATGTTTGAATCCAGAGAAGTTCTCCCTCCCGCCGATCGAACTGCCCTCGGTGAAAGTGAACATAGTGCAGAGTAAAAAGTGTAGCGCGAGCACGGAGGAGGCGTCTAGTGCGGAGGGGCTGGTGTCGCGCTCGGTGCGCGTGCGCCGACGCCTCGGCGTCAGCAAGCCGCGCCGCGCACGCACCTCCGACCTGCGCCGCCTGCTCGCCACGCTCATGCGCAGAACACTCGCAGGTATGTACTGTTAGCGTCTTGTTCACTGGACGCCACCTGTGCACAGACGGCTGCCTGCAGCTGTGCTAAGGAAAATCACAAAACATGAACTGACTGCATCTTACATTATATAAGGATCAATTTAAATAAATTAATATTTTCAGTTTTCATGTAGGTACGCACTTCGAATTACCGACTAAAATCTCTAAGTTTGTCGTAACTTTTTGATACGCTTATAAACCTGTACCTGTTTTGTATAATACGTCAGTGTATGTCTTGGTGTCACGTGCTTGTCAAGTGTCTGTTGTGTGTCAAAATCGGTCGGAATAGTTCTCCTCCTGTATCTCCCGCACCCTGTCGTACGGACAGTGAGGACTGCAGTGGTCGCAGTGTTGAGGATCGAGCACGTCCGGCAAAGGTGGTGATACAGAGCCGCCAGACGCGAGGTGCGCGACAGGCGGCGACATGGGCTACTTGCTGGAGCGCTGTCCGGAGGTGTACCGCTGCTGGTTCCTACCGCTGCGCGAGGCCGCGCTGCTAGCGGGGCTGCTGGGGCTGGCATGGGCAGTCATGTACCTGTTCCTGTTCAGTGCGCCGGGCGCGCGGCTGGTGGCGCGCGGCGTGGGCGAGGGACAGGCGGCGGGCGCGCTGCGGTACGCGCACGGCGCGCTCGGCGTGCTGCTGCTGGCGCTGCACGCGATGCTGCTGGTGGGCGTGTGGGCGGAGAGCGACTGGCTCTGTGACACGTACATCTGGGGCATGCTGGCGTGCTGGGTGGGGCTGGTCGTGGCGGCTGTCACGTTTGCGGGCGCGGCCGTGCTTACTGAGCAGCTCATCGCCGCCACGCTCGTGCTGTTCGCCGTGCTGCTCTCCGTACTCGCATCCTTCTACTTCGTGGTGGTCGTCATCAACTACAGGCTGACGATGCCGTGACCTGGCTACAACTACAGGCTGACAATGCCGTGACCTGGCTACAACTACAGGCTGATGATGCCGTCTCCTGTTTTTTATAAGATTTTACTTTATACTCAATTATTTGTTGTATAATATCGTGTACATAATGTAAGTACTAAGTTACTTAACATTAATTTTTAATTAAAAGTAAATCGTCGTGATCTGTAGTAACGAGTGTGCTATATTAAGGCTTCCGCAAGCAGGCGCGACGCGACTCTAATAAAACAATTTCTAAGAAAACTTCACGGTAGAACAATTACCGGTGTCGCGCAAGTTGCGCCAGTTTGCACGAGCCTTTAAGGTTATAAGTAGTAAGCCGAAGGTATTTGTAATAATGCCGTGCCTGTGCACGCGCAGGCGCAGCACGTGCTCACAACATCAGAAAGCCTACTCCTAGCAACGTACGATACGAGTACGTTATGAAACTCACAAGTCACAAGTGAACACTCAACACAATAAAATTAATGAAGTAGTTAAGTACATTATTCTCGTATGACAGCGTCCGATAAGTCACTTACTATTAGGACACACAATTTTATTTATATTGCAATATAAGTACATTTTTAATAATATAGGTAATAATTGGGAATCAAAAGAGCTTAAAGAGCGAAGTCTTTATTCTAATTTTATGAACGGCGATCTGAAATATCACACCGACTAACATCGCGTTTTTTTAGAGATAAAATATTGCAGATATTTGTTTAAATAGAATTATCCCCCGATGGCAACACATGAAATGATCACTTATTTTAGAGATCCTTAAGATAAGGAAAAGGCTCTGTTTTCTGTACAGAGTAGTTCCGTATACTTACATTCACTAGGTTTTCCTGAAAGGATAAGTGAATTAGGTAGACTAATTATTGCAGCTTTGGGGCTGTTAGCTAGTGGCGGGTGGGTAATTTTATTTCAGATCGCCGTTCATAAAATTAGAATCAAGACTAAGCTTAACCCGTTGCGCGCGCAATTTAGCGACACAATAGAATTTTATTGTTATTTGCACACATGGGTGCAATCGACATTTTAAGAGTTAACAGGTAAGCTCGTTTGATTCCCAATTTTATTTCACGGCGATCTGAAATATAATTATTAACAGAGTAGATGTTTAGAGTTGTCTGCAATAATTCAGTTAGTTAATCAATTATCTGATTATAAATATTCTGGTTTATTGAATAGGTAATTTTATTTCCCCCATTAGCCTTGGCTAAGGAATAATAAGCTATTGATAGTCACCATAAAAGCATAATCAACAGCAAGTAACCCACATTGTGTCTCTCTCGGTTGATGCCAGCTCTAAGTTGAGGTGCTGTATGTGTTGTCCTGTGAAAGGAAGAATTAATCACTCTCACTTTTATTATACTACGACGTCACATCCTTCAGATTTATATAATTCACTTGGTAGTTCACTTTCTAATGTACTAGGCATCGCACAATTTTTAGAGCTAAAAAAATAAAATATATTAAAAGTAAGTAAATTTACTACGACTTAGTCCCTTCCCCCACTATGTTACCTGCGCCCGCGCCGCCATAACTCTTGTCATTCGTTTTTTTTGTGCGGGCATCGCAACATCTGTAATATTTCGTGTACTAATCGCGTGTGATTTAGTGAAAACTGTGATTCTTGGTTTACTATAATGGGTAAACGGAAACACGGAGATAAGGAATCGCGCATTCGGAAGAAAATAAGACGGTTACAAAAGCAACTTAACCACTTCTCGGAAACTAGCGAAGGTGAGTCATACTTGTTTACGTTAAAAACTATCCGTAATTACTTTTACGCATGATTCATGCATCTACCGATAATCATGTTTGTTACCAGATGTTTTAAAACGACATGATATCACAATTTAAGTACCGATCTACCGTCAATTGATTAATTTTTTTTCGTTTCGTATGTGTATTCTATCCTAAGGTACCTAGTTAACGTTATGACATACGTTAACGATTGTAATATAGTTTATACTGTATTACTATTTATTTTCTCATCCTATTCTCCGCGACGCGATCGCGGTTGATAGGTGAGTAGGTGCCGGTTATTCTTTGCGATGCGATCGCAACAGATAACTATCGCGCCCTATAGTTTATGAGGTGACACTGTTATTCTCCATGACGTGATCATGGCTGATAACTATACAGTCTCGTGTTGTAACGTGATTATAACCAATGACTCTAAAATACATAACTGCAAATGCAGTATATATACGATTGTTTCGTGTGATTTAAAAACAACGTCCGCGTTGTTCTTTGCAGACTCCGACCCCTGGCCATTATCACCAGACGATTCACGGGCATTATCACCAGGCGCCTCACCGCCGTATGAACAAGCTCGGGTGCCAACACAACTTATCAGGTCCGCCGTAGCTCCTGGCTTTTCGTTAGAAAAGACGAACAGGACCTCTCCCTTGGATGGGGATATTGAGCATGAAACACAAATCGGTGTTCCAACGCCGCTCTCAGAACCAGGTCCCAGCACTAGTAAAGATACTCTTATTGCTACTACTAACCCGAAATCCCTACCTCAGGAGATTTTAGAAGCGCTCGGCGAATTGAAGGGAAAGGACGAAATCTTTGGTCCACCGATTCCTGACGAGATTGCTAAACGATGGGGGTGTATCCTTATCGAGGGCCTGACGAGAGAACAGAAGCAGGAAGGTTTGGAAAAGTGTCTAGTACCTGAAAACTTCAAGCTTGCCAAAGCACCTCTGTTAAATCCAGAGATCATCCCGGTTTTAAGTGACTCTGTAAAAAACAGAGACAAATTACTGGAAAAGGCACAAAACCATCTTGGTTATGGAATTGCAGGTTTAACTAATCTGGCATGTTCCATAATTGATGGAGATACGGACAAAATAGAACTTTTGAAGAAAATATCGGATATAAATAAAATACTACTAGATCTGCATTTTGAAAATACAAAAACTAGAAGAAAACTGGTGATTACATCCCTAGATAAAAAATTCACACAACTGATTACCGACGTAAAAAGGGACACTTATCTGTTCGGGACCAACCTAGGCGAGAAAATAAAGGCATCAAAAACTGCCGAAAGGTCTGGACTCCAGATAAAACGTAGTGATCCTGCACCAACATCCCGGAGATACACACAGCAGGGAAACTGGCGGGGCCCACCCAGATCTCAAGGTCAACAGGCACGCAGACAGGGTGGGCAGAGACCTCGCTTCCATGTTCAAACGAACAAACGGCCAACGTCAGCTGCACATCGCCAGACACAGCCATCGAAGTCCAATTTCAGGGCACACAAACCTTAGACGAGGTAACTATACCCCATGCGGGTAGATTAAGCTACTTTTTTGATAACTGGTGTAATATAACCGACGATCCTGCCGTTTTAAGTTACGTAAGGGGTTTAAAAATTCCCTTCACAAACCCAGTCGTTCAAACAGTTATACCCGAAAATCTAAATTTTAGTAATTCCGAAATTAACAATATAAAATCTGAGATATCAAAATTACAGTCTTCAGGTGCTGTCATTAAGCGTGCTGCCGTGTCTGACCAATTTTTGTCAAAAATATTTCTGGCTAACAAAAGTGATGGCTCATTCCGATTTATCCTTAATTTAAAGAACTTAAATAATTTTATTACTACACAACATTTTAAAATGGAGGATATTAGAACGGTGACAAAATTAATTACAAAAAATTGCTACATGGCTACTATGGACCTTAAAGAAGCGTATTTTTTAATAAAAATAGAAAAAAGTAGTAAAAAGTATTTACGATTCATGTTCGAAGGGGAAATTTTCGAATTCCAATGCTTACCGTTCGGTTTGTCCCTAGCACCGTGTATTTTCACAAAACTTATGAAACCGGTGGTTGCCACACTAAGAAATAGAGGTTTGATACTGGCAATTTATTTAGATGATATTATTTGTATCGGTAATAATTTTGAAGAATGCCTTAAATGTGTTACCGACACAAAGGTATTATTAGAGCATTTGGGATTTGTCATAAATTTTGGCAAAAGTAAATTAGAACCAAAACAATCCCAAACTTTTCTTGGCTTCGAACTGCATTCGCAGGAATATTGTTTAAAATTACCGAGGGATAAACGATTCAAAGTTCAGAAGTGTGTCGAAAATATTTCTAAACAGAAACTAATATCTATTAGAGATTTTGCAAAATTCCTTGGTATACTTTGTTCTGTCTGTCTGGCAGTCTCTTACGGCTGGGTCTATACCAAACTTTTTGAACGCGAAAAGTTCTTAGCTCTGAGAAACTCTGACAATAATTATGATTAAAGTATGATGTTACCCATTAGCCTAAAACCAGACTTGGTATGGTGGATGGACAATATAATGCATACCAAAAATTTAATACGCAACGGACGTTATAAATTAGAAATATTTTCGGACGCTTCTCTGACAGGCTGGGGCGTATTCTGTAATGGTGAAAGGACAAGTGGATTCTGGAATGATACAGAAATCAATTATCACATAAATTTGTTAGAATTGAAAGCCGCCTTTAACGGACTTAAGTGCTTCGCCAAACAACAGCGCAATAAAGAGATATTGCTGCGCATCGACAATACAACAGCAATATCTTATATAAATAGATATGGTGGAGTACAATATTCGGATCTAAATGAATTAGCTCGCGAAATCTGGCAATGGTGCGAAAAACGGCAATTGCATATATTCGCCTCATATATAAAGTCTAAAGACAATGTTGAGGCAGACGAAGAATCGAGGCGAAAAAACATCGATACCGAATGGAGTCTGTCCTTGCTAGCTTTTAAGAAAATCGTTCATAAGTTTGGTTGTCCTGAAATCGACTTATTTGCTACTAGAGTAAATGCCAAGTGTGACAAGTATATTTCATGGAAACGAGACCCGGAAGCGTTCAACATTGACGCGTTCACTGTAGATTGGGGTCCATTCTTTTTCTACTCGTTCCCTCCTTTTTCATTGATTTTAAGAGGTCTACGAAAAATAGTCAATGATAAAGCTACGGGAATAATGGTAGTACCACATTGGCCTAGTCAGCCTTGGTACCCGCTCTTTTTGAAGTTGTCACAAAGCGACCTTGTTTACTTTAAACCTAATCCTAATCTACTACTGTCTCCTTTCAGAACCAGACATCCACTCTGGACACGACTTATCCTGGTGTCATCCCTATTATCAGGGAAGCATATACAAGGCAAGACTTAACACCCGAAACTATCGAAATTATGATTGCGTCCTTGGCAAAAAATTCTTTAAAACAATACAGCTGCGCTTATAAAAAATGGTGGCATTTTTGTACCAATAATAATATAAGTTGTTATAGTGCAAATATTCCACTAATACTAAAGTTCCTAACGGTTGAACTCGAAGCGGGGGCGAGCTATTCCACCCTTAATTCTATTCGCTCCGCGTTGGCTCTAATATTAGGCAAGCAGTTAAGTAACGATGACCGGGTTTCCCGGTTCTTTAAGGGAGTATTTAAAAAGAACCCTATTTTCCCTAAATATCAGGCAACATGGAACCCAAATCTGGTCCTTGATTATATCTCAAACTGGTATCCAAACGATGACTTGCCACTAGAGAAACTTACTAAAAAGCTGGTAGCTCTACTTGCGTTGTCGACTGCACAACGTGTGCAGACGCTATCATTAATTCGTTTGTGCAATGTAAGAGCTAATAGCTCAAACTTTGAAATAATTATAACTGATGTTACTAAAACTTCAGCACCAGGGCGAAACATGCCACGTTTAACCATACCTTTTTTCCCTCATAAAGTAGAAATTTGCCCTGGCAAGACTTTGTCCTCATATCTAGAAGCAACTCTAAAATTTAGACATTCTTCACAGACTGATAAACTAATACTTACTATTAAAAAACCTATACATAACGCGAGTGCCTCTTCTATTAGCCGCTGGATTAAACTAGTACTTACTGAAAGCGGGGTAGATACGACCATATTTTCCGCGCATAGTACGCGCCACGCGTCTACCTCGGCGGCTAAAAGAAAAGGCATATCTGTAGACCTTATTAAGAAGTCAGCGGGTTGGTCCGGGAACTCACTAACGTTTGCAAAGTTCTACGATAGACCCCTTGTAAATAATGATGATGAGGCTTTTGCAACGGCTATTTGTAATTGATCTGCCAAACAATCTTAGTAGAAAGATAATAATTATTGTCATAGATTACAGTGAAGCTAATTTGTTAATGAATAATATTGTTGATTTGAAAACATAACTGAGAGTTTCTATTTCAAATCCTCCGCGCTTCTCTTTTATGCTTCACCTATTTCACTCCAGGTTCTAAACATCTACCAAGTGAATTATATAAATCTGAAGGATGTGACGTCGTAGTATAATTGATGGTTAAACGAACTTACCTTAAGTGATGTTCGACCATAATTATACGAGACGTCACATCCGAAAGATTTATAACCCACCCAAACCCTATGATTCGAAGATCAATCATAAATCCCTGAATTATGTCGTGAAATAGGTTCTTCCTCTCTGAAAACAATGACAAGAGTTATGGCGGCGCGGGCGCAGGTAACATAGTGGGGAAAGGGACTAAGTCGTAGTAAATTTACTTACTTTTAATATATTTTATTTTTTTAGCTCTAAAAATTGTGCGATGCCTAGTACATTAGAAAGTGAACTACCAAGTGAATTATATAAATCTTTCGGATGTGACGTCTCGTATAATTATGGTCGAACATCACTTAAGGTAAGTTCGTTTAACCATCAATTATGCTTATGTAGTTATAAACTTTAGGGTAACTTTAAAACATTATTTGTTTTATTAGTCCACAGAGTCGACATTAGAGCCAACTTCTTTGTAGGTTTTCCTTGGGTTTGTTCTGTATTTGTATTCAGGTCAGGAAGATATTTCAACTTTTGAAGGTTTCTACAGCGAATAAGTAACAGTCGTAAATGTCTCCGTAAACGTAAACGTTCACTTATTTCAGTGTGGAACTTAATACGTGAGTTTTCAATAAGCTCATAAACTCTATAATTATGTTGTGTATTTATGTCCGGTTCCTGCAATTTGTAGACTATCAGAATCGGTAGGGATTCTTATGTACGAGTATTTGACGCCTCTACACCATTGCGACAATGGTCCTTAATCAATCCCCCCACATGCTCTATGCACGGGTAATTGTGTAACATTTCATCTTCTTGCAGATTCAGCGACCTGGTAGGGAGGTTTTGCAGCTTTAGCTTACGAGTTTGGTTACAGAGGTTATTTTGGAAAATAGTGTGTCAAGCACGGAATGAGCTTTAAACTTGACCAACTTTAAGTTTTTTTGCAAGCACCATTTAATAGGTTAATTTGGCTAATTTCGCTTTGTGGCCTCGCACAGGTCTCTTACTCTTCTTAATGTTTGTTACCATTTTGCCTGTGTCCGAAATAAAATATTTTTCTTTCTTAATTTGCATACAGTGAAAGTGACTCTTTCAGAAATATAATTGACATGCGTAGAGCTAATCGAAAAAAGTAGGTTCATTTTAGAAGCATAAAATTATGAAACTTCTTTCTGTGACCTCATACTATATCCAAGATTAAATTATGGAATGAGTTAAATAGTTTAAGTAAGGAGTTGTATAGTCAGCTATAGTGTGAACTTGGTGAGCAGGTAGTTTTATTGTGCAATAATTTGTAGTTAATTCATTCATGTTCTCTTCATTGATTTATGGTACCTGACCTTGTTCATGTTCTAATCACAATCTATTAATACTTTATCTTCACATCACAATGCGCCCCTCCCCCTCTTTGTTTCTTTGACAATTTCATTTTAGTGATATAATTATCACTGAAATCTACTATTAAGTATTTAGGCTAGTAGTTGGAATGGTTGAATGTTTAATTAGACATTTGATTTTATAACCTTTGAGTTAGGTTACCCATTTCTGCCCGGCCATTTGGGAAATACAGGCCTGATGTTATGTAATACGACTAAGATCGGTAATGCTTTAACTTTTGTTTTAAGACATTTAACATAGGTATTTGAAGTCATGTGGTTCATGTAAGACAGACTTAGCAATAGAACCTAGCAATTCACATAAGTTTGTCAAGTGTTAAATCGCCATATAAGTACATTTATGATGGTATCTTTAGGTATTATGATTTATGGCAGTCTTGTTATTTGTCAAATAAGTAATCAGGGTAGGTTGGTAGAACATATTGTTTCGGTAAGTGTCATTCACTAATGATAATTTAGTCAATACAGTTAAAGTATGCAAGGTTCTAATAAGGAAGTTATCCGACAATGTATGTAATGAACCCTTTATTGGTTATCTGGTGATGGGAAAGTTCTTGCAGGTAAAAATGATAGGGGAAATCTTACATCTATCTATTTTGGTATGTTGGACCTATAGGATGAAATCTTACATCAATCTTTTTTGGTATGTTGGACAACAATGATTGAATATCATACAAATTGTCAGTATTCAGTACTAAAGTTAGTACTGGGCATATTTGTCATTTTTTGCCAATCAAATGGTGGAATTCTCACTGCCATAGGAGGGGTTAGTAATAGTTTTAGGTTCAGAGTGAGACTGAATTTTCTATATTGTTTGAGTTGTTGTCTTGGAGTGTAGATATAAGCCGGATTGTTTTTGAGGTTTACCACAACTATTAATTTTGTTTTCAGTATTGAGTGATTCCTGTTAGTGTATTTAAGTGGTTTTAATTTTTTTATTTTCTATGACATGTTGGATGTTTTAATATTTTTATTTACTATGACAGATCAGCTCATGTTGTACTAGTTTTACGTTTTTCAATAGGACTTGTAAGTTTTCTTTATTATCATAAACGTGAGTTTCTTGTGGTTTTAATATTTATTGGTTAATTGTTATTGTTTGTGGCTATAAAGTTGTATGCTTCAGTTTGATAAATGTATCTGTTTGTTTATCAAATAGAGTAAATTGAAATTCATGTCAGTTAGAGATGATATTACTTTTGTTCTAATTTAATTTTGGTGGAAGTGAACATTGACATTGTCAGGTTTTTTTTTTTCTTCGGTCAGGTCAGTCAACAGTTTGTTTTGTGCTTATGTTCTTCATAAGTATAGAATCAGTCACTGCTTTTCCTATGATAGAGGTAACCGGTGAAATTTGTTTCTCGAATATGTAGATCCCTTATTCCCTCCGTTTAGGGGAATCTGGGAGTAAGGCATAGGCCATAAGAGTAAATATGAGCATGGAATGATACTACTTTTTAGGGGTTTGGTCCATGAGTAATTTGTCATCAGCCATTGTATCACAGGATCATATTAACATAGTATCTTGTACTAGTATTCGAGTGTATGAGTGTAAAATTACACAATTTTGCATTATTGTTTTAATTTACAAAATAGATATCATTTATCAATTTGTATCAGGATAATTAAGTCACCTAATTAAATGCTTAGGTAAGTCACTGAGTAACTTGTACACGGTGATTTCTTTTAATTAGGTATATTTGTTTGTTAAAATAACAACTCAGCGGTATAGCCATGAATTTAAATATAATGGCATTTTAATGGGCTGCAGCTGGTGTTTACGGGCATGTGTAACATTAGCTGATAAGAAGTAATCAGTCAAGACAAAGTGTGCTTTGATAATATTATCATCCTTGATGTGAAGCTAGATCACGCATTTTCCTGGTTTAAATGCTATGAACATCTCGTGCTAAGCATGTGCCCACCATGTCAAACGTGTACCAGCTGGCAACGTAGAATCAATGTTGTTAATAGTGTTCCGTACTCGCTGAAACAATCCAGTTGGCGTGGTAGAATCCCTCGCTATAGGGAGTAAATGCTTTTGCAAGTTTATATATAACGCACAGACAATGTGCAGGGTTAAGTAAGGCTGACCATGCACCCACCATGTCAAATATGTACCTGCTAGCAACATAAAAACAATGTTGTTAAGAGTATCCCGTACTCGCTGATAACAATCCAGTTAGCGGGGTAGAATCCCTCGCTATAGGGAGTATAATGCTTTTGCAAGTTTATATATAACACACAGACGATGTGCAGGTTTAAGTAAGGCTGTCTCGCAGCCTTCATGGTCGTGGATTAAAGCATATAGAACCAACTTTTTACAATATCTTAGCCAAGATCATAGAAATGGGACTTACCTCTTACGACGAGTACATACCAGCATTAGCTATGTAGAGTACCATCGCTAAGTGCATCACGTGCCGCGTTGGTAGTTTCTCATCCAGCTAGTAACGTGGAATTAACGTTGCTGAGGACATCTCGTGTCGACTGGAGGGGTAATGGTTTGCTATTGTATTGCTTTTAAAATGTTTAACCATACCTCAGCGCAGAGAGTTGAGGGCTCTGTTAATGTTGTATTCTATACTCGACAAACCCACTTCTCCTTCTTACACGACTTCCCATGTTTAATACCTATGCTCTGCCTGATATGAAACCTTCTTGATCATATCATTACTCTATCATAGACTATGTTGTCATAGTAATATAAAAACTGTAGTGTCAAACAATTTGTCTGCTTATATTACGCTATGTAATTTTATTGTGGAATAAAACCAAGATTTCCTTTGGTTTTGTCTTTATTCTGTATCAATTTATTCGACAATATTTGTTATCGCACAATAATATTTTAAAGCACGATGTCTCAAGAGAAAGTATCTCAATATCTTCGACCCGATCGTTTCGACGTGGAGCCTGCTGCATCCGGTGCTGATCTAAAGTGGGCCCACTGGAAATACACCTTTGAGAACTTTATCGCAGAACAAGGATCGCCCGATGAATCGCTCAAACTGAAAGTACTTGTCAACCACATTTCGCCGACAATCTTTAACAACATCCGCTCCTGCACTAGAGTCTGGCTAACGAAAGTTGGCCCCAGAATATTGGCGGCAAATTTAAAAAATACATGCATGGCAACACTAAAATTATACTATGAAAATTGGAATAACCTACTTTGATACTTGGTAATTCATTATTAAAAATATCATATATATATGTAGTTTTTCAATAAGGATGCTCGAACTTTAGCAGCGCATAGCGGCCATTTCGGTAATGCGATGGCTACCAAATTTGGCATGAATATATATTTTGTCGTGACATTTCACCATGGAACGCTACACGCTTCAACAACGCGTAGAAATTGTGTAAAATTTGTTATCAAAACCAGTTGTCTATACGTTCTGTGCGTTGTGTTCAATTTATGGCGTTCATCGTGTGAGTTAACACCGCTCGATTACTTTCTGTGGGGTTACATGAAATCTTTAGTGTACGCAGATAAACCACAGTCAATTGTTGCCCTAAAGGCCAACATAACTCGCGTTCTTCGTGACATTGACCATTTATGCGAAGACGTCCTCCAAGATTAGTCCACCAGAATACGCCATCTACAGCGGAGTCGCAGTGGCCATTTGGCTGATATTATTTTCCACACATAATGTCATTGAATATTCTTTAAAATGTTATAAAAATTGTAGTAATATCACTTAAACAGGTTGTTTTATTTCATTTCAAAGTTCGAGCGCTCTTAATGAAAAACCCTATATATAGACAGTATAAGAACATTATGTTAGGGAAATAAAGAAACAGAATTTATCTACACATGTATTAATTTTTGATATGTATCAGGTTTGTAACGGGATTTTAAGGATTTATTGATCTGGTATAGGTGTTAGTATATGAGGTAAATATGAGCGGAATCCGAAAATAAATAGACAAATAAAATACGATAATATTCCATACATAATAACTTAGTTTTATTCATCGTAATCAAAATCAGATTCTAACACTTCAATGCCAAAAGATTCATCACTGTCACTAGTATCGCTGTCTCCAACATTTATAATAAAACTTTCTAAATTTTCTTGTTATTTTATCACGTTCTTTTTAATTATTTTCAACATGTATTACATGATCAGTAATTTTCTTCCAATCCTGTGAACTTACGTTTTCAAATGAATCTTTAATTATTTCTTCTAATGCAGCTGTAGTAACTGCAATATTTTTGCTAGCCACTTTACGTTTTGCCAAACTCCACACAAGCTCGATCGCATTTAAATCACAATGGTAGGGTGGAAGTCTCAACACTTCATGACCACATTGATTTAAAATTTCATCAGCTTCATATATTGGATTAGGCGTATTTCGTTTTACAATACACAACAGCTCTGCTTTCGTGTGGTAG
The DNA here is from genome assembly GCA_963853775.1 of Xanthia togata. Classification (NCBI taxonomy): domain Eukaryota; kingdom Metazoa; phylum Arthropoda; class Insecta; order Lepidoptera; family Noctuidae; genus Xanthia; species Xanthia togata. The sequence goes on along the minus strand of OY970811.1, from coordinate 304,685 downwards.
TCCTCATATTGAATTCCATTATCACGAAGCCACTCTCTTATATTACTTTTACGTGTTTGTGTGTTCGGAACCTTATTTATAATTACCGAATGGTAACTAGCATTATCCATTATGATTACACTTGGTTCTTCCAAATTTGGTATAAGTTTTTCTTTAAGCCATTTATTAAAATTTTCAGCATTCATGTCAAGGTGATAATCAGCATTTTTTGATTTAGTACTAAACACTAACAAAGAGTTTGGTACGGGGCCTTTCTCTGATCCAGCATGAACTATAATGTACCTTTTCCCGGTCGAAACATTTTCAATTGCACCACTAGTTGAAGGACCTTGCCATGACTTCTTAGGCTTGTAGTTTCTATGGTCATAAGTCTCATCTAAATAAATGATTGGCTTGCCTTCTGCACGTTTTCCTGCTATAGTTCTTAAAAATCTATGTCTCCAAGCAGATATGTCATAGCGTTCTATTAATACAGAACGCTCATTTTTATTATTTTTAAATTCATAGCCATTGGCTAATAACAAGCGGCGCAGAGTTTCTCTGCATCCGTTGAAATCAATACTTTCTTTTAACTCCACCAACAGTGTCCTCAGTGTAGGAACTTGTTTTTTAACAATATAAAATTCGTTTATCTTGTTACGCATAGCATCTATGTCAAAGTTATCTAGGTTAGACACAGTAGGTTTCCGTGGGCGTTTCTTCCCCGGGGTAGACCAGACACCTTCATTAACTGCACCTTCCCTTTTTACTCTCTTTAGTGTTCTGACACTCACTTCTGCAAAGAAGATATACAAAATATGTAATTAATTCTTGGTTTACGCAAATGCAAAGGTTTTTTTCGGCATAATTTCAAAACACCAGTGTATAGTAAAAACTTACCAGTCATTGAAGTTATTTCCTCTAAGTACTGATTCTGGGTTATTATCCTATCTTTCTGCTCTAATTCAGTGAGATTTTCAATAGTTCTTACTATTTCATCAACTCCTTCGACATCTTGCAGATTCTCTGTTAAAGAAAGTTAATCGTTTTAAAATTACCATTGTATGTATTTTAATTGTTTTTTTTTCCTCTGTTATATATCGTTTTGTATGTACAATAAAGCATATAATAAATAATAAATTACCAACAAAAATACAGCAAAAATTCATTATGAGTATATACGTAAAACATAGGTGATGTTATTAAAATGAATACGTTGACTGATGCGATGTACGAATGAATATAATTAGTTTTATTCAATACGAAAAAGCGAAAGAAACTTATTTGTAAGGATACGTAAATTATAAATCAAAATTTTATTAAGACGACTGGATAGGTAGGTGTTCAAAGTATCAAAATAATATTGTCTAATAACCTATGAAATTCAACACCACACGTAGAGAATCTTGTTTTTGTTTAAACGCGGCATCACGCTGTTGTTGTTTTTCGTTGAACTTGCCAATCATGCAAAACAACATCTTTCGTACACCACTTTTGATAGATTTGTTCATTTTAAACCGTAATTAGAATAACAATTTACACAAACGCATACAATTTGACACCAGAGATACCGAACGACAACCTTGTCAAATTGACGTTGACGTTCATACAGAGTTGCTATATAAAAAGTTCGCAAATAATTCCAAGGCCTACTTTCGTTAGCCAGACTCAAAGTACAGCGACGCAATAAGCAAACTTAATGATGCCTATGAAAAGAAACAGAACATTACCTTGGCAAGGTATCGACTTACGACTAGGCAACAACAGCCTGGAGAAAACATCGCAGAGTACTCTCGAGCGCTTAACATTCTTGCTCATGACTGTAATTTTAAAGCAGTGACAGCGGAAGAACACCAGAACCAAGCCATACGTGGGATATTTATCAGCGGGATCTTATCAAGCAAAATAAAGGAACGGCTTCTAGAAAAATCACTGACACTAGAAGAGACTTTGAACCTTGCGATTACCTTGGAAACTGCCGAGAACACCTCTCAACTACTAGTACAATCTCCTTCCTTTAATCCTAACCCTGTCAATGCTGCCACTGAGGCAGAAACACGAACGCAGCCGAACCTAGCAACAACTCATTTGTTTCTTTTTAATATTCATCAAAGATTAAAATGCCCCGCCCGCAATGCGGAATGCCAATTATGTTCGAAGCGTGGCCATTTTGCCAAGGTCTGCAGAAGCTCTAACCACGATTCTACTAACAACTCTACAAATGCAGCTATCACAGATGATGATCGCAACTCCAACACTCCCATTACTCTCAACAACTACCGCGCTGATGCACTCGTCGATACTGGTAGCTCCATCAGTTTCATTGACAAGAATCTCGCTCAAATTTTGAAACTCAAACTTAAGCCTTGTAGACAGGCTATAACACTCGCATCCCTCAACAACGTTTCCTACGTCGATGGATTATGTTACGCCACAATTCAAATAGGTGGCCATATACACCGAAACCAGCCTTTATTGATCATCAATAATCTTTGCGCCGACGTTATTATTGGACATGACCTACTCCAAAAGCACTCTTCTCTTGAACTCGAGTTTGGAGGTGATAAACAACCGCTAAAAGTCTGCAACGTACTAGAGGCTTCCGTTCCGCCTGTATCAGTCTTTACGAATCTTTCTCCAAATATCAAACCAATCGCAATCCGCTCAAGACGCCACTCACAAGAAGATCAAGATTTCATATCGAATGAAATAAATAATTTGATCAAGGATAAAGTTATTGAGCCCAGTGTGTCACCCTGGAGGGCTCAGGTTCTTGCCGCTGGAGGAGGGCACCATCGGAAACGTCTTGTGATCGACTATTCACAGACTATAAACAGATTTACGGAACTTGACGCATACCCCCTTCCAAGTATCGATTCTATTATAACGCGAGTATCACAGTACAACTTATTTAGCCAAATAGACCTCAAAAGTGCATATCACCAGGTGCCCATTCTGGCCAAAGAACGAAAATATACCGCTTTTGAAGCATGCGGGAACCTATATCAGTTCATACGGATTCTTTTTGGAGTAACAAACGGCGTGGCAGCTTTTCAGAGAACTTTACAATATATCATCGATTCGGAGAACCTCAAAGGCACATTCGCTTACCTGGATGATGTCACTGTATGCGGTGTCAATAAAGAGGACCATGACGAAAACCTTCGCAAGTTTACGGAAGCTGCTGGAAAGTATAAACTTACGCTTAATACTAACAAATGCACGTTCGAAGCGGAGTCAATCAACCTCCTTGGTTATAACATACACAAAAACATTATCAAACCAGACGAGAACCGTCTTGAACCCCTGATGAATCTTCCTGTTCCAACTGACTCAGCTTCCTTGAAAAGAGCTCTTGGCCTATTCGCTCACTATTCGAAATGGGTAGAAAACTTCTCATCCAAATTAAGACCACTGGTCGAAGCAATATTTCCTTTATCTCAAGACGCTATTAACTCTTTTAACGACCTTAAGAAGGACATTGCTAAATCGGCCTTGGCTGGAATTGACGAGAAGGAAATATTCTCTGTCGAAACCGATGCATCGGAGTTTGCAATTGCAGCGACACTATCACAAAAAGGAAAACCTGTAGCATTTTTTTCACGGTCGCTAAATGATACAGAAAGGCGACAGCCATCAATAGAAAAGGAGGCCTGTGCCATTGTTGAAGCACTTCGAAAATGGAGACACTTTCTGATTGGACGTCATTTCCTACTAATCACAGACCAACGATCTGTAGCATTTATGTTTAACCAGACGCACTCTAATAAGATAAAAAACGAGAAAATCGAGAGATGGCGCCTGGAGCTCTCCTGCTTCAAGTACGACATAATCTATCGGCCAGGCAGCCAGAACTTTGCTGCTGATGCCTTATCAAGAGTTTGCATGCACATCGACAGCAACTCTCCAAGCAAACTCATTTCTCTACATAACTCTCTTTGCCACCCTGGTATTTCACGCATGACTCATTGGGTACGGTCCAAAAATCTACCCTATTCAATTGAAGATATCAAAAGAATGACCGCTGCCTGTCCAGTATGCGCCGAAATCAAACCCCGTTACATAAGAAATGAAGGGCGACTTATAAAAGCTACATCACCATTCGAGAGATTGAACTTTGATTTTAAAGGCCCACTTCCTTCAAAAACTTCAAATAAGTACATTCTAACTATAATTGATGAGTGTAGTCGGTTCCCTTTTGCTTATGCCTGTAAAGACATGACGTCAGCAACGGTTATAAAATGCTTAGTTGATCTGTTCTCCACATTTGGCACGCCAGCATACATACATTCTGATAGAGGGGCATCGTTCTTATCGGAGGAGCTCAGAAAGTACCTGACGTCACTTGGTACTGCGTGCAGTCGCACTACTCCTTATAACCCACAAGGGAATGGCTTGGTTGAACGCTTAAACGGAACCTTGTGGCGTACGATCCAGCTGTATCTTCGCTCCAACAACGCTGACATTAGTGACCGGGAGAAGGGCTTGTCTCCAGCCCTACATTCTATTAGATCTTTGCTTTGCACGGGAACTAACGCCACTCCTCACGAGCGCATATTCAATCATCCTCGTCGCTCAGGAAATGGACAATCACTACCGACATGGCTCCACTCTCCAGGACCAGTCTTTATGAAAAAAAAACGTAAGAAACTCCAAATATGAACCTGCGGTAGAAGAAGTAGAACTACTACAAAGCAACCCTGATTACTCATATGTACGCCTACCTGATGGCCGTGAGACAACTGTTTCGAATCTCTTCCATATACAGTAGATGACGAAGAAAACTCTGACGATGAACCACCACGTGGACCATCTACTACAAATGAGGACGAGCCTGTTGAAGCAGCTGGGCCAGCTGAAGTTGAAGACATAGAAGTTCCTCGTCGTTCTACTCGAGAAAGAAGGCCTCCGGCTTATCTTCATGACTACGTTTCCTCATAGAGCATGGGTGAATGATATGAAACCTTCTTGATCATATCATTACTCTATCATAGACTATGTTGTCATAGTAATATAAAACTGTAGTGTCAAACAATTTGTCTGCTTATATTAGGCTATGTAATTTTATTGTGGAATAAAACCAAGATTTCCTTTGGTTTTGTCTTTATTCTGTATCACTGCCCATAGCAAAAATCTTCGTTCTACCAACAATCGTCTTCTACGATGTCCTTCTCACCGCTCTGGTTTTAATCACGCTTCTTTCTTTGTCCAGGCGGTATTTCTTTGGAATGCGCTTCCTCTAAACATAAGGATGGCAACCATTCGGTTATCTTTCAAGTTGAAGGCACGTGAACATATTCGTGAAAAGTTGGCAGAATCATTGCAGCGCTGATTTGCTGGATTTGTTTTCTCCTCTACCTGTCGTTATTTCTCCTGACAAAGTTTATTCGGTTTATATGTATGTTGTATGTATTAGTAGGTATTCATTATCAAGTTTAGATAACTTGATAATGAATACCTACTAATACATCACTTATGTTGCACCTGCCATGTTTTGTCTCTGCACCACCCTAAAGTTGACTGGTAGACAATGCCTCAGGCATTAAGTCCTCCTTTGTACAATATTTTTTTACCTGTGCATAAAGTTTTAATAAATAATGGTGGCAAGGGCATACAGCTAGCTATGTACAGCTACATAACTGGGGCATCACGTGCCTCTCTGGCAGTTTCTCATCCAGCTAGTAACGTGGAGGTAACGTTGCTGAGGACATCTCGTGTCGACTGGAGAAATAATGCTTTAACAAGTTTGCAGCACACGTGCAATAAGCAGTGTTACTGTTCACCATACTGCTCATATTATATATAAAACACTGTCAGTATCACGTACAAGGTGGTCAGTTAAAGCCAGGCACTCTCACGCATTAAGGTTGTGGGAGGCCTCAGAATCTAAGTACTTCCAATGTTGGTCAGGACTTATAGTGCTTCGTGTCGTTGATGAGCGCCGCGGCCTTCTCAGATTTCCACTAACGATGGACTTAGTACAGTCGCCGTCAGATATATTGTAGCAGACAAGGTGACCAAATACTTCTGAACAATTTAAAATGTCAATAAGTTCCATACAAACTCAAACTCAAATAATTTATTCCAAATAAACCAATTACAGGTACTTTTGAATTGTCAAGGGGTCGGTCAGTCAGAAAGATGAAGCTAGTTGCCCATTCCAAAGCGTAGTAGGTTCCTATGGAGAAGAACGGGCAAGAAACTCCATGGACACTCTTGTAAATCAGAATATTGTTACAAAACATTGGTTACATCATTCATGTTGAACATGTGTCGCTTTTAACGTGCACGTTTTACTACATTGTTCTCACATGTATAATGTGATGACCATAATAAAAATATAAAAGCTAAGAGATGACCAGTCCCCACTGACGGCGCCCGTTCACGAACATGACGCATGGATCAGCATCATTTAGCTCAACCATTTTGAAGGAAACTTAATGATCCAACACACACGCCACCACCAGCGAGACATTTGAGTGAGCATGACATACTCTCAGCCGTCAGGGCACATTCAAGTCAATGAAAGACGTACTCAGTAAATGGTAGATTTAAATTAGGTAAACAGTGCTCACATATATGCAATGCAATTATATAATACTAAGAGATTGAATTTATACAATGTACGAGTAAATATAGTTTTTCAATCTTCAGCAGCTCCAACAATATTTTCCAATGCTAATCAATTAGTTTATGCGCCCTTGTGCAGCTGGACCAGCGTTGAGCCAAGCATTTTTGTCAGCGATGTAATCCCCCAACTTATAAAATACTTATACTTATATAATATGCTTGGCAGCATAGTGTGCGTTTTATGCAAGATTTAAATTTCGTTTCATTCAATTGGAGTATGTGAGGAGGTATTTTATTGTAACATTTTACACAGTACCCCATGAAAGATGAGTACACTACAAGTTACCATTAATATCTGAACATTCATTACTTCATTGATATCTGAGCATATGGCTGTCAATAATTTCTATACAAACAACTAACCAAAAATATCTGAACACTTACAACGTCAAGTGTATCTACGCGGACAAGAAACAAGACGATTCGAAGTTCGATTTCAAAATTCCATACCTATTAGGCCCAAAAAAGAAACAAACAATAAAACGTTCGGATACACATAAAACCTTAAAATTGTAAATCATCTGTTATGGTTTTATTTAAATTCTGTTTTTTTTTTTTGGAATGAAGTTCTTTAAGCGGCTTGCGGTAATAGTGCACTGGCCAAAGACTATAAAACCACTATGGCACTGGCAGATATCGTCACGCGAAAAGGCGCTTGCGACTGTCTTCTTCTAATTCAAAGAGAAAGAAAGACGGAGAGAGATAGAAAGTGTGAATTTGGTCAAAATGAAAATCCAAGATGGCGGTTGCAAAAAGTTTCACATTTTTCTTCAAGGGTATTGTTTCTTTGGTTTTCAAGGTTGCTAAAGCCGATAGTGAAGTCAAAATAAAAATCCAGGATGGCAGCTGCAAACATTTTCATATTGTTCGTCATGGGTGTCTTTTTCATAGTTTTTGAGGGTGCTTAAGTCGATAGTGAGGTCAAAATGTAAATCCAAGATGGTGCCTGCAAAAAATTTGTTTCTGCTTTAAATCATATGTGAGAGGGAACTTCGTGCCTGACGGGGGTCCCCCGACCGAACTTTTTTTTTACAAAATAATCGAACTATATTTTTTATAATCAAATAAAGATAATGTTGAAGTAAAAAAAACTTTGTCCGATATGAAAAGGACATATTATGGTACTAAAGTAACTTTATTATTATTGATAATAAAATAGTAATTGGTATTTAAAATTCACATTTTTAGTTCCAAAATTACCCCATATCCATAAATATAATCACAAGTTAGACTCATAAATAAGTTAAGACTTTTAGACATCCACTAAACGACGACCGCCCGCACCCAACGTAATAACCCGGTAAAATTCTCCGTTGAAAATTTTGTGGGATTCTTTTTTCCTGAAAATTTCCACATAAATATGCTCACAGTACGATACCTAACAACACCCTCACGGATCGGACAGGGTTTTTTTTTTACATGGTGTATGTTCTCGCTGCTGAGGTGAAACGTTGTTGTGTTACACGAAGCAAAGTTATTTGCATCTCGTGTCTTTGAATCCCTCGCCGCGCTCAGGATTCTCAAACTCAAACTCAATATCAAAGCATTTATTTCAATTAAACCATTTACAGGCACTTTTGAATTGTCAAGGGGTTGGTCAGTCAAAAATATGAAGCTAGTTGCCCATTCCAAAGCGTAGGTATTCCATTCTAACCTAGAATCCTTCGCTTACTCGGGATTCAAAATCAACACTCGCAGCAAAAAACAACTTTGCTCTCTTGTTGCACAATAGTAGATTTTACAACAAGTGAACAAAACGAACCATTTTTATCCGAGACTTTTATCAGCCCGAGACGAAGGCGAGGGCTGATACTGAAAATAACTAGGCGAAGGCTGAAAATAACTATTTCACTTCTCATGCTCTTAAAGTGCTTATTTGTGCAGGATATATATAGGCTGCACAAAATCGAATTTTGTGCACTAGTGCATTAACGTATCTACATCTAAATGTATCTATATTAAGACAAATAAAATGAGCCATACAGCCAAACACAATGAAGTTCATAGATAGAATTTGTTATTTTATAATATTTACTTTAATTTATTTGCCTTACGTGTTTTTTAAGACATAAAAGACATTAAAATTTAAATTCAAGTACGGTAGGTTATTTAATTAATTTAAGAAAATTATTATTACAACATTAATTTAATAGTAGGCTGTATAGGTCTGCAGCCCAAACCTAATATCAATGTCGTAAAATTAAAAAAAATAAAGCGGCGGGAAACAGCTCTTGTTTTTTCGTGCGTTTTATTAATTTCTTCATGTTATATTATTGTTTTATTCCCTCGCAATCGAAGTGAAAAGCAGAGTTTATAACTCGTCCACAAAACCATTTTATCCTCGAAATTACTATCAGCCCTCGCCTTCGTCTCGGGCTGCTAAAAGTCTCGGATAAAAATGGTTCGTTTTGTGCACTTGCTATAAAATCTATTAAAGCAGTTGGAAGAAAAGTATCTTCAAGAAGTTCCTTGTAATTCATTGAATTCATTCGTCCACCGTGTTTATTTCTACAAGCTCACCAGGGCCATTTTTGCACATCCAACACCTTGAAAACTGTGTAGTATTAATAAATCTTTCACTTCGGGTCTTGTCTAGAATAGCCATGTCTTGGTGTCTTGTTGTTGCACGCGGACAACCATCTTCCCAGATTTATGGCTGGGAAGATGGCAGCAAGAGGGTACTCTTACATTGAAACTGTTTTACATTAACATTCTTAATACGTATTACATAGTAGTTTGATAGTAACATATAACACCTGAACATCATAGTTCTCCATAAATAAACTTAATTCTAGCACTTTGCCGGACAGACCCTGCATATTTTGATGAACAACATTCAATATATGCGGCTTACCCGTTTCGCTCTTAATAGTTTAAACTATAAGGCGTATCAAAAGTAGTGTTAGTACCACTACTAACAGTAATCGATGGTATACTACAGGTACCAGTGTCACTGTGTATATTGTATGCTAAAAGATTAGCAATTTGTCTTCTACTACTAGGTGGCAAATAAATTGTATAATTTGTCAGTTTGTAATCATTAATAAATTGATTACAATCAAAATATAAAATAGCGTCACTGTGACGACATGCCCTATTATAAATTAAAATATTTAAATTATAAATGTGCCATTTTGCTCATCAGACAAATAGTGAGAATATGGCAAAGCACAGAAAATAAATGTACAACTATTGGTCTCATTGAGATGTAACATCAGACGGACACATTCAATTATGTCCTTTTTTCTTACACTTAAACTATCCCCACTTATTAATATAACAGTTGAACTGGGGTTTATTTTTGTCAATTTAATGTTACAAATTAATTGGCTAAAACTGGCACCGCGTAAACAATTATTTATTACATATTGTTGCGAACACTGATTAAATATACTACCAATACCTTGACCAAATTTGTCAAAAAATACATATGTAGGTTGTGTCAATCAATTTTTTTTTCTTTTTACGAAGTCAGGAGGTCCGAGGTCTCGCCCCGCCTAGGGTAATTAGTGTTCTGTGGGTCTCGGTCGAGTGTCTTCTAGATCGATCTTCCGTTGATCGCAGTTGACGAGATTGTCAATTGCCTTCACGACATCAAAAGTTGTCTCCGTTGACGTTGACCCTATTTTATTTAAGAAATTAGTAATTTGTAGATTTATATGTTGTTTTGTAAGTATGTAGTGTATTCAATAAGACGTATTTTTAGTTAGTTCATTAGGTTTCAAAAATATTTTCTTCTGCACTTAGCTTTGTTGTAGGTAAGTTTGTCTAAATTGTAAGTTGTATTTTAGGTTTATTGTTAATCATTAGTAGTGTTTAGTTTAAGTTCATTAAGTTAAGTTTGTCTGATATGCTGCGCAAGCGTAAATCGGATTAAGCGCGTAGCTCTAGCTAGCAGAGCTCGAGCTGTGAAAGTTACTAGAACACAAGAATCTGAAGAGAAGTGTCAGGCCCGTTGGACTTTAAATGCTGAGCGTATCCGGGCTCTTAGGGCTGCCGAGAGCTTAGAGCAGACTCAAGCTCGGCAGATTTTAGATGCGGAGCGCCACGCATCTCTAAGGGCTGCCGAGAGCTTAGAGCAGACTCAAGCTCGGCAGATTTTAGATGGGAAGCGCCACGCATCTCTTAGGGCTGCCGAGAGCTTAGAGTAGATTCAAGCTCGGCAGATTTTAGATGCGGAGCGCCACGCATCTCTTAGGGCTGCCGAGAGCTTAGAGCAGACTCAAGCTCGGCAGATTTTAGATGGGAAGCGCCACGCATCTCTTAGGGCTGCCGAGAGCTTAGAGTAGACTCAAGCTCGGCAGATTTTAGATGCGGAGCGCCACGCATCTCTTAGGGCTACAAGGCTCAAGGACAAACACTAAAAGTAGCAGGAGTACATTTAGAAAAAAAACTGTTTTTTCCATGGGCGTTGGTTGTTGGTTTTATGTGGCGTGCTCACGAGTATCCAGCCCACAAAATCTTCATGTTCTAGCAAAGGATGGCAAAACCAAAAATGCTGTTTACAAAAATGTTTTAACATAAGATATTCCAGTTTTATTAAAACTACTTTGCATATCGTTATGGGACATAGGATACTTTTTATCCCTATAGTACGTTCCCGTGGGATGATTTCCAACAGCCACGAAGGCGACGCCGCGGGCAAAAGCTAGTTTATTTATATATACTTTATTGTACACCACAAAATACTTAACAAAAAAATAATTAAACAATACAAAATATACAATGGGCGGCCTTATCGCTTTCCGCGATCTCTTCCAGGCAACCTTAGAATGGACAGTGACTTGCGTGGACATAAAATGGGGCTGTCGTTGGTGCAAATAATAAGCATAGTGTAATGTTCTTCGAGTTCAATACAACAATGCATTCAGGATGCTGCTGGGGCTGCCACGCTTCTGCTGTGCGGTGGAAATGTTTGCCGATGCGCACACTGATGGCTTCTCAGCTATCAGACGTAAGCGTGGCGCGTCGCTACTGCAGAGGGTCCGGGGCACCTCGAACAGTCTCCTGAATGTCATTGCAGGGATATTTGATTGCCCACTCATGCATTATTATCCAACTTGCATGTTTACTAGCATATATAGATAATAAGGTTAATGTTTATTAACAAATTATGGATCTTTTCTTCTGAAATAAAATAATTATTTTATTTCACGGCGATCTGAAATATAATAAAATTATTAACAGAGTATTCCCTAATACACACCGTCTAACATCGCGCTTTTTTAATATTCGCGCGTCGTCCAAGATTGCAGATATTTGTAGAATTATCCCCCGATGGCAACAAATGAAATGTCACTTTTCTTTTCGCGCGCATTCTGACATCGCAAGAAAAATTCTCTCTCGTCAAAATATAAATTAAAAATAAGTTTAAGATACTCTTTAATAATGTACTACTACTAAATAACTATGCTATGTGATAGAAAGTGTATAAAGTGCATCGTTACGGGAAATCTGAGACGTGCAGTCGCCGTCAGATATAATTATTGTAGCAGACAAGATGACCAAATACTTCTGAACAATTTAAAATGTCAATAAGTTCCATACACTACCATTAATATCTGAACATTCATTAGTTCATTAATATCTGAGCAGATGCTTGTCAATAAATTCTATACACACAACTAACCAAAAATATCTGAACACTTACAACGTCAAATGTATCTACGCAGATGGAGTAGTCTTAGATGCGTGCTCAGAAGCAGTCGAGGAAAAATTGCAGTAAGAAGTGCTTCCAACTTTACTATAAATACAATATATTTACGGGCTCTTTTGCTGTTTTATATACAGTTAGTATCATTTTGTAGTTTTGAGTCTTGTCATGTCATGTTAAGTGTATCATGTAACTCATGTGTATAAATTCAGGCAAGCAACGTATTATAGATATTGGATTATTGATTGCTGAATTAAAATATAAAATAATTCGGTTAAAGGATGATGGTCTATCCGTAACAGACATCGCCGATGAGCTAGGGATAGCCGAAAGTATTATGGCGATGAACGCTAAAAACATTTAACACAGTTACTATCAAACTACTACGTAATACGTATTAAGAATATTAATGTAAAACAGTTTCAATGTAAGAGTACTCTCTTGCTGCCATTTTCCCAGCCATAAAGCTGGGAAGATGGTTGTCCGCGTGCAACAACAAGACACCAGGACATGGCTATTCTAGACAAGACCCGAAGTGAAAGATTTATTAATACTACACAGTTTTCAAGGTGTTGGATGTGCAAAAATGGCCCTGGTGAGCTTGTAGAAATAAACACGGTGGACGAATTGGCCTAGAACCTTACAAAAGTCTAGAGACGTAACATTTTATGAAGATTGTTTTTCTTCTTTAAATAATAGAAATGTCAACAATACTAAAACTTCTACTGAACCTTTAGTACTTTCTAATAGTCTGCCTATACAGGAAGAAACCAATACAGTTCAAGAGTCTTTTGAACATATTCCAGTGGTCACTGTTGAACCAGCTCCAAGCCATACTGTTGTCACTGAAGATCAGACTGCTGAAACTGATCAATTTTTTGAAGCAATTGAGGAAGCAGTAGTTTCTACTAGTCAAACTGATGGACAACGTAGATATCCTTCAAGAGACCGGAAACCTCCTAATTACTTCTCATACAAAGTTTCTAGTCAAGCGTCTGATGAGCCTAGAACTTATAATGAGGCTACATTGGCTGATGATGTTGAGAAGTGGCAGATGTCAGTGACGAATGAATATAATTCATTGACGAAGCTGAAGACATGGAAATTGGTTGACAAGAAAGTTATACCATGTTGTACCATAAACCCATTTGTTTATAAGTTAAAGAAAGATGCAGCAGGAAATTTTGTGAAGTACAAAGCAAGATTAGTTGCTAAGGGTTTCACCCAGATGCCAGGTGTAGATTATTCTGAGCCATTTTCTCCTGTCGTGCGGCACTCCTCCTTGCGTACTCTACTGGCTCTCGCAGCCGAATTTGGTTTGAAGATGCGTCACTTGGACGTTGACACTGCATTTTTAAATGGAGATCTGCAAGAGAAGGTCTACATGGAGCAACCTCAAGGTTTTAAAGTAAAAGGTATTGAGAACAAAGTGTGTCTCTTAAAAAAATCCTTGTATGGACTTAAACAAGCTACGTGCCTGGAATATAAAGTTAGATGAAACTTTATCTTCTTTTGGTTTTGTGAAAACTCTATCTGAACCATGTGTGTATACCAAACTTTTTGGAAAAGAGTTGGTTATCGTTGCGGTCTATGTTGATGACATAATTGTTTTTTACAGTCAAATGACAAGACGTTTGACATCGTCAAAAATGACTTGCAAAAACATTTTTCGATAAAAGATTTGGGCTATTTAAGCTATTATCTTGGTTTAAATATAACCAGGAAAAATGATGAAATAAAAGTACATCAGAAAAATTACATAAATAATCTTTTACAAAAGTTTGGAATGGAGAATTGTAAAACTCGTACAACTCCACTATCTGGAAAACTGGAGGTCAGTACCAGCATTGATAGTGATCATAATCTAGAAGCGTATCCCTATCAAGAATTAATTGGTTGCCTCATGTTTCTGAGTGTTAATACTCGTCCAGACATCGCATACGCGACTAGTTATCTGAGTCAGTTCAATACTCGATACAACAAGACTCACTGGTTAGCCGCGAAGAGAGTCTTACAATATCTAAAAGGCACTTTAGATTACTCGATTTTTTATAGGAAATCAAGTATGCCCCTTGTAGGATTTTGCGATGCCGATTGGGCAAACTGTAATATAGATCGCCGTTCTTATACTGGTTACTGTTTCAAATTAGCAGGCAGTCCGGTTTCATGCGCCTCGCGGAAGCAGCAAACCGTAGCTTTGTCCTCAGCGGAAGCCGAGTATGCTACAGCTTGAGCTCCTACCTGAGGTGTTGTATCCATTATTAATCGAAAAAAGTAGCAAAAACACACGCGTCTGAGCAAACGATGGACAAAAACTAAAGAAATGATAAGAAATATCCGACTACCCTCATTGTAGAGAAAAAGAACGCTAATTTCAAACTCTGGTGAAAACAGAGCAAATCGTTAGCATTGTGTTTGTTGCTTGATTACAATGTGAGTTGACGGTACTTTCGAATTAATTTGTAGTCATTTTAATCACCATGAAACGCATTTTTTGTAGGTATAACTTTGATAGTTGTAAGTTTTATACTTTTTGAGAAAATCGAATCCAGAGTTCCTAGGTAGCGGGTGGCTCGGTTTATTTGCTGATCAGTGTAAATTTAGAGGCATTGATATCCACTTAACTATCAACTTTTGAGTGTTAGAATGGTTACCTACTAGTTAATTATTTAACTATGTAGGTATTTTAAAATCTACGAATATGGTGTGTGGGGAAAAGGATTATAAGAAAAGCACATGAAGACAAGACAAGGCATTTATTTCAATTAGACTTGTCAATAAATAGGTATAGTTAAGGAGAAAGCTAGTTATCCGTTCCAAATGTTGGTCTTCGTGGAGAAGAAGGATAAGATACTCCACGGAAGCTTGTTTTGAAGTATTTTATGAACAACACATTTTTACATTAGCATTTAGTATTGTTATTACATTAATCTCTTGGACCAGCTAACAACTTTATCAATGAAAAGAAATAGAATATGAATATTCCTTAATTCGATTTAACATTTAAGTTGCAATATTAGCCATATTTTAATACATACAGAACATCATAGTTTTATCAGCAATAATCAAGATATAATGACAATTTAACTTACATAAACATTGTAGTCAGTCGATCTTTCACCAGAAGTGATCTGATGATCCTTATTTCAATCCATTTTACAATAAAAGCAGAACTTCTGTTATGCAACATTATTTCTTTATATTAGCTTTTAGCAACTCAATATTACGGACATGGACACCACTCAGGGTCTGTTCTTAGATGTTAACATAAGCTTTTACATATATTGTTACCAGTCCAGTGACACGTACAGAAAAAAGCAAGAATTAAGTTACACGACCTTATAGTATTGTAATGTCAACAGTGTAACTCATGGTTTTCATTTTCTATCGATATAGTCAGAAGTCCGGGAGAAATCCCTAATGCTATGGGCATGGGACCACGGGTAATTAAAATGACCCATGGACCCGGTAATGGGTCGATCCACCGGGACCACGGGTAACGAGTGTAATAAATGTGCACAAAATAAATAAATACATATGTACATAAATACATACCCACGGTACCCGCCACAGCTGTAAAGTTTTATCATGACATGATATCGACACCCACGGGCGTATATTCATGAAACGCTTATTTTATTTCATGGCGATCTGAAATATAATTAATAACAGAGTAGTATTCCTAATACACACCGTCTAACATCGCGTTTTTTTAGAGATAAAATATTGCAGATATTTTTTTAAATAGAATTATCCCCGTCGATGGCAACACATGAAATGTCACTTTTCATTTCGCGCGCAGTCTGACATCGCAAGAAAAATTCTCTCTCGTCAAA
This sequence comes from Xanthia togata, assembly GCA_963853775.1. Taxonomy (NCBI): domain Eukaryota; kingdom Metazoa; phylum Arthropoda; class Insecta; order Lepidoptera; family Noctuidae; genus Xanthia; species Xanthia togata. Next base: position 288,587 of record OY970811.1, on the reverse strand, counting down.
ATATTAATTTAAAATAAGTTTATGATACTCTTTACTAACGTACTACTGCTAAATACACACATCAACACGGTCTAGGGATATTTTTAAAAAAGCGAATTACTATCAATGTGTTAATTATTTATATGACATGTATATATTTAAAAGATACGTTATTTAATATTCTACCATTTTTTAATAATGGTTAAGGTACTTAGATTAAAATTTCAGGATTTTATGGAAAAAAAATGAAGCATAGACGGAAACCGTATATGAATTAACTTTTAATTTGTGAGTAAAAACTGAAAAAAATAGCAAAATCATTTAATTTGTGTTTATAAACTTGAATTTAGTAGTCTGAGAAAGCGCCCATGATGTTCATAACACATCGGCAACGATTCGGCATGCTCAGAACAAGGTTGTCAATGTCTTGCTGCGGAATATTGTCCCATGTCCTTCTGAGGTGCGCAAAAAGTTGATCTTCTGTAGCCAGATTTTCAGGAACTTCCTTCAGAGGTCTTCTTTGCAGCATATCCCACGCATGCTCAATGGGATTTAGATCTGGCGATTGAGCAGGCCAGTCTAAGGCCCTAACATTATGTGTATGTAACCAAGCTGCTACCGTTCTCGCCGTGTGTGCCCGGGCATTGTCGTGCATGAGCAGGAAATCTTGCCCCATTTGTGTTCTGTGGGGCAAGATTACGGGCCCCAGCACCTGTTGGACGTATCGTTCTGCCGTCATATTGCCCCGCACCCAAACGAGATCCGTCCGTCCTCCAAGACGAATTCCTGCCTAAACCATAATTGTTCCTCCTTGGTATGGGTGAACTTCCTGAGGGTTCTGGAGACGGCTCCATCGTCCAGGAACTCGCCAAACACGCGTCCTTCGTGAATCTGGATGGAAGCCGAACCTGGATTCATCCGTGAACAGCACATTGGACCATTGCTCACGGCCCCAGTCCACGTGGTTCCGAACCCATTCTAATCGTCGTCCACGATTGCCTCTCCGTAAAGGTGGGACCCGGAGTGGTCTACGAGAGCGTAGATTGCTTTCATGCAGTCGCCTTCTTACAGTTTGGTCACTCACAAGCACTTGGTGTTCCATTCGCAGCCTTTGGACCAATTGAGTCGCCGTTGCATTTGGTTGAGCTCGCGCAGTAATTTCCAAAAATCGGTCTTGTCTGGGGGTAGTGATGCGACTTGGCCCCCGGTGCCTCTCCGCTACTTCACCTGTGGCACGATAGCGTGTCCACAATCTTGAAATTACATTTTGATGGGTCCCTATGGCCTCAGCAACATTACGCTGAACAGATCCAGCTTCCAGCATTCCCACAGCTCGTAACATCTCCGCCCTCGTCAAATGTCGGCGTTGCATGGCTACAATACCTCAATTTTAACTTTATCTTTCGTTTAAAAATGAAAAAAAACTGTAACTAAACGTAATTCGTATTGTTTTCTAAATTTCGCACAAATGAAAATTCCCTCTCCTATACATCAAGACATTTTTATGCCACCGAAACAAAAGAATTTTCAAAAATTTTAATTTGGAATTAGGCTGAGATAAATTACAAACAAATCGGTGTATAAAAGATTCCAATGCGGCCAGTACTTTTCGAGTTATTTAATTGAGTATGAAATATCCCTAGACCGTGTTGATGTGTGTAACTATGCTATGTGATAGAAAGTGTATAAAGTGCATCGTTACGGGAAATCTTAGACGTACTAAGTCTATCGTTGGTGGAAATCTGATAAGGCCGCGGCGCTCATCAACGACACGAAGCACTCTCAGTCCTGACCAACATTGGAAGTACTTAGATTCTGAGGCCTCCCACAACCTTAATGCGTGAGAGTGCCTGGCTTCAACTGACCACCTTGTACGTGATACTGACAGTGTTTTACATAATATGAGCACTATGGTGGACAGTAACACTGCTTATTGCATGTGTGCTGCAAACTTGTTAAAGCATTATCTCTCCAGTCGACACGAGATGTCCTCAGCAACGTTACCTCCACGTTACTAGCTGGATGAGAAGCTGCCAGAGAGGCACGAGATGCCCCTAGCTTGTAGCTGTACATAGCAAGCTGGTATGCCCTTGCCACCATTACCCCTCCAGTCGACACGAGATGTCTTCAGCAACGTTAATTCCACGTTACTAGCTGGATGAGAAACTACCAACGCGGCACGTGATGCACTAGAGATGTAAACCTACATAGCTAATGCTGGTATGTACTCGTCGTAAGAGGTAAGTCCCATTTCTATGATCTTGGCTAAGATATTGTAAAAAGTTGGTTCTATATGCTTTAGTTCATGGGCACGAAGGCTGCGAGACAGCTTTACCTAACCTTGCACATCGTCTGTGTGTTATATATAAAATTGCAAAAGCATTATACTCCCTATAGTGAGGGATTCCACCCCACTATCTGGATTGTTATCAGCGAGTACGGGATACTCTTAACAACATTGTTTTTATGTTGCTAGGTGGTACATATTTGACATACTGGGTACATGCTCAGCCTTACTTAACCCTGCACATCGTCTGTGCGTTATATATAAACTTGCAAAAGCATTATACTCCCTATAGCGAGGGATTCTACCCCGCCAACTGGATTGTTATCAGCGAGTACGAGATACTCTTAACAACATTGATTCTACGTTGCCAGCTGGTACATATTTGACATGGTCGGCACATGCTTAGCACGAGATGCTCATAGCATTTAAACCAGGACCATGCATGATCTAGCGTCACATCAATGATGATAATTTTATCAAAGCACATCTTGTCTTGACTGATTTCCTCTTACCAGCTAATGTTACACATGCCCGCTACGGATATAAACGCCATTATATTTATATTCACGGCTTTACCACTGAGTTGCTATTTTTAACAAACAAATATACCTAATTAAAAGAAATCACCGTGTACAAGATACTCAGTGACTTACCTAAGCTCTAGGTGACTTAGTTATCCTGATACAAATTGATAAATGATATTTATTTCATAAATTAAAAACAATGCAAAATTGTGTAATTTTACACTCATACACTCAAATACTAGTACAAGATACTATGTTAATATGATACAATGGCTGATGACAAATTACTCATGGACCAAACCCCTACAAAGTACCATTCCACGCTCATATTTACTCATAAGGCATATGCCTTACTCCCAGATTCCCCTAAACGGAGGGAACAAGGGATTGACATATTCCAGAAACAAATTGCACTGGTTATCTCTATCATAGGAAAAGCAGTGACTGATCCTATGCTTATGAAGAACATAAGCACAAAACAAACTGTTGACTGACCTGGCCGAAGAAACAAAATACCTGACAATGTCAATGTTCACTTCCACCAAAATAAAACCAGAACAAAAGTAATATCATCTCTAACTGACATGAATTTCTATTTACTCTATTTGATAAACAAAGAGATACATTTAACAAACTCAAGCATACAACTTTATAGCCACAATCAATAACAATTAACCAATAAATATTAAAACCACAAGAAACTCACTCTTATGATAATAAAGAAAACTTACCAGTTCTATTGAAAAACGTAAAACTAGTACAACATGTGAGCTGATCTGTCATAGTAAACAAAAAAAATCAAACATCCAACATGTCATAGTAAATAAAAAAATAAAACAACTAACTACAATACTGAAAACAAAATTAATAGTTGTGGTAGACCTTAAAAACAACCCGGCTTATATCTACACTCCAAGACAACAACTCAAACAAAATAGAAAATTCAGTTTCACCCAGAACTTAAAACTATTACTAAGCCCCCCTAGGATAGTGAGAATTCCACCACTTGATTGGCAAAAAATGACAAATATTCCCAGTACTAACTCCAGTACTTAATACTGACAATTTGTACACTATTCAATCATTGTTGTCCAACATACCAAAATAGATTGATGTAAGATCTCATCCTATAGGTCCAACATACCAAAATAGATAGATGTAAGATTTCCCCTATCACTCTTACCTGCAAGAACTTTCCCATCACTGGATAACCAATAAAGGGTTCATTACATACATTGTCAGATAACTTCCTTGCATACTTTAACTGTATTGACTAAATTACCATTAGTGAATGACACTTACCGAAACAATATTTCCTATCAATTATTACTTACTTGACTAATAACAAGACTGCCATAAATCATAATATCTAAAGATACTACCATAATGTACTTAAATGCTTGGGATGGCGATCTAACACCCGACAAACTTATGTGAATTGCTAGGTTCTACTGCTAAGTCTTTTTTACATGAACCACATGACTTCAAATACCTATGTAAAAACAAAAGTTAAAGCATTAGCGAACTTGGTCGCATTACATAACATCAGGCCCGTATTTCCCAAAGGGCCAGGCAGAGATGGGTGACCTATGTAACTCAAAGGTTATAAAATCAAATATCTAATTAAACATTCAACCATTCCAACTACTAGCCTAAATACTTAATAGTAGATTTCAGTGATAATTACATCACTAAAACGAAATTGTCAAAGAAACAAAGAGGGGGGGGGGGGAGGGGCGCATTGTGATGCGAAGATAAAGTATTGATGGATTGTGATTAGAACATGAACAAGGTCAAGTACCATATAATCAACGTAGAGAACATAAATGAATTAACTCCAAATTATTGCACACTAAAACTACCTGCTCACCAAGTGCACACTATAGCTAACTATGCAACTCCTTACTTGAACTATATAACTCATTCCATAATTTAATCTTGGATATAGTATGAGGTCAGAGAAAGAAGTTTCATAATATTATGCTTCTAAAATGAACCTACTATTTTCGATTAGCTCTACACATGTCAATTATACTTTTGAACACTTTCACTCTATGTAAATTATGAAAGAAAAATATTTTATTTCGGACACACAGGCAAAATGGTAAATATTAAAAAGAGTAAGAGACCTGTGTGAGGCCACAAAGCGAAACTTTGCAAAATAACCTATTAAATGGTACTTGTAAAAAAAACTTTAAATTGACCAATCGTAAAGCTCACTACGTGCTTGATATTAGGGTTAAAGGTTGGACACCAAAGAAAGACCGTTCTAAGGATTTAAATAATACGTTTATTATCCTTTCTTTATATATAGGAAGGTGTGTTTTACTAGTATTATGTGAGACGTGTGATCCCACACAAGGCTAAAAGTATAGTATCGTCACTATGAGAAAGTAAGGATTTCATCAAGTGGCGGGCTCGGATACAAAAAATAATATTTATGAGTTAGAAAGAGAATGACGATAGTGTTGAAGTAGGATTGATTTGTTTTTGCTATACTCCAACACGCCCCCTCAAAAATAAATCCCTTTCAATTTAATTACGATGTAATATTATTATATCAAACATCTGTATACAATTACAAAATGACACACTTTCCTCTCTCTCTGGGAATACAATCATCATGGTCCAACATTCGTTGCGCAGGATTAGGGAAACCCAGAAAAACCTAATCAGACCATCATCATTCAATATATCCATTATAACTGGATACTATTAATGTTATTCATCTACTTATCATAACCAAGGTCTTACAAATCATATCCTTATCATTTATTTATCCACGTCGTATAACAATTACAACGTCACCCCGAGCTTCAGTCTCATCTCGGTGAAACGCACTGCGGGTAATGATTTTGTCAGGATATCTGCCAGCTGGTTATCTGTAGAAATATAAACCATTTTAATCACATTTTTCTCAACCTGTTCTCTAGAAAAATGATACTTAATATCAATGTGTTTAGATCTTTTGTGACTAGTAGGATCGTTCAAGATGCTTAAGCATCCATTATTATCCTCACAACTACAAATATAATCTGGAATCGCAATGCCAATACTTGTTCTGTTACTAATGACTTTAACCACAGAGTTTTTTTTACTGCTTCATAGAGAGCCATGTACTCTGCTTCAGTGGATGAAGTTGCCACTGTTTGCTGCCTTTTTGTTTGCCAGCATATTGTGCATTGATCAAATAATTTAAACAAATAACCCGTAGTACTTTTTCCATCTATTTCGTTACTACCTTAGTCAGAATCAACAAAGCCACTTAGAATATTTTTTGTAATCAGTTCGTGTAAAAGTTAAGTTGAGATTTATGGTTCCCTTTAAATAATACAAGCCCCTTTTTAAGTGTGACCATAATTAATGGTTGGTTTTTGCTTGCATATCGACTTAAGATTTGTTAACAGAAAAACTTAGGTTAGGTCGAGTGACCCAATAAGATTTCTACAAGGGGCACTTGTTATTTCACACGAATTTAATGCTTCGTAATCTATTTTACTTTCAAGGGGTGTAGTGAAAGAATTAGAGACACTCATGTTAAACTTCTCAAGAATTGTTTTTATGTACATTTCCTGATCCAAAGTAACTTTGTTTTCAGACTTGGTTATTTTGATTCCCAGAAAACATTTGATCTCTTTTAAGTCTACCATCTTAAAAGTGTTTACCATGTATGTTTGAAAACTATTCATAGTATTAATATCTGCGGCTGAAATCACATGATCGTCCACGTAGAGTAAAATTAAATATTCTTTAAAACATGACCTGCATTTAAAAATGTAAATGCACCGGTCCGCCGATGAGTATTGAAAACCTCCTTTTTATCAAACCTTGCTCAAACATTTGGAACCAACAGCGTGCAGACTGTTTTAATCCACATAATGACTTATTTAATTTACAAACCATATTACTTGCAACCGGGATACCCTCGGAAATAGTCATAAAGATTATAGCTAAAGCTAATATTAGTCTAAAACTTGCAATCCTTGCGACAGATGCAAATGTTTCATTATAATATAATCAATCAGATTTATCTGACTAAAATCACGAGCCATTAATCTCGCTTTATACTTCAAGGGTTTTCAAAACTCATCATATTTAACTGTAAATAACGTTTCATTATAATCAATCAGATTTATCTGACTAAAACCACGAGTCACTACCTAATCTCGCTTTATACTTGGGTTTTCCAAACCTTAACTGTAAATACCCACTTACAATCGATACTATTTCTATGCTCTGGTTTTGGTACTAGACACCAGGTATCATTTTCAATAAGGGAATTAATTTCCTCTTTATAGCATTTTTCCGTAGATGCTTATCATACCTGGATTTAATTTGTATAAATAGCACACAACATAAAGTTATTAGTTATCATTTACTGTCCTCATCATTCTCATTATAAGAAACTGTGAGCATGTTTTGGATCCTACTACTTCGTCTCATATTAGGTATGGGATTTTTCATTGTCTTGAGATAAAGTTAACTCATTGCCATTTTGATATGAAGACCAGTTCAAGCGCTCCCCTGTATAATATACAGATTTATCTCCAGGTATTTTTATCCGCTAGTTTACTTATACAATCTGAATAATTTATCAGATTCACACCTCTATTCAAAAGGGTGTACAAAGTCAGAGTTTTCAACAGAGTTATTACTATTTCTAGCCATAATCCGTTCGGGCGCAGGTTCACTGGCCTATTTAATGGAAATTAATCTCATCCATTACCACATCTCTGACTCCAATAAACTATTTCCGTTTGTTTGCATAATCTGAATGATTTATCAGATTCACACCTCTTTTCATAAGGGTGTACACAGTCAAAGTTGTCAACAGAGTTATTGCTACGTCTAGCTATAATCCGTTCGAGCGCAGGTTTTACTGGCCTATTTGATAAGAAATTAATCTCATCCATTACCACATCTTTGACTCTCACAAAATTTTCATCTACCACATCCCACACCTTATAACCATTTGGTTCATAACCAACGAAAATTCCCTTTGACAATTTTTGTCAAATTTCGTTTTATTACTTTTGTTTAAAAAAAAATAAACAGTAGAACCAAAAACTTTTAAATACTTCAGTTGTGGCTTAGTATTATGCCATAACTCATAAGGTGTGCTATCCAACCTCAGTGCTTTCGTGGGGCTGATATTTACAGCACAGCACAGCCTCACCCCAGAACAATTGATCTAATTTAGATCCTTGTACCCATAGACATAATATCCTGTACCATGGTACGACTTCGTTCTGTTATTGTTCTTATCATACGTTCGGCCATACCATTCAAAGCCGGAGTATGTTGCACTGTTAAGTGGTAGCTAATACCTATCCGCGCACAGAACTCTTTAATTTTATTGGATAAATATCCCCTCCATTATCACAATTTAAGTTAACAATTCTCAGACAAAAACGAGCTTCGAATTTTGTGACATACTACCGAAACGTAATAAAACATCTGTATTAATCCACATAAATCACAAAATAATTTGTTTGCCTTCAATAGACGAAGGAGTGATAGGACCGCAAACATCTCAGGTGTGCGTGCACTTTAAATAGAGGTCGTTTCAAATCTTTTGTTTTTATTTTTAAATGGCAAATATGCTTGTTTTCCTTAAATATAAGCTTCACACAATTTATCATTTGGCATAATATTATCAATTTAATCAATGTCAGAAAATAGTTTCTTTCTATTTCCATATTATGATTTGCCAATATGGCCTAACCTTTGATGCCAAAATTCATAAGTAAGTATTATTTACGACTCTATTTAATGAGCATTCGCTATTTAAAACATGTTAAAAAGCAGAAAGTTAACACCAATTAGATTGTTCAAAGACTCACCCTTTATTACCGGCTTACCATCATTGTACACAACAACACTGACGTTTTCAAAAACGGCCGTCATTCCTGTTTGCTGCACATTCCTTACCGATAGTAGGTCCTATAACCTACACCTATATCCCCTAGGATATATTGGAACAGAAAAGTACATCATGTAGTATGCCTGGTGCGCCCATCTCACTTGTAACCGGGAGATTACCTGTCTTCGTCACTTGTATAAACATGCAATTTTTCGCTACAGGAATGTTTCTTGGGTTTTCCTAGCTCAGTGAAGTTTAGTGCCAAATCTTCTCGATTTATCAAATGATCTGATGCTTTTTATTGTTGGTTCTTTTCAATAGCCTTTTTGTAAGAAAAACCATTGCTTTTTCAAATGTCCCTTTTTCCGTTTTCACAAAAGCTAATTTTATATTGTCTTCAGTCAATGTCTCGATTGCGGTGATCATCCATGTTGCTATGGCTGTTCCGTGGACATGCAGCCACAAGTTCGGTAACAAGGAGCTTAATCGTCGTTATCGATCAGTACTTCCAGTTCACATAATAGATTGCGAATTAGAAATTTCCACACACTATACTTATCTCCATCAAATTGTCTTATGTTCCTTTTAGATCTTAGATCCATTTTAAAGCACTGTCACTAAAATAACTTTTTTATTTATATTGGTAAGTGCACAGAAAGTTTTTATTATTTAGTGTCCTTTAATTTCACTTTATATTATTTATTATTCTCAATCTGGCTAAGCGCTTCCTGGGCCCATAACCTATTAGGGTTAAAGGTTGGACACCAAAGAAAGACCGTTCTAAGGATTTAAATAATACGTTTATTATCCTTTCTTTATATATAGGAAGGTGTGTTTTACTAGTATTATGTGAGACGTGTGATCCCACACAAGGCTAAAAGTATAGTATCGTCACTATGAGAAAGTAAGGATTTCATCAAGTGGTTAAGGGCGGGCTCGGATACAAAAAATAATATTTATGAGTTAGAACGAGAATGACGATAGTGTTGAAGTAGGATTGATTTGTTTTTGCTATACTCCAACACTTGACACACTATTTTCCAAAATAACCTCAATAACCAAACTCGTAAGCTAAAGCTGCAAAACCTCCCTACCAGGTCGCTGAATCTGAAAGAAGATGAAATAGTTACACAATTACCCGTGCATAGACCATGCGGAGGAATTGATTAAGGAACATTGCCGCAATGGCGTAGAGGCGTCAAATACAAGAATCCCTACCGATTCTGATAGATGCTATCCTAGTGACTAATGCTTGGTTACTATAAACAAAACGAATCATTTTGCTTAACAATGGTAGCATTTTATATAATAAACAAATAAATAGATTCCGTGATAGGTACTCCCATATGGGAGGGCCTTCTATGTAGAGCTATGGGGCTTTTTGCCCCATTATCGGTAAAAAGATACAAGGGTCTGAATTCTAACCAATGAGCCAACGCCCATACTACGTTGAATAATAGTGACCCTAAAGTTTATAACTAAGAATAATAAAAGTGAGAGTAATTAATTCTTCCCTTCACAGGACAACACATACAGCACCTCAACTTAGAGCTGGCATCAATCGAGAGAGACACAATGTGGGGTTACTTGTTGTTGATTATGCTTTTATGCTGATTAACAATAGCTTATTATCCCTTAATAACCAAGGCTAATCGGGGAAATAAAATTACCTATTCAATAAACCAGAATATTTATAATTAGATAATTTACTAACTAGCTGAATTATTGCAGACCACTCTAAACATCTACTCTGTTAATAATTATATTTCAGATCGCCATGAAATAAAATTGGGAATCAAACGAGCTTACCTGTTAAGCGAAGTCTTGATTCTAATTTTATGAATGGCGATCTGAAATATAATTACCCACCCGCCACTAGCTAACAGCCCCAAAGCTGCAATAATTAGTCTACCTAATTCACTTATCCTTTCAGGAAAACCTAGTGAATGTAATTATGCGGAACTACTCTGTATAGAAAACAGAGCCTGTTCCTTATCTTAAAAGGATCTCTAAAATAAGTGACATTTCATGTGTTGCCATCGACGGGGATAATTCTATTTAAAAAAATATCTGCAATATTTTATCTCTAAAAAAACGCGATGTTAGACGGTGTGTATTAGGAATACTACTCTGTTAATAATTATATTTCAGATCGCCACTCATAAAATTAGAATCAAGACTTCGCTTAACAGGTAAGCTCGTTTGATTCCCAATTTTATTTACCAAAGTTAGGTCTTAGTTTGCTATGTACATCTTGCCCTATGTGGTGATGTGTGTGGTGTACACCGTATACAGGTGCGCGCGCATGGCCGCACATAGTTGGTCTTTTGCTTTATCTTATCTCTGTGGTTGGTTCCATCAGTAGATTACTATGTAATGTGCGGAAATTTATACCAAGGAGACGAATCCGTCCATATGAGGCGAACGAAACTCACGAGCGAAGTGCAGTCAGACTTCCAAAAATAGTTCCGTCATGAATAGCACCAGCTACAACTGCTACGAATGCTACAACTAAATATTTTATAGCATTAGTCATGTCTGTGATATCTTAGCATATTCGCCACCCCACCTTTGTCTTCAACCTATTTATGGAGACGCACATCGCTCTTCAGATCTCATTTCTCTAGAGCTTGACGTTAACTAAATGTTTTCGTTTATTGCAGACAATGCCACTGTGAACAGTTTGACATCTCTAACTTTCATCGGCTTGAGGTATGCGAATCACTTACCTATAGCCTACAGCTGTGAAGCTTACGAGGCAATGAATATCTGTAATAGTAGTATAGTACTTGACATCAGATGAGCCAGTGGCTTGCGATCCAATGACAATAACACGATACTGTGAGATGGCAACCGACCGAAACTGTTCTGTCATCTGTACAAATAACGCGGCCATCGCGGGGCTCTACTTCCGCAGCTATCAACACGTAGGTAATTGCATCTTAAAATCGTGTAATGTTGCGTAAAGTATCGGATCGGATCGTACATCCCTAGATAAGCAGTAAATAGTGTGTGATGCATGTTCCTATTGGTATACTTATAAATACTGTTCGGGAGTATGTGGTGCGCGGCGGAGGGCGAACAAAGCAACCGGTCCGCGGGTCGCGGTTCTTGGGTTACACTCACCGGGCGGCTCACCGCGCCTGCCGCGGCCGCGGGACGCTTGTTTGTGTCTTCTATTTGGGTCACCTATTTACATAATGATCCTAATAGGCCCCAAACCTCCCTCCGGTGCGTGCGTACGGTGCGTGCGGGACTGATGTCGGCCACTATAACGTTTTTACGGTTGATGCGATGCGCCCCGAATGTTATTAGAAAATTCGAGCAGTAAGTAATGTTGTTTTCGGTTATAACATAGCTAAGCTGCAATATAGCGGTATCTAGACATCCACGCGGGATCGTAGCTGCCTTACTAATAAAAATAAGTTAAACATCTGTTTTTAACGATTGTATTGTTATACAATGTATAAGCAGTGAATAGGTACACTACTCTTACTAATAATCAGTGTAAGTATACACAATGCATAGTTACCCACTGCTTAGGACAAAAACCACTGGCAGCATTATAAGGTGCGTTCTGAAACTGGTACTGCGTAATATCATTGACATTTTTTCATTTAGGAAAACGTTCATAACTTTATATTTAAATAATTACGTCCATTATATTTCCAAAACTACTGATCTTGCGTTATTATACGAATTAAAAAGTAATTATTGTCAATTCACTAATGATGCATGCATTAGGTTAAGAACGCAACCAGAAAAGCTGAAGAAAAAAAATATCTTCATATTTTTATAATTTCAGTCGTACTGAATACACAGATATTTTGAATCAATATTCGCATATATATTTTTATTTTGAATCTTGAACGAAAAGCAACTAAAAGTTTATTAGTAACAGCCTTACTAATAAACTTTTACGCACTATAACATCAACGTTACCAATAAACGATATTTGACGTTTCAGTTTATTAAACAAAGAGAATTTGTACAACCGTTATTCAGCCCTCGAACCTTCTAAAGCGAACGTATAACCTATAATAACTAGTTGCTTTTGTCGTATTGAGTTTGAAAACCATGGATTTTTTACAATATTTCGATATTTTAGATGAAATATTGACAATCATAAATGAAAATGTTATAAAAATCAGTATGATCCTTTCTGTTTACAAGAAAATGAGTTTCGATTGAAATACAGGTTCAACAAACTTTATGCAAAAAACATTGTTGAATTATTTAAATGTCATTAGTTTCAGCCATTTAATATTATAGAAAAAAAATATGTTCATAATTTTTATCATTTCAGTCGTGCTGAATTCGTTTTATTATATTTTGACGTTCAAGATTGACTTTATCAGCTTTTATGGTTGCGTTCTTGACCTAATACATGCATCACTAGTGAATTAACACTATTTTTTTTTTTAATTCGTAAAAGAACGCAAAATCAATAGTTTTGGAAATAAAATGGACGTAATTATTTGAATTAAGATTTTTTAAACGTCATACAAGTCAAAAGTTACAAATGTTTTTCCAAATGAAAAAATGTCCATGATATTACGCAGTACCAGTTACAGAACGCACCTTCTAATGCTGCCAGTGGTTTTTGTCCTAAGCAGTGGGTAACTATGCATTGTGTATACACTGATTATTAGTAAGAGTACCTAGTGTGTAACGCCTATTCATAGCTTATAATGTGCTGTTTAGCAATACAATAGTTAAACAGATACAGTTTAACTTATTTTTATTAGTAAGGCTGTAAGGCAGTAGGACTGCATTAGTTAGCTAGGAGTAGGTTGATGTTCTACGTATATTAATCTAGGAATAACAACGAGCGAGCTTTACAGTAGTCGCATAGGATGAGTAACCTCTGACACCTCACCTTGGCAATAAGCAATATTAACATTATATCCTGAAAAAAAATGATTCAGGTATTATTTGAAATGATTTTTCGTCCATCGTCGTCCATCGTCATAGTACATCTAACGGTACCACACCGCGCGCCGTCAGTTTTTACCAGTTTTAACGACCGGCTAGCACGCGTCGGTCGCGGAGGTTTTACGACCGGCTAGCGCGCGTCGGTCGCGGAGGTTTTACGACCGGCTAGCGCGCGTCGGTCGCGGAGGTTTTACACCGGCTAGCACGCGTCGGTCGCGGAGGTTTTACGACCGGCTAGCGCGCGACGGTCGCGGAGGTTTTACGGTCGGTCGTAAAACCTCCGCGTTTATCGTTGCGTAAACAAAAAAAAAATGGTGTAGTTACTGTTTCAAGTGGAATGAACCAAAAAAAAAAAATCGTTTTTGCGAGACTGTCGCACGACAATTGATTTGTATATACAATAGATGAAGCCAGGAAGGTATAATATAATGTGTATACCATGTTAATGTCTGTATATTGGCGAATTGTCCGTTGTTGGTACCATCTGACGCATTTTCGCTCAGACGTTAACATTAACGCAGGTGAAGCATAGATAGCATTAGATAGATAGAATACTCTACATTTTACCACAAAAAAAAGATCATTTAAATCAGTCGGGATTTCAATTTCCAAGCTACAATTAATTGTATACTACCTAAGCTTCAAATGTTCAACTAAAAAGTTTATTTAAAACAAAACCACTTTTCCAGCAGACTGATGCAGTTGGCGGCAGATACACAGATATAGTTCAATCTCAGATTCTCAGATTTGCTGCTACCAGTGCATTATATTTTTAGAATCATCTCCCCAAGCCCTTTATTTTGATACCCCACATGAGCGATTAAGAAAAAGAAATCACAAACCTTTGCTATAGCGGCTAATATGCGCCTCAATGATGTTTTTGGAAATCCATCTACGAGTAGGTTAGCCGTAGTGTCATTCGCGACATCAAGACGGATCCAATAATACGTCATTTGTTAAAATCCGTTCGCTCGTTTAGGACAGACAAACTTACACGTGCCAACCAAAAAAAATACCCTATTTTTGAGTTCTACCGTAGTCGGGTGATTACAATTATAAATACTTAGGTACTTCTCAGTTCAATTCAAAAGGTACTTATTGTAAAAAAAAATACTTTAATATTTACTAAGTATTAGGTCTTAAAAATATTTTAACGATTTTATGTTCACCGCACTGACACTCAGCATTGCTCTTTTGTTATAAAGGATTTCACTGCGTCAGTTTGATCTCGTATCAGTTCGGCTATCGCTTAGTCGCTGTCACCGCCGAGCGCGGAGCACTCGCTAACGTCGAACAGCTCGGTCTTGACGGCCATCGGCTCAGCCAACTGCAGCTGGCAGTATGAGTCCATGGCGGCCGCCTGGCTGCGCACATCCTTGATCACCCTGAGGATGTCCATCTTGGCGGACAGCTTCTCGTCGTCGCTCATGCGCCGGAACGACGGTAGGAGTGACATGAGAAAGTGGCGGTCCTCGTCGACGTGCTCGGGCGCAGGGGGCGTGGCGGGCGCGGTGAGCGCGGCCCGGCGGCGGCGCGGCGCAGGCGCCTCCTCCTGCTCCATATGCGGTAGCAGGAACGACATGTGCTTGAAGTACACGTACTTCCTCTTCTTAATGTCCTGCCCCTGGCGTCTCTTCTTGTCTACTATCACTTGTCGTTTGAACGTGTCTTTCAGATTCCGCCATTTTTTCGTTAAGTCCATAACTGTGCCGAAAAAAGGAGTTTGTAGATTAAAATTTCAAACACCATAAAGGCTCGTGAGCGAAACGGATGGTTGTGAATAAGTATGTCTGATGGATAAAAAAAAAACAACAGGTAGTTTTTTTTTGGCATCTAAAGGACTTTGAGCAAACATGTATGGGGCTGGGTCCAAATATCCACCACTAACAAGACCCATGTCATGTCACTAAATATAGTCTAAAGAGTAACATTTACTAAGACACCAATACAAATATGTCCCTGAACAGATAACGCTAAACGCACAGAGCTCGGAGACGACTCGGCGACCGTTGTAGAGGCGGCATTGTCTACACTGCGTACGAATGAAGCGCGACAGTGGGTGTCACCGTTTATTAGCACGAGTCTGTGACACAAAAATGATGAATAGAACATACTCGTAGTTATACGCTAGTTTTAATAATAAAAGTACATTTATGGGATATAAACTGACAGCTTTGACTGGCGATGGCGATGGCAGCCGAGCCGTGACAGAAGTATGCGCTCCACGCACTCGCCGGGTTTTTGTTTGGCATGCACCTATTTAACGCGGCGACAAATTAATCTGAATTTGGTATTAAAAAATAAATATAGCCGGTAGCAAAAATCTGCTACAGCGAAGGATACTTTTAAGTCGAATGTAGCAGCTTAAAGTTAAGCGAACACTTGACAGCGGATAAAAAGTAGAAAATGGGCATTCGAACAAAGAGAAACCGTTTAGGCACAAGAGAATATAATGGAATGTGGTGTTTTACATTGTCTTGTGCCTAAACGGACACTGGCGGCACTCGCAGGCCGCTACCGCGGCGCCCGCCGCGCTCTCGTGCGTTGCGTGGTCGCAGTTCTAACCTCACCTAACCTACCTTTCAACAATTTTCATTTACTAGTTCATTTTTAGCCAACGGGTTACGGCTACACTTAAGTTTAGCCGGCTGAAGATGAAATAAATTAACATTAGCTCTCCTCAAAAATAAACGCTTGCAAAAGTGTTTTTTATATGGAAGCCTATAGTTGCCTATAATACAATGTTTGTTGGCCCTGTATAATATGTTCTCTACCTTAAAGTAGCAGCCATTATTTCGTTTCTATAATTCCTTGCATTTTGAAGCTCATCTAGTATATACGAGTAATTATTACTAAAATAAGTAATCTAATTAATCGCGGCCAAGTAGGTAAGTAATTTTTTTAGTAGCAAAAAGTTAGTCGCCCTTTAAGTTGTTAGTCACCTGGAAAATAAAAAGCCTTTTTGCTTGTCTATCGAGTGTACAGTGCTAGACGCTGCACGCTGCCAGGCGCGGCGATTCCGTGCTCTATGGTTGGATTATTATTTCAATAGAAAAATCTGACAGGCTCTGGCTGTCACTTTGTAAATGAAGTAAATATTTAGGTCGATGTTAGTATAACGAATTTTAAAATAAGTAGGTACTTAGAGGTAGTTAAAAATAAAAAATAAAGTTTTACTACCTACTTTTGCATTCTTTCTCTGCTGGTGAATAAGAGTCCCAGTCTTCGATGAGCGCTTTAGCAACTTCACTCCAAACTTTTTTCCTAAAGTGCGTGTTGGGCATCTCGGGACAGTCCCGCATGTACAACACCGGCCATTTTTCCACTTCGCGTATAATACGCACCGGGAGAATTTCTTCCAATATTTTATTTTTCGAAGAAGACATCTTGTTTTCATTTAAAAACAACTTAATCAAACTACTATTGTCATACGTCACGTCGCGGTAAGGTCAGTGCTGTGCGCCTCTACTAAATCCTCGTCTGATTGGGCGGCTACCGCGCGGTGCGTCATGCACCTATTGCTCCGAATGGTTCCGACTCTTTGCGAAGTCGCACGAAGCACGTGTATGTCGGGCGTCACGCGATACGAACGTGAATGGAATGCCACGAAATGCGACGATAACTCGCGACTTGGTAGTAACTTTATTTACGATCACAATCACAACAGAATCCATTCGTTTCGCACGAACTAATATCTTTAGTTTTAACAATACTTTCGGTATTTATTGGATAATCAACCGCCGTGATCGTATAATGATAAACCAGTTGTGTCGTTGTGTGTGACGGATAACAACGTAAAGTCTGTCCCGGTGAACACAGACGACTGAGCGCGAATCGCGTTGCTCCGCTCCGCATCGGCCGGACGACCGCGGAAAGCCAGCTGCTATCTAGTGAAACCGTGACGTCACCATTATGAGCGCTTGTCCTAAAAGTTGGTAACGTCGCAAATAGCTGTCAAATATTTACCAATTATTTTTTGTTTTTAATTTGGCAATAAACACACAATCGTAAGCTTTCGATTTTTTATTTAGGATTCAAATTATAGGAACTTATTTAATTTGAATGATATTGGAGGGTGGTGCTCTCAGTTAGCCCGCCGAGCCTTCATTTCCATATAACATGATATTCCCAAAATATGCTTTTCCCAGAATATGATAATAGCGCCGATTCTCTTGTACATACGTACACTGAACACCTAACTAAACGCTATCACTAAAATTCCTTACTTTTAGTTCTGAGAATCTTAAAGCTGAATCCAATGTCATACCTAAATATTGTAACAGTAGTTTATGAATCAATTATTGTATTAATTTATTTCGGATTTTCAAATACTTACATCCATATAGTTGTTAGTGACACAGAAATGATTATAAGACACTAATGTTAGTAATGACAAGACAAGACCCTTAAAAAACGAAATACAAAATTGAAACATAACACTATCGGAACCTCCGATAACCGTGCGCGTGGTAAGTTCACTGCGTGCAGTCGTATCCAGCGCTCAAGCATCGGAGAATCCCACCGGTCCGACAGAACACTCAGGATGCCGTTTGTGCAACGCTTGCACATGGCTGCAGCAAAGCTGTCTACGTGGGCCTCGTCAAACATGCCAGAGACACTGCAATATCTCGGCAGCCCCATCAGCATCCGGAATGGATTGTTGTACTGCACTCTAAGGTCACTGTACGCCCTCTGCAAATAGTCAACCCACAGGCTGCACGTGTAAAAGGACTGACAGTATGCTTTAAACAACGTTCCTTAACTTTATTTGTACACCGTGCGAACCTGCGAGCTAACATATAACATCGTACAGACAATGATCTTCGCGCTCTCTCAATGTCAGTACTGTCCTTTAGGTCATCGGTGACCTAGTGACCCAAATACTTAAAGGATGATGGCGAAGTTGCATGTACAATGGGACCCACTGATAGGAGTATCGTACAGTATGGAAACTTATAACTAACTATACTTATAAAACTAGCAAAAAAGCAAACGGACAGTAAGTCGTAGAAGATGGGAGAAAAAAGATAATGCCAGGTAGAATATTAGGTATAAAATAAAACGAATCTAATAGCGCATATTAACATTTTTTAAACTCTATCATGTACTGCCAAAAAGGTGTTCGATCAGAATAGAAATATATACCAACCGAAGTTCTGCATCTCTCTGGCCAGATAAACCTACTAAAAATAAAAATACGTCTGTGAGCTAGGAACTATAGTGCCTTGGTTAAAACGGGATATGAAATACTGTTAGCCTAGACAAGATTGATATAGGATTGAACTATAATCATTGTTGACAAAAAACTTTGCAGAAAGAAGCGTAAATATCTAGCAGAATAATTATGTATTTTAAAGGCTCTCATAGGCGCGACATGTCTAGTTGCGACCGAGGTTCCTTTCTTCTAAAGTCGGGTCGCACTGCGTGTGGGAAAGATCCGGCAGCGATATTACACGGTACACCCAAATTTTGCCAGTTGCATACGTTTAATTCTCATGTAAGAAGGGTGACCCAATTGTCACTTTAACCGGGCATAAATTCAGACTTCGGGCTGATACTGTGAATTCACATATTTTTTGATTTTCCTTACAAGAGGTTTGTAGAACAAAACAACATTTATATTAAAAAAAAAAAACATATATTTTGTTTGTGATAATAAAACACAGGTCGGGATAACATATAGGATAAGGGCAGGAGGATAATGATTATAATATAAACAGATACACTAACTTCTTTCTATCTTGTTACTGTTCGTTCCTAGATAACCTGTATGTTCTATGTTATGGGGTTTGGTTTCCGCACTCGGGTCATTTAAATAATAGGTCGCAATGTGTAGATGTTGATGGTGTAAAATCTTCCGGGCTACCAGTTCAGTTAGGTGTACCTCAAGACTCAATACTGGGTCCATTCTTGTTCTTAGTGTATATCAATGACTTACCATTCAATTTAAAGGATATCTGTGAAGTTGTACTGTTTGCAGATGATACTTCTCTTATTTTTAAAGTAGACAGGAATAGACAAGATTTTGACGATGTAAACAGTGCACTATCAATGGTTACGGATTGGTTTACGACAAATAACCTAGTTCTCAATGCCAAGAAAACGAAATGTGTAAAGTTTGCCCTTCCAAATGTTAGAAATCTAGAACCCAACATCGTCTTAGATAAAGAGGTGCTTGAAACTGTAATCTCGGCAATTTTTCTAGGCATAACAGTAGATGCTAAACTTCAGTGGGGCCAACATATAATATATCGAGCCTAGCGGGTAGGCTCAGTTCGGCCGCCTACACCCTCAGAAAAGTAAGACAATACACTGACGTTGATAAAGCTCGGTTAGTCCATTTTAGTTACTTTCATAGCGTTAGGTCCTACGGTATTCTGCTATGGGGCAAAGCTGCAGATATTCTAAATATATTTGTTCTCCAAAAACGAGCTATTCAAGCAATTTACCAGCTAGGTGCCAGAGTTTCTCTGATAGATTTTTTCAAAGATATCGGTATCCTCACAGTGGCATTACAATTCATCTTCGCCAACATCTTATATATTAGGCAAAATATACACCACAATCAAAACAGTGATATTCACAATTTTAACACTAGAAGTAAGGATAAACTACGTGTTCATTTTCACCGGCTTCATAAGGTTCATAACTCATTTGTTTGGCTTGGTATAACCTTTTATAACAAGCTTTCCTCTTCTTTGCTAGATTTGCCTTTTAATGCGTTTATAACTAAAGTAAAGTTCAACCTTTGTTCAAAGGCATACTATTCTATCAACGACTACTTAAATGATAAGAATAGTTAGTCGCTCTGATTAACTCAAGACAATGTTTAAATGTTCAGAATTAGTTTACCTACTGACAGGTTATATGAGTTTATATAATTTTACTTTTTATGTCAATTTATTTTAATTTTATTTTAATTTATTGTTGACATAATCTACTCATTACACTGTTTTTTTATGAGTTGTATTGCAATATATGGTTTGCTAGCGACCTCTACAATTATTTATTTTACCTCAATGGTCCTAGTTTATCAATTCTAACTTCTAGTTACAGCTATATGTAAGCGGGCACGCCCTTTATGCCTGGAGGCTTTATTTTCTTTTTTAGATATTGTTTACGTTTAGTTATTTTTATTTCAGCTTGAGTAAAGTTCTCGATGTTTTGGTTGGTATATTGGCGTGTGCTAGCTGTTAATTTATGACTTATGGCTATTAATTTATAATATAAATTGTGTTTTGCGATATGTAAATTATCTTTTATACTATTGTGTAGTTTTTTTTTTCTAACTGAACAGACAGCTGTGCTGCTGGGGAGTTTGTTGCGCAAAAGTCAAAGTCAAAGTCAAATAATTTATTTCAATTAGGCACAAAAAAGGCACTTTTGAACGTCAAACTTTACAAAAAATAATAAATAAAACTGATTCTAGTCGCCCATTCCAAAAGGTAGTTTTCGTATAGAGAAGAATGGGCAAGAAACTCCACCGTTACTCTTTTAAAAAAATCATTATATCTTGTATACACTTATTATATAATTATATGTGAAGACAATGCACCTAGAATAAGATTACTATACCACGATAGGTAAAAAGAATGAAAAATGAAGGAATGACATAATTATGTGATAGATGCATGGTGCTCACATACTTACAAACATTGTAAAATTATACTATATTTCTAACATTATAATAAGTAATACTAATAATAATAAGTCAGTGTGTGAGTTCAAGTAATCACAAAAAATAAAATAAAATAAATGTTAAAAAAAATAATAAAAAAAAATTATACTGTTAAATTAGCAACCAGTTCGATTTTGTCTAGATTCTGAATTGTCCTATGGAGCAGGACCAGCATGTTTCCAAGCATTTTTATCTTGGATATAATCCTCTAATTTGTAATATGCTTGTTTACAAAGTGTACTTTTTATATGATTTTTAAATTTTCTTTCATTTAATTCTAATATATCACAAGGTATTCTGTTGTAACATTTAACACAGTACCCCATAAAAGATGTATTTACTTTAGATAGTCTGAAAAATGGTTGATCTATTTTATCTTTATTTCTAGTATTAAAATTATGTCTATCACTTATTTTATTAAAAAGATGTAGATTTTTTCTCATATACATAATATTTGAATAAATGAATTGGCAAGGTACCGTCATAATATTAATCTTTTTAAATAGTTCGCCACTTCTTCTTCCCAGCAAAAGCACTAGGAAGTGGTGAAGGGTGGGCGTTTTGGGGGACTGTCTTTAATTTTGACGTTCGAAAAGTGCTGATTCTCAGCCTAGTTTGATTAAATGACTTTTGAATTTTGAGTCCGTCAGGTGGACCATTGTGCGTGGGTCATAGCGGCCGTTTGGTGATTATTCCAACCACTTGCCCACCCTCCAGAAGATTATTAGGTCTCCTGACTTGTTTAGGACATCTGAGTATGATCTGGGTGACCCGAGGGTTTCTGTTCTAATCTGTGTGACGTCGAAGAGCACGTGCGAAACGGTCTCTTCAGCCTCCATGCACGCCCTGCACAGAGGACTGTCCGTTATGCCCATTGTGTGGAAGCGTTTGTTTAGCAAGCCACGTTTGTTTAGCAGTGTCCCGTGATGGTCCCCGTCACCAGGCGCAGGCCGTTCCTGTGCAGGCGTAATAAACGACTGGTCAGCCTACTATCCAAAGATGGCATAGCTTCCTTTGACTGCCGAGGTCCACCAGTGCTCCGCTTATGTGTAGGTACGACCTACGTATTTAAAGAGGAAGGCGAAGGGGATGGGTACGATAGGCTCGGGTCCACAGACTGCCGTGCTGGATCCTCGTCTAGAAGTTGGTCAGCTGCGTCGTTACCTAGCGAAACGCTGTGTGCTGTCACCGTGTTGCGGCTAGATACCGTTATTTGTTCTAATGCATTGTGACATTCTAGTGTTAGCTTTGAGGTAATATTTTTTTTCCGTAAGGATTAGAGAACTGAGGCGCTGTCGGAGAGTATACGTATGTGGATTTCTGTAACCCTCCTGGCTTCTAGGGCATGGACCGCTTGTATGATGCCCACACACTCCGTCTGATAGACGGTGTTGAACGTTGCCAGCGGTCTGGATATATTTATGTTGAGGTCGTGTGAGAAGACCACCGTGTGGTACCGGAGTCGGTCCCGGACATCGTCGGTTTGATCAGTCGGTGTATACTCTCATTTCTATTGGGCCTGAGTACTCGCACTGTTCTTCTGTAAGTATTATGTTGTAGTGCCTTTGAAAGTGGTGTGTTTCGGGGTCTTGTCGCAGGGTGATGCCATCATTGCCTTTCGTTTGATCGCATCCTCCTTTATACGTGTGTGCTTAACTCTGGAGTCATTACTTAGGGTTCCTGGTATAAAAATATTTACACTACGCGTATAAACCAATCTCTGAACTCTCTCAACTACCTGAGCACTTTCGTCGGACGAACTATGTCTCCGTAATCGGGCAATGCGCAATTGACAATTCACACAACGCATTTTAACGGGTAACTAAGCCCAAACCACTTGCAAATCGGAATCCAAAGGTAAAAGCGGTTGCCTAAGTCGGTATATAGAATAGTCAGTCTAAAGGTAAATCCAAGTCGTCAAGAATCCACAAAAGGCATAGAAAATAAATAAAGGCAGTGTATAGAGTGCCGTTAGGGGCATACTAGTGTCACTGCCTCGGCCCGGCTAAAGTGCCGTCAGATTTCCATTGTCATTGTCACTGTCACTGAGTCACTGTCACTTGCTATTTTGTTTGATTGTTGAGGTTAGTTTGATTTAAAACACCACATTTCCAAAACATTACATTCTCTTGTGCCTAAACAGACCCTGGCACTCGCCGCTGCCGCGGCACCGCTCCCTACGCACGCTCGGCTCGTGCGTTGTGTGGTCACAGTTCTAACCTAACCAGACCTATCTTATCTTTCAGCCATTTTAATTTGCTACTTCATTTTTCGTAAATTCAGTCAATGTAGTGACTTCTGGTATATATATATTTATTTGTATTTCTTTATTATCAAAATTATAAATTATCTAAAACAAATACGATCAATCAATACAAAGGGCGGCGAGCTAACCTCAACAATCAAACAAAATAACAAGTGACAGTGACAATGACAATGCAATGCTTACGGCAGTTTAGCCGGGCCGAGGCAGTGCCGCTAGTATGCCACAAATTGCGGAACTTTATCCGATAGGTACAGATAAAGTGCCGCCAGCGGCACTCTATACACTTCCTAATATAAATCCCACGTTAGGCGTTGAAAACAAACAATGGAATAACATATAATGACTTAATGTTATTGACTGTGACAGCCAACCGCTATTGACAGCGTAACGTTCCATTCTAAGATATCACAAAATATAATCGTAATAATTATAATATTGTACATTTTTGTGCATTTTTTATATTAAGTTTTTTTTTTCATGTATTTAACAAGATTTAGTCCCTAGTTCAGATTTCACTGAGTTGTATTTAAGGCCATGGGGCCTCTGCATATGATTTTGGGATTTATTTTAAAAAAACATTGACAAGCTTAAACGTCTACAAATAAAAGAACGTAAGCCATGTAATAATTAGGTTGGAATGGATAACTGAATCATGACTATTTTTTTAGTAAAATTAATAATCTTTTCTAACTATCAATTCTCATCTCCTAGCGACTCAATATTTTCTATATAATCCTCTTACAAACTTTTCATAATAACTTGCAAGTGAATGACACTTTCAATTTATAAATAATATGGGTATAATCTCCCCATCCTCCTTGTAACTCTTTTTAAAGAGGTTTAGTCCCTGCCTTAAAGACTATTAGTTCAGATTTCACTGAGTTGTATTTAAGCCCATGGGCCTCGCATATGATTCACAGATATTTAATAGCTTTCTCGATGCACAGACCGAAGGGCTCAGCAGCACCATATCATCAGCGTAGCTTATATTATTAATACACACACCATATAAATGACATCCGATCCTAGTGCTACGAAGCTCCTCGATCAGCTCAGATATAGGAATTAAAGAGGTGAGGCAAGGAGGTCTCCCTTGCCTCACCCCACAATCCAGCTTGTACTCATCCGAGAGTGTGCCTGCCCATCTTAAATGATTCCTCTGCTTATCATACCAATGTATCAGTACAGATAAAATTTCCCTGGGTTCACTGGTATCCTGAAACTTTACCTATAACTTATTGTAAGACACTAGATCCTTTTGATAAGTCCAAAAAACAGGCATAAACTGGAGTAGCTTTCCTAGCTATATAATATTGGACCGTTTCTTTGAGCGACAGAATAGCACTTTCTGTTGAGAGGCCAGGTATAAATCCAAACTGAGCATTATTCAGTTTCAAGTGTGCCCCCAAGTGTAGGTCAATAAGACTCTCCAGTACCTTGGCTAAAATTATAGCCAGAGAGATTGGCCTATAGTGAGAAACCTCTGAAGGGTCACCCCTTTTATTTTTAATAACAGGGACTACAATGGTTTGCATCAATTTCTCAGGTAAATATGAATGACTTAAGCACACATTAAAAAGCAACGATAGCACTCTTGGAAGGTGGAATCTAGCGTACCTCAGATGCTCGATGCTGAGACCATAATGCCCTGGAGATTTCTCACTGACCATTTTCCTTATTACGGAAGCTACTTCTGCTGCAGTAAATAAATCTTACGCTTAACTCCGAGTGATGGACCCCAGCATCGGGAACCATTGGTGAAGCCGGCCCCAGAGAAGATTCTACATTAAAATAGCGACGAAACACATTAGCTATATCACCGGAATAATGGAAAGAAGTGAAGAAGTGACCACACTGCGATCTAACCATCGCTGGCTACCGTGCGCATCACTTACGAATGTAAATGTTTCTATTGGTAGCAACTGCATATCAATACACGACTGCTGAGGTCATACTGCTGAGGTACGTGAGGTCATGCGGCAATACGAGTACATCTCCTACAGTGCTATGATGTCGGCAGTACCACATAGCCTTCTTACAGTCTACAGATCTCACAACATTTTTACAGTTAAAACTCATTATGTTCACTGAAGTCATTTTTAGTGTTATCAATGTTTACACAGCTATACATTATTGGATGGTTTGACTGGCACTTTCTTTTCATTGTTGTCTTTATTTACAGCATAGTTCATCATCACAAGATTTCTGTCCTCATTTAATTATTTTCATAGTTCAATACAATTCATTTATTTAGTAACAATTTTTACATCATGTATGAGTTTCTATAACTAAATATAAGTATAGGAAACAACACACAACAATCTATATTTAAATATTTACAATTATCCAAATTATATCAAAATCATAATAAAAATAAAACAAAAATAAAAAATGTCATTGTAGAAAGCTATGCTCGGCACTATGGTGACCTAACACTCCTTTCTCGTATTGATAGGATAATATGGTTTATATGGTAGAAGTTAAAGTCTCGAGTTAAAGGGGAAATCATTGTTACAAGAAATGATAAAAAAAATGGTAAAAGAAATGGTAAGCTAAATAACTAACTTATTGGTAAAATATATGGTAAAATGGTAATGGCTATGAGAACGTAGTGTCTCTAATGAGATCTGAACGCGAACTGGCCCACATTTTTGTGAACGAGCGAATGTGCATACTTACGTTGATGCAATTATGCATTTTCGCTGAGTGTTCGATTGAAACTCGAACAGACAGTCAAGTCAAGTCATAAAATTCAATCAAACTATGTTACTTAAAACTTTTGTATTAATTTTTAATTCATCAATAGAATAGAGACACTTATCAACCTACTTCAAAAAGGAGGTTCTCAATTCGGTTGTATGTTTTTTTTTTTTTTTTTTTTTTTTTGTTACGCGATTACTCCGCCAATTATGAATTGATTTTGATGATTCTTTTTTTGTTTGGTAGGGCATACTTCAGAAGTGGTTCCATATAAATTTGGTCAAGATCTGATGAGGGGTTTTTGAGTTAGCTTCAATAATACGTATTTTTCCCACCTAGTATATGTGGATGATATTCTAATAGTTCCTGTCACTGTAATTTACATAGCGGGTATTCGTAGGTACCACAACTAAAAAGTGAAAAATAAAAGAAGTCGATGGCAAAAAAACGAAAATAAAACCCCAAAGACACCGACTTCCGAAATCAAAGTTATTTTTCACTTTGTAGTGTTTTTTTTGGAAGTCGGTTTTATTTTTTGTGAAAAAGTTTTTATAGTACTAGTAACGGCTATGCTAGTCTCTTGTACAATATATTCAATAATATCGCTTTCAGTCTCCCCCTTGTCTACATAATTAATAAAGAGTGAGATTAGATTGCCTGCAGCTCACATTTTGTATTTGGTTCAGTTTTTCCTTTACGAGTAGCCCCAACCAACCGATTAGCAAGTTGTTTCCTTTGCACCTGTCCACTCTTTACTAGGGCTTTTCCTGTTTCCATTCAACTCTGTCGCTTAATAAGGGCGTACGTTTTTATCTTGGAATAAGCACTAGTGACCAAAGGTTTATTTTGCTCCGTATTCAATGTATTACTACTTCTTAAATGTAGCGTGATCTCACTTTCGCTGATCTTGAGCAGCGGTAGTTCCGATGTAGGTGTGACCGAGACATCGACATACGTTTCTGATTGGGGAGACAAGGAAGGATCTTTTGTTCGTCCACTAGACTCATGCTGACGCATTGCCATTATCGTTTATATTTGATTTTCCTACAATGTGGGGTATGCCAACCGGTCCACTGTCGAGAGATAAACTGTCTATTTTACAACAGCCTCCTCTTTTCAACCGACTTCAAAAACGAGGAGGTTCTCAATTCGATTGTATGTTTTTTTTTGTTTGTATGTTTGTTATGCGATTAATCCGCCAATTATGAATTAATTTTGATGATTCTTTTTGTGTTTGGTATGGGCATACCTACTTCAAAAGTGGTCCCATATAAATTTGGTCAAGATCTGATGAGGGGTTTTTGGGTTAGCTTCAATAATACGTATTTTTCCCACCTAGTAAATGTGGACGACGTTGTAATAGTTCCTGTCACTGTAATTTACATAGCAGGTAGTGGTATTCAAATTTTTGTGGGGGGTTTGTGTAGGTACCACAACTAAAAAGTGAAAAATAACTTTAATTTCGGAAGTCGATGGCAAAAAAACCAAAATACAAAACCAAAGACACACACTTCCGAAATCAAAGTTATTCTTCACTTTGTAGTGTTTTTTTTTTGAAGTCGGTTTAATTTTTTGTAAAAAAGTTTTTTATGGTTAACATTTAATTCAGTTATTCAGAATTGATGCATGTTTTACAAGTTAATTAGCAAAAGATGATAATGGTGTTTGATTGTAATGGGTCAGGTGGGCATTGCTAATTACTTTTAGTGAATTTGAACTCATTGTCACTCACTCAAAGCTAAAATCAGATTTTCAAAACACATCTTTTAAAAAAATCTAATTTTAAGGTAAGAATCCACATTTCCAGTCTCCAGACTCTAGACGCAGTAGTCGTTGTAAGGGTAATTATCTTATTATGTCGAAGTACCTCACACACAAGTCACAGTCACAGGTCAAACCGGAGCGCGGAGGTTAGTGAGATTCATTGAGCCTTCCGCGAGACCGCGAAGCGGGGCGGCGGGCGCGCCGGCGGGCGGCGGCGGCGAGCGCGGCGTGCGGCAGTGCCACTCGGCCACCGCCGCGGGCCGCACGACTCACGCACACCAGTTAGAGCCTCATAGGCTGAACTGCGACGAGCGTCTCGCGCGCACTGCCTACCCGCTACCGACTACCGACTTACGAGACTGACTCGTGTTTCTGGAAAATCCCTCTTGGGAGACGAACACGATTCTACTCGAAACTTGACTGAGTAAACTTTTAAAGTCAACATAGCCTTAACCGCGCCAAGTTCCGTCCGCGCTGGCCGTCTCGCTTGACTTTTGTTATTCACCCGTCCAGCAGTGCGCCGCTCAGGGCCGACCAGGCCTTGTCCATCCAGGCGCTGCTCGCCACATCATCGTCGGCTACGTTAAAGTGAGTATCGATTTTCCGCTTCAGCCGTTTTTGTGTTGACGTCCTGAAAGCTATCAAGCTGTATTATGTATGAGCAAGTGTGTACACTGTACATTGGTGTGCGGTGATACGTCTTCGCGAGGTGTCCGCACCCGCACTGCCACACTTTTGTGTTTACGTCGCGGTTTCCCTGACTCCCGCCAGCCGCAGCCGCTAGCCGGTGCGCTGCCGACACTACACTAAGACTTGATTGTTTATTTGACACAACTTACACTGTAATGAAACAAGAATTACTTATTATATGAAACTTAGTACCTAATCTGATTATGAGTTTATAGTGCTTTTGAGCCTTTAGAGTAGCCTCGCAATTTGGAGTTGCATAGCACTACCGTGCCGTGCGTGAAGCTGTTGAAGTAACGCTGTTTATTATCGACGTACCTATACCTACATCCTCAGTCCTGTGTATTCTCGTGCCCATAACGACAAGATGCTTGTATTTGTTACGCTATTGGTCAGTGCACTAGCCAACAAAAGCGCGCAAACGGCTGACGTCACTGACGATGGAATTGGAAATATTTCACATAGCAGAAGGTTATTATTATTATGTTTGACCTTGCTATATTATGACGTGAGCTAAAGTTTGATACCTATCACGAATTTCTCTGCCAATAGTTTGTGTAATAGTAAGGAGTAGATTGTGTTTAGCCTACCTATGTATGTAAATTAATTATTGCGGTAAGTGGCTGAGCGAACACCGAATTCGTTCGGTTCGGCGATAACGAGTGTGAGTAGCGAGAACGTGCGCGCCGTACTTCTAAATCTGCAGCCTGTGAATGTAATATTACTGTCGTAACGATCACCATGACTACTTAATTGAAGAATTCGGAAGACGGTCTAGAAGCCTGGCACTATTAATCCGGCCACATTACATTCACCAAGTCAAATCAACTAGTTGACTTGGTTAATGTAATGTGGCCGGATTACTTATGTGTAGCATAAGCACAGGTATGACCTGTAGGTATAAGTAAAATAATAAAATATATAACTCATACCTGTGAGTAGTATGGTATGTATATGCTACTGCATCTCATTATACACTCGAGAGCAATGAATCCGGGTCACTTAAAGAATCCTAAAAATCTCGGAAACTAAAAATGCTAGGTTAATGCAATAAATTGTATTTAATAGACAATGTAATACTCCTTAAATGAAGGTATTAAAACTTCTTAGTTATTGTAAAGTTATATCATAAAAAAATCAAATTTGAAAAAGGGCCACTTTCGAAGATGGAACTACGAAATTACAGCATTTGGTTTTGCTTTTGTTTGTAATCTGTCATTTATGTGGGTACATAAACCATGTTGATAGTGCTCTATATTCATTATTCAAGCTGAAATTATGTCGCTTACGCCTGAAGAATGCACCAGAATACTTACAATGCTGGAAACCGGCCGGAGTCAGCGCGATACAGTCAGGACTGTCGGTGTGTCGCTGTCAACAGTACAAAGAGTTCTCCGACGTTACGAAGAAACTGGTTCTAACCTACGCAGACCAGGAACGGGCAGAACCAGGTGTACCACAGCACGAGAAGACCGATACTTGGTGAACACCATGCTTCGAAATCGCTTTCTTACAGGAACTGAACTCACAAATCAGTTTCGACGCCTCGGAGGAAGTAACCCAAGTGCATGGACAGTAAGACGTCGGCTTGCTGAATCTAACTTAAAACCCCTTAGACCTGCAAACGGCCCTAAACTGGAGCGTGGGCATCGTATTTCAAGACTAAGATATGCCCAGAGCCACGTAAATTGGAGTATTGAAGATTGGTCAAAAGTTATGTTCTCCGACGAATCAAAATTTATGCTCTACAAGCACGATGGAAGACACAGAGTGTATCGAAGACCAGGGGAAAGATTCAAGCAAGCATGCAACGAAGAAAAAGTAGCCTACGGTGGTGGGTCTGTACTTGTGTGGGCCGGAATTTCTTCTGAAAGTCGCACAGAGCTGGTGATCATAGAAAACGGCTCTTTAACTAGCGAAAGATATGTGGAAGAAATCCTCAATGATCACGTTGGTCCATTTATGGTCAATTTAGGTGAGGATGCTATATTTATGCATGACAATGCCCGACCTCATACAGGTAGGATTGTGAATGACTACCTTCAAGAGATGAACATTACTCGTATGGAGTGGCCAGCGCGCAGCCCGGATATCAACCCGATCGAGCATGCTTGGGACGAGCTAGGCAGATGCGTAAAACAACGAAACCCTCCCCCAATCACGCTTCGTGAGCTCAAAATTGCTCTCACAGAGGAATGGGAGAATATTCCCCAAAATCGTATAAGGAACTTGGTGTACAGCATGCCAAACCGCGTAAACGCAGTAATGGAAGCACGAGGAGGCAATACGAAGTAATAAAATTCAAGAAAATCGTAATAAAGTTCAAAAATTTCATGTTTCCTATTTTTGTTTTAAGGAGAGATCAGCAGTTTTTTTCTTTATGTAATTTTGTGTTAATAAAATGTATGGTGACTCATATTTTTTTTACTTTCATTTAAGGAGTATTACATTGTCTATTAAATACAATTTATTGCATTAACCTATCATTTTTAGTTTCCGAGATTTTTAACATTCTTTAAGTGACCCGGATTCATTGCTCTCGAGTGTATAAGTGCAACAATCTCGTCATCGTCTTCTAGTGATTCGTGATGTTACTGAGCACTGACCATACTGTGCGCGCATAGAGCTATCGCAAGACCACTGAGGCTTGACACCCTCACGCGAGGCTCAAGCTTGAATTCTGAATTCGCGTGGTTCTGATTTGAAGGTATAAGCTTGTTCAGGCATTCAAGCTTGAGCCTCGCGTGAGGGTGTCAAGCCTCAGTGGTCTTGCGATAGCTCTATGCGCGCACAGTATGGTCAGTGCTCAGTAACATCACGAATCACTAGAAGACGATGACGAGATTGTTGCACTTATATAATGAGATGCAGTAGCATATACATACCATACTAATCACAGGTATGACATGCGCTCTAATGGGCTTGTTATTATCTTAATCTATAATCTTAAAAATATCGTCATTATCATCATAATTACGATATTTTTCCGTTTAGTTTAGGTATATATCAACGTGATGACGTTGCCTGGATTGTGTTGAATGTTGATACCATGACCAGTCTGAAAAGCAACGCTCTAAAATACGTAGGTACCTACTCAAAATTCTAGTCTGTGCCACCTGTGCTACAAATAATGAGCAATATTTGTATATATTATATAAGAGGAGGAGGGCAATGTAATAACTGCCGTACGGGTCGATCCATCAGGTTAAGCTACGCTTGCCGGGGTTGGTCTGTGGATGGGTGACCAACATACCGAGACTCCTCCATGCCTCGGAAAGCACGTTAAGCCGTTGGTCCCGGCTGTCATTCGTGGATCTTTGACAGTCGTTACGGGTCGTTAGAAGCCCGAATGTCTGACAACCAGTCTTACCAAGGGGTATCTTATTACCCAGTTACTGGGTTGTGGAGGTCAGATAAGCAGTCTACCTAGTTAAGTCTCATATAAAAATTTGTTTTCTCCGTATTTTCACCCAAGCATATGGGCCCTATTATGAACTCTTATATCCAGGCAGTTTACGAGGAGACGCTAGATGGCGCTGCATCTAGTCTAACGCAAGTAAAAACGCTCTGTGTAAAATATCTTTAAAAAAATACTTAAACAGCCTTACTAATAAAAATAAGTTAAACATCTGTTTAACTATTGTATTGTTATACAATGTATAAGCTGTGAATAGGCATTACACACTACTCTTACTAATAATCAGTGTTTAAACAATGCATAGTTACCCACTGCTTATGACAAAAACCACTGGCAACATTAGAAGGTGCGTTCTGAAACTGGTACTGAGTAATATCATTGACATTTTTTCATTTGGAAAAACATTCATAACTATAAACTTATAAGTTTAAAAAATCTAAATTTAAAGAATTACGTCCATTTTATTTCGAAAACGATTGATTTTGCGTTCTTTTACGAATTAAAAAAATAGATTATTGTCACTAGTGATGCATGCATTAGGTTAAGAACGCAACAGTAAAAGCTGTTATAGGGCGCTTTCCGAATTAGAACATAATCGCTCACAGCGCCGCTGACACCGATAATTGGCGTTCCGATTAAGATATCACGATTATGACAGCTGAGGGCTGTCAACAATTCGGAACGCTCGTGAACGCGCTCACGGTACTCACTCAACGTCAAAACTTGCATATCATATTTCATTGTGTATATACCACACATTTCTTCTACTTCTTTGGTTAGGTGGCGAAGGGTAGCCAGAAACACAATTTCGAAAATGCCACGTTAGTTCAAAGATAAGATGCGAGTCAAAACAAAACAGCACAACTGTCATTTTTGACAGCGCTCACGGTGATATTAGTAAAAGGCTTGGTCGGCGTTATCGCAAGATGGCGTATTTCATGACGTCATCTATGACGATTCAAGACACAACGTTATCATGCCCGCCATAATACGGTACGGTTGTTAGCACGCTCAAATCGATTACAGCGTAACTCGGAATGCACCCATAGTCAAACTTGAACGGCAAAATTTAACAAAGCGATTTCAGCACGACTGAAATGATAAAAATTATGAAGATATTTTTTTTCTATAATATTAAATGGCTGAAACTAATGACATTTGACTAATTCAACAATGTTTCTTGCATATAGTTTGCTGAACCTTTAATTAAATCGAAACTCATTTTCTTGCAAACAGCAAGGATCATAACGATGTTTATAACATTTTCTTTTATGATTGTCAATTTCATCTAAAATATGGAAATATTGTAAATAATCCATGGTTTTCAAACTCAATACAACAAAAGCAACTAGTTATTATAGGTTATACATTCGCTATACAAGGTCCGAGGGCTGAATAACGGTTGTACAAATTCTCTTTGAATAATGACATCTATTACACCAGATGTATACAACTGAAACGTCAAATATCGTTTATTGGTAACGTTGATGTTATAACCCCGGTATACGTCGTGCGTAAAAGTTTATTAGTAAGGCCGATAGTGTACAGAAGTAAATAAAAATAAGTCAAACGATAAAACAGTGACTAATGACTAAGTGACAGTGTTATCTACGAGTGTTATATACAAACTAGGAAGATATGTAACATCAAAATTCATAAAACTTGAATATCTCAGAAAACACAATAAATAATAACAAATGAAAAGCAAGTGTTCAAAAACAGTAAATTATAAATGAAATTCGAGTGACACCTATAACAATGACTGAAAAAACAAAGAGCAAATGAAATCCATAAAAACAAAAAACTTTAAATACATCGTCAATACAAAGCAAATAACTCAAAAACATAATACATAAACTTGTGAACTTATTTAAACAGCAGTTTATAATATACAAACTTCGAAAACGTGCATAAATGGTGTAAAAACTAGTAACTTCTAAAACAAAATAAAGTGACCAGTGTTTGACAGTGAAAAAATTCCAATTGCATGAGTCACTTTAACCGTCTTTGTTTCGTTTAAATATTGGATCTAATCAATACGAAGCTAAATTTCAACAGCTTTAACTAAGTTCACTTGGTTCGGTGGCCTAAGACGCTACACCTTAAAGATCAAGGAATAGTCGCAAGTTCGAACCGCACCCGGCGTCTCAACTCTTTTTGTGAATTCTAAAATTGTATGTTCTCACAAGAAGTAACGCGCAGACTGCATTTAAAACTACAGACTAATTTCAATTATAATTCCTTCGATAAATTGACACCAGAGGGAGCTACTATAACTTCGAGTAAAGATGGACTCAAACAGCAATAACATAACCTACCGTAAACCTTGTAGATCAAGCTCGCTGACTGACTTAAGTAAAAATGTGACTATCAACAGCGAAAAAACAATACTTGACACAACAATGATGAGCATTCCTGACAGCTTCCATGATACAATTGACGACGTTCGTGAGTTAACTGAAGAAAACAAGACACTTAAAAACCAATTATTAAGCGCACATAAAGAAATTGAAGACTTAAATACGGAGAACTCTCGTCTCAAATCTGACTTACAAAATATGATTAAGACTGTTAACACATTTAAGAAAATATGCTCAACTCCCGAGAAAATAAGTGCAACTCCGACACGTAAAAACAAAACTTTGCACCGAGTAAGTTCACCAAACACAAGTAAACTCTTAAAGCATTATGACCAACTACCACATCGCCTTGAATGCACGGCTAACAAACAAAACAAAGAGACACAAACTACAAGTACTTATAGCCATAGTCAGACACCAAAAGAATCGAAAGAGATGCCTACCTGTATAGCACCAATAGATTTAGTATCGAAGCCTACGCAAAAGAATAAACTATGTATCCTGAGCTGTAGCCTAATCAGGGGATCCAAAGCTTTAGTTGAGGAAACTTTTTCTGAATTGTTTCACTACTGCCATTACATAATGCCCAACTGTACCCTAAGCCGACTCATAAGCGGTATCGAACAAAAACTAAGAGACTTCACCATAAACGACTACTGTTTACTTTTCATAGGAGAAGACCATATTGATATGTATGACAACAAATATATAGACGTGATAAATATGTTGTGTGAATCCCTCCGAAAAGTATCACACACCAATATAGTGATCTGTCTTCCTACGTATAAAACAGGATCACTAATATACAACTTTAAAGTGGAAATGTTCAACAACATGCTTCATTTAGACAACCAAAATCATAAGTACGCATACATTTTTGACAGCAATCGTGACCTAACACCTGAGATGTTCTCCTACACTACGGGCAGAATCAATAAGTACGGCATGAAGAACATTTATGACAATATTATGAGTAACATTTTGATTGATCTGAGTCTTTATGGTCAAACGAATAGTCAGTTAAACAGCAACGTTACACAAGAAAGCGTCTTCAATGGTACAAATGCAAATGTAAAGGAACCTTCGAACTATTTTCGTGTACAATAACCTATACATTCTGCATCAAAATATTGCTGGACTCCTAAACAAAGCGGATATCCTTAATGTTTACTTGGAAGAACTAGATAGTAATAGAAAAAGGATCGATGTTGTGTGCATAACTGAACATTTTATGACACCTGAACAGGAAGAACTATTGAACTTACCAAATTACAGCCTAGCAACGAGTTTCTCTAGAGGATGTAAAAGAGGTGGCGCATGCATTTTAACTAGGACTAACCATAAATATAAGGTGCTAAATATAAATAAACACTCTTTAACTAACACAATTGAATGCTGCGCGTTAGAATTGACGGAACACAGCATTATTATTGTATGCATTTATAGGGTGCCTCAATCCAATTTAGATAAATTTTACGATAATTTAAACAACATTTTACATTTGGTATGTTTAAAACTTAGTAAAAAAGTTATCTTAAGTGGAGACTTTAATATTAACATTTTGAAAAGAGATATGCAGACTTTGAATTTTGAGTATACACTGTTAAGCTATAACTTAAAATTACAATTTTCTCAACCTACTAGACTAAGCAGTGGGACATGTTTAGACAATATTGCCCATAATGTAAAGGGCTGTAAAGGGGAAATTATAGAACTCGGTTTGTCGGATCATACGGCACAGCTTTTGAAATGTCCAGTCAAGAAAACATTTGCCTTAAAGTGCTGGCGAGTCAAAAGACGAAATTATTGCCAAGAAAATGTAAAAAAAATTAAAAACAGTATAAAATGTCTCACTTTTTCAGACGTTTATACCACCAGTGATGTTAACGAGGCCTACAGCCATTTTCTAGACCTATTTATATGTTTTTACAATCTCTGTTTTCCTTATGAAATGAGAACAATATCCATTAGCAAAAAAGCAAAATGGATATCCAATGGGATAAGAAAATGCAGTAAAAGGAAACGGCAACTATTATGGCAATACAGAAAAAACCCCACCTCAAAGAATAAAAATACATTCAAAATATATTCAGCTGGACTTAAAAAAAATATATCATTAACCAAAAAATCACAAAATAACTATTACATAAAGACTTCGCAAAATAAATCGAAAGCGGCATGGACAGTGATCAACAATTCAAAAACTTTCTTTCCTAAAGAGCCAATAACAGAAATACGAACAGACTCAAAACAAATAACAAACCCGTCAGAAATAGCCGAGTGCTTTAACAATTTTTATGTTGACCAAGTTACCGAACCTGAAAATAAGACAACTCCACAAATCCCTATAAACTATAACACCCCTAGTTCCTTATTTATGGAACCAACTATACCGCAAGACATAATTTACCATATAAACTCACTCAAAAATACAAATAGCGTAGGTTATGACGGAATCTGCACTAAAGTTATAAAAGAAGTTGCACAATATATAGCTCCACATCTCAGTCACATCATTAACTTGAGCATCTCTAATGGAGTTTTTCCGGAAGGTCTAAAAACTTCCATAATTGTCCCATTGTACAAAAAACAGGATAGACAACTAATGGCTAACTACAGACCTATTGCCTTGATACCTGTCTTCTCAAAAATATTCGAGAAAGTTATTTTCAAATCGCTTTATACATATCTTGAGAAGTCAAACATATTAGTTAAAGAACAAAAGGGATTTCGTAAACAGAAGACGATTAATATGGCCATACATGATCTTCTTCTCCCTGTTCTTTCAAACGTCGACAAAAGAAATCCTGTTTGTGCCATCTTTATGGATCTGACCAAGGCCTTCGACTATGTGGATTACGCAATACTGTTAAACAAACTAGAGAAATATGGTATCAGGGGAAATATTCTTAAACTGTTCGAATCTTATTTGGTAAATCGAAAACAGTTTGTGGAAATCTCACAAATATGCACAAGTAACGGTTATGAGAGTAAATATCGATCCAAATGTAGAACAATAAAATACGGCGTACCTCAAGGCAGTGTGCTTGGACCACCCTTGTTTTTAATATATATAAATGACCTTCCCGGGCACATAAATCATCCTATGGTACTATTTGCTGACGACAGCACAGTAGTAGTTCAATGTGACGATTATATGACTTATGAAAATGAAATAAATATGACATTAAATACAATTATATCATGGTTCGAAAATAATAATCTAGTAATTAATTTAGACAAAACTAAAATTATGCATTTCTACCAGAGAATTCCAAGTAGGATCCCCGACATTCAATATTTAGGCAGTCCAGTAGAATCAACTAGTGTCGCCAAATTCCTTGGCATACAAATTGATAATAATCTGACATGGAGATCCCAAACAGACGAAATTTGTAAAAAAATGAATAAATTTGCATATGTTTTATACAAACTATCAAAGACTGTCAGTCTAGAATCTTTATTAACGGCTTATCATGGTTATGTTGCATCAACACTTAGGTATGGCATAATGTATTGGGGCAACTCCGTCGATAGAGATTTTGTATTTAGAGCTCAAAAAAGATGTATTAGATCCATGTGTGGCCTAAAAAGCACCGACAGTTGTCAACCGTTCTTTAAAAGCCTAAATATTCTTACCTTACCAGTACTGTACATCTTCGAAACAAATATATTTGTTAAAACACACATCTCGGAGTACAAAGTAGCTTTCAAAAGTCATTATAGAAAGCTACGGGACAAAAATAAGTTAGAGCTTGAAATCACACATGGCAGAACAGCCCTAATGAATAAAAGCACTTTCTGTATGGCCACCAAAATATTTAACAAACTGCCTGAGACATTAAAGTCATTAAATCTGGACGAATTCAAAAGAGTATTAATGAAAATATTGATCGATAAATGTTACTACTCGCTAAAGGACTATTTGGATGACAGTTCTATAATCCCTCGTTTAGATAATAAGTATTAGGTTACCTATTTTGACATAACTGTATTTATTTTAGCTAATCGACATTGCAATCCATTGACATTATTCTAATACTTTTTATTGACATTTAACATTAATGTACTACCTTAGATTTTATTGTTGACATTGTAGGAATAGTTATTTGATTTTAATAATTTGACATTTCTGTATTAATTTTAAATTTTATGATTGACATTGTTTACTACACTTTTTATTATTTTATTTTTTTCCTGACATTTTTATTTTTATTATTCCGTAAATTTTATTGTTGACAATTTGTTAATATTTATGTTTCACTCACTTCTTGTTTTTTATAATTTTATTTGATAATAGGTTATGTTGCACGTAAATAATTAATAGTTAAATGTAATATTGATCATATTTGTACGCCAAATGGCAAAACATAGAGCGCATTATAACCATGTAACACCTCTTTGTAAAAACCTATGTTAACAAATAAACAATCTGAATCTGAATCTGAATCTGAATCTGAATCTACGGCGTAAACAGAACTGCCTTGCAATTTCGTATTATGAACTCGTCAAACAAGCCAGTCAGTGGTCACGTGAACCCAAAATTCAAAATTCAAAAGTCATTTATTCAAATTAGGCTGAGAATCAGCACTTTTCGAACGTCAAAGTTACATAAGACAGTCCCACAAAACGCCCACCCTTCACCACTTCCTAGTGCTTTCGCTGGGAAGAAGAAGTGGCGCAACAAACTCCCCAGCAGCACAGCTGTCTGTTCAATTAGGAAAAATTAAATGATTCTATACAATAGTACTTATGCAAAATAATTTACATAACACAACACAAAACATTAAATTATAAATTATCAGCCATATGACAGCTAGCACACGCCAATATACCAACCAAAAACATCGAGATCTATACTCAAGCAGAAATTAAAATAACTAAACGTAAAGAATATCTAAAAAGAAAATAAAGCCTCCAGGCATAAAGGGCGTGCCCGCTTACATATAGCTGTAACTAGAGTTATAATTGATAAACTAGGACCATCGAGGTAAAATAAATAAACAGTTAATTACTAATAACAATAACAAAACCATGATCAGCAAGACGACCAGTCACTACAAGCAGCACCCGTTCACGAGCTTAACGCAAAGATCAGCCATTACCCCCCTCGCCATATTTGAGGGAAGGAGGCAACCCGACCCCCGACGCTACCGCAAGCAGTGACATCTAAGGGAGCATGACGAACTTGCTGCCAGTTTTTCAGGAAAAAAAATAAAAAATATGATCAGTTTGTCGAGGTCGCTAGCTAACCACATATTGCGATACAACTCATGAAAATCATTCTAATGAGTAGTTAATGTCAACAAAAAAATTAATAAAATTAAAATAAATTGACATATAAAGTCAAATAAAATGAACAATTTACCTAAGCTTATATAACCTGTCAGTAGGTAGGCTAATTCTGGAGAAAGAACATAAACATTGTCTTGAGCCAATCACAGCGACCAACTATTCTTATCATTTAAGTAGTCGTTGATAGAATAGTATGCCTTTGAACAAAGGTTGGATTTTACTTTAGTTTTAAACGCATTAAAAGGCAAATCTAGCAAAGAAGAGGGTAGCTTGTTGTAAAAGGTTATACCAAGCCCAACAAATGAGTTATGAACCTTATGTAGCCGGTGAAAGGGAGCTCGTAGTTTGTCCTTGTTTCTTGTGTTAACATTGTGAATGTCACTGTTTTTAGTGTACAAGTGTATATTTTGCCTAATATATAGAATGTTGGCGAAAATGAATTGTGATGCAACAGTGAGGATACCAATATCTTTAAAAAAATCTCTCAGACCCTGGCCGGCTTCTGCCCGACTATTGGCTGGAAATATCATATTATGAACGTTCGTTTGACATTTCTTGACATATTAAAACTGATAATAAGTAACCTCACAATCACAGACTATGTAGAGATACTTACGTATCTCACAATCCATTCAATTTACGCTGCTTCAGAGGAGCTTTTATTGAATAGTTTTGGATTTTTTGGCGAAATTATTTGAGCGTTATCCAGTTAACATAAGAAAATATCACGTGTGACGAATATGTACCGATGTACCGTTTGAGTTGCTGGAAACTCTGGAAAGAGGCACTTCTGATCAAAATACCGAAATATCGGTAAAATTTAAAAACTCCCACAATGTTTCAAACTAAACATAAGTTAGGCATCGCCGAGGGCGATAACTCTCATCCACTGAACTATAATAATTTCAACTGCCTATTAAATGGTGCACCATGATAATTCCAAAAAAATACCATGATACCTTTAACATGTTGAAAACTGGATATTTAGTAAAAGCACTCAAAACCACCACACCACCATATCCATTCATTATCCATATTTTTGTTTATACTTACTCTGAAACTAGTAGGTACTTACTTGCGAAGGAACATAGATAGATAGATAGAATACTCTTTATTGTACACCATAAAAATTACAGACATAAATTTAGAAATAACATAATACATTCTGTGTAAAAAGTACTGGGAATTGTTCAATAAAACAAAAAAAAAGTAATTTATTCGTCAAAATTTATTTTGTCGCCTTCAAAGTAGGCCCTTTCGCTTGCAATACAGCTACGCCAGCGCTTGACCCAGTCCTCCATACATTTTTGGTAAGCTAGGCTGATTGAGGTATGGTTTACAACTCCTTCAGCGAATTTTCTTTTATAGCTTCAATCGACTCGAAACGTCTTCCTCAAAGAGGTAATTTTAGCCTCGGGAACAGGAAAAAGTCAGACGGAGCCATACGACGGCGCTTGGTCGATAACATTCGCTGAATTTTTGGCTAAGAACTCTTGCACAATAATGGCTTTGTGCGATAGTGCAGCATCATGGTGCAAAATCTATGAATTGTCGTTCCACAAATCTAGGCCGTTTTCAGCGGATATTCTCTCGCAAACGCCACATAATGCCTAAATAATACTCTAATAATCACTGTTTGTCCCTCTGGAAAAAAATCGTAGTGCACTACACCGCAGTAATCGAAGAAAACTATCAGCATAACTTTCGCGGTACTTTTTATAGAGAGTATTATACAAACAATACGATAGTATTATTTTATTAATTGCAACAATACACATTGTCCATGAATGAAGTTGTCAAATTCCCCGTAGAACTTCAAGTGGAATACGTTCGGAAACGTTACCTACTTCAACATTTTGGTGGAGGCGCCGGGTATGTGTTGTAATTGTTCACCGGAGCGCCACGGCAATTTTAATTCTATTTTAGTTAAGTTTCACTTCAATTCTGTTTTATTTATGTGAAACTTGAAAGCCGGTGAAGACGTAATGGTATTCTTCCACACATTGGCAGATATTGCTCGTGAAGCAGGAATCACTGATGAGAAAATCTTTATAAAAGGGTTCTTAAAAGGCATTACAATATACATAATAGGCATTACTATAAATTAAAATTGGGTACCAATACCTCTAAGGCTGAGTTGCAAGCCACAATTACATGAATTATTTGGAGACTACTATCATGACAGCATGGAATACATACTGTAGTAGTATTAAGTATTATGAACTATCCTAAACTATTTAATGAGCATTCTCTAGGTCGACTAGGTTCTATGTATTTATGTATTTCTGGTCTCTATGTTAAATAAATAACTAAATTCTAACAATAAATTAAAAAAAAAAAACAATATTTTAAGAGGTTTTCATGCCGAAGGTACACCCCACTTTTTATGACGTAGTATCTGATGTTATTATTCGGGTTGAGTTGACTCGAGCCGAGTTGTC
This sequence comes from Xanthia togata, assembly GCA_963853775.1. NCBI lineage: Eukaryota > Metazoa > Arthropoda > Insecta > Lepidoptera > Noctuidae > Xanthia > Xanthia togata. The sequence continues at coordinate 246,390 of OY970811.1, read as the reverse complement.
ACTGACCCGCAGAAACTAATTGCACCTCTACCACAGATTAGCACCTCTGCCTAGCTCATCTCATCTACAGTTTTCATCTTTTTCAGTTTACATCTACATTTACATGCTGCTATGATAGTACGTACTTATTAATTCCTTGCTGCCATGATAGTTGGTACTTACTAATTCCATGCTGCCACGTCATTATTCCAAGGCAGCCATCGAGCGCTGCTCGGGTGAAAATACGGAGAAAACGAATTTTCCCAGGTATGGGAAGGCCTAGGTAGATCGATTTCTCGCCCCCGTAAACCCTATACTTATTGCAACTTTCGTCGAAATCTTTAGAGCCGCACTCGAGAACGTGAAATAAATATGTAAACAGGGTACCATTACAAAGTATAGGTACTTACAACTTTTTTTAGCCCCCATCCTAATGTAACGCCAAATTTTGCAGTTGTTTGGAGTCTATAATTTAGTTAAAATGCGGGAAATTTGATAAGCACAGCAGTCCTCCATGACCACCGCATTACTTTCATTCAGTTAATCCTGAAGATCTTAAACACGACTCAAGTTTTCGAAAAAATCATTAAGAGTAACGAAAACCATTTTGATCACTGAGGATTTCGAGACGTCCTCATTTTTATGTAAAGGGACGTTTCAAGCTTGAATACGGAAAGCAGAATATTTGTAACTTTGTTAGGTTGTTAGTTTAATAAGTACCTAATAAAGTGTCTAGGGATCAAGTAAATTTTTTACTATAAAAAAATATCCAATTAATATTTACCAAATCTAGTCTTCCAGACTGTTTTCTTACTTTAATTCCTATGTTTAAGTTAACAACTTATCCCTATATTTTGCAAAAAATAATTGCATTTTTTGCAAATTGTGGGAAATTAACGTAAGTTAATGTTGTCAATAATTAAATGGCAACAAAAGGCAAAAATGGGGATTTTTAAATTTTTTATTGTTAAGAAAAAAATAATCTGTTTCCACCACGAAAATAATAATAATCTGTGTTTACACGAATCACACAATCACGGTGATTTGGCATGCTTAAAATCACTTTGAGGAATGGCCGCCCACGTTATTTCTAAGAAGTCAAATCGTGGTTGTGGGGTATGCACGGCATCCATACCTGGCAAAGCTCTTCTTTGGAGCATATCCCATGCGTGCTCAATGGGGTTGATGTCTGGCGATTGAGCCGGCCACAGCAGAATGTTAATGCGAGCATCGGCAAGAGTGCGTGTTACGAATCTAGCCGTGTGTGGACGTGCATTGTCGTGCATTAGTCGAAACGAATCACCCAACCGGCTTCGCAAAGGGATGGTCACGTCTGAAACAATCCTCTCCGCATAAATATGAGCATTGAGGTTACCCCTGATCCAAATGAGATCGGTTCTTCCACCGATCCAAATACCGGCCCAAACCGTTATTGCCCCCCCTCCATATGAATGAACTTCCTGACAAAATTTCAAACGTTATTGACGTCCAGGTGTCCACAAACTCGAGTACGTCTTGTATCCGGCTTCATACCGAGATTCATCGGAAAAGCAAACAAACGCAAGTCTTCTTCCTCTCAATTTCTGTGTTCGAGAGCCCATTGTAAACGGGCGCTACGATTGCGGGGTGCTAAAGGTGGAACTCTCAGCGGCCGTCGGGAACGCAGACCCACTTCACGTAAGCGATTTCGGATGTTTGGTCGCTTATCAGCAAGCCTGAGGAGCTGTGCCTCTCGCCTCGTAGCCAACATCATGGCGGTCATGTTACGATTCCTTCGAGCAGTCATTTGGATGGCCTGGTCCTGTCTGCGAGTGGTGATGCGAGATCGTCCTCCATGTCGCTCGGCCACGCTGCAATGATATGATAGCGTATCCAGGGCGGCTTATGACACTGTGTAGTGTCAAGAGCGATAGCCACAGTAGGTTTCCTGGAATCAGCTTGCAATATTCCGACGGCTCTCATCATCTTTTCTTGTGTCAAATGATGTCGTCACTCCATATCGATGCAACTTTTTTCAGTTTCGATGTAGAAATTGTAATGCTTTTAAAAGAAATAAAGAATAATATTTATTTGGACTCAGTTCGTGAAACACTAGGTAATAACAAAATAAAATAATCTTATAGCAATAATTCGAAATAATTAATATATTTTTCACTTCTCATGCTCTGAAAGTGCTTATTTGTGCAGGATAAAGGCTGCACAAAATCGAATTTTGTGCACAAGTGCATTTACGTATCTAATCATAAATGTATTTATATTAAGGCAAAGAAAATGAGCCATACTTACAGCCAAACACAATAAGAAGTTCATAGATACAATTGGTTTTTTTTTTTTTTTTTTTTTTATATTCAAGAGGAACAACAAACAGCTACAATATAAAACATAGAAACAAGAAATACACAAAACATATAGACAATATTGCAGCCCACAACGCTGTTCACAGATTAACGATAGGATACAATATATTGAAAATAATCGCTAGGGTTATAAATACAAAATTTATATAATACACTATGTAATGAAAATAAAATATGCTTGTATTATAATACTCAAGAAACAGCACAAAAAAGAAAAATACAGAATAACATTCAAGAAAGCTCCTTAAGTATAAGATTTTTGAACCTATATGGAGCACATGCAAAAATATCTATGTGTTCAAAAGTCTTATTGTAGGAATCGACCATTCTGCGAACAGGCGAACGCAGGCCAGAGTTGGACTTGCAAGTACCCACTGAAAATAATCTGCCAGCGCGCACCTTTCGCTTGTGGACTGTCCTAGGAACTGCATAGCAGATCATGTTAGAGAGTTCAATGCTGTCAAATTTATCTCTGACAATACTATATAAATTCATAGCTTCTAAGTACTTACGTCTATTTTCAAGTGTAACGAGCTTATACTTTGCAAGCAAACCTTGGTATGGCAAATAATATCCGTAACATCTATAATGCATGGTACGCAGAAATTTATATTGAACACACTCTATCATTTCAACGTACTTTTTGTAGTATGGACTCCAGACGGATACAGCATACTCCAGTTGAGAGCGTACTAGTGACGGCGCGTACACATAGAACATCCGTTTTACAGGATCCTTTTTAACTGATCCGTCGCTACTGGAGGTAATATTCACACAGCATTTACAGGACCGATTTTAACAGATCCGACGCTACTGGAGGTAATATTCACACAGCATTTACAGGACCGATTTTAACAGATCCGACGCTACTGGACTTTCGTTCTTCAGTGTATCGCCTACTTTCTACGAGAATGGACGTTGTCGTGTTGTATTGGTACTATCGTCGTCTGCGGCGGAGGAAGCCCCGGCGTTATTGGATACATCCACTATTAAGGCAAAGATTTTGTCGTGGTGCTGTTGTGCGTCAGCTGAAAGAAGACGAATCTAAATTTTTTACTTATTTCCGAATGACGACGTCTACTTTTGATGACCTTCTTAAACGATTAGAAAAGGATTTAAAAAAGAAAGACACAAACTGGAGGAAAAGCTTGTGCCCTGAAGTAAAACTAGCGATATTTTTAAGGTAAGAACTTTAATTTTTGTTATTATCAATTAAAATTTAAAATGACAAAAAGGTTTACAAAAATGAAGATTTATTTCAAAACATAGACAGATCTGGCAAGTCTGACTCCTGGCTGAATGTAGATTCTACTGATGGCGAACCTTCTACTGATGGTGTAGAGTCAAGATGATGTGGCCTACTAAAATAACCTTGGGTGTGGTAGTGAGGAGTGCTAGAACTTTGTGAATATGGAGGCCACTCGTAGTTTGACTGACCATATCTTCTACTTTTAATATTTTGTAAAAGGTTTATCACTCCAGACTGAAATTCTAAAATTTGATCGCCATTAAGTGAAGCCAGTTGCGGCAAAATACCTTTGAAGAACGATAAATTGGGATCTTCAAACTCATTTTTAGTTTTTTTTAACTGATCATTCATGTATTCAATCATTTTGGCGTCTACTTCATTCACATTTCTTTTGATTGCCTTGCGTTGCGGCGGGGCTAAATTTTGTCTTTCCTTTTGTCTGTCACTACCACTTTGTTCCGTAATCTGATCAGGTTCATCTTCGTTGTCTTTATTACTTTCTACTGTTTCCGTGATGTTGTCATTAGCAGGGACGTTCTCGTGTGTATCACCTGGGGTGACAACTTTTTTCAAAAATAACATTTGATTGTGATATTTGTAAGGCTTGGTATTTGAGGCAGCAGCTCCAGATTTCTTCAATTTCTTTTTCTCACTCAATGTTCGTATCCAGGCATCTCTAGTCGAATTCCATTTTTTTATAACATATTTTCCTGAAGCAAGTAAATAATAATATAAGATGGTTGTCAATAGCTTAGTAAGTGAAAGGCGAATAAGAAGGTAGAATAGACTTGTCAGTAATTAATTACCATATTGGTCAGTGGATAAGTCAATTTGACAGTGCAAGAACTAATCGGTCAGTAAATAATGGGAAGCAAAAAAGTATTACTAATGTTTAAATCAATTTATTTTAATTAGGTAATTTTATAATTTAGTTCAGTTCAGTTTAATTTTATTTTATTTATGTACTATATATATAAGTATGAGTTTTGATTTACGACTTTGCTAAAAACTCTCATAAAAATTTCGACTTTCCATACAAAATTTGTTGGTCACTATAATATTTTATAGTTTTATAATAAAACAAGACTTATTCATCAAGCCATCTTTAATAGTCTGACCATAGAGAAGTACCTCTACGAAACATAGACATATACATAATCAGTAATAGACAAAATTAACTAAAACTAAACCCTTACAGTCACTAACGTTACTTTGTATGGGAAGTCAATATATGTGTAATAATATAGTAATTGATTAATTATTTTTTTTTTAGGTATGCAGCGTCTGGGTGTACATTTCAAGAACTTTATTACGTCTTTCGTGTCGGTGTGTCAACTATAAGCAACATTATTAAGGAAGTTACACGATGCATATGGAACAACTTGAATGACGAGTTTATGCGACTTCCTACAACAGTGAGTGAATGGGAGCATATATCAAATGGATTCGACACAAAAGCAAATTTTCCCCACTGTTTAGGAGCAGTGGACGGTAAACACATCAGACTTCGAAAACCAGCAAAAAGTGGCTCAATGTACCTAAATTACAAAGACTTTTTTTCCATCATATTATTAGCGATCGTAGACTCTGACTATCGTTTTCTATATGTTAGTATTGGGTCGTATGGAAAAGAATGCGATTCATCAATATTCAAGGAGTCGACATTTTGGAAAATGATGCTAGATGGCAGTTTACAAATACCAGAACCTTGCCCATTAATAACAGGCTCAGAAACGAGAGTTCCTTACGTCATAATCGGCGATGAAGGTTTCGGTTTACACGAAAATTTAATGAGGCCATTTAGCGGGACGCATTTAGACGTAAATAAGCGAATATATAACTATCGTTTGACCAGAGCTAGACGATACGTTGAATGTGCATTTGGTATTCTTGCTAATAAGTGGAGAGTATTCCACCGGCCTCTAGACGTCAACAAAACAACAGCTATATGGATAGTTAAGGCATGTACCGTTCTACACAACTTTGTAAGGGAAAAAGAGGGCTTAAAGGATGGCAACACATCCGAATCTGAAGCATTTCATTTCAATAGCCTACCTGATGATGAAACGCTACGAGGTGGTCGAACTGCAAATTCAGTTCGAACGGAATTCGAAAACTATTTCGTGTCCGAATCTGGGTCAGTTTCTTGGCAGAATGAAGCTATTTAAAATAAAAAACAATGTCTCCATTACAATATAAAATAAATACTTACCAAATTCTTGTCTTTCTTTTTGTTCCATAGCTTCAAAATCCTCCTTTAGAATACCGCATATTTCGCGCCAAGCTGCGGTTTTTGCAATTTTATCTTTATAAATCTCCAGTGTTTTGTCCCAAAGAACTGGTCTACTTTCAACACAATTTATCAAAACTTCTTGCTCAACATATTTTTCAAACGCCTTGCTTGCCATGATTATGATAGCACTGGACACGTGCACTACTCTAGGAATGAAACCGGCAAATGGCGGCTGTGTGTAGCACATCGCACCCCGCGCACCCCCGTGCAAAGCCTCGTGCGGTTTCAATCCGATAAAACGGATTAGTATAGTATTACTGGATCCGGAATACTGTGTGAACTGGCTCATACAACTACATACGCTAATACATATACGTTTAAACGGACCTGTAAAACGGATTGCTGCTTATTTTGTCGGATCAGTATTTTTTACTGGATCCGGAATACTGTATTCTGTATGAACTCGCTCATACAACTACATACGCTAATAACATATACGTTTAAACGGACCTGTAAAACGGATGTTCTATGTGTACGCGCCCTGACTTATACAAGCAAATATAAGAAGAAGGCTTTCTAAAATCGACTGTTGATCGCATTACAAATCCATATAATTGATACGCTTTATTAACAACCTTTCCTATGTGTAGGTCTAAGCAAATTTATAATATTTACTTTAATTTATTTGCCTTATGTGTTTTTTAAGACATATAAGATATTAAAATTTAAATTCAAGTAAGGTAGGTTATTTAATTAATTTAAGAAAATTATGATTACTTACAAAATTAATTTAATAGTAGGATGTATCCCAAACCATCACTGTCGTAAGATTAAAAAAAAATAAAGCGGCGGGAAACAGCTCTTGTATTTTCGTGCGTTTATTAACCGAAAAACAATTTCCTTCAATATTCAAAACTGTACTAATTTTACTTAAAATTTTAATTCAAGAAATGTTATGTTATACTACTGTTTTATTCCCTCGCAATCGAAGTGAAAAGCAGAGTTTATAACTCGTGCACAAAACCATTTTATCCTCGACATTACTATCAGCCCTCGCCTTCGTCTCGGGCTGCTAAAAGTCTCGGATAAAAATGGTTCGATGATAAAATTTACTATTTTTTTGTTTTGTAAAGTCGCTTTTACACACTTTTACAGGAATCCTGATTTACAGTTGATTTTTTATTTTTATTAAAAATTTAAAGTAAATTCTTTATTAAAATAGTGAAATGCCCTAAAAAGAATCAATAACGATCCAAATAAGTTAAAATAACATAACATATAACATCACGCCTTGTTTCCCCGAAGGGTTGGGCAGAGGAGGTGTACCTGTAGTACGCCCAAATTTCGCCAGTTATGTTTTAAGTCCAATGTAATAGGGGGCGAGCCTTTATTGCCATCAACACAATTCCTGACTCCGGGCTACTACTGAGAAATTCCTGTTGGAAAAACTCAATAATACTTTTTGTGACTTGGGAATCGAACCAAGGACCTCATGCTCAGCAGTAGTGCTTTCGACCACTAGATGCATTTTTTTAGATTCAAAATTAAATAGTAAACACCATATAAATTTATGAATTCAAAAATATGAAAAATTATTTCAAAATTGAAATAATTAATGACTTTTTCACTTTTTTTATTTTTGGTCGCGGGCCCATCCGTACACTTTGAAATTGATTTATAACGCTTTAATTCGTTGTGTTTTAGACTATGATACGTTCCATCTAGTTCCATGCAACAAGGGTGCTTTGGCTGGCCTGGATAGAGTTCAGTCAAGATGCTTTCGGATCACCACTGGTCGTATGAAGTTTTCTCCCGTAAACGCATCTCAGGTTGAATGTGCTGAACCTGCCCTGACCCTAAGACGGCAGTATCTGGCCTCACGTTTTGTGACTAGGTTAATATCTTCTCATCCTCTTGTAGCAAGATCGATCGAGCTAGATGCCATTTGTAGAAGCTCAAAGAAGGATGCAAATGTTGGTCCCACCCTCCAATAGCTACGTGTGATAAATCGTTGAATAGGTATTTTTGAGCTGAACAAAAGTATGGCACCAAGTTCCAAATCTTAGTCCGTTCAGAGTTATGCATTATTAAACATGGCAGTTTAAGCAATAGCCAAACACTGCTTTTTTGTAATATTATTTCATTTTTGTGCATAATATAGGTACGTAGTAGATACTAATTCTATAGTTGTCATCCGCGTCGTCCAGTCACAAACCTTTTTATCCACCCACTCCATTAGGCATTTTTATCAGTCTGTCTCGCTTGCACTCATTAGGCATTTGCGGCCGCTCAACTCAGACAATAAAACCGTTTAGAGGCATGGGCGGGAGGGGACCTACCTTATCATTGTGTTTTATTTCTAAAAAACTACGACTCTGATGATAATGAACGATAGATAGGTACTGCCTAGCCGTTTCCCAAAGATCTTGGGATCGGCTTCCAGTCTTACCGGATGCAGCTGAATACCAGTATTTTACATGGATTGACTGCCTATCTGACCTCCACAACCCAGTTACTGGGTGATACCCCTTGGTAAGACTAGTTGTCAGACTTTCGGGCTTCTGACGATCCGCAACGACTGCATAACTCTGAACGGACTAAGATTTGGACCTTGATGCCATAGTAACTTTTGTTCAGCTCAAAAATACCTATCCAACGATGTATCGCACGTAGCTATTGGAGGGTGGGATCAGATTTCACACAAATCCTGGCATCGTCCTTTCTGGAAAAACAAAGATATACCCTTAATCTTTAAAGGATTTCGTCAAATTCAAAATTTTGTTTTTCCAATAGAACAGTTTACCAGATTACCTCTTTTTAACTTTTCCTATGTTTCACTCCAAAAATTTCTTTGACATTGGTATTTACAAAAAGTATTTTCAGCGAATTCGGCTTTCAATGCGGCGCGGCGCAGCGGTGGGAGAACGATGGATTGGCTTTCAAAGGTTTTTTAAAGATGCTTCAAAATTTAATGACCCCAGTAACACTGGTGCTGCGGTTTATTACCAAAGCTCCAGTATTATTTTGCAATTCAAATGTCTTCTGTGTTCACGGGCGAGTGTGTGGCTTAATTGGAAGCTTATCTTTTTATAGAGTCACACCACAATATTGGAAAAGCCGTAATTTCACAGATTCTCTTAGCTGTTTGCAAGCCTTGTCTGTCATTAGTTCGTCGTATTCGCCAGGGGCTTTGCTGTACCCCTGTGTTCTTGCAAAAAATCCGGGTTAGGGACTCCTCTCTCTGCGAGTGCGGTTTGGAGGAGGGCTCTGGATCACATCTTCTTTGAATGCTCGAACAATGTTCCACCTCTAGATCTCTATAACCGTCTCCCTAAATTTAAAATCCCTCTTCCGATTAACTGTCCCTCCTTGCTAACACATTTTATAGTTTGTCCACAAAATACAACAAAGCATGCTTTTGTATCCAAATGTTACCTGTACCTCGGTCCTCTTCTCTATAATAGACTAAACTCGAAAGCAAACATTTATTCTCTGAACTACACAAACTGTAAGAGAATTCTCAAGGATGCTCTCCAAAGTATGTCTTACGAAGATACAGAGAATTTACTAACTGTGCCTACTGAATATATGTACAAATTTCACCTACGTTAAGTATTTATCAGATTTAGAAACTAAGAGTTTGGATGGAATTTCTCAGTAGCAGCCCGGAGTCTGGATTTGTGCCCGATTGATGGCAATAGGCTCGCCTCCTATTACATGGGACTTAAACATATCTGGCGAAATGTGGGTGTACCTACAGGTACACCTCTGCCCAACCCTCCGGGGAAACAAAGCGTGATGTTATGTTATGTAGAAACTAAGAGTTAAACTACACAACTTATACTTAGTGATATATTGTCAACCTTTTGACTATTTATTTATTTTTATAAGTCTATTTAAGCTCTTCCCGCCTGAAACACAGGATTACCTAGTTCAGGCACATAAGTCTTAGGAATATAATTTACATATACCTAAGCAAAACTGTACTAATTTTTATGCCTTGTAATTTTTTGAATCAATATTATTATTGTTATTATTTATTCTTCTCCTGAACTGCTCGTGGCGCTGATGATTTTCATCCGTTACAATAACATAAAACTGTAAGTTATTCTCTTATTATTCTATTATGCGTATATTTTATGTTTTAACAATTATAATGAGATGAAATGAAATGAAATTGTTTATTCTGTAAATAGGATATTGGAATCACTTTTACAGACAACTTTAAAAAAAAAAAAAAATTGCTAGATGACGTCGGCGTTTCCTATCTGACTATTCTGAGAAGACAGGCCGAAACCAACTCAGACGTCACAGTCTCTTTTAAAGTCCAGACATAATCTAGGTCAGGTCATATTATTATGAGGACCATGTAGATTAGTCTGAAATGGTCTTTTGAGAAAAGAACCACACAGATTTGAGTAGACCTGTCCTGTCCGTGCAAGCATTTGTCAGTAATCGTGGAGCTCAACTCAGAACTTAATGTTTTTATTTTATTTTTACTTAAGGAGCTCAACTCGACGAACAATACCGAAGAAAGGACATTTGGGCAGGCCGTATAAACTACTCAAACTGCCAGACCATAATTAAAACTAACCGAGAAAGAAAAAAAAAAATGAGAGAAGAAAAAAAAGAAATACCTTTCCGCATAGTCCTCACATTCACGATAATTAAAACAATATAATACTTTACAAAATAATCATGTCATTTTGTATTATAATTTTCAACAATGTCAATATGTATATAAAACTAGTAAATATTAATGATTTTACATAATAATAAAAATTGACAAATTTTATGGTTTTATCACAAGGCTTAGCAAAGCGAGCACCTCAATCCCATGCTTTTTTATCTTCTAAATAATCTGAAATTTTATAGTAACCTTTTTTACAAAGTTTGGTTTTAATACAGCTTTTAAATAGTTTAATGGGTAAGTTTCGAATTTCGATGGGAAGTTAGTTGTAAAAACGTATACATTGACCTATGAACGAGTTGCCTACTCTGTGGAGACGAGTGCGATGTATAGCAAGGTTGTGTTTATTCCTGGTATTTAAACAAAAAATACCATCTACAAGTAATAGTTCAGTGTCATGCGACGAATTACTTGGAAGAAGCCTAGATTTATCGACAGACATTTGTTCTACGTACATAGCGGAGTTAAACGATGAAATAAAAAGCCTAAAGAATCATTTAGAGAGCACACAAAACGAGATGGATAGTATCATCTTAGAAAATATAGATTTCAAAAAACAAATACCAAATATGAATCGAGAATTAGAAATACTAAAACAATTTTGTAGAAGTCCGTCAATTGCCGTTAAACAAAACTTGACATCAAACTCAAGGAAAAGTGTGCGCCGTCGTCTTACAGATAGTTTTCGAGCCTCCGCGCTTAAGCCGACTGAAATGAGTTCCAACCCATCTAAGGAGCTAGAGGCAAAAAAAAATCTTCAACTTGAACAACCGAAATCGAAACTTACTAAAATTGAACAACCGGAATCCGAACATACTAAACTTGAACAACCTGGGAAAACTATGGCCGCAACCATACAAACGCAAAACGGTATTTTGACTGCGATGGAACATAAAAATGAGAAATAAAATTTTGGACATAAGCCATCTGTACGCAGACATCAAAATATAAAGTTCCAAAAAAGGGCTTTTATAATAGGAGGCAGACAATGTAGTGGTCTCGCCACTACACTTACTAAATCTAGGATACGGAATCCCTACAATGATTACCAGTTTATATCTATTACAAAGCCAAATGCCTCCACCGAGGAAATATTATCTAGTATAAGACTATTTGACATAAATTCTGATGACAAATTAATAATATCTATAGGAAAAAATGATTATAATACCCTAAAAATGACGACAGAATTGAGTCTGTTTCTAAAAAACTGTAAACTGTCATGTAATTATACTAAGTGTGACTAAAAATATCTGTTCCGATGAGAGTAAATTAAATGAAATGTTAAATCTAATTTGTACACAAACTAAAGGCTGCTCTTTTCTGTCAAAATTCTATAATAAGTCATCATTATGCTATAAAATAAATTATATTTTAGACCAACTCGACTACGATAAACAGTTTTTAAATTTCATGACTTCTACTTCAAGTAACAAATTAAAAACATTTACATCGGAAGTATGCGGAAAAAATATAATAACACAAAATCAAAGCACATTTCTTAAAATCTGTAAAAAGTATAACGGCCGAGATTGACCCCTTAAATCCGGCAGACACCAAAACATGTTTTCGTTACTAAAAATGAAAATTAACTTCATGTTCACCGAACACATATTTCCTTACAGGTTAAAACTTTCCATAGTAAAGCCAATTTACAAAAACAAATCTAGACTCGAAGCTGGTAATTGCAGACCCAGTAAATTAATACCAGTAATTTAAAAAAATATGAAAAAATAAAGAGCACTAGACTAATGAATTTCCTTATGAAAAATGAAGTGATTAGTATCGAACAGAATGGATTTCTTAAAAATAAGTAACAACATTAGCATGTTTTAAATTAATAAAAGAAATATTAAGCGCACTAGACAAAAAGAAAATTCCAGTAGCAGTGTATTTACATATGAGCAAGGCGTTTGACATGGTAGACCACGAATGCTTATTAAAAAAATTAGAGCAATATGGAATAAGAGGGCTTGCATAAATGGTTCGAAAGTTACTTGAGGGGTCGACAACAATGCACAGAAATAAAACAAAGTTGTACAAACTCGAATACTCAAAAAACCTTTACGTCAACATACTTGGTAAACCATTATGGTGTACCACAAGGCAGCGTACTTGGTCCGTTGCTATTTATAATATATATAAACGAATTGCTAAAATCAACTGATCAATTCACTGTCCTATTTTCCAGATGACACCACTATTTTGACTACAGAAGACACAATAGATGACGCTTTAAGGGTAACAAATAAAGCTCTGGTGGATGTTGTTGACTGGTTGGACTCGAACAACCTGAAAGTAAATCTGACCAAAACTAAATATATGACATACACTACAGTTAATAAAAATAGGAAAAATTCTGACATAAATATAAAATACCAAAATCATGACATTGAAGAAGCTAATGACATACAAATTTTAGGTATAATTATTGACAGACTCTGTAATTGGAAATCGCAAATAGATAATGTATGTAAAAAAATAAACAAATTCGTTTTTGCACTTAGAAAAATAAAAGTTATCACAAATCTAGAAACTGCTCTGATGGTTTACCACAGTCATGTTTGCTCTATTATAAGATATGGATTAAACGTATGGGGTAACTCTACAGACGCCCAGAGAGTATTCATTGCTCAAAAAAAATGTATTAGGTCATTTTTTTATCTTATGTGGACAGATTCTTGTCGACCAATATTCATGCAGCAAAAATTACTTACACTTCCGGCATTATACATATTTGAATTAAGTAAATTCGTTAGAAATAATCAAGCACTTTATATCAAGGACGACAAAGCTCCATTTAAAAAAAAGTAGTTCAAAAACCATTTCTCATCCCAAGAAATCGGCTTAGATTGTGCGATAGAAACTGTTACACTATGGCAGTTAAAATATACAATAAACTACCTGTGGGCTTATGCCTATTAAATTCTAAGCTTGATAAAGTCCCTCTCTATAATTGGCTTTGTGATAGGTGTTTCTATTCAATCGATGAATTTATGAAATTAAAACATTGAGTTTAGTTTTTAGTGTATGCATGAAAATTTTAAATTATGTACTCTGAATTTATTTAAAAATCTATCATTTTAAATGCTGTGAATTTATTTTGAACTGTTATACAATTAATATAAATCAATTTAAAATATTTAAGTATTGCAGATATCAATAGTAAGGAAGTGACTGGGTCTTCTATGTAGACTCGACGTATAAATAATTAACTAAATGACCCAAATGATTTAAATTACCTATTAAGCTATTGTTTATCAAGTTTATAAGTGCATGAAACTGTATGCTAAATGTAAAATGTTAATTTTCCTTATTATATTATTTTATTTTTGACTTATTTGCACAACCGTAAGGTTGAATATAGTGTAACAAACAAACTGTATAACATCTAATGTACATCCTATATTCTAGCAAATAAAGATATCATTCATTCATTCATAAATTCAATGAATATCGGAAATCTTCTTAAAATTTGATATATTTTTGTGTGTATGAACACAAAAATATATCAAATTTTAAGAAGATTTATAGATAGGTTTTCAAAAATATATTGTGAGGCTACAGTCAGAATATTTATTTCTTTCAATTTGTCTCGAAGGGAATCTCTCGGACCTAGGTTGTAAATGGCTCGACATAATTATTATCAATATTTATTATTGTTTTGTTTTAGTCCCGTACTAACCCAACAAGATCTATATTGTGTTCAACTGTATCATCCGAAGAATGTTACTTGTGTCTACAGTTATTGTTTTTCTTTTAATTTTAGTTTTTATTTCCCTTTTTTTTTCATGCACACTTGTTTTTTCAATGCACTTGAGACATTGGCTGAATAGTTGACATCGGCTTTGCTTGCCATTTATTAATAAAAATAGAATAGAATGTGATCAATACAAATAAATATTCTCGAGATAAATATGAATAATCTTATACGGGCGTCGCGGTGCGTCCGAGCTTGGATAGATTTGCTTTGAAGTAACCGACCCGGTAGCCCAGACGAGTCCGTAGCGGTGCACCCGATTCGCGGCGAGTCGGTAAACTTCAAAGGTGCGCGAGGTATGCTCGGTTCCTACAAAAACGACTCGTTTTGCTTACCAATGGTCGCATTTTTAAACGACGATAAAAAAATTAAAGCCTCGACTTGAGAACCTCCCCTGGTTCTCAAGTCGAGGCTTTAATTTTTTATTTATGACCGCGCTTATTTTTTTACTGAGTAGTCCGATTTGAACGATTCTTGTTTTTATTGGGGAGGGTATACTTTGAAGTTGGTCTCATGTAAAATTAAAAACCACCCCTAAGGGTAAAAAAATGGTGTTGATTGATTTTTCACCTGCTGAATTTTCAACTGCAAGCCGATTCTGTTGTAATTTCGCGCGCATAATGTAGTTCCGATGACACATTGACATAATAAAGAACTGGAGTTGATCTGACGATGGAAACGGAAGACAGTCGCGAGATCTCCTCAGCAGTTTACAGCAGCTACATCGTGTTTGGGCTTATTTCATTCACCTTGACGTGAACTTTAAACCTAGCTGGGGTATGCTGACTGTCATCGAGGGTCTGACGATGGAGACTATTGAGGAAATTCCTTACTTGAGGAAAAAAATAAAATAAATGCAAATCAGAAATTTCTTAAGCCGGGACACCCGTATAAAAATGCATAATAGGTACATTTCGATTCATTTTCGAAATATACATTTTCCGAAGTGATAATTTTGCGACTGAGCCGAACAAACGCTATGAGTGCTAATGGTCATATAACAAGATATAGTCAGTGAAGTTCAGTCACATTACGTCACGGCTAGTTCGCGCCCACCTGTACAGCTGGTGTAGATATGGTGAGCCTGACCTGCTCGACCCCGAGCCATCGATCCACCGCGCATGGGGTTCACCCCGCTCGAGAGAATACGTTACTAAATTAAACATGTCCGCAGGTACTTGCGGAAGTCAGGAACCTCTTCAATACTCAATCATTTATTTCAATCCACAATGTATACTTAGGTACTTAATAGTACTTAACTTTAAATTGAATGAGATCATCACTTAGACTGCCATCTATAACAGAGTAGAGGTAGAGACCTCTCCAATCGGGGTGTAGATGTCACCATGCCGAGATTCTGTCGGCGAACGAGAATACAAGAACATCAAAATTGTAATAAATTGTGATGTGCCTGTGTCGAGATATGGAAGATACAACAATGACAAGGTAATAACATCATCATTGGGTTACAATGATTCATTCAAAAACCATTCAACACTTTGTTAAAAAATAATCAAAAGTAGGTAGGTAGTTATGCATACCAGGCTTCAGTTCCCATCCCATAGTAGTGAATCACTTGACACCCTAAGCTAACTTCCGAGAAATTTTACACTTTTACTTGGATTTTTCGACCCTAGACGGATAAAATTTTCGACGTAGCGAGTTCAAATATGGCTGAAAGACGACTTGATAGTCTAGGTACAAGATTATCTTATCTTCCTATTTACGTTCAGTGCGGCTCTGCAATGCTTTAGATTTTAATTTTTACTTGTCTTTTCTAACTTTTATTAAACTTTAGCCAAACTTTCTAAGCCCAGATAAAAAAAGTACTACCTAGCAAGTGCACATAGCTTTAAAAAGTACTTTAATTATTGGTAATCAGACTGGGAAAATTTGATAAAGATAGCTAAATGGGAACGTTTGAAAACAAATGGGTGTCAAAACAAGTACAGAAAATTAAAAAAAAAATGCTCTAAACACTTTGCTACGTCGAAAATTTAGTTGAAAGTGTAAAATTTCTTGAAAATAACTAAATTAGTAAAATTTCTGAACAGTTGAGAATATGCCAACTTTTTTTCTATGATAGGTGGCCACCTTTCACCCCATTTTCCTTTGGACCACTACGTTTGAGACACCCTGTAATATAGTTATAATATAATATGTACATTATATTAGGTATTTACGTTATGTTTAATAATAATGTTCATAACAATCTTTCAACAGCTAGTTTTGATTCACAAGACCCCAATATAAACTACGGTACATTATTTTCTACATTATGCCAAGAATTCAATAAAGCATGTCCTGTACGAAAAGTAACAATAAATACTAAACCAAAATTTAACGAATGGGCCACTGCTGGCATTAGAAAAAGCAGAGATATTTTATATAATTTGTATAACGAAAAATCATTGACTTCTGATGAAGCTGTCCATAATTATGTAAGAAACTATTCAAAGATATTTAAAAGAGTCTGCGCCCAAGCTAAATCAAAATTATTAAGTAACAAAATTAGTATTTCTAATAATAAAATAAAAGCTGTGTGGCAGATAATTAACAAAGAAACTGGAAACACGAAACAGCGAGAACAGAATGAAGTGTCTTTAAAAATTGATAATGAAACCATTCCAGATAAGTTAAAAGTTGCTGAGACACTAGAAAATTTCTTTACCAACATCCCAATAGAAGTTACGAAATCTCTCTCCTCATCATTTATACTAGCTGAATCTCTTCTAAAAGAAAACTTCAGTAAGGACATTCCAAGTTTTGAATTCAAGCCTATTTCTATTGTCACAATTGAAAAAGCATTCAAAAGTCTTAACATAAAAAACACTGAAGACTTATGGGGCATTTCCGTTAAGGTTCTTGGAGATATCATTGACACAATTGCCCCTGTTCTAACAGGCATATTTAATCAATGTTTAGATAGCGGTACGTTTCCTGATTTAATGAAACATAGTAAAGTAGTACCAATTTTCAAATCGGGTAGTAAAAGTGATCCCTCTAATTATAGACCTATATCTGTGTTACCAGCACTGAGTAAAATATATGAAAAAATCATGCTGGACCAGATGCTGTCACATTTTAATTCAAATGGGATTTTACATAGTCACCAGTTTGGTTTCACGAAAGGTAGGTCGACAACTGACGCTGGAGTAAAACTCATCAGTCACATTTTGGAATCCTGGGAGAATTCCCGGGATGCAATTGGTATTTTCTGTGACCTCTCAAAAGCGTTTGACTGCGTTGACCATACTACACTGATCTGTAAATTACACCACTACGGAATTCGTGGACAAGCTGCTGACCTTGTTCTTTCTTATCTATCAAACAGGCAACAAAAAGTAAACGTTAATGGGGCGACGTCCTCGGGGTCTCTAGTTAAAATGGGCGTGCCTCAAGGTTCAATTCTTGGCCCTTTTTTATTTCTAGTCTATATATATGACCTTCCTTATATGATGGCTAACTTATCGGATATAATTCTATTTGCTGACGATACTTCTCTAATTTTTAAAATAGATAGAAAAGATACAGATGTTTTACATGTCAACGATAGTCTAGCTGTTCTTTCGAAATGGTTCGCAGCTAATAATCTTTTACTGAATGCGAACAAAACTAAATGTATTAGATTCTCATTACCAAATGTACCTCAAGTTGGTCTAAATCTAAAACTTGATGGCAAACAACTAGATGCAATAACGGAAACTATATTTTTGGGAATTACTTTAGATTCAAAATTGCAATGGGGCGCCCACATTAGAACTCTTTCAGGTAGATTAAGTTCAGCTGCATATGCAGTAAGAAAAATAAGGCAGTTGACTGATATAGCCACAGCTAGGTTAGTATACTTTGATTATTTCCACAGTATTATGTCTTATGCCATTCTGCTGTGGGGATCGGCAGCTGACGTAGATTCAATTTTCATCTTACAAAAGAGAGCAATCCGCGCTATCTATAAAATGGGTCCTCGCGAATCCCTTCGAAACAAATTCAAAGAAATAGATATACTGACTCTGCCTTCTCTTTATATCTTAGAAAGTATTTTGTATGTTCGCAAAAACTTAGGAAATTTTGATACCCAAATTTAGATTAACTAAAACAAGCAAGTCATTTCTTATAAACAGTATCCGCTTTTATAACAAGTTGTCTAAGTCGGTTACAGAACTTAGCGATGGGAAGTTCAAAACCCACATTAAACGCGTTCTTATCAAGAATGCATATTATAAAATTAAAGACTACGTTGAAGACAAGGAAGTTTGGCAATAATTCCTTCTGCACATGTGGCTTCCCTGGTAGCTCATTAACGGCAAATTGTATAAGTCTATTAACTGCTCCCAAATTACCATGTTTATATATATATATATTTTTACATTTTTATTTTTACATTCTTCCTTGACATTTAAATCACGCTATTATTTGACATTATAATATACCTACAATTTAACTTTAAATCTTTATTAGTGGCTTTTGTGATCATGATAATTATTCAGAATTGTAATATCAATCACGTCATTTCGTTTATAATACTTTTTTATTTTTAATAATTTATTTATTTTTATATAGATTATTTTCTATTTTGTGAATGTGAGAACGCTGTAGGCTTAGTGGATTTGCTGACCATAATTATTTTGTTAAGTACCTGGTACCTGTTGAAAGACCTACACTGTCCTCCCATACCTAATAACACTGTTATTTGAAAATATTGTAAAAACCAATTATTTTTAAAAGAGTAACCGTGGAGTTTCTTGCCGGCTCTTCTCCATAGGAAACGACCAATTGGAACCGTGCACCTAGCTTCTGACGTTTCATAAGTGCCCATGTAGGTTTATGTGAAATAAAATATTTTGAATATTGAATATTGAATATTTACCTATGAAATTGAAGATTTGTATGATTATTTTAAAATATATATACTCGTATATATTTTTTTTTCAGCAAATCAAGGTACTGGCCCAAATTATCTATACAATTTTGCCATTTTGATGGAAGTTTGTTTATCCCTTTACTGTAGAAGTCTGCCGGACGGGAGGCGATGAAGTCAGCGAAAGCGTTTTGTACTGCCTCTCGGGTGTTGCATTTTTTCCCACTTGAAAAATTGTTTAAATTTTGAAAAAAGTAGAAATCTGTTGGGGCAAGGTCCGGTGAGCACGATGGGTGACGGAGAGCTTCCAGCTGTAACTCTTGTAGCTTTGCGATGGTATGTCGTGAAGTGTGAGCTCGCGCGTTGTCGCCACCCACTTATCTAGCTTTTTTATCTTTCCGATTTGACGCAAGTGCTTTAATGTGGTTTTGACACTAACTCCAAGGCCCGCAGCAAGCTCAGCCGTAGATTGAGTTGGATCCGCTTCCACTATCACCTTCAATTTGTCGTTGTCGACAATGGTTACCGGCCGACCGCAAGGCTCGTTCTTCAACTCAAAATTTCCAGATTTAAAACGATTGAACCAATAATGGACCGTGTTTATGCAAGCAATGTTGTTGTTCTCGTGTTGTTTGCCCAGCGGGATTTCCACGTAGGAACACATATTCGAAAATTGTACGAATTTTCAGTTTTACCATGGCGCCAAAAACTACCACAATGTCACAAAAACAAAAAACTATCTAAAAATAAATGACTGAATTTGAAATAAAATTAACACGTCTTTCGAATAAAATTCATTTGAATTTCGAAATGCACGCCAATCCACAGATAATTAAATCTGAAAATCCTGGTAAATATCCTATTACTTACATAGGTAAAGACCTATTAATTACAAGTAGGAAGGTACTTACACTAAGTCTCATCTAGGCTTGGGTGCATATTTCGAGCTCCACAGCACTAAAACCAGTCAAATAAACCCAAACTCGAGCGGTTACTAGTACCCACTGAAGAGTTCCACTATCCACCTCTTGGCTACATCATCAGACCCTCAACATCAAGTGCCAACTCTTGGACTCATCAAAACGAATCAACTACACACAACAACGACTAAACTCGAGGCGTTTACTAGTCACTGAAGAGTTCCAGTATCCACCTCCTGGCGCCATCATCATATCAGATCCAAGACCAAATTATAGTATTGTCATCCGAAATAGGTAGGTACATGAACATACAAAGTTTCATTTCGATACGATTAGAAGAACTTATAATTGACTTCCAAGATTTGATTACATTGTTAGTTAGTTACAAGTGAAGCAAAAATAAAAGTGTGTTAAAAAGCGTGCTAATAATTAGCCACCTAGTGCGTTGTTAATATCAACGTCTTGACTGCAGTGTACATAACGCGTTTAGTTAGCGAGCTCATTCTACTGGACAAGTAGCTTAATGTTGTTGTGCGGGAGGTCGACGAGTCAGCGGCGCGCGCATGCGCATGTGTGCTGTGAGTGCCGGCCGTGTCGCAGCGAGCGCGGCGAGGTCGGCTGCGACCCTTATCTTAGTGCCACTGAAATAGCCTATGACTCACTCGCGCAGTCTTAACTGAGTGCTTAAATATTAGTCACGACGAAACGACGCGACGCCACTCGCTCGGCCTCGCCACAACCAGCAATAACCAAACATAGGGGACCAGTAATTACAAGTACCTAATTTGTTTCACGGTGACCGTGGACAGGGCCGCGGCACTGCACTGAGTTGTTGTTGATAGTACTCGTACAATACATGACTACACTGATCGATAGCACTCGGCCTCGCACTCGCGTCGTGGGTGAAATGATCAAATGAAAAGCGGAAGTGACAACCGGAACAAGTGCGACCTTGCGCGCTCCCGACCGAACACTGCCCTCGGTGCCCCCACCTACCACACTCACTGGTACACGGACTGCCCCGGTCTACCTGCAGTCTGCAGCCACCAGCATGTCCCATGTCCACTGTGCAACAATAAATTTTAGAAGTATTTTTTTAAGTGACTCTTTTTTTTTGTAAATGTAAGAGTACCATGTTATATATACAGATAATAAGCTATGTTATTTTTATTTTTTACGTTATAGTCATTTGTAGGCTGTGTTGGCCTGCAGCTGCGCAACGCTGCTCTTTCGGCCATCATCAGCGCTGCCAGCAACGCCGCCGCAACCTGGCGCGACGTGACTCTTAAGCCCACGGAGCACGGACGTAATAAAACCGCGGCGATTATTTCGTGCACTGGATTTTCAACGTTCGAGCGCTGGGACGAGAGTGCGTCCCAACGCGTTGGATTCTCAACGCTTGGCTCGACACTGAGAGTTAAAAATCCAGTGCACGATAAAATCCTGCCGCAATATTTGTACAGTCACGAGCTTTAATTTCGGACCCACCTAAGGTTGAATATCGTGTAGCAAACTTTCGCCATTTAGAGCTATTATGTTAACGCTGTCACTGCACAAACAATAAACGTCATAATGTTTACCATCGACAACTTTACGTTTCTAGGGGCTAACGTCAACTGGAGCGAGGGCAAACGATCATTACCGATTTCCGAGTAATAATTACTTTTTGGTCCTGTGGTCCCATAAGAAAAAAGAAACAAATAAAAAAGAACAAAATTATATTGTCAATATATGATAGCTAGTCAACTAACCCGCTTATTCTTCAAACCTATATTAGTTAAAAAGTTTTGTCTCTTTCTCAAACATAAATATCAAAGTGACGGACCAAAACAACATATTTAAAATAAAATAGGTTTAAAAGCCGTTTATGATTATGGGGGCTTAGAAGATTTCAGCTAAAATATTGATTAATAAAATCTTTAGAAAAACAAAGTTATTTATTCTTTATATTTATTAAGACATTTATGACACAAACCTCAATCTTAACACAATTATATAGAAAGCATGGTTAACGGTGCACAAAATAAACACTTATCACCGAAGGCTACGACTAAATTAATTTAAATCTCTCCAGTAATTTTTTTATCATAAATATTCAAAACCGCGTATATCCACCTTCATTGTCAATCACAGCCTGGAGCCGGTTACGCATGGATCCAATCAATTTGTCACATATGTCAGTACCCCTTAAACTTTCCCAGACTGTGAGGCAGTGATCCATAAGTGCTTCTCTAGTTCTTTCGTTTCTATTTGACCATTTTTGAACCATTAAGCCCCATAAATTTTCTATAGGATTTAAATCGGCACACTTTGCAGGCCACGGAATACGATTTAAATTTGCTCTATTATTGTCGAACCAAGTTCTAACGATTCTTGCCGTATGAATTGTTGCGTTATCTTGAACAAAGTTTATTGGAGCAACATCTTCTTGTGGATAATATAGTTGCAATGTTGGAAGGACACTCTCGTCTAATAAATCGACATAATCTTGAGCAGTGGCCCTGGGTGGTAAATTTATTAGTTCTCCAATGCCGGCTGAACTAATCCAGCCAGACATGTTAACTGTAATGCGACCAGACGCGTTGTTAGCTATGACGTGGTCTTCCGTGTATCGCGTCCTGTCAATTCGCCACAAATGTAGTCTGCCCGTTTGGGAAGATTGAAAAGTCTTTTCATCGATGAAAGCCGTCGTCGTCCAATCAAAATTTAGATACTGACGTGCGAAAATAAGTCGAGTAGCTTTATGGGATGATGCAGTCCCATAGCTTTAAGATGCCTTCTAACTGTTGAAGGGTGGACTTCAAACGCTTCCGCAAAATGCCTCGTTGGCGTAAATCCATTCATCAGGTATTGCCTTTGCATCAAGCGGCTCTGCTCTTGTGTTATAACTTGCGGGTGATGGTTGTTTCGTCGTAAGTCAATAATATTTTCCTCATTCCCGTGGCGTCGAACCCAGCGGCGAACTGTGTTTCTTGTCACATTTATTCGTCGCGATATCTCGTGAATGCCTACTCCTTGTTCGTGCAAATCAATAATTTGGAGCCTTATTTGGTCACGATTAGCCGCAAGCATTTTATTAATTGGTAAATTATATTTTGTGAAAATATCACATTAAACTATTTTCTTAAATGACACTGACACGACACATGTTCGTAATTAGAAAATCGTAATGATAGCTTTTTGCAACGAGGTTATCATTTCATAGGTCGATTAGATAAGACATTTTATGTCTTAAATTGACATTCAACATTTCAACCTTAAAGCAAAGTTTCAAAGTTTCGACCTTATTGCATTATGATTGTTCTAACAACATTTAACGGAAATGGGTCCCAAATTAAAGCTCGTGACTGTACGTCCGCGCGTACGTGGACCTATAAAACAATTTCTAAGAAAACTTCACGGTAAAACAATTACGAGCCTGTACAGACCGTGGCAGTAATGTACAGTCACGAGCTTTAATTTGCAATAGTCGCAATTAGACCTATTTCGTTAATGTCCTGTTTATGTAAAAATTTTCATTCCGTTATCAATAAAAGAATTGAGTGGTATTTAGAAAGTGGAGAATTTTTTGCTGAAGAGACTGTAGGTTTCAGGAAAGCGCGCTCATGTTTAGATAACTTAAATTTACTAACCTCAAAAATACAAATTGATTTCTCCAAAAAGCTTGTCACGATCGGATGTTTCCTTGATATTGATAACGCTTACAACAACGTTGACGTCACTACTCTTCTGTTAACCTTGGACCAACTTGGTGTGGGAGCACAATACTGTGGATATCTATGGGAGTTTCTTAAGGAAAGATATTTAACGATTAATGGCATGGATAGTACAGTCACTAGAATTGCCAGAAGGGGCTTAGCACAAGGTGACCCCTTGTCGCCACTGCTATTTAATATTGCGACCATTCATATTTGTAAAGCAATACCTAGCTCCGTATCTATCTCGCAGTACGCCGATGACTATGTACTTTATGTGTCTTCTCGTAACTCCGATCAAGCAGCCGCTGAATTACAGGAAGCGTTGGATATCTTATGTAGTCAACTTGATACCCTAAATTTAAATATATCACCAAATAAGAGTAAAATTTGCATTTTTAACAGAGGGTTTAGGAGACTTTCGGTTGACTTATCAATTAGATGTAATAGATTGGAGGTTGTTGACACGGTTCGATACCTTGGTATGTGGTTGGACCGTTCTCTCAGGTGGGGAAAGCATATCAATGAAGTTTGCCAAAAAGTCCTAAAATTCATTAAAATTATTAAAGTGTTAGCCGGTTCAACTTGGGGTGTGCACCCAAAATATCTCAGAAAACTTTATATATCTTTAATTAGAAGCCGTATTGACTATGGAAGCTTTTTCTATGACAACAGTGCAAAAACTCACTTGGAAAAATTAAATAAACTACAGAACCAAGTTATGAGAGTAGTGGGTAGTTTTATTAAAACTACACCCATGATGGAGAGCGAGTTATGCCTACAACCGTTATATCTTCGTCGACGATTCTTGGCTAGCAAATTTTGGCTTAAAACGAAAGCCTTGCAGGTAAATATTGAAGGTATCAACTTACTTTCCGAGCTATCCACATTGTGTAATAATTTTCCATATTGGCAAAACAAAAGAATCCCCTTGTTAATCTTGGTTCATGACTCACTACACACTTTAAAAGTACATTGCAGTAATAAATTAGATATGTTTTCCCTGAATACATGGGTTAGTATTATGGATAACAACAGTTTTATAAAACACGACTTAAGTTTTATGACCACACCAAAAAGGCAATACAATCCTGTTAGCTTGAGGAATTTGTGTATTAATTACATTACTTCCGAATACTCGACTTACTTTAAAATATTTACAGACGGATCTAAGGACAGTGACGGTATGGGGGCCGCCTTTTATGATTCTGAGGGAAAAACAATGAAATTCCGAATTAATGCCAGTGTGTGTATAATGGAAGCGGAAATGATTGCGATCGCAGAAGCTCTGTCGTATGTAGAATCAATCCATCAAAACAATATTGTCATTCTCACAGACTCCAGAAGTTCGCTCCAACACTTGGCTCGGTGTACCTCGACATTTCGAGGAACACCGATAGCCTACACTATACTGAAAATTATTTTGAAATTACAATCTGACGGAAAACACATAGTCCTTCAATGGATTCCATCACATATCGGAATAAGAGGCAACGATATTGTGGATCTTCTAGCTAAGCAGGCCATATGCGACGGAATTCCGGTTAATTTTTCTCCTTACTTTACTAACTTTATACCTAATATCAAACAGGATTGTTATTCGCTTTGGAAGGAGTACTTCAATAAAAGATCCCAAGAAAAAGGAATCTGGTATAAAACGATCCAACCGCACCCCTTGAACTCACCGTGGATAGATAATCAGCTGTTGAACAGATGTGATACTGTTGTCGCAGTAAGACTTCGTTCCGGACACATCCCGTGTAATAAGTTCTTATACCTAATGGCAAAATCAACATCGAGTAATTGTGATTTTTGTATTAATTCCGTTGATGATGTTTATCACATATTAACCGAGTGTGTCCGCAACGAGGAATTTAGAAATGGCTTGGATTGTAGAATTAGAGAGATAGGTTATTGTAATAGTGCTCTAGCTGTGCCATTGTCTGATGCAGCTAGAGTACTTTACAAATTAGCTATGCTAAGGCTTAGTTAAATAAGAATTGGTATGATTTTGTTAAGCCAACCAGGGCGGCATAATCGCATGTGCGACAAAGCCCTTTCATTTAGAATAAAAAAAAAAAAAAAAAAAAGATTTTATTAATCAATATTTTAGCTGAAATCTTCTAAGCCCCCATAATCATAAACGGCCTTTAAACCTATTTTATTTTAAATATGTTGTTTTGGTCCGTCACTTTGATATTTATGTTTGAGAAAGAGACAAAACTTTTTAACTAATATAGGTTTGAAGAATAAGCGGGTTAGTTGACTAGCTATCATATTATTGACAATATAATTTTGTTCTTTTTTATTTGTTTCTTTTTTCTTATGGGACCACAGGACCAAAAAGTAATTATTACTCGGAAATCGGTAATGATCGTTTGCCCTCGCTCCAGTTGACGTTAGCCCCTAGAAACGTAAAGTTGTCGATGGTAAACATTATGACGTTTATTGTTTGTGCAGTGACAGCGTTAACATAATAGCTCTAAATGGCGAAAGTTTGCTACACGATATTCAACCTTAGGTGGGTCCCAAATTAAAGCTCGTGACTGTACTACTCGTATTTTAGAGATTTTATTTCTGAACTTTGTTGGCGTGTCACGGAGGAATCGGTGTACTTACTCTTAAACATCATACCTATATTATATACTTAAGAGGGCTTATCCTAAAAGTTGGAACGGCGCCTTTACCTGTTTTAATCAATTTGGAATAATACTGTATGGAAATATGAAATGTGAAAACTAGAATCAATATGTCAAATCTGCCTAGCCTTTTTCCAACTTTAGTCGGTCTGGTCGGCTTCCAGTCTAACCGGATGCAGCTGAATACCAGTATTTTACTTGAAGCGACTGCCTATCTGAACTCCACAAGCCAGTAACTGGTAATAAGATACCCCCTGGTAAAACTGGACTTTAGGGCTTCTGACGACCCGTAACGACTGTCAAAGATCCACAAATGACAGCCGGGACCAACGGCTTAACGTGCTTTCCGAGGCACGGCAGAGTCTCGGTATGTAAAGATGGCCATCCATCCTCAGACCAACCCCGGCAAGCGTAGCTTAACCTGATGAATCAACCCGTGCGGCAGTTATACTTAGCCACGAGCTCCTCTCACCGAACACCGAATATTTAGGTTTAGATATAAAAAAAGTATTTGGAAGCTTTCCAAATGCTTTTTTTTACACCTAAAACGGTTACAACTTCAAATTCAGTGTTATAATTTCAATTCATTATTAATATTTTAGTTCTCTAGTTAGCCAAATACTTTACTTTAAATCTAACATAGACCAATTTTATAGGACGAGCTCGAACAACCTTTTCCCAGACGGGACGAAGGAGGGGAACGGAACCTCTAAACCAAAGAATTGACGACAAGTCTCGAATGCTCTAACAGCGGATCCTACTATAGTAGTCTTTGGACCTATGTAATTATTACAAGTAGGATGTAGTTCATGAATGCACCACTGGCACTATATTTTAAAATTTAAATATTCTAGCGGAGGTCATTAAGTCGCGGAGTCTCTGACACCGCGATCCAGAAAAATGACGTCAGATGAGAGCACCATCTAGTGTCGAGTAGCGGCATTCTGTAGTATCTCACGTATATAATAGGTGGCGCTAGTGAATTAAAAGAAGGTCTGATAATATTTTGATGAGTTTCGGAACTTCCTGACTAAAACTTAATACTTATTTGATAAACTAGAAAAAAATAACAATATTTTCAGAACATTGAGTTTTACTACCTACAAGTTTATTGTCCCACTGGACACGCTGCCGTCCACTAACTAAAAGGCCGTTAAGCCACAGTTGGTCGTTTTTCATTTTTTAATGTAGTCATATACAACTTTCGATGCTCTATATTTTGGTGTAAGAATCATTTTTCTATGATTTATAGTTTTAGAGATACAGAACATTGCAGAGCAGTTAAACCACATAAATTTCGTTACTTCCTTAATTAAAAAGCGGCTAAGCCACAATACTTCTCGAGAACTACGTTAACATACTTTAACGGCAAATTGATGTATAATTTTTTTATATTCTCAATTTACTTAACTAATAGTACGTTATCTAATCATGCTTGACTAAAAAGCAGCTAAGCGTCTTTAACTACCTTCATGTATTGTGTCATACAAATAACCATCTGAACATCGTGCCTTAACAATAACGCAGTTATAAAGATGGGCGATGGGCGACTAGAATCAACTAGTATATATTTTTTTTGTAAATGTTGACGTTCATAAGTGCCTTTTTTGTGCCTAATTGAAATAAATTATTTGACTTTGACTTTGATTTGACTTTGAAGAAAAAATACACTAGAAAGCAGTTATACGCCAATAGCGGCTCTTAAGTTATGTATTGAAATTAGTATTAGCTAAATATCAATCGCTAGAGAGCAGCTAAACGACAATACTAAACTAAAAAGCAGTTAAACGCTTGTGATTTGCGTTTGACCAGCTCAGGCTATAATTCCTTCCTTTTCACTTGTATTTTAGACGTTCCTGTGTATCATCAAGGATCCAAACTATGATGAATAGTGTGTTGGTGGACCAGGAATTTACAACTGCACAACGCCTTGACACTAACAGCATGCCATCTAAACACATTTCCACTTGCTCTAATATTAGCCAAAAAGAATCAAATTACGCCCGCATGAACAATAACGATTTAGTAGTAGTTTAATCTTCTCTACCAAAAACCTTACTCGATGACATCACTAGTGTTTAAAAAATTCAATGAAACACAAATCACATATAATTATAGCCAACCAGAAGAAACTCTGAAGCTTACAATAGAAACATTAACTCAACAGCTTGAAACACATTTCATATACTGCCACGAATTGATGCCACCTCCTTCCCCGATGCCATCTACAGACAGTGATGACTCCGTTAAGGATAAGGACTACCAACCATGTGACGAAGTTTTTAGTGATGATACTGAATATAAAAATACAAAAACAAAGACAACAAACAAAAAAAAAACAAAGAAAGATATATGCAAAGACAAAATACAGTTTCAAACCCTAAAAGTAAACCAATATTGAAAAGGAAAACATCAGTAACTAAAACGTTTCCCAAAAAATTAAAAACGCGACGACTTACTCAAGAATTTACAAGAACCGAAGAGATTTATCTTTATCTATTTTTGATTGCTCTATTTCTACAGATTTAGTAAATTTAGCACCACCATCTTCCACAAAGAGAATGAAATATGATACTAGCTTGAAAGATAGATTAGTTGAGAAGGAAAAGGAACGCAGAAGCAAGTACAATGTAAAAACAGGCTGTGATATGAAGTGAACAAAATGTTGTTCAACTATATTTACTCCCGAGGAACGATTGGTTATTAACAACAAGTATTGGATGATGACACATTCTGAAAGAAGATTATTTATAAGAAGTAATTATACGGTAGCAGTTCCTAAGAGAAAATATGTTCAGGAGCCTAAGAGAAATGCAAAAAGAGCTGTTGCTTTACAAAAGAGGAATGGAGTTTTAATGAAGGTGTGAAAAGTATTTTTCTTAACTACTTTAGGTTACTGCAAAAAAAAAAGATAAAATATTGCTTAATTCTCTTAATCCTGACAAAGATATTGATAAACGGGGCATGCCCGTAAAGACTCCAGCTCTTAATAGAAGTATTATTACGGAACATATTGAATATTTCAATCCAGCTGCACTGCACTATCGTCGTGAACACGCTCCTCATCGTCGTTATTTGCCCAGTGAAATTAATATTACGTTTATATATTCTGACTTTTGTTCGAAATATCCAGAATACAAAAAGGGCTATGAGTTATACCGATCACATCTAAACATTCTAAACATAGAGGAATGCGAAATATGCGAATCTTACAGATTGCAAAGTCTTGATACAAACCATAATGTTCGCACGCAAGCTATACCTGATTGTAATGCATGTTCGACATGCGCAAAACACCATGACAAGTATATAAAGGCAAGAGAATTATATGATAATTATTATGTTTTGGGTATTTTTATAAAATAATTATAATCTAATTTTTCCTATGGTTTCGCGAATACTGATTATTATTAAAGATGTACTTAATTGTGATCTCATTACTGAATAAGATTTGTAAAAGTTTGATTAAACTTGTTTTATTTTTATTTTATATTGTTTAATTAATAATAAGCTATTTGTTAAGAGTCCTATTACATTTTTTTACGGAAATTCATGATTTTTGACCATGTAATTTTCAGCAGCAGTAAGATATTTTAATTATTTGATTATAATAACTATAGTGCCATTCTCTTTCTTGTGAGTTGGAGTTACACATTATTTTCGTGTAATTTGCTGAATTGACGCGGAATATATAGTACTTTAATTTAATTTATTGTAATTTTGTCTTATTATATTGAGAAACAAAAACTAATGAAACGTATTCACTGTAGATCGAAGTTTTATATCATATTAGTTTATTTGATTTAATTGTGTTTATTTGGAATATAATGGACATGAAAATCAAGACATTTATTGGTTTTCTTTACGACTTTTCCCTGAAAACTCAAGGAATTTAAAGAAATTCTAGAACTCCAATAAACAAGTAAAACATTCAAGTTATCGTTTAGTAACTTTCGCTTTTATTAGAACTGAATGAAACAATGTGAATTTGAGCGTCAAAGTTCCATTGCCGACGTTTTCCCTTGTAAACTGAGTTCGTAAAATATTCATAGTAAATTACACGACAAGAAAAGTTAAAATGTGCAACTCCAACTTACATTAAAGAGAATGGCACTATCGTTATTCATAATCAAATATCTTACTGCTGCTGAAAATTACAACGTCAAAAATCATGAATTTGCGTCAAAAATGTAATAGGACTCTTAAGTTCCTACACAATTTAATTAGATGTACTAATTGTCTATTCTTTATTATTGATAATTAAAGTTCTGATTTTCATAAAATAGTTTTTATCTTCTCATCTTTTTACGCGCAAGTGCTTACTTAAAAGGCAGTTAATTGCGAGTGAGATGTCTTTAACTGCCTTCTAGTTAAGCAATTGGAGCACCAGTATAAAAATATGTTTTACAACACCGAGCTTAAAAGCGCGAGCTTAAATCCCATAACTGCTTTCAAAGTAACCGAAGTTAGTCATCCAAGTGTTAGATACTAGGCTATAAGTCTGTTAAAATCCTTTAACTGCTTTATAACTAAGTATATTTTGATAATTTTTACTTTAAGCACAAGACGTGGCGGCTACAAGAAACTGCTTTGCTATAAAGCAGTTAAGGTATGGTTAGCGGCCTTATAGTGCAGTATATTATATAAAAATGAAAAAAAAATGGCATAGCTACTCGTATAAGTAGGAAAATGAATTTAAATAAAATGTGATATAAATGAATGAAATAATATTGTGCACAAAGACTATGCCTACATATAACTTGCAACCTTGTTCCTAGGTAGCATACTTTTCAAGAGACATCAATTCCCACTTATTTTTGCGTTTTCTTGAAAACTACTTTTTGCGCTTAGCTGCCTTTTAGTTAGTGGACGGCAGCACGTCCTTTATATGTCCCTGAATTGGGTACTCTAATGGCTATCCTCAGTGCGATAGATTTAGCAATGAGAAGAGTAAATAAGTGCACATCCAGACAAAATTACTACATTACAATGCATATAGCGGAAAAAAAGACCAACAGAAATTAGCCAGAGAGTCGCAATAACAGAAGGATGAGTGTTCACGAATTACTTGTATTGTTGCAGGTGGCGCAGAGCGCAACGTGTCGCCGGCACTGCGCGACGCACTCAACACTATCCGCGAGGCGTGGGCTGAGCCGCGCTCGTTACTTAGTCGCTGGTCAGTATAACTAGCGAAACACACTACACTCAACACTAGCCGCGAGGGGTGTGCTGAGCCCGCGCTCGTTACTTAGTCACTGGTCAGTATAACTAACGAAACACACTATCCGCGAGGCGTGGGCTGAGCCGCGCTCGTTACTTAGTCGCTGGTCAGTATAACTAGCGAAACACACTACACTCAACACTATCCGCGAGGCGTGGGCTGAGCCGCGCTCGTTACTTAGTCGCTGGTCAGTATAACTAGCGAAACACCCTACACTCAACACTAGCCGCGAGGGGTGTGCTGAGCCCGCGCTCGTTACTTAGTCACTGGTCAGTATAACTAACGAAACACACTACACTCAACACTATCCGCGAGGTGTGTGCTGAGCCGCGCTCGTTACTCAGTCGCTGGTCAGTATAACTAACGAAACACACTACACTGAACACTATCCGCGAGGGGTGTGCTGAGCCCGCGCTCGTTACTTAGTCACTGGTCAGTATAACTAACGAAACACACTACACTCAACACTATCCGCGAGGTGTGTGCTGAGCCGCGCTCGTTACTCAGTCGCTGGTCAGTATAACTAACGAAACACACTACACTCAACACTAGCCGCGAGGGGTGTGCTAAGCCGCGCTCGTTACTCAGTCGCTGGTCAGTATAACTAACGAAACACACTACACTCAACATTAGCCGCGAAGGGTGTGCTAAGCCGCGCTCGTTACTCAGTCGCTGGTCAGTATAACTAACGAAACACACTACACTCAACATTAGCCGCGAAGGGTGTGCTAAGCCGCGCTCGTTACTCAGTCGCTGGTCAGTATAACTAACGAAACACACTACACTCAACATTAGCCGCGAAGGGTGTGCTAAGCCGCGCTCGTTACTCAGTCGCTGGTCAGTATAACTAACGAAACACACTACACTCAACACTAGCCGCGAGGGGTGTGCTAAGCCGCGCTCGTTACTCAGTCGCTGGTCAGTATAACTAACGAAACACACTACACTCAACATTAGCCGCGAAGGGTGTGCTAAGCCGCGCTCGTTACTCAGTCGCTGGTCAGTATAACTAACGAAACACACTACACTCAACATTAGCCGCGAAGGGTGTGCTAAGCCGCGCTCGTTACTCAGTCGCTGGTCAGTATAACTAACGAAACACACTACACTCAACATTAGCCGCGAAGGGTGTGCTAAGCCGCGCTCGTTACTCAGTCGCTGGTCAGTATAACTAACGAAACACACTACACTCAACACTAGCCGCGAGGGGTGTGCTAAGCCGCGCTCGTTACTCAGTCGCTGGTCAGTATAACTAACGAAACACACTACACTCAACATTAGCCGCGAAGGGTGTGCTAAGCCGCGCTCGTTACTCAGTCGCTGGTCAGTATAACTAACGAAACACACTACACTCAACATTAGCCGCGAAGGGTGTGCTAAGCCGCGCTCGTTACTCAGTCGCTGGTCAGTATAACTAACGAAACACACTACACTCAACACTATCCGCGAATAGTACTCACTAGTATTGAAGAATTGAGCATTCACTTTTTGAAGATTTGATAACCGTCGGTTTATTTTAAAGATCAATGTTTTGTCACCTGAAAATATCACCATCTTCGGTTGATTTTTAAGTAATTGGGTAAATCATCAACTGAAAACAGTAATAGACCCATTATCGAACCTTTAGGAGCGTCCATTGCCATTTCAGACCTACGAGACTAATGTGTTTATGCGGTTTTCTTGAACTTTAACCTTTCTTTATTTCACGTATGATCTTAGTAAATCAAGAGCTGTATTCCTATAGTGCTCTAGTTTCAGCAGAAGTGTCTCAAGGTCTACGCAATCGAACGACTTCGAGACGTCGCAAAAGATTCCAAAGGCATCTTGAGCCTCTTCCTATGGTTATGTATGGCATGGTATGGCTTGTGCCTATGGTGTTCCGCACTTTGTGGTTTTCAAATCCATACTTCTATAATATACTAATATTATATACTAGCTTCTGCCCGCGACTTCGTCCGTGGGAAATTTCCTGTTTTAACATTAATTATATCCTATGACACTCGGCAATACTGTAGGTTCCCATTAGAGAGAGAATTTTTGAAATCGGAACAGTAGTTTCAAAGATTACCGAAGTGATCTTGTCTGGCAATTGGCAGTATGTATTTTTAATCCGTCACAACACGGATAATAATAAAATTATCTTACTACACTATTTTTATATATATATTTTTTATATTTTCTTTTATCCTAATATTTAAAAATATAATTTATATGTATTAATGTAAAATAAAGGAAACATAAATTATCTTACTATACTATTATAAATGCGAAAGTTTGGATGGATGGATGTATGTTTGTTACTCAATCACGCCAGAACGGCTGAACGGATCTGGATGTTTGGCACAGAGATAGATTATAGTCTGGAATAGCTTTTGACTTGACCGGAGACTTTTTGTAAAATTAGATTATTGATTTCATTGACTGTATCGTTCCTAGGTGAGACGATAGCCCTTGAACAAAGCCAAGGAATATCTCGTATCTAGTAAATATTCAAGGTCAGGATATACCTACTGCATCTATAAGTAGCTGCAGACTGTGAACTATACAACCCAGAGTCTCATTTATAACGATTTCCGCAGCGTTAGCGCCCAAGGTTCAAGAAGAAAAAGACCCTTCTCCAACTTAGAGCAGCTGTTGTGGAAAATCATTATCCGTATTTCCGATAAGGTGGCTTCTCATGTTAGTACGTAAATTTAAAGTTAACAACATAGAACGAGACAAAAGACTAAAAATAATATTTTTTAGTATTTTGTTCTATCTATTCTAAATTATCTCAAATCAACTCAATTTTATTGAATGCAACTTGAGAAAATTTAACATTAAACAATTGTATAACAAACGAACACTCGAACCAAAGTACAACCTAACGAAACAACTATTTCAACGAAAGAACCGAAATGACCGACAATAACCCACAACCAACAATTTTCATCACCCGATGTCGATGTCGCGACGCCCCCGCCAGGGTACTACAATGGCCTGTTATTGCGGGCCCGCTCACTCTAGTCGGCCTAATGCGGCCTGGAAATAAACCGAGAGCGTCATCTATTCGCGGAAAATCTGAATCAAAATCTGATTTAAAAAAAAAAAAAGTATTTGCACAACGCCACCTATGAGTAA
This sequence comes from Xanthia togata, assembly GCA_963853775.1. NCBI lineage: Eukaryota > Metazoa > Arthropoda > Insecta > Lepidoptera > Noctuidae > Xanthia > Xanthia togata. The sequence continues at coordinate 211,666 of OY970811.1, read as the reverse complement.
ATGGATAAAACGTCCGTACTGTTATAGGGTTCCACGGATTCGTCTTTTTAAAAAAGAAAGAATTATTTAATTTAGGATAATAAGTATATTTTAGGATATTTTAGGATTACACGCGAGACCCTTGGGCAGAACCATCTGCTACGGAGATTGAGTGTTAACTAACTAAAAATGACGTCTCCGGCCGAGGAGTGCATGATAGCTGGCAGCGCCTGACAAGGCGCTGATTTAGCATTAACCCCTACACATTTAAGGTATAACACCTCCCCCTTTAAGAAGTAACTTCGGGGTTATTTCGAAGTTATGTAATTATTTATGTGTAAAATCAAAACAATCAAGTATTTTTTTAAACTCTAGTTCTTATAGTTGGCCGGGAGGTTTCCTCGTTATCGGAATTACTGTATTCTGTATTAATTTTACAAATCGGTTCAGGTTTTGATGAGAAAGATACATTAACCGGGGTTCTGCTGCCGGGTCGTATACATTTATAAACTTTAAAACATACATAAGATACTATAAGTACAGTAATGAACATGGTGATAATAGAATAATGCATCCCATATTTTAATATGTGTGGTTGGCTGTCAAGGACGTTATCTAGATTACTTAATTGTTTTAGAAAGATGTGTTTATTAGATTTCAGATCATCTAAATCAGTATTTAGTAGTTTAATAGGGGATACATGATTAATTGATTGGTTTAATCTCATAACATTACATCAAGTGTCATTTAATAAGTTAAAGTCAGGAAAGGCAATGGGTGTAGATATATTATTTAATACGGTATATTTTGGGATCAAAGTGGTACCTTTACAGTAACCTATGCAGCTTTTAGGGATTGTAAGTATTCCGGTACCTAAAACATTAACTTCTAGTAATTTTGAGTTTCGGCATTCTATTGAAACTCTATTAGACACTGACTGTATATAAATCCATTTGTTATTTTCTATGGGTTTCCACATATCTAAATTACCATAAATAAATTTAGTTTCACAATATTTTGGGGTTTCACTGATCACTTTTGACATATATTCACTTTCACAAATAGGTCTGATGTCTGACGCATATACGGTTGTTATGTCGCACATATAATTTCCTGCAGTGATAATTTTGCAACTTTCCAAATCGTTTAGAGTGCTGTACTGGGTTTTGTCTTTGGTCATTGCAATGTATTAGAACTGGGTAATATCAAACTAAAGGTATTAGGCTTACTTAAATTGTGAGGAGTAGGCAAAGCAATGTTATGAAATAATACGTAATCCTTAATGGATACTAAAGGTACTTGTAACACGAAAAATATCTTATTACTAGCATAATAACTAATTACTCTAGATACATTCAAAATTAAATGAATAGAACTTAAATCTAAATTAATAGGTAGTTTCAGGTCGTTTGGTAAGTATTGATAGTTATCGGCAAGCTCTCGGAACAATTGTTGCGACGTAATCATCGATGGGTGTAGAATATTTTGATTACTAAATAGGACGGCGTTTGTTATGTCTTCTAGTTGGAATGACATAGTTAAGATTGACACTTCTAGATTATTAAGTATATGAACAATTTTTAATCGTAGCAATAATTCATTTGTTTTATTAGTTACATTTATTAAGTTGATCGAGAGTTTATCGATAGCTTCGCTTACGTTAATTTCATTAATTTTAATTTTATTAATGGAGTCATTAAACGACGAAATAGTCGATGTGGTTAGTAAAATATTCTCCTTCATTAATGAAATCAATTTCTTCTCATTATTTTGTAGTACATTTATAGCATCATTATACCTGAGACCATCGTTTTCATCCAAATTACCAAATATTTGTTTAATCAAAGTACCTAGTCCTCCTACCCATGCACGTTTTGACCGTTTTTCCAACAAATGTGAAATAGATAAAAACTCCTTGTACATGTCGCTGTAGCGGGCATTTAAGGGTTCTATTATGTTATTACAACTATTTTCTATCAGACCAATTCTTTCACATAGATGTCTAGTAGTATTAAGAGCGGAGTTTATATTTTCATTATGCGGGCCGATGTGTGAAATATCTAGGGGCATCAAGACGTTCAACTGTCCACTGCTGATTTTCAGTGTGCCGAGGTAATCGAAATAGAGGCCAGGACTTGATTTTATCTGCTGGACATAGTGGTCCTGCTGGCTTCGAGCCTGACTCGGAGTTCTGCAAATTAATAGCTACGTTAAACGAATATATGAGTACTTATATAATAACTATACCTACTTTATGTATTAATACTTAAGCTGAGACTTATAGTTATTTAAGACACTACAGGTTACTTCCGACATCAGCTGGCTTCACCTCATCAAAATGATGGGTGACATGACGTCGATTAATAAGCAGGGTAAGTGTATTATTACTATTAACTTTCATTATTTTATAAGGACCCTTCCAGACAGGAGAGAGAGCCTTACATAGTCTCAAATGATTTTTGAGATACACGAATTCACCGACTTTATAACTAGCTGAGCGAGTACGGTTATCGTAATAAGACTTTGAGGACTCCTTGGATTTCCTCATGAAGTCTAATGCCTTTTCACGTGAATATTTTAATCGGTTCTGTAGCATGCGGACATACTCGGGGTAAGTAGCTCCTGGGGATTCATCACAAATAGAATTAGGGATGAATGGTTTACTACCGAACATTAGTTCATAAGGTGTAAAATGAGTTGTGGAATGAACGGCAGTATTATAAGCGAGCATGGCTGTGTATACGTAACGAGGCCAATTTGATTGTTCTTCGTTAATATAGGACTTGAGATATTCTTTAAGTGTTGAATGGCTTCGTTCCAGGGCGCCTTGGGTTTGTGGGTGATAGGGTGAAGACCACAGATTTTTTATTTTAAGGAATTCACATGTTTTCTTAAAGAGATCTGATGTGAAGTTGGTGCCCTGGTCGGTGAGAATCATTTTGGGTATGCCAAATATAGATATATAGTGGAGCAGACATTCACTTGTCTCTTCTGCTGTAGTACTACGAATAGGGTATGCGGAAGAGAACTTAGTAAGGTCATCCTGGATTGTTAATATAAATTTTAATTTTGCAGGTCCTGCTTCGGGGAGCGGACCTACGATGTCCAGAGCAATTCGTTGACACGGTTCAGTCGAAGTGCTGGTAATTTGCATTGGAGCGCGATTGATTTTCCTAAGTGCTTTATTTTCTTGACACGACTTACCTACATTGTTTTACGTACGATTCTATATCACTACGCATACCTTTCCAATAATACGTTTGTTTTATTCTGTTATACATTCGTGATGAGCCTAAGTGACCTGCTATGGGAATGTCATGGTTATCATGCAAGATCTTTTTAATTTCGATTGGAGCAGGATATACAATGTTGTTATGATATACATTGATCTTGATTTGCGTGCCGTGGAAAAGGTAAGTAAGGATATTATACTTTAACGAATGAATGTTTTTCAAATGGATTTTTCAAATCAGATATGCCAATTTCATTAACATTACCAAATATTATTAATTCATTTCTTATTCATTTTTTCTGCTTCGTCGAAGTGATGGACCTTGTTGAACAACAGGTAATATATTTTTATTTATTTCTACTTTCAAGGACGAGAAAAGTTCTTTCTCGGAGTTATGTATTCTAGTGCATATTTCGAGATCAGTTAGTATATCTTGGATATATGGGTTAGATTCGTCCAAATCAATAGAAGTGGGAACTAGAATTACTTTTGCAGGACATTTTAAAAGGCTTTCATTGTGTTCTACAATTTCTGTATTAAATAATTTATCTTTATTAGCCATTGATTTTAGGAACGTGGGATAATCATCAACAGTGGCATTTGGACTTGCACTTGTTGATGGTCTGGGACTAAGAGAAAGTTGGGGATCGGAAGCCGTTGGTTCGTCCAATACGGGATCAGGTAATGTTATTGCTTCGTTCTCGATATCTTCTCTGAGGGTGTCCGGAATGTTAGAAGGTAGGTTTATATCAGGTAACGGCAAGAGGTCTTCGGTCGGATCGAGAAGATTCGGAGAAGTTTGGATATCTGCGTCAGGATTGAATGAAGGTGGATCTATTAGTAAATCCATTAGGTCCCTATCTAACTCTTGGGTGGATTCTTCTTCATCAAGAGGGTTTGAAGGTACAGGAACGGTTTGTTGGACAGGATTTACTGGAAAACGAGATAGAGCGTCAGCGTTCGCGTTAACCTTTCCCTTTTTGTATTGAATATCGTATTCAAATTCTTCTAACTTTAAACGCCAACGGACAAGTCTAGATCCAGGGTCTTTACAGTTAAATAGCCACTGTAATGGTTTATGGTCTGTAAGGATTTTAAACCGATGTCCGTAAAGGTACGGTCTGAATGTTTTAGTGCCGAAGATAATGGCGAGGCATTCTTTTTCCGTGACACTATAATTGCTTTCTGCCTTATTAAGCGTGCGGGATGCATATGCAATAGGACGGTCTTGTCCTACCAAGCCCTGGGATAAGATAGCGGATATCGCGTAATGCGTACTTTGAGGCGTCACAGGTTAGAAGGAAAGGCTGCGTGAAGTCTGGATATACAAGGATTGGGGCGGAAATGAGCTTGGACTTTAAAGATTCAAAAGCAAGTTGGTGTTCATTCTGCCACTCGAAGGTAACGTCCTTTTTTAGCAAGGAGGTTAAAGGTTTAGCGAACTTGGCAAAGTCGGGTATAAACCTTCTATAATAGGATATTAAACCTAGGAAAGACTTTATGTCTTTCGGTGATTGAGGGACTGGATATTCTGTCACCACACGAACTTTTTCGGGATTTGGTTGGACACCGTTTTCATTAATGATGTGCTCTAAATAAGCGACTTCTTTGCGAAGAAATTCTCACTTTTCTGGCTGTAACTTTAAGTTGAATTTACGGAGTCTGTCAAATACGGCTTTCAGGTTATCAACGTGTGAATTTAGGTCGTATGAGTAGACCACGATGTCGTCCAAGTAGACAAAACATCTTGTACTTTGTAGGCCAGTAAGGCAATTATTCATTAGTTTTTGAAATGTGGAAGGTGCATTTTTTAACCCAAACGGCATACGGGTAAATTGGAAATAACCTTGTGGTACGGAAAATGCCGTTTTGGGTGCATCATTAGGAGATACAAGTATTTGATGGAAACCGGATGTAAGGTCCAATGTCGTGAAATATTTACTTCTTCCTAATTGATCAAGGATCTCGGATATTTGTGGTATAGGATATGTTTCGCCGATAGTGATGTCGTTTAACTTCCTATAATCAATTACTACTCTCCATTTTCTTTGCCCTTGAGGATCTGCCTTTTTGGGAACTATCCAAATCGGCGAGCTCCAGGGCGAGGATGAGGGCTCTATAATATTTTGACTCAGCATTTTACCAATTTGAGTTTCGACTTCCTTCTTATGACATTCCGGGAATCGGTATGACTTTGTATGAATAGGGATATCGCTACTTGTTTTGATTTGATGATTAAGGGCTGTAGTGTGAGTTAACTGATCATCTGGTAGATAAAAGATATCAGAATATTGAGAACAAAGTTCTGTAAGGGTTTCAGACTCTTCTTGATTTAGATGTTCAGTTCGTAATGAATTTAAAACTTGAATGGTTCGATTGGATGTTTCTTGAGTGTTCATGCTGACCTGAAGGGCAGTATGTAAGGGCTTGATTGCGAATTTTAAATTAGGGTCAATTTTTATGAACGACCCTGAGGTATTCACTGAAAACCAGCGCTGGGGCTCTGTCTCGCATAGGGTCCCAGCATTATGCTGAGTGATGGCCGTTTTGCGTGGATGTGACGCATATTTTCCCTCAAATTTATTTTTAGTGTTTGTTCCTTTGCTTGCGTCATATGTACCGCAAATAAACGTATTTTCTTTCTTTTTTTTCTTTCTATTGGCTACCGTTAAATTAACACGATGGTTATCCTTGACCTTTACGATACAATTAGAAATTAGGACACATTTTGATAAGTGTTGATCCACAATGATACCTTCTTTCAGATCGGTATCCTGTACTGAACAGTCAATAACAGTTTCAGTACGTGGCGGAATAATATAGAATGGATCGTGGAAGTATAGTTTAACTTCGGATTCCCCCATTTTAAGGGTATCGGTTGTATAATCGATTTTACAGCGGAAAAAGGTCAAGAAATCTGATCCTATAATAAGAGAGAGAGCAAGCTTATGTCTTTAATGACATGAAACTTAAAAGGTGTGACTTTATTATCATTAAATTTTAATTTTAATTGGAAATGACCTTCAGTTGGGGTAGGCTCATCACCGCAGTCAATGCCCTTAAGTTTGATTGGTTCTTTCACCAGTCGTTGATTTTCTTTGATACAGGATAGTTTTAATAGGCATATGACGGAGCCTGAATCGACTAATAAGGATAAAGGGGTATCTGAAATTGATGAGTATAAAAGTACATGTGGTAGATACCTCTTGGATGTGTCTAGATTTATTTCGTATATCTTAGTACTGGTCTCGTTAGATACTGGCGAGACTCCGAGATTTTTAGTTCCGTGACTAGTGGTTTGAGGCTGATTACCCTCTCGTTTGGCCCCTAATGAATCTAGGTTAAGTTCGTCAGTTTGGGGCTGGTTACCCTGTCGGTTGACCTTCTTTGTATGAAGGTAAGGATTAGGACTGTCAGTTTGGGGCTGGTTACCCTGTCGGTTAGTCCTAGATGAGTGTAAGTTGAGGTCGTCAGTTCGGGGCTGGTTACCCTGTCGGTTGACCTTCCTTGGATGAGAATAAGGATTAGGACTGTCAGTTTGGGGCTGGTTACCCTGTTGGTTAATCCTGGATGAGTGTAAGTTGAGGTCGTCAGTTCGGGGCTGGTTACCCTGTCGGTTGACCTTCCTTGGATGAGAATAAGGATTAGGACTGTCAGTTTGGGGCTGGTTACCCTGTTGGTTAATCCTGGATGAGTGTAAGTTGAGGTCGTCAGTTCGGGGCTGGTTACCCTGTTGGTTGACCTTCCTTGGATGGGAATAAGGATTAGGACTGTCAGTTTGGGGCTGGTTACCCTGTTGGTTAGTCCTATATAATATTGGTTTTTGTTGTTGGGTGCCGACAGTTATGCTTCGTCCCGTGCGGCACCTTCGCGAGACTCCGTTTCGTTTAAATCATTGGAGCCATGGACATTGTGTAAATAAAAATCATCTATAATCATCATCGGATGTTTCGCGGATATGGATGATTTTGTTATTATTATTCCGATTATTATTATTATTGTTATAAATTTTGACATTTCTCGGGACCCTAGGGTCCCGGACCTTTGGAAGGCGTACTAGGGGCCGAAGCCAACTCGCAGAGGCCCGTTAGACGTGTCTAATGAAATGAGGAACTAACCGACGATTATCCCTGTACGCACTAATCTAGTGCACCCAAGGACAATCCCCGGTTAGTGCAGGACTATTGCAAGATATGGAAACAATGATATTGGATTATGGGTTTTGGTGGCTAAGTGAACCGGTTATCTAGAACTATGGAAATACTATGGCCCCTGCCTGACCAATATCTTATATAAAATACACAGGTAAAATGGCAGGGGGTGACTTGCACACTCAATAATGGGCCCCCGAAAACGGTCGCTAGCACAAAGTGTCGAAGCGACAAGGGGGCAACATGTCCTGAGGTGCTTTAAGGAGTGGAGCGGTATTCCACGGCTATCAGGATAATCCCGGAAGTACGGTCAAGATCCCTACCAGCATCTTACTGGAATACTTCCTTCCTCCGAGCACATTTGCTCTTGCGAATCTCTACTCAAGCCGGCCAATAAAGGCAAGAAAGAGATGGGAGCTCTATTCCTCGTCAGTGTTCACTCCAGCCGGCCAATAAAGGCAAGCCAGAGATGAGGAACAAGAATTCTCCCGGGAGATAGGGTCCGTGGGGTCGCTACTGCCCAACAGCTCGCCACATGCTGCCCTGCGGGTTTCTGTATCTCTCTTGGTCTGGCTCCTCATCCCAGACCTGTTCCGGCAAAAAACTCTACCGGCACAGACCTGGAGTTCGGAGCGCGCAAGCCCCACCACGACGTCAACGTAGAGATACGGCGGTGGGGTTATTATTATTATTATTGGGTTTGAATTGATTATTATAGAATTCGCGTTTTTTACAATCTTTTATCTCGTGACCAGCAGTTTTACAATACCGGCAAAACAATGCGTCGGTTTTATTTGGATTTGACGTAGTGGATTGTGTATAGGAGTTTAGTTTTGAAGGGCTTGACTTTGGTTTGATATTATTCACAAACTTTTGTTCAACCTGTGGACGCTTATACAGGCTTTGTTGAATGCGTTCTTCGGAAATCGCAAAGTTAATGGATTCATTTAATGTTTTCGGAGATCTACACCTCACAATGTTTGATATACGGGGATGTAACCCCATAATAAAATGATGGAGGGCTAAGTCCTCCATAGCTGCAGTACGACCGGGTAATTCCTTTGCTTTAGTATTCGATAAGGATATTTCAGTTAACAGTTGTGAGAGGCAGGTCTCCACGCGAAGCGAGAATTGGCTAACACTATCTTGCGGGCCTTGTTTGCTCTCCTGAAGATTGGTGAGTAAGTGAGCGTAATGTTTTCGCTCACTAAATTGTGCCTTTAAAAAGTCTCTGAGTTGTTCCCATGACGCGAACTCTTTTATAGAGCAGGCAATTTCCGCTTTTCCACCCAACTGGCTGAGAATGTATTTAAAAAGAATTGGTCTTTGTGCTTCTGATGCAAGGTCATACGCGTTATTACAATTTATTATAAATGAATTGACAGTTTCCCGGCTGCCGTCAAATGATTTGACGAACTTAAACAAGGTGTTTAGATCTAATTCGGCCATTGTGCTACGTGCAATAGTAGCCCTTGTGACCTTGGGACTAGGAGATCTAGCAGGTGATTTTTCTGTGTCACCTTGATATTGCTCTAAAATTGGGATATCAAGTTTCAACTTATTTCCTTCTGATTTAGGAACTGTTGGCATAATTATATTATTTAAACATAGATGAATGAAAACGGGTCACAGTCACAGATAGCATAAAGTCTTACAACGATAGTTACAGTAAATTAATTCAGTTAATAAGTCACACATAAATAACCTTGGATAGAGTATTAAATAATATCTCAGCTTTCTTAAGGCAATGACCAAAGACTCACAGTACTAGCAGTGCGTGGGCGACGGATGTTATGGCGAACAGGAACATTCCTCAGCGATAAGCCGCGTCGCTGCGGCCGGAGTCTGAGTCGTCGGGATCTTGATTAATTATAGAGGGTCAATTATTTGGTGTTGACCTCGGCTTTGGATATGTGATTTGGATGACAGGAACAACAGCTGGGCGCCGCGATGACAGGAACAACGGCTACACGCACCGTGACGTTCAGGGTAGCTGGCCTGGTGGTATAGTCCACGTCCACTGCACTTGGGTATTAACTGGTACACTTTTACACAGATATCAACTAGTACACTTTCAAACACTTGGATATCAACTGGTACACTTTCGAGTTTTAAGGACACTGGGGATTTTCGTATCCCACCGCTGCCACCAATTTGTTATAGGGTTCCACGGATTCGTCTTTTTAAAAAAGAAAGAATTATTTAATTTAGGATAATAAGTATATTTTAGGATATTTTAGGATAATAAGTATATTTTAGGATTACACGCGAGAGCCTTGGGCAGAACCATCTGCTACGGAGATTGAGTGTTAACTAACTAAAAATGACGTCTCCGGCCGAGGAGTGCATGATAACTGGCAGCGCCTGACAAGGCGCTGATTTAGCATTAACCCCTACACATTTAAGGTATAACAGTACGATGTTTTATCCATTCATTCATATATTATTATGAATGAAAGTTGAGCTTCGCGAATGTTTTAGCATTTTGCGTTTAAGTAATTTTATATTATCTCGGAAAATATATGACCAATTGACATACCGTAAAAGGCAAATCTTATCTCTGTGATCATAAAATAATTTAATTTGGTAAGAATTGAGATTTTGTTGTTTAAATAATCATCCAAACAGAAGTAAGTCGAAAAAATACTTATTTCTTTCCGACTTGCTAGACGAAAATTGTGATAGCTCGGGTAATATGTATCTTATAAATATAATTTATAGCCTATAACACTCAAAAATAATGTAGCTTTCTACCAGTCCAGTGAAAACAATTTTGGAATTGGATAATTAGTTCCAGAGATTACACCCTTTTTTTTTTTTTTTGGGTGGGAAATCATCAAGTGACTGCTCCTGCTCTGGGTGAAGCGGGAGGGCGTGTCAGACTCTTACTGACTAAAACCCACCCGTGTTCCTTCTGCTGCCTGTGCAATGCCAGGGGGCACGGTATCCCTTTCGGACTTTCCCGCAACGGAGATTACCCCCTACATACAAACTTACAAACTTACAAATTTTACCTCGGATCTTTATAATATTAGTATAGATCCGAAAGTAACTGTCTGTATGTCTGTCTGTCTGTATGTTACCTTTTCACGCCTAAACCATTGAACGGATTTCGATAAAATTTTGCAAGAAGATAGATGGCATACCGGGGAAGGATATAGGCTACTTTTTGTCTCAAAAATAATCTAAGGGGATGAAAGTTTGTATGAGAAACCTATTAGATCATTTCTTAAGTAAGGACTATGAACATTTAAATTTATAAAGCATTTCAGCGTTTCAGAAAAATCATCCCCCAAAAAGGTAAAATAGGGGTTGATTTTAAAATTCACATGTAATATTGTTTTTTTATGTACTTCTTATACAAGAGATTTATGGGATTGGAAATATAATCATAGTCCGTATCTTGAATTAACATTTAATCTTTATTTCATTAATCGGTCCACTTGGTCAATAGTTATTACAATTGAAAGTCAATTGTATTCTTTGAATTCGTTTGCACTTACTTTTACCATTAATCTGTAATACCTACTCTAGTGCCGCCATTGAACACTAATTCATGTAGGTATTAGTGTTCAATGGCGGCACTAGAGTAGGTATTACAAATTAATGGTAATAATAATAATAAAATGAATAATTAGTATTTCAAGTAACGCATTTAGAATCATGAAAACCTGTACCCTAATTGCGTAATAAACGATCAATCAGAATATGAATTTAAAAAAAATCTGCTCTACTACGTAAATAACGCAATGAATGTTGTTGAACTGAATATGTTACGTCATTAAACGGGAGCTAGTAGATCTACATCAGCAGTATCTGAATGTTGTTGATGAACGCGATCAACTGAAGGTGGTCACGGATGGTTTCAGCAACTGTAGTAACTTGTATGAGGAAGCTTTAAGCAAAGTTAGGGACCTTGAAGACGAATTAATTCATTCTAATAGTCGTATTATCCAGTTAGAAAAAGAAAAAGTATGTACCTACTCAGGTTAAACAAACTAACCAATTATATGATGAATTATTAAATACTAATTGTAACCCTCATTCCATATTAACTATTGACCTTACTGAAGAATCCTTGCTGAAACAGAAGTATAGTTATAAAATTAGTCATAAGAAAATGAAAAAGTATGCAAAAATGAATAGAATAATTAAAAAATGCAATCAAATTAGGAAACAGAAAATCTTTTCCAATAATATTCCACGGAGAAAAGAACGTGTTGATCTAATAAATAAATTAAATAATGATCAAATCAAATTAGAAGACAGCAAAAAAATCTATGAAATTGATACACAGCGCTTACAGTCTGACATACAGTTACTTGAGGACAGACTTAGTTCCATTTTCATTAAATATGTGGGTTCTCAAAACCAAATCAAAGAAAACATTCTTGCTGCTAATGAGTTAGTTATGTGTCAGTGTACTTGTAAGAAGGTTTCAAACCCTGATGCTATCCAGTCTGAGGCAACGGAGGACCCGTCCCAGACTGAGTCTCAAGACTGTATCCTACACCAATATGTTTTAGTACAAGATCAAGTGGTACAATCTGAGATTGGTAGTTGTCCAACTTTCAGTAGTCATGATTGTTATCATTCAGTTATGTTCTCAGATAGTATAGGTAAATTAATTAGTAACAACCTGTGTTATTTTACTCTAAATTATTGTATGCCCCCTGGCATACAATAATTTAGAGTTCAACCTACAAACAAATAATGGCATTAGTAACAGGAAATGTATATAATCCTAAAACCAACATTACTGTATTTGTAGGTAAGTTGGTTGGTTGGTTTGGTTTGTTGGTTTGTTGGTTGTTCTAAGGTAAAAAAAGAAGAAATCACTGACTGTGTTCTGAGTTGTTAAAGTTAAATTGCAGTAAAATAATATTGTGTGCTTTCCCATATTTTGAAAGATTGACAAATAGACAAAACAATTATATTCATATGCTTAACAAGCATATGCACTTCTTAGTTAGTCATTATAGTGACAAGCTTATATTTCTTGACACCAATATTTTTGTGGAAACTTTGAAATCGACTAGGAATACTGTGTATTTGCCTGTTAGTTTTAGACACATAATAGCAAGGCTATTAGCTTTTTATATAAACTCAGACATAGGTAGTATGTCGAAGTCTTGTGTTATTAACACCACAACGGTTAGTATTAGTACTAATTATAAGGTGGTAAGCCTGAATAAATGTAGCTCAAATGCTATAAATATTTATACAGACTGTACGAAGGAGGTTCCATGTCCCTCACTCACTATGAGCTCACTGCCTGGTGATGACACTGAGGTCATGGGGTCAACTCCGGATAGTCATTTAAACTAGTTTGTAAGACAACAGGAGGTACAAATAAGAATATTCTTATAACTAACAACAACAAGGTATCTTCTGGCTCTAAAATAAATATTTACCAAAAAAGAGATCAGCAGAATGCCTTGAAATTATTTCATCAAAATATTCAAGGTATTTCTTCCAAGTTATTAGAAATTGAAATGTTTTTAGAAAAAAACAAAGTTTGACATTGTTTGTTTCACTGAACATTGGTTAAAGGAATACCAAATGCTAATTAATTATAAGAACTATAGTATGGGCAGTTGTTTTAACCGTAAATCTATGCTGCGTGGAGGTTCTCTAATCTTGATTAAAAATTGTTTAAAAACTAAGGCACGTAATGACATAGTTGGTTTATCAGTTGAACATTGCATCGAACTGTCCTGTGTTGAGCTGGATAAGCATGTTGTAGTGTGCGTATACAGACCCCCTAATTATCAGAACTTTTCTTTATTTGAGTCAATAATGGAAGATGTCCTAGCGAAACTTGCAACCAGTAACAAAACCGCAATTATTTGTGGTGATTTTAATATTAATATTCTGGAAAATACTTTAAATAGCAATCGATTATTAAGTCTTTTTAAATCATTCAATTTATCTAACATTTTTACAGAACCGACTAGAGTAACTTCAACTTCCGCTACTTGTATTGATAATGTCTTCTGCGATTGTGATTATTTAGCTAAAGCCATAGTAAATTATTTGCCGTCTGATCATAGTGGTCAACCGGTAACTTTTAAGTTTAAAACAGCCAGCAAAAAGTGCAAATACAATTTAGTCCAATAACAAATGGCAAATTAAATAGATTCAATAGTATCCTAAATAAGGAGTTAAATGTTCAAGGCCATAATATGGATGATGCAAATAAATTGTATGAGGATTTCTTTTCAGTAGTGCACACTGAATTCAATAAAACTTTTGAAAAGAAAACAAAAAATATTAGCCCTATTTTTATATTTAGTGACTTGGCAACTAGAGGTATTAGGATAAGTAGGGAAAGGCTTTTCGAGCTGTATGGCCTTAAGCCTTACATTAACACTGAAACTTTCAACAAGTATGTTGCTACATATCCCAAAATTTTTAGAAATACCTGCAAGATAGCTAAAGCCCTGTATATTAGCAATAAGATCAAATCAGCTGAAAATAAAATAAAAACAGTTTGGAAAGTTATAAATAATGAAACTAGTAGGGAAAAAAAACGAAACACTGATTACACATTGGAGACTTCACGTGGTGCAATAAGCTCTAACTTAGAAGTAGCTCAAGAATTTGTACATTTCTTTACTAATATACCATCTAAAACGACGGAAGCTTTAAATTCTTCACCCGATGTCTTAATTGATTTATTAAGAGCGAATGTCCCAGGCTGTCCGGTTGAATTTCAATTTAAACATATAAACCCTATGATAGTTATGAAAGCCTTTCGGCAAATTAAAATCAAACTGACCGAGGATCTATGGGGACTATCTATCAAAGTTTGTACATCCATAATCGAGACTATAGCACCATACTTAGCTTTAATATTTAATTTGTGTGTGGATCAAGGAGTCTTCCCGGATTTAATGAAATACAGTAAGGTTATACCACTTTTTAAATCTGGGGACAGTAAAGACACCAACAATTATAGACCAGTATCCGTGCTGCCGGTATTCAGCAAAGTGTTCGAAAAGGTAATGCTAAACCAAATGCTTAATCATTTTAACACCAACCAAATCTTACACGATCAGCAATATGGTTTCACCAAAGGTCGTTGTACAACTGACGCCGGTGTCACCTTATTAAAACACATATTTACAGCGTGGGAGGAGGCTCAAGATGCCATAGGAATCTTTTGTGACCTCTCCAAGGCATTTGACAGCGTAAATCATGAAACCTTACTCTTGAAACATGAGCATTACGGACAAGGTAAACTTGCGCTCTGTTTAGTAAAATCTTATTTAAATGATAGACAACAGCAAGTTCAAATTAATGGTGTAAATTCACTCGGTCTAAAAGTAAAAATGGGTGTTCCTCAAGGCTCTATATTGGGTCCTTTCCTCTTTTTAGTATATATTAATGATCTACCCCATTTATTAAAAAAACAACCACAAATGGTGTTATTTGCTGACGATACTTCTCTAATTTTTAAGATAAATAGACGTGCATCAAATCTTGACGATGTAAATAACGCCCTACTGCAGGTCCAAAATTGGTTTACTGCTAATAATTTAGTATTAAATGGGAAAAAAACTAAATGCATAAGATTTGCTTTACCGAATGTTAAAAGTAGTGATTGTGATATAGTATTGAATAAGGAGAAGCTAGAATTTGTAGATAAAACTGTTTTCCTGGGGATCACGCTCGATTCAAGTCTGCAATGGGGTCCTCATTTAACATCTCTCGCAGGACGGCTAAGTTCAGCAGCATATGCTGATCAATTTACTGATATAGATACCGCAAGGCTAGTCTATTTCAGTTACTATCATAGTGTCATGTCCTACGGTATTTTACTATGGGGACGGGCTGCAGATATCGACTCTATTTTTATTCTGCAGAAAAGAGCCATTAGAGCAATATATTGCCTCCGTAGGCGCGATTCTCTAAGGGAACTGTTTAAAAATATTAACATCATGACGGTACCTTGTCAATATATTTATGAAAACATCATGTACGTCAGGAAAAGTCTTAATCTTTTCAGTAAAAGAGGTGAAAGACACAATTATTGTACTAGAAATAGGGACCAATTAGTTCAACCGGGTTTCAGACTGGCTAAAGTAGACTCATCTTTCATGGGGTACTGTTTAAAATGTTACAATAAAATACCATCCCATATACTACAACTAAATGAAACGAAATTTAAATCTTGTATAAAACGCACACTATGCTGCCAGGCATATTATAAGCTTGGGGATTATATCGCTGACAAAAATGCTTGGCTTAACGCTGTTCCAGCTCCACAAGGGCGCATAAACTAATTATAGCATTCAAAAAAAATATTGTTGGAATTGCTGAAGATTGCAAAAACTATCTTTGAATTGTATAACTTCAATCTCTTTTTTTATTTCAAATTCAAAAGTCATTTATTCAAACTAGGCTGAGAATCAGCACTTTTCGAACGTCAAAATTACATAAGACAGTCCCCCAAAACGCCCACCCTTCACCACTTCCTAGTGCTTTTGCTGGGAAGAAGAAGTGGCGCAACAAACTCCCCAGCAGCACAGCTGTCTGTTTAGTTAGAAAAAAATAAAAAATGATTCTATACAACAGTATGTAAGACAATTTACAATATGCAAAAAATAATTAAAATTATAAATTAAATAGCTATAATTAATAGCCATATGACAGCTAGCATATTGTATAATTGCATAGCACATGTGTGAGCACTGTGACCATGTACCTTCTATAAAGCTACCATTTACTGGGTACGTCTTTCATTGACTTGATATGCCCTGGCGGCTAAGAGTATGTCATGCTCACTCAAATGTCTCGCTGGTGGTGGCGTGTGTGTTGGATCGTTGAGTTCCCTTCAAAATGGTTGAGCTAAACGGTGCTGATCCATGCGTCATGTTCGTGAACGGGCGCCATCAGTAGGGACTGGTCATCTCTTATCTGCCACGGCTTATTTTAATTTTTGAATTGCTTTTTAATTTTTTTTTATTACGGACGCTTTTTACGTACACTTCTTTCTACATTGTTCTCACATGTATAATTTCAACATGAATGATGTAAACAATATTTTGTAAGTTTTTTTTTTTTTTTAAAAGAGTGTCCGTGGAGATTCTTGCCCGTTCTTCTCCATAGGAACCTACGCTTTGGAATGGGCAACTAGCTTCATATTTCTGACTGACTGACTCCTTGACAATTCAAAAGTGCCTGTAAATGGTTTAATTGAAATAAATGCTTTGAGTTTGAGTTTGAATTAGATATCTGTTTTATTTATTTTAAAACCCGGAAAAGTGTGAGTAGGACTTGCACCCGCAGGGTTCCGTCCCATATCTGTGCTTGCTCGGCTGCCCGAATTTCCAAATCTAGATTGAAGGACAAACTTAACTTTTCAATTAAAAAAATAAAAATCATAGAGTAATGAAATACTGAATCAGACTAAATTTGATTGTTACTTCAAGACACGACCTATTAATGTTTGATCCCAGATTTTTAAGAATAAAATTAACTTTGCAGTTCATAATTATAAAGGGTATTTCAACAAGTACTTTGTTTTTAAATTGGGGCAACACCAAGAACGTGATAGTTTTGACATTTAGTTTTTGGCGGTATTCGTTGTAGTTGCTTTGGCAATTGTTACAATGAATTTCGCTCGAAAATCGCATTAAAATAATTCAAATCCACTATGAAAATGGTCGTTCTGTTAAAGTTTGTAAAAAAAATCGTAAATTTTTTGATAATTTCGGACAACATAATCGTCCTTCTGAGACCGCTATTAAGAATTTGGTCGCGAAATTTGAGGCTCGGTACAAAATGTGCCAACACCAACACGTGTTCGACCGGGTTGTTCAACAGAAAACATCGCCGCCGTGAGCCACAGTGTTGAAGAAGATCAAAATTTGTCAAATTCACGACGTTCTCAACAATTGGGGTTATACAAAAGCACAAAATGGCGAATTTTGCGAAAGGATTTGGCTTTTAAGCCTTACAAGATTCAACTGGTGCAGGAATTGAAGCTGACCGACCATTCAAATCGTCGTAGATTCACTCAGTTCATTCAGGAACAACCTGCTGGTTTTTCTGAAAAAAACATTTTTTCAGACGAAGCCCATTTTCATTTGTCAGGGTACGTCAACAAGCAAAATTGCCGCATTTGGGCTTCTGAAAATCCTAAAGCAATTATTGAAAAGCCTTTGCATGCTCAACGTGTCACTGTGTGATGCGCTATGTGGTCTGGAGGCGTGATTAAGCCGTTTTTTTTCGAAGATGAGGCTGGAAATGCGGTAACAGTCAATGGATCACGCTATCACAAGATGCTAGCCACTAAATTTTGGCCTATTATTGATGACATGGATATCACTGAAATGTGGTTTCAACAGGACGGTGCCACATGTCACACAGCCAATGAAACGATCAATTTATTACAAATGGTCGTGGTGGACATTTGCCAGATCATTTTCATTCATAATTGCCAATCTTTTCTTTTTGTAATACAATATTTTTTTTATTAATTTTCCTCTAAATTCTTTGTTTTATTTTGTTTTAGAAAACAAGTTGAAAAACCCTGTGTAACTATAAATTGCTAATTTTAGGATCTCTTTACTAGACCTTGTGTCTAGCCAAACTTCATGCTGCTGGGCTAACAGGATTTGCAAGTGTCCAAATATTCGGCAGTGTAAAAATGGCCTTATTTTTTGATTGAGTTGATTTGGAAGTTTGATTTTCGTTACAGCTTCCAAGAGGCCGTAGATCTAAGTTATAATATCTATTTCAACTGGATGCCTCCGCCGCGTTCCTGAGAAAAAGGGTCTTGACAGACTTCGTTGTCTGTCATCCTTTAAGGGTTTCAATTTTTCAATTTGAGGTACCTATTGAACCCTAAAACAGATTTATTTTCTGTCTGTTAGGTTTTCATTCTGTAACGGCTGAACGGTTTTAGACGAAAGGCATAGGCCATGGCCTGGGTTAGGACATAGGATACTCTGAATCCCGGTCGCACGATCCCGTGGGATATTTCCCGACGACCACTCGGGCTAAACCGCGGACAAAAGCTAGTATACAATAAAAAGGCGCTGTAGGTACCACCCAAAAACAGCTACTGTAATAATAGCGTTGAGTCATACTTAAAGTGCAGTGGTTCTCAATTGCCTCCCGGGCGATTATTGGTAATGAGCGGTGATAAAATAAGAATAATAATCTAGGGACGCGTTATTGGTAAAACTTGCAATAAAACTACGATCGTGTCACATCGTGACATTGTTGGTGAGGCGTTCCATGGTCATGTGGTGGCTGCTGGCACGCGCGCTGTACGACGGAACACAGTGGAATGAGTTTTGATCAATATTATTGTTGGCACATGAGACACACAAAATTAGGTTGGTAACTCTCAACTCAACCATGAACAATTCGCACATTTCTATCCGCAGACAATATTTTGATTTTAAATTTATCATTGTTTTGGTAGGTATTTATTTAGGCACGCAAATGAGGTTAATGTAAATAGCAATAAATATAAGTGCGTAGGTGGAGACTGCGGCGAGCTTAGTGACGCACTGTTTACCGACAGCAGTCGGCACGCTCGCGTTGTTCGCTTGCTGCCGCTGACACTACGCTGTTTACATTTTCAGTTTTGCGAGCGGAGCTTACTGCACTTGTACCTATGCGAGTAATTTTCTTCTTTATTGGTAGCAAAGTTGACCGCTCTGACAGTTTGCACTCGTAAAGGTAATTTAGTGTTACAGAAAACGAGTCAAACTGCAATTGAGGTAGGGTTGCCAGATGACCAGGAAATCCAGGAATGTCCCGGAATTTTGCGTCTTGTCTCGTGTCCAGTAATAAGACTGCAGTCCCGATTCCGAACACCTATTACTTTTTTCTCCTTTTGCGAAAGAAAATTTAGCCTGCAAAAAAGTTGAATATGGACTAAAGAGCGAAACACAATGTCCATCCATGGATTTGATTCAAAATCAGTATCAATATTGACGTGTCTTGTTCACATTAGTAATTTTATTAGTTTTGCAAAGCCCTTGACGGAGATAAAAGCCATTGATAAATATTTAAAAGTCTGTCAAGTGTTTTATAAGCTAACTCTATAATATAATATAATTAATGATTAAAAGAACTTACCTGTACGTGAAGTTCTATCATAATTATACGAGCGCTGAGTCCGAAGAGATTAGTAATTTACACCATGTACATACCTAGTTAAGTCCGCTAAGTTGTCACCACTCATGCAATTAGTTGAGAAGAAACAATATTAATTTCTACTTTTCTTTATCTATGGCAATTCAATTTGACATAAGTACCATCAAACCCTTTTTTTATGTGGGTATTTCGTCCAGTTCCGCTCTCAGACGATGTCGCCAATCATTTAGTTTAAACTTAGAGTAAAAGATCCTGTGGTTCATTGATGTATTTCCGAGGCACTGTAGATAATTTGGGGCGTGTACGAGTATGTACAGCGCTGGGGCACTGGATAAAGCGAACACACTCACTGAGTGTTCGCTTTATCCAGCGGCCAAGCGTTTGCGTTCCCACTGCTATAGGAGGTTTCCTAATTCCAACAAATTAATCGTCAGATGTTCTTAATAATGAGGTGCGTTCTATGTAACAGTAGTAGTGGCTGTTTTTTCGATAAAGAAGGGTAAATGAAGGTTTTTTAAATCCCGTCTAGAAGTCTTTATAATATCGGAGATTTTAATTGTGATAAGCTGAGAAAGGCTATGAACGTTGCTAACTTTTATCTTCGAGAGAGTTTGAACTCTTTGTGCAGTTGACAGAGCCAGTAAAGTAATGGCTTTATTTGTAAGCTTATCTAAGGTTAATTCCTCGTTAGGATGCCATGAAACCAATTTATCTAATCCCAAGGTGGTATCCCAGGTAACTTCATATTTGGGTCTTGATGGCTTTAGCCTAAAACCCCCTTTGGGGAATCTTTTTATTCTATCGTCATTAATTAGTACCGGGGTCAGCACCAGGGCACGGTATGATAATATTACTGTGACCAGGGTGTACCATATTGGCATTACTTTGAAATTGAAATTACTGTGAGTACAGAGGCGTCATAAACAGTTAATGAATAAATTTTTACAGAAGTCCCACCATTTCTTCAAGTAAACGTCGTATTGTTTCATGGAGTTAGGTGCTAATATCTCGATGATTGTTTGTATCAAGTGGTGATTCTGGTATGTGTTGCCTTGAAATATCAGCAGGGCCCACGACACAATAACCTGTTTGGAATCTCTCAAAGCCGGTGAAGAGCCTGCGATCAAAAAAAAAAAAAAGAAAGAAAGAAAATACGTATAATTGCGGTAAAATATCACCTGCAGTCTTTATGATGAGTTGGTTGGTAGCGGGTCTGGACCCACATGTGTTGAGCCAATTGTAACAATAGACTTAACTGATGATACTATCACTAAATGCAATTTGTTTACTAGCCATAATAAGTTAAAAAAATATATTAAAATTAATAGATTAATTAGAAAAATTAAAAAATCACTGAAACGCCAAAAAGTTAACAAATTAAATAACTTAGGCAAAAAAATCTAAATTTAATTAAAGAATTAAAGAAGTGTAATAGTGAACTACAATTATGTAATACAATGTATAATACAGACACTCAGCACCTACAGGATGAATTGTTTGTTAGGGAATATGCTCTAAAGGATATCTTTAGTAAATATGAGGCTTCTCAACAAGACCTGAGTAAGCGCTTGCAGGAGGCCAATGAATTGGCTGACCTGGTCAAGTACAACGCCGAGAGGTGTGAGTCTCTGACAAATAACCTCTCTTTTAGCTGTGCCTGCTCCCATGAGCCCCAACCTCAACTGGTTACACCTACACCCTCAGTGGCTCAGCCTGTAGGTAGCTGTTTGGATGGCAAAAATAATAATAATTTGATTAACACAACCTATGTATTTTCGGACAAATTTGGTCAAGGTATTGGTCGTATATTTAATCAGTGTTCACAACAATATGTAATTAATAATTGTTTACCCGGTGCCAGTATTAGCCAATTAATTAATAATATTAAACTTACACAAATAAACCCCAGTTCCACTGTTATATTATTATACGGGGAAAGTTTAACTGTAAGAAAAAAGGACATAATTGAATGTGTCCATTTGATGTTACATCTCAATGAAACTAATAATTGTAAATTTATTTTCTGTGCCTTGCCTTATTCTCGATATTTGTCTAATGAGACAAATAGGCACATTTATAAATTAAATATGTTAATTTATAATAGGACCTGTCGTCACAGTGACGCTATTTTATATTTTGATTGTAATCAATTCATTACTGATTATAAACTGACAAATTATACAATGTATTTGCCACCTAGTTGTAGAAGACAAATTGCTAATCTTTTAGCATACAATATACACAGTGACACTGGTACCTGTAGTGTACCATCGATTACTGTTAGTAGTGGTACTAACACTACTTTTGATACGCCTAGTAGTTTAAACTATTAGGAGCGACAACGGATGAGCCGTATATATTGAACGTTGTTCATCAAAATATGCAGGGTTTGTCCGGCAAAGAGCTAGAATTAAGTTTATTTATGGAGAACATGGATGTTCAAGATGTTCAGGTGTTATGTTTGACTGAACACTGGTTGAAAGAACATGAAGTGGTGTTTATTAATGATGATAATTTTACTGTACAAAGTGCGTTTGTAAGAAAAAGCGCCATTCGCGGTGGATCTTTGGTTCTTGTTTCAAACAAGTTGAAATGTAAACAACGTTTAGATTTAGTTAATCTTTCCATCGAGCGCACTATTGAGTTGTCTTGTGTTGAACTCGAGCGATACATTATAATTTGCGTTTATCGACACCCCTCTGGTAATTTTATTAGTTTTGAATCGGTAATGGAGGATTCGCTCAATAGGTTAAAATCAAGTAATAAAAGTATCATTTTATGTGGAGATTTTAATATTAATATTTTAGATGTTACTCCATTAAGTATTAGACTTCTTAATCTGTTTAGGTCTTATAATTTAATTCACTTGTTTTTTGAAGCTACTAGGATCACGGCATCTTCGTCAACTTGTCTTGATAATATATTTAGTGATTGTTTTGCCAAAAATAAATTAGTGTTAAGTGACTTAACGTCTGACCACTGTGGTTTATTAGCTAGTTTCCCCATGCCATTACATAAAAAGCCGCATAAAATAGAATGTAGGCCATATACAGCTAGTCGTTGCAATAAATTTAAAAATAACATAGCTCATAGAATAACACCATCTATAATAGAACACGAGAATCCTAATGAAATGTATGCAGCCCTTCTTGATGTTGTGCAAAAAGAGTATCAATCTACTTTCAAGACTAAAACTATTGACATTAATGGCACCTCCGTTGGCTTTAATCAATGGGCCACTCCGGGTATTTATAAAAGTAGAGTGAGACTATACGAGTTAAATGGTTTGAAAAAATATAGATTTGATACTCCTTTCCTAGAGTATGTCAAAAATTATTTAAAAAGGTTAGTGTTTTTGCTAAATCTAAATTTTTAAGCGATACAATTAAAAAATCCAATAATAAAGTAAAAACCACTTGGAAAATTATTAACAATGAAACGGGTAAATCGGTTAAGCAAGATAAACAACTTGAGATTATGGTCGATAATAAATTAGTTACTAAAGCAGCTGACGTAGCTGAGGCGTTTAATGAGTTTTTTGCCAACATACCTATAACTACGACTCGCTCCTTAAATTCGTCCCCATCTAAAGCTGAAAACCTTTTGTTTAGTAGTGTGTCTAAAAGTAGTCGCTTATTTAGCTTCGAACATGTAACGCCTCGTGATGTAGTTAATGTTTTCAACACACTCAAGTCTAAAAACACTGGTGATTACTGGGGAATCTCCATTAAACTTTTGAGTAATATAATAGACATCGTAGCCCCCTACCTAGCTGTTACTTTTAATAAATGTGTTGATTTAGGAACTTTTCCTGACCTCATGAAGAGTAGTAAAGTCATACCATTATTTAAATCAGGTAATAAAAATGACGTTGGCAATTTCAGGCCTATTTCTATTTTACCAGCATTCAGCAAAATATTTGAAAAGTTAATACTCAAGCAGTTGCTAAGACATTTTAATTTAAATAGCCTCCTTCATAATGAACAATATGGCTTTACAAAGGGTCGTTCGACTACAGATGCGGGTGTTGCTCTCCTGAAACGCATGGGAGAACTCTCAAAATGTTATTGGAGTTTTCTGTGATCTCTCCAAAGCCTTTGATTGCGTGCACCATGGCACGCTTTTGCGTAAACTGCGTCATTATGGTGTGCTAAACGAAGCTCTCAACGTTTTAAATTCATATTTAAATAATAGGTCGCAATGTGTAGATGTTGATGGTGTAAAATCTTCTGGGCTACCAGTTCAGTTAGGTGTACCTCAAGGCTCAATACTGGGTCCATTCTTGTTCTTAGTATATATCAATGACTTACCATTCTATTTAAAGGGTATCTGTGAAGTTGTACTATTTGCAGATGATACCTCTCTTATTTTTAAAGTAGACAGGAATAGACAAGATTTTGACGATGTTAACGCACTATCAATGGTTACGGATTGGTTTACGACAAATAACCTAGTTCTCAATGCCAAAAAAACGAAATGTGTAAAGTTTGCCCTTCCAAATGTTAGAAATCTAGGACCCAACATCGTCTTAGATAAAGAGGTGCTTGAAACTGTAAACTCGGCAGTTTTTCTGGGCATAACAGTAGATGCCAAACTTCAGTGGGGCCAACATATATCGAGCCTAGCGGGAAGGCTCAGTTCGGCCGCCTACGCTGTCAGAAAAGTAAGACAATACACTGACGTTGATACAGCTCGGTTAGTCTATTTTAGTTATTTTCATAGCGTTATGTCCTATGGTATTCTGTTGTGGGGCAAAGCTACAGATATTCAAAATATATTTGTCCTCCAAAAACGAGCTATTCGAGCAATTTACAAGCTAGGTGCCAGAGTTTCTCTGAGAGATTTTTATTTATTATTCTGTATTAAGAAAAGACTAATATAGAAATACTTACTGATTAAATAAAACGTAAAGTAATATATAAAACTCAGAAACAGAGTTGAATAAAGTTAACTAGCGGTATGCTAAATGGAACGTTGTAAAAACAGGGAAGTTGAGATGCGTTCAAAACATGGTACACGTTTACTCTTACGTAGAATAAGCATAAAGAAATATTAAAAAATATTCTTTTCCTGCGTTTCTTTTAACATTGTGATAAGCGTAAATAATATACAATTAAATTAGCAGAATTTTAACATTTATTTCATTACTATACATAGTCAGGTGAAAAATGGGCATTCTTCTTTGTTATAATCATCATGACCTTTCAAGTTGAGATATTTACATCTTTCCATTTCTCTAGTGTGCAGCCATCCGTATTCGATCGCTGGACAAACAGATATGACTAAGCCTATTAACT
Organism: Xanthia togata; assembly: GCA_963853775.1. NCBI lineage: Eukaryota > Metazoa > Arthropoda > Insecta > Lepidoptera > Noctuidae > Xanthia > Xanthia togata. The sequence goes on along the minus strand of OY970811.1, from coordinate 186,887 downwards.
GAGCACACGTCCTAATTTTACATCGCTTTAATTTTGAAAACATTAGAAGTTGCTCTTTTATTCGTAACCTTTTATCTGTTGTTATACGAATCTGAAACTCGTGTGAATCTATTAATCATATCTAGGAATCTGCAATAATTGGCCGAAGGAAAAAGTGCGTTTTTTTCTGCATTAACCAAGTAAACCAGTTGAAGTTAAATAATCTTTTAGTTAGGTTTATGTTAGTTATTCCAGATGGGAATATCCAAACAATAACTAATCCTCTAAATAAACCGTGGACAGAAGACGACGACGGGCTGCAGGCCTTCTGTCTTCATATTTTTGTGAAAACGTATGGGGTTTAGGGAAAACGTATGGGGTTTAGGGCGAGTGTGTTGGATCATTCGGTTCCCTACAAAATGGTTGAGCTGGATGGTGCTGATCAACGCGTCGTCGACGCGTCGTTTAATACTTTCTTGCATCATCAATACGTACTTTCTTCAAATTGCATCTAGATAGTTTCACTGCGGTTTGACTGAACCAAGCAAAAATCCATGCGTTCACAAGTTACCGCACAACTGCATCAGTTTTGATTATATATAATGAAAGTGCAGCAGTTTCGGACAGTGTTCGCACATTGCGTTGAAATCTAACACAATTAACACAACATACTGGAGTAAATGATGTACGATCTTGACGATTCCCTATCTAATAAAATCCTTCATTTACACACAAGAAAATAGAAATATCAATTTCAAGCAAAGTGTTGTTGTCGCTTGACACTTGTCTTTCTGACAGTGTCAGATAGTGATGCGGGTCGATTTTATATAATTTTATGTGCGTTTCAAACGTACGAAGCTGCTGGGAACATTCTAGTACCTACCTTAGATTCAACAAAATTGAGTTTTCGAATAACATAATCGGGTAAAATCCGTATAATCGAGTGCCTGACCGTTAATGACTGAGTAACATCACTAGATTCAAACAGCCAAGCAACCAAAATCTGCAATCCGTTTTACGTTGAATCGTTGATTTTTGAACCACTTTACACGAGAGTAAGCAATAAAACAGTCGAGGACCTGCAGCAGCGTCAATAGTACAGTTTTTTACATATAAACAGATTTTTTTACCATCTCGAACGAAATTAGGTAAGTATATTTTTTTTTTTTCATAAAATCGTTAGAAACGCTTCAATACATGCATTTATAACATTGACCAACATAACTGGAATTGAATCAATTGAGTGTATCACAACATTATCTTTTTATTACGATTTCGTGATTCCGGTTAGACTTTATTAAAGAAAACTACCATTTTAAATGATAAATCGGTAACTTTTTTAGCCATTATGCGATTAATATACGTTATACTTAATACAGAGTGGGCCCAAAAAAGACTATGTCCTTTCAGCTAAGTACATCATTATTGTTTGTAGATACATTGTCATAATAATGTAAAGGGTAGGTTACAATCCCCCACGAAAGGAACGCCAACCATATTAATTTAAATGCGTTGAAACAGCCCCAGTGACTGTTCAGGTTGCATTCAAATAACGTACATACTTACGTAAGAAAACAGTTATCACTTTAGAAATGAAAGAAATGAAAGATAAATACCTGCTCCAATATTCTCATCGTGTAGAACAATAGTTTCCTAAAAATCTGATACACTTTCCGTAGCATTTATTTGTCTGTCACGAATTTTACGTATAACTTTTTTATAACAACTGTACGAAGACGCGAAATAAATGTTGAGAGGTTGAGCACTAGAATGCGAATGATTGGCGACATCGTCTGAGAGCGGAACTGGACGAAATACCCACATAAAAAAAAGGATTTGTGGGAATGTCAAATTGAATTGCCATATAGTTAAGAAAAATATAATATAATACAGGGTGTAAGGGACAGCCCTCCACAAACAATCATGCATTCAGCTCCTTATTTTGAATCATATTCCACTGAAAATTACCGCGTGTCCGAAAGCTCGCTGCGCTTGGCTGCGCTGCCGTTCGCTACGTGCGATTTGCCACGGTAACGATACATTGCGTGTAAGTTAATAAAATAAATCAGGTTTATTGGATTCCCATAACGTTCCTGAAATAATTTCATGTACCGGTCATCTTAGTATGATATAGGTACTGAATTCACCCCATCAGTCTGCGGAGGGCTGTCCCTTACACCCTGTATTGTTTCTTCTTAACTAAGTTCATGAGTGGTGACAACTTAGCGTAGCTACATGTGTAAATTAGTAATCTACGTGACTAGCGCCTCGTCCTCGAGATTAGTAATTTAATATAATATAATACATACTCGTATATAGTACAAGGTCCCATTAAAATAGGCAGGCGGTAGGTGTTGGTTAGGCAGAAGTGATGCTTTAGGTACAACCGGTGAAATGTGATACATTCCCTTTTTTGTATGTAAATATTGTTTTCTTCTATGAGCTTAGTACCTACTTATTATACACTAACATAGCTTTTAAGTTTTCTGTAACTAACCAACTAACATAAAGGGCTCATTGTTATCTCAGAAGAAAAAAATAAATAAAAAATAGATGGACAAATTTTAACACAGCGTTCAATTATATACGTCTAACCAAAGATCTCCAAGCAAAAAAAACCCTGATTATAGAGATTATAGAGATTTTATTTTGATCTAAAATCATTGATACATAAAATACCTAAAATAATAATAAAAATGGCATTGGGTAACCAACATTTTTAGTGTATTTTCGTTGGCAGATTTATTTTTCTTGCAAGTAAGTAGGTTAACTACCTACCTACTTACAAGAAAAATAAATCTAATGCGTTTTTCCTAAATCGTTTTTACAATTGTCAAATCAAATCAAATAATTTATTTCTGTGTAAACATAGGTACAGTACCTACATCTAGGTGTTTTTATAATAAAGTTCTCCATATTATGTTACCGTCACGTGGGCATGCAAAGGTTTACAATTCGGCAGATCATAGGAAATTCCAAAAAGAAAAAAAATTGTCGGTGTGGTCACAGCAATAAAAAAATAAAAAAATAACATAAATTAAGCCTAATGGTGCCGATTCTCTTGTCACAAATGCGTCTAAACTAGACTAAAAATCACCAAAATTTAGTTTACTCCTGTCAAACGATGATTTCCCATTCTGAAATAGACTAAACTGGCACAACTTAACTATATTTTAGTTTGACAGCACTAAGATTGTACTGAGATTATAATTTAGTGAAAATGACAATTTTGCTATTCTGAATTTGACGTTTTTCACCTAAAATTTTAATTTTCTGACTAATTCTGACCAGTTTTAATCGCCACTGAAAATGGTGTGGAATATTATTAGTTGTCATGAACTAAAATTCACACGACCATCTCGAGTTCGGATGCAAAAACAGTATTGTACTGGATTTTTTTCTTTTCTTTTGCTTATATCTCGAAAATGGTGTGTCCTATCGCAAAAATAATGAAAATTTCGACCCCCTTTATAAAACCCTTATACCCATAATACTCAACACGTAGGTAATAGTTTTTTTTTTTTCCATACAAAAAGTGAAAAATTCCATATAAAACACGTCGAGGATGCCCCCACTGCGCGCCTCCAGCTCTAAAAAAAATCACGGGGTAGGGCAAACAAGTATGTACCACGTGGAGTCGCAATTGTCAAATTCGATTTAGTTGTGTCAAAATATTATTTTAATTTAGAGACTTTTTACTACAGAATAGCGTTAAGATTCTCATAGTAAAAAGTAAGGAATTTTAGTGATAGTTTAGTTAGTTTAGTCCGGTGTACAAGAGAATCGGCACCATTGTCAAACGGAAACAAAAAGTAAGTGAACCACTATCTTATTAGCGCCGTTGTACATATTTTTGCTTGACATAATTTTATTGATTGATGTATTGAGTACGTATTGGATTTTTCCTGATATTTTTTAAATAGATTTGGGTTACATTTCCCAAACAAAGCCGTTTCCATTATATATAAACATGGCAAAGTTAAAATGTTTAACGATTTAAAATGGGGAATACAGCTATCAGTTGACTTTTCCACGGCGTTGATAAAAATGCATGACTCTTGTTTTGCTCAGGTTTATAATATTTTGTCCTTATTTTGGTGGTCTGAATGATTTCTAAAAGTTTGTCCATCTATTTTAATGAGACCTTATATAAGTTAGGATGTTGAGACATTTTTATAAGATCTAAGTTCAATGCGACGTGGATAAAGTTGAGTGAGTTGTAAGTATGGATAGCACGAGCACAGTGGTGAGTGCCACCTCGCACGCTGCACACAATGCACCGCGCGTTGCACGGCTCATTGCCGGCTGCAGCGCCGCAAATATGTCGAGTATGTGCACCGCTAGCTCACCGCTCCGGTGCGGACCGGCCGCGCCGCGCTGCCCGCCGCGCGCGATGGAACGCCGCGCGCCGCGTGCTTTCATGATACACTTCGCCTGAAATAATTATGGAATATATTATTTGTGTCCGCACCGCCACTGGCAGTCGACCGCAGACACGGCTTGCGGCTACATGTGCGTTACGATTCTAATATATTTTTACGAGTATCAATGAGTTTAACGAATTAAACGAAACGAATGTTAGTATCGATGTACAAAATAGTTAATGATTGATTATTCAATGAAGCACGTGATGTGTGCAGGGTGAGGTCGGCTCGTCGTCGCATCTGCGTCGTTCACGGACAGGTGAGAGTTTGTGTCAGTGTTTAGTTTGTTAAAAACTCACTGAGTGTCCTCAACTCGACACTCAGTTGAATATCGCACGCGGTTAAGCACCTACCTACCTACAAGCTGTTGCTTGGAAATAAAAATACTTCATGCTGCGCTGTGGTAAAATATTATAATTGTTTATTTATAATGTACAGTAAGTAGTTTAAATTAAAAATTAGCCCACGATATGACTACTTAAGTACTGTGTGGCAGTGATAGTGCTCTCGGGCGTCCGTGGACCGTGATGTGCGAGTAGGTACCCACAACAAACTTCGTTGTTCGAGACGTCCACAGTGCACGGGAACAGCGCTGTGCACGCGTGGACTCAGTCAGCCGCCATGCGGTGCAGAACCAGCTTTATGACACTATAACAAACAGCTATTCGTTAAACAAGGTGTCGCATTTGTGATTCCAAAAACGTTTAACACATTTTCCACTACCCAAAGAATGAAACGTTGAACAAGCCCAAATTATAATAATACTAGCCACGTATCGGATGGGATTACCCATCGGACAAATGACATTCCATACGAACTCCTGCAGGGATAACTTTTCAAAAATCCTTCCTTAGAAGCACTAAGTAAGGATTTCCTTCCATTATTTTGGCATGTTACAGATACCATCTAAATGACTGTATCAGGCAGTCGTCAACAAGATCAGCTCGGGCCAGTCGTCTTTTGTTTAGCCATTCACCCAATTATTCGACTGCTAAAGTAGATTGTTCAAAACCAGTCTCGAAAAGTTGCACGTTTGAAAACCAAATTAATATACAAATTATTTGTTTATTTTTTTATAAAAATCTATAAGTAATTCATTGTTTATGATCGATAAAAAAAAACAATTTACTTGACCTATAAAATCGATTCATATCCATAGGGATGTGAATCGATTCTAGATCGCCATCCCTAAGCCGGCGCCTGCGGAAGCCGCCATTACTGTTTATGTGTCATATTATGTGGAAGTGATTAATGAGGTTGAGGATGACATACCTCTGATTTTAGGGTACAATAACTACCTCTTGAGAGGCAGAATTAAATCGAGGCACGTTAATAGTCGCACCTATTTTACGAATTTATTAATTAGCAAAGATGATGCTATAGCTAATACATTAGATGCAATAGTCGGCTACTCATGCAGCGCATATAATGACTATAGTTTGGTTCTTGAGCTGGGGAGGTTATATCGATATAACTGCTCCAGCTTCGTATTTAGATAATTATTTTGATGATTATAAGGAATAATAAAGGTAATTGGTACTTAACACAATGGTATTTCTGCTGATTACTACTACTACGACTACCTACATGAAAAGCCTGTTCATATTATGTGTTTTATACCTTTGTATACATTAGGTTCATTCATTCCTGTATAGATCTGGGATAAATTGAAGATAATAAAATAAGTTTTTTTTTTAATTTAAACTGTTCTCTTATTTCTCTTATCTTTGTTGTTTTGTACCTACATGAGTGATTTGTGGTCATTTTATAAGTTGCGAGTAGTTTAGACATAATTTTTAGGTTATCTCCGAATTTGTTTAATTACATTAAAACTCGTATACTTGTGTGAAAATGAACACTTTTATTTATTAATTATTTAATAGTATATAAAGCATAGTCTATAATAAATAAAGATTTATTGTGTTTCAACTTGAGACGGATTTCCATACATCATCGGTCATGATCCTTTCAAATTTAACATTTTTGATATCTTGATGATGGATCCCTGGTAGGCGATGTAGAAACTTTTTTAAAATACGAATAAAAAAACTGGCCAAATGCGAGTCGGACTCGCACACGAAGGGTTCCGTACCGTATTAAGATCGAGCATAAAACGCTGAAAAACACGTTTATCGTATTCCCCTTAATTATTAACATGATTTAAGTTTTATTATTTTTTGTTATAGCGGTAATAGCAATACACAATCTGTGAAATTTTCAACTGTCTACTCATTACGGTTCATGAGATACAGCCCGCTGACAGACAGACGGACGGACGAACGGACGGACAGCGGAGACTTAGTAATAGGGTTCCGTTTGGCAACCATCGGGTACGGAACCCTAAAGATCTGGTCTTTCCTTTGGCCTTCATGTCAACCTTTCGAAATGTGAACTAACTCAGCCGGCAGTACTGACAGACACCTGACACTTCCCAAATTTAACGCAATAGCTCCAGAAATCGAAATTATTGAAAAAAGTTAATTTCTTCTCCTTTGGTCCAATCTTTGAGAATTCCTCTTCCGTTCACCGAGGCTGTGCTGATACTTTCTGCTAGTCACCACAGCGGGTACCCACCTGTGCTGCCTTCAGTCCTACTATCCGGCATCGTGCCGCCGGTGGCACGAGTCCCTCAGAGTGCGCCTCACAAGCTCTTTACGATATTTTCTATGATGCGCTCCGTTTGCTGCGCTCAATGGCGGTGTTGTATATTAATGAGCCGCATGTTGTACTGTTTACGGTAATGCTATGTGCTCAACGCGATCGTGTTCGATGCGCATATATTGTCCGTCTAGGTAGGCTCATCGGAATGCACTTAATATTCACATGATCACATCGAACTCAGCATTTGTGGTCCACTTTCTTTCCAACATCTGCATGATCTATATCATTGACATAGATGCAGATGCAGACAAGTCATTAACACAAATAATACCTACCAACTAAATTGTAAAATACTGTCTCGTTAATTAAAAAAAATGTGTAACAATTGTGTCATTTCTGTACTTTTGTTTTGTGTTCTACGATGTAATAATGTTTTTGCATGCTGTGTCTATCGCTTAATATAGTGCACTTGGCTTGTATGTTGGCTTGTGTTTGCAATTGTCGGAACCACAGAAATATTAAAACTTCTTTATTATATCTATGGTCTGAACAGTGTAACAATCGTAGATAGACCAATAAATAAATAAATACCGTTCTACCCGAATATACTTACCGAAATATTGGAATATGTGAACTTGGATACCTCTGTAACACTCGTGCCAGAGCGCCGCGGTCGTGTAGGACGCCAACGCGGCGCGGCCTCCACGTCCGCGGTCCACTTTATTTTTTTCTAAAATAATAAACATACTGACACAGCAGGCCCTGTACCAGAGTCTGTAAAATGATGCGCTTGTCTCCTATCTCTTCCAGTCGCACGGTGCACCGCTCGTGCGTGGTGTGCGAGCGAGTGCCCGCCGCCGCCCACGCCCCCCCGCCGCACCCCGCGCCCTCCGTCATGGAGCGCGCTGCCGCCGAGCTGCCGCCACGGCCGGGCGCTTCCCCTGGCCTGCTGCGCCGCCGCTACTCAGTTCCCGAGACTATCATGAGGAAGTAAGTTTTCCAGTTCCACTTCGTTGTACTCTCGTGCTCATCACGTCGTGATAAGTACCAGTTTTCACTTGTGTCCCGTTACGTTGCAGGTATCGTCTCGCGCAGCAGAGATCAGACTCAGAGGAGAGCGCGCCGCCAACAAACCGTTCGGTGGCGTCGGCATCACCGCCCCGGGACGCGAGCGGTTCGCCTAGTGACACGCCGCAGAGGTTCGCGCGCCGCGACCGCGAGCTCATGCGCAAATCGGCGCTCATGCGGCGCATGTGGGGCCGGCCGTGTGAGCCAGGCCGCACCTGCTGCTGCTGCGGTGCCGAACCCTGCGACTCGGCGCCCTGCGGTGGCCACGAGACGCGCTCGCTGGACGGCAGCCGCTCCGAGCTGCGCCAGCTGTCCAGTGGCCTGGCATCCTCGCGGTATTCGCACGCCGCCACCGGCTGGGCCTCACCCAAGCGCCAGCGGCTCGACTCCTCGCGAGACTTCCGCGGAAGCGACGAAATGCTCCGCGCCGCCATGAAGAACAGCTACGACCGCGCTGAAGAGTCGCGCAACGACCGCGCCACGAGAGCTGAATTTTCAGACTCTACGTATCGTTCCCATGTCCACGAGCCCTCGTCGTCTTACCTAGATACGGTAAATGACACATTCACTGATAGCGATGGTTCTAAATTCGACACCACAGGCGAGGGAAATGCATTCACGCAATACTCAGAGCGGCAATCGTCGGACAGGACTACGCTAGAAGTTAAATCAACAACAGTGGACGACGTGAACGTGACGAGTGAACACTCCGCGCCGTTCACCCTCAGCGACGAGCGCTCGCTGTCCGACTCGTCCGAGACGTGCTCGGCGACGTACCCCACAACGAAGGAGAGCGTGCAGCTCACGCATAGTGCGCACTTCGCCGGGCGCGTGTGCGAGCGCTCCGCCAGCCTGCTGCGCGACGACAACGACGCAGTGCCCTACAACAAGCCGCTCTCCATCCACACGCCATCCTATGAACTTCTGGAGATCGTTGTGTCGGAGACACTCAACGTCAGCTCTGTGCCGGCTGTCAGCGCGCGCACGCTCCCACCAGACAAAACTACGCATAACTTAAGAACTGTGAACCAAAAATGCGCTCAAAATATTAATATCGACGAATACGTATCCAACATTTTAGTGGAGAGCCTGAATTCATTGACCGATCAATTGGAGTGTATGAACGCGTCCATGGGCAACGATAGAAAAATCAGTATCGTCGAAAAAGAAATAAAAGTAAAGTTACAAAATACAGGAGTGAACACGATAGTACACTTAAGCCCCACCTCCAACAACCAGATCATATTCGGTAACGAGGAGCTGTGCATTAACGAGGAGCGCAAGGATTTCTGCAACAACCCGCATGATGTGCACGACGCGCACGAGGCTCACGATGCACACGACGCGCTCGCCATTCGCGATGAGGCGCACAGTGTCGAGTCCAATAACAACCTGACATCGGCGGGCTCTCCAGGTCCCTGTCCGTGCGACTCCTTCGACCTAGAGCACGACAACGTCAACCAAGCCGTGCTGCAGCAAATACAGAAGTTGTTTCAGGATGAACTGCACAACCGGGACCCCGATATAGACTATTCCGAAAAGACGATGCCTGAAATATCACATATCGAAATATCGAATGTGACGGATGTGTTCATAGACAACGAAAACGAGCCAGGTCCGATGGGAACTGAAAGCAGACAGGCGCGCGAGTACGAGCTCATCAGCGGCGTCGGCACTGGCAGCTACTACCCCGAAGTGGACGACCAGCCTATGGTGCCGCGCTTCTCCGCCTTCCCGCACACCGACTCCATGGAAGTGAACACCTCATCCTCCGAGGACGCGGACCTGATGGGCTCCGACTGCACAAGCCTCGTGGACAGTCTCGACGACCCTAACTCACCGCGCTCGGTGTTGCTGCGCAGAGCCTGCACCGGACGGCGCAGCGAGCTTGTGCGCTCCGCTATAGACGTCCTTGACTTACTGCCTGAGAACGCTTACAACGAGGATGTAATCATGCCCAAGGACAAGGGCGAGTCCTTTTTTATTAAAATAAAAGATAACGAATGTGACTGCGATAAAGAGAATGTAAACGTCGCCGACCGAATGCCCGAGAAAATAAAACAGAGACTTTATCGGCGACATCGCAAGAGAGAAATGCGCATGGAGTGCGCGCGACGCACGCGCGGCAAGCAGCGGTTGCGAGACAGAGATGAAGAGCGGCGCCACGACGAGCACTGCCGCTCGCGCCGCGACGTGGAGAGAGAGTGCGTCGCCATTGTCAACGCGCTCATCGATGACGTCACCAATAAGATCACGCAGGAGGAGTACAAGTGCATGCGGATCAAGCACCGACCGAGCAAGATTATCACCTCCAAGTCTGACAACAATGTAGCCAAGCGGACTTGGAAGAAGGAACTAGAGCCAATCGATGACAGAGATCCATTCAAATCTTTGAAGAACAATACTTCTCACAACTCGTATAATTCGAGGAAACATAAGGGCGAGCGGCACCAAATACACGGCAAATTGTCATTTGTGACGCGACCCTCGGTTGCTTCTGACGACCGAGCCGCCAAAAGGATATACCAAAAGTCTGAAATACACGACGGTAATAAATGTATCGAAATATTAGAAATATTAGAATACGTTAACGGCTCACAGAGCTCACCGGAAACTACGACTTCCGACGAAAATCAAAATAATAGTATGAAAAACAAAAAGTCACGTATTCCTATTCCTATTTACGAAAAAATTCAGAGGTCCCCAAACAACGAGTCAAACAAGAACAACAGCAGACGCAGCTCAGTGCGAGCCGAGCGCAATGGCAACACCAACCAACTGATCGCAGATATGCTGATGGGCGCGCTGGCTGAGCCAACCAGCCCGCCACCCGTGCCCCCCGCTCCACGCCGCGCCTCTGTCCCGCACGCCGAGCCGCGCTCGCGCTCCAACTCGCTGCGCTTCAAGCAGATGTTCGACATCATCCCCGAGGAGCGCAGCAGCCTCAGCCTGGACTCCGGCAACGAGGACCTCAACCACAACCGCCGCGCCTCCGCGCCCGACATCGCCGACCAGTACCGCGAGTCCACCGATACAGAGTGCAATGATGCGTCACCCGCGGCCCCCGCAACTACGCCCCTGGCCAGCTGCAGCCCGCCGCACAAATTAAAGCCTCAACCTGATTCACCGAGACGGTGCAAAGATATGAAAAGTGCAGGCACCTCTCCCATAACGGAAAGTGATGGAGACAAGCGGGAGCTCAGATCCAAAAACCAAACAACGATGACATCCCCGGGCAGCAAATCGGCGGCGACCAGCCCCATGAGAGCCTCAGCAACAGAGAGCGGGTTTAGGGGTGAGGTAGGGCATGCGAGCGGGCGGGGGAAATCGGCGCGGGGGCGCGCCTGGCTGGGAACCACACGACCCGACGCGCGCACGCCGCACGACGAAGGTATCTCACTGTCGGTCTCGTGCGCACCGCTGCTGCTGCCGCACCGCACCGCTTCCTCCGTGCCCGTCGAGTAGCGCCACACTCGCGCCACACTCGTGCAACACCCGTGCCTCACTCGCGATGCTTACATTAGCTCAACACCAGCTAGACGACCACCGTTTCGTAGTTTTATTCTTATCACCTGAATACTCCAGCACCAAAATAAATCAAATATATTTTTAATAAGACAGTAGTTTTTGTTACGTAGATGCGTATCACTGCTGGATGAAGAGAGCACTCCTCCCTGCACGTCATTCGCGCTTGTGTTATAGAAGATCATGCCATCACCCGCGAGTGGCATCCGTCGTTGTATTATGTAATATTTACGTTGCGTTAGGAGAGCATTTACTCGTATTATGTAAACCAGAGTTTGGATATTAAAATATTACGTTTTTCAACGTTGTTTTATTCACACTAAGGTTACAAAGAGAGGGCAGAGTCTGGTATAGTGCGGCCGCGCAGGTTAGTGGTCACCCAGCACGATCACACACCGGACGCGCGACCACGCGCAGAGCGCGGCTCCCGCCCCGAGCGCATTGAGCGCGTGGAGCGGCCGCCAAGGCCCGCACCGCGCCGTCCGCCACGTGCCTGCTCTCCCTCCGCTGAGCGCGCGCCTGCTCCGCTCACCAACGAGCCCTCTGATCGTTCCCCGAACGACATCGCACACATGAGCGATAAACGAAAATCACGGAGTTTCTCTCTGGAAAGAAGTGAAGAAGACAGAATTCACGCTCCCTCCATAAAGCTGCCCGAATTCAAGGGTGGTGGTGATAGCGGTGCTGCGACCTCCAGCGACAGCAGTGAGTCTGGCGGCAGTCTGTTGTGCTCCCTCGCGCCGAAGTGGCTGTCACAAGGGCGGGCCCGACGGGCCGCGCGCCGCCGCGAACAGGAGCGCCCCGTGCCCACCGCCGCCTCCGCTCCCGGCATGCCAGACCAGCAGCCACCAGGTAAAGAACATGCACAGTTCGCCTTCGCGATAATATGTTCAGGCAAAATTCGGGAGTATTAGGCCATTCTCACGCGAGACGACCAACATAAAACCAGTTTTCAACGCCGCGCGCCGACACAACCAATCGCGTTAGCACCTACATTTCTATGATGGTGCTCACACGACGCAAATTTTCGAAAACTACTTTTCGCAACCAGTCAAGGATCCCTCAGACAGGCGCGACGCGACTCTGGTTTAACAATTTCTATGAAAAGTTCTATCGGTGACTGACATGACTGTGCAGATTTATCGATCGTTGCCAACGCAAACTTTCAAAAAATTGGCGCGTCATCGTGTCACATTTCGTCGGAACAAAAAAATAAAAAATAAAATTGATACAACTTGAGTTGCGCCATGTGAAGGTACGAGTGGCATCGTAGTTGGCAAAGCCAGCAACCTGTTTAGGTTGAGTTGCCGTTGCCTCGTGTGAGAATGGGCTGACTGAGTGAATTTATAACATTAAAATATGTTGACTTGCGCCGAGCAGGCCATATGTTTCTTCTTCATGTATAAGTTATCGATGAATAGCCTTCCGATTTCCGACTCGCTTGCGTGCATATTACTTGTGAAATTGTGGTGCGAGCCACGCGTTGTGCACCATGTGTGTTGCTGACGGCACTTATGTGTGTGCGGCAGGCGGGTGGTCGGTGACGGTGGCGGGCTCGTGCCGCGCCACGCTACCCGCTGACGTCGAGATGCGCCTGCGCTTCCCGCACGACACCCCCCACGCTGCCGCCGACGGGCCCTGTCAGGTGCTTAACACGACACTTTACTTAACACATTCTTAATCCTGTACGTACTCGTAACGTCAATAGCTGGGTCCAAACCGGACAATCCAGTGCGCTCCGATCGGGCGCAGCAGGAGCAAGATCCAAATGCGCTGTGGGTGTGGACGTACCACACGCGATCCAAGCACACGCAGTGGAGCGTGTGCTCCGTGGAGCTTGTCCTCTGCGAATGCCTCTAACTAGCACAGTATTTTAGTAATTAGCAAAAATCCTTTACAAACAAACTTCGCTTTTCGTTCACAATAAAATATTTAACTGAATATACTACGTTCCTTTCAAGATACGAAAACCTCGGTGGGCGAGTCCGACTCACTCTTTTTCATTATTACAATATTTTTCAGGAATGCACGTGTCACCACTGCGCCACGTGCGCGTGCTCAGCGCGAACGGCGCACGGAGCGGGGGCTGGGGCTCGCGGCGCGGGACGGAGCGCGCCGCCCCTCCCGCCCGCCGCTCCCACTGCACTCGCGCAACTCGCGCGCACTGACTCCAGCAAACTGACCCTCACCATGAAGAAGGAGGCACTTGGTATTGATTGCCCATTTTCCTTCACGGCGATCTGAAATATAATAAGTTAACAAGGTAGAATATATCTCATATACACGGGTTTAACATCGCATCCTTTGAGAGATAAAATATTGTTAATATTTTTTTAATATTATTATGTACGGTCTCATCAACCGTACATTTACTTTGCGAACGCAGCAACCCACTTGGATGTCGTGCGTCACAAATATTACGCTATAATTGTAACTTTTCACGCAAGGCAGATCGAGTCAGACTACAACTGTGGAACTAACCACTTGTCAAGAGAAAGAATCGCTACCACTATAACTTGTACCTTTTACATTTTAATATAACTTTCAACATAACTTGTGGTTCTTTCTGTGTACTCCACAACTAAACCAACATCAACTAAGTGATAGTGTACGGTGCCTACAACCATTGGCTTCTACATATTAAATATTGTCGATATGGCTGTCAAATATTTATCGAATAATAGGGGGTCGGCAGAGCCCGTAGCTATTTTTAGCGCGGATATCATTGTCCCCGACCAGTGTTGGCCCTTAGTTAACATAACTATCGGAAACTCCAAAGGCGTAGTTTTTATTGACACAGGTGCTTCGCATTGCCTCGCCAGGCCGTCGCTTCATCGAGTATTTGATGGACGTTGGTACTGAGTTTGTAAAAACTCGACGCCCTGTCACTCTGGGCGACTGATCGAGAACTGCGCGCACGGTTCTCAGCGGTAGGTGTAATGTAAAGATACAGGGGCGCGATGTGCTGATCACGTTCTTAGTTGTTGTTGAGGCAGATTCGAGAACTCTATTGGGTCGTGACTTTATTACCGATGCAGGTATTGTACTTAACTTGCCTCAGTTGTCTTGAAGTTTTGTTAACGATCCCAAAATCATAGTCATGTATTGTCGAATTATGCGGAAGCTCCATGCGTGGAGGCACATCCGTTGTATTTGAGAGAGGAGGAAAGCATGCAATTGTCTGCCGAGCAACACAGTCAGCTGAACAATCTGATTGCTGAGAAAGCCGACCGCTTCGCTGCTGACGGCGAGTCTACGACTTTCGCCGACACCCTCTCACGCCCAGCCTGTACTGACGAGGTAGATTGCGACTTATGCCAAATTGTAGTTGACGTTCCAACTAGGGGTGCTTGCGAATACCGTGAGACTCAGTTGGAGGATCCCAATGTCTGCAAGATTATAGAAAATCTAGAGGCACTGGACGAACCATTTATAATAATTCATAATTCAAAAAATTCAAAATTTAAAAGTTATTTATTCAATCAGCACTTTTCGAACCTCAAAATTACATGACAGTCCCCCAAAACGCCCACCCTTCATCACTTCCTAGTGCTTTTGCTGGGAAGAAGAAGTGGCGCAACAAACTCCCCAGCAGCACAGATGTCTGTTCAGTTAGAAAAAAACATGATTCTATAAGCAAGATAATTTACATTACGCAAAACATAATTTAAATTATAAATTAATAGCCTTATGACAGCTAGCACACGCCAGTATATCAACCAAAAACATCGAGAACTATACTCAAGCCGTACTCAAGCAGAAAAAAAAATAATGTTGCGACATTGGCAAATGACAACAAAAACATAACAAAACAAAAACTAAATGCCGATTACAGAGTTACATAGCTACATTTGTAATAAATAATAAGTTAAGCTGTGCGTCATATCTGTGCAAGAACAGGTTATTGCTCAGCGAAATGCTGTGACTTCGGGCCAACCTAAAGTCAACAGCGCTGGTTTTCAGCAATTACCTATGGAATGACCCATTGACGTCCCCCTGTGTGATATAATTTATCGGGTAAGTACTCTTTTTCACTGAAATATGTGTGATTCAACCGAACGTAATATTATGTAGATGTAATAAATCAAAAATATACCTATAATATTGTAATTGATTACCTATTGTTATTGTACGTAACATAAATTTAAGAAACAATAATATTAATACATAATATTAATATAATGAGAATATAAAATAAGTCCTAAATTACTAATTAAACGATGTGTACACTGTACAGTGTGGTGTGTTTTCCTCTGTTTGTTGTTTTAGTAATTATAATAATTTATATAATTCACTAACAATCCTTATCTAAGCCTACATTTATACACCATAGATTCTTAGATGCACTATGGGAATTGCGATTTGTCACTCAATGGCGTGGCCAAACATGAATGAATTAACTACAAATTATACTACTGCTCACCAAGTGCACATTATAACTAATTATGCAACTCCCTCACTTGAACTATGTACTATGTAACTTATTCCATAATTTAATTTTGGATATACGAGTATTATACACTATGAACCGTTATTCTAGACCTATACAGTGAGACAGCATCTTTCCGGATCTGACGTCACGACCTCTCGTGTTCGGGGGAACACGAGAGGTCGTGACGTCAGATCCGGAAAGAGGTGGGCCGGGTGGGAGGGGTCCCACCCGGCTACGCCCCGCTGTGGCCGGGGGGAGGGGGCGTGGAGCTTGCCCGAACAGTCAGGCGCGCTCATCACATTGGCATCGTTTTTCGGTGCGATCACACCTCTTCTAGTGCGGGCAACAGCGCTGCTGTTTAGTATTTAAAATTAATAGTTTAAATAAAATTTAGTTCGTGGTTTTTTATTTTTTAATTTAATTTTTAGTGGTTATTCGAAAACTCGGTAATAGTGTTTCGAGTACTATAAGAGTTTTGAGTGCGTGTTTTGTATACGTAATGGAAAAATCCACGAAAGCGCCTGCCGAGGGTGAAGGGAGTCGCCCGCCTCCCCGTGCATCACCGCAGGCATCTTCTTCGTCATCGTCGAGCAGCTCCGCCCCTCGTCGGAGACGCCGGCAACTGCGGCAGGAAACCCGAGAAAACGAACGCAGGTTAGACTTGCTGTCAAATCAAGTGAGTGAAATATTATCCTACTTAAAAAATAACGATCGTTTTTCAAACAAAGAAACCGAGCCCGAATCTGATTCTGATATTTCCTTACATCCATCTGAAGGCTTGAGGGTTTCTCTTGGGAATGATCACCTTCTCAGTAAACCACAGAAGACTAAAGTATTCGAATTTTCGGTATCCACTAACCTAAAAGAACCTACCGTTGAAAATACCTCTGAGGGTAGATTACATGTGCTAAATAAACTACATCATTTTGATACTAATGACTGGCAAAAGGTTAGATACCTAGAAACTGAGAAAAAGTATGTCGCTAAGCCAGGTTTTTACGAACTCGATGTTAACACTGAATTTAGACATTGTGATACAAATTCTTCTTGCCTTAGATTACTTGATAGATCGTTTGGAGCTTTTACTCATGGGCTTATACAACAAAATGAGCTGGTAAGAAACCACTTTCAGCAAATCATAGAATGGGCGCAATCGCCTGGCTGTGTACTTAACGCTGACACGCTTTTTGAAAAGATTATTGCTTCTTTTTCCGAAAACTCATCTTACATGAAAGTGTCCGAGGATCTCTTGCAAATGAGTTGTGGAAGACGTGCTGATATCATTCAAAGACGTCGTGACTGCATTTTGTCGGGTGTCAAGGACAAATATGTAAAGGTGGACTTGCAAAAGATCCCCCCAACACAATATAACCTTTTTAATCCACAGGATTTAACCACCTTTTTGCAAAAAGCTGGTGGTACAAGTAAGTTGTTCTCTGCCCAAAAGCGCTCTGCAGCAGAGCCTCATGCCATGTCTATGCGGAATAGACAGGATGGCCCTCCAGCTAAGCGAACACGCAAGCCCTTTCACGGTGACAATCCTGGGTTCGATCCCCAGCCATCCACGAGCTTTCAAGTGCCCCCCAAAGGTAGAGGCCGAAAGTCGGGAAACAATAAATCCGGTACAAGGCATAATGATAACAAAAAAACGGTCCTTCGGCAACCGTAAATCCGATCAGTATTGTAAGTGACTATGCTCAAGAAATTTTATTTTATGGCGGGCGGTTAAAAAATTACATTCTTATTTGGAAGAATTACGGTGCTCCAGAAAACATTATAAAAATGATATCTGGTTACCGAATTCCCTTTTTCAAAATACCCCCACTTCAAAGTCCAGACTTATTAACACGTTTTCAAACTCCAACGAGCTTATTGATGTCGGAACAAATCAAGATTTTGAAACAACAGAAAATCTTGATTCGAGTAGATCCATCTCAAAGTTATGTCTGTCCGATGTTCTTAGTGCAAAAGCCAGATACCAGCAATCGCCCGATATTCAATTTAAGAAATCTAAACCGCTATGTAATGCAAACAAAGTTTCGCTTAATAAATATGTACCGTGTGCCGGATTTCTTGCAACCGAACGACTGGGCGATCAAAATAGACCGTTCTCAGGCCTATTTTCACCTAGCAGTCAGCCCCAGTCATCACCCATTTCTGCGAGTATTATACGCAACAGAAAAGAAGTCGAGCCCGAAGCTCCTTCAGATCACTTGTCTGCCATTCGGCCTGTCATCAGCACCCAGGGCATTTGCGACAGTGACAAATTGGGTAGCAGACGTGTTGCGCGAGAAGGTCATGCGAGTTATTGTCTATTTGAACGATTATTTAATCGTGAACCAAGATCGATTAACTCTAATGGACCATGCTGCGGAAGCTATAAGAGTCCTAACAACTTTAGGATGGATGATCAACTACAAAAAATCCACATTGATCCCTACCAAGGCAGTAGACTATCTCGGCATAAAATGGAATATCGCCCTGAATTCCAAGTATTTGCCCCAGGAAAAGGTTTCCAAAATCTCCAATATGATACGCCACATACTACAGGGAAATCGATGGAGTTTGCACGACGCTCAATGCTTGCTAGGCATGCTAAACTTTGCAGCCTTCGTTGTGCCCAGAGGTCGGCTTCATTGCCGCCCTTTACAAGTAGCTTGCAATCGGCTTCCAAAGCACCAAGCACACGTAAAACGCCCACTCGAGTCGGAAGTGTCGACGACCTTAATATGGTGGTTAAGAGCTCTGTCTACAGGAACAACGATCCATCCAGATCCTGTCTCACACTATGTAACGACAGACGCATCTGCCAGAGGCTGGGGTGCCATAATAGACGACGCTTGTCTGAGCGGATTATGGTCCCCGGAGCAGAAAAAATGGCACAGCAATTTAAAGGAAATGTGGGCATTTATACAGGCCTTAACCAATCGTCAGCAATCGCTACGTCATTCAACCGTGCTAGTTCAGTCAGACAACAAGAGTGTGGTGAGTTACATGCGGAACGAGGGGGGTCTCCGATCACAGAACCTCTACCGGCTAACTTGCATGTTATTCGAGATTGTGGACGAGAACAAGATTCACCTGGTCTCTCAGTACCTGCCTGGTCAGGTAAACACAGAAGCAGACATGCTGTCAAGGCTCAAATTACCCGGGGAGTAGACCCTAATGGAAGAGGCATGTCAAGAGGTATTTCGCAAGTTCGGAATGCCTGAAATCGACTTGTTCGCCTCGAAAACCGCACACTTGCTTGCGCGCTACGTCTCACGAGATTGCAAAGACTTGAACGTAGAGTTTCACGACGCCTTCAGCAGAAAGTGGTCATACCGTCGAACGTGGATATTCCCACCACCACACCTAATTCCACGAGTTCTGTCACACCTCAACCTATGGGTCGATACATCCTAATAGTACCGCGCTGGTCCAAAGTGTTTTGGCGGCCAGACCTGAAGAGGAGAGCGGTAAGCGCTCCTTTACCCATATTCAATCTTCATCGGCGGTTACTAGATACACGGACTTATCTGCCTCCGGCTCGCGTGGATCAGATGTATCTAGAGGCATGGCTAGTGAAGAGTGGTGTGCCGAATTAACAAATTGGTCTCAAAACAAAATAGACCTACTTAATTCTAGCTGGCGACCCTCTACGAAAAAAAATGTATGCTGGTATTTGGAAAAAATGGTTAAACTGGTGTACTCATAATAATTTCAATCATACAAAACCCTCTGGTGCCCAAGTCGCTAAGTACCTAGCATACTTGCACTTAACTCTTAAACTGTCTTATAAAACTATTTTAGTTTAAAAATCAATAGTTGCCACTCTGGCCTGTTGTAACGGACAAATCATAAGCAGTGATCCTATCGTTCAGAGAATGTTAAAAGCTATTTCACTTTCTAATGTTGATTCCAAACCTAAAAATTATTTCATTTGGGATCCACGTATTGTGGTAGAATGGCTCAGCTCTAACCAGCCACCTCATGCAAGTTTATTCCAAGTATCTCGTCGCACAGCACTGATTTTGCTACTGGCTCCTGACACTGTTACGGGTTGATAGTGCACATTTTGAAGACAATTCTAATCATATTGTTTTACACCCAGTATTTGGCTCTAAGACAGATAGCTATACACACAGACAATTATCATGGAAATTGCACACACATACAGATAAATCCATATGCCCTGTATGGTGGATACGTAAGTTGATAGAAGTATCATCATCACGTAGAATTAACAATGACATTAATCATTTATTCATATCAACTCGTGGCAGAGTCAGGCCAGCCTCCCGACCAGTGATTGGAGGTTGGGTTAAAACTATTGTTAAGGAGGCAGGAGTAGAGGCTACTCCTGGTAGTACTCGAAGTGCCGCAGCATCTCTCAACTGGCTGGAGTGCCACAATATTGACGAGATCATGGCAAAAGGGAACTGGCATGTCCCCAACACATTTGCACGGTTCTATTCAGCCGAAATTAACACATCGCAAAGTCGTAACAATTTATCTCTGACATTTGAAGCTGTGTAGATTCTAAATAATATACGATTACCTACCTATTAATCAATGTAATTTAATAAATAATTCAGTTCAAAGCAACAGAGTCGCTTTCATTTCTAATAATAATGTTCTCACACAGTTATATTTTGTTTAATATAAATAAGTACTCCTAGGTACCTATATTAAACAAAATTATTTAGATACCTAAGTAATTTCTTTTTCACACATTGGCATATACTTAGCTTGCCACCAGGCGATAATAAACACATCTCACTGTATAGGTCTAGAATAACGGTTCATAGTGTATAATATAATGTTTTACCTGAAAATAAAACAGTTATTATAAACGGAACCTTATTCTAGACCTATATTTTGAATCCTGCCTGGTGGACTCATAATCCACCGGAAGTGAGATGCAATGTGATGAGCGCGCCTGACTGTTCGGGCAAGCTCCACGCCCCCTCCCCCCGGCCACAGCGGGGCGTAGCCGGGTGGGAGGGGGAACACGAGAGGTCGTGACGTCAGATCCGGAAAGATGCTGTCTCACTGTATAGGTCTAGAATAAGGTTCCGTATATAATAACTGTTTTATTTTCAGGTAAAACATTATATTATGAGGTGAACGAAAAAAGATTCATACGTTTATGCTTCAATTATGCATCAGAAATAGACACTTTCACTATATGTTTTAATACTATGTTAAATATTCTAGTTACAGTAGCATACAATATCATTATTTTCTGATAACCCTAATACCCGTAGAAGGATGAAGGCATGTGTTCCTCTACTAAGACAGCCTTTGCCAGAGGACAATTCAACGGTCTAAGTTGCAAACTGTACTACTGTACTCGTATTAATATGGAACTAAAAATTGTAGGACTAAACAAACGCAAAGTAAAAGATAAAGTTACTGATTGGCTACTGTAAATGACAGCATTTTTTATGCCAAACTGGGCATATGGAGGGTCTACTATGCAAAGCTATGAGGTCTTTGCTTCATGATAAGTAAAGATACAAATGACTTAATTTTAATAATAATGATCCTCAAATTATAGGAATTGGCCATTAATTACACAACATAGTTATAGAGTTTATGGGCTTACCGTAAACTCACGCATTAAGGTCCACACTGCATCCCAAATAAGTGAACGGTTACGTACGTACGAAGACATCTACGACTACTATTCTCTGTCATGGAAACTTTCAAAAGTATTAATTAATCTAGCAAATATCTTCCTGATCTAATTATAAGTACAGAACAAACTTAAGGAAAACCTAGTTACCCTAAAGTTTACAACTAGGTTTAATAAAAGTGAGAGTGATATTAACTGTTCCTCTCACAGGACAATACGTACAGCAGCTCAACTCAGAGCTGGCACCAGCAGAGACAGACACAATGTGGGGTTACTTGTTGTTAATTATGCTCTTATGCTGATTACAAAAAAAACCTATTCAATAAACCAGATAATTTACTAACTAAGTAACTGAATTATTGCAGACGACTCTAAACATACAATACTGTAGCGAAAATAAACATTATTTTATTTTTCGCTACAATTAGATTAGGTTGACTGGGACTCGAACCCGCTACAACATAATACAAAAATGAAACTCAGAATTCCAGGTCAATAACACGAACATTATAATAAAAATTATGCAAAAAAAACATGAACAAAGGTTGGTTTAAAAAAAAAAGGATAAAATTAGTCGTCAGCGATGATTTTTAAAATGTACAATGGCACATAGTATGAAAGTTTGGGAGAAAGTTATTGAAAGACGGCTGAGAGAAGAGAGTGAAATTTCACGAAATCAATTCGGTTTTATGCCTGGTCGGGGAACGACGGACGCCATTTTTGCCATCCGCCAACTGTGCTAGAAATACAGAAGTGCGCACAAAAAATTGCACATGGTGTTCATCGACCTCGAAAAGGCGTACGACCGGGTACCACGTGAGGTTTTGTGGTGGGCCCTGAAAGAGAAAGGTATGCCTGGGAAGTACGTACAGCTGATTCGAGCGATGTACAATCGATGTAGTACCCAAGTCCGGTCTACAGCGGGCACTACCAGCAGCTTCAATGTGGCTGTTGGCTTGCACCAAGGATCGGCTCTAAGCCCGTACCTCTTCCTGGTGATAATGGATGCACTTACGTCGGACATCCTGGAAGAGGCTCCCTGGTGTATGCTGTTTGCCGACGACATTGTTTTGGTTGCCGAGAGTGGCCTAGAGGTCCAGAGCAGATTGGAGGTGTGGTGGCAAAGACTGGAGAATGTTGGCCTGAAACTAAGTAGGACCAAAACAGAATACTTATTCTGTGATTTCGGCGGTCTCTCCAGTCCTACGCAAATAATTCTTGCCGGAACGCCCATACCTATCTGTTCCGATTTCCTGTACCTCGGGTCGCTTGTCCAAGGGGATGGTGAGGTAGACCGTGACATAACGCACCGGATCAACTCAGGATGGATGAAATGGCGACAGGTCACTGGAACAACTTACAAAAACTTACGAAAATATACAAGTCCGTGATTAGACCTGTCGTATTGTATGGATCGGAATGCTGGGCTGTGAAGAAGATGGACGAAAAAAAATTGCATGTTGAGGTGGATGTGTTGACATAAATGGATAAAATAAGGAATGAGTATAATAGAGGAAGTCTGAAAGTTGCGCCACTTACAGAAAAGTTGAAAGGGAATCGACTGTCTTGGTATGGGCATGTGATGAGGAGGGAAGAATCGCATGTGACTAAAAGAGTGATGAATATAAATGTTGAGGGATGGAGAGGGAGAGGAAGACCAAAGAAACGATGGATGGATTGTGTGAGGAGTGATATGAAGGAAAAAGGTGTAGATGATTGCGTGACGGTTGACAGGGGAGAATGGAAGAAGAAAACGTGTTGCGCCGACCCCAAGTAACATGGGATAAGGACAGGAAGATGATGAGATGATGATGATTTTTAAAATGTCAATAGTCCAAAATGAGTAAGATGTTAAATGAAGCGCTAGGCCCATCGGCAGCAGAGATTAAACTCGGGTTTTAGCTATAGTGAACTAACATTGGCCAATGTCATATCAGAGATCCCGTGGTTTAAAAAAATTAACGCCGCTATAATAAAAAGAAGGTGAAATAAATAAGATTAGTATATAACAAAATTTTGGCGTTGGTTAAAACTAAATATTTTAAAACTGTGGGTACAATATAAAATAGGAAAATGTAGAGCCTGTAGTACGTTTGATCCGGACGAAACGAAGGAGCCCTCTGGAAGACGTTGAAAGGTGCTAGTTGACGTAGAAAACTTGATCACGCCTGTAGGATCGACTGCGACACCACTGGTCGCTTTCTATCCATGGGTAGCTGACCACTGACTCAAACAAACACGAATATATTTTCCACCATTCTAATGACATCAATTTTGAATTTCTGTCAACCGTGCTAACCTTTTATGAATAAAACGTGTTCGGCCTTTTTTCGTGTAAAGAGGCCTAAATGGCAGCGGAATGCTGCAATACCTACATATACATAAACTCACGACTTCCCATGGGGGTAGGCAGAAACTACAGAACGCCACCTACTGCGATCCTTACATACATCTTTTTGCCTCGTTTACGTTCATACATCTGGTCATACACGCACGCCGGTTGCGACTCTTAACATCTACCTTGTTATCTAAATTATATTACAGATCGCCGTGAAGTAAAATTAGGAATCAATCAAGCTTACCTGTTAAGCGAAGTCTTGATTCTAATTTTATGAACGGCGATCTGAAATATAATTACCCACCCGCCCCAAGGCTGCAATAATTAGTCTACCGAATTCACTCATCCTTTCAGGAAAAGTAAGTGAATGTAAGTATGCGGAACTACTCTGTACAGAAAACAGCTTGTTCTTTATCATATGGATCTCTAAAGTAAGTGACATTCCTGTGTTGCCAACGATGAGGATAATTCTATTAAAAAAAATATTTACAATATTTTATCTCTAAAAGGATGTGTCTAAAAAATATACTACCTTGTTAACTAATTACGAGTATATTTCAGATCGTCGTTCAAAAAATTAGAATCAAGACTTCGCTTAACAGGCAAGCTTGTTTGATTTCCAATTTTATATCACTAATAAAAGCCACACATGCTATAGTTGATATTTTGAGCGGAGCTAACTTAAATACCTACTTATCCAGATGAATTGGTTTCTAATTGCAGACTCTTCCATTCTTGCCTCCAAGAGTTCGAAGAAGTCGGGCGAGCCGCTCCCCGACGTGGAGACGTACCGCGCCTCGCGGAGCAAGCTCAAGAGCTCCGTCAAGGTATAACACTCCTAATGCAGACTGCTTGCCTCGCGGTCGCGACTCGCGGTTCCTCCACTTGTTGACCGCCGTGCACTCGCTCCGCAGACAGAGTCGCGTAGCGGTTAGTGTTTGTCGTTGGCAAGCATTTACACCTAGAAGGCGGTTGTTTCAGACGCGTCGGGGGTACTCCCTGCACTGCTGGCTGCCAGACGCCGAAGACGCGCCCATCAGGTACATTGCTCATGCCTGATTGTATGAACCTAACTCCTACCCAACAACTCTGGTGTACTTCTATGTTGTTTGTATTCAAACTCTAACTAATTTGTAAGTTCGAGAGGGCGAATTGCCTACTCTTGAAGACTATAAGGGTGTAATATTATTTACTTAAGTACATATTATAAGAAATATAACATCATAATAGCTATAGCAAAACGGGTGTGTAATGTATGATATAATAACAAATGCTCTAATTTCACTTGAAATAACGTTCATATAATATAATTTTCATATGCTATAAAATCATATAACCTAATTTCATATGACCTAATGTTTCATATTATGATATAATTTTCATTTAATATAAAAAATTTAGTATAACGTTCATTTTATATAATTTTCAATATGTATAATATTCTTTTTATATAACATTCATTTGACCTAATGTTCTTTTGACCTAATTTTCATGTTTAATGGTCACAGTTCTAACCTAACTCAAATGGCACCTAACCAAATCTTAAAATATTCAATGCATGGTTGAGGGTGGGCTTGGTCGACGGAGCCCCGCTTCGCGGGGCTCCTACTTCTGGATGGTTTATAAAAAAATAACCACGAAGGGGATGGCGGGGTCTATTCGCTCGCTTCGCTCGCTCACACGACCCCGCCATCCCCTTCTAACCTAACCTGTCCGAGTCGGGGTGCCCTAAAGTCCATTTTTGCTAGCACCATACTAGCAGGCGTTTGAAATCGTATCAGATTTTCTAAATTATATTAAAAGTTATTAGAGATTATGAATATTACCTATAGTAAATGAATAATATACCACATGAATATTATGTCAAATGTGCATTATAAGAAATGTTAATTATATCATAAGAAATTAGATAAAATGAAATTATATCAACAATTCATTATCTCAACTGATCGTTATATTAAACAAAAGTATATTAACTGAAATTAGGTCAAGTGAACGTTAGATTTTTTGTTATTATATCAACCGTTACACACCCATAGCAAAACAGACCCATCACGAAGCCACATACGGACGGGACGGGACGGGAGAATGGCACGGGAGATGCGGGGCTTCTTGTAGTTTAGTGAAAACGTTTTATTTATTTTCTACTAGCTTTTGCCCGTGTGGATATCGGTAAATATCCCACGGGAAAGTACTACCGGGATTAAAAGTAACCGAAGCAATGATCGCATACCTAATAGCCGAGGAAAAGGTCATTGACTCTTTCCTAGCACTGCGCCCGCATTGCCGTCAACCATATTTGGTATATCTTTTAAACTATTAATTTAAATGATCGTCAGGGCATATTTTAATCTAAAATAAATTTCTAATTTAAATAATATTTTGTTAGATAAGAAGTAATAAATTAATAATGTAGTACCGGTCAACATAGCTTCGGAAACACCACTGAAATTTTTATCAAATTCTGATACTTAAAAATGGTTACTGTACGTCATCTGCAGAAGATAGATGTATGCTATCACAGACCTTTTTATTTTGAACTTTTTAAGATTTACAATCACTCAATGTAGAACATTAATTCTACCTATGTATCTCATACGGTTTACTTTGCACACGTCAGTAGGTAAAACTCCCAGTCGGCATGATTTTTTCCGACATCTTCATCAATAACCATCGTATTTCAGTCAATTTACACAAAACCTTAGTAAATTATACACTTAAACCTTCCACCTGAATCAGTCCGTCTATTGGTGAAAACCGTTTTAAAATCCGTTCGGTAGTTTTTGAGTTTATCGCGTAAAGACACGTTTCTGATGTTTTATAATATGTAAGGATTATAATTTTAAACTAACTTTGAAAAAAACTTAACATAATTTACGTCTTTGGTCTCCAATTTATCCAAATCAGTCGGTTCCAGCTGTATAAAGTCCAGTACGAAAAATAATCGTACGTAATGTCGGGAAGAATACCTACGTGCATCTCGGCCTGGTTATGGGTCATCACCTGCTAGCCTGTATAAAGGGTGGTCCAAATAGTGACGTCATAAAAATATTGATTCCTCATGCTCAGGAGTATCCGAAAATACCCCATGTATGTTCCGCGATTCTTCTCTACGTACATTTCACCTCTCAGAGTATAATCAGACAATAAAATCACCCTGCATGTAGGAACATAATTTTTATCTAAATTTTAAAAAACATTATCAAAAACAAATAATTTTCATTATTTTTACCATTTAACAATAACGTATTTTAAAAACAAGAAACATACTTCTCAAAACATTTATTTATATTATCCTAGATAGACTTTTCAACGTGAAAAGTCTAGGATCTGGTCTACCTAGTATATCTAGGAGGATCTTTTCTGTAGATACTTATAGGATCTTCAGGGATCAGAGTGATTTGCACTTGGCAATAACTACTCGTATAGTAATGACAGAATAAAGAGTGCAAAAATATCTGACACACTTTAATCGACCTAGCAAAAGAGTTGTGTCAGATGTTTTTTGCGTCCTTGTTCTGCCATATTTTATTGCCAGTAACTGTACCAAAGACCTTGTAAATACGAAGATGTAGATGAACCTATTAACAAAGTATAGATAAATTTATAGAATTGTCTACAGATTAACACAAACCACCTTCGCTATCATCATCATCATCATTTATGTCTGTGATTTTTATGGTGTACAATAAAGAGTATTCTATCTATCTATCTATCACCCATATTACTTAAAGGAATATTTTCTTTCTCCTTTTCTTGTAGGTGTTGTTGAATTTGCATGCTTTCTCCTTATGTTATTTCTATGGACTTTTTCACAAAAAAAGACATTTTTCGTAATAATCTTGGAAAATGTTTTATTTGTCGGATCCCAAGTTTGAATTATGCCATGAAAGAATTTTAAAACTACTTCCACCTGCCCATGAACAGTTGGAAAGGAAATTCCTAGTGACTAAAATATCTTGTAATTTATAAGCACAAGACACAAGCACAACACACAAATAAGCACAACACATGTCATGTCTTTGAAGTTTATTTTTTTCTGATCTATCTGCCAGTAATTGGTCCAGTGATATAAGATCCCTTTGATTTTTAATGGGTTTTTGTGTAAATTTTCGGTATCCACAGAGTTTGCATCTTTCAACACAATAACGCTTGGACCCTCTCTTATCTCTGCTAGTTGTACAGATATTTCCTCTAACTGCACAGCTTGCGTGGCCAATTTTTGAACGATTTTTTGCTGGTTTTCGAAAATGATCGCTTGAATTTGGAGCATATTGTCTATTTTTATAATAATAAATAAAGTAATATTTTTTGGTTTGCTAAAATTTGGTCGAAGTTCAAAGTTTCTGTGCTAATTATCTGAACTATGTTTTCATGATTACTGGTGTTTTCAGTAGTTGTAATGTTACTATAATCCGTACACGGGTTTCCTTGATTTTCTTATCCCATCTCTGAAAACAATATAATGATTGTATTATACGTACATAAATTTGATTATTCTAGTTACCCCCACGACGCAACAGTTAGTAGTTACGAGTAGTATTAGTATTTATGTAGATAATGCTTAAAGAAAGCTTTTTATCAACTCTTGTCAAACGGATTCAAGTTGAACTAAAATTCTGAAATGGGTTTTAATCTTTTGCTCAAAGATCCCCAAAATTGCGTTCAAGTAATAGCACTATTTCAGTCTACATCAAGCCTACTGGTATAGCGGTGAATCCATATAGAACTACTTTATAGACAATGGCACTACAGTGGTTCATCAAAAGTCTTCTCTATGGCCTCTGTCTTAATAATTATTCACGTGTGAGTATTTATACTGCTAGCGGCATTAATTAACCTTTTTAAAGGCGCACCGGGCTGCTACAGACCGACACCATTTTGTAAATATTTTATAACCAAAAAATATTATCATTCAACCCATTTATAAAAGCAATAGACCTATATAATAATGATATAACTTTATTAAATTCTGCCAAAACAATACTATTATGTTAATTATGCAAAATTCGTTCTATACTAGGAATACACAATTATTATGGTTATTTCACACATATCTTTAAAATACATTTTATAGCAAAACCACACAATATCGATGGCGCGTGAAAATTTTCAATGAAACTTATATAGACATTTACAGTTAACGACATTGCGCAGTAATATTTGAAGGCATGAAATAACAAAAGAGTCAAAAACTTACCCAGTATTATAAGTTATGTTTTGATATTGACAAACAAATATGGTGTCACTCACTCAGTTTTGACCGTTGTGTCCATATTATATTGCGAGACGAAGTAGTTAAATTACACCGTTAATTGTATTATAAGATGTATACCGTGGTAATAAAGATGTGTTTTCAATGATCTAGGGTTTATTTAAGTTCTAACTGTGAACATTTAAATAGCTCTAATCATTCTTTTACTACATTTTAATGCTAGTCTAATGCTTTTGTAATGCAATTAACATTTTCATCATCAATAATATTGCTAGTATAATGCTTCTGTAAAGTGATTGGCAACTTCATTGACCATAATAATTCTTCTTTAATGCGATTGATATCTTCTTTGACCACAGTAATGCTAATATAATGCACCTGTAATGCAATTAAACAACTATTGTGAACCTATTTAGGATCTAAAGCCGTATAATTTGTGCCCAAATAAGCATTACAGTAGCCGTATAAACGTTTGTAATGCTACTATAGAACTAATTCAAAATGCGAAAACGATACAGAAATGCTGTAAGTCGGCCATTGTACTGCTTTGATACATCCAAATCAATTCAGGCATTTAAAAGTTATCGTGGAACAAAGAAACTCACATACATACATAAATACATGATTTTTTTGGGCAGTCGTGCCCGTGACCCAGTGGAGGTTCCAGTGAGTCGGAACCATAGCCGCATAGTTCGCGGTGAGTCGGAACTGTCTGCGGTGATTCCCCAGTGAGTTGGGGTGGCGCTGCGTCATGATCCAGTGAGTCGGATGTGGTATAGCGCCGGGTTGTGGCTGACTGCTAGTGTCGACCAGGAGAGGGTAGAAAGAGCTCTGCTTGTGTGACCGGCCGAAAGTGCAGGTGTTGTGCCAAGGTTGCTGATGAGGCTGAGGGTGATGACCAGGAATGCGGGTTCGCTGCATGCTGGTGGTCAGGATACCCATTGAAGCCGAGGGTGCTGGCTGTCTGTGTGACTCGCCTGACGAAAGTTTGCGGGAGTGATGATGATGATGATGACGTCATGCTGAAGTAGTTGCACGAAGGCTGCGTTGACGTTCATACTCGGGGTTACCGATTTAGGAGCATGAGGAACAGGGTGTAAAGTTCACTCATCCACCATAGAAAAGGGAGGATCCTCCAACCAGACGGGTGTTGTGTCTGGCGGGCCGACTGCCCGACTGTTGATGTCGGATAGTCTTATATATGTCGTTCGCGCGGTAAACCATAATTGCGCGATGCAGGATTTGTGTGACGTCATGTCTTTGATGCGTGGTTCGTATGTGGCGGTGTAACCGCTACAGATAGATAGATTTATTTATTTGCATAGTATGTAGGTAATTCATACAATTAGGTGTTACAATGTTTTGAATCCTTATACATTCTGCCTAATGGCATGCATTTTTTTTAACTTAAACTACAATAATTATTCTATTTACTTATAGCTATTTAATTACTTAATCAATGAACATTTTAAGCTAAATAGTCTTGTCATTCAAAAAATCTGTCTATAATAATATTTTTCAACTAGTAATTTTTTAAAGTACTTTTTAAAGTTGCTCTTTGATCACTTTTGGTACATGGTTATAAATAAGAGGAGCCATGCATATAATACTCTTTCTCAATAATGCAGTTTTATATCCACCAATGCATAACTTGTCTTCTTAATGAGTTCTTAAACTTGTAGTCCTGTTTCTAGTATTTTTAAAGTCGGGAATAAGTGATCATTGGTTTTAACAAAAATGGCTATTTCTAATATTTATAAGCATACAAAAGTTAAAAGATTATATATTTTTAAAACAGGTATGCAACTGTCGGTCACTTTAAGATTAAGGTCGCCTTGAAAATATTTTCTCTCTCGCTACAGTTGCTCCAGAATATTATGCCAAACCTCAATACAGAAACAACTAGACTATGGTATGCTATCAACACTGTCTGAACGTTAACTATTTGGATAAATGGTAATTAAGACTATTCTCACATAGCGTCCAAGGGTTGACGGTAACACAACCTAAACTGGTTGGCAACGTGCGTTGCCGACTGCGATGCAACTGGTACTCACATGCAATCCAAATTGTATAAATTTTATAATATATATTTTTTGCTCTGACGACATTACCTACCCACGCGTCAATTTTATGAATTTTGCTTTGGCAACGACTGAGCGACCTGCACTGCTGCAGTCGCGCGTGAGTGTGACTGCCGCAGTGCCTGTTGCGTCGCCGTTTACAACTTGTTTTCGGCAAGTTGCGTCGTGTGAGAACCTCCATAGTAGTTGTATGTGGTAACGCGATTGGTTGCGTCAGCGTTGAAAATTGGTTTTATGTTAGTCACCTCGTGTGAGAATAGCCTTAGGAACCAGGTAGTATTTTATTGAAAAGTTATTGAAATTGAAATTTCAACTCACTGTATCACTCGAACGTAAATTCCTCCTTTTCGATGAAAATGTTGTAAGTTACTTACTTATCTTGAATTAATATATAGGAAGATGATTATTTTGTCTCAAAGAAAATTGCAAAAAAAATAATATGAAAATGCCGTGTAAAAATAAATATCGACTTTTATTAAAGCGACTGCCCTAGAAATTTTAAAAAAATAATTATAACTCGTTAACTATCAAGAATCGTGGAACATACATGGGGTGTTTTCGGATACCCCTAGGCAAAAGGTTTTATTTTTATTTTAATAACGTCATTATTTGGAATTCCCTGTGTATAATTCCTCAAAGGGGTGGAAACCCCTATTTCACCTGCAAGGTATGTTAAATTCCCCGGCTAGCCCAATGCCAACAGTTACAAAGTCTGGCTCCAGGCTCTAATTTAGAATTGCCTATAATCAGTCAGCTTCTAAACGAGTGAAGCAACCCTTTGCTTTGCAGCTCGATCTAGCTGAGCTTGCTTGCTCGATCTAGCTGAGCTTGATTGCTCGATCTAGCTGAGCTTGATTGCTCGATCTAGCTGAGCTTGCTTGCTCGATCTAGCTGAGCTTGATTGCTCGATCTAGCTGAGCTTGATTGCTCGATCTAGCTGAGCTTGCTTGCTCGATCTAGCTGAGCTTGCTTGCTCGATCTATCTGAGCCGGCTATTTACTTTTTGATACAAGGGGAAGAGGTTTTTTATTCTTTATATAAAACTAGCTGTTGCCCGTGACTTCGTCTGCGATCCAGGATGAAAAGTAGCTTATGTCCTTCTGCAGGTCAAGGTCTACCTTTGTGACGAATTTCATCCAAATCCCTTCAGCTATTTTAGCGTGAAAGCCTAACAATCGAACAAACTCACTTTCGCATTTATAATATTAGTTAGGGTGAAGTAATGGTTGAAGTTTTTGTGTTGTGTGTGCAGGCCGAGTAACGGTCTGTCGGTGCTGGGCAGCGCCATCATTCCGGAGCTGAAGCCGCGCGTGCCCACAATGAGCGAGCGCGACCTCACGCGCATCTACACGCCGCGTCACTACCTACGATCCTAGACACCGGACCCAACAGCTCCAAACATTGTACAGATCTGCACAAATTTATTGTGTTTTATAAATAAATTGTTCATTTTTATAACTTTTACTTTGTTTTTTATCATACAGCTCTTGTGTGCATTAGAATTAATATTTTTTCCATGACTGATTTCCTAACTCTGACTGATTGAGTTGGTAATATTAATTAAATAATGGAAATAATAATATTTGTTTTATTTTTGTAACGTAAACGCACCTAATAACGACCCCTCAAAATCGGCACCCATTACCGTCCGTTTCATAAAAACTATCATTTTATAGAGTTGCATTAAAGTTAGACAAGTCATTGCTATATAGAAAATATAGATGTATTTGTAATGCAAATATTCATCACTTGCTTGTGTGCGTAAACGAATTATTTAAAGAATAATTGCACAGTTTGTCGTCGGACTCCGGAAATAGCGCATATTTAGTAGTGTCCCGCTTTATTAAGATTACGATTACGTAAGTACACCTATTTCTTTTTTAGCATAATATATAATTGTAAAGCAATCTAATGAACCTTCTAATTCTTTTGATACCTTCTTAATACTTTCATAAAATAAAAAAAACAACAGTTGCAGCGCCATCTGTTGTTTTTTTATTTTCATCATTTCATTTCATCACGCAAACATCGCGCTCCGTTTGTTTTTTTTTAAATATGTTCTTAATAGTTTTTCCGTCCTAATTTTAACATAATTACGATCCATTTAGTACAGTCAATGATCGCTAGAGTTATCTAAAGTTAACAAACTCTGTGGACCTATAAATAGTGATTTTATTAACCCTATTACTTATGTGATCCGTTTTCATCCCAAAACTGTGTTTGTGCTACGTTATTTATTACCTACATCAACGACCTCCCTAATGCAACTATGCAACCTATGACATTATTTGCAGACGACAGCACAGTGAATATTACATGTAATGATAAAAATCTATTTGAAAACGACATAAATAAAGCACTGACATCTATAATAACATGGCTAATCAATAATAATCTAAAAATAAATATAAATAAAACAAATGTAATGAACTACAGTCAAAGACCTCAAAATTCAATTAAATTTAAATTAATATATGATAATAATATAATAAATCAAGTAGAAACAGCCAAATTCCTCGGTTTAAAAATTGACAGTAGAATCAATTGGAAATGTCACACGGAAGACCTTTGTACAAAAATAAGTAGTTTATCTTTTGCGATGTACAAACTGGCACCAACAGTGAGTAGAAACGCATTATTCATGGCGTATTATGGACTTGTTGAATCGGTGCTTAGATACGGTCTAATCTTTTGGGGTAATTCGACAAACACCGACATGGTGTTTAAAATGCAAAAGCGTTGTATTCGGGCTATGTTTAAGATCCAAAATACCGACAGCTGTCAACCAATGTTTATAAAATACCACTTATTGACACTTCCGTCACTGTACATCTTGGAAATAGCTTTATTTGTTAGAAGCAATCCTCACTGGTTTCCTCTTTTATCAGACACTGTCAATAGAAATAGACGTACTAAATATAAGAGCTTCTTACAGCCTAACTCTGCGAAAACAGCACTCCTTCATAAAAGCGTGTTTTGTATGGCACCATTAATATATAATAAGATTCCAGAGGTTATTAAAAATATAAACCAGCCAAACTTATTCAAAAGAGAAATTAAGAAATTACTTACTAGAAAATGTTACTATAATGTTAAAGATTTTTTAAATGATAGTTTCTAATCTATTTGTGTTATATTTTAATGTTGTTATGCTTTTTTTTTTAATTTTTATTTCTTAATTGTCAAGTGGCTATAATTTATTTTGTACGCCAATGGTGGCAAAACATGTTGAAACTCACAGATTTCCACTTTTACATCCACATTTACATTTATATGTATAATGTTACACATGTTTACAAATAAATATATCTTTATCTTTATCTTTAAAGTGACTTAAAACCATAATACTAACCCAGGGAACACATAAACAGGCATATTTCAATAGTTTCTAACTTTCATTATCATTAAGATAATCAGTGTAAAAAATTTCAAACAGTGTGTCGATTTTGGAAAGGAAAGCTTGGTAACGACATTCCAACAAACTTTTTAAAAACTGTATCATACTAAACAGTAATTTCGCCATATTTAACTCGATACGTTTGATGTGCGCCTGCCATGCATGGGTGGTCGGGTTCGGATCACATGAAGTGATTTTCTTTTTTTATTAATATAATTACAGAATAATATTATTCTCAAAATTAAATTGGATTGATTTTAACTATTTTCTATAATAATTAATTAAAGAGATTTTTCACGGTTTATCGTCTGTAATACATTTACGAAATACAAAGTGGGCGTGACTAACTTTTTGGAACTGTACAACCGGTGTAGCAAGATCAAAGAATTGTAATTTCATCCATTTAACAATATAAATCATCAATATACAAAAAAAAAAAACTGAACATGTGTTTCGCGAGCTGTGAAGTGATTTGACTCGCGCGCGTAAGCGAGACGCGAAATACTCGGCGCTTAGGACGCTCTTTCCAAAAACGTCCTGTGCGGCCGCTTAGTGTATCTATCGCTGCCCGCCTACTGCACGACTAGACGCCTACCGCTGTTCGCACTGCTTGAATCGCTTTACTTGCATTGTGCTAAATTTTAATTTTGCTGTGAAGCGATCGTTCTGTGATTACGATGTCAACAAATCACTGCGCGGGATGTTTGAGCGCTTTGGAGGGTGAAGACGGCGTACAATGCTTTACTTGCTTCAAATTATACGATCCCATTTGTGCTAATATGAGTAAAAATAGGCTGATGAACGCTGAAAGCCGGGGTAATTGGAAATGCCCCAAATCAAGTTTTGGTTGTTTAATCATGCATTCAGTGCATGATTAAACAACCAAAACTTGATAATACTAATACGCCAGTCCGATCAACCCGGCTAGAAAGTCCTTCAAATAATCATCTGAGTTTTACTTTGTCCATTATTGCTAGTGTAGCTCTTTCTAAGAAGGCACATGTAACGAACATAAATTGTGCCACCTGTCGAGGCTTTATAGTTGATGGGGAAGAATTTCTCAGCTGTACATCGGATAAGTGTAAACTAAAATATCACATTCAATGCTCAGGCGAAGTTATCGCGACTGAAGGGCTCCTTACCACCTGGATTTGCCCGGAATGTGTTTGTCGTGCCGGAGGGAAGGGTGATGACTACAGCATTGCTTTAATTCAAGATAGCGATTCGAATATTATGTTTAGGAAAAAAGTCCCCGAGATGCAAAACGCACAAAACCAGGTTGAATTTCAGGAACTCTCATTTGAAATGAGTAAATTACGGCTTGAGATGGAAATATTAAAAGAACAACTTAGCAAAGCGGTATCTCTTGTTGCGAATTATGAATGTAAGTTAACCGGATATGCTTCACAAATTGACCTCCTTAATACCCAGTTAAAGCAAAACAATGCCCTACTAGCAGCTTGTATAAATGTTGGCCAGCAGCAACCCTTCTGTGTTACTACGCCACATATTGTAACCACTCAACAGCAGCAGCAGCAGCTCACACCCCTAGCACTGAATCACACTCACACTCCTACACCGGTAAAAACTACGCAACGTGCCAAAAAACAGAAAAAGCCCAAAGCAAAAAATGCTGCTTCTAATGTACCCATCCCTACCGGCTCTAATCTGCCTGTCATCATCAAAGGTAACCCAACCAACCTTGAAGTGCACACGACAGAAACCTTGGAACTGATTAGTGAGGATGTGCATGTGCATGCATCTACTGCCGACGACCACACTTCTGCAGTCGATGACTACACTTCACCTGCGGATGACCACGCCTCCCCTGTCGGTGATCTCACCGCTTGTGCTGCCGGCCGCACTCCTACCGATGGATGCACATGTTCTACTTTTTCTGCTAGCGATCAAAGCTGGACGGAAGTAAGGAAAACTAAATTCCGGAAACCCACGTCACGAGCTCCGGGCTAGGGGAAGTTACAAGTCGTTCAAGATTGGTGTCCCCATTAATTAGTATGAAAAATGCTTTTCTGTAGATGTGTGGCCAATGAACGCGAGATTAAGCACATGGATTACTTATGAGATGCCGAGACATACCAGAAACCATAAGGAATCTGTTAAGGCCCAACTAGCGTACCAGACATTTCGTGCCTAAGCAGCCTCTTAACAAGTTTAAGAACATTGATGTACTGTATCAAAATGTCCGTGGTCTTAAAACCAAATTGTCGACATGGAGAATGAACTTATTACAGCTGGACCATAATCTGATCGCCGCAACAGAGACCTTTCTTGATGCTTCTATCGAAGATGGTGAGCTTGCTGCCAGCGATTGGAATGTGATGCGACGTGACCGGGGAACACCGTGCGGTGGAGTGATGCACGCCGCGCGCGCGCGCCCATCGTTCTGTGTCGCCGCTGTGATCTCGAAACGGACGGTGGTGAGGACTTATGGGCTGACTTTAGATGGTGCGGACGAACTGTTCACGTATGTGTTGTATATATAGCGATGATGAGTACATGAGATTGTTTTGTAAAGTAGAATTGTTTATAAATAATTTAAAGGGCCTTGTTATAATTTTAGGTGACCCAAAAAAAAAAAAAAAAAGGTGACCTAAATTTAAATAGTGTATCGTTAAATATTAATAATTATTATTGTTACTTTGTGTCATTTTGTAGTCTGAATGAGATGAACGTTGTGAAGAATTCGCATGGAGGTATGTTAGATGTTGTTCTGGTTCAGGAGAGCATTAGCGCACCAGAAACATTTGTCACTGCTACCGAGGGTATAGTGCCACTCGATGCATATCACCCGGCTCTACACATTGAGGTAAGAGTCGATTTAGGTCATTGCTCGGATTCAATTGAGCCCAGCAATATAGACAGTGCCAAGGATTGGAACTTTGGCAAATGCGATTTCGAACAACTCTATTTATTATTTGCTGACGTAAATATCTGGCAGGAGGTTTTGGAATCTAAGGATGTAAAAGGGGCTACTCTTAAGTTTTACAGCATTATCTATAATCTCTTTGATAGGTGCATGCCTAAAAAACGCAGAAGGAAATCGGCAAAAAGGCGATATCCTATATGGTTTACAAGCGATATCATCCAGGATTTAAAGCTCAAGTTAAAACTCAAAAATTGGAAACTAACCAAGTGCGATAGCGCGTATTTGCTTTTTGCTGGCCTCAGGTCAGCTCTTAAAACCCGTATAAAATATAGAGAATAAAATAAAACAAAATCCTCGTCAATTCTGGTCACATATTTCCAGCCTGCGGTCCAAAGGTGGTTTTGAACCAAATATAACATACAAGGGTTTAAGTTTTTCAGGTACTAAAGCGGCAGGGGCTTTTGCTGAATTTTTCTCATCTGTTTTTTTCCTGACGTTCCGCAGCTTAATGCTGATCATGTCGGTGCGTCCGACCATTCCAGTAACAGCATTTGCATAAATATACCCCCCCTGTGCCATGTAGACATTGTTAAGGGCATAAAAAAACTTAAACCTAACAGTTATATTGGCCCCGACAACATAGTTAAAGACTTAAGAAATATTTTCATTGATCCTCTTTGCCACATTTTCAATTTAGCTCTGCAGACTGGTACATATCCCTCTGAGTGGAAAGTTTCTAGAGTTACACCGATCCCTAAAACTCTAAACAAGAGTTCCGTCGAAGAATACCGCCCTATCGCAATCCTATCTTCTTTGAAAACATCCTCCATAGTGCTATCTATGAGCAAATAAACAAGTATTTTTATAATGAGCAGCACGGTTTCAGAAGAAAAAGGTCAGTTGACACAAATCTCCTGACGCTGGTGGATTATATCTCGTCTAGTTTGGACTGCGGGCGTCAGGTAGATGTACTTTACTTCGACTTCCGCAAGGCGTTTGATAGGGTTAACAATGACGTGCTGCTAATGAAGCTTAGCAAAATAGGGTTCTCACCATCTCTCCTCCACTTCTTTGCAGACTACCTACGTGATCGACAGCAGTTTGTTAGGCTCGTACTCGTCCCCGACACGTACTATGTACGTGTATACCATGTACGTGTCGGGTACCTATCACACGCGTTCCGGCGCGAGTCAAGGCTCAATTTTGGGGCCTTTACTGTTTCTTATCATGGTCAACGATCTTCCTCAAGTTCTGCTTCATGCAAGATCGCTCTTGTATGCTGACGACTTGAAACTGTTCCTGGAAATAAAATCCGAGCGTGACAGTTTGGCACTGCAGCAAGACATTGATGCGATATTCAAGTGGAGCGTAGACAACAAGATGGAGTTTAATTCATCCAAATGCTTCGCTATGACATTCGGTCGAATGCGGCACCCAGTTAATTTTGAATATCATTTAAATAATAATATCATCACGAAGTCTACAGCCATGAAAGACCTAGGAGTCACATTCGACCGAAAGCTCACCTTCCACGACCATATGACCATGGTAGCGAAACAATCCTACCAAAGGTTAGGTTTTGTTCTGCGTAATTGCCGCGATTTTCGCACCGCTCAAGCCTTAAAAATTATATTTAATGCGCTTGTACGTAGCAAGCTGGAAACCAGCTCTTGCGTGTCGAATCCACATGAAAGGACTTACGAACTTTTATTAGAAAAAGTTCAAAAAGCGTTCCTTAGGTACCTATATAAGCAGAAACACGGCTATAACTATCCTTACCTCTATCCGACAAAATTCTTACTGGGTTGCCTCGGATACAATTCGCTAGAGGTAAGGCGAGCTCGAGATCAGATCATAATAGCCTGTAAGACGCTCCGTGGCGCAATTGACGCTCCTGATCTCCTTGATGTGCTGGCGCGCTTCTTTGTCCCTGACAATTACGGCCGGGGCAGAAGGCACAGGCTGTTTGCCGTGCCTCCATGTCGTACTGTTGCCCGTGCTAAGTCGCCAATTCTTTGCACTCTGGCCGCGCTTAATGATCTCTTGGATTCTAACCCAAGAGGCGACCTGTTTGCGGATGCATGGACGAAGATTTTATTGGTATGTCAGAAGTACTGTGAGAGGAATTTATGACAGTGTTGTTAACCTTCTTTTATTTAATTTATGTTTTCATGTTTTTATTTTGTATATTATAATGTGGTTTATAATATTGTCTCTTTTGTTTTTATAATTTTTGTTAGGTACTGTAATTGGTTGTAACCGTTGTAGCTAAATAAATAAATAAACACAAATAATAACTAATTTTAATGAGATACAGCTTTAATATACTTCAGGCTTCGTTCTCGATATAACATTTACAATGCAGCTTCGTCACGTTAATCGACAACCATACGCATATTTAGAGCTGAAAGCAAAAACTAAACGCACAAGTATAGCTACTCCACTATATACGTCATCTGTCATTCTTTACGTTTGCGCGGCAACCAATACGTTGTAATTCCCAAAGAATATTAATTAAAGTCATATTAAAGTGTTTAACCGGGGAAGCTGCGAGACGCAAAACGTCAAAAGTGGGCACAAGCACCGTGCGTTGACAGATGCCGCGATAAGAATAAACAATGGGCACAAAAAATGGTCTCCTACTGTTTATATTGGCTCTAGGCACACAATGTAAACTGTGTTGTGTTGTTGAATACATAGAGCATCATATTACGTATAAACAATGCTCGTAGGACGAGAATCGTA
Source organism: Xanthia togata (assembly GCA_963853775.1). NCBI lineage: Eukaryota > Metazoa > Arthropoda > Insecta > Lepidoptera > Noctuidae > Xanthia > Xanthia togata. The sequence continues at coordinate 146,572 of OY970811.1, read as the reverse complement.
TTTGTAAAAAAAATGTTATTATCAGGTATGGCGGGAAAAACCTGTTTGTTCCTGTTTTGTTTGGCTATTTCTGATAAAACTACTGTTTCAATTTACAGGAAACTTTGCAAGTTACATAATGAATAGATAAGTAATTTAACAAAAGCGTTTTTTGAGAGTCCTACGTAACATTTTCAAATGATTGAAACTCAAATTTCATAGCGCGCGGAGCCATTTTTGTGAGTTTGCGTACTATTACGCGTAACTTTTATTTCTGATAAAACTACTGTTTCAATTTACAGGAAACTTTGCAAATTACATAATGAATAGATAAGTAATTTAACAAAAGCGTTTGTTTGAGAGTCCTACGTAACATTTTCAAATGATTGAAACTCAAACTTCATAGCGCGCGGAGCCATTTTTGTACTATTACGCGTAACTTTGAAAATTCACATCCGAGTTACAGTGACTTATTTCATTTTTTTTTTTTACTAGGATACTATTTATACCTTTATTGACGGATATCTACCCCTAACTCGTAATAATATACCATTATAATTGTATCGATCGACATTTTATCGTCACTGTACTGATCGTCACTATGGCGAACGTCACTGAGTGAAGAATGTGTCACTTTCAACTTTTTTTTAGTGTTCCCTGTTAATTTTTTTGGTAGTGAAGCATTCAGTGTACTAGAATATCATTCTCCCCATAGACTAAAATTGCCACAAACGATATAAACCCTTAATTCCATGTATAATTAGAGATTTTTACCGCGTGAACCAGGTGGAACGATATCGTTCCAGCGCGGATTGACGTCGCGGGACGTGGTGGATCAACGTTGATCCGCTCGAAGCCTAATCGGAACTAGTTTAAAGTGTGTTTAAAGTTGGCATAAGTTATCATGCCGAAACGAAAACATGGAAAAGAATATTCAAAAAATCCGAAGATTACATGAAACGACACCGGTACAACACCGATTCATCAGTTTTTCTTCACAAGATAAAACAATGTAACACGCGGGTAATGTACGAGATGCATTGATGCGAACAAATAATTCGGGGCGTTTACGAGATAAACGGACGAGTTATATCATTGTCTTAAAAGTGTTATACAGTAAAACGTATCTTACATGGCTTATATACGATATTTATTGTACCTCGCGGGTAATGTACGAGATGCATTGACGCGAACAAATAATTCGGGGCGTTTACGAGATAAACGCATGAGTTTTATTATTGTCTTAAAAGTGTTATACAGTAAAACGTAAGTATCTTACATGGTTTGTATACGATATTTATTTTACCTCGCGGGTAATGTACGAGATGCATTGACGCGAACAAATAATTCGGGGCGTTTACGAGATACGCACGAGTTTTATCATTTACCTATTTTAATGGTGTAGTCCGAGAGGCTACGCTTAGGTATGTATAGTACGGTACATTGTCGGGGTCAAATCTATCTTTTTGCAGATATCTAGGTACTTGATGACCAACCCTTCGGGGAAACAAGGCGTGATGTTATGTTATGTTGATGACTGTGTCGAACCACCAGACACAAATCTGGATAACTCTAATACAGCTATGACTGTAACTGACGCTCTACCTGAGCCTGACCGAGCACCTGTGCTAGACACTGCACCTACTAATGTTTTATCCCTGGATGTGCTGCAAGCTTTATGGGATTTGATACATTAATATGCATATAAATGAGCAATAAACAACGACTTAACCCGTATTTGAAATACAATTTTGAAGAAGGGACTCACCATTTTAGGTGATGCATTATCTATGTTAATCAATAACAATAATAATGATAGAGATCACCCAGCTCAGTGACTCTAGAAGGATGTTAACAGAATTACACTTCCCTCAATCAAAATCTTGGAAAAATCCTTATTTTCCCCGTCCTGGCCAAAAAATGCTTAGATATTGTCAAAGAATTAGAAAAAGATAATCACCTTTATTGTAACAACACTTGTATCTTACCTTCATGGTAACAGCCTATTTCAAAAGATAAAAAAGTCTAACAAGCTTACCAAAGAACAGGCCAATCTATAAACAAGCCAACTACTTTTACCACAACCCGTCAGGGAAACTTGAGTGGTTCACTTGGTTACACATACAACCAACAGAGGACAAAGAAGTATGCCCATTTTTCACCTGACTACTTAAAGTAATGAAATAAATCTTAAAATTCAGCTAATTTAATAGTATATTAATTACGCTTATCACAATGTTAAAAGAAACGCAGGAAAATAATATTTTTTAATATTTCTTTATGCTTATTCTACGTAAGAGTAAACGTATACCATGTTTCGAACGCATCTCAACTTTCCTGTTTTTACAACGTTCCATTTTGCATACCGCTACTTGACTTTATTCAACTTTGTTTCTGAGTTTTATATATTACCTTACGTTTTATTTACTCAGTAAGTATTTCAATAATAGTATTTTCATAATACAGATTAATACAAAAAGAACAATAATTAAATAAATTAATCACGCAGTATCTAATTGAGTTCGCAAGAATGAAACGGATTTTTTGGACATTTGACAGTTCTGCGATTGGCATCGGTCATCGGTGCAGTCCTTCGTTGTTGCGCTTGCGTCTCGTTGTGTACTGTGCCATTTTGTGTGTATTACTTCTTTTTACGACCCTAGTTACCGCCTCTGGACCTCGATATCTTCCTCATCTGACGACTTTTGCTTACCATACCGTTGTAAATCCGTCCTCTTGACAATGCCACCGTCAGCAAAAAGTTGACGTATACTTTGCATAAACTGCAACGTCGGCTTGATGTATATACATAGCCACGTAAGTATTCCTATTTGAGATTATACTTCGAGTGTTAGTAATAAGGTCTAGCACATTTATTTTTCTATAATTAGTAAGTAACGGCAAATCCTAGCCTAAAAAGTACCATTCATATTTTTTGGACTTCGTAGCGTTTAAACCGTAAAAATGACTATTACACATTATTTTCTAAACTTACAGGTAGTCTTTCTACTATACCTCATAACTATACATAAACGTTCATTATCAGGTTTTTAAATGTATGGGAAGTGGGCATTGTTCTTTGAGGCCGAGACACAAGAAACCACAGTTCTCATATCAAGCAAGGAAATATCAAAGAACAATACAACCAGTACCAGCCACAGCATGCTGTGACAAAGCCCAAAGCCCCACAGGACAAGACTCATGCTCGATACTAGAGTTAGTCATGCTGGAAGATTAAATATTTTGTACCTTGTTGGTAAAGCATCCGATGATGTTTCAATATTGAAACATGTCAATGGATATACCTTTTATTGACACACCTTATAAGTCACAATCTCAACAGTCATTATAAAATGATATTATAATGATCCTGATATGCATACCGCCATTAATAATCTGCTAGCATTAGGTGCAATTTCTCCTTGCACCTTATGTGTTTTGTTTCCAAAAACTGAAGGGTAGCAAAAGATTTATTATAAACCTTTAAGCCTGCTAGCAAATTTGTTAACACATGCCATTTTAATAATACACAGAACTGCAGTAATAATAATGCTGTGTAATTTCTCCAGGAGACTTTATTGATTTAAAATAATTCTATCTAATGATAAATATTAATCCAGTTCACAGGAAGTATTGATACTTTGAGTATGATAAATTATACAGATTTAATGCATTCCCATATGTCTTGTGATCTGCACCTTATGTGTTTTTTCAAATTCAAATTCAAAATATTTTATTTCACATAAACCTACAAGGGCACTTATGAAACGTCAGAAGCTAGGTGCACGGTTCCAATTGGTCGTTTCCTATAGAGAAGAGTTACTCTTTTAAAAGTTAATGGTATTTACAATCTTTTCAAGTTACAGTGTTTATAGGTATGAGAGGACACTGTAGGCCTATCAACAAGTACCAGGTACATAGCAAGATAGAAAACGATCGACAGATCTAAAAGTCGGTTATGCCTACAACGTTCTCACATTCACAAAATAAAAAGAGAATCTATTTAAAAAAAAAACACAATTAAAAACCTATTTAAACCAAATGGCATGACTGCCACTAAAGCTGTAACAAATCTATAAAAAATATAGTATAGTGAAGTTATATAATGTCAAATAACGAAAAGATTATGTCAAAAAAGTACGTAAAAGAAAAAAAAGAAAAATAGGTAAAATCAAATAATCATCTTAATTTGGGAGCAGTTAATAGACATAATTACATAGTAATGCCGTTATTGAGGTACCAGGGAAACCACATGTGCAGAAGGAATTATTGCCAAACTTCCTTGTCTTCAACGTAGTCTTTAATCTTATAATATGCTTTTTTGATAAGGACACGTTTGATGTGGGTTTTGAACTTTCCATCACTAAGTTCTGTAACCGTCTTTGGCAACTTGTTATAAAATCGAATACTGTTTATAACAAATGACTTACTAGTTTTAGCTAACCTAAATTTGGGTATCACAATTTCATGTTTACTACGTGTATTTATACTATGGAAATCGCTTCTAATTTTGAAAAGTCCTAAGTTTTTCCGAACATACTTTCTAAGATATAAAGAGAAGGCTGAGTTAGTATATCAATTTCTTTGAATTTATTTCTAAGGGACTCACGAGGACCCATTTTATGGATAGCGCGGATAGCCCTCTTTTGTAAAATAAAAATGGTATCTACGTCAGCTGCCGATCCCCACAGCAAATGCCATAAGACATAATACTGTGGAAATAAGCAAAGTATACTAACCTAGCTGTGGCTACATCAGTCATCTGCCTTATTTTTCTTACTGCATATGCAGCCGAACTTAATCTACCTGAAAGAGCTCTAATGTGGGCGCCCCATTGCAATCTCGAATCTAAAGTAATTCCTAGAAATACGGTTTCCGTAATAGCTTCTAGTTTCTTACCATCAAGTTTTAAATTTAGACCTACTTGAGGTACATTTGGTAATGAGAACTTAAGACATTTAGTTTTGTTCGCATTAACTAAAAGATGATTAGCTGCGAACCATTTCGAAAGAACTGCTAGACTATCGTTGACATGTATAACATCCGTATCTTTTCTATCAATTTAAAAAATAAGAGAAGTGTCATCAGCGAATAGAATTATGTCTGATAATTTAGCCATCATGTAAGGAAGGTCATTAATATAAACTAGGAATAAGAAAGGGCCAAGAATTGATCCTTGAGGCACGCCCATCTTAACTAGAGACCCCAAGGATGTCGCCCCGTTAATGTTTACTTTTTGCTGCCTGTTTGATAGATAGGAAAGAACAAGATTACCAGCTTGTCCACGAATTCCGTAGTGGTGTAATTTACAGATCAGTGTTTTGTGGTCAACGCAGTCAAACGCTTTTGAGAGGTCACAGAAAATGCCAATTGCATCCTGGGACTTCTCCCAGGATTCCAAAATGTCACTGATGAGTTTTACTCCAGCGTCAGTCGTCGACCTACCTTTCGTGAAACCAAACTGGTAACTATGTAAAATCCCATTTGAATTAAAATGTGACAACATCTGATCTAGCATGATTTTTTCATATATTTTACTCAATGCTGGTAGCACAGCTAAGGGTCTATAATTAGAGGGATCACTCTCAGTACCTGATTTGAAAATTGGTACTACTTTACTATGTTTCATTAAATCAGGAAACGTACCGCTATCTAAACATTGATTAAATATGCCTGTTAGGACAGGGGCAATTGAGTCAATGATATCTCCAAGAACCTTAACGGAAATCCCCCATAAGTCTTCAGTGTTTTTTATGTTAAGACTTTTGAATGATTTTGTAATTGTGATAATAAAAATAGGCTTGATTCAAAACTTGGAATGTCCTTACTGAAGTTTTCTTTTAGAAGAGATTTAGCTAATATGTAGATGATGAGGGAAGAGATTTCGTAACCTCTATTGGGATGTTCGTAAAGAAATTTTCTAGTGCCTCAGCAACGTTTAACTTATCTGAAATGGTTTCATTATCAATTTTTAAAGACAATTCATTCTGATTTCGCTGTTTTGTGTTCCCAGTTTCTTTGTTAATTACCTGCCACACAGCTTTTATTTTATTGTTATAAATACTAATTTTGTTACTTATTAATTTAGATTTAGCTTGGGCGCGGACTCGTTTGAATATTCTAGAGTAGTTTCTGACATAATTATGAAGGGCTTGATCAGAAGTCAATGATTTCTCGTTGTACAAATTATATAAAATATCTCTGCTTTTTCTAATGCCAGCAGTAGCCCACTCATTAAATTTTGGTTTAGCATTGATTGTTACTTTTTTACAGGACATGCTTTAATGAATTCATGGCATACTGTAGAAAATAATTTACCGTAGTTTATATTGGGGTCTTGTGAATCAAAACTAGCAGTTGAGAGATTGCTAAGAACATTATTATTAAACGTTTTCAATATTTTTTTTGTGAGAGGTCTTTATTCTATGGTTTTGTCTAGGTGTAACTTTTTATGTAAGTCAAATGATACAAGTTGACCAGTATGGTCAGACCTGACGCCACTAATTAAGCACGAGTCTTGTACTTGACAATTAGTAAATATATTGTCAATGCATGAAGCTGAGGTTGCTGTTATTCTAGTCGCTTCATTAAATATACATTTTAAATTAAATGATTTAAACAATGATATAAGCTTACATTTATCCGGTGAGTTAACTAATAGATCAATGTTTAGGTCACCACAAACAAAAACTAAATTATTATCTTTAAAAAGTTTGCATAGTATTTCTTCCATAATTATTAAAAAAGATGACAAGTTTGAGGCTGGTGGTCTATAAACACATAAGAAAGTATGGCCCTCAACCTCTGCACATGCTACCTCACATAAGCGATCAACAGAGCAAGCAGTGATATCCTTCCTTTCCTTATGTTTGAAGCAACTATTGCATAATATCAAGGTATCACCCCCTATTGAGGATCTGTTAAACGCACTGGCAACTGAAAAATTATTTACATTAAACAGCATCCTATCCGGTCTTAACCAGGTTTCACAAAAACATAAGATATCCATATGATATTTATCTATTAACAATTCCACGTCTAGGATTTTGCCAGAAAAGCGATTAATATTTTGATGATACAGTAAAATATTCTTATTATGCTTCTCTATTGTCAAGTCTAAAAGTTTAAAGAATCTATTACAGTATTATTAGACATACTAGATAATACTGTTTCGTCACTTAACCTAGTCTCAGTTAAATTATCAATAACTGCGAGTATATTGTAAGCTAACAAAGTAGCCAATACATGTTGACTTTTCTTGGGAAGAAACATATGTTCCTGATTTAATACAAAATCTCTAACAAAATTGTTAGTATCAAAATACAATAAACGGTCACTATGACGACATGACAAAGTATGCATTAGGTTGTTTAAACTACAAATGTAATCGTTTTCTTCAGCATACAAATTACCTGATAAGGCAATACACATAATATTAATTTGCCTAATTTTAATTTAAGTAGGGTGTCGACACCATTAACTATGTCCCTTTTAGTGATGCTCAGACTGTTTCCAATTAAAAGAAGTACAGTAGTGTCTCGACTTGGACATAAATGAAATCCCGGATAGTTTTTATACTTGTATTTCGACACAAATAGGTTTTTACAATAATTTTAGTGGAGCGATCAATGTTCTTCCAAAAATGAATATAATAAAATAAAAAAACAATGTGGGGTAACTTTAAAACTTAGAAAAAAAATAAACTCCTGACTATTATTTCGTGCGTCTCATATGTACGAAGCTTGCTTGCTGCTATGAATATAGCAGTAGGCGCCAACATCCTCCCGCCGTTGAAACTTTCAGTTTTCAACCCTATATTTCGTCGGAGGAAGGCAGAGGGCAAAGTCGAACTAAAGGACGTCGTACAACTCCCCGTTGGGTCTTCATATCAGCAACTCAAGAAACTCCGTCTGATCCAGGAAACAATTTCTGCACTCGTCCCAGTCTCCAACACAGAGGCGGCGTATTATCTTCCTTCAGTAGGACTAAATCACCGATGTTCAGGCTTGACTTATCGGTTCTCCACTTGCTACGTTGCTGTAAATCAGCGATATATTCACGCTGCCACCGACGCCAAAAATGTTGATGAATTTGCTGTATTCGTTGGTAGCGTTGTAGATTGTTGGAATTGCGTCCTTCTAAGTCAGGTGATGGAAGAGCAGTAAGGGGCCGGCCAATAAGAAAGTGACCAGGGGTGAGGCAAAGAAGATCATCAGGTGAAGAGGATAACGGGTAAAGCGGACGACTATTCAGAATGGATTCTACATGTGCGAAAAGGGTAGACAGCTCTTCAAAAGTTAAATGGGAATTGCCCATCACACGTTTGATGTGGTACTTAGCCGATTTCACAACGGCCTCCCAAATTCCACCAAAATGAGGGGCGTAAGACGGTGAAAAAATAAAATTGATCCCTTCCCCACTTGCAAAATCAGAAAGAGAGTCCGCGTTAATCTTAAAAAAATGATTTAGCTCCTTAGCACCAGATACAAAATTGCGACCATTATCGCAAAAAACCTCCATTGGCCTTCCGCGTCGTGACACAAAACGTCGGAAGGTGAGAATAAACGCGTCTTTAGTTAAATCACTTACAGCTTCGAGGTGTAAACATTTATACGTTAAACATACAAAAAGACAAAGATAGCCTTTAACCAATTTCGAACCGCGTCCTTTCCTATTTAAAATAAAAAAAGGCCCAGCGAAGTCTATGCCTACAGTAATGAATGGAAAGTTTGGCGTGACCCTTTGGGAAGGTAAATTACCCATTATAGGTTCCAACGGCTTAGCTTGAAACCGCCGACACTTAACGCAATGACGAAAAGTTTGTCTAGCGAGACGTCTGCCATTAATAGGCCAAATGTAATCTCTTAAAATGCCCAGCAGCAACTGTGGGCCAGCATGTAAATTACGAATATGTTCATAATTAAATATTAATTTCGTGAGATGATGAGATGCATCAAGCAACACAGGGTGTTTTTTATCATGCTGGTATTTTGAGAAATCAATACGACCGCCTACTCGAATTAATTTATCATTGGGGCAATAAAAAGGAGTCAATGATAAAAGTTTAGATTTAGATTTTAATGAATAACCGTTAGCGAGTGTTTTGTATTCGCTTGGGAATGACTGTTGCTGTGCCAAACGACACAAGCTAATAAATGACGTACGTAGCTCATTTGTTTTTAATGTACCTGAGACTATAGATTTTTTATTAGACTTTAATTTTAAATTGTTAATATATCGTATCGCGTATGCAAATATTCGTTTTAAGTGATCGTAAGTTTGATAGTTTTGAAAATTGATAGAGTATTCTGTTGAGGTTTCTAAGTTAACAATTGCAGCATTCTGTTTGGTTTCCGGTAAGTTGTTCATATTAACTTCATTATTATTCAAAACAGGCCAAGTGTCTTCCGATTCCAATAAATATTGTGGACCTGACCACCACAACAAACTGTCTTTGATACGATTAGGACTGACCCCCCTAGATATGAGATCAGCTGGATTCACTGCTGTTGGAACGTGACGCCAAGAATTTACGTCTGTCAGTTCTCAAATTTCTGAAACTCTATTCGCAACAAAAGTTTTAAGATTCTTAAAACTCGAATGAAGCCATGCCAGCACAATACTGGAATCACTCCAATAAACCTCACTATTTACCTTATACCGCAAGGAATCTCTGACCACCTTACACAACCTAGCGGCTAAGAGCGCAGCACAAAGCTCCAAGCGCGGGATTGTTGTAGGTTTAGTAGGTGCAATCTTGGATTTAGCACACAATAATTTTACAGTGACTTCATTAGCAGAGTTTACTGATCGTGCATAAATACAAACTCCATACGCACTTTGGGATGCGTCACAGAAACAGTGAAGTTCTATAAATGTTGGCTCATCACAGAGTACATGCCTTGGAATTTTTATATTCCCAAGTGCGGATAAAGAATCAACAAACTTAGCCCAGGTCAAAGCAATACTTTCGGGAATGGGTTCATCCCAGCCTAATTTCTCCAGCCAAAGCTGCTGCAATATAACCTTTGTTTGCATTACACACGGACTGAGCAAACCCAAGGGGTCGAAAATTTTAAATAACTTAGATAATATTGAACGTTTAGTTGGGCGATGGCTGTCCAACAGACCTGAAGATTGCATTGGCAAATGCAGTGTATCCGTCGATGGATCCTAGCCCAAACCCAGGGTGCTAGAAGACTCACTGAGTGTTAACCGTTCGTTAACATCCAAAGAACATGAGTCAAAGATGCTAGTTATATTAGTTTTAAGTTTTCTTAAATTAAAGCAACCTAGTTTAAGTGCCGCGGTAACCCCTTGAAGAATATGTTTTAGTTTGTGTTCGCTGTCACTTGAAGTTATTAGATCATCCACATAAAAGTCGTGTTGAATTACACCTTTAATGGTTTCATCCGGATTTTCTTCGCCAAGCTGCCACAGACAACGTGTGCTCAAATAACTGGAGCTTGCCATGCCGTAATTTACAGTATTTAGTCTTAGCGTTTTGATAGGTTGGGACTCATCATCTCTCCACAGTATGAGCTGGAGATTTCGGTCCTCCTCATTAATTTGCACCTGGCGATACATTTTCTCTAGATCACCGGTCAAGAGGTACTTGTGTTGTCTAGCCCGTACTAGAATGGAGAATAAAGAGTCCTGCATATTCTGACCTATCATAAGAATATCATTGATTGACAATCCAGATGAAGTAGGAGCTGATCCATCAAAAACAACACGAATTTTAGTGGATTCGCTACTTTCTTTAAACACGGCGTGATGACACAAAAAATATGACATATTGGGTCTTAATACATCAGACTTTGAGAGATGTCCTAACTGTTCATACTCTCTTATAAAGTTGACATATTGTGATTTAAGCTGTGGGTTCCTTCGGAACCTGTTCTCTAAACTATGAAAGCGTTTTTTTGCTAGCATATATGATTCTCCAAGACAATTAGGTGAATCTATAAGTGGTAATCGAACAGAAAACCTGCCGGTATTTAATCGTGTCATGTGAGTTAAAAAATGTTTTTTACATAACCTTTCATTATGACTCAATGGCGATTTTAATGGCACTTCCTCAAGCTCCCAAAACTTAGATATTTCTACATTAAAATCATTTTCCGATCTTACTGAAGTCAAAGAATGATGACATTGAATATTGGACAAATTATTTAAATCGTTTATTTTCATTGGGCCTGAAACGAGCCAACCAAATTGGGAATTTCTTAAAGTGGGATTATTAGGGCCTAGAGAACGCTGCTCGCAGCCAAGAATATCCCAAAATAAATCTGCTCCGATGAGTAGGTCAACAGCGGAGGATTGATTAAAACTAGGGTCAGCAAGGTGTACCTCAGGAGGTATTTGCAGTTGCTGAGTGTTTATAGTGTATCTGGGAATGTAACTTGTTAATTCCGGTAATATTAGAAAAGTTGTTGTGATGTGAAACGGTTTAATTAACGATTTTAACTGCGCCACACAACTCTCTGTGACCTTATTATTGACATGATTGCCGATGCCGACAATGTTTATACAATTGTTAAATAATGAATTACCTGATAAAGATAATTTGTCTCTAAGCGACTGCGTCATAAAAGACGATTGACTGCCGCAATCTAACAAGGCACGTACTTGTTCTGTTTTATTTGTTGAAGGGTTACACACCTCAACTAAAGAAGTAGATAGTAGAATATGTTTTGAATCTATAGTATGATTAACTATCGTTCCACATGATGATGTGCTAGCTGCAGCAGGGGTAGTGGTACCTGCAGCAGGGGTTTTGATACCTGCAGCAGAGGTTGTGGTGCCTGCAACAGGGGTTTCGGTTACTACCGGAACGTGTAAAAGAGCGTTGTGCTTCTTTTTACACTCCCGACAAGGTCTGAGGTAGCAGTTTCGTGTAGTGTGCCCGGACCTTAAGCAATTAGAACATATATTTAATTTATTAACTTCAGCTATACGATCTTCCACACTCTTGGCCTTAAAAATAGGACAATCGTAGATTCTATGTTCGCCCTGACAAACAACGCAACCTGAAGAAGATGAAGAATTACTGTGACAAGCAGATTGACAAACTGATTGGCATGTAACCGCATGTAACAGATTTATTATTCTGACGTTCGGCCTTGTTGTTGGCGCCTTTAGAAGACGTAGAAGCCGTTGCCTTATTATTATTATGGCTAGATGAAGAGTGGTTTAGAGACACAAGGACATCTGCTCGATCAATTAGAAATTTATTAAATTGTTGTAAGTTAGGTATTAAATCAGCCAAAGTGCCACGCCATTCCTCCCACTTGGTAAGAGTACGGTTATCTAGCTTAGAACACATTATATGTATCAATAAAATATCCCAATTATCAACACGTAGCCCCAAGCCAGACAACGCTCTCAAGTTCTTAGTAACGTGGTCCACTAAATAGCGAAGTGATTTATCTGACTCGCGAGACATTGGATTTATATTTAATAAAGAAGACAAATGATGGTTTATTAACTGTCGCTTGTTATCATATCGGTCACATAGCAATTTCCAGGCAACACTATAATTAGAATTGGAGACTTCTAAGTTACTCACTATTCTAGCTGCATCTCCCTCCAAATAAGTTAATAGATAGTGAAATTTATTAATAGGTGCAATGCGCTCATTATTATGTATGACAGACTTAAATGTGTCACGAAATTCAAGCCAACGGAAGAATGTTCCGTTGAATTTAGCAATTTGTATCTGTGGCATTTTGAACCCTACTTCTTGATTGTCAGTACTCAAAGGAGCAGCTGACGCATGGCTAGAATTGAGCATGTTGCCAGATTCATCGTGGCGGTTATTAGGCTGATGATCTTGAATGAAACTCTGAGCAATCGTTCGTTCGTTCGTTATGAATAATTGTTCAATATCATCCCTTTCATCAATCTCGATTGATAAATTATTCGAATTTAATATCTCAATTTGATTATGCAAGTCATCGAACCGAACGGACAGTGACTCAAATTTACTAAGTCTAAGTGTTAACTCAGCTAATTCAAGGCGTGTAACAGAATCCCTTGATAACAGACTCGTCAAATAATTCTTAAACCTAGTAATTTGGCCTTTTATTGAACTGCGCTTAACAATGAGATCTTGTAATTCTTGCACAGAACCGCCATCCTTGTTGCCCATTGTAACAATAAACAAAGTAAATAAAAGAAATGTGTATTTTTAGTAACAAGAACTACACGGTAAAACTGTGCAAGAAAACAATGAACCATTAATAAAATATTTATCTTACGTCCCTCTTCTTGTGTCACCTGTGGTCTGGAAGTACCGGTGCTGAAACCGACAGCACTCCGTGGATGAGGCTTAACTATATTGTAGGCCCCGGCCGTCGCAAATGACGTCTCCGTTCCTGGAATGTTCGGCGAAACAATCTTAATTGCTTGCAAATAAAATATTATTATTTACCTAGGCTTGAATTTAGTTGATAATTTATTAGATAATACTTTAGAATTTAGGTATACTTGAGCTGTGATAGATAATTACAACGTATCTTGTAAAATAAGTAGGTCATTCAAACCGGTAAGACATTGACGTAGGTACCTGGTCAAACAATGAAAAATCAATGATTTTTTTTTAAGTATGTGTAGATATTTATTTTAGGAATTGATCACTGCTTTATGTACCTATCTGTATGAAACAAGCACATGTAAAATCTCGGGGTTTATGAATTTGAGAAGGATCTAGGGACAAAACGTAGGTATGTGTGAGGAGGTCAAGGAAAGGTCACTTAGCTGCATTGGCCAGGCTGCTGTACGGCGACTTTGGTTGATATCACGAACCGTAAATCAGGTGTAGGCTGCAATGGCTGAACCTCCAAATACTCCAAAATATAGTTTCTTGATATAGCAGATCTGTATCTTAGTTGGTCAAGCTGACCGGGCTTCGTATTTCCTGATAGTTTTTGTTTTGCGAAAGGTCCTGTCACGGTCGCCAATTTTTATGTCTCGACTTGGACATAAATGAAATCCCGGATAGTTTTTATACTTGTATTTCGACACAAATAGGTTTTTACAATAATTTTAGTGGAGCCATCAATGTTCTTCCAAAAATGAATATAATAAAAAAAAAACAATGTGGGGTAACTTTAAAACTTAGAAAAAAAATAAACTCCTGACTATTATTTCGTGCGTCTCATATGTACGAAGCTTGCTTGCTGCTATGAATATAGCAGTAGGCGCCAACAAGTAGTCTGCTCATTCATTTATGTGTTTTTTATTTTATGAACAAGCTCATTAAAATGCAGGTTATGGTAACAACAGTTTACCATGGTATGTTTAGATCGGTTATTTAACAAGGATCCAAAACCCGCTCCTAATCTATCAGAATACACCAAAACATTACTTTGAGTGGGATTGACAGTTTCTATGGCATGAGTTAAAGTGGGTGAAGTGGCAGGAACAACATGCTGTGACATGAGAGGTGGCGGAGTGGGAGCACAACTACAGGTGAGGTTGTTTGTCAGCGACTCGTACCTCTCTGCGTTGTACTTCACCAAATCCACCAACTCACAGGCCTCCTGCAAGCGCTTGTTTAACATTTGCTGACTTGACTCATACTTACAAGATATTTCCTTAAGTGTATTTTCCCTGCTCAGTAATTCCTGTTGAAGGTTTTGTGTCTCAACTTCATACATTTTTCTGCTAGTTTCCATCTTAATATTACTGAATCTAGTTGGCATTTTAAGTTAATACGTTCTTTCCTAAGATTAATATTAAACTTATATAAACACTTTGTGACTTCAAGAGTTTCTTGTACTTTTTTATATTTTTACTAATTTTTATATACTTCTTAATTTTATTATGACTAGTTAGAATTGGACATCTAGTTAAGGTATCGACCCCAGTCAGGTCTATGGGAACGGTGGGCTTCTCGCACTCCAGTCCGGATACACTACCAACCAACTCGTCGAAAAGGTTATTGGTGTTGGCAACCTGTTCCCTGTCTTTCAGAGAGTTGATGGTGAAAATGGTGTTGTGTGCCTTGCATAATTCAACTTCAAGGCCTGATATACGTCTCTCTAAGATTATGAGAACGGTGGTTAAACAATTTAAACATCTATAAGTCTCAAATCAGTACAAGACTTTGATGACCTCTTGTGCATTGATTCTGATTATAAAACATGTTTGGAAAAATGTTAATGAAACAATTGCGATTTCCAAAATTCCAGATTTGATATAAATTAAGAAAATAGTATAATTAGACCATACTCAGTTAATAGGAACATTGACTGCCACATGCCTGATGTCTGGCAAGTACATATGCTTGGCTTAACACAAAACTATTAGACCACAAAACTATAAGGTACACCATAATAATCATAAATATCATGGTTTACTTTAAAGTAAAGGCTGATAAAAAGATTATCATTCACCCAGATATTAAACTAGATCTACAGCGATGGGCTGATAATATCAATAGTTTACACATAAAAAATATAGCATACTCAAAATATGATTCGGAAATATTTACAGGTCAAGAAGTGGGTGGGGGGCCATTTGTAATGATAATAGGGTTCATGGATTCTGGAAAGAGACTAAAAAATTATAAGTATCACTTAAATCATCTAGAACAACTTGTCATATTTTTACCTTAAAAATGTTTGTTAAAAATATACAATATTCACATATATTTTTACATGTTGATAATAAGTGCCATTAACCAAATGGGAGGTATTCAGTACCTACATTTAAATAACTTTGCCAGAAGCCTATAGCAACGGTGTGAAGATAAACTTTGGCTATTTTTATTTCTTAAATACAGCCAATCCTGACATAAAGTAGAAAATAAATACCTCCACATTCCAGTACAATTTGTGACTCATTTAATCAGTTTGGTCAACCTGATAGGTATTGACTTTTACTTCAAGAATTAATGCAAAAACGTCAATCTTGCATATCCTGAAAACCGGCTCTGATGCATCGACTGTAGTCTATGCTTTTACCATGTCTTGGTTAAACTACATTTTTACTACGCGTTTTTGTGCCCATTTTGCCTATTATTAAGATATTAACAAAAAAAAAAAAAAAAAAAATAAGAATGGTAAATTGACAGGCATTATGATTATGGCATACTAGCCGTAAAATAAAAAAATTAAAAAAAAATAATAGGTAATAATAAAATAAAATTTTGCATAAAATTTTCTTTACCAAATGTAAAAAGTAGTAATTGTGACATAGTATTGAATCAAGAGAAACTAGAATTTGTCGATAAAACTGTTTTCCTGGGGATCACGCTCGACTCAAGGCTACAATGGGGTCCTCATTTAACATCTCTTGCAGGACGGCTAAGTTCAGCAGCATATGCTGTCAGAAAAATCCGTTAATTTACTGATGTAGATACCGCGAGGCTAGTCTATTTCAGTTATTTTCATAGTATCATGTCTTACGGTATTTTACTTTGGGGACGGGCTGCAGACATCGAGTCTATTTTTATTCTGCAGAAAAGAGCGATCAGAGCCATTTATTATCTCTGCAGGCGCGACTCTCTTAGGGAACTGTTTAAGGATATTAACATCATGACGGTATCTTGTCAATATATCTATGAAAACTTCATGTACGTAAGAAAAACTTTACATCTTTTTAGTAAAAGAGGTGATAGACATAATTATAGTACAAAAAATAGGGACCTATTAGTACAACCAGGTTTCAGACTGGCTAAGGTAGACTCATCTTTCATGGGGTACTGTTTAAAATGTTATAATAAAATTCCTCCCCACATACTTCAACTTAATGAGATGAAATTCAAATCTTGTATAAAACGCACACTATGTAGGCAGGCATATTATAAGTTGGGGGATTACATCACTGATAAAAATGCTTGGCTCAGTGCTGGTCCTGCTCCACAACTAATTGACATACAACTGATTAACATTTTGAAAATACTGATGGAGCTGCTGAAGATTGTAAGACCATTTTTGTATTTATTTTACACCAGATTATAAATAATTAAAAACTAACAGACTTAAAATAATAATATTAATAATATGTACAAGTATATATTACATAAAAAGTGGGGGGGGGGGGGGGATAATAGGGCATCAAAAAATTCTTCCGCATCGCTGTCAACAGGAAAAGTGCCCAAAAGGCTGGCTGCATTGCCACGTTGAATGGCAATGCTGATTCTTTGGCCAAAGAATAGGCCAGCCCTCTGGTCACGTGAAGAGTCGACCAGCCGCTTGGCGATGTCTTGAAAAACTACGTGGGCACTCGGACCCCATGGCCCTAGTGTTTCAACCCCAAACGGCTCAAACATATAAGTCCCAATAAGATTGGAGTATTTGCGCCGTTTGAGGTTTTCCGCACCTGCAGCAGCAGCCCCAGCACAGCCCGCCGTGCTAGGAAGATGGGATGGCGCAAGGGTGTCGACGCACGTTGCATCCCACACCAAAGGCCTACCTACCTTCCAAGGCATTATTAAATTAAATTATTTTATTTGTCAGATAACAATGATCCATTTATGTTAGTTGGTTAGTTACAAAAGCAAAAACGTAAAAGCTATGTTAGTCTGTTATTACGTACTAAGCTCACAGAAAAAACAATATTTAAATATGTACATACATGTGAATATAACATCTCACCGTTGTAATGCATCACTTCTGCCTAACCAGCACTTGCATGAAGTGATTCATTATCGGTGAGTCAAATTTGTCCACTAACATCTTCAGAATGCTATTAGGGCTTGACCGCGTTCTCTCCAATAGCGATGCCGTCTTTCTCCTCACCATTGCGTGGAAGTCATGAACATGCGCCTGCGCGAACATGCCAGAAGCACTACAAAAGCGCGGCAGCCCGAAAAGCATTCTGAAGCTGTTATTGTATTGGACCCTCATGGCATCCATTGTTTTCCGCGTGTAGCTGGCCCACAGGCTGCTCGTGTAGAAGGTCTGGCAGTAAGCCTTGAACAATGTTATCTTAACCTCCTTACTACAACAAGCAAACCTGCGAACCAGCATATTGCTTCTCACAGCAAGAGCCCGGCGCTCGCGTTCGATATCTTCATGATCTTTAAGGTCCTCCGTTACGTAATGCCCGAGATATTTAGTTAGTTTCACCCTTTGCAGGGGCTGGCCATTGAGTGTGATAATTGGCTCGTATGACTGCTTCCTACCGGGGGCCTTAAAGATCATGAAAACGCTCTTCTTACAATTATAAACTAGACCGTGGCTAGCAGCGTACCTTTCACAAGATTCTAAAAGCTCTCTTATGGAGCCGGCCGTTGGACCCAGCAGCACCATATCATCCGCGTAGCTGAGGTTATTGACGCAAATGTTGTCAATCCAACATCCGATCCGTTTACTGCTGAGTCCAGTTATCAGCTCATTGACGTAAAGGTTGAAAAGCTTGGGCGAGGTCAGCCCCCCCTGCCTCACCCCACAATCCAACACATACGCAGCAGAGAGTGAATTATTCCACTTCACATAGTTCACTTGATTACCATACCAGTACTGAAAAACACGTATAATTTCTGCTGGTACGCATGCTTCCCCGAGCTTTTTCCATAATATGTCATAGGAGACAAGGTCGAAAGCTTTGGAGAGGTCGAGGAAACAAGCATACACAGGCGTGCTTCTGTCAGTATAATATTGGACAGTCTGTTTAAGACTCAATATTGCGCTTTCAGTGGAAAGTCCAGGCCTGAAGCCGAACTGTGCGTCGTTTAAATTCAACCAATTGTTGAGAGTTTTATCTAACAGACTGTCCAATACTTTAGCTAGTACAGTGGCAAGTGATATGGGTCTGTAATTACTTACATCGGACACGTCACCAGTCCTATTCTTTACTATTGGGACAACTAATGTGTGCATTAACTCGGGAGGAAGATAAGAGTGACTCAAACATAAAGAATAAAACATGGATAACACTCTTGGACAGTGTACACCCGCATGTTTCAAGTGCTCGATGCTGAGACTGTCATGCCCTGGAGACTTGCCTCTAGCCATTTTCTGTATTGCAGATGATACCTGCTTGGCTGTAAAACGAATGAGAGGGCTATCGTGACAGACCTCAGCATCGACCATTGATTTAGAAGGCCCCAGCGGCGAGGAAACGCGGAAGTGGTTCAGGAAAGTGTTCGCTATTTCCTGTGGTGTACTACTGCCCGCCACTGTCGCCGGCAAAGCTGGTTTAAGATCAAGCCGGGATGTCGACTTCCAAAACCGGCTAAAGTTTTTGGTCGATCTTTGAGATGTTATGATGTCCATTTTTATTTGATGTTGATGATTTTGGCACCATTTAAGCTTGCCTTTAAAAACCCTTTGACTTTCTCGCATTTCTTCCCAAACTCTGCCGGAATTCGGTTTATTGTAAGACAACCATGACTGATACTTAAGCCTCGCCTCCACGTAAGCAGCTCGAACATGCTTATTCCAACCAATAATACGCCTTTTTCCTCGCGACCGAACACCTTCATGGGTCTGTATGGCAGCCCTAGACAAAATACTTACAATATCTTGGTACATCATCTGCAAGCCACGTCTATGTTCTGCGTTATCGCAAAATTTGTCAGCACAATTGGAAAAGAGTTCCGGAAAATGCATATTCTTAAACTCGGAGTTACATAATTCATGATATTTTTTTATCTGATCACCTCCACGCTCATGCCATTTTACCTTGTCTGGTACCAACTGTGTCAATTCAAGTTTTTCTGGGATCGTATGCAAATTGCATTCTATAGCTAAGGGAAGATGATCAGACCAGAAAACATCATACTGTATTTTAACAGTCAGCACGGAGTGCCAGGCTGTTTGAGTAACAAAACAGTGGTCCAACCAACGCTTGCTGCCATTCATATCGCTCACATACGTATGACTGTCGGATCCTAAGCCTAATTTCTCCACATCAGCACATACCCAGTTCTGATCTAAACTGAAATTACACAATTCAGTCCAGAAAGGTTGATGAGGGTGAGAGTTAAAATCCCCCAACATATAAACTGCTTCAACATCATTAGCCTCAATAATGGCACTTACTTCACTCAAGCACTCTGTAAATTCGAGAAAGTTTTCTGTCGAATCTGTTGGCATGTAAATACTAAACACTAAAATCGCGCGATCCTCTAAGCAAGCTTTTATGGCCGAAATTCGAACACTGTTACACTGCACTACACATACTGACTTGAAGAGCCCCTTACGCCACAGTAATGCTACTCCTCCATAAGGTCGTCCTATGAGCATTCCTGTCGACGTGTCTACCGCTGACTTTCCTGTATATTCGAAATCCTTATGAACAGTGCTAAGCAATGGCAGGTCATGCGGCAGAAGCCAAGTTTCTTGCAGTGCCAGTATGTCAGCTGTATCACATAAATGTCTTACGCTTTCCATTGAGCGCTTCAACGACTTACAGTTAAACGTAATAAACTTATTAGTACTACGATTATAACTAGTCATTATGTTGGTTTGAGTCCTTTACATTACGGCTTACCGCTTTGTCTCGAAACTGCACAAAGCGTCTAAAACTTATGCCATCTGGCCACATATTATCATTTAAAAATAACGTTAATTTCTGCCTAGATACATAGCATATAAATGAGTTGTAATCTTTTTCTTTTTTCATTTTAATCTTTTCTAAAGTAACTTTATCTTGTGTTTTATTCCAAATGTATTCTATTATGTCCTCTTCCTGTGATTGTTTACAAACATTTGATATATATAAAGGTATTCTATATATTGGTGCTGCCTTAAATTTGTCATTTAGTCCGTTATTCGCTCTTCCTATATGGCTAATAAACCTATTTCTATATGACTTTTTGTATTGCACTTTTACCCAATCAGCCGTGTCCCCTACTTTTTGCTTACATTCACTACTCGCTTTTAGTACGTCAGCCATAGTCGGGCTCGAACCTATCTCGGTTTGCTTAGCTATATAACTCGCGCGCGTACTCGGTGTCTTAACTAATGAGTGAGAAGTAACATTAGTAGCATGGTCTGCTAGCGCGCATACGGAAACCAGTTCTGTGTTCGGAACCGAGGTAGGGGCCTCAACGCTCCTGTGTGTAGTCACTTCATCGGCGCCGCTCACACAGGCATGTTTTAAGCTATGCTCCGTCGGAACCGCAGTGTAGGCCTCTACGGGTAGGCCAGCTGTTAATGATTTGTTGATGTGGGTAGGCGGTGTGATTTTTGCGATTTTATTCGATAATAGAAAAGATACCTGGGATAGTTCGCAGTTTGCAGCACAGACATTATCATGGTTGGGTGGTGGTGATACAGTGATGTGACTTAAACCCATAGGCCCACTTTCACACTCGAAATTATCCAATAAATGTGCACCTCGCTTACGATTAACCGGATCAAAATCAAACCCACTCAGTGACTGTGTTCGCAAGGCAGTTTGAAATTCATCCAGTTGTTCCTTCGTGATATAGTCGGTTTTGATTTGTTTTATTTCTTGTTGTAGCAATAAAATATCTTTTAACAACCTTGTTACATCCAAATGATCGAAAGTTACAGGAGGTAGTCGGTGTAATTCTTTAGCAACAAAAGTGGGAAGCTTCTCAGGGTCGGTGGCCTCGGTGTGCTTAATTAATTCAATGATGTCTTGTAGATCTCTGTTCGACTTACCTGCCTGTCTTCGTGTTTTCATTTTCTTGGTCGGCACCGCTTCAAATAACAACTTCTTAGCAGCTAAGACTTCTTCTGGAGAAAAGGCTGTATCACATATCCGTATTAAGGAAATCTCATCCATCACACAAATCTTATTATGCATAAATGCGAGCACTTCGTTTATCACAATATTGCACGAACTACATTTCACTACGTTCGAGGTCATTGTCGAACGGGTGCGCGAGCGCGACTGATATATGGTCATTCCGTCTGGTCTCTTCCCATCGTCGCGTGCCAAACCATTGGGTTCTAAAACAGCTGGCACTCCGGCGGTGACAAGAGCACGACGGATGATGTCATTGATGCTGGCGTGCCGTGCTATCCGGCCTGCGCTCTTACTGCAGGATAGGCCATGGTGTCCGAGACAGTCGACACCTTCACCGCATCGGCAGCGATGCGGAGCCACACAAGAAGCGCCCAGACGCAGACAGGTAGCGAGCCGGAAGGTGGTATCACCCAGCATAGTGCCTATGTTGGGTGATGGTAGCGCCTGAAGCCAGAGGCCCTACTCCCACTCACCCACAGCCAGCAGGCGGGTATTGTATAAACTCAATTTCCTTTGTATTATATAATTGTATAGCACAGGTGTGAGTAGTATGTACTAAAGAGCTACCATTTACCGGGTAATATGTAGTATTTCATTGACTTGAATGTGCCCTGGCGGCTGTGAGTATGTCATGCTCACTCAAATGTCTCGCTGATGGTGGCGTGTGTGTTGGATCATTTAGCTCCCTTCAAAATGGTTGAGCTGAATGGTGCTAATCCATGCGTCATGTTCGTGAACGGGCGCCGTCAGTTGGGACTGGTCATCTCTTAGCTGCCATGGCTTATTTTAATTTATTTTAAGTTTTTGAATGATTATTTTTTTCTTTTTATTACGGACGCTTTTACGAACGTGCACGTCTTATTACATTGTTCTCACATGCATAATTTCAAAATGAATGATGTAACCAATATTTTGTATCAATTTTATATTTTATTTAAAAGAGTGTCCGTGGAGTTTCTGGCCCGTTCTTCTCCATAGGTACCTACTACGCTTTGGAATGGGCAACTAGCTTCATATTTTTGACTGACCGACCCCTTGATAATTCAAAAGTGCCTGTAAATGGTTTAATTGAAATAAATGCTTTGAGTTTGAGTTTGTTGTTTGAACGAAAGTGTTTCATCTCTTATAACACCAAGGTATTTTGTTGTATTTGCCATTTTAATTTTGGGACAAATACATTGGTTTTCTGTTGGAATTGTGCAATTATGAGCATATGTATAATGTCGAGATAGTGCTTTTTGGTGTTTGCTTGCGCATCGAAAACTTAATGTAATTGGTCTTGTCTGCATTTAGTGTTAGTGAATTATGTTGAAGCCATTTATTAACAATATTGAACCCATTTTGCGCAAGCTCGTAGACATTTTTTTCTGAGTCAGCCGAAAATAGAAGGGCAGTGTCATCAGCATAAGAAACAATTTGGCCGTGATCTAGATGTAGGTTACAAAGATCGTTTATATATATTAAAAATAGTGTAGGCCCTAAAATACTTCCTTGGGGACCTCCGAAGGACGTGGTTTTTTACTATCGCTGAGAACATTACCAATCCGTACACATTGGGTACGGTCTTTTAGATAGCTCTTAAATAGTTTCTGCTGGGTGCCTCTGATACCTATGGCTTCAAGCTTGCGCAACAGAATTTGAATAGGAACTGAATCAAAAGCTTTGGCGAGGTCCAGGAAGATTCCTACTGTGTGGTTACCATTATCAAGTTCTTGTGCTAGATAGTCAGTCAGATGGTGCACGGCATCGTCTGTTGACATTTTAGGCCTAAATCCAAACTGCCGTTTAGATAAAATTGATTTATCCTCCAAGTATTTGTAAAGCCTTTTATTCATAATTTTTTCTAATATTTTAGAAATAGTAGGCAGTAAGGAAATAGATCTATAATTTGTCACTTGATCTTTACTGCCTGATTTGTAAACGGGGACAACAACTGCTTTTTTTAGGCACTCGGGAAAAACACCTGTCGAAAAACATTTTTGGAAAATATAAGTTAGTGGCGGTCCCAAAATGTGCCTGAACTGTTTAATAATTTTATTTGATATGTTATCCCAGCCAACTGCACAGTCGTCCTTTAAACTCATAATTATCGCTTCTACCTCAGTCTCGTCAGTGTCTTGCAACACAAAGGATGATAAAATAGTGCTACATGTAAATGGTGTGCTTGTTAGATATTGTGATTGGCCCTGAACATTTTCAGCCAGACATTTACCAACATTAACAAAGAAATTATTCGCAATGTTGGCAGATGCTAACTGTGATGAGTGTGCTTGTAATAAACCTGAAGATGACTGATTATCTTTCGAAGCATACGTTACATTTTTTTATAAAATTCCATATTTTTTTACTGTTTGTACCAGCTTTTTCTAGTGCAATTTTATCGTAGTTGCTTTTTATTTTTTTTAGAAGATTATTACAGAAGTTACGATATCGTTTATACGACAGTTGCAAAATTAAATTATCTGGATTAGATTTAGCTTTCATATGCAGTTTATTTCTATTTTTCATACAGCGAATGAGTCCTGTCGTGATCCATGGTTTTATATTGTAGTTTATGTTATTTTGCCGAGGTATGTTATCCCCCCGATCGCGACGCCATTGCGAACACACGTACTTACGCGTAAATCCGTGTTTATAATTAGTAAACAGTGTAAATATTGCATAATTTTTGATAAAACTCCAGAAAACTGTTGTTGAGTGCAAGTGACTGTTTAGTGTGTACAAATTTCAATGAACCATTTAACTATAATTATCTCAAGAAAACAGTTTAAATCGCAACAGACAAACCGTGTAAACAGTGCTTAAATTTTAGAAATAACTATTTTGACTGATCTGCAAATGAAAGTGACTGTTGTGTGTATAAAACCAAGTGTACCAATAACTCTAATCACCATCAAGAACGGTTTTAACAGTTTTAAATCAAAACAAACAACATAATTTTAAAGTGCAATCACTTGGACTTTGACCCATTCAACTAAACAGAGACATCGTCGCGTCGGCAAGACTACCATAAAAAGCTCGCTAATTTCACACTCACTGCCAACGTCCGGCCGGCTCAACGGTTTAGCACCCTCGGTACTGCCGTGTGCCGTCCCGAGGTCGAGCCCGGCATTTCACTACCACCATAACGATATTTGTTTTGGATTTTTATTTTTTATTTTTGCTTTTTGGTTTGAAAAAAGGCACTAATAAAGGGCCTATAATTGTTTTTGCTATGGCTTCGACTCGGAGAACTCCGCCCGAAAAATCTACCACAAAATTTTTGAAACCAACTACTTTGTCACAGGAATCTGATACAGCCTCGGATTGTATGGGTTCAGAAACTGACTGTATTGGTCAGCAAAATATTACGCGACGTTATAAACGTAAATATGATGATTCTGTGCTTTCTGAATTAAGAGATATTATTATGCTGGCTGATGTTCAGCTTCAACAAAAAACCCAGGCGTTGAAATTTGATGAGGAGATGCAACGATTGGTAAAGCAGAATGAAAAAAATTACGGAATCTATCCAGTACATGTCAGACAAATATGGGGAAATATTGTCTCAACTTCGTCAAACGAAATCTGAAAATACTGCGTTCAAGACCCAAATTAAAACCTTAGAACAAAAAATTGATATCTTGAACGCAACTCAAAGGCGTCGACCTTGGAACTGAGAAATGTGCCAGAATCACATTTGGAAGACAAATCTGCACTAATCGGTTTAATAAAGAATGTTGGTGAAGTACTGAATGTTAAGACTAAGTAACTGCGCCGAAAACCGCTTCCAAATCCGTCTCCTTAGTGCAAAGTTATTGTAATTAATGTTGAATACTGTATCGGTAAGGTGAATTTTGAATTTGTAGGTATATAAAAATTTCCTCAGTTTTTCCGAGGTAGCCACGCGCGTGAGGTGTCAAAACACGCGAACGCGTCTGCGCGCGGGCTAATGAAAAACGGAAATTTTAGAGGTGGGTGCCGAACAAAATTTTGAATTTATAGCGAAAAAACGTACCTAATTTCAAGCAGAAAAATAGGTGTTTAAAGAATATTTTGTTTTACTAACCAACGAGACAGAACACTAAACGTGGTCCAACTTGAAGGTGTGGCAGGTAAGTAATTATAAATTGCTAAATTACTGGCGTTAAACTGAAAATATTCGAGTTATTCGAGATTTTTGTGTTTTTACGAAGTGAAATTTACGAAATTAATATTTTTTCAAGCAAATATGTAGATGAGTAAGGAAAGTTGAGAAAACGGAGCAGAGCCCAATTTAGACTTAGTAACTGGAGGACTCAGTCTTGATTCTAATCAAATAACATTATTTCTACCTGCTATGAATTAAAAAACCGGCCAAGTGCCAGTTGAACTAGCACACGAAGGGTTCCGTACCATAGTAAAATATTTAGCAAAAAACGTATGGACCCCTTTAATTTTGAACTTTATTTTATTTTTATTATTTGTTTTTAAAGCGGCAATAGAAAAATACACAATCTGTGAAAATTTCAACTGTCTACCTATTACTGTTCAAGCGATGCAGCTTACTGATAGACAGACGGACAGTGGAGGCTTAGTAACAGGGTTCCCTTTGGCACCCTTCGGGAACGGAATCCTAAAAATTAAGTCTGAATCTCAGTCCCCTGATACAACATCCTCCCGGTAGCAACAACAATGATGTGATTTGCCTGTCGGTAACGGAAATATCTTCTAGGGTACCTACTAATTAAAAAGGGGAAAAACATTTTTAATTACCTCGTCTTTACGTCAAACAATAGACCACACGTAAGATAGGCAGGATATTCTGAAAATGATACATAAAAATATATTAGTTATTGTGGGGGTAACCACTCTGCTCTATAATAAATCTTCCTATTTATAAAGATGGGAAATTAATTACTGGGATCAATTCACAAAAAACATGGGTATGCAAACAGTTTAATTTTGTATTTTAATTACAAGTACTAACTTCAAGTGACTTGCTTTTGTTCAACAGTCAAATAAAATAATAGGAACAACATTGAATCGTGCAAGTATTGAATTAAGACGAATAGTTTATAATAATTGTATTGTTGTACATTGATGGAACAATCAGTTGCCCATGCAGGAAGCACATTTTTAATGATTATTAAAAAAAACTAATTTGATTGAACTTCTTTGGGAGATTTTCATAAAGCTACAGTGGATTGTTAAAAGTACGAACTTCCATAGCAGCTAGTTAGGTGCACGGTAGAGCTCTGCAAAGTTCTACCCGCCATCATTCACAATTATTGTAGAGTCAAAATATGCTATGCAGCTAAATTATTTATATCTCCATTCGGTTTATTTTGGTTCGTTAAACTAAATTAACAAAGCGAATGGATAAATAAATAATTTGGCAGTTACATAAAATATTGTCAAGAATTTCTTAGTACTAAAATAATAGTGCAGTTGTCTAAACTGATCTCTAATTTCAAGTGCTCGAATACTTTTCTGCTCACGCCATTCTTAACCTTAAGCGTGATATATTAACATTTTAAATTGTTTATGTGTGTAACTAAGTCAAGAGCCTCTTATAACTAAACTCACATTTTTTTACTACTTTTAGTTTAAAGTACCAGGCTAACAGAATTCCTTAAGAGCTTTTGAAACACAAAAAGTGTACCACACAACGTTTAAATACCTACCTGTAGAGTGTAGATAATCCTAATATCTCATCGGAAGTTGGTCTCGTTCGTCGCGTATGGCGATAAAAATTCCTTGCTTTGCAACTCGAAGCGGTCTAATGTGGTCACCGGACACCGAGATATGGTTATCGTTTGTAACGAGAATTGGCATACTTGGGCGGCCGTTAGATATGTCGGTCACAAGTTTGGAGAACTCTTCTTTAGTTATGGGGCCCTGGTGGTTTTATGATTTTGCATTTTGTAGTTTAGATTCAACTGCATGGAAATAGGCAAAATTAACCAATCTATACTAATATTATAAAGAGGAAAGGTTTGATTGTTTGTTTGTTTGGCTCCGAAACTACAGGACCGATTTGAAAAATTCTTTTACCATTAGAAAGCTTAGTTTTCAGGGAGTAACATAGACTATGACTTTTTATCTCGGGAAAAATAACGGGTCCCGCGGGAAAGACCACGGGAGTGAAGTGCTAGTGTATGCTAAAATGGGATGAGTTTTAATACCTTCATTTAAGGAGTATTACATTGTCTATTAAATACAATTTATTGCATTAACCTAGCATTTTTAGTTTCCGAGATTTTTAGGATTCTTTAAGTGACCCGGATTCATTGCTCTCGAGTGTAGATGAGTAAGGAAAGTTGAGAAAACGGAGCAGAGCCCAATTTAGACTTAGTAACTGCACCGAAAACCGCTTCCAAATCCGTCTCCTTAGTGCAAAGTTATTGTAATTAATGTTGAATACTATATCGGTAAGGTGAATTTTGAATTTGTAGGTATATAAAAATTTTCCTCAGTTTTTCCGAGGTAACCACGCGCGTGAGGTGTCAAAACACGCGTCTGCGCGTGGGCTAAAAACGATTTTTTTTTTTTTAAATTATAGCGAAAAAACGTAATTTATAGCAGAAAAAAACTTTTTCACAAAAAATAAAACCGACTTCCAAAAAAAACACTACAAAGTGAAAAATAACTATGAAGTCGGTGTCTTTGGGGTCTTATTTTCGTTTTTTTGCCACCGACTTCCGAAATCAAAGTTATTTTTCACTTTGTAGTGTTTTTTTTGGAAGTCGGTTTTATTTTTTGTGAAAAAGTTTTTATTTTTCACTTTTTAGTTGTGGTACCTACACAAGACCCCCACAAAAATTTGAATACCCATTACCTGCTATGTAAATTACAGTGACAGGAACTATTAGAATATCGTCCACATATACTAGATGGGAAAAATACGTATTATTGAAGCTAACTCAAAAACTCCTCATCAGATCTTGACCAAATTTATATGGGACCACTTCTGAAGTATGCCCTACCAAACAAATAAAGAATCATCAAAATCAATTCATAATTGGCGGAGTAATCGCGTAACAAACATACAAAAAAAACATACAACCGAATTGAGAACCTCCTCCTTTTTGAAGTCGGTTGAAAATAGGTGTTTATAGAATTTTTTGTTCTACCAACCAACAAGACAGAACACAAAACGCGGTACAGCTTGAAGGTGTGGCAGGTAAGTAATTATAAATCGCAAAATTACTGGCGTTAAACTGAAAATCTTCGAGTTATTCGAGATTTTGGACGCAGCACTTCCACCAACCTACTTAATTTCATGGCACAGGTTATACCGGCAGTCGACGCTGGAGTACAGGTAGACGCGGCGTACTTTGACTTTAAAAAAGCCTTCGACACCGTGGACAATGACGTCTTATTAAGAAAGCTGGCAGAGGTAGGATGTACGCCACACTTGCTGCGGTTCTTTGTCAGCTATATGAGAGACCGTCAACAGTATGTTGACTACAATGGGTACGAGTCGAAGCCGTACTTCACCAGGTCCGGAGTAAGCCAGGGCAGCAATTTGGGGCCTCTTGAATTTATCATAATGATAAACAGCTTGCCTGAGGTCGTCAAACATGGCTCATGTTTATTGTTCGCAGATGACCTCAAGTTGCTGCTCGACGTAAGGGATGAGTCTGACTGTGAGCGACTCCAGGGTGACATTGATAGAGTGGTGAAGTGGAGCCATGACAATAAGCTGTACTTCAATGTATCCAAATGCTCGGTAATATCCTTCAGTCGTGCGCGCACCCCTGTCCGCTATGAGTACAAAGCAGAGGCGGTACCAATGCAGCGAGTAACACAAGTGCGTGATCTAGGGGTACATCTTACTCCAGATCTTACGTTTCGCGAGCATATCATTAAAATATGTAAGAAAGCGAACAGAAACCTCGGCTTTGTACTTAGGCAGTCACAGGGGTTCACTAATATTACGACTATTAGGGTATTATACGACGCTCTAGTCAGGAGTCACTTGGAGTATGGTGCTGTCATATGGGCTCCACATGAAGCCAAGTACTCTGTCATGCTGGAGCGCGTGCAGAACAAGTTCACGCGTCACTTGTACTTCAGGCTGTACGGGGTTTATCCATTGTACCCGCTGATGTACCCCACCCTGTTTGTACTGGGCATGGTCGGGTACAATGAGTTGAGGGTGCGACGACAGTTCACTCTCGTCGTATATTTAATTAAATTACTCCGGGGCAAGGAACACAATCCCGGAGTGGTGCAGTGCTTGCGGTTTTCTGTTCCGGACCGATACGTGTGGAGGCGGCGGCGCCCGCCATTGCTGGCTGTGCCAACTGCCAGAACCAACCTTCTGGCCAAAACACCTCTCACGCGAGCAGTTCGTACTGTGAACGAAATCCAGAATAGGTTAGACATTTTTTCGTGTTACTTTAGTGAACTCGCAAAGGTAATTTTATATGTATTATGTTACGAATGAGAATAAAGATTTTTAATTTTTAATTGATTGATACGTGTACGTACGACGGACGAGTGTAAGAATATTTAGAAAGTGTAGAATAAGATATTATTGTTTAGTTTTAATTTTGTGTTCATTTATGTCTTTTTTTATTTATTTTTTTTTGGGTGGGAAATCGTCAAATGACGTCTCCCGCTCTGGGTGGAGCGGGAGGGCGTGTCAGACTCTTACTTACTAAAACCCACCCGTGTTCCTTCTCTTGCCTGTGCAATGCCAGGGGGCCACGGTATCCCTTTCGGACTTTCCCGCAACCCCGGCAGGCAATGGTCTCATCGGACCCCTTCACTCGCTGACACTCTTTGAGGCGCGCGTGGAACACAACGCGTCGTCGACCCGGGCTTGGTCCTTACCGGACGGCGAGCTACCCATTGCTCACCGTCCGCAAGCCCGCGCCTACGGTGGCCGGGAATCCGCAATCGATTCCCGACGCCCGGGGCGTCTCCTCCTGCGGCGGCTAGGGGCGTGAGGGCGCGAAATTTGCCTCTCCCTCACGCGCTCCGCCTCCTCCTTCGTGAGCATTACTGCTTCGCAGAAGGAGGTGACGGCCTCCCATGCCCTCTCGCTCCGTACCATGGCCTGGACCAGGGCCGGACGCGAGAGATCCCCGCTACCGATCGCCTCCACGAGGACACGGCGGTGCTCTGCCCAAGCCGGGCATACCTCCACCGTGTCCTCCGGGCGATCCACGCAGTGATGACACCCGGGCGTTTCCTCCCACCTTATCCGAAACAGGTACCTCCCGAAACAGCCGTGTCCGGTGAGGACCTGCGTCAGGCGGAAGGTGAGGACGCCGTGGCGCCTCTCCAGCCACTCCTCAAAGAGGGGACTTATCGCCGCAATAGTGGCGTGCCCAGCACTGGGTTGCGACAATCGCACTCTCCATGCCGCCATGAGATCCCGTCGGAGCTCTGTCCGCTGTGCCGCGATTTCTCGCGGCATCGGAGTCAAGCCCCGGCGTTTCGCCTCCTCGCGCCACTCCCAATTATGCGCGAGGACTTTTGCCTCCAGATCCCATGGCGGTAATCCGGCAAGAAGGCTCGCCGCCTCACCGGAGACCGTGCGGTATCCCCGGACCAGCCGGGTGGCCATGACCCTCTGGGACGCGTTCAACCTGCGGGCAGGCCGCCGCCTCAACGAACGCGCCCACACCGGTGCCCCGTACAGGGCCATGGACCGCACGATCCCCGCGTATAGCCTCCGGCAGGAGGCGTTTGGACCCCCTAGATTGGGCAGGAGCCGCTTCAAGGCAGCCCCGGCCCGGTCCAGTCTGGGAGCCAAACGTCGGAAATGCTCCACGAAGTTCCACCGACTGTCGAGGACGAGTCCCAGGTACTTCATCGTCGACTCGACGCCGATGTGAACCCCTCCTACCGATATTTGGGAACCCGGCGCGTTCCGAGGACCATGAAAACACATGGCCTCGGACTTGTGCAAGGCCACCTCGAGTCCCAACTGCCGGATTCTGGCCACGATTGTCGCAACCCCGTGTGTCGCTAGTTCGGCCGCCGCCTGGTGCGACCTCCCCTGCGCCAGGACCAACGTGTCGTCAGCGTAACAAACGACGCTGACGCCATTGGGGAGGTCTGCGCGCAGCACCCAGTCGTATCCGATGTCCCACAGATACGGCCCCAGAACCGATCCCTGTGGGACACCGCACGACATCTCTCGCCGGTTCCACTCTCCCTGGTGACCGGGGTAGATGATGGCCCTGTCCGTCAAATAGGCCTCGACCATACGACAGAGGTAGGTCGGCATCCGGTGATACCGGAGTGCCTCCCTGATGCAACTCCAGGGCAGGGTATTGAAGGCGTTGGCGATGTCTAGAGACACCGCCAAGACGACCCCACCCCGAGCCACCACATCCCCCGTCGTGAGGGCTCGCACGCGCATGATGGCGCCCACCGTGGAGCGCCCCCTGCGGAAACCAAATCCGGCCCCACCCGCACCAGCCGCCCGACAAGGCGGTCTGCAATTACTCTTTCAAAGAGCTTGCCCACCTCGTCGAGCAGCACGATGGGCCGGTAAGCGGACGGAGAGTCCGCAGGGCGCCCCGGCTTCTTGATGAGGACCAGTTTCCCCGTCTTCCAACGAAGTGGGAACTGGCCCCTCTCCATGCATGCGCTTAAGAGCCCCCTTAGTCGAGGCCCGAGAGCCTCTGAGGCCAGGACCCAGGCTTTCCCAGGTAAGCCGTCGGGTCCTGGGGCGGTATTTCTGGCATTCAGCCTACGTACCGCCACCCTCATCTCTACCTCGGTCACCTCCGGAGCATCGTCGTCGTCGTCGGCGGTGTGGTCCGCATTGGGCACCGCAGTAGGCGGAGCCATGGGCGGGGAGGCATGTTCCCCTCGTGAAGGGAACAGAGCGCTCACCACATCCTCCACAAGCTGCGGCCGGAGACTCTGCGTAAGCGGGGGAGCCCATGGGCGGAGTTTCTCCCGCACCATTTTGTATGGGCGTCCCCACGGGTCTCTGTTCAGAGTCTCCAGCGACTCCTCGCGGGCCACTGGCCTGGCCCGCAGGATTTCCGCTTGGAGGGTGGTCTTCGCCGCTCTGTACCCCTCGTACAGCTCCGCCTGAATGGCTTCCGTATCCGGAGGTCGAATACGGAGCCGGCGGTGCCTGGTGTACCGACGTCGCGCAGCAACGCATGCATTGCGCAGTGGAAGTACGTCCGGGCTGGACCCGGGGCATTGCCACGTCACATATCTCGGACATGGCCTCCCGGAACCACTCCGCCTCGTCATTGATGTCGGCAGGCCTGTCCGGTGATGACACCCAGGCCTGCACGATTGAGGCTTCCAGGAGGAGCTCCCGGTCCAGCTGCTTCAGCGCCCACCGCGGATCACTCGGGGCCTGTCGGACCGGCGCGCTCGAGGTCTGGGCGGAGACGTCAAACCGGATGTACCGGTGATCGGAATACGTCTCCACCCCCTCCATGACGCGCCAGTCAATGACTCGTGGCGACAGAGCGGGGCTGGCGAACGAGATGTCCACCACTGATTCACCCCGCATCCGCACACACGTGGGGACAGAACCCCGGTTAAGGACGACCAGGCCTGTCTCCAGCGCCCAGTCCTCCACCATCCTGCCCCGTGTGTCCGTATACCGGGAACCCAAAGCCACATTCTTGGCATTGAAGTCCCCGAGGACGAGCACGGGGAGGGAACGGAACCCGACGACGACGACTCTCAACTCCGCAAGGGAGTTGTGGAACTCGGCGAGAGTTCGGTTCGGGGAGAAGTATGCCCCTACCACGACAATCTCCCCGAACCGTGCTGCAACGCAACCCTCATTTATATGTCTAGAGTTTTAATTGTAAATATTTATATAGTTTAATGTACATTTAATTTTATAATAATAGGCCTAGCTATCGCATTAGGTTTAAGCTCCTGTAATGATGTCTTAGAGTTTTAAATAAATCTGCTGGGGAGTTTGTTGCGCCACTTCTTCTTCCCAGCAAAAGCACTAGGAAGTGGTGAAGGGTGGGCGTTTTGGGGGACTGTCTTATGTAATTTTGACGTTCGAAAAGTGCTGATTCTCAGCCTAATTTGAATAAATGACTTTTGATATGATTTGATTTGATTTGAAATAAATAAATTTTTGTGTTTTTACGAAGTGAAATTTACGAAAACTAGATTTAATTATTTTTAAGCAAATAGATGAGTGAGGATAGTTGCGAAAGCGAAGCAGAGCCCAATTTAGACTAAGTAACTGCGCCGAAAACCGCTTCCAAATCGGTCTCCTTAGTGCAAAGTTATTGTAATTAATGTTGAATACTGTATCGGTAAGGTGAATTTTGAATTTGTAGGTATATATAAAATTTCCTCAGTTTTTCCGAGGTAGCCACGCGTGTGAGGTGTCAAAACACGCACACGTGTCTGCACGCGGGCTACTGAAAAACGGAGTTTTTAGAGGTGGGTGCCGATAATTTTTTTGAATATAGCGAAAAAACGTAATTTATAGCAGAAAAATAAGTGTTTATAGAATTTTTTGTTCTACCAACCAACGAGACAGAACACGAAACGCGGTCCAACTTGAAGGTGTGGCAGGTAAGTAGTAGGGTATAATTGGGGGTTCTGCATCACTTGCTCTCGCGTGCGCTCGAGCTGTGCGATGCAGAAGCCCCAATTATACCTATCGTGATCTGCGATATAGTTCATAATACTTCATTTCATTTCATTTTTTCGTATTGTGTGTTTTTTTCACAGATCTGCGATATAGTTCATAATACTTCATTTCATTTCATTTTTTCGTATTGTGTGTTTTATTCACAGATCTGCGATATAGTTCATAATACTTCATTTCATTTCATTTTTTCGTATTGTGTGTTTTATTCACAGTTGAGCGCTTGATACAGGATTTTCAATTATTTTTACCGGTCCGAGTGGGTGTCTGATGTAGGTCATCAAGTACATAATATCATATTTTACATCTTTTTTACATTCAGAAGTAAATTTCACTGAATCTTGCACTGTGGCTAATATTAAGCCTTCAGAAGTATATTTAATTGAATCTTGCATTGTAGCTAATATTTCTGGTTCTGGCACTTATTGATATAATCCCTTCCTTTCACAGCGGTCAAATAAAAACAATGAGGAAAGTTTATAGCATGTTGCATCCAAGGATCGTCGTAAATCTCCCATTCTTCAATAACAGCTCCACATGAGAAACATACAGTTCTATCATTAATTCCATTACCGCAATAAAATAATCCCGCGTCAGCCATTTCCATCACTAACCTTTTCTGAGAGTCAGTTGTTGCCCAATAATAATTAAATGAATGTAAACGCATTTTTTGCGTATGATACATGTCATAACGAGGATTGTAGTTTTCTTTTAACATTTTCGTCATGCAATAAGTACTTCAAACAAATATTAATAAAAATATAATGAAATCGTATTATGTTGCTAGCATTATATATACATTCATTAGATGTTCTAGGAGGGGAGGGGGGAGTAAGTATGGTAACTATAGTGACATAATGATTTGAAGCAAAAAAAAATAAAACATTTTATTTAAAACATTTATTCTCATAACACCATTTTTTTAAACACAGAACATTTTTTAAAGCACATACTTTTTCATGATATATACAATTATACAAATCTTGAGAATATAAATATTGATCATAAAGATTTAACAAACTAGGGCAGCCTTTGTCTTCTAAATTATTTATATTATTATTATTCGAAATATTTTTTAACCACAACACTTTTTCTAAACCTTTGGTGTAAACACTTTTATCTCTTAAAATATCTACAATCAAATTCTGATGATTTGAGTAAGTCACAAATCCTTCACTCCAATATATCTTTCTATTACGCTCAATCCAATTTACTTGCCTCCTTTCTTGTTTTGTCAATTCGTGATATGGAAAAGGTGGTTTAATCAAAAGCACCTGTATTTTATTATCGCACAATATTGCAATTTCTTTCACTATGAATTCATTTGCTTCTGTTTTAAAACCTTGAACATCTACAATGGCATTCATGATAACCTGCGCACAATGTTACTCAAAGGTTTATATTCCACAAGTCGGTCGTTAATAATTAAACAATATCCAGTTGTGTTATCTGGTATTGGTGCTGAACATTCAATCTCCAATCGCACATCTACGGGACCTGTTTTCAAACTATCGTTTTGCCTTGAACAGTCTATGATAAACAGAGGAGCCTTCTCCTTGAAACCGATAAAGTCAAGTAACGGGTCTGCAGGACAGTTGTAATACGACTGACGAAATTTCACATACATTTCATATAATATATTGTATTTGTTCTCGGTAAAATTTAAGCTTAGAGGCTCGTAAGGATAATATTGTGAATTCAAAAACAAAGTTAAGTTAGTAACCGCGCAGTGATCGAACAGAGAACTGTCTTTGATTTTATTATTTTTTCTATTGGTTTGCAAGCAAAAAATGACATAACGAGGTTTCTCTAATTGCGAAGCAGTCTTAACAGACCAACAATGTTTTGTAGTTTTAGGAAGCAAAGGATACTCGTATAAATCCCAATTTCTAAAGGCTATCTGAATAGATTTGTCTCTTTCTAAATGTTTAAGAAGTATCAGTCGTTCGCGATCTGATACTTTTATATGCGGCACCCGCCATTGCACTTTTTGTATATCTATTTGAAAATGTGCAACATCGTCAGTTACTATAAGACTGTTTAAGTTGGAGTTACTTCTATTCAGAATAAGTTCATGTTTACAATTTATCACAATTTTATTGTAATCCTCTGCAAATCCTAAAATCTTATTAAGAGGTACAATAGCACTAAAATTACCATCGCTTTTAAATCCATCTATGTTCCAACCCCACAAGGCAGCAACTTTATTTTCTCCTTCATTCAGTGAAACGTATGACTTTATTGTCGATGTTATTCCAGAATTTTTAATGCGATCTATTTCTATACCATTTATTTCGTATCTGATATCTTGAAACAAAAACATAACAGGGTTGTTACTGAACGTAATAGTTTTCTTAATAGGATTACCATCTTTGCCCAAGAACTTAGCTTGTCCTTCGACGTAAATTGAGCTGGCTGACGGTAACACATATATGTCTTGCTGGTGTATGGGAATTCTGATTTCATCGTTTTCTCTAAAGCTGTTGTTGTAGGGATTGTACGAATGGACTTCATAACTTTCAATCGAAGTATCGAAGTGCGGTAATTCAGTAATCTGTAGTATATTCATACTTTAAAACCTAGGGATTTAAGAAAATCTTTATTTGCTTTTGTTAACTTTATAACTTTTTTCTTACGTCTTTGCACCTTAGTGGTTGTACAAGAAATAGGGCGCTTTTTGTTAACTACAGGGTTTTTATAATATAATATCATTTTGTTTTTCTTAAATGTAGGCGTAGTTCAATATTTTTATGTTCTTCTCTAAATTTAATACAGAAACCAAATTGATCAACTATCTTAATAGATATTGATGTAATAGTATTTTTGTTCACTGGAAAGTAAATAACGTTTTGCGGTATTTCTCTGATTCGGTGACCTGTAGCAGTATTAGATACAAATTCATGAATAATATGAGTTGGTAGCCCGTTAGAATATGAACCGTGTACAAGATCACATTCGATTCTGATCATAGGAAAAATGTCGTTATTAATACGCGCATTTGGTATTGAATTTAATACTGAAAAGTATAACAAACCACACTCATATTGACCAGATAAATCCAAAGGTGGTTGAAAGAACGTATCCAATTCTGATTTATTTCCAGAGATGGTTACCGCTATAGACATGCTTGCAGACTGAATACACTTAGAAGATCCTGTTATTTTATTCCTTGACTACACCAAAAATTATTTAAAAAATGTAAACATAGGTGTCCGCAATTATGAGGGTGGTCGCGTTGTATATTATCATAATTATAGCGTACTTTAGCACCTAAGTATTTTATAAATTCCTTTGGAGGTTTAAGATTTCCATAACTATCAAAATATTCAATATAATCATTATTTTTAGCATAGGCTACCCATTGAGAACCTGGATTTTTTGAACTATCTAAATTAACCACTCCACACTCTTTTTTAAAAGATTGTTTAGGGAGCTCATCTCTCATAAATACACCTCGAAAATAAGGAATATTATTTCCATACTTCAAAATGTCAAAGTTAGTTAAGGCTCGTTTGGGTAGCCGATATCTTAGTTTTTTTTATTTGATACAAAAATTCCAAGCCCATTTTTATGCGGTTTAAGGTGTAATCCTTTTCCAATGCAAAGAGCTTCCATTTTTTCATTGTGTCTCTTCGATTCAGCCAAGAGCTTTTTAGCTAACTTGAATTCATTTATGGTTTTGGCAATACCAGCTGCACCGCCTGCTAACGCTCCCGCCGCTGATAATCCAGCAAAAATAGGAATCAAAGGTAATACCCCACCAGTTTTTGGTATAGGAATAACCCTAGGAAGTTTAATGGATGAATCATCAGCTAATTCTCTAGCTGCGGCCATAGCTAATTCTATTGCCACTTTTTTGCATTTTGGTTTTAATTTTTTCATATGTCTTTTAGTTTTATTAATAACATTTTTAAATTTATTTTTAAACCCTTTTCCCGATGTAACTTTCCGAGAACACTCTTTGTGGTTTTTTTTTAGGCCAGAGCCGGTTTTAATTT
Source organism: Xanthia togata (assembly GCA_963853775.1). NCBI lineage: Eukaryota > Metazoa > Arthropoda > Insecta > Lepidoptera > Noctuidae > Xanthia > Xanthia togata. The sequence continues at coordinate 108,343 of OY970811.1, read as the reverse complement.
TTGTAGACATTGCCTTGCTTACTAAACGTGCCATGATTTTTTCGCATACACTCGCATCCGAAGCAACTGCTCGCTCTTTTGCCCTTTTTAACAAAATTAAGTCAGCTTTGTGACGATCCTTTAAGTTTGATGATTTGTGATAAGCAATATCGTGTTCTTTGCAATATTCGTCTAATTGATTAATGCCTTATCTCCATGTGTAAGCCTTTTAATTAATTTTGTACCAGGCCCACAATAATTGTATCCTGGTAAGTGTAATTCAAATGGTAAATTGTTTATAAGCCAATTGAGAAGACTACTCTCTCCAATACACATCATAAGACTAATGAATCTGAATCGAGCACTATAATAAATACTTACACGCTTCATCATCGACTTTGTTGTTGAGTTATTTGTTATGTTATTTTTATTTAAATTAATATATTCGATTTATCAATCCAACTGTTTTCAGTAGAAGACAAACCTAACCATTTTACTAAAACCCTGTTTCCTTTTCTTCTCAGAACTTTCTCGACTAGATATACATTATGATGTTTTGTCTTTTGAAGCTCTTGCCCATAAAATGCTCCTAAAATAGGTTGACCTCTGATTGTATCTTCAATTAAGTAGGTGATAGGAGTTGTATTTTGTATTTTTCGAATTTTAAATATTTCCGATGACCAGTTGGGGGTATATCCTTTTTCAAATGTTCCTTTGTACTTACTGATACGCACATAATCACCTACTTTAATTTTGCTTCTTGTACTATCATTTTTTACCAACCTTAAGTATCTTTCTAATATTCGTTTTTTATTAATGTTATCCACGTTAGCGGGGATTTCATCAATTGTCCGATGGTAAGTGTGATTATATTTATAAATAACGTCATTAAGGGTATTAGCTACCCAATTATAGTTGCCTTTTAAACTAAATCCCTTATAAAGTTTAGATTTCAAAGTTCTGATAAATCGTTCAACTATCGAAGCCTTTTTTGTTGAGAAGGTTGAATAGTGGTTAATTTGATAAGATTTCATAAGCTTTTGGAATTTATTATTATAAAATTCTGCTCCATTATCCGTTTGCAGATTTTTAGGAACACGTCCTATAGCTAGGAAAATTTTGAAACAGTTACATACATCATCTTTGGTTTTACTTTTCAGAGGAAAGGCCCAAGCATATTTCGAAAAAGTATCAATAACAGCAAGAATAAATCTGTAATTTTTATTTTCTTTTGAAATTGATTGCATATCAATTAAATCTGCTTGCCACAGGTCGTCTATATCTTTCATAATAACATGTCTTCGTGGAAAGTTTACTCTTGCATTTTTATGAATTTCGTTTACCACGTCGGCTTTGCTCATGTTCAGAATTCAGTACAACTGTCTTGAATTTATGTATAATACTGAATGCAAGGCATATTATTATGACTATTTATTCTTTAATTATCCCAGCTTCTTTCAGTTCTTCAACTATCGATAAAATTTCATTATCATGGTTTGTGTTGCCAGCATCTCTTGAAGCTACTAATAGTTTCAATCTCTCGACTAATTCGTTAGGATCATCCCAATATACCAAGTCGGTGTTGCTTTTGTATTTTTTTAGCGTTGGTAAGTTTCCTCCAAGTTTAGCGTGCGCAAGTTTATCATGGTTTGACGATTCGGAAAATAGGGGTTTGATTATTTTACAATATTTTATGCCTTTGTCACCTCTTATTTGACCTTTAGGATTAAAATCTCTTTTATGGGCATTTGTATAATGTAATATATCCTTATAGACAAGTTTATCTTCACCCGATATTAACTTTAAATCAGGTTTTCTTCGGAGTAAAAGTTCTTTTAGACCAGCCGTTAAATTGTAAGCCTTGTCGCCGATTTTAATTAAAATGGTACTATCGTTATTCACACTATCAATTTTAGAAAAAGATACTGCTGAGTTACCCATTAATAAAGTTTTATTTTCACTTCTAATTCCAAACGGTATACTAATACCATCATAAATACCAAAGATATCATCACCCTCTAATGACATTTCTAAATTATCTATCGATTCTTTTTTAGCATTTTGTTCGACGAATTGTGTAGAATTAGGTTTTGGATCGTAATAGTCATTGATCTTTGAAGATGAGCTAGTATTATTTTCATGGGACTCCATTCCTTCAGAATTATTCAGAGTTGTATTTTCAATGTTATTATATTTTTCTGCATATCTATTAGAATCAACTAGAGTTTTTAGAGGATCTGTGACAGGTTTTAGTATTTTATCAAGTGACAAGTTCATTGAATGCTCCTGATTTTTCATTTGTTTTTTTTATTCTTTATGGAGTCGACAGACTTCACTAATTCCATTTTAATATTTTTTTCCATCTTACAATAAATAACAACTGTATTCAGGTAAGTAAGGAATAATACTAACAACATTTATGTATGTAATTCATTTATAAGAATGAGCCTTCATTCAAAGTTTAAAAAAATATCAAAATTCTGTCTGTACCTTCCATTGTTTAATGGTGACTCTTTGTTAATAAGTAGAAAATTATAAGTGTTACTCCAAACAGTTTTACAAATGTCTTTAAACTGATTCCACGGTAGATCAGAATTCACATGTTCATCATAGATATGCTTTAAGTTCACATCATCTTGTTTAAATATTATAAGAAAATTTGCATTATCACGTAGCAACTGTTTCGGAATTTTCGAGTAGGTTTGCGATAAGTAAAAGCAGTCAATTTGCTTATGTCTTCCCATAGAGAAGTAATTACGAATGTTTATTTGCTTTTCACACACAACATCATCAAAAATAAAAACTGAATTCGTTAAAGCTTCATATGGAGCTATAACATCTTTGTCGTCATTGAACTCATTGAACTTTATCTGAGGTACTCTTCTTAATACTTCACTTAAAAAACGATATTTTGGTTGGAAAGTAGTTTTCGAGTAAAGATAAAGATTTTTAAATTTAAGCCCATTTTCATGCAGCAGTAAACTGATCATAGCGTTTGTTTTACCACAGTTTGAGGGTCCACATATGTATTATGCAACGAATTGTATTAGGCAATAAAGCGCTGTGTCTGATCTGACAACTAGAGTCATTAAAATTTATATTTTTCACATTCAGGGATATGGGTTGTTTGATCAACTTCATCTTGCCTACTACTTGCAAAAACCACTATCCTTCTATATATTTAAATATAAGTATAATGCATATATTGGAACGCAAATATAGTTTCTAAACAACCTGTTGAGACAATCAGCACGTCAGAGTAATTAAACAGTTTATATAATTGTTGCAGCTAGCAAAAGCAGTCACTTACTTATTTCAAGTTGTAATAATATATTTTTTATAGTGAAGGTAAGTTTTAGTATTAAATTAACCAAATTAAAAATAATTTCGGTAAGTACTTCTGACTTTATATACAATTTTATTTTTTCAGAATTATGTCTCTTTCGCCATGCTATAGCCCCCACATTTTGAGCAATGATAACGTGATTTCTGAAGAACACGAACAATTCCGATTACGTGAGGTATGTAGTATTTAACTATAAGTAATTGTATGTATTTATAGCTGATTTGATTTTTTCTTTTATTTACTATTTATTTATTTTTATAGGGGGACTCTGCAAATCTCAATGATGGCGATCCGGTAATAAGCCCGTATTTTTTTTGTGAGGTATGTATTATTTTTTGTGAATTTAAAAAAAAAATGGTTAATCCATTAGGTATAGTTAATTTAATGTAATTCTTTATATTTACAGAAAATGAACAATCCTTATCTTGTGGAAGATAATGGTGATATTGTTAAATCATTATATTTTTCACAAGATATGAATAAATCGAATGCGGTTGAAACTGCGCCTCAGAAACGTGAACCGGAAAAAAATAATAAGAAGGAAAAGAAAAATATGAATATTAAAAAAAGGAAAAAATCTCAGCTTTCTTTAAAAAATATGATACCAAAACCATTTGCTACATCCTCTTCATCTTATGTTATCCGGAATGAACCAGGAAAAGCACATCATGTGATAAATATATCTATTAATGATCTAAGTAGCAACAATCTAATCGGAACGAGTGGCAGTGAAAATGATAGTACTTGTGTTCAGTACCTAGTCAGGGACACTTGTGATTATATTATGGATGAAACTGAATATTTGATTAGTAAAATAGTAAAAAAAATAAGTGTAGCTAATCAATTGTGAATCTTATTTCTAAGACAATGTTCAATTGTTGTTAGTTGAATAAAAATATATTATTACATATCATATCTACTTTTATTTACCTTTCAGTTCATAATAAAGTTAGGATAGGGTAATTTATAATTAAGAACAAACAAACAAAAATTTAACATAGGTATTTATTAGTTGTAAAAATAATCTTTTTTTTTGTTACATTAACACAATAGAACATAATTATAAAACTTAATTAAAGTATGGTGCTATAGTGCCCCCATGGTACAGTCTCAAAACTATTTTTTATCAGTTGTCTTTTATCATCATCTCTGTTAAGTATCAGCTTATTTAATTTTTGAGTAAAAATCTGATGATTTTTCGATCGTATAACATACATGTCATCTCTTAGGTTTTCTTTATAATTTAAAGCTCTTTTATATTTTTCAATGTCCAGTTTTTTTGTTATTGGCTTTGTAACTCCTTTTGCTTTTTTAATAGTATTTTTCTCAGAATTTATACAATACAACTTAGCACGTAAACCAACAAATTCTGAAATTACTTCTCCTCCCATTTCATCTTTAAAATAACCTGGTATTTGCCCGTTAGCTTTTGGTATACCATACTTATTATTTTCCCCAAAATTGTTTGTATCAAAATACTTAATATTTTTTTTCATATCAGCGTAAAAATCACCAGTTTTTATATGGTAAAGAAGACTATCGGTATCCGTATAACATAATTTTATATTATCTTTATAAATATTTTTCATAACAGAATAATGAAAATTATATAAATGTGTTTTGGAAATCTCAAGAATAGAAAAACCAATGTAAATGGGACGATCTAAAATAACTTTTGTCTTATTTAACTGAATAGCAACTAGATTTTCCGAGAAAATTGCTAAGTCTTTAAAGTTTGGAGCACTTATATATTTTTCTGCCCCACATAATCTGTTAGTTGTATTTAACGCATCTTTCCATAATTGTACAAGTCGAACATCAACTTGTTTACGTTTGTTTTCAATCGTTTTCCCAAAAATAGAGTTGTTTTGCTTTTTGAAAAAGTCTCTTTCGAAATCTGATTTAGCCTTTTGTCTTAGATAAGTATTTAAAGAAATATATGGCTCTAAAAAGTTATCTTGATGGAATGATAGTATTCTATGTATTTTAAGTAAAATTAAACCATTTTTCAAACATTCTTGTAAATGCACATAATGGATTACAAAGCGATGTTTGTTATACAGATTTGCTATTAATTTTTTACATTGATTTTGTAAAGGGGAAAACTTTTCAGCTGCAAAAGGTAAGTCTGAATGAGCATTATGAATGTTGGTTGGGTAACATAAGTCTACGTCAAGAATGTACCCTTGATCACTCATTTTACATACATTCTTGATATTGAAATCGATTATTTCATTTTCATTCAGAAATTTAAAATTTCGCATAGGCAGTTTTTGCATCATAGCAAATCCATATAAATTAACACAGTCTAGATAAATTAGATAGGTGCTAGGTTTTTCATTGTTGTAAGTTGATAAATATTTATTATTAGCTTTAGCATATCTCATTGAGCATTGAGCGAGGCCTCCACGAATTCCTTCTTCTAACATTTGATACATGTCCACATCCGAAATTAAATCAAGTTCAACTTTAGTGTATAAAAGCATAGCATCCCAACTTAAGGATGGGGATGAAACATAAAAACATGGATCCAAACTATAATAAACTAAACTCATGTCTCGAAATTTTTCAAAAATGTCACATAGTAAAAGAACGTCACATTTCAAATAAAGATCCGTATACTCTCCCAAATTTTTTATTTTAAATGCGTTCCACACTGTTACAGCATGTTGATAATCATCTGTAGAAATATTTTCTCCGGTAAGTTTGTTAAAAAATTTTGATTGCTCAGGTAGTTGAGTTTCATTATATTTTTCCCATGTATCTATATAGTCATAACAGTATACACCTTTTCTACGAACCAATTTAAAAAATTCCTCATTTGGAAAATACAATCGCATGTTATGAAAATCGTTCGAATGTAAAGTGTTAGCCAATTTATCTAAACTAGTACTCAAAAAATTAAATGAATCTATAAATTTTAACTGTGCTGTATTCGTTTTATCAATCGGTATGAACTTTGTAAACGATATATATTTTTCTTTTGATTTTGGAATCAAATTAATTCTACCAAGTATACCAGATAATTCTTTAATAAACAAATGACAATCGTAACCAGATAAATTATGAAAAATTATTGGTATAAACTGACATTTTTTCAAATTTAAATTACAAGTATTATGGGCAGGACCTCTATATTTACCCGTAAAATGGTCATGGTCTTTAACTATTATATCATTCATAACAAACTCAGTTTTACATATATGACAGGTTGTAGCTTCATTATGGACAGTTAACTCCTCGGGGGTAAGTGGTAACATTGGCTTATCATCTAGTAAAATTTTATAAAGCCTTTTTATATCACTTTTTATTGTTTCAACAAATCTTTGCGCACAATTTGGACCTCTATAACTAACAAAATCATTCAGTTCGGGGTTAGATTTGCAGCAAATGTAATAGGCAAACGAGGATGCTTTATGAGCTTGAACATTTTCAGTAAAAAGAGATTTATTTTTGTCTGAGTATACACAAAGTAAACTTTCAAAATCGCCATATATCACAATAGGTATTTTTTGAGTTCTTTGAAAATTCATAAAATGTAATTTGCTATTTTCTTCAGGTAAAACCGTTTGTTTTTTACCGCACCCGTGATTCATCAGTTTATCTATATGGTTGTAATATAAAAAACATTCATCGCATAAAAATACTTTGGACTTGTGTTTAGTTAATTGACGATGCAGAAGGCGGCTAAAGTCTTTTATTAAACAAAAATGCGCTTTTCCGTTTTTATAAATGTATAATAGGTTAGCATGGATAAGCTTTCGTTTACTTGTCACATATAAAGGACCAGTTACTTGATTATTAGCTTCAAGGCCATAAACATTCACGCTAATAAATTGATTATTTATTTCAAATATTTTAATGTCGTTAAAACTCGGAGGAAATGTTAAATTATTTATATTAAAGAGCGTCGTATAGTGCGGATATGATTTTATACGATTAGGATTCTGTGTAGTCGGATACATATGGGCTGCAATACACCACAAAAAACAAGTAAGTAAGTTCCAGCTCTTAGAGGATTGTACTTATTTATATTTATTTCCAAATGACTTATAAATTACGCTCGCACTCGCACAATCACGGAGAGTAAACACGGTTAAAACGAGTGCTGCGAATTTAAATTCTATTTTTGCGTAAAAACCAAACTAGTTATAAAGAAAAATATACTGTGATGTGTGTGTTAAAACTACCAGTGTGACTGTGAAATCAAAACTAAAAATAATAAGTGGTAATTAAGTTATTCACAAAAACAAATCTCAAAATTTGAATAACGAACTCTTGAGAAAAAACACAGTGTCGCGTAACTGGAAAGGACCGCGTTCTGTGCCGATCTGTGTCTCAGCGTGTCACCGCGACGGACGACAGCAGCGGTAAGCTCCGCCCACCTAACACTGTGTCTCACTGTGAACGTCTGCTGGAAAGGATCGCGTCCTGTGTCGATCTGTGCCGATCCTTATCTTTATACTTGTCACTCTCGTGCAACATTAGCTGGCCACGCCCCCGTGCAAGACAAAGACGGTTGCCATAATTGCTGTCCCTCTCTAGATCCATACTATCAAGTGCACTTGCACCGATTCTGCTGCTAACGTTTACGTTCAGCCGGCCTGCGCTACGTTATGCCTCGCGTGCAGAGATCTCCGCCGACCCCGGTGACGCCAGCTTTGTCTGCAGCTGCGAGTAAGTTAGTGCAACCTACATGCGCAGAAATTGATAAGGATGTTTCGCTCTCCTGTGCGCAATACGAACGAAGGGATCCAAACGTTACACTGAGAAAAAAACTGTCCCAGGCAGCTGTTCTGAACGAGGACCAAAACCTACCAATTGGTGAACTAACTTCCGAAATAGGCTACCTGCGTCAGGAAGTACTCAGCTTAAGTGAGCAATTGTGTCAGGCTATGTCGTCTATTGCCTGCTACCATGAGCAACTCGAACTATACTCCAATCAAATAACAGCTCTGGACGAGAAGCTTAAAATATATAATGAAAACAAACAGACTAATGTGGGTATAACGGATCCTCCCGAGCCAAACCCAACGGTAGACGCTGTGGCGGCTATTACGACTCCAACTAAGTCTGCCCCACGCAAAAAGGGCAAGAAATTAACATCAACCCGACAGGTTGAAAGTTCAAATGGCCGTGCGCGCACTCTGATTAGCGCTGCTGAACACCAGTCATTACATACGCAGCCGCAAACACTAACACTATCGGCACAGGCTTCCCTAAATAAGACAGCACCTATTCCACCACCTGCTCCACCATCTATACTACCTCTGCCGAGCGTTCGCGATCCGCAACAACAGGAATCTACTGTTGTACTGAACACAAACTCTGTCACTATGCCGAACATAAACTCTGATACTCGTCCTAAGAAACCTTATAACCACAGATGGGTGTCCGGCACTGCTGGCCCAAACATCACCTCACTAAAAGCTGCTGAAGCGCGAAAATACCTCCACCTATGGAATATGGAGTCCTCCGCTGATGATGTTCGAGACTATCTGGACCAGCTTTGTCCTCCAGGATCCTGCACCGTTGAGGAACTTAGACCAAAGGGACATTATAGGTCGTATAAGATCGGCATACCTGTTGACTACTTCGAAACATGTTTCTCGATGGATGTATGGCCCATTAACGCCAAGATCCAAACCTGGATACCATACCGCAAGAGAAAAGATCAGGCTCTTGGATCGCCTACTACCTCACACTCACAGACACAACATTTTTTTCGTGTCTAAACCTTCTGTACATAAATCCACTAAAATGACTATGCTCTCGGTTCGCTATCAAAACGTTCGTGGTTTGAAAACCAAACTGTCCCTATGGAGGCTGAACTTACTCGAACTTGAACAAGATCTTGTCGCAGTTACTGAATCATTTCTAGATGATTCAGTTGAAGATTCGGAAATTGTCTGCAACGGCTACAGTGTACTTCGGCGTGACCGAGGTTCACCTTGTGGTGGTGTAATGGTTTTGGCTCGAGCAGGTATTCTTATGACCCGTCGACCAGATCTTGAGACCGACCGTGGTGAAGACTTATGGGTGTCATTCTACGTGTTCGGCCGCCCGGTATTTGTGTGTGTTGTATATATAAAGCCTAGTGCTACTGATGATGTTTATATGACTTGGTTTTGCAAAGTCGAAAGCTTTATTAATAGTATTAATGGTAATGTGATAATATTAGGTGACTTAAATCTGAATAGTGCTTCTATTAATGTGAACAACTATTACTATTGTTTTCTCTCATTTTGTGGTTTGACTGAGAAGAATGTAGTGAAAAATTCGTATGGAAGTATGCTTGATGTTATCCTGGTCCAAGAGAGCGTTGAAGTGTGTATAACTTCTTCTGAAGGTATGGTACCACCAGATCTCTATCATCCTCCACTAAATATGGACATTAGCATCGGCACAGCTTCCCATAGCAACTCGTTGGAACCTAGCAATATTGAACGGTCTACAGATTTTAACTTCAATAAATTTGATTATGAGCTTCTTGACACTTTGTTATCTGAGGAGCGATGGACCTCTGTGATGCAGGCGACTGATATAGCGACCGGCATGAATTGTCTTTACGAAGTACTCTATAAAATATTCGACCAATGTATGCCCAAAAAGCAAAGAAGTAAAACTAGAGCGAAGTGTTATCCGGTTTGGTTCACACGCGACATAATTAGTGACTTAGTCTATAAAGCTAAGCTACACAAGGCTTGGAAAGAATCTAACTGTCCGGCCGATTACATTATTTACTCTGATTGTAGAAAGATCCTTAAACAACGCATCTCGACTGCTTATAAGTCCTACTTACGTCGCATCGAAAACGACATTAAAATAAACCCAAAACAATTTTGGCAGCACATTACAAGTTTACGATGTAAGGGCGGCTTCCAGTCTTCTGTCACTCACCGGGGCCAGTCGTTGTCTGGTATCGATGCTGCCAATGCATTCGCACAATACTTTTCCAGCGTTTTCCTTCCCGATTTTCCTGAGTTAAATGCATGCAAAATAAGTGCACGTGATACATCTCGTAGCAGCAATTATGTCAACATAAGTCATATTTCCGCTGAAGACGTGGAACTTAGCATTAACAAACTAAGGCCCAGTAGTTCTGCCGGTCCGGATAACATCCCGTCTTCTATGTTAAAGCTCTTAAAGAAATATATCATAGAACCATTATGTAGCATTTATAATTTAGCTCTCAGTAGCGGTAAATATCCGCCCCAGTGGAAAATTTCTAGGGTTACACCCATACCTAAAAAGGGAACTAAGGTGTCTGTCGAGGACTTTAGACCTATAGCTATCCTATCTTCACCTGCAAAAGTTTTTGAACATATTTTACACAAAGAAATTCTCAGGCAAGTCAACCGATACCTATGTAATGAACAACACGGTTTTCGCAACAAAAGATCTGTTAACACTAATCTTTTAACATTAACTGATTTTATCGCCACCAGTATGGACAGAGGTCGGCAGGTGGATGTCCTGTACTTTGATTTCCAAAAAGCATTCGATCGCATTAATAATGATATATTGTTGGAAAAGTTAAGTGCCATAGGTTTTGCTCCAAATCTTCTCTCACTGATCGCAGACTACCTTCGTGACCGTCAACAGTATGTGCGACTGGGCTTGTATAATTCTCAGCCGTATGATACTCGCTCAGGAGTCAGCCAGGGATCAATATTAGGACCTCTTTTATTTCTTATTATGATAAACGACATTCCACAAGTACTAAATCACTCCAAATGTCTCCTTTATGCTGACGATCTAAAGGTATACTCTGAGGTACAGTCTCCAGCTGACTGCGTGGCCCTTCAAAAAGATATTGACGCTATAGGTGAGTGGTCTGTCAAAAATAAAATGGATTTCAATCCATCTAAATGTTGTGTCATGAGTTTTAGCCGTTCACGAAACCCAATTCAACATAATTATAATATAAATGGCGTAGAAATAGCCAGAGTAGAGACAGTCAAAGATCTTGGTGTTATTTTTGATTTTAAGCTTACCTTCCACGAACACATTATATCTCTAGCTAAAGAATCTTTTCGGCGGCTAGGGTTCGTTCTTAGAAACTGTCGTGAGTTTTCAAACCATCACGTTATTCGGCTACTATATAATACACTTGTCAGAAGTAAGCTTGATTGTAGCTCATGTGTCTGGAACCCTCACGAAAAATCTTACGCCCTTGCTCTAGAAAGGGTTCAAAAAGCTTTTTTAAGATATTTTTACAAACGTAGGTTTGGATACTATCCATATATGTATCCAACTAGATTTCTGCTGGGTTGCTTAGGATTCAACTCACTTGAGGTCAGGCGTGCATTCGATCAGCTTGTTACTGCCTGTAAAGTCATTCACAGTACCATTGACGCTCCTAGCTTGCATGGTAAGCTGTGCAATATTTTTGTGCCTGATAATTATTGCCGGGCAAGACGGCACACATTTTTTATGGTGCCACGTTGCCGTACGGTTGCGCGACGTATGTCACCTATTCCGCGAATGCTGACCGCTCTCAACGCTCTCATTGAATCTAGTCCTGGACTTGATCTGTTTGCTGATGAATGGAAGGCAATACTTTTAGAATGCTTGGTGATTTGCGAGAGGACTGAGTGAAAGGCCTATTAGTCTATATGTAATTTGTATTGTGCTATTTCTATTTTAAATGTGTAATTTTGCTTCATAATGTGTTAAATTAGTTCTATTAATCAGTGTAATTGGCATTTGGCTGCCGTTTTGATTAATTAATAATAAATAAATAAATAAATAAATAAATAAATAAAATTAATCGTCCAACCTGATTCTGAAAGTTCAAACTCTGAACATTTAGATATTAGTTTTTCAGAACATTTTAAGTAAATATCAGCTATGTCAGTGCTCTGCACTAATATATTAAATTTTGTGTTAAAAGATTTCATAGATATTTCATTATTTTTGGGCAAAATGTATGAAACAAACAATTCAAAATTTACTTTGATTGCTTTATGTTTTGTAATAGCATTTTCTATGATATCATACACAGTTCTCGTAATTTGCCTTAAAAACGTCTCAGGAGTAATAGTGAAAACAATCGAATTTATTTTATAACTTATAATCCTGTTTTTAAATGCAGAAGCAATGACTTGAACATGGTCAAACTCAGAACTCGCCAAGCGATTTGATTTATGAATATTCGTTCTATTATGCGATGCCAACTTTGAAACATAAATATTACAGTCTTTACAAAAAAACATTTCTAAAATATATTCAATTCAATTTTTAAATAAAAATATTATTTAACAAAACTCTAATTTTTCATTAAACAAATTTATTCTGCTTTAATTTCTCATGTGTAATTTTAATAAGTTTATTATATCATTTGTTATTTATTCAGTTTTCATTTCTCTTGTGTAAAATGCCTGTCGGACAAGACACGTTAATAAGATTAAAACAAAATTATTCTGCTTTAATTTCTCATGTGTAATTTTAATCAATTTATTATCTCATTTGTAATTTATTCAGTTTTCATTTCTCTTGTGTAAAATGCCTGTCGGACAAGACACGTTAATAAGATTAAAACAAAATTATTCTGCTTTAATTTCTCATGTGTAATTTTAATCAATTTATTATCTCATTTGTAATTTATTCAGTTTTCATTTCTCTTGTGTAAAATGCCTGTCGGACAAGACACGTTAATAAGATTAAAACAAAATTATTCTGCTTATTTTCTCATGTGTAATTTTAATCAATTTATTATCTCATTTGTAATTTATTCAGTTTTCATTTCTCTTGTGTAAAATGCCTGTCGGACAAGACACGTTAATAAGATTAAAACTAAATTATTCTGCTTTAATTTCTCATGTGTAACGTTAATCAGTTTATTATCTCATTTCTAATTTATTCAGTTTTCATTTCTCTTGTGTAAAATGCCTGTCGGACAAGACACGTTAATAAGATTAAAACAAAATTATTCTGCTTTAATTTCTCATGTGTAATTTTAATCAGTTTATTATCTCATTTGTAATTTATTCAGTTTTCATTTCTCTTGTGTAAAATGGCTGTAGGACAAGACACATTAATAAGATTAGAAGACTTATATTTTTAAATCAAATGATAAAAAATAATATGAGAGCTGTACCTATGACAAATAACGAATATTAAGAGATAACATATTTGCTAGTTATCTTTTGAATTTATAAAACTAAATGATAACCAACTTATGAAAAAACGTGATTAAATTATACCTAATATTAAAATATAAAAAGTTATATAATTCTGTACGAAAAAAGTTGCAGTCAACACACAATTTATTGCGGATTAGTATACAGTACCGGGCGAATTTCCCTCATTTCATCCCGACCAGCATTGACTAGACCAGTTAATGCAGCCCAAACACCTGTGTTCTGGTCAGTAGCAAGCTTCAAAGTTATGAGTTCTTGTTTCCAGCGCTCGTTGTATTGTAGTCGCTCAACTTCACGAGTGTTGTACACTCGCAATTCGAAGTAGTATTGTCCTGTTTTCACCGGGTCAGACTGGTATGAGTATCCCGAAGCTACGCGCTGAGAGAATGCACTTCTCAGAGTCGCAGCTCGAATTGGCTGTTGCGGTAATTCATCCTGGAATATAATTAAATTACAATGTATCATCTAGTGTGTAATAGCGCATGTCGAGTCTAAATACCACCCAAGTTCAAGGCTGTGTATGTAGGATGTGTATTCACCACTCTTACTTAGCAAAGTAAAAATAATTTATTATAAACAAAGACTTTCTGACAATTTCTTATTTAATTGTACTTTTATGGGAGAGGCCTATGTCCAGGACTGTGATAAGCTGAGTTAATTGATAGATTTTTGGAAATTGAAGCTAACCAACTTTAAACTAGGAATAGCAAAAACTTACCTCAGAGTCAGGAAGCACAGCAATTTTCTTTCGTTTGACAGCTGGTGCGGTAGTAGACTTCGCGTCGCTGTCGGAATCTGATTGCTCTGCAAATGGATTTTTCACCGGCAGATCTTTTTTCTTCAGAACCTTTTTAGCCCGTTTCGCCGGTACAGCTTTCTTCTTAGAACCACCGCTGTTACCTGCTGTCGAAGGTTGCTCCAAGTCCTCTTCATGCGACCAAAACGGATTGTTAGCCCTGAAAAATAATTATAATAATATCAATATAATGTCACACTTGTAACTAAAGGATAAAGCACACGTGTACTTAACCCTCGTGATTAAATGATTAGGCATGATTCCAAACTAAAGGCTACTAAAAAAATTCTAACTTCATCTATAACACTAGAAATTGACCACAGAGCCTCTGTTTGGTGGTTGTAACCACTAATTATAACATAGCGCACACCCACACACCCACATTTCGCCTATTGCCATAAACCGGATACAATCCAAACTTCAGGCTGCTACTGGAAATTTCCTAACTAAACCCAATAACTATACGATCTGGAGTTCAAAGCCAGAACCTTACTCTCAGCAACCGAGCTTGCGATCGGTAGACCAATGTGTATGAGTGGCGAGCACTAATAATTAAAAATATAATAAACTGATAACAATGTAAGTAAGTCAAATAATAATATGCTTGGCTTGCATCAATGCTTTTTTATAAAATAAAATAACACACTACTTTTTTTTCAGACTACTTAATATGATGATAAGTTAAGTACTAATAATTAGGCGGTGGAGAATGTAGAACTCAGATGTGAAATTGTAACTTTAAAAAAATTATATATATATATTAATAGGTACTTACATACTTTGCTACTGCAGGATTCTAGCACAGAATATCACAATGTAGTTTTTGTCACAATAACGACAAAATGCGAAAGCAATTAACTATGTGCTCTCAAGCGTAACGTTAAAAGTAATAGCACAGTCGTGGGAGACCTACATTTATACACCTTTAAAGTTAAGCCGTGTTCATTATGCAAATTCGATGTAAGAAGTTACTGTAAAAAATATATATGATAAATATTGCTCATGCAATTTGGTCCCTATGACAAATGCTCTCAAAGCATACTTTTATTTATACTAATTTCTCTTACTAATCTCATGTATGAACACTCCCGGATGATACATATTAGGAATTATGTTTACTCATCATTTTATCCATAATAGCGCTGCAACAAGCAATTCGAGACGAAAATCGTTAAGGCGCAGATATATGATTTTAGGGACTATATTAACTCTGTTATTACACCTTCAAATAATGCAAGTAAGTTATGCAAAAAATATGTGTTTAAAATAAACATAAATTCTATGTATTTGTGTGTTTTTTAGTATTGTAGTAAATACTTTATGAAATAAATTCCGGAAGTAATGTCTGCCCAAAGGATTAAAAGTGATATTACTTTCAAACTAGTTAAGATATATTCATGATATTTTTTGTATGAACAGACTATTTTATTATCCATAATTTTATCTGCGATTTTTTCAAATATTCATATTTTCGTTACGCATTTATATGGCCAAGGTCACCAGCATTTACCAGGCCCTTAATGGAATGAGGGGGCAACTAACTCCGGTTATCAACAATAAACATTTATTAAACCAGTTCAATGAGACCTCACAAATTTATGGACAACGAACCGACAGCAATAGAGGATTATGAATAAAACCAAATTATTTGTAATATAAACAAACAAGGCATTTTATTAAAGCACTATTAAAACAAATATTAATTATTTTTGCAAAGTTCGCATAATATTACCTATGTATATTTTTAACATTTATAAGAATAATTATAAGTCGTTTGAAACCATTACTTTTAGTATTTTATTATTGAATATTTTGGATTTAGTTATATTTTAATGCAAGAACTTATAATATATTATTAAGCTTATAATATTATTACTTATCTATGTGTAGGTACAGTATAATTATACAGATACAATCTTATGCTACAAACCTATAAAATCAGATAATAACATTAAAAAAAATACTTTTCCATACAATTGTAAAAGTTTATGAAATCATACATATTTTTTTATCTATATGTTTTCGTGAATTTTTCCAATTATATTTTCTAAATCTAAGTAAATATCACTACTTGTCATATTGTCTATTGCACACATTTATTTGCGTTACACTCGCAAGGTTTATCAGGGTGATTGTCAGCCTCATAAATTTCAATTTTGATCGTCCTTGACCGCGTAGAAAATGTATTTTGAGCCCTCGTTTTGGTATATGAGTATGCTTGGATCCGCTTGCGCTTTTGCGGGGGTGATGAGATTTCCCCTTTTCTTTTTAAATTGAGCTTAGCTGACTCGCTTGCAATTGGCTCTTTTTGGGGAATTGCAATAAAATTAAAAAGATCTTCAGAGTCGTGAAACAAAAAAAAACATAAGAAAATATTTTACGATAACAGAATGATTATAAATATTTAAAAGAAAAATATACTCACCGACATTTTATTTAGATTTATCTTACAGAAATGCTCTCACGAATTGTTTCAAATTAAATTAAATTTATATTAATTTCACTCTTATATATGAACTAGCAGCATGTCATTAAAGTTCAATTTTATTCCTTATAGAAACAAGAAAAGCTTGCTATCAAATAAATTCTATGTACTCGGTACATAGAGTTCAAATTGATTTATTGCGGCTTACACGTGGAATCAAATTCCTTCCCATCCCAATTTGGTCAATGGCGCCACACCGTCGCGGATACCTGAGATGAAATTCTAAAAAGGAAGTTGTATGTACTTATGCCATCGCTGTTAATGAAATAAGCTAAATAAAATGTATCCGTATCCAAGGTTGGGGTGGTAGGCGGGTCCGCTATCAAGGCTCAGATACCGGTTAAATTTTCAAACCGTTATTATATATGTATCGCATGTTTTTTTTTTCTAGCCGGTATTTGAAAGAGCATTTACAAAAAGGTTTATTTTGATTAAACGGTTTAGAGCAATAAAAACCGGTTAGTACATCTACGTAGCGCGCCGCTATGCGTGGCATCCTTACAAGTAGTCACAAGTTGCAACGCGTTTACCGACATGCCGCTCGTTGAATAAACCGGTTTATTTAGGTTAATCTAAGGTTCTTAAAACGTTCGCGTTCTTAAGAAAAGTTCGGAGGAAACCCGAAATAAACCGGTATCAACCGGTAATTTTTAAACCGGTTCCGAGTCTTGTCCACTTTATGTGATGTAGCAGCTTGTTACTTCTGCGGTAGTGGACTCATGGACTGGCACTATCAGGATGTGTCATGGTCAGAGCATGTTCACAGCTTTTTTGTGATTGATTATGATATGCACTTGATGACCTGCACTAGTAGGGTATAATTGGGGGGCTTCTGCGTCGCGCAGTTCGAGCGCACGCGAGAGCAAGTGATGCAGAACCCCCAATTATACCCTACTGTAAGTAATTATAAATCGCAAAATTACTTGCGATAAACTGAAAATCTTCCAGTTATTCGAGATTTTTGTGTTTTTACGAAGTGAAATTTACGAAAACTAGATTTAATTATTTTTTAAGCAATTAGATGAGTAAGGATAGTTGGGAAAGCGGAGCAGAGCCCAATTAAGACTAAGTAACTGCGCCGAAAACCGCTTCCAAATCCGTCTCCTTAGTGCAAATATATTGTAATTAATGTTGAATACTGTATCGGTAAGGTGAATTTTGAATTTGTAGGTATTTAAAAATTATCCTCAGTTTTTCCGAGGTAGCCACGCGCGTGAGGTGTCAAAACACGTGCACGCGTCTGCGCGCGGGCTAATGAAAAACGGAGTTTTTAGAGGTGGGTGCCGAACAAAATTTTGAATTTATAGCGAAAAAACGTACCTAATTTATAGCAGAAAAATAGGTAATTATAGAATTTTTTGTTCTACCAACCAACGAGACAGAACACGAAACGCGGTCCAACTTGAAGGTGTGGCAGATAAGTAATTATATATTGCAAAATTACTGGCGTTAAACAGAAAATCTTCGAGTTATTCGTTTTTTTTTTTTTTACGAAGTGAAATTTACGAAATTTATACTTTTTTAAGCAAATAGATGAGTAAGGATAGTTGGGAAAGCGGGGCAGAGCCCAATTTAGACTAAGTAACTGCACCGAAAACCGCTTCCAAATCCGTCTCCTTAGTGCAAAATTTTTGTAATTTATGTTGAATACTGTATCGGTAAGGTGAATTTTGAATTTGTAGGTATATAAAAATTTTCCTCAGTTTTTCCGAGGTAGCCACGCGCGTGAGGTGTCAAAACACGCGTCTGCGCGTGAGCTAATGAAAAACGGAGTTTTTAGAGGTGGTTGCCGAAAAAATTTTGAATTTATAGCGAAAAACTTACCTAATTGATAGTAGAAAAATAGGTGTTTATAGAATTTTTTGATTAACCAACCAACGAGACAGAACAAGAAACGCGGTCCAACTTGAAGGTGTGGCAGGTAAGTAATTATAAATCGCAAAATTACTGGCGTTAAACTGAAAATATTCGAGTTATTCGAGATTTTTGTGTTTTTACGAAGTGAAATTTACGAAATTATTTTTTTTTAAGCAAATAGATGAGTAAGGATAGTTGGGAAAGCGGGGCAGAGCCCAATTTAGACTAAGTAACTGCACCGAAAACCGCTTCCAAATCCGTCTCCTTAGTGTAAAGTTATTGTAATTAATGTTGAATACTGTATCGGTAAGGTGAATTTTGAATTTGTAGGTATATAAATAATTTCCTCAGTTTTTCCGAGGTAACCACGCGCGTGAGGTGTCAAAACACGCGTTTGCGCGTGGGCTAATGAAAAACGGAGTTTTTAGAGGTGGGTGCTGAACAAAATTTTGAATTTATAGCGAAAAAACGTAATTTATAGCAGAAAAATAGGTGTTTATAGAATTTTTTGTTCTACCAACCAACGAGACAGAACACAAAACGCGGTACAACTTGAAGGTGTGGCAGGAAAGTAATTATAAATCGCAAAATTACTGGCGTTAAACTGAAAATCTTCGAGTTATTCGAGATTTTTGTGTTTTTACGAAGTGAAATTTACGAAATTAATATTTTTTAAGCAAATAGATGAGTAAGGATAGTTGGGAAAGCGGGGCAGAGCCCAATACTGTATCGGTAAGGTGAATTTTGAATTTGTAGGTATTTACAAATTTTCCTCAGTTTTTCCGAGGTAACCACGCGCGTGAGGTGTCAAAACTAGCGTCTGCGCGCGGGATAATGAAAAACGGAGTTTTTAGAGGTGGGTGCCGAACAAAAGTTTGAATTTATAGCGAAAAAACGTACCTAATTTATAGCAGAAAAATAGGTATTTATAGAATTTTTTGTTCTACCAACCAACGAGACAGAACACGAAACGCGGTCCAACTTGAAGGTGTGGCAGATAAGTAATTTTAAATCGCAAAATTACTGGCGTTAAACTGAAAATCTTCGAGTTATTCGAAATTTTTGTTTTTTTACGATGTAAAATTTACGAAAACTAGATTTAATTATTTTTTAAGCAAATAGATGAGTAAATATGGTTGGGAAAGCGGGGCAGATCCCAATTAAGACATAGTAATTGCGCCGAAAACCGCTTCCAAATCCGTCTCCTAAGTGCAAAGTTATTGTAATTAATGTTGAATACTGTATCGGTAAGGTGAATATTGAATTTGTAGGTATATAAAAATTTTCCTCAGTTTTTCCGAGGTAGCCACGCGCGTGTGGTGTCAAATCACGCGCACGCATCTGCGCACGGGCTAATGAAAAACGGAGTTTTTAAAAGTGGGTGCCGAAAAAAAATTTATTTATAGCGAAAAAACGTAATTTATAGCAGAAAAATAGGTGTTTATAGAATTTTTTGTCCTACCAACCAACGAGACAGAACACGAAACGCGGTCCAACTTGAAGGTGTGGCAGGTAAGTAATTATAAATCGCAAAATTACTTGCGATAAACTGAAAATCTTCCAGTTATTCGAGATTTTTGTGTTTTTACGAAGTGAAATTTACGAAATTAATATTTTTTTAAGCAAATAGATGAGTAAGGATAGTTGGGAAAGCGGGGCAGAGCCCAATACTGTATCCGTAAGGTTAATTTTGAATTTATAGGTATTTACAAATTTTCCTCAGTTTTTCCGAGGTAACCACACGCGTGAGGTGTCAAAACTAGCGTCTGCGCGCGGGCTAATGAAAAACGGAGTTTTTAGAGGTGGGTGCCAAACAAAATTTTGAATTTATAGCGCAATAACGTACCTAATTTATAGCAGAAAAATAGGTGTTTCTTATAGAATTTTTTGTTCTACCAACCAACGAGACAGAAAACGAAACGCGGTCCAACTTGAAGGTGTGGCAGGTAACTTATTATAATTAATTGCAAAATAACTGGCGTTAAACTGAAAATCTTCGAGTTATTCGAGATTTTTGTGTTTTTACGAAGTGAAATTTACGAAAACTAGATTTAATTATTTTTTAAGAAAATAGAGGATTAAGGATAGTTGGGAAAGTGGGGCAGAGCCCAATTAAGACTAAGTAACTGCACCGAAAACCGCTTCCAAATCCGTCTCCTTAGTGCAAAGTTATTGTATTAATGTTGAATACTGTATCGGTAACGTGAATTTTGAATTTGTAGGTATATAAAAATTTTCCTCAGTTTTTCCGAGGTAACCACGCGCGTGAGGTGTCAAAACACGCGTTTGCGCGTGGACTAATGAAAAACGGAGTTTTTAGAGGTGGGTGCCGAAAAAATTTTGAATTTATAGCGAAAAAATGTAATTTATAGCAGAAAAATAGGTGTTTATAGAATTTTTTGTTCTACCAACCAACGAGACAGAACACGAAATGCGGTCCAACTTGAAGGTGTGGCAGGTAAGTTATTATAATTAATTGCAAAATTACTGGCGTTAAACTGAAAATCTTCGAGTTATTCGAGATTTTTGTGTTTTTACGAAGTGAAATTTACGAAAACTAGATTTAATTATTTTTTAAGCAAATAGATGAGTAAGGATAGTTGGGAAAGCTGGGCAGAGCCCAATTAAGGCAAAGTAACTGCGCCGAAAACCGATTCCAAATCCGTCTCCTTAGTGCAAAGTTATTAGAATTAATGTTGAATACTGTATCGGTAACGTGAATTTTGAATTTGTAGGTATATAAAAATTTTCCTCAGTTTTTCCGAGGTAGCCACGCGCGTGAGGTGTCAAAACACGCGTCTGCGCGTGAGCTAATGAAAAACTGAGTTTTTAGAGGTAGTTGCCGAAAAAATTTTGAATTTATAGCGAAAAAACGTACCTAATTTAAAGCAGAAAAATAGGTGTTTATAGAATTTTTTGTTTTACCAACCAACGAGACAGAACACGAAACGCGGTCCAACTTGAAGGTGTGGCAGGTAAGTAATTATAAATCGCAAAATTAGATGAGCCCATCAAGTATTGGGATACTTTATTAATATTCATGGTAACGCAGAAGCTCGATCGGTCAACTTATCGTGAGTGGGAGGAGCACAAAGGTCGTATAGACAAGGATAGCACAATAACATTTGCTGCACTCATTCAATTTATTGGCTTTCGCGCTGACTTATTAGAAACGTTAGAAACAGCACGAAATAGCACTAATCCCACTCCCGGTAAGTCTAGTTCCCATTCTAATAAGATGAAGTCTATGGTTGTATCACAAGATTCTAATAATTCCAGCACCGAATTAAGTAAGTTGTGCCCGCACTGTAAAGCTGATCACATGTTAAGTAGTTGTTCACAATTCCTTTCACTTAGCCCCGACGCCCGACTCAAATTAATACCTAACTATAAAGTGTGTTATAACTGTTTTCATGCAGGTCATTTTGCTAACCGATGCAAAAAGCCGGGATGCAAGATATGTAAACGCCGACATAATACTTTAATTCATTCGTCGGAGAATAAAGGTACGGCGAATGATTGCAATAATTATAACAAATCAAACGGTAGCTCGTCCCATTCCGTATCAACGTCATCACCCACTGACGCCGTGGCTAGCACTGATGTGAAAGCAAATGCAAATAATTTAACTTTTTCTGCGGATCTCAGTTCGCTAAGTAGTGAGCGTAAACAACACGCTGTGTTATTGTCCACCGCTCTTAACAAGTTATGTGATCAGAATGATCGTCAGCACGTAGTGCGGGCCCTGCTTGATAGCGGTAGTACATCGTGTTTTATGACGGAACGGTTATGTACAAGGCTTAACTTAAATACTAGTCAGATAAATGGATCGGTCTATGGCATTAATAACGTAAGTTCTCGCGTAGGCAAAACATGTCATGTAAAAATGACGTCATTAGATATTAGTTATGTTGCTAAGTTTTATTGTTTTGTTTTGCCATCGTTGACGACTGTTGTGCCTTGTCGTGAAGTCGACATTTCAGACCTGAATATTCCAAATAACATCTGTTTAGCTGACCCTAACTTTTACAGGCCTTCAGAAGTAGATGTCTTAATAGGAGCGGATCTCTTCTGGGACTTGGTTGGTTCACAGAGAATTAGACTAGGAGTAGGTAAGCCCGTGTTGTGTGAAACGCTGTTAGGCTGGATTGTTTCTGGCCCTGTTACCTATAATAATGGTAAATTACTGTCGAATATTAATATTTCGTGCAATTTATCTTATACTGATTCCCCCAGTAACGGTGATTTAAATAAAATTCGCACCGATTTAGAAAAATTCTGGAATCTAGAAGAGATTAATTCACAATCCTCGCATTATTTACCCGAGGAAAAGTTGTGTGAAGAGCATTTTGTCAAGAATACGACACGTTTAGACAGCGGACATTTTTGTGTTCGTATTCCTGTTAAGCAAAATCCCTCTATTTTAGGAGAATCTTTCAAAAGGGCTTCGATTCAGACTAAAGTCCAAGCCAGAGTTTGGTAAATTATATCGCGACTTTATGTCTGAATACGAGACTTTAGGACATATGGCCGAAAATAAAAATAATGACAGTCCCAGTGGATATTTCATACCACACCAAAATTCGTGTTGTTTTTAATGCAAGTTGTGTTACTTCTTCAGGGGTATCATGCAATGACGTGCAGATGGTGGGTCCTACAGTGCAGGACGATCTTATATCTATACTTCTTCGGTTTCGACAACACAAATTCGTATTATCAGCAGATGTTGCGAAAATGTATAGATGTATATACGTCCACCCATCTGATAGGTACCTCCAACAGGTTCTATGGCGTGATAATGCATGCGATCCTGTTAAGGTTTTCAAATTAAATACCGTCACATATGGTACGGCTAGTGCACCATTTCTTGCTACTCGTTGCCTCAAGCAAATAGGGATGGATTATCAATCCAATGACACTAAGATCTCTTCGCGTTCAATGGGTGAGTCATCCTCAGGTAGCAGAAATAAGATTGCTGACGTCATCATGCATGATTTTTACGTTGACGACCTCTTGACAGGAAGTGATGATTTGAATGAGGTTATGTTTATCCGCACAGAGGTCACCAACGCACTAGCATCTGCTTGTATGCCGCTTAGAAAGTGGAGATCCAACGTATATTACGCTCCGAATACGCTAATAATTCGGACCAACTACGCTTAGTCTCCGGAGCTTCTCAGTCGTCATTAGATTTAGAAATGGGACCTAATGAACCTAATAAGTTATTAGGGCTTAACTGGTATTCTAGTTCCGACGAATTTGGGTTTTCAAGTTTAACGTTGCTTTCTAAGGATTCTTTTACAAAGCGTGATGTACTTTCTGCCATAGCACGTATTTTTGACCCCCTAGGACTTTTATCTCCTTGCGTAGTCACAATGAAAATGTTTCTACAACAAATGTGGTTAGACAAGCTCTCGTGGGATGAGCCATTATCCCCGCCACTTAATGCTAGTTGGAATGCTATTAAATTCAATTCAAAATTCAAAATATTTTATTTCACATAAACCTACAAGGGCACTTATGAAACGTCAGAAGCTAGGTGCACGGTTCCAATTGGTCGTTTCCTATGGAGAAGAGCCAGCAAGAAACTCCACGGTTACTCTTTTAAAAATAAATGGTAGGTATTTACAATCTTTTCGAGTTACAGTGTTTATAGGTATGAGAGGACACTGTAGGCCTATCAACAAGTACCAGGTACTTAGCAAGATAGAAAACGATCGACAGATCTAAAAGTCGGTTATGCCTACAACGTTCTCACATTCACAAAATATAAAAGAGAATCTATATGTATAAAAGAAAACCAATTAAAAACCTATTTAAACTAAATGGCATGACTGCCACTAAAGCTGTAACAAATCTATAAAAAATATAGTATAGTGAAGTTATATAATGTCAAATAATGAAAAGATTATGTCAAAAAAATACGTAAATGAAAAAAAAAGAAAAATAGGTAAAATCAAATAATCATCTTAATTTGGGAGCAGTTAATAGACATAATTACATAGTAATGCCGTTATTGAGGTACCAGGGAAGCCACATGTGCAGAAGGAATTATTGCCAAACTTCCTTGTCTTCAACGTAGTCTTTAATCTTATAATATGCTTTTTTGATAAGGACACGTTTAATGTGGGTTTTGAACTTTCCATCACTAAGTTCTGTAACCGACTTTGGCAACATGTTATAAAATCGAATACTGTTTATAACAAATGACTTACTAGTTTTAGCTAACCTAAATTTGGGTATCACAATTTCATGTTTTCTACGTGTATTTATATTATGGATATCACTTCTAATTTTGAAAAGTCCTAAGTTTTTCCGAACATACAAAATACTTTCTAAGATATAAAGAGAAGGCTGAGTTAGTATATCAATTTCTTTGAATTTATTTCTAAGGGATTCACGAGGACCCATTTTATAGATAGCGCGAATAGCCCTCTTTTGTAAAATAAAAATGGAATCTACGTCAGCTGCCGATCCCCACAGCAAAACGCCATAAGACATAATACTGTGGAAATAAGCAAAGTATACTAACCTAGCTGTGGCTACATCAGTCATCTGCCTTATTTTTCTTACTGCATATGCAGCCGAACTTAATCTACCTGAAAGAGCTCTAATGTGGGCGCCCCATTGCAATCTCGAATCTAAAGTAATTCCTAGAAATACGGTTTCCGTAATAGCTTCTAGTTTCTTACCATCAAGTTTTAAATTTAGACCTACTTGAGGTACATTTGGTAATGAGAACTTAAGACATTTAGTTTTGTTCGCATTAACTAAAAGATTATTAGCTGCGAACCATTTCGAAAGAACTGCTAGACTATTGTTGACATGTATAACATCCGTATCTTTTCTATCAATTTAAAAAATAAGAGAAGTGTCATCAGCGAATAGAATTATGTCTGATAAGTTAGCCATCATGTAAGGAAGGTCATTAATATAAACTAGGAATAGAAAAGGGTCAAGAATTGATCCTTGAGGCACGCCCATCTTAACTAGAGACCCCAAGGATGTCGCCCCGTTAATGTTTACTTTTTGCTGCCTGTTTGATAGATAGGAAAGAACAAGATCACCAGCTTGCCCACGAATTCCGTAGTGGTGTAATTTACAGATCAGTGGTGATGGTTTTGTGGTCAACGCAGTCAAACGCTTTTGAGAGGTCACAGAAAATGCCAATTGCATCCTGGGACTTCTCCCAGGATTCCAAAATGTGACTGATGAGTTTTACTCCAGCGTCAGTCGTCGACCTACCTTTCGTGAAACCAAACTGGTAACAATGTAAAATCCCATTTGAATTAAAATGTGACAACATCTGGTCTAGCATGATTTTTTCATATATTTTACTCAATGCTGGCAGCACAGATATAGGTCTATAATTAGAGGGATCACTCTCAGTACCTGATTTTAAAATTGGTACTACTTTATTATGTTTCATTAAATCAGAAAACGTACCGGTATCTAAACATTGATTAAATATGCCTGTTAGGACAGGGGCAATTGAGTCAATGATATCTCCAAGAACCTTAACGGAAATCCCCCATAAGTCTTCAGTGTTTTTTATGTTAAGACTTTTGAATGCTTTTGTAATTGTGACAATAGAAATAGGCTTGAATTCAAAACTTGGAATGTCCTTACTGAAGTTTTCTTTTAGAAGAGATTCAGCTAATATAGATGATGAGGGGAGAGATTTCGTAACCTCTATTGTCAAAGCATTGCCGCTTATCAATAACTATCGTGTTCCACGACACGTTATATGTGATGCACATAATATACTGGAACTGCATGTATTCACAGACGCATCAGAGCGTGCGTATGGTGCGTGCGTCTATGTACGTAGTGCCAATGATAAGGGTGAGTACATGGTTTGTCTCTTAGCCGCTAAAAGTCAAGTGGCGCCGATTAAGCCAACCACCATTCCAAGATTGGAATTGTGTGGCGCAGTAGTCGGAGCTCGTTTATGCGAGAAGGTCATGAGCTCAATGAGACTAAAGTTTAGTCATGTTTATTGATGGACTGACTCCACCGTCGTGTTGGGATGGTTGCAGATGCTACCTTCTATGCTTCAGCCATTTGTGCGCAATCGCGTTGCTGAAGTTTTAGATAAGGCAGGGCACTGTACTTGGCGACACATCCCAACCGCCATGAACCCTGCAGACTTAATATCGCGAGGCGTAGATATTAGTATTCTGCAATCTTTGGACTTGTGGTGGAGTGGTCCCAGTTTTTTGAAACTAGTCCAGTCTCATTGGCCGTCTCAACATAAATTTAAAACATTAGAGTCTGACACGCTGCCTGAAACTCGACCTCACGCTTTATTGAGCGCCAGTGTTAGTCATAGTAATCAATGTGATACAATCATCGATTTTGATCGTTTTTCCAGTTATTTAAGGTTAATCCGTAGTGTAGCAACAGTTTTAAGGTTCATCAAATTGTGTAGGAAGCTTCCTGCTCCCAGTTTTCTATCACAAGTCGAGTTGCAGGATGCATTAAATATTATAGTAATTAGAAGTCAGATCGAATCATTTCCCGAGTACAAATTACTCATTAGTAATCAGAAGTTGCCTCATAAAAGCGCCCTAATAAAATTTAACGTATTTTTAGATGATAATAAAATCATGCGTGTTGGAGGACGCTTAGAAAATTCAACCTTTTCTTTTGATAAAAAGCACCCCATTCTTTTGCAGTCCACTCATAAATTTACGAAGTTACTATTCGAATTTGAACATATAAAGCTTATGCATTCAGGCCCTCAGTCATTGCTGGCTTCAATTAGGGATTCTTACTGGCCTATTGGCGGACGAAGCCTAGCAAAGAGTTGTTATCGTAATTGCGTGCGTTGTTGTCGCATGTCGGGTAGAACAGTTACGCCTTTAATGGGTAATTTACCGCAGCAGCGTCTCCTTCCAGGTGGCTATCCTTTTGAAACCACTGGTGTGGATTATGCTGGTCCCATCATGGCTGCTAGTAGGCAGGGTCGGGGATGTAGGCTGGTAAAAGTGTTCATAGCCATTTTAAAAGCGTCCACTTAGAGCTGGTGAGTGCCTTAACCAGCAATAAGTATTTACTAGCTATATTCAGATTTATCTCACGACGGGGAAAACCCACTGACATCTACTCCGACAACGGTACCTCTTTTGTTGGTGCCTGCAACGAACTTTCGAAGTTCCTTAAATCTAATTGCAATTTCTTGGGCGAGCAATTGGCTAATGACGGAATTAAATTTCATTTTATACCCGCGTATACTCCTCATTTTGGCGGACTCTGGGAAGCGGGTGTAAAATCAACTAAATATCATCTCAGGCGAGTGTTGGGAAATTGTCACTTATCCTTCGAAGAACTTAACACCAGATTAGTCCAGATTGAGGCAATTTTAAATTCACGTCCACTGACGCCGCTGTCATCCGATCCAGCGGATTGCACACCACTGACTCCGGGTCATTTTCTTGTTGGTCGACGGCTGACGTCACTCCCGCAGCAAGATTTACAGAACCACTCCGCTGCTTCATTGTCTCGTTTCCAACGAATCGAGCAGCTACGTCAGCATTTTTGGGTTCGTTGGAGTAAAGAATTTGTGTCCGAGCTGCAGCAAAGGACCAAGTGGCATACCAGCAAAGATATGCTCAAGTTAGGTTCTTTGGTCGTCATAAAGGAGGATCATCTGCCTCCTCTTAAATGGAGATTGGGAAGAGTCGTCGCCGTTCATCCGGGATCGGATGGAATTGTTCGTGTGGCAGACGTCAAAACATCCACTGGAGTCATCAGAAGAGCCTTCAATAGGATTTGCCCACTGCCCGTTGATTCTGCGCTTGGTTGAAAGCGCCTCTGCTGCTTCCAACGTCCGGGGGCATGTTCGAGCTAACGCCTGCTCGTTTGGAATGAGCAAATCAACGTTGCGTACTAATTAGTTTGTAGTTAGATGTAAGGATTTTATGTACTTGCTTGTCATTTTTTCTTCTCATTTTGTTCGTCATCAAGGCAATACATATTAGACTAAATATCAGCATTTTTGAAGTTTCTTTGAAGAGTCACCTGAAATTCCCCCACAATGGGTAGTACCAAAACTAGCTTCATATTTCTGACTGACTGACTCCTTGACAATTCAAAAGTGCCTGTAAATGGTTTAATTGAAATAAATGCTTTGAGTTTGAGTTTGAGTTTGAATGTATTTGGCAAATAATTAAAGCCAATCATGATGAGATAGGTCATTTTGCTGTTGATAAAACAATTGATAGGATTAGAGATAAGTATTGGTTTCCGCACATCAAGAGAGTAGTTACTACGTATATACAAAATTGTTTGAATTGTATATATTATAAAAATGTACATGGTAAAAAGGCTGGGAAACTATTTCAAATTCCTAAATATGCGAGGCCTTTCCATACGTTGCATATGGATCACTTAGGGCCTTTCGTTAAAACAACGTTAAAAAACACTTACTTATTGGTTTTGGTAGATTCTTTTACGAAGTTTGTTTTCATTGCACCTGTTATGAATACAAAGAGTCGGATTGTTATAAATGAGTTAAACAAAATATTTAAAATATTCGGGAACCCTAAGAGATTGATATGTGATGCAGGTAGCGCATTTACTTCTAAATTGTTTGTGACGTATTGTAAAGATAGGAATATTAGACAACATGTAATTGCTACAGCTATGCCAAGATCTAACGGGCAAGTTGAACGCTTCAATCAAACTATATTAGAATCTTTGCGTAGTATGGGATCTGACACTGACTGTAACAAATGGGATATGCATATTGACCAAATTCAGCAAGGTATTAATAGTACTATTAATAAATCCACTGCGGCTGTTCCCAGTGAAGTCTTTTTCGGGTATAGGCTACGAATGAATTCAGATAAAATAGTCAGTGATAGTGAAGAACAAGTAGTTGATGTAACTGCATTAAGGAAAAATGTAGACAGTAGTATTAAAAAGGTTGCTAAAAACTCAAAAGTAACTTTTGACTCGAAACGTAAACATGCACCTAAATACGATGTAGGAGACCTTGTTGTCATAAAAATTCCAAGCCATAACAACGACGGGCAAAGCAAAAAGTTGTTACCGTTGTTCAAATGCCCTTTCCAGGTTATAGAGGTCTTGGGCCACGACAGATACAAAGTGGCTGATATGCGGGGTGCCGAGCGTACATCAAAGCACTACGAAGGTGTAACATGCGCCGAAAACATGAAACCTTGGATCCGATTCGCCGAGGGTGATGGCTAGTGCTTTGGGTACGCTAAATAAAGATACCGGATGTTGTCAGGTATGTTGAACATTAATTACTTTATTAGATTTTGGATTCTTGCGCAGTAAATATAAAGTTGTCACTTGTTGTTTGAAGTTTAAAACAAACTAGTAATTGTTCTCAATTATATACATATTTCACTCCTGTAATCTAAGTGTGAATGTGTCTCACGAGACTGTCTTAACAGGATACCGTATCCTGGAACGCAAAGGGCAACCGAAGAAACAGGTTGGATTTTAGTCAGTTCGAGTCTGACAGTCCCTTCCGCTCTACCCAGGGCGGGAGGAGTCATTCTATGATTTTACCACAAAAAAAAAAAAAAATGTGTCTAGTGCAAGTGCTTCATTTATGGTTTTCAAATTCTTAGTCGGTTAAATTCAGTGACAAATATCGATGATGAACATCGTTGCTGAGTATTTGGTAAAGGGTTTGTTATCGGTACTATAAGTATGCCTGCAAAATTGTGTATCTTGACTATATAAATTATTGTGTGGGTATGCATTGTGCTATTAAATCTCTTGAGATCAATGAACCAATATGCAAAAGTGGTGATATACATCCTAGTGTACGGATAAATCACGGGCTAGTTTGGTTATTGATGTCAACCAGAGGTGCTGCGACTATGAATTTGGAACACTATAGATAATGGCTATAAAAATCATTTGGCTTAACTTTACTAGATGAAAATGGCTATACCAAAAAATTTAGGTTGTTGTAAAAAAAAAAAGTGTAAAAATACTAATGTGAACAATATATTGTTTTCAGTACTTGCACCAGACTATGACGCCATCGAGGACGAAGGCGTAGTGCAGGACAGCCGGATGTTGTCGCTGGCAACTCTTTTCGGCCGCTAACTAACCGTGGCGCCGACAGAGGGCGATGGCGAGGCGACCACTGGGCTGCAGCGGCTCACCTCGCCCCTTTTTGCTTTCGACTACGGAGCTGTTCGGTCATTCCTAACATCTTGATTTGCGATCCTGACTATATTATTATTATTGTTAAACCATTATTGCACCGTTAAAATTGCCAAATCTTTACTTCAGTTTATATATCATTAAATTAGTTATTTTTATGAATCATAATTAAGTTTACTAACTAGGGTGTAATTTAGTTTAATATTAAATTTATGTGAAATTGGGCTACGTTGTTTCACTTCTAATAGTAACTGCGCCGAAAACCGCTTCCAAATCCTTAGTGCAAAGTTATTGTAATTAATGTTGAATACTGTATCTGTAAGGTGAATTTTGAATTTGTAGGTATATAAAAATTTTCCTCAGTTTTTCCGAGGTAGCCACGCGCGTGAGGTGTCAAAACACGCGTCTGCGCGTGAGCTAATGAAAAACAGAGTTTTTAGAGGAAGTTGCCCAAAAAATTTTGAATTTATAGCGAAAAAACGTACCTAATTTAAAGCAGAAAAATAGGTGTTTATAGAATTTTTTGTTTTACCAACCAACGAGACAGAACACGAAACGCGGTCCAACTTGAAGGTGTGGCAGGTAAGTAATTATAAATCGCAAAATTACTTGCGTTAAACTGAAAATCTTCGAGTTATTCGAGATTTTTGTGTTTTTACGAAGTGAAATTTACGAAAACTAGATTTAATTATTTTTTAAGCAAATAGATGAGTAAGGATAGTTGGGAAAGCGTAGCAGAGCCCAATTTAGACTAAGTAACTGCACCGAAAACCGCTTCCAAATCCGTCTCCTTAGTGCAAAGTTATTGTAATTAATGTTGAATACTGTATCGGTAAGGTGAATTTTGAATTTGTAGGTATATAAAAATTTTCCTCAGGTTTTCCGAGGTAGCCACGCGCGTGAGGTGTCAAAACACGCGTCTGCGCGTGGGCTAATGAAAAACGGAGTTTTTAGAGGTGGTTGCCGAACAAAATTTTGAATTAATAGAAGTGTGGCAGGTAAGTTATTACAATTAATCGCAAAATTACTGGCGTTAAACTGAAAATCTTCGAGTTATTCGAGATTTTTGTGTTTTTACGAAATGAATTTTACGAAAACTAGATTTAATTATTTTTTAAGCAAATAGATGAGTAAGGATAGTTGGGAAAGAGGGGCAGAGCCCAATTAAGACTTAGTAACTGCGCCAAAAACCGCTTCCAAATCCGTCTCCTTAGTTCAAAGTTATTGTAATTAATGTTGAATACTGTATTAAGGTAAGGTGAATTTTGAATTTGTAGGTATTTCAAAAAAAATCTCAGTTTTTCCGAGGTAGCCACGCGCGTGAGGTGTCAAAACACGCGCACGCGTCTTCGCGCGGGCTAATTAAAAACGGAGTTTTTAGAGGTGGGTGCCGAACAAAATTTTGAATTTATAGCGAAAAACGTACCTAATTTATAGCAGAAAAATAGGTGTTTATAGAATTTTTTGTTCTACCAACCAACGAGACAGAACACAAAACGCGGTCTAACTTGAAGGTGTGGCAGGTAAGTAATTATAAATCGCAAAATTACTGGCGTTAAACTGAAAATCTTCGAGTTATTCGAGATTTTTGTGTTTTTACGAAGTGAAATTTACGAAAACTAGATTTAATTATTTTTTAAGCAAATAGATGAGTAAGGATAGTTGGGAAAGCGGGACAGAGCCCAATTAAGACTAAGTAACTGCGCCGAAAACCGCTTCCAAATCCGTCTCCTTAGTGCAAAGTTATTGTAATTAATGTTGAATACTGTATCGGTAAGGCGAATTTTGAATTCAGGTATTTAAAAAATTTCCTCAGTTTTTCCGAGGTAGCCACGCGCGTGAGGTGTCAAAACACGCGCACGCGTCTGCGCGCGGGCTAATGAAAAATGGAGTTTTTAGAGGTGGGTGCTGAACAAAATTTTGAATTTATAGCGAAAAAACGTATCTAATTTATAGCAGAAAAATAGGTGTTTATAGAATTTTTTGTTCTACCAACCAACGAGACAGAACACGAAACGCGGTCTAACTTGAAGGTGTGGCAGGTAAGTAATTATAAATCGCAAAATTACTGGCGTTAAACTGAAAATCTTCGAGTTATTCGAGATTTTTGTGTTTTTACGAAGTGAAATTTACGAAAACTAGATTTAATTATTTTTTAAGCAAATAGATGAGTAAGGATAGTTGGGAAAGCGGGACAGAGCCCAATTAAGACTAAGTAACTGCGCCGAAAACCGCTTCCAAATCCGTCTCCTTAGTGCAAAGTTATTGTAATTAATGTTGAATACTGTATCGGTAAGGCGAATTTTGAATTCAGGTATTTAAAAATTTTCCTCAGTTTTTCCGAGGTAGCCACGCGCGTGAGGTGTCAAAACACGCGCACGCGTCTGCGCGCGGGCTAATGAAAAATGGAGTTTTTAGAGGTGGGTGCTGAACAAAATTTTGAATTTATAGCGAAAAAACGTACCTAATTTATAGCAGAAAAATAGGTGTTTATAGAATTTTTTGTTCTACCAACCAACGAGACAGAACACGAAACGCGGTCTAACTTGAAGGTGTGGCAGGTAAGTAATTATAAATCGCAAAATTACTTGCGATAAACTGAAAATCTTCGAGTTATTCGAGATTTTTGTGTTTTTCAAATTCAAATTCTTTATTGCTAACTATGTGTACATAAATAAAGTTCTTAACAGAGGATATCAGTTCTTAGAACATAGTGGCCCTGTTAGGGCATTGCAATTTCATCATGCATATATGCTTATAATTGTAACAGTAACAGTTGAACATGCATTATTTACATTCATTAATTAAAAAGAAAAAAATTATAAATATTACATTTTATATAGGACATCGTTTTAATTACATTATATAATTTTATCATTTACATCATATTAATTATAAATTATTAAAGTCATACCTAAATAAAAATACACATGTCATGAGTTACCTGATTTAAAAATTATCATTATTCATTAATTCAATTATGTCACAGTATTGTAATCATTTAATATTAATTATCATAATTTATGATCATAATTCTATTAAAAATATTTTACTGAATTATATTCACTTTAGTGATAGGTACTTTATTGAACAAAATTATTTTTCCTCAAGAAATTCTGCTATTGAGTAATAAGCCTTTTTAATTAAGAAAATTTTCAGCATTCTTTTAAAAATAATAATTGAATTTATAATCTTAATGTCCATAAGTAGCTTGTTATAAATCTTTGTGCTCATACAGAAAACACTATTACTGTACGCTCTAGTGTGTGGGACGTTTTATCTCTTAAGGTATGTTTAAGTCTTCTGCTTTTTAACGTATCATAGCTTGTAATGTTTGATTTAACTAAAATTGAGGCCAGGTAGATAAATAGAGCAGGGAGTGTTAAAATCTTGAGATTTACGAAATGTGGTTTACATGAATCCGTTTGGCGTAACCCACATATAGACCTAATACACTTTTTTTGGGCTTTGAACGCAATTTGTTTATCAGTCGAGTTTCCCCAATATAGTAACCCATACGACAGAGTGGATCCCACATACGCATGGTAAGCAGTAAGAAGCGCGGTCTGGTTGGATACTTTTTTAAGCATGTATAGAGCGTAAGAAAATTGATTTAATTTGGTACATACACTATTTACATGCGTTTTCCATGACATATTCGAATCTATATGGATTCCTAAAAATTTTGTATTTGCTACTTCAGCTACTGTTTCATTATTGTTTTCAATACTTAAAGGAATAGATGTCACGTTTTTATTTTTTAAGTTCATGTAATGTGTTTTTGTGAGATTAATTTATAAATTATTTATTTGTAGCCAATTTATTAATTTAGATAAGGAATCATTTATTTCTTGTTCATGATTTTTGTTTTTATTATTTGTGAAAAGAACCGTACTGTCATCTGCAAATAAAACCATAGGTTGCTGAATAGCATTAGGTAAATCGTTTATGTAAATGAGAAACAGTAGTGGTCCCAGTATTGACCCTTGAGGTACACCATATTTTATAAATCTAGGACTCGATGTATACTTAATCTCTCTCTTTGTAAATGGACATGACTGTGTTATTTCAGTGAACTGTATTCGGTTACATAGATATGATTTGATTATTTGTAGTGTTTTACCCCAAACTCCGTATATTTCTAGTTTTTGCAAAAGAAGTTCATGATCAACATAATCAAACGCTTTTTTCATGTCCATTTATAGAGCTGTAACTTGTTTTTTTTATCTAGTTCTGTAAGTATTTTTTCTAAAAACTGATGATGTGCTGAATTTACCGATTTCCCTTTTCTGAATCCTACTTGATTATCTATTATTATTTTGTTTTTCTCGAAATATTCAGTAAGTTTATTATTTAGTACTTTTTCAAATATTTTGGCGAATATTGGAATGAGAGCAATCGGCCTGTAACATCGTACATCTTCTGGGTTTCCTTTTTTAAATAGTGGTGTAACCACCGTAGTTTTTAAATATGTTGGGAAAATGCCTTCCTCAAGATACTGATTTATAATATGAGTTATGATTGGGGCAATTATGTACACTACACGTTTTATTATTTGCGTTGAAATTCCATAGCCCGTACTTTTGGTGTTTTTTAATGCCATGATTAATTTCACATCGTTTAGGGTAACTGGGGTTAAGAAACAGGAGTTTGGTTTATTATAAGTTAGAATCTTTGCGTAATTTATTTTATTATTTGTCAGTTTCGAGATGTCATCAATAAAGAAATTGTTAAATGTTTGTGCTATCCGATATAACTTGATTATTATATCTTAATCTATCATTTTTTTCAGGGGGATTATTGTTTTTATTTTTATTTATTATTTGCCATATTGCTTTAGGTTTGTTTGTGGCTGTTTGTATATAATAATTATTTTGCGACTTTTGAGTAAGTTTTACAATTCTTTTAATTTTTTTTGCATAATTATTAAAGTTACCCTTATCTGACTTTTTACCTGAGAGTCGATGTATTTTAAGAAGCATTCTTTTACGAACAGAACATATTTTAAATCCTTTACTAAGCCATTTGGTTTTGCGAATAATTGGAACTTTAATTTTGATGTTTGGAAAGCAGATGTCATAAAAAAGTTTAAATACCTTATGGAATTCTTCAAAAGAAGCATTTGCGTCACTTTTCTCATAGCATTCAGTAAAATTTAGGGCTTTTAGACAATCAATAAATTTCTCAACATTTTCGGTGCTAAAGTCTCTTCTGAATTTATACCAATGGGTTATTGAGTAAGTTTTTCTAACTGGACATGAGAGAATTTGTGCTGTATGATCAGACAGAACGAAGTGAAATTTACGAAAACTAGATTTTATTATTTTTTAAGCAAATAGATGAGTAAGGATAGTTGGGCAGAGCCCAATTAAGACTAAGTAACTGCGCCGAAAACCGCTTCCAAATCCGTCTCCTTAGTGCAAAGTTATTGTAATTAATGTTGAATACTGTATCGGTAAGGTGAATTTTGAATTTGTAGGTATATAACATTTTTTCTCAGTTTTTCCAAGGTAGCCACGCGCAAGAGGTGTCAAAACACGCGCACGCTTCTGCGCGCGGGCTAATGAAAAACGGAGTTTTTAGAGGTGGGTGCCGAACAAAATTTTGAATTTATAGCGATTAATCGTACCTAATTTATAGCAGAAAAATAGGTGTTAATAGAATTTATGGTCTTCCAACCCACGAGACAGAACACGAAACGCGGTCCAACTTGAAGGTGTGGCAGGTAAGTAATTATAATTAATCGCAAAATTAATGGCGTTAAACTGAAAATCTTCGAGTTATTCGAGATTTTTGTGTTTTTACGAAGTGAAATTTACGAAAACTAGATTAAATTATTTTTTAAGCAAATAGATGAGTAAGGATAGTTTGGAAAGCGGGGCAAAGCCCAATTAAGACTAAGTAACTGCGCCGAAAACCGCTTCCAAATCCGTCTCCTTAGTGCAAAGTTATTGTAATTAATGTTGAATACTGTATCGGTAAGGTGAATTTTGAATTTGTAGGTATATAAAAAATTTTCTCAGTTTTTCCAAGGTAGCCACGCGCGTGCGGTGTCAAAATACGCGCACGCGTCTGCGCACGGGCTAATGAAAAACGGAGTTTTTAGAGGTGGGTGCCGAACAAAATTTTGAATTTATAGCAAATAATCGTACCTAATTTATAGCAGAAAAATAGGAGTTAATAGAATTTATGGTCTTCCAACCCACGAGACAGAACACGAAACGCGGTCCAACTTGAAGGTGTGGCAGGTAAGTAATTATAATTAATCGCAAAATTACTGGCGTTAAACTGAAAATCTTCGAGTTATTCGAGATTTTTGTGTTTTTACGAAGTGAAATTTACGAAAACTAGATTTAATTATTTTTTAAGCAAATAGATGAGTAAGGATAGTTGGGAAAGCGGGGCAGAGCCCAATTAAGAATAAGTAACTGCACCGAAAACCGCTTCCAAATCCATCTCCTTAGTGCAAATTATTGTAATTAATGTTGAATACTGTATCGGTAAGGTGAATTTTGAATTTGTAGGTATATATAAATATTCCTCAGTTTTTCCGAGGTAGCCACGTGCGTGAAGTGTCAAAACACGCGCATGCGTCTGCGCGCGGGCTAATGAAAAACGGAGTTTTTAGAGGTGGTTGCCGAACAAAATTTTGATTTTATAGCGAAAAAACGTACCTAATTAATAGCAGAAAAATAGGTGTTTATAGAATTATTTGTTCTACCAACCAACGAGACAGAACACGAAACGCGGTCCAACTTGAAGGTGTGGTAATTATAATTAATCGCAAAATTACTGGCGTTAAACTGAAAATCTTCGAGTTATTTGAGATTTTTGTGTTTTTACGAAGTGAAATTTACGAAAACTAGATTTAATATGTTTTTAAGCAAATAGATGAGTAAGGATAGTTGGGAAAGCGGGGCAGAGCCCAATTAAGACTAAATAACAGCGCCGAAAACCGCTTCCAAATCCGTCTCCTTAGTGCAAAGTTATTGTAATTAATGTTGACTACTGTATCGGTAAGGTGAATTTTGAATTTGTATGTATATAAATATTTTCCTCAGTTTTGCCGAGGTAGCCACACGCGTGTGAGGTGTCAAAACACGCGCACACGTCTGCGCGCGGGCTAATGAAAAACGGAGTTTTTAGAGGTCGGTGCCGAACAAAAAAAAACACAAAAATCTCGAATAACTCGAAGATTTTCAGTTTTACGCCAGTAATTTTGCGATTAATTGTAATAACTTACCTGCCACACTTTCAAGTTGGACCGCGTTTCGTGTTCTGTCTCGTTGGTTGGTAGAACAAAAAATTCTATAAACACCTATTTTTCTGCTATAAATTAGGTACGTTTTTTCGCTATTAATTCAAAATTTTGTCGCTTATGTTGTGAATGTTTCCGCGAAAATGACGCTTACCTGTTGTTGTTTATTTATTTATTTTGGTGTAATTAGGATAGTAATTAGATTATGGTACTGCGATAAAGACGCTTTGTTTTATTTTAGTTTTCTAATCTCGTAGGTACGTTGACATCTCTTGCGATATGGACGCTTTTATTTGTGTTATTTGTGCTTGTGTAAACTTGTGATCGTGATCGCAAATACACATCCGAACTACACAGCAGCTGAATATGCGGCCATGATCCTAATTTACGGAGAATGTCGCCAAAATGCCGCTCTTGCGATAAGGACATATCGCGAGAGATATGGCGGTTCAAGACAATGCCCTACTAATCCTCGCACTATTGTAGGAGCTCTTCAGTGCATCCGCGAAAACCGGCCAGTGGATCCTAGGTTTCAACGCCCTGATCGACCACCTCCACGACAAAACCCAATCCAGTTAACTGAAACTGTGCTACAATTTATTTCCAAAACCGACTCAAAACTAGCCTCCGCCAGAGCGCTACTTAGGCATTTTCGAGTTCATCACAGAACCGTCCATAGGATATTAAAGCGCGAAAAGTGGCTCCCATTCTATTTATATATTATATTCTATCGCGTGATAAAATTGGTCGAGTGAATTATTGTCAGTGGTTCCTACTGAGTAAAATTGAAGAGGACAGTGACTTTCTTTCCCAAATTTGTTGGACTGATGAAAGCACGTTCACCAGAAACGGCATGTGGAACCAGCACAACTTACACCATTGGGCACCCAAAAAACAGAATCCGCGCGTGTGGCGGGAGTCAGCCCATCAGTACAGATTTTCTTTAAATGTTTGGGCAGCTATTCACGGTGACAACATCATCGGACCCGTATTCATTGATGGGGCTTTGAACGGAGAAAGGTTTCTTAATCTACTAAATGATACGGTGTCAGAATACACAAACAACTTAAACGTCCATCAATACCAACGAATGTGGTACCAATTAGATGGAGCGCCACCACACTCTGTAACAACAGCCAGGCAGTGGCTAAATGACACGTTTGGTGCACAATGGATTGGTAGATTTGGACCTCGTAGGTGGCCAGCAAGATCGCCAGACCTCACGCCACTCAATTTTTTTTTCTGGGGATGCGTCAAAGGCCATGTGTACTTGGAGAACGTGGATTCGGTGGAACAATTACGCCATCGAATAATAAATGCGTTTGAGAAATTGAGGGAAATGGCTATAAGTGACAATTTATTTTCAAATGTGCGGGAAAACATGAAACGCCGTTTAGCTCTTTGCATCCGCCAACGCGGTAGTCTCATTGAAAATAAGAAAATTTAAAATAAAGACAAATAAAAGCAGTGATTAGTGATGACAGTTATAACTAATAGTAACAAGAGAGGGTGATATGATAAGTGTTTCTTGACTAAGCACCTCCGCTGTAGGTATCACTTGCGGCGCCCACCGCTGGTCGGTTTCTTTAATCATACGCCGTCAAAGAATCGGACCGCTCACGAGTAGGTACAAAACGCGTTGCGCGGTTGCCAGCGCG
Organism: Xanthia togata; assembly: GCA_963853775.1. NCBI lineage: Eukaryota > Metazoa > Arthropoda > Insecta > Lepidoptera > Noctuidae > Xanthia > Xanthia togata. Next base: position 68,666 of record OY970811.1, on the reverse strand, counting down.
TGAAGCGACGCGTTGCCGTTGCCGCTCCGAGTTAACGTAAGCCAGCTAGGTAAGTAATTTCATGAATGATTTTTTGCAAGGGTGATCCCAATTTTAGTTACTTTTCAATCATTTAGTTTGTTTTTTTTTCAATTTATGAGACATTTTAACCTATGAAAAATTAATATGATTAAAGGGCACTGGCCCTACATGTGTGTTAAATTAATGTCACCATTGTAGCGCCGCGTTATACAATGCCTATTTTTCTGCTATAAATTAGGTACGTTTTTTCGCTATAAATTCAAAATTTTGTTCGGCACTCACCTCTAAAAACTCCGTTTTTCATTAGCCCGCGCGCAGACGCGTGCGCGTGTTTTGACACCTCACGCACGTGGCTACCTCGGAAAAACTGAGGAAAATTTTTATATACCAAAATTACTGGCGTTAAACTGAAAATCTTCGAGTTATTAGAGATTTTTGTGTTTTTAGGAAGTGTTTACGAAAACTAATTATTAATTATTTATTAATTATTTTTTTTTTATTTATTTTTTTAATAATTATTTTTTAAGCAAATAGATGAGTAAGGATAGTTGGGAAAGCGGGGCAGAGCCCAATTAAGACTAAGTAACTGCGCCGAAAACCGCTTCCACTTCCGATTCCTTAGTGCAAAGTTATTGTAATTAATGTTGAATACTGCATCGGTAAGGTGAATTTTGAATTTGTAGGTATATAAAAATTTTCCTCAGTTTTTCCGAGGTAGCCACGCGCGTGAGGTGTCAAAACGCGCGCACGCATCTGCGCACGGGCTAATGAAAAACGGCAATTTAAGAGGTGGATGCCGAACAAAATTTTGAATAAAAAACGTACCTAATTTATAGCAGAAAAATAGGTGTTTATAGATTTTTTTGTTCTACCAACCAACGAGACAGAAGACGAAACGCGGTCCAACTTGAAGGTGTGGCAGGTAAGTAATTAATAATCGCAAAATACTGCCGTTAAACTGAAAATCTTCGAGTTACTCGAGATTTTTGTGTTTTTACGAAAACTAGATTTAATTATTTTTTAAACAAATAGATGAGTAAGGATAGTTGGGAAAGCGGGGCAGAGCTCAATTAAGACTAAGTAACTGAGCTGAAAACCGCTTCCAAATCCGTCTCCTTAATGCAAAGTTATTGTTATTAATGTTGAATACTGTATCGGTAAGGTGAATTTTGAATTTGTTGGTATATTACAAAATTCCTCAGTTTTTCCGACGTAGCCACACGCGTGAGGTGTCAAAACACGCGCACGCGTCTGCGCGCGGGCTAATGAAAAACGGAGTTTTAGGAGGTGGGTGCCTAACAAAATTTTGAATTTATAGCGAAAAAACGTACCTAATTTATAGCAGAAAAATAGGTGTTTATAGTTTAGGTGCTGGCATGAGGAACAGGGTGTAAAGTTCACTCATCCACCATAGAAAAGGGAGGATCCTCCAACCAGACCGGTGTTGTGTCTGGCGGGCCGACTGCCCTACTGTTGATTTCGGATAGTCTTATCTATGTCGTTCGCGCGATAAACTCTAATTGCGCGATGCAGGATTTGTGTAACGTCATGTCTTTTGATGCGTAGTAAGTATGTTGCGGTGTAACCGCTACATCACTCCACTCCGGAGACCGGAGGTCGATAGTGGGCTGAGTCTTGTATCTTGCGATGCTTCACAGTGCCAGTGGAGGTTCCAGTCAGTGGGAACCGGGTGCCGCATAGTTCGCGGTGAGTCGGAACTGTCTGCGGTGATTCCCCAGTGAGTCGGGGTGGCACTGCGTCACGATCCAGTGAGTCGGATGTGGTATAGCACCGGGTTGTGGCTGACTGCTAGCGTCAACCAGGAGAGGGTAGAATGGGCTCTGCTTGTGAGACCGGCCGAAGATGCAGGTGCTGTGCCAAGGTTGCTGATGAGGCTGAGGGTGATGACCAGGAATGCGCGTTCGCTGCATGCTGGTGGTCAGGATACCCGTTGAAGCCGTGGGTACTGGCTGTCTGTGTGACTCGCCTCACGAAAGCTTGTGGGAGTGATGATGATGATGACGCCACGCTGAAGTAGTTGCACGAAGGCTGCGTTGACGATCACGTCGGGGTCACCAATTTAGGTGCTGGCATGAGGAACAGGGTGTAAAGTTCACTCATCCACCATAGAAAAGGGAGGATCCTCCAACCAGACGGGTGTTGTGTCTGGCGGGCCGACTGCCCTACTGTTGATTTCGGATAGTCTTATCTATGTCGTTCGCGCGGTAAACTCTAATTGCGCGATGCAGGATTTGTGTGATGTCATATCTTTTGATGCGTAGTAAGTATGTTGCGGTGTAACCGCTACAATATAATTTTTTGTTCTACCAACCAACGAGGCAGAACATGAAACGTGGTCCAACTTGAAGGTGTGGTAGCTAAGTTATTATAATAAATCGCCAAATTACTGGCGTTCAACTGAAAATCTTCGAGTTATTCGAGATTTTTGTTTTTACGAAGTGAAAATTACGAAAACTAGATTTAATTATTTTTTAAGCAAATAGATGAGTAAGGACAGTCGGGAAAGCGGGGCAGAGCCCAATTAAGACTAAGTAACTGCGCCGAAAACCGTTTCTAAATCCGTCTCCTTAGTGCAAAGTTATTGTAATTAATGTTGAATACTGTATCGGTAAGGTGAATTTTGAATTTGTAGGTATATATAAATATTCCTCAGTTTTTAAAATCGCAGTAAGTAATTAAAATCGCAAAATTACTGGCGGTTAACTGAAAATCTTAGAGTTATTCGAGATTTTTGCGTTTTTACGAAGTGAAATTTAAGAAAACTAGATTTAATTATTTTTTAAGCAAATAGATGAGTAAGGATAGTTGGAAAAGCGGGGCAGAGCCCAATTTAGACTAAGTAACTGCGCCGAAAACCGCTTCCAAATCCGTCTCCTTAGTGCAAAGTTATTGTTATTAATGTTGAATACTGTATCGGTAAGGTGAATTTTGAATTTGTAGGTATATATAAATATTCCTCAGTTTTTCCAAGGTAGCCACGCGCGTGAGGTGTCAAAACACGCGCACGCGTCTGCGCGTGGGCTAATGAAAAACGGAGTTTTTAGAGGTGGGTGCCAAACAAAATTTTGAATTTATAGGGAAAAAACGTACCTAATTTATAGCAGAAAAATAGATGTTTATAGAATTTTTTGATCTACCAGCCAACGAGACAGAACACGAAACGCGGTCCAACTTGAAGGTGTGGCAGGTAAGTAATTAAAATCGCAAAATTACTGGCGGTTAACTGAAAATCTTCGATTTATTCGAGATTTTTGCGTTTTTACCAAGTGAAATTTAAGAAAACTAGATTTAATTATTTTTTAAGCAAATAGATGAGTAAGGATAGTTGGGAAACTGAGGCAGATATCAATTAAGACGAAGTAACTTCGCTGAAAACCGTTGCTAAATCCGTCTCCTTAGTGCAAAGTTATTGTAATTAATGTTGAATACTGTATCGGTAAGGTGAATTTTGAATTTGTAGGTATTTACAAAATCTCCTCAGTTATTCCGAGGTAGCCACGCGCGTGAGGTGTCAAAACACGCGCACGCGTCTGCGCGCGGGCTAATGAAAATCGGAGTTTTTAGAGGTGGGTGCCAAACAAAATTTTTAATTTATAGCGAAAAAACGTACCTTATTTATAGCAGAAAAATAGGTGTTTATAGAATTTTTTGTTCTACCAACCAACGAGGCAGAACATGAAACGCGGTCCAACTTGAAGTTGTGGCAGGTAAGTAATTATAATTAATCGCAAAATTACCGGCGTTAAACTGAAAATCTTCGAGTTATTCGAGATTTTTGTGTTTTTACGAAGTAAAATTTACGAAAACTAGATTTAATTATTTTTTAAGCAAATAGATGAGTAAGGGTTGTTGAAAAAGCGGGGCAGAGCCCAATTTTGACTAAGTAACTACGCCGAAAACCGCTTCCAAATCCGTCTCCTTAGTGCAAAGTTATTGTAATTAATGTTGAATACTGTATCGGTAAGGTGAATTTTGAATTTGTAGGTATATAAAAATTTTCCTCAGCTTTTCCGAGGTAGCCACGCGCGTGAGGTGTCAAAACAGCGCACGCTTCTGTGCGCGGGCTAATGAAAAACGGAGTTTTTAGAGGTGGGTGCCGAACAAAATTTTGAATTTATAGCGAAATAACGTACCTAATTTATAGCAGAAAAATAGGTGTTTATAGATTTTTTTTTTCTACCAACCAACGAGACAGAACACGAAACGCGGTCCAACTTGAAGGTGTGGCAGGTAAGTTATTATAATTAATCGCAAAATTACTGGCGTTAAACTGAAAATCTTCGAGTTATTCGAGATTTGTGTTTTTACGAAGTGAAATTTACGAAAACTAGATTTAATTATTTTTTAAGCAAATAGATGAGTAAGGACAGTTGGGAAAGCGGGGCAGAGCCCAATTAAGACTAAATTACTACGCCGAAAACCGCTTCCAAATCTGTCTCCTTAGGGCAAAGTTATTGGGGTGCTTGGACAGGAAACCTCCCCGTGTGCCTGTGGGCTGGAATTCCCTTCGGATGCGTCCGGGGGGAAGGCCAGTCTTCAGGACGGTGCACCCTGGGATGCGGGCAATGTCTCCCCATTAGGTACTATGTGCCTAAGGGGTCCGTTGTCCGTATGCCAATATCCTGTCGGAGGAACGCTCTAACGTGTACTCGGAGAGAGCACACGTTGAGCAGCGTTCGAGTACGGGCCCGGCGTGCACTAACACTGCCGTCGGGCAGGCAGGAGGAAGCCTTCTGCCACCGTTGGTCTCGTAGCCCCGAAGAGTGTCAAGGTCATGTCTCTGGCACTTGACGGGGGTCGAAGGTTGGCTTAACCGCCCGGACCGCGAGGAAGAAATCCTCTATAAAAAAATACCCCAAACCTCCAAGCGGCGGCGCACCGTGATTAATGGGTAGCTATTTGATAATTAATCGCTAGTGCGAACCACTATTTTTGAGACGATAGAATGAAATATACTCGTGGGAACAAATATGAAAAATTTAAAACAAAAAAACCAACCAAAAGAGAGGAGTGATGCGGAGTCGGAATTCGACGCTGCGTCTGGCGTAATGAGCTCTGGTCAGAGCTTGGAGCGCGAAGTGGTGGTGGGCGCGACCGTGAGGAACCGAAAGTTCCTCCGGAAGCGCTCCAAACCGGGGGATGGCCAGGGGTTGTCCGCCGACGAGGGGGTCTCAGGCCAAGGCAGGAGGAAGATCCACTCCAGTCGGCGGGGTGCGGCCCGGGGAAAAGGTGTGGGTAGAGGACTCACCACTAAGGAGGAGCCGAGTCCGGCCAGCCCAGATGAGGTGGAGAGGCCCTCTACGGAGGAAGAATACCCTGTACGGGTCAGCACTGGGGCGGCCCCTACAGAGTCGGCAGGTGGTGAGCCGCATGCCGCTAGCGGCTCCAATTCGGAGCGAGCGGCCAGGTTTGCGGAGGCCGTGGCAGCCGCAATGAAGGTATTGGTCTTGAAGAGGACTCAGTCCTCTAAAGACAAGGCCATGCCCGCGGCCATGGCCTCTATTTTGGCGGCAGCGGAGGCCTATCACTTCAGGCCCCCGTCGGACGGCATGTCCGAGATGCGGGCGGAGGTCGCCCGCTTGACAGCCGCCATGGAGCTTCTCCGAAAGGAGAATGAGGAGCTCCGAGCGGACCTGGCCAGGCTCCGAGGTGCCGGCTCCCGTGAGGTGCCGCAGGGGAGGGAGCAGCAAGGGCAGGGACGGCCCGTGCCTGCGGAGGACCGGGTTCTGACCCTAGTGAGGCAGGAGATGGCTTCTATGCAGTCTCGTTTTTCCGCGCTAGAAGCCATCGTCCTGCGCCCTCCTCTAGCGGCGGCCTCTGGCCAGCGGAAGCAGGCCACATATGCTGGCACCGTAGCTGCCCCAGCGAAGGCACCTGCCCAGGCGGCGAAAGCACCGGCCCAGGCGGCAAAGGCCCCAGCCCAGGCGGCGAAGGCCCCGGCCCAGGCGGCGAAACAGCCGCCCCCGCCTCCTCCTAACTCTACTCCGGCTGGCGCCGAATGGCAAGTCGCCGGGGAAAAGGAAAAGGCGGGTAAGGCAAAAAGGGCGGCCAAAAAAAAAGAGAGGAGGCAGCGGCGCAAGGAGCGAAGCGTCGCGGCTAGGCTCCGCGCCCCGAAGTCCGCAGCTGTAGTGATTACACTACAGCCAGAGGCGGAGAAGAAGGGCGTGTCCTACCGTGACGTGCTCGCCAAGGTGGGGGCGGCGGTGGACCTAAAGGAGATTGGTGCCGCTGATGGCATCCGGGTGAGGGTCACCGCCACTGGGGCCCGGATGCTGGAGGTCCCCGGTGCGGCAAGCGGCCCGGCCGCTGACGCTCTGGCCGAAAGGCTTAGGGCGTCCCTAATTGCGGACGAGGCCCGAGTGTCCAGGCCCACCAAATGCGCAGACATGCGTATTCTGGGCCTGGACGACTCAGTGACGGAGGGACAGGTGGTGGCCGCTGTTGTTAGGACTGGGGGGTGCTCTGCCGAGCAGGTTAGGGCAGGCGCCCTCCGACCTGACTTCACGGGATTGCGAGCCATAACGGTGAGCTGCCCCGTGTCGGCAGCCAAGAAGATAGCCGGGGAGGGCCAAAGATTATTGGTGGGCTGGGTTTTTCGCGCAGGTCAAACTGCTGGAACCCAGACCTCTGAGGTGCTTCCGCTGTCATGTGGGCAACCACGTGGGAGCTAAATGCACCTCGGAGGTGGACCGCAGCAGTCACTGCTACCGCTGTGGTCAGCCCGGTCACAAGGCCGGCTCGTGCAAAGCCACGCCGCATTGCGTCGTCTGTGCAGCGGCAGGTAAGCCAGCCGGCCACCGGATTGGGAGCAAGGCCTGCGCTCCACCCACCAAGGCTAGAGGCAAGCCATCTGCCACCGCCGTCACAGCCGCAACCGCCGCCACCGCCGCCGTTGCCGCCTCCACAACCGTCGCCGTCGCCGCAGCCGCCGCGGCAGGGCCCTCACAGGGGGCTAAAGAGGGTGCTGCAATGGAGTGTTAATAATGGCCCCATTTCGCCTCCTCCAGACGAACATCAACCACTGCGCCGCAACTCAGCATTTGTTGCTCCAGAGCATGGCGCAGTGGTCGATTAACATCGCCATGGTCGCTGAGCCGTACTTTGTCCCGCCCAGGGATGACTGGGTGGAGGATCTGAGCGGCTCAGTGGCCCTAATTTCGTCGGCCGCCGCCGGTACCCCGTCCCTCGAGGCTGTTAAGAGAGGACGGGGTTGCGTTGCAGCACGGTTTGGGGAGATTGTCGTGGTAGGGGCATACTTCTCCCCGAACCGAACTCTCGCCGAGTTCCACAACTCCCTTGCGGAGTTGAAAGTCGTCGTCGTCGGGTTCCGTTCCCTCCCCGTGCTCGTCCTCGGGGACTTCAATGCCAAGAATGTGGCTTGGGGTTCCCGGTATACGGACACACGGGGTAGGATGGTGGAGGACTGGGCGCTGGAGACAGGCCTGGTCGTCCTTAACCGGGGTTCTGTCCCCACGTGTGTGCGGATGCGGGGTGAATCAGTGGTGGACATCTCGTTCCAGCCCCGCTCTGTCGCCACGAGTCATTGACTGGCGCGTCATGGAGGGGGGGGGAAACGTAATCCGATCACTGGTACATCCGGTTTGACGTCTCCGCCCAGACCTCGAGCGCGCTGGTCCGACAGGCCCCGAGTGGTCCACGGTGGGCGCTGAAGCAGCTGGACCGGGAGCTCCTCCTGGAAGCCTCAATCGTGCAGGCCTGGGTGTCATCACCGGACAGGCCTGCCGACATCAATGACGAGGCGGAGTGGTTCCGGGAGGCCATGTCCGAGATATGCCCCGGGTCCAGCCCGGACGTACTTCGCGCCAGGTGTACTGGTGGTCGCGACAGCTGACGACACTGCGCAATGCATGCGTTGCTGCGCGCCGTCGGTACACCAGGCACCGCCGGCTCCGTATTCGACCTCCGGATACGGAAGCCATTCAGGCGGAGCTGTACGAGGGGTACAGAGCGGCGAAGACCACCCTCCAAGCGAAAATCCTGCGGGCCAGGGCAGTGGCCCGCGAGGAGTCGCTGGAGACTCTGAACAGAGACCCGTGGGGACGCCCATACAAAATGGTGTGGGAGAAACTCCGCCCATGGGCTCCCCCGCTTACGCAGAGTCTCCGGCCGCAGCTTGTGGAGGATGTGGTGAGTGCTCTGTTCCCTTCACGAGGGGAACATGCCTCCCCGCCCATGGCTCCGCCTACTGCGGTGCCCAATGCGGACCACACCGCCGACGACGACGACGATGCTCCGGAGGTGACCGAGGTAGAGATGAGGGTGGCGGTACGTAGGCTGAATGCCAGAAATACCGCCCCAGGACCCGACGGCATAACCTGGGAAAGCCTGGGTCCTGGCCTCAGAGGCTCTCGGGCCTCGACTAAGGGGGCTCTTAAGCGCATGCATGGAGAGGGGCCAGTTCCCACTTCGTTGGAAGACGGGGAAACTGGTCCTCATCAAGAAGCCGGGGCGCCCTGCGGACTCTCCGTCCGCTTACCGGCCCATCGTGCTGCTCGACGAGGTGGGCAAGCTCTTTGAAAGAGTAATTGCAGACCGCCTTGTCGGGCGGCTGGTGCGGGTGGGGCCGGATTTGGCGGAGAGCCAGTTTGGTTTCCGCAGGGGGCGCTCCACGGTGGGCGCCATCATGCGCGTGCGAGCCCTCACGACGGGGGATGCGGTGGCTCGGGGTGGGGTCGTCTTGGCGGTGTCTCTAGACATCGCCAACGCCTTCAATACCCTGCCCTGGAGTTGCATCAGGGAGGCACTCCGGTATCACCGGATGCCGACCTACCTCTGTCGTGTGGTCGAGGCCTATTTGACGGACAGGGCCATCATCTACCCCGGTCACCAGGGAGAGTGGAACCGGCGAGAGATGTCGTGCGGTGTCCCACAGGGATCGGTCCTGGGGCCGCATCTGTGGGACATCGGATACGACTGGGTGCTGCGCGCAGACCTCCCCAATGGCGTCAGCGTCGTTTGTTACGCTGACGACACGTTGGTCCTGGCGCAGGGGAGGTCGCACCAGGCGGCGGCCGAACTAGCGACATACGAGGTTGCGACAATCGTGGCCAGAATCCGGCAGTTGGGACTCGAGGTGGCCTTGCACAAGTCCGAGGCCATGTGTTTTCATGGTCCTCGGAACGCGCCACCGTCGGGTTCCCAAATAACGGTAGGAGGGGTTCACATCGGCGTCGAGTCGACGATGAAGTACCTGGGACTCGTCCTCGACAGTCGGTGGAACTTCGTGGAGCATTTCCGACGTTTGGCTCCCAGACTGGAGCGGGCCGGGGCTGCATTGAAGCGGCTCCTGCCCAATCTAGGGGGTCCAAACGCCTCCTGCCGGAGCCTATACGCGGGGATCGTGCGGTCCATGGCCCTGTACGGGGCACCGGTGTGGGCGCGTTCGTTGAGGCGGCGGCCTGCCCGCAGGTTGAACGCGTCCCAGAGGGTCATGGCCACCCGGCTAGTCCGGGGATACCGCACGGTCTCCGGTGAGGCGGCAAGCCTCCTTGCTGGATTGCCGCCATGGGATCTGGAGGCAAAAGTCCTCGCGCATATTTGGGAGTGGCGCGACGAGGCGAAACGCCGGGGCTTGACTCCAATGCCGCGAGAAATCGCGGCACAGCGGACAGAGCTCCGACGGGATCTCATGGCGGCATGGAGAGTGCGATTGTCGCAACTCAGTGCTGGGCACGCCACTATTGCGGCGATAAGTCCCCTCTTTGAGGAGTGGCTGGAGAGGCGCCACGGCGTCCTCACCTTCCGCCTGACGCAGGTCCTCACCGGACACGGCTGTTTCGGGAAGTACCTGTTTCGGATAAGGCGGGAGGAAACGCCCGGGTGTCATCACTGCGTGGATCGCCCGAAGGACATGGTGGAGCATACGGTGGAGGTATGCCCGGCTTGGGCAGAGCACCGCCGTGTCCTCGTGGAGGCGATCGGTGGCGGGGATCTCTCGCGTCCGGCCCTGGTCCAGGCCATGGTACGGAGCGAGAGGGCATGGGAGGCCGTCATCTCCTTCTGCGAAGCAGTAATGCTCGCAAAGGAGGAGGCGGAACGCGTGAGGGAGAGGCAAATTTCGCGCCCTCACGCCCCTAGCCGCCGCAGGAGGAGACGCCCTGGGCGTCGGGAATCAATCGCTGATTCCCGGCTACCGTAGGCGCGGGCTTGCGGACGGTGAGAAGCGGGTGCCGAACAAAATTTTGAATTTATAGCGAAAAAACGTACCTAATTTATAGCAGAAAAATAGGTGTTTATAGAATTTTTTGTTCTACCAACCAACGAGACAGAACACGAAACGCGGTCCAACTTGAAGGTGTGGTAATTATAATTAATCGCAAAATTACTGGCGTTAAACTGAAAATCTTCGAGTTATTCGAGATTTTTGTGTTTTTACGAAGTGAAATTTACGAAAACTAGATTTAATTATTTTTTAAGCAAGTAGATGAGTAAGGATAGTTGGGAAAGCGGGGCAGAGCCCAATTAAGACTTAGTAACTGCGCCGAAAACCGCTTCCAAATCCGTCTCCTTAGTGCAAAGTTATTGTAATTAATGTTGAATACCTACTGTATCGGTAAGGTAAATTTTGAATTTGTAGGTATATTAAAAAAATTCTCAGTTCTTCCGACGTAGCCACACGCGTGAGGTGTCAAACAAAACACGCGCGTGAGGTGTCAAAACACGCGCATGCGTCTGCGCGCGGCCTAATGAAAATCGGAGTTTTTAGAGGTGGGTGCCGCACAAAATTTTGAATTTATAGCGAAAAAACGTACCTAATTTATAGCAGAAAAATAGGTGTTTATAGAATTTTTTGATCTACCAACCAACGAGACAGAACACGAAACGCGTTCCAACTTGAAGGTGTGGCAGGTAAGTAATTAAAATCGCAAATTTACTGGCGTTAAACTGAAAATCTTCGAGTTATTCGAGATTTTTGTGTTTTTACGAAGTGAAATTTACGAAAACTAGATTTAATTATTTTTTAAGCAATCAGATGAGTAAGGATAGTTGGGAAAGCGGGGCAGAGCCTAATTAAGACTAAGTAATTACGCCGAAAACCGCTTCCAAATCCGTCTCCTTAGGGCAAAGTTATTGTAATTAATGTTGAATACTGTATCGCTAGGTGAATTTTGAATTTGTAGGTATATAAAAAAAATCCTCAGTTTTTCCGACGTAGCCACACGCGTGAGGTGTCAAACAAAACACGCGCGTGAGGTGTCAAAACACGCGCATGCGTCTGCGCGCGGGCTAATGAAAATCGGAGTTTTTAGAGGTGGGTGCCGCACAAAATTTTGAATTTATAGCGAAAAAACGTACCTAATTTATAGCAGAAAAATAGGTGTTTATAGAATTTTTTGTTCTACCAACCAACGAGACAGAACACGAAACGCGGTCCAACTTGAAGGTGTGGTAATTATAATTAATCGCAAAATTACTGGCGTTAAACTGAAAATCTTCGAGTTATTCGAGATTTTTGTGTTTTTACGAAGTGAAATTTACGAAAACTAGATTTAATTATTTTTTAAGCAAGTAGATGAGTAAGGATAGTTGGGAAAGCGGGGCAGAGCCCAATTAAGACTTAGTAACTGCGCCGAAAACCGCTTCCAAATCCGTCTCCTTAGTGCAAAGTTATTGTAATTAATGTTGAATACTGTATCGGTAAGTTAAATTTTGAATTTGTAGGTATATTAAAAATTTTATATAGGGTCAGATGTCCAACAATGAAACAATGGTACACAATAAAACGTTGTAATATTTCTAAAATACTGCGTTGCCAAATCGTGCATTATGTCGCGTTAGGACACTTACGTGAACTCCCCGCCCTACACCGGTTTGCACCGGCGCACAGTGGATCGAAAATCGGCTGTAGAAGACATAGGATCTCGATTTCTTAAATGTTATTTTTTTTGCTGGAAATGGCTTCTGCTGATCATTACTGTTCTATAAAATGTCATATGAAGTAATTGTGTGCACAAATGGAAGAGTTATAATTTTTATAAGAAAAAAATGTATGGAGCTGACATGAAAAATGAGGATATCTCTAGAATCACAAGGTGGGCCGTTATATCCTTGCACACTGTTATAGTACTATTTATTTGTGAATTTTTGACATACTTAATAGCGCGGCATTACTTGCGATTTTTGTTTTAAAAATCTTCAAAATTAAAAAAAAAAGAAAGTATATGATACATTTTAATGCTTAAATATGGCTATACCAAGTGTAATTTATAATATTTTTTATGCTTAGACCAAAACATTATTACCTACTTTGTGATTTTCATTTGAAATGACATGGTAATTATGAATTACGTAATACGTAATCTTTTCTAATGCCTCAAGTCCACATTAGCTAATGATTAATAAAACTTAATACCTATATACCTAGTTAAAAGGATACGTACCAATTTGGCAATTACGTGCTAATTTAGCAATTAGTGATTAACTTAATGAAAGTAATTAGATAAATGTGATACCATCATTAGTCAATAACAATAAATAGTCAAACATTGGATTCACAACTTCAGTTCATTTAGAGCATTTCTAATAATAACATCTATCCTACCGTGTCTTTTTACTCAGTGATCGTGAATAATGGAAAGCATTATTACAAATTTGGATTTGTTTGTTATTCTGAGCAATCAGGATGCTTCGTCTTTCGATCATGAAATATTGTTCAACACACTTGTTATTCGACTGGACTCTAGCCTTTCAGATGAAGACAGTGTTACCGTGAAAGAATTTTGTCGAAGATTTACACGGGCAGTTCAAAAGAGATGGTTACGATCCCACAGGAAAAGTGAAGTTTTTAGACGTGATTACAGTAATTGGCATGAGGCAAATATTGACTGGCCAAACTGCGTGCAAACCAATTTGCTCATTCAAGAATCAACAAGTGAAAATATTTCTACTGAACCTGTACCTGAACCTGTACCATCAACTTCAACAATGAAATCAACTTCAACGATGACAAAAAGATCTCGAAAGCCGTTTAAAGATCTAAGTAACAAGCAGAAGAAGATACGATCTGATGAACATATAGGCGATGACCCTAATGAAGTAGCTTATTCAGCTGCAGCACTTTTGAAAGGAGATGGTCGTGAGGATATTGCATCTGTTATTGAACATATGCTCCAAAATCCAGAAGCAGCAGCAAAAATCAAGGAAATGTTGAACAAACCAGCTCCTTCAACAATATTTTCAACAGAAAAAGCACTGGGTTTGCTACTTTCATTAAAACTATCGAAATGGCAATATATCACATTAAGGGAAACGACTATTCGAGAAGGTTCAAAGGAGATATATCCGTCTTACTATAAAGTGCAAAAAGCTAAGCTACAGTGCTACCCTCCGAAGACATTTGTGACTGTAACGGATTCATCTGCTAAGATTGCACTACAAGCGTTACTAGATTTAACAGTGAACAGAATTTTTGAAACTATTCGTAGTCCTGATGCGATACAAGATAAACAATTGATATTAATATCAAAGTGGGGATTTGACGGTGCATCTAACCAAAGTAGATATAAGCAAAACATAGAGAGTGGTCAAGATGATTCCAGCATATTTATGACCTCTTTGGTTCCATTAAAGTTGACAGCTGACGGTGATACCGTATGGGTGAATCCAAAACCCTGCTCACCTAGGTATTGCCGTCCAGTCCAGTTTAGTTTTGTGAAAGAAACCAAAGACGTTGTCATAAATGAAAAAGCTGCAATGGATAACGAAATTGAAGCTCGTTCCCTCAAAATGTCAAGGACATGAAATTAGTCACAAATTAATGATGACGATGATTGACGGCAAAATTTGTACATATATGTCTGAAGCTAAGTCAAATGCGGCCTGCTACCTGTGTTTGGCTAAGCCTACAGAAATGAATAAGTTAGATGTCATTGCGTCAAAAACCATTTCTTCTGGTGTGTATGAGTTCGGATTATCATCACTTCATGCCCGCATTAATGTGATGGAATGTCTTCTACACATAGCGTATCGTCTTGACTTCAAAAAGTGGTCTGCAAGAGGAGAAGCTCATCAAGAGTTATTGCATTCACGAAAAAAACTCATTCAAAATTCAAAGATTCAAAGATGATCTCAACCTTTTGATTGACATCGTTAAGCAAGGATCAGGCACAACTAACGACGGGAACACAGCAAGGCGGTTTTTTGAATTTCCTGATAAAACTGCAGCGATCACTGGATTAGATGAAGACCTAATACGCAGATTTGCTGTGGTTCTGCAAGCTATCACATCTGGAGAGATTGTAGACGTGCCGAAATTTAAAGAATACGCTAGAACAACCGCTGAAAAATACGTGGAACTGTACGATTGGTACTATATGTCATCAACCGTCCACAAATTGTTGATTCACGGAGGGGACATAATTGCAGAAAATGCTATTGTACCAATTGGAAGTCTTTCGGAAGAAGCTTCAGAGGCCCGAAACAAAGACTTTAGGAGGTTCAGAGAACACCATTCGAGGAAAAAGAGTAGACAAGCATCAAACGAGGATATCCTCAATATGCTTATCGTCTCTTCTGATTCTCTAATTTCTTCCACAAGACCAAAATTAAATGCCCACAAGAGGCAGACATACTTTAAGGAAACAGTAGAACTACTGAAACTTCAGGATCAGGAAGCTCCGACAGAGTTCTTAGAAGTTATATCTATTGTAGAGCCTGATTCTGAAGTGGATTCTGAGGGTGACGAAGTATAAAATAAGTTAACTTTTATTGTTTATGTTAGGTTAGGTTAAGTTAATATTTTTTTTTAATAATTTGCTTTTATTTTTAATCATACAATAGTTTACCATTTATTGTTATTGACTAATGATCACGTTTATCTAATTACCCTAATTATGGTATGTATCCTTTTAACAGGTATTAAGTTTTATTAATCATTAGCTAATGTGGACTTGAGGCATTAGACAAGATTACATATTATGTAATTCATAATTACCATGTCATTTCAAATAAGTAGGTAATACGGCTTTGTGATTTCTTAGAATTTTTTGGTCTAAGCATAAAAAATATTGTAAGTTACACTTGGTATAGCCATATTTAAGCATGAAAATGTATCATATTTTTTTTTTTTTTTTTTTTTATATTTTTAAAACAAAAATCGCAAGTGATGCCGCACTATTATATGTCAAAAATTCACAAATAAATAGTACTATAACAGTGTGCAAGGATATAACGGCCAACCTTGTGATTCCAGAGATATCCTCATTTTTCATGTCAGCTTCATAAATTTTTTTCTTATAAAAATTATAACTCTTCCATTTGTGCACACAATTACTTCATATGACATTTTATAGAACAGTAATGATCAGCAGAAGTCATTTCCAGCAAAAAAAATAACATTTAAGAAATCGAGATCCTATGTCTTCTACAGCCGATTTTCGATCCACTGTGCGGCGCCACGTGGGAGAAGACGTGTCTGCGGCGAATTTTTTAATTTTTCGACAAAATTGTAAGTATTTTCAACATTCTTTTAGATTTTTCATTAAATTATGGTTGGAAACTTCATATTTTTCATGATTATCTAGCATTACATATATTTCGTAGATTAACGTGGAATATATCGTAATTTTAAGTTTTACAATTTAATGTTTTTTTTTTTTTTAGGTAGGTAAGTAAAATAAACCTTAGGTAGTCAACAGTGAAACAGTTGCATAATGGACACAATGAAACACTGTTTCATTGGATCGGATGAATGCAGAGCTTTTTGTAAAAGTTATGGAGCATTTTATTAAACACGTCTGCGAGCCCAGAAAACCCTGCTTTATTAATAATCGATAACCACGAATCCCACCTCAGTATTGAAGCCTTAAATTTAGCCAAACAAGCAGGAGTAACAGTGCTTACACTACATCCACACACGACTGCAAAGATCTTGAAAATGAAATTAAGAATAAAACCTTTTTTGATTGAACTCAAGTATTTTTTGTCATACACCTAAATCACCTACTCCATAGGTTACACAAAATATGAGATAGCTATTATTTAATATTATGTTTCATTGTAGAATTTGTGGTGTTTCATTGTGTACGCGACAGTGGACACATTGAAACATTACCCATTTTTTAGTTTTTATTGTTGCTGATTGATTACACTTTAATTTTTTTTAAACTATAAACGACATCCGATAGCCAATAAAATTTCCTGTATACCTGCAAAAAATTTGAGTTAAATCTGTATAAACAACAGGTTTATGAGACTTTGAATTTTTAGTGTTTCATTGTTGGACACATGTCAAAGTCAAAGTCAAATAATTTATTTCAATTAGGCACAAAAAAGGCACTTATGAACGTCAACATTTACAAAAAAAATTGATTCTAGTCGCCCATTCCAAAAGGTCGTTGTCGTATGGAGAAGAATGGGCAAGAAACTCCACCGTTACTCTTTTAAAATATTTTCACAATAAAACTTTAATGTATACATTAATTATATAATTATATGTGAAGACGATGCACCTCGAATAAGATTACTATACCACGATAGGTAAAAATAATGAAAAATGAAGGAATGACATAAATTAATTATGTGATAGATGCATGGTGCTCACATATTTACAAACATTGTGAAATTATACGATATTCTTAACATTTTAACAAGTACTACCAATAATAAGTCAGTGTGTGAGTTCAAGTAATCACAGAATATAAAATTAATGTTTAAAAAAATAATATTATACAATTAAATTGGCAACCAGTTTGATTTTGTCAAGATTCTAAATTGTCCTATGGAGCAGGACCAGCATGTTTCCAAGCATTTTTAATTTGTAATATGCTTGTTTACAAAGTGTTCTTTTTATATGAGTTTTAAATTTTCTTTCATTTAATTCTAATATAGCACAAGGTATTATGTTGCAACATTTAACACAGTACCCCATAAAAGATGTATTTACTTTAGATAGTCTGAAAAATGGTTGATCTATTTTATCTTTATTTCTAGTATTAAAATTATGTCTATCACTTATTTTATTAAAAAGATGTAGATTTTTTCTCACATACATAATATTTTCATAAATGAATTGGCAAGGTACCGTCATAATATTAATCTTTTTAAATAGTTCCCTGAGAGATTCGCAACGACTTAGATTATAAATGGCTCTGACAGCTCTCTTTTGTAAAATAAAAATGGATTCAATGTCAGCAGCCCGACCCCATAGTAAAATGCCATACGACATAATACTGTGGAAGTAACTAAAATAGACCAAACGCGCGGTTTCTACATCTGTTGACTGTCTTATCTTTCTAACAGCATAAGCGGCCGAGCTTAGCCGCCCCGCGAGAGATGTTATATGGGGTCCCCATTGTAATTTCTCGTCTAGCGTGATTCCTAGGAAAACTGTTTGATTAATAAATTCCAGTTTTTCTCCATTCAATATGATGTCAGATTCGCTGCTTCTAACATTTGGTAGTTTAAACCTAATGCATTTTGTTTTTTTATTATTTAGTACCAAATTATTTACCGTAAACCAATCTTGGACCTGAACAATACAGCTATTCACGTCGACAAGATCTTGTGACCGTCGGTTTATTTTAAATATCAATGATGTGTCATCTGCAAATAACACCATCTTTGGTTGATTTTGAAATAATTGGGGTAAATCATTAATATAAGCTAAAAAGAGGAATGGACCCAATATCGAACCTTGAGGAACGCCCATTACCATTTCAGACCCTAATGAGTTTGTGCCGTTGACTTGAACTTTAACCTTTCTATCTTTCAGGTATGATCTTAGTAAATCAAGAGCTGTATTCCTAATCCCATAGTGCTCCAGTTTCAGCAGAAGTGTCTCATGGTCTACGCAATCGAACGCCTTCGAGAGGTCGCAAAAGATTCCAATGGCATCTTGTGCTTCTTC
This sequence comes from Xanthia togata, assembly GCA_963853775.1. Lineage (NCBI taxonomy): Eukaryota > Metazoa > Arthropoda > Insecta > Lepidoptera > Noctuidae > Xanthia > Xanthia togata. The sequence goes on along the minus strand of OY970811.1, from coordinate 50,758 downwards.
CCAGGCGTTAAAAATGTTCTTTATTAGGGTGACACCGGCGTCAGTGGTACAACGCCCTTTGGTAAAACCATACTGTTTATCATGAAAGATGGAATTTTTATTAAAGTGCCGTAACATTTGATTGAGAATCAACTTTTCAAATACCTTACTGAGAACTGGCAGAATTGACACAGGCCTATAATTGTTGGGTTCCTTACTATCACCGGATTTGAACAAAGGAACTACTTTACTATGTTTCATGAGATCCGGAAAGACGCCCTGGTCTACACTAGTGTTAAATATGAAAGCTAAATAAGGCGCAATGGTTTCGATGACAGATCTACAGACTTTTACAGACATTCCCCACAGATCTTCTGTTGATTTAATTTTAAGATCTTTAAAAGCTTTTATAACAGCCTGGGGGTTTGTATGCTGAAACCTAAACTCCAAAGGGCATGCCTTTACATTGTTTCTAAGTAAGGCAGCAGAAAGCGCGGGTGAGGAATTTAAAGCTTCAGTGGTTTTGTGGGGAATATTAACAAAAAAGTTTTCAAATTCCTGAGCTATTTATACATCTGAGTTGATGGGACCATGAGCAGTCTCTAAATTAAATTCAGTATTACGCTGTTTTTTCCTACCGGTTTCATTATTTATTATTTGCCAGGTAGTTTTTATTTTATCATCAGCTGATTTTATTTTATTGCTAATGTGAAGAGCTTAAGCTATTTTGCACACACTTTTAAAAGTTTTAGAATATTTTGCAACATACTGATGAAAGCTTGTATTATTCATGACCCTACCTACAAATTCAAAATTCACCTTACCTTAATACAGTATTCAACATTAATTACAATAACTTTGCACTAAGGAGACGGATTCGGAAGCAGTTTCCGGCGCAGTTACTTAGTTTTAATTGGGCTCTGCCCTGCTTTCCCAACTATCCTTACTCATCTATTTGCTTAAAAAAATTATTAAATCTAGTTTTTGTAAATTTCACTTCGTAAAAACACAAAAATCTCGAATAACTCGAAGTTTTTCAGTTTAACGCCAGTAATTTTGCGATTTATAATTACTTACCTGCCACACCTTCGAGTTGGCCCACGTTTCGTGTTCTGTCTCGTTGGTTGGTAGAACAAAAAATTCTATGAACACCTATTTTTCTGCTATTAATTTGGTACGTTTTTTCGCTATAAATTCAAAATTTTGTTCGGCACCCACTTCTAAAAACTCCGTTTTTCATTAGCCCGCGCGCAGACGCGTGCGCGTGTTTTGACACTTCACGCGCGTGGCGACCTCGGAAAAACTGAGGAAAATTTTTATATACCTACAAATTCAAAATTCACCTTACCTTATTACAGTATTCAACATTAATTACAATAACTTTGCACTAAGGAGACGGATTTGGAAGCGGTTTTCGGCGCAGTTACTTAGTCTTAATTGGGCTCTGCCCGCTTTCCCAACTATCCTTACTCATCTATTTGCTTAAAAAATAATTAAATCTAGTTTTCGTAAATTGCACTTCGTAAAAACACAAAAATCTCGAATAACTCGAAGATTTTCAGTTTAACGCCAGTAATTTTGCGATTAATTATAATTACCACACCTTCAAGTTGGACCGCGTTTCATGTTCTGTCTCGTTGGTTGGTAGAACAAAAAATTCTATGAACACCTATTTTTCTGCTATAAATTAGGTACGTTTTTTCGCTATAAATTCAAAATTTTGTTCGGCACCCACCTCTTAAAACTCCGTTTTTCATTATCCCGCGCGCAGACGCGTGCGCGTGTTTTGACACTTCACGCGCGTGGCGACCTCGGAAAAACTGAGGAAAATTTTTATATACCTACAAATTCAAAATCACCTTACCGATACAGTATTCAACATTAATTACAATATTAACTTTGCACTAAGGAGACGGATTTGGAAGCGGTTTTCGGCGCAGTTACTAAGTGTTAATTGGGCTCTGCCCGCTTTCCCAACCATCCTTACTCATCTATTTGCTTAAAAAATAATTAAATCTAGTTTTCGTAAATTTCACTTCGTAAAAACACAAAAATCTCGAATAACTCGAAGTTTTTCAGTTTAACGCCAGTAATTTTACGATTTATAATTACTTACCTGCCACACCTTCAAGTTGGCCCGCGTTTCGTGTTCTGTCTCGTTGGTTGGTAGAACAAAAAATTCTATGAACACCTATTTTTCTGCTATAAATTAGGTAGGTTTTTCGCTATAAATTCAAAATTTTGTTCGGCACCCACTTCTAAAAACTCCGTTTTTCATTAGCCCGCGCGCAGACGCGTGCGTGTTTTGACACCTCACGCGCGTGGCTACCTCGGAAAAACGGAGGAAAATTTTTATATACCTACAAATTCAAAATTCACCTTACCTTAATACAGTATTCAACATTAATTACAATAATAACTTTGCACTAAGGAGACGGATTTGGAAGCGGTTTTCGGCGCAGTTACTAAGTGTTAATTGGGCTCTGCCCGCTTTCCCAACCATCCTTACTCATCTATTTGCTTAAAAAATAATTAAATCTAGTTTTCGTAAATTTCACTTCGTAAAAACACAAAAATCTCGAAAAACTCGAAGTTTTTCAGTTTAACGCCAGTAATTTTGCGATTTATAATTACTTACCTGCCACACCTTCAAGTTGGCCCGCGTTTCGTGTTCTGTCTCGTTGGTTGGTAGAACAAAAAATTCTATGAACACCTATTTTTCTGCTATAAATTAGGTAGGTTTTTCGCTATAAATTCAAAATTTTGTTCGGCACCCACCTCTTAAATCTCCGTTTTTCAGTAGCCCGCACGCAGAGGCGTGCGCGTGTTTTGACAACTCACGCATGTGGCTACCTCGGAAAAACTGAGGAAAATTTTTATATACCTACAAATTCAAAATTCACCTTACCTTAATACAGTATTCAACATTAATTACAATAACTTTGCACTAAGGAGACGGATTTGGAAGCGGTTTTCGGCACAGTTACTTAGTCTTAATTGGGCTCTGTCCCGCTTTCCCAACTATCCTTACTCATCTATTTGCTTAAAAAATAATTAAATCTAGTTTTCGTAAATTTCGATTCGTAAAAACACAAAAATCTCGAATAGCTCGAAGATTTTCAGTTAAACGCAAGTAATTTTGCGATTTATAATTACTGACATGCCACACCTTCATTCACGTTCAATTTTTGATGAGAGTAGTTGTGTTATATGCGATCGTACCACAGTGTAAAAGTGCCTACGCATCAAAACAACGCCGTCGAGTCGGCTGCACCGCAATGACCTAGTTATTGCGTAATGCTGACGGCTGTCAGCGAATATTATTGTTAAGGCGAAGTTAATACTCGCTAACTTCTATAATGGGTTCGGAAAAGCCATCACCGAACATTATTAGCGTAAACTTAAAAACAGAAACTGAACATCTGTTGTACAAGCACCTTTGTGAAGAACAAAAACAGCGTGAAGAGCTGCAAAAAAACCTAAATGACTTAAAAAGTCAAATAAAAAACCTACAGCAACAGCTGAAACTTCAAGCGGAAAACCCACCGAAATCAGCTACTACAACCGCCACTGAGACTTCTCCTCCGCGTGTTGAATATGCCACGGACGAAGAAGAACTAGCTCGAGAAACAGGATGGATACGGCAAAAAAGCAGGAAGAAAAGAAGATTGAACACCTCTCCCGCCCAACCCAATCTGAATGAACACGGAAATGAAGAGAATAAAGGTAAGGAAAAAACAATTAAAACTCCTTTGCCACCACCTATTGTAGTAGATGGTATTCAGAACTACCAGAAATTTTATGATTTTTTATCTGAGAGTCAATCAGCTGACGCGTTTAGTATCAAAATGATGAACGGTGATACAGTTAAAGTAAATGCCAAAAACGAAGATTCGTACAGGGCAATAACAAAGGCTCTCTCACTCAACAACTGCCTTTGGCACTCCTATGAGAACAAGCAAGAGAGACCAATTAGAGTAATGGCAAAAAAATTGCATTTCTCATGTATTCCGGAGAGAATTGTTGAAGACTTGCATGGCAAAGGCTTCAAAATACTAGAAGCAGTCAACAAATTGAGTTGGAAAACCAAAGAGCCACTCAATATGTTCATGCTAGCATTTTCAAATGATGAAGAAACTAGCAAAATATATAGTATAAAAACTGTGTTGGGATGTAATGTGGAAATACAACCGCTGAAATCCACAAAACTAGTACCTCAGTGTAAAAGATGCCAGGCGTACGGCCATACTCAAAAGTACTGCTCCAAAGAACCGAGGTGTGTAAAGTGCACAGGTAAACATCTCACTAAGGATTGCAGAAAATCAAAAGAAGAAAAGCCAAAGTGTGTCCATTGTGGAGCTCCACATCCGGCGAACTACAGGGGATGTATCGTAGCTAAAGAAATACAGCAGATTCGAAACAATAAATCGAAAGGCAATAATACAACCCCTCAACAAAACACACCTACTGGAAGAGTTGAAATCACCAGCCAGTATAAAGGAAGTCAAAGCACAATAAAAACTACAGCTAAAAACGTCTCTTATGCCAAAGTAGCTACAAGCGGCATAGCGAAGACGCCTTTGGCTGATATGGACAGTGACAAAAAGTTAAATGAAATCTTAAAGTTCATGTCATCATTTGACGAGAGATTGAAAAAAATTGAAAATAGCAACAAAGCTGCTACTTCTAAGCCAAAAAAATGAATACTACAGTGAAACTTATGGCGTGGAACTCAAATGGGTTACAAAAACATCAGAATGAGTTGCAAGTAATATTAGACATAGAAAAAATTGATGTGTGCCTGATATCAGAAACTCACTTCACAAAGCAATCTCACATTAAGTTTAAAGGGTACAAAGTATACCATGCACTACACCCAGACAATTCTGCAAGAGGCGGTAGTGCAATTATTGTAAAAGAAAACCTTCAGCACTATGAAGAGTTTAAATACGAAGAGAAAGAGATCCAAGCAGTCGCTATTTGTCTACAAACCAAAAAATATCCTGTTACAGTATCTGCCATCTACTGTCCACCACGGTATACGATAAAAAAAGACCACTTTATGAGCTTTCTAACCCGCCTTGGAAGTAGATTCATCTTAGGAGGTGACTTCAATGCTAAAAATACGTATTGGGGCTCCAGACTAACAACTACGAAAGGCAAAGAACTACTTAGTGCCATAAAAGAGCTGAAATGTGATGTCATGTCAACTGGAAAGCCCACCTATTGGCCAACAGATCCAAATAAAATCCCGGACTTAATAGATTTTTTCGTAACCAAGGATATAGCAACCGGTTATATAAAATTGGAACAAAGCTATGACATGAACTCGGATCACTCTGCAATCTATTTAGAAATTAGTGAGACCATTTTGTTTAAAGACAATAGTCCCACTCTTGCCAATAAGTGTACAGACTGGGAGGGCTTCAAGATCAGATTGAATGATCAAATAGACCTTAAAGTCCCATTAAAAACACCCGAAAACCTAAACATTGAAGTAGAGAATTTCATAATGCATATCCAGCAAGCAGCGTGGGAAAATACACCTGACTTCAACAAGAGGACGAAGGGAAAAACATACCCCTTCAGAATCAAGCAGCTCATTATGGAAAAAAGAAGTCAGAGAAAAACATGGCATCAATCTAGGTGCCCTGATGACAAACGAAAACTCAATAACCTGACGAAAAAAATAAGAAGACTTATCCAGAACTTTAAAGACGAAGCAACCAACACCTATATCCAGAATCTAAGTAACAACCAAAAGACAGACTATTCCTTATGGAAGGCTACTAAGTACCTAAAAAGGCCGGTTACCCAAGTCCCACCTATTAAGTGTGAAAACGGGCATTGGGCCATTACTAATGAGCAAAAAGCTAAGAGGTTTGCAGAGCATCTAGAAAATATATTTCAACCAACCGACGAGGAACTCATTGAAGATCACACTTTGGCTAATATGGTGACATCTGAAAATGAAGTAACTATAAAACTAGTAACACCGAGAGAAGTTGCACGAGAAATAAAACGTAATATAAGTTCACGAAAATCACCAGGTTACGATTTAATAACAGGAGAAATACTACATAACCTACCAAGAAAAGGTCTGGTTAAGTTAACAACCCTTATCAATGCTGCACTAAGGCTAAAATTTGTACCAGACGTATGGAAGGTGGCTGAAGTAATAATGATAGCCAAGCCAGGAAAACCGGCTCACGAAACATCATCATATAGGCCCATTTCCTTACTACCAATCATGTCCAAGCTGTTTGAAAAGCTGTTACTCAAACAGCTTAATCCAATAATAGATAATAAAAACATAATACCAGAGCACTAATTTGGTTTTCGAGAAAAACACTCTACCATCGATCAAGTGCATAGGATCACAAATGTAATAGAAAACGCCCTTGAAGACAAGAAAGTATGTGCTACTGTATTCTTAGACGTGGCACAAGCGTTTGACAAAGTATGGCATGAAGGCCTTATAAGTAAATTGAAAAGTCTGTTACCAAAGCAGTTTGCAGATATATTAGAATCCTACATTCTGAACAGAGCCTTTAGAATAAGACAAGAAGACGCCTACTCAGAACTGAAACAAATTAATGCTGGCATACCGCAAGGAAGTGTATTAGGTCCGATCCTGTACCTACTATACACTTGCGATATTCCTGAATTAGAGCAAAACACGATTGGGACCTTTGCTGATGATACAGCCATAATGGCTGTGGGTAACAGCCACGAAGAAGCAGTGGAAAAGGTCCAAATGGCTGTAAATCAAGTTTATAACTGGACCAAAAAATGGAAGATTAAACTAAATGAATCCAAATCTGTTCACATAGACTTTTCCAACAAAAAACATCAGTATTCTCCAGTTTACATTAACAATAAACTAGTACCATACGAGAATACAGCTAAGTATCTCGGGATGACCCTTGACGCAAAGTTACGCTGGAAAGCCCACGTTAAGAAGAAAAAAGATGAACTCGACCACCGATTCAAAAGAATGTATTGGCTGCTTGGAAGAAACTCCATGCTGTCCGTGCAAAACAAATTATTGCTATACAGACAAGTCCTGATGCCAGTTTGGACTTATGGTATCCAGCTATGGGGCTGTACCAAACAGACCAATATATTAACTATACAACGATTCCAGAACAAAGTGCTAAGGGAAATTGTAAATGCACCTTGGTACATACGAAATGATGACCTCCATCGGGATCTAAAAGTTGAGTTCATCGATAAAGTGATCCAGAAATTTGCAGAAGCTCACGAAAAGAGGCTTCATCAGCATGTGAACGTCGAAGCAATCCAGCTTCTCGATCACACAAATATAGTAAGAAGACTAAAAAGAACAAAACCGTTCGAGTTAGTGTTTAGTGTTAGTGAATAGTGTAAAGTACAAAAGTGCCAAACAAACACAAGAATGAAGTGTATTCGCCTTAATAGAGACAATAAGAAAAGTGCTATTGGACACATTCTTAGTAAAGACAATTTAGTAGTTTAGGTTATAATTTAATTACTTATTAGTCTATTTAAAAGGCTAGATTGTAATAAGATTAGGGTTCATTCTATTGATGAACCTTAGGACAAGGGAAAAAAAAAATGCCACACCTTCAAGTTGGACCGCGTTTCGTGTTCTGTCTCGTTGGTTGGTAGAACAAAAAATTCTATAAATACCTATTTTTCTGCTATAAATTAGGTACGTTTTGTCGCTATAAATTCAAAATTTTGTTCGGCACCCACCTCTAAAAACTCCGTTTTTCATTAGCCCGCGTGCAGACGCGTGCGCGTGTTTTGACACCTCACGCACGTGGCTACCTCGGAAAAACTGAGGAAAATTTTTATATACCTACAAATTCAAAATCACCTTACCGATACAGTATTCAACATTAATTACAATAATAACTTTGCACTAAGGAGACAGATTTGGAAGCAGTTTTCGGCGCAGTTACTTAGTATTAATTGTGCTCTGCCCGCTTTCCCAACTATCCTTACTCATCTATTTGCTTAAAAAATAATTAAATCTAGTTTTCGTAAATTGCACTTCGTAAAAACACAAAAATCTCGAATAACTCGAGATTTTCAGTTTAACGCCAGTAATTTTGCGATCAATTATAATAACTTACCTACCACACCTTCAAGTTGGACTGCGTTTCGTGTTCTGTCTCGTTGGTTGGTAGAACAAAAAATTCTATGAACACCTATTTTTCTGCTATAAATTAGGTACGTTTTTTCGCTATAAATTCAAAATTTTGTTCGGCACCCACTTCTAAAAACTCCGTTTTTCATTAGCCCGCGCGCAGACGCGTGCGCGTGTTTTGACACCTCACGCGCGTGGCTACCTCGGAAAAACTGAGGAAAATTTTTATATACCTACAAATTCAAAATTCACCTTACCGATACAGTATTCAACATTAATTACAATAACTTTTCTCTAAGCAGACGGATTTGGAAGCGGATTTCGGCGCAGTTATTAAGTCTTAATTGGGCTCTGCCCCGCTTTCCCAACTGTCCATACTCATCTACGAGTATTTGCTTAAAAAATAATTAAATCTAGTTTTCGTAAATTTCAATTCGTAAAAACACAAATATCTCGAATAACTCGAAGATTTTCAGTTTAACGCCAGTAATTTTGCGATTTATAAAAACTTACCCACACCTTCAAGTTGGACCGCGATTCATGTTCTGTCTCGTTGGTTGGTAGAACAAAAAAATCTATAAACACCTATTTTTCTGCTATAAATTAGGTACGTTTTTTCGCTATAAATTCAAATTTTTAATCGGCACCCACCTCCTAAAACTCCATTTTTCATTAGCCCGCGCGCAGACGCGTGCGCGTGTTTTGACACCTCACGCGCGTGGCTACCTCGGAAAAACTGAGGAAATTTTTTATATACTTACAAATTCAAAATTCACCTTACCTTAATACAGTAGGTATTCAACATTTATTACAATAACTTTGCACTAAGGAGAAAAAAAACAAAAATCTCGAATAACTCGAAGATTTTCAGTTTTACGCAAGTAATTTTGCGATTTATAATTACTTACCTGCCACACCTTCAAGTTGGATCGAGTTTCGTGTTCTGTCTCGTTGGTTGGTTAATCGAAAAATTCTATAAACACCTATTTTTCTGCTATAAATTAGGTAGGTTTTTTCGCTATAAATTCAAAATTTTATTCGGCACCCACTTCTAAAAACTCCGTTTTAAATAAGCCTGCGCGCAGACGCGTGCGCGTGTTTTGACACCTCACGCGCGTGGCTACCTCGGATAAACTGAGGAAAATATTTATATACCTACAAATTCAAAATTCACCTTACCTTAATACAGTATTCAACATTAATTACAATAACTTTGCACTAAGGAGACGGATTTGGAAGCGGTTTTCGGCGCAGTTACTTAGTCTTAATTGGGCTCTGCCCGCTTTCCCAACTATCCTTACTCATCTATTTGCTTATTAAAAAATAATTAAATTTAGTTTTCATAAATTGCACTTCGTAAAAACACAAAAATCTCGAATAACTCGAAGATTTTCAGTTTAACGCCAGTAAATTTGCGATTAATTATAATAACTTACCTGCCACACCTTCAAGTTGGACTGCGGTTCGTGTTCTGTCTCGTTGGATGGTAAGACAAAAAATTCTATAGACACCTATATTTCTGCTATAAATTAGGTACGTTTTATCGCTATAAATTAAAAATTTTGTTCGGCACCCACTTCTAAAAACTCCGTTTTTCATTAGCCCACGCGCAGACGCGTGCGCGTGTTTTGACACCTCACGCGTGTGGCTACCTCGGAAAAACTGAAGAAAATTTTAATAAACCTACAAATTCAAAATTCACCTTACCGATACAGTATTAAACATTAATTACAATAACTTTTCTCTAAGGAGACGGATTTGGAAGCGGTTTTCGGCGCAGTTACTTAGTCTTAATTGGGCTCTGCCCCGCTTTCCCAACTATCTATACTAATCTACGAGTATTTGCTTAAAAAATAATTAAATTTAGTTTTCGTAAATTTCAATTCGTAAAAACACAAATATCTCGAATAACTCGAAGATTTATAAATACTTACCCACACCTTCAAGTTGGACCGCGATTCATGTTCTGTCTCGTTGGTTGGTAGAACAAAAAATTCTAGAAACACCTATTTTTCTGCTATAAATTAGGTAGGTTTTGTCGCTATAAATTCAAAATTTTGTTCGACACCCATCTCTAAATACTCCGGTTTTCATTAGCCCGCGCGCAGACGCGTGCGCGTGTTTTGACACCTCACGCACGTGGCTACCTCGGAAAAACTGAGGAAATTTTTTATATACCTACAAATTCAAAATCACCTTACCGATACAGTATTCAACATTAATTACAATAATAACTTTGCACTAAGGAGACGGATACGGAAGCGGTTTTCGGCGCAGTTACTTAGTGTTAATTGGGCTCTGCCCGCTTTCCCAACTATCCTTACTCATCTATTTGCTTATTAAAAAATAATTAAATCTAGTTTTCGAAAATTGCACTTCGTAAAAACACAAAAATCTCAAATAACTCGAAGATTTTCAGTTTAACGCCAGTAATTTTGCAATTTATAAATACTTACCCACACCTTCAAGTTGGACCGCGATTCGTGTTCCGTCTCGTTGGTTGGTAGGACAAAAAATTCTATAGACACCTATTTTTCTGCTATAAATTAGGTACGTTTTTTGGCTATAAAAACAAAATTTTGTTCGGCACCCACCTCTAAAATCTCCGTTTTTCATTAGCCCGCACGCAGACGCGTGCGCGTGTTTTGACAACTCACGCACGTGGCTACCTCGGAAAAACTGAGGAAAATTTTTATATACCTACAAATTCAAAATTCACCTTACCTTAATACAGTATTCAACATTAATTACAATAACTTTGCACTAAGAAGACGGATTTGGAAGCGGTTTTCGGCGCAGTTACTTAGTGTTAATTGGGCTCTGCCCGCTTTCCCAACTATCCTTACTCATCTATTTGCTTTAAAAAATAATTAAATCTAGTTTTCGTAAATTTCGCTTCGTAAAAACACAAAAATCTCGAATAGCCCGAAGATTTTCAGTATAACGCAAGTAATTTTGCGATTTATAATTACTGACCTGCCACACCTTCAAGTTGGACCGCGTTTCGTGTTCTGTCTCGTTGGATGGTAGGACAAAAAATTCTATAGACACCTATTTTTCTGCTATAAATTAGGTACGTTTTTTCGCTATAAATTCAAAATTTTGTTCGGCACCCACCTCTAAAATCTCCGTTTTTCATTAGCCCGCGTGCAGACGCGTGCGCGTGTTTTGACACCTCACGCACGTGGCTACCTCGGAAAAACTGAGGAAAATTTTTATATACCTACAAATTCAAAATCACCTTACCGATACAGTATTCAACATTAATTACAATAATAACTTTGCACTAAGGAGACAGATTTGGAAGCGGTTTTCGGCGCAGTTACTTAGTCTTAATTGTGCTCTGCCCGCTTTCCCAACTATCCTTACTCATCTATTTGCTTAAAACATAATTAAATCTAGTTTTCGTAAATTTCGCTTCGTAAAAACACTAAAATCTCGAATAACTCGAAGATTTTCAGTTTAACGCCAGTAATTTTGCGATTTATAAATACTTACCCACACATTTAAGTTGGACCGCAATTCGTGTTCTGTCTCGTTGCTTGGTAGACCAAAAAATTCTATAAATACCAATTCTGCTATAAATTAGGTTAGGTTAGGTTAGGTTAGGTTCCCCTCCTAGGTGGGTGTATTTCTCCCCAAATCAGGTGGAGGTCAGCAGGCAACGGGTGCGGGGGCACCCCGGCGTAGGTGTGAGTCGGAACACCGGGGTGGTTTTTAGTCAGTAAGAGTCTGACAGACCCCTCCGCTCGCCCCAGGCGGAGGACATCCATGAGGATTTTCCACCCCGAGACCAAAAAAAAAAAAAAAAAGGTTAGGTTAGGTTCTGCTATCACCGCTACATCCGATTCGACGTCTCCGCCCAGACCACCGGCGGCCGCGGTCGACCGACCCCGCGAACGGACGGTCCGCGTTGGGCGCGTAAGCGCATAGACAGGGAACTTCTCGAGGAGGCCGCAATTGTCCAGGCCTGGAGCCGGGAGTCGGTGACGAACGGACCCGTCGACGTCGAGCGGGAGGCGCTGTGGTTCCGCGGGGCGATGACGCAAATCAGCGACGCGTCCATGCCCCGGGTCCACGCACAGTCCGCAAGGCGCCAGGTGTACTGGTGGACCGCCGAGATTGCGCAGCTGCGCGTCGCGTGCGTGGCGGTCAGACGCCAGTACACCCGATACCGGAGGAGACGTCGTCGGGTCCCTGACGAAGAGGCCGCGCTGTATGAGGTGTACCGCGCGGCCAAGCAGACTCTGTGGCTGGCCATCGGCGAGTCGAGGACGCGAGCCAGGGAGGAGATGTTGGAGACTCTAGACGGGGATCCGTGGGGGCGCCCTTATCGCGCGGTTCGAGGGAAACTTCGAGCCGCGGCGCCTCCGCTTACGGAGAGTCTCCAACCCGAGCTGCTGGAGGAGGTGGTTGCAGCCCTCTTCCCGGCCAGAGCGGAGCACACTCCACCGCCGATGGCTTTGCCCACGGCCGCAGAGTCTGCAAAAGAAGAGGAGGAGAACGCCATCAGCGTCCCAGGGGTGACACAGGCAGAGATGGGGGCAGCCGTGATGCGGCTCCGGGCCAAGAACGTGGCTCCGGGGCCCGACGGGATCCACGGCTGCGTGTTGGCCCTCGCTCTGAAGGAGCTCGAGCCCCAACTGAGAGGACTCTACACAGCGTGTCTTGAGCGGGGCCAGTTTCCCACTTTGTGGAAATCTGGTCGTCTGGTCCTGCTCAGGAAGGCGGGGCGCCCGGCGGACTCGTCGTCCGCGTACCGGCCCATAGTGCTGCTAGATGAGGTGGGCAAGCTGTTCGAGCGAGTAATCGCAGCCCGCCTCGTCGGCCACTTGTGCAGAGAGGGGCCGGACCTGGACGACAGTCAGTTTGGGTTTCGGCATGGGCGCTCCACGATACACGCTGTGTCGCGGGTTAGAGTCCTGGCGGAGGAAGCGGTGTCTCGGGGCGGGGTGATGTTGGCGGTGTCCTTGGACATATCCAACGCCTTCAACACCCTGCCCTGGAGTTGTATTCGGGAGGCACTGCGCTATCATGGTGTGCCTCCCTACCTCCGCCGCATCGTTGGGGCTTATCTGTCGGAGAGGTGTGTCACCTACGTGGGACGTGATGGCGGAAACCAGCGCCGCATGTCGTGCGGTGTTCCGCAGGGCTCGGTCTTAGGGCCGCTCCTGTGGAACATCGGGTACGACTGGGTGCTGAGGGGCGAGCTCAGGCCGGGGGTAGACCTGACGTGTTATGCGGACGACACGCTGGTCACTGCCCGGGGGAGCTCGCACAGGGAAGCAGCGTTGCTGGCGACGGCTGCGGTCTCACAGGTGGTGAGCCGCATACGTCGCCTAGGCCTGGAGGTGGCCCTCAGCAAGTCGGAGGCTATGGTGTTCCATGGCCCCCGGCGGGCGCCGTCACCCGGCTCACATATCGTGGTCGGGGGGGCTCGGATCGCTGTCGAGGGTACCATGAAGTACCTAGGATTGGTCCTCGACAGCCGGTGGGACTTCGGGCCCCACTTTCGACGGCTGGCGCCCAAGTTGCTGGGCGCTGCTGGAGCGCTCTCAACGCTGCTTCGCAATCTGGGGGGCCCGAGCGCCGCTTGTAGGCGGCTATACGTGGGGATCGTGCGATCGATGGCCCTTTACGGGGCCCCGATCTGGGCGGCTGACCTGACGGCCGGGAGCATCGCCGTCATGCGGAGACCGCAGAGGGCGATGGCCGTCAGAGTCATCCGGGGGTATCGCACGATCTCCTACGAAGCGGCTTGCGCACTGGCCGGATCCCCGCCCTGGGACCTGGAGGCGAAGGTACTCGCGTCACTGTATCGGTGGCGCGAGGACTCGAGGGCGCGAGGCGAGCGGCTGACGCAGCGACATTTGGAGCTGCGTCGGTCGCAGCTTCGCGAGGTCCTGGTGGCGGAATGGCGGGACAGGCTTTCACGCCCTACCGCCGGCCTCAACACCATTGAGGCGGTCCGGCCGGTGCTCGACACTTGGCTCGGGAGGAGGCACGGCTCCCTGTCGTTTCGAGTGACGCAGGTGCTCTGGGGGCATGGTTGCTTCGGGAAGTACCTGTGTCGCATAAACAGGGAGCCGGACGCCCGGTGTCACCACTGCGTCGACTGTCGGGAGGACACGGCGTGGCATACGCTGGCAGAGTGTGCCGCTTGGGAGGAGCCGCGCCGTGCCCTCATCTCTGGAGTAGGCAGTGACCTTTCGCTGCCGGCCGTTGTGAATTCCATGGCCGGCAGCGAGGAGTCCTGGGACGCGGTGGTTTCCTTCTGCGAGGCAGTCATCTCGCAGAAGGAGGCTGCGGAAAGGGAGCGGGAGATTGCTTCCACTAACCCGATCCGCAGCAGACGCACCGGGCGTCGGCGGAGGGCGGATAACGCCCTCTTCCAGCCCCCCTAAATGGGTCCAGGGGCGACGGATCTGGGGAAATCCATCGCCCCCTACTCCTTAGGACCCGAGATGGCGGCGCGTAGTGTTCCACGCGCGCCTCTCTATGATGTAAGGGGGGAGTTTAACACCTCACTCCCCCCAAACTCGAGGTGGCCCGCAGAGGCGGGCCGGCACCAGCCGAGGGTCGCGGAAGTATCTGCGTTCCCGCGACCCCCGACGTAGGTGTGAGATGGAACACCGGGGTGGTTTTTAGTCAGTACGAGTTTGACAGACCCCTCCGCCCGCCCCAGGGCGGAGGACATCCATGAGGATTTTCCACCCCGAGACCAAAAAAAAAAAAAAAAAAAAAAGGTTAGGTTCCCCTGTCGGGGGGGGATCCCCCACAGTGCATACTTCCACGCAGTATCCCCCGGGCAACGCCGTGTCTGACCACCGTAACGGAGTGGCAGACCGGCGGCTAAAGTGCACTGTGATTCGCAGATACTAACGAGGTCGTCTGCGAATATGTCTCAGAGAGTACCAAGCCGTGACGCCTCTGGGCGTTTTTGTTTTAACCCGAATCACTCCTCACAGGGTGATTCAAACGGCCCTTCTCAGGGCCACCCCAAAGGCCCTTCTCAGGGCCAACCCAAAGGCCCTTCTCAGGGCCAACCCGACGGCCCTTCTCAGGGCCACGCCGATGGCGCTTTGGCGTCGGAAGCTGACCGCGCACCATCTGCGGCCAGCTTGTTCAGCAGGCCGTACGAGGTGTCGGACTCCGACGGTTCAAACATGGACACGTCGGCGGCCGAGAGCGACCGCCCCAAGCGGAAGAGGGGCGATCTGAGGCTCGGGTCCAGAGGCTCCTCGGAGTCGGTCGGAAGTAGGGCGAAGAAGAAGTCGAAGTCAAAAAAGGCTTCGACTTCTGCTTCGGCCTCTGCTCACGATGTGGGCTTGGTGGACGCCGAGCGCCAGCTAAACCTGGCGAAGAGGGCGCAGCTCCTGGAAGACCCGGAGGAGAGGGTCGCCACCAAGGAGCGGCAGGCGCAAGCCGCCAGGTCGAGGGCTGGCTATGGTGCATCCCATGTACTATATGCTGGCTACTCCCTGGCGGAATTGGAGCGCATGGCGCAAGAGGACAAAGAGGAGGTCATGGAGGTCGCCTCAAAGTCCTCCAATTTGAAGGGGACCTTCCAAAAGGCCCTCAAATGCCGGGCCACCAGCATGCACGGCATTGTGCTGGAGCTGGTGAAGCGGACGGCCACTGACGAGACGCGGCAGCTGCAGGCGAGGGTGGATCGCCTGCAGGCGGAGGTCAGCCAGCTACACCAGAAGCTGGCTGAGGTCACGGCCCAGCCAGCCCAGTCTGCCCCAGGTGCGGTGGAAGGAGGCTCCTCCTCCCAAGCCAGCCTCGAGGCTATAATCCGCGGGGTTGTGATGGAGGAGAGGGCCTTCATCAGGGGCTGCTTCGCGGGCATAGAGGACCGGCTCTTACCGGAAAGGAGGCTCCGCCCGTCGCTAGCAGCGGATAAGAGTCCACAAGAGCCGGAACCTGCGCCTATGGGAGGCCTGGAATCGGGTGAGCAGCCTCAGAACCCAAGGCCCTCCAAGGGCAAAGGCAAGGGCAAGAAGACCGTGGTGGCCCCTCAAACGCCCACTACGAGCGCGGAGGGAGCTACCGAGTCATCTGCTACTCTAGCAGCCCCCCGGAACTCACAGAGAGAAGACGCCCTTCTTCCTTCCACCACTCCGTCCAACTCGTCGTGGACGGAAGTGGTCAGGGGGGGAAAGGCGAAAAAGCTGACCTCCAAGCCCACTGCGACTGCTCCTGCAGCCGAGAAGGGTCCAGCCGGTGGGAGGAAGCTGGTTCCTCCCAAAACCGCGGCCGTCGTGGTGACTATCACCCCGGAGGCCGTGGAGCAAGGAGAGACGTACGAGTCCGTCCTAAGACGGGCTCGTACCAACGCGGACCCCTCTCAGCTGGGGATCAGCGGCATCACGTGCCGCCGAACCCAAACCGGGGCTCGAATCTTTGAGTTCTCGGGGGAGCAGCGCGGCGCCAACGCGGACCTCTTCGCAAAGAAGTTGCGAGAGGTCATCGCGGATGTGGCAACGGTCGTCAGGCCTGTGAAGACCGCTTCCTTGGAGGTGGCCGATCTGGAGGATTCGGTCACTAAAGAGGACGTGGTGGCGGCCGTTGCGGTGGCTGGAGGCTGCGACGCTGGCGCAGTGAAGGCTGGAGCCATCAGGCTCGGACGCCGCGGCATGGGCACCATCCGCATCGAGTGCCCAGTCGCCGCAGCTGGGGCTGTACTGCGTGCTGCGACCAAGGGACGGCTGCTTGTGGGGCTCGGCTCGGCTGTGATCCGGCCACTTGAAGACCAGCCAATGCGCTGCTTCAAGTGCTTCGCGTTTGGCCACGCCCGAGCCACGTGTCCCTCCAAGTCCGACTAGGGACACTGCTGCTTCAGATGCGGGCAGGAGGGACACAAGAGTGCCACTTGCCACGCCGCCACCCCACACTGCGCGGCGTGTGAGGGCACTGGCCGCCCCGCGGACCACAAGATGTCGGGCAGGAGCTGCAAGCCTCCCGCGAGGAAGGGCATAGTGCCGGCGCAGGTTCGCCGTGTTGCTACCACCGCCGCCGTCATCGCCGCTGCAGCTCCTGCGGCGGTAAATGAGGAGGGTGCGATGTCGGAATAATGTTTTCCGACTACCACATCCTCCAAACGAATGGCACTACGGCGCGGTCTCCCACAGACTCCCCTCCCCTCTCGCTATTAGAGAAGGGACCGGGATACGTGGCCGCCGCGTGGGGAGAACTAGCCCTTATGGGCATCTATTTCTCCCCAAACCAGGTGGAGGTCAGCAGGCAACGGGTGCGGGGGCACCCTTGCCTGTATTGCACAGGCCTCCACCAGTGTCGGACGGGAATGGCCAGGTGTTCCCGGCCATTCCCGTAGCCGCCCCCCAGCCCGGGGGGCATGCGGGGCCCGCCAGCTAGGCGGGCATACGCCGGGAGGGTTGTGGATGTAAAGGCTACGCTGGTTTCCCATGGCCCTCCCATCACGGCGAAGTGGGAACACCGCTGAGTTTTAGTGGGTATACTGTCGTTCCGACAGGAGTCCCACACACCCCGTCTCGTCCCCCACGAGCGGCAGTGCATAAAGCATTTCTCAGCGTCAAAAAAAAAAAAAAAAAAAAAGGTTCCCCTGTCGGGAGGACACGGCTCAGCACACGCTGGCAGAGTGTGTTGCTTGGGAGGAGCGGCGCCGTGCCCTCATCTCAGGTGTCAGCAGTGACCTGTCGCTGCAGGCCGTTGTCGACTCGATGGTTGGCAGCGAGGAGTCCTGGGACGCGGTGGTATCCTTCTGCGAAACAATCATTTCGCAGAAGGAGGCTGCGGAAAGGGAGCGGGAGATTGCTTCTGCTAACCCGATCCGCAGCAGACGCACCGGGCGTCGGCGGAGGGCGGATAACGCCCTCTTCCAGCCCCCCTAAATGGGTCCAGGGGCGATGGATCTGGGGAAATCCATCGCCCCCTACTCCTTAGGACCCGAGATGGCGGCGCGTAGTGTTCCACGCGCGCCTCTCTATGATGTAAGGGGGGAGTTTAACACCTCACTCCCCCCAAACTCGAGGTGGCCCGCAGAGGCGGGCCGGCACCAGCCGAGGGTTGCGGAAGTATCTGCGTTCCCGTGACCCCCGACGTAGGTGTGAGATGGAACACCGGGGTGGTTTTTAGTCAGTACGAGTCTGACAGACCCCTCCGCCCGCCCCAGGGCGGAGGACATCCATGAGGATTTTCCACCCCGAGACCAAAAAAAAAAAAAAAAAAAAAGGTTAGGTTCCCCCCCGAAGGGTTCCCGCATTGTCGTTGCGGGGGGGCTCATTAGCCGTGGGTGCCCAACCACGGTGAAGCCAAGAGGAACCCAAGGAAGGGCCGCTCGTCAGGGCTTTTTGACCCAAGCCCATGACGTAGCGGCCAATGTGTAGGTTGCGGTGGCGACATCGCAACTGAGGCGGGCCGCGATGTCGTGTATCTGGGGCATCGCGGCTGCGGTTTCGGGGCTGCGGCTGGAGAGGTGTATTGCGGTACAGCGCTCTCCCTCCCTGCCGCGGCCTTGACGGGGTCGCCACCGTCCGATGGCGAACGCGGTGGGGCCGCAGGGGAAGAGGAGTGTCGGTAGGTCGTAGGCCGCTCTCCCTATCCTCTGCGGCCGAAAATTGGTAGACGGCGGGGCCAATTACCTGACCCGTCGAAGAGGGGCCAAGGGCGCCTAGACAAGGGGCTGTCTGGCGCCCATGTGCTGGTTTGGTCCCTGGGTTGGTCACGGCGTGCCATGTGTTCTGGTGCGCCGGTGATGAAGGAGGAGGGGCCCGCTGCGGCGGGCTGGCACCAGTCGGGGGTTGCGGAAGATTCTTTCGTTCCCGCGACCCCCGGCGTAGGTGTGAGTTGGAACACCGGGGTGGTTTTTAGTCAGTAAGAGTCTGACAGACCCCTCCGCTCGCCCCAGGCGGAGGACATCCATGAGGATTTTCCACCCCGAGACCAAAAAAAAAAAAAAAAAGGTTAGGTTAGGTTAACTTTTGCGGGGGGGCTCATTAGCCGTGGGTGCCCAACCACGGTGAAGCCAAGAGGAACCCAAGGAGGGGCCGCTCGTCAGGGCTTTTTGACCCAAGCCCATGACGTAGCGGCCAACGTGTAGGTTGCGGTGGCGACATCGCAACTGAGGCGGGCCGCGATGTCGTGTATCTGGGGCATCGCGGCTGCGGTTTCGGGGCCGCGGCTGGAGAGGTGTATTGCGGTACAGCGCTCTCCCTCCCTGCCGCGGCCTTGACGCGATGGTTTAGGCTATGCCTAAACCATCGCGGGAAGCCTCCGGGCGTTTTAAAAAAGGCCCTTCTCAGGGCCAACCAAAAGGCCCTTCTCAGGGCCAACCAAAAGGCCCTTCTCAGGGCCACGCTGGCGACGCCTTGGCGTCAGATGCTGACCGTGCACCATCTGCGGCCAGCTTCTTCAGCAGGCCGGACGAGTTGTCGGACTCCGACGGTTCCATAATGGACACGTCGGCAGCCGAGAGCGACCGCCCCAAGCGGAAGAGGGCCGATCTGAGGAGCCCCAGGACCATATCCGGGGGCTCATCGGAGTCGGTAGGAAGTAGGGCGAAGAAGAAGTCGAAGTCTAAAAAGGCTTCGACTTCTACTTCGGCCTCTGCGGCGCAACTCCAGGATGACCTGGAGGAGACGGTTGCCGCCAAGGAGCGGCAGGCGAAAGCCGCCAAGAAACCGGTGTCGGACACCCACGACGTAGGTCTGGCAGAGGCCCAACGCCAGTTGGACCTGTCTCGACGGGCGCAACTCCAGCAAGACCTGGAGGAGCGGGTTGCGGCCAAGGAGCAACGGACGCGTGCCGCCCGAGCCAAGTCCGGGTACGGCGCGTCGCGCGTACTGTATGCGGACCACTCCCTGGCGGAGTTAGAGCTGATGGCTGAGGAGGACGAGGAGGAGATAATTGAGGTCGCCTCCAAGTCCTCTAATTTAAAAGGGACTTTTCAAAAGTCCCTCAAATGTAGGGCCGCGAGCATGCGCGGCATCATCGGGGAGCTGGTGCAGCGCAAGGCGACCGATGAGACACGGCAATCAACTTTCGCCTGCAGTCAGAGGTCAGCCAGCTGCATCAGAAGCTGGCTGAAGCCACGGCCCGGCCAAACCAAGCCGAGCCGAGACCAGCGGCCGAGGTCCCTTCCTCCAACCTTGAGGATATAATCCGCAAGGTCGTCACGGAGGAAAGGGCCTTCACAAGAGCCTGTCTTGCGGGCATTGAGGACAGGCTCTTGCCAGAGAAGCGCCTCCGACCACCGCTCGCGGCTAACAATAGGCCATGCGAGCCGGAGCTGCCTTCCCAGAGGGAAGACGCCCATCTCCCGTCCACCACCCCATCCAACCAGCAGGGGTGGACGAAGGTGGGCAAAAAGAAGTCGAGGACGGTGGTTGCCCCTACCGCCCCTGCCACCACCCCTCCCGGCTCGTCCCAGAAAACAGGCAAGGGAAAGGGGAAGGGGAACACGTCAGCCCCCAAGCCCACCGCCGCTGCTCCAGCCGCTGCTCCTGCAGCTAATGGGGCTTCCACCGGGCCGAAAAGGAAAATGGTTCCTCCCAAGACCGCAGCCGTAGTGGTGACGCTCACCCCTGAGGCTGCGGAGCGGGGGGAGACGTACGCGTCCATCATGATGCGGGCACGTACCAATGCCGATCCTACACATCTGGGGATCGGCAAAGTCTCGTGCCGCCGGACCCAGGCTGGAGCTCGAATTTTCGAGTTTCCGGGGGCTCAGGGCGGCGCCAATGCGGACCTCTTCGCCAGCAAATTGAAAGAGGTCATCGCGGACGCGGCCAGTGTCGCCAGGCCCGTGAAGTCTGTGGCCTTGGAGGTGATCGACCTGGACGACTCGGTCACCAAGGAGGAGGTGGTGGCGGCGGTCGCAGCAATGGGGGGCTGTGGCGTCACAGCGGTGCAAAGTCGGGCCATCAGGCCCGGCCGCGGCGGAATGGGCACCATTCGTCTTGAGTGCCCAGTCACCGTAGCTATAGCCGTCCTCGCCAAGCGACGCCTTGCAGTCGGATTCAGCTCGGGTGTAGTCCGGGCACTTGCAGTTAAGCCTCTGCGCTGCTACAAGTGTTTTGGAGTCGGACACACTCGGGCCCTTTGTCCGTCCGAGGTCGACAGGGCGGACAAATGCTACCGCTGTAGCAAGGACGGGCACAAGTCCGCCTCCTGCGACGCTGCCACGCTGCACTGCGCGGTGTGTGCCGCCAGTGGCTGCCCGGCAGGCCACGTAATGATGGGGAGGAACTGCAATCCTCCCCCTAAGAAGGGCAAAACGCAGGCACCAATCCGGCCTGTCGCTGCCACCGCCGTCCCTGAGGCTGGGACTTCGGCGGCTGTGGAGGGGGGTGCGATGTCCGACTGATGGATAGGGTCGAACATCGCATCCTTCAGGCGAACACCAACCACTGCAGGGCAGCCCAGGATCTGCTGATGCAGACCATGGCTGAGTGGTTGGTGGACTTGGCGGTGGTCGCCGAGCCTTACTCGGTCCCTGGCCGTTGGCTGGGAGACCGGGACGGCTTGGTGGCGCTGGTGTCGCGGCCTTCCACAGACTCCCCTCCCCTCTCGCTCTTAGAGAGGGGACCGGGATATGTGGCCGCCGCGTGGGGAGACATGGCCCTTGTGGGAGTCTATTTCTCCCCGAACCGCCCTCTCTCGGACTTTGAGGATTTCCTAGGGGTCCTCACCGCTGTCGCAGGGAGGGTGGCGCCGCGCCAGGTCATGGTGCTGGGCGACCTGAACGCCAAGTCAGCGGCCTGGGGCAACCCAGCCACCGGGTGCAACGTCCGGGGACGCGCCGTCGAGTTCTGGGCGGCCTCATGCGGTGTGTCCCTCCTCAACAGGGGGGCGGTCCACACGTGTGTGCGGCAACAGGGTGGGTCGGTGGTGAACGTCTCGTTTGCCACCCCCGCACTAGCCGCCCGCGTCGTCAACTGGCGGGTAGAGATGGTGGAGACATTGTCGGACCACCGATATGTGCGGTTCGACATCTCCACCCAGGGGGGGGGATGGCCCGTGCTGGGCAATCTCCCTTCCCGCGGTGGGCACTCACCCGCCTGGACCGGGAGGCAGCCAGGGAGGCGGCCTTTCTCCAGGACTGGCTGTCACCTCGACAGGGCGAGGTCCCGGACGTGGACGCCGCAGCGGTCCAGCTCAAGAGGTCCCTGACCGAGGTGTACAACTCCAGCATGCCTCGGTCTCGCCGTCCACCTCCCCGTCGTGCCGTCTATTGGTGGACGGAGGAGCTGACGGGGCTCCGGGCTGCCTGCGTGGCGGCCAGAAGGGCCTACGCGCGGAGCCGACGGCGTAGCGCCCAAAACCGAGACCGGGCAGAAGAGGACCGCCTATACGCTTCTTACCGAGAGGCGACGACGGTCCTCAAGTCTGCAATGGGCGCTGCAGAAGACTCGGCGAGGGCCGAGATGCTGGAGGGTCTCAACAGGGATCCCTATGGGAGACCATATAAGGCGGCGCGGAACAAGCTACGCCCCTATGGTCCCCCACTGACGGAGACCCTCGAGCCAGCGTTGCTGGATGGGGTGGTCTGGTCCCTGTTTCCGCGCAGGACCGACTTCACCCCACCAACGATGGATCCCCCGCAAGAGGCGGCGGCTTCACCGGAGGAGGAGGAGGTCCCCTCGGTGACGACGGCCGAGCTCTACGCGGGGGTTCTCGGCCTCCGCGCGAAGAAGACGGCGCCCGGTCCCGACGGCGTCCCCGCACGGGTGGTGGCGATCGCCGCCTCCGAAATGGAGGACAGGTTTCGGGACCTCTTCAGCGCGTGCTTCACGGCTGGGAGGTTCCCGAAACTGTGGAAGGAGGGGCAGCTATGCCTCCTCCGAAAGGAGGGACGCCCGGTGGACTCGCCCTCGGCATACCGGCCCGTCGTCCTGCTCGACGAGGTCGGGAAACTTTTCGAGGGGATAGTCGCCTCCCGGCTTGATAGCCATCTGCGGGGGGTAGGGCCGGACCTGTCGGACGCCCAATTCGGCTTCCGTCGAGGGCGTTCGACGATCGACGCGCTGGCCCTACTCAAGGGCCAGGTGAAGGAGGCGGTGGAGGCGGGGGGCGGAGTGCTGGCGGTGTCATTCGACATTGCCAACGCCTTCAACTCCGTGCCCCACTCTACGATACTGGAGGCGCTCCGGTATCACGGAGTGCCCCAATACCTGCGGAACCTCCTGGCCAGCTACTTGGAGGACCGAGAGGTCCTCCTCGTGGACAAGACGGCCACGGTGAGGCGGTATGGCGCAGAGTCCGGTGTTCCGCAGGGTTCGGTGCTGGGCCCCCCCCTGTGGAACATCGGGTTCAACTGGCTCCTGCGGGGAGCCCTCCTCCAGGGCACGAGTGTCATCTGCTACGCGGATGACACTCTCCTCACTGCCCGGGGGAGGAACTTTGGGGACGCGGCCTGTCTGGCCTCGGCTGGCGGATCCTTGGTTGCAGAGAGGATCCGCCGCCTGGGATTGAAGGTGGCGCTGCACAAGACCGAGGCCGTGTTCTTCCACGGGCCTCGGCAGCGCTGCCCTCCCGACGCCCACATCATCCTAGAGGGCGTCCGGATACGGGTCCAGCCCCAGATGAAGTATCTGGGCCTGGTGCTGGACGAAAGGTGGCGCTTCACTCCGCACTTCAGCGGGCTGTCAACGCGCCTGTTGAAGACCGCGGACGTCCTCTCGTGGCTCCTCCCGAACCTGGGGGGGCCCAAGGCGAAATGCCGGCGCCTGTATGCCGGCATCCTGCGGAGCATGGCCCTATACGGGGCCCCCATCTGGGCGGACTCCCTCCACAGGAGGGAGAATGCGACCGCCATCCGCAGGCCCCAAAGGGCCATTGCACAGCGGGTGGCGAGGGCCTACCGCTCGGTGGGCTTTTCGGCGGCGTGTGCTCTGGCCGGCACCCCTCCTTGGGAGTTGGAGGCTTGGGTGCTCGCCAGAGTGTACGAGTGGACGGCGCGCCGGAAGGCGCTCGGGGAGTGCCCCGTCTCCCAAGAGCGGGAGGCGGTGCGGCGGGAGGCGAAGGACGCCATCGTCCTCCACTGGAGGGAGGACCTCGCCGCCGCCGCCTTTGGCCGCCGGACGTTGGACGCGCTCGGGCCAGTCCTGAAGGATTGGCTTGAGCGGTCCCACGGTTTCCTCTCTTTCCGACTGGTGCAGGTGTTGTCCGGACATGGGTGCTTTGGATCGCACCTGCACCGGATCCAAAGGGAGGAGACACCGTCGTGCCACGACTGTGGCGCGGCGGAAGACACGGCTCAGCACACCCTCGAGGTGTGCCCGGCTTGGTGTGAGCTGCGCCGCGGTCTGACCGCGGTGGTTGGACGGGACCTCTCGCTTCCCAGCGTAATCAACGCCATGCTGGGTAGCGAGGAGGCCTGGGCAGCGGTCGCCTCCTTTTGCGAGGACGTAATCTCGCAAAAGGAGGAGGCGGAGCGCGTACGGGAGGACGACCCTCTCGCAGCGCCGCTTCGCAGACGAAGACGGGGCATGAGACGGCGGTTGTACGACCGTCGTCTTCTGCCTCCTGGTGGTGAACAGCGGGGGACAGGCGCGGGGGCGCCTTCTCCTGCATTGCACAATTCACCACCCACGTCAGGCGGGAATGGCCAAGCACTCGCGGTCATTCCCAGGCCCCTCCCCGACGAGAGGGGCGTGCCGGGCCCGCTGTAAAGGCGGGCGATCGTCGGCGGGGGACTGGATGGAAAGGCTCTGCCGGATTCCCAGTCCCCTCCCATAAAGACGATGCGGGAGTGCCGCTGGGTCGTTTAGTGGGTATACCGGATCTACCGGGGAGTCCCACATACCCCACCCATCCCCCGATGGGTGGGTATGCGTAATGCATTTTTCCCAGCGTCAAAAAAAAAAAAAAAAAAAAAAGGTTAGGTTAACTTGCATGGAGCCACGGCATCTTGCGAAGCAAAAATATTAAACATCGTACCTGCGATAAACTGGGGTTACGTGAAGACGAACGAAAACCCTGCCGACTGTGCAACAAGAGGACTCCCACCACTAAAACTGGTCAACTTTACCCTGTGGTGGGAAGGCCCTAAATGGCTTAAGGAGAAAGAAAAACAAGCCCATAACTCAAAACAAACTTATACCACAAACGAGGGTTTCCTAACAAATTGTTACACGACGTACGGAACCCACGCCGATAAAAAATGAATTAATCGATTCATTACTTGAGCGGCATAGCAACATAGATCGGATTACAAGAATACTCGCCTTGGTGATACGTTTCGCTGATGCATTACGAAACAAAAGAAGGTCAACTGAGTGCCATGAACTGAACTTGAATGAAATAAACAACGCACTATTTATAATTATCAAATCAGTGCAACGGGATTATTTCGAAAATGAAATAAATTCTATCAACAAAGGTGGAAAACTCCTCAACAAAAGCACCATTTTGAAACTTAATCCATTCTTGGACTCTTATGGAGTTTTACGTGTTGTTTAACATAAATGATTTTGTAAATATTTTTTATGTTAGGTTAGGTTAGGTTAGGTTCAGCCGGGGGTTGCGGAAGATTTTGTCGTTCCCGCGACCCCCGGCGTAAGTGTGAGTCGGAACACCGGGGTGGTTTTTAGTCAGTAAGAGTCTGACAGACCCCTCCGCCCGCCCCAGGGCGGAGGACATCCATGAGGATTTTCCACCCCGAGACCAAAAAAAAAAAAAAAAAAAAAAAAGGTTAGGTTAGGTTAGGTTGGGGTGCATGCAGAAAACCTCCTCGTGTGCCTGATACCTGCTGGTCCCTTATGGATACGTTCGAGGGGAAGAGCAGTTGTCGGGCCGGTGCACCCTGGGCATGGACAATAATCTTTTCTAGAAAAGATTATTGTTTATGGCAAATTTCTGCGGGGGGAGAGCCAGTAGGCTCCACGTTGTTCTTACACGTGTCCCTCTGTCGGAGGGCACAGTGTAGGAACAAGGGAGATGGGTCGCTCCTGATTGATCGACGGTCGTCGATCGACAGAGGACGTGACCTTGAGCCGCTGAGGTGCAGGCGCACTAAAGCGGCGAAGGTATCTCTCCTTGAAGTCTTCGAGGAGAGAACTTTCGGCGGGTTCGCTGAGTCGGGTTGGCCGGACAGCGAACGGAGGCATGTCTAATGCCGCCGCCGGGGGCTTGGCTTAACCGCCTGGCCCAGAGGAAGGTCACCTCTAAGATAAAAAACCACCCAATCCTAAGTTTTGAAGCGCGGCGAGAGGATGAATGGCTGGAGGGTGTCCAGTTATTAGCGCTTCCCCTGTGGGGCACCTGCCGCACCCTACAGTATATAGGCTTACCTAGGTAAAAGGCTCTGCCTAGGTGGACGAATAATTCCTTACTACTCGTGGGAACAAAATGGAAAAGAACAATAATTCAAAACCAAAAATAGTGGATGACGTGCCAATTTCATTGGCGGAGGTACCGTTTGTCGGCGACGGCAACAAGAGCCGAGGAGGCTCCAGTCCAGAAATGGACGTAATGTCCGATAAGGACACACGCAGGCGCGCCTCCAGATCTGTATCTGGGTCCAGGTCCAGATCCAGATCTCGGAAGCGCAGCCTCTCCTCCAGTGAGGAGACACAGGGGGCCGCAAAAAGAACTGCGGCACAGAGGGGAAAAGGTGGCACGGTGGCGCAGAAGACAGCGCGTGACCTTCGGGGTCGCTTCAAGCGCCCTGATACACCAGGAGGGAGTGCGGAGAGCGACCCCGGGCTCACCATGGTGGACTCGAGTGGGGGCTCTACTGTGTCCCTGCTGGGGAGTAACCGTGCGGAGGCCGCTGCTGCTAAACGGGCGCAGCAAAGGGCTGTCGTGGCTGACGAGGTCAGCGAGCTGGCCCAACAAGCGCGAGAGCGGCGCTCCGCTCGGATGGCCGGAGGGAGCCCGACAGCGGTGGCGCTCAGTCGCCAGGTGTTGGACGGCGTGGACGTAGTCCTGAAGGTGGCCACCAAATCGGGCAACCTGAAGGGAACGTTCACGCGCGCCCTGAAGGAGGCAGCTGAGGGCATAAGAGAGGCGGTTGAGGTCCTCGTTGCGCGGACTGGCACGGATGAGACGAAGAAGCTGTGGGAGGAGAACAGCCGTCTCAGGTCCGAGCTGGAGGACCTCAAGCGGGAGCTTGCCGCGCAGAGGGCGGAATGGCAGCAGAGGCGTCCTGTGGCCACCAGTTCCGCCCCCGGCGTCGTTGCCAAGACACCGCCGGCCCCCCCGTCGTCCGTACCTGCCCCTGCACCTGCCGATGCGGAGATCGAGAAGATCGTCCGCATCTGCATGCTGCAGTGTGGGGGCATGATGAATGCCCGGCTGCAGGGTCTCGAGTCGAGGCTCCTCCCTGCTGAGACTCTCCGGCCGCCGCTCGCTGCCGACGGGCGGGGGAAGGCGGAGCCTGCTAAGCCGGGTCCGGGGAGGAAGCCCACGGAGGGCTCGTCAGCGTCCACGTCCCGGACGGCCGCGCCACTGGCGCCCGCTCCCTCGGCAACCGCACCCGGGTCCAACGCGGACTCCTGGACGACGGTGGTAAAGAGGGGCCGCCGTAAAAAGAAGAAGACGGCGCCAGCAGCGACAGCAGCACCAGCACCCGCTGGGGCACCGGCACCCCAGAAGGCTCAAGGGCCGCCAAAGATGAGAGCCCCACGCTCCGCGGCTGTAGTTATTACGCTGCAGCCCGGAGCCGTCGAAAGGGGCGTCTCTTACAAGGCGGTCCTCATGGAGGCAAAGGCGAAAGTCGCGTTCCCCGACTTAGGTGTACCGGCCGGCCTCAGAGTGAGGCAGGCGATCACGGGGGCGCGACTCCTTGAGGTGTCGGGTGCCTCTAGCGGCGAAAGGGCGGACGTCCTGGCCGCCAAGTTGAGGGAGGTCCTCAACCCGGATGACGTCCGGGTGTCCAGGCCAATGAAGACAGCTGAGTTGCGCGTCGATGGCCTGGACGACTCGACGACCGCGGCTGAGGTCGTGGCGGCCGTCGCCCGTACCGGTGGGTGTCCGCCCGCAGACGTACGCACGGGCGAGGTTCGCGTCGATGCCTCCGGGCTCGGCGCGATCTGGGTGCGGTGTCCGGTGGCGGCGGCTAAGAAAGTCGCCGACGCCGGGCGTCTCTTGGTGGGATGGGTGGCAGCGAGGGTGAAGCAGCTGCTGCCCAGGGCCTTGCGGTGCTACCGTTGCCTCGACATTGGGCATGTCAGGGCACGGTGCACCGCCGCTATTGACCGCAGCGAGCAGTGCTATCGCTGCGGTCAGGCCGGCCACAAGGCGGCCCAGTGTCTCGCGGCGCCAAACTGCAGCCTCTGTACAGCTGCAGGGAGGCCCGCGGGGCACAGAGCGGGCGGAAAGGCCTGTGGCGCGCCCACCAAGCAGACGCAGAAGAAGAAGAGAGGGGCTGCCATGGCTGCCGGGGACTCTTTACCCCCCCCGCAGCCTGGCTGTTCTTCGGCCGACTCCCGGCCTAGGAATGGTGCGATGGAGGGAATCGATGCCGCATAAATGGCGGTCTTCCATTACCTCCAGGGCAATATCAACCACTCTGCTAGAGCTCAGGATCTTTTGCTCCAGAGCATGGCAGAGTGGTCGATTCACGTGGCCGTGGTCGCCGAACCGTATTTCGTCCCCCCCAGGGATAACTGGGTGGGAGACTTGGACGGTTTGGTGGCCATCATTGGCGGGGCTCTTGTCAACCCGTCCCGAGGTCGCGGCTGGGTAGCTGCCCTCGCGGACGGCATTGGCACCGTTGGGGCGTATTTTTCGCCCAACAAGAGTCTCGCCGACTTCGAGAGGTTCCTTGTCGAGTTGGGTGCCGTCGTGGGCCGACTCCACCCTCGCCCTGTGCTGTTGCTGGGGGATCTTAACGCCAAGTCTGCGGCGTGGGGATCCCCTGTGACCGATGCTAGGGGCGAGGTGCTGGAGGAGTGGGCGGTCACGACTGGCTTGACCGTCCTAAATCGGGGCTCGGTACACACGTGCGTGCGGCAGCGGGGCGGTTCTATAGTGGACGTCTCGTTCGCTAGCCCCGCTGTCGCGAGCCGTGTCCACGACTGGCGTGTCGCCGTGGAGGTGGAGACGTTGTCGGATCACCGCTACATCCGATTCGACATCTCCGCCCAGACCACCGGCGGCCGCGGTCGACCGACCCCGCGAATGGACGGTCCGCGTTGGGCGCGTAAGCGCATAGACAGGGAACTTCTCGAGGAGGCCGCTATTGTCCAGGCCTGGAGCCGGGAGTCGGTGACGAACGGACCCGTCGACGTCGAGCGGGAGGCGCTGTGGTTCCGCGGGGCGATGACGCAAATCAGCGACGCGTCCATGCCCCGGGTCCACGCACAGTCCGCAAGGCGCCAGGTGTACTGGTGGACCGCCGAGATCGCGCAGCTGCGCGTCGCGTGCGTGGCGGTCAGACGCCAGTACACCCGATACCGGAGGAGACGTCGTCGGGTCCCTGACGAAGAGGCCGCGCTGTATGAGGTGTACCGCGCGGCCAAGCAGACTTTGTGGCTGGCCATCGGCGAGTCGAGGACGCGAGCCAGGGAGGAGATGTTGGAGACTCTAGACGGGGATCCGTGGGGGCGCCCTTATCGCGCGGTTCGAGGGAAACTTCGAGCCGCGGCGCCTCCGCTTACGGAGAGTCTCCAACCCGAGCTGCTGGAGGAGGTGGTTGCAGCTCTCTTCCCGGCCAGAGCGGAGCACACTCCGCCGCCGATGGCTTTGCCCACGGCCGCAGAGTCTGCAGAAGAAGAGGAGGAGAACGCCATCAGCGTCCCAGGGGTGACACAGGCAGAGATGGGGGCAGCCGTGATGCGGCTCTGGGCCAAGAACGTGGCTCCGGGGCCCGACGGGATCCACGGCTGCGTGTTGGCCCTCGCTCTGAAGGAGCTCGAGCCCCAACTGAGAGGACTCTACACAGCGTGTCTTGAGCGGGGCCAGTTTCCCACTTTGTGGAAATCTGGTCGTCTGGTCCTGCTCAGGAAGGCGGGGCGCCCGGCGGACTCGTCGTCCGCGTACCGGCCCATAGTGCTGCTAGACGAGGTGGGCAAGCTGTTCGAGCGAGTAATCGCAGCCCGCCTCGTCGGCCACTTGTGCAGAGAGGGGCCGGACCTGGACGACAGTCAGTTTGGGTTTCGGCATGGGCGCTCCACGATACACGCTGTGTCGCGGGTTAGAGTCCTGGCGGAGGAAGCGGTGTCTCGGGGCGGGGTGATGTTGGCGGTGTCCTTGGACATATCCAACGCCTTCAACACTCTGCCCTGGAGTTGTATTCGGGAGGCACTGCGCTATCATGGTGTGCCTCCCTACCTCCGCCGCATCGTTGGGGCTTATCTGTCGGAGAGGTGTGTCACCTACGTGGGACGTGATGGCGGATTCCAGCGCCGCATGTCGTGCGGTGTTCCACAGGGCTCGGTCTTAGGGCCGCTCCTGTGGAACATCGGGTACGACTGGGTGCTGAGGGGCGAGCTCAGGCCGGGGGTAGACCTGACGTGTTATGCGGACGACACGCTGGTCACTGCCCGGGGGAGCTCGTACAGGGAAGCAGCGTTGCTGGCGACGGCTGCGGTCTCACAGGTGGTGAGCCGCATACGTCGCCTAGGCCTGGAGGTGGCCCTCAGCAAGTCGGAGGCTATGGTGTTCCATGGCCCCCGGCGGGCGCCGTCACCCGGCTCACATATCGTGGTCGGGGGGGCTCGGATCGCTGTCGAGGGTACCATGAAGTACCTAGGATTGGTCCTCGACAGCCGGTGGGACTTCGGGCCCCACTTCCGACGGCTGGCGCCCAAATTGCTGGGCGCTGCTGGAGCGCTCTCAACGCTGCTTCCCAATCTGGGGGGCCCGAGCGCCGCTTGTAGGCGGCTATACGTGGGGATCGTGCGATCGATGGCCCTTTACGGGGCCCCGATCTGGGCGGCTGACCTGACGGCCGGGAGCATCGCCGTCATGCGGAGACCGCAAAGGGCGATGGCCGTCAGAGTCATCCGGGGGTATCGCACGATCTCCTACGAGGCGGCTTGTGCACTGGCCGGATCCCCGCCCTGGGACCTGGAGGCGAAAGTACTCGCGTCATCGTATCGGTGGCGCGAGGAAGCGCGGGCGCGGGGCGAGCGACCGATGCAGCAACACGTGGAGCTGCATCGGTCTCAGCTTCGCGAGGTCCTGGTGGCGGAATGGCGGGACAGGCTTTCGCGCCCTACCGCCGGCCTCGACGTCGTCGAGGCGGTCCGGCCGGTGCTCGAGCGCTGGCTCGGGAGGAGGCACGGCTCCCTGTCGTTTCGGGTGACGCAGGTGCTCTCGGGGCATGGTTGCTTCGGGAAGTACCTGTGTCGCATAAACAGGGAGCCGGACGCCCGGTGTCACCACTGCGTCGACTGTCGGGAGGACACGGCGCGGCATACGCTGGCAGAGTGTGCCGCTTGGGAGGAGCCGCGCCGTGCCCTCGTCTCTGGAGTAGGCAGTGACCTTTCGCTGCCGGCCGTCGTGAATTCCATGGCCGGCAGCGAGGAGTCCTGGGACGCGGTGGTTTCCTTCTGCGAGACAGTCATCTCGCAGAAGGAGGCTGCGGAAAGGGAGCGGGAGATTGCTTCTGCTAACCCGATCCGCAGCAGACGCACCGGGCGTCGGCGGAGGGCGGACAACGCCCTCTTCCGGCCCCCCTAAATGGGTCCAGGGACGACGGACTTGGGGACGTCCGTCGCCCCCCACACATCAGGACCCGAGGTGGCGGCGCGTAGTGTTCCACGCGCGCCCCTCTGAGACGTCGCGGGGGGAGTCAAACACCTCACTCCCCCCCCTGACCCGAGACGAGGCCCGCGGTGGCGGGCCGGCACCAGCCGGGGGTTGCGGAAGATTCTGTCGTTCCCGCGACCCCCGGCGTAAGTGTGAGTCGGAACACCGGGGTGGTTTTTAGTCAGTAAGAGTCTGACAGACCCCTCCGCCCGCCCCAGGGTGGAGGACATCCATGAGGATTTTCCACCCCGAGACCAAAAAAAAAAAAAAAAAAAGGTTAGGTTAGGTTAGGTTAGGTTTTTTTTTTTTTTTGTTTTAGCAGGAGTGGGAAATCCTCATGGACGCCCAGACTGCCTCACTGGTGAGCCAGTCTGGGCAGTGCCGGACTCTTACCGGCTAAAACCCACTCCTGCCTTTGCTCAGTGTCCCTCTGACATGATCAGAGCCCTTGTTTTTCAGTGGTCTGATTGCAGTCGTTTTGTTTCGTTTAATTTTATTTCAGTCCTGTTGTTAGGACGTGGAGAGTTCGAGAAACTTATCGCCTTCGTCTAATATTATTCTTTATATCTAATACCATATGTAATGGGTTTTTATTATCTAACATCATAAACTCGTATACCTAATAACTTACTAACTTATTTATCTATACTAATTGTCTTTTTTTTTGTTTTCGGTTGTTTTTTTTAAATTTTTTTAGTCTACATTTTCCTATCATCATATTATTCTATATCTTAATCTATATACTACATTTATTCTATGGCTATCCTAATATATATTCAATATATCATATAGACATATTTTCTTACTCTATACTTACGTTTATTTTCTATCCTATAAATTTTTACTGCTAATTTAATACAATGTTGACCTTGTTTACTTTTTGTTATTTCTGGCAGACTCAGAGCTGCAGTTTTTAGCAAAGTTTTCAGTTCTAATTTGTCCTGTTTCTCACTAAGGCTTTGCCGGCTCTCAAACTGTGCTTCTTCCTGTTTCAGGTTTGGCTCGACGAACCGTGCACTCCGTGTTTGTGCAGCGCT
This sequence comes from Xanthia togata, assembly GCA_963853775.1. Classification (NCBI taxonomy): domain Eukaryota; kingdom Metazoa; phylum Arthropoda; class Insecta; order Lepidoptera; family Noctuidae; genus Xanthia; species Xanthia togata. The sequence goes on along the minus strand of OY970811.1, from coordinate 17,926 downwards.
TTGGATGTGGCTTTCCAAAGTGGCGTCCTGCTTCTTATTAACATCACATACGTTTGACCACAACGATAAGGCAAGTTTTTCTCTAATTTTGCATAAGTTTGATTTTGTGTCTACTTTTAATTGGGCCAATTTCTCACGAAATTGACTCCAATTAGCTTCTATTTTAATTATAATTTCTATTGTTTCTAAAAAAAAAATGGAATTTTGCAGTTTTTGGACATTAATTTTGAATACCTTACCGTTGTGGTTCTTACTGACGGGAAACGCTGGATGGACCTCAGCAATATGCCACAGACAAGCGCGCCAACGCGTCCCATTTAAGGCGTATTGGGCACTCGCTGTGGAACGCGTTGTGGTCACTCCTGTCCCCTTTGGCCAAAACGCAATTGTGGCACTTTGGAGCCTCCTCTGCCAGACGTGATGGACAGTCAGCTCGCATGTGGGGGTCACCACAATGAGTGCAGAGGTCGGCGGGCTGCGTGCACAGTTTACGGCTGTGGCCGTAACGCAGACAGCGAGTGCACTGCACCAGTGGCGACTGGTCCTGCACTCGCACTCGCTGTAAGTCAATGTGCACGCGACCCGCCATAGTCAGCCTCTGCCATACAGTAGGGGACACCTGCAGAATGACGTGGCACATATGGGGGTTCCTCGTCCTTCGACGGTACTTCACCCCCAGCCTCAAATCCTCCGCAGGAATGTCCCCCACCAGATGGGTGTTTTGCCGCTGCAGGGCTTGGGTAACCTCCACATCAGAGTGGCAGGCGAGGACGTCCTTAAGGATGACGAGCGGATCCTTATTCTTGACCTCCTCTACCACTAGACCGCCCGTCTTCCTTATCCGGTCCGTAACCTTCGTCAGCTCCTCCCTGGTCCTGAAACCGACGATCACCTTCTGATCCCTCGCCTTGCGCAGCCGTTCAACTCTAGTGCCCTCATTTCGGGCATCGACCGCCGTCCTGAGCTTCTCAATAACCCCTTCACTGGTGTCCTGATCATTGATAGATGATACGACCACCGAGTGAAGGGGCTCTTGGATGTGCTGCTTCGGGCCGGCGGCGATTTCCGCGAAAGTTGGACCTTGGCCTGCGACGTAGCAAGGGGCCAGCTTAAGTTGCTCCGACAGAGCCCGGGTATGTTGTTGGCACTCCTCCAACGCATGCTTGTGCTCTTTGAGGTCTGCCACAAGACTCTTCATCAGCTCTGTCGGTTCAGACGTGTTGGGCCTCAATGGCGCGGATATTGGTGTGGCTGCAGGTGTGACCACAGGTACGGGTGCGACAGGAGCTTTATTTTGCTCCGACTCCTTTACCAGCTCATACAACCTGTTTATGGCGTCGAGCACCGCCGTCTTAATCTCGGTCTTGAGGTTGCGAGAGTTGCCCAAATGAAGCTTAGCTTTATTTAGGCAAGCTCTCGCCTCCGCTGTGAGACTGGGGTACCCGGACGCAGTCCTCTTTGGTGGTCGGCGTGTCTCCAGAGTGCTGGTGGCAGTTGGTGTGGCGTCACGCTTTGGGTTGGCCGGGGACTTGGCCTGAGGCTCAGCTTTCCCGGCCTCCCATTCCCCGATGCTACGCCTCACGGATGGAAGCGAAGGTCCAGCATTCTCTGTCGAAACCGACGAGCCACAGGAACCCGACGAGCTCGCGTCCTTGGTCGGTGTACGCAACATGTTGGTGGTCTGTGTGAAGGTGGTGTTCATCTACAACCACTCAGAGGACACTGGCGCTAACTTTTAGGTCCCTGTAAAGAGGGGACAAACACAGCAAGTATAAAATAAAATAAACTGTAATAAAAATAAAAATAAAATTAACTTGTCCTACGGCCGCAAGACCGTAAGGTCAATAATGGGTATAAAAATAAAAGATTCCCGTCAAATGATGCCTAAAAACACCGTCAATTCAACCTAATGTTAGCGAAAGGTAATAATGAAGCTGGAAGAGCTAAATACAAAATAAACTTTTTGGCCAATAATCCCAGTCTACCTTCCCTATATAGAACAGGGTGCGGAGGGTGGGCAAAATTTTTTCGTGCTAGACGGGCGTGAGAGGTGTCCAAAAAACCGTCTCGGCGCGGGCCAGCGAACTACGAAATAAAACTGTGTGGGTGCCAAACAAAAATTTAGAGTTTTGCTCAAAAAACCAGTTTTTGAAGCAAAAAATTTCGAACTTCGCCCCACCACCTGAAAACCAGCACACGGATCGCGGACCAGAGAACAGGGATGAAGGGTGAGTACTATTGAAACTATAAACTAACGCTACTTTGGCAAAAAATTTTGAAGAAACACTAAATTTTGATGATTTTGTATGAAAATTTAAAAAAATTACAAGGGTTGTAGGGGAAACTTTTTATATAAGGGTAGAAATGGGTGCAACGTGGTCAGTACGTAGGCGGACGCCCAGTTATGTCTAAATTTGCTGAAAACAGCTTCAAAATCGCACTCCAAACAACGAAGATATTCGCGTTTATGTTAAAAACGTGTCCCCTAAGGTGCTTTTTGGCTGTAGGCAGAAACTATAAAAAATCGAAAATTCAAAAAATAAAGACGTTTTTTCGTGCTAGACGGGCGTGAGAGGTGTCCAAAAAACCGTCTCGGCGCGGGCCAGCGAACTACGAAATAAAACTGTGTGGGTGCCAAACAAAAATTTAGAGTTTTGCTCAAAAAACCAGTTTTTGAAGCAAAAAATTTCGAACTTCGCCCCACCACCTGAAAACCAGCACACGGATCGCGGACCAGAGAACAGGGATGAAGGGTGAGTACTATTGAAACTATAAACTAACGCTACTTTGGCAAAAAATTTTGAAGAAACACTAAATTTTGATGATTTTGTATGAAAATTTAAAAAAATTACAAGGGTTGTAGGGGAAACTTTTTATATAAGGGTAGAAATGGGTGCAACGTGGTCAGTACGTAGGCGGACGCCCAGTTATGTCTAAATTTGCTGAAAACAGCTTCAAAATCGCACTCCAAACAACGAAGATATTCGCGTTTATGTTAAAAACGTGTCCCCTAAGGTGCTTTTTGGCTGTAGGCAGAAACTATAAAAAATCGAAAATTCAAAAAATAAAGACGTTTTTTCGTGCTAGACGGGCGTGAGAGGTGTCCAAAAAACCGTCTCGGCGCGGGCCAGCGAACTACGAAATAAAACTGTGTGGGTGCCAAACAAAAATTTAGAGTTTTGGTCAAAAAACCAGTTTTTGAAGCAAAAAATTTCGAACTTCGCCCCACCACCTGAAAACCAGCACACGGATCGCGGACCAGAGAACAGGGATGAAGGGTGAGTACTATTGAAACTATAAACTAACGCTACTTTGGCAAAAAATTTTGAAGAAACACTAAATTTTGATGATTTTGTATGAAAATTTAAAAAAATTACAAGGGTTGTAGGGGAAACTTTTTATATAAGGGTAGAAATGGGTGCAACGTGGTCAGTACGTAGGCGGACGCCCAGTTATGTCTAAATTTGCTGAAAACAGCTTCAAAATCGCACTCCAAACAACGAAGATATTCGCGTTTATGTTAAAAACGTGTCCCCTAAGGTGCTTTTTGGCTGTAGGCAGAAACTATAAAAAATCGAAAATTCAAAAAATAAAGACGTTTTTTCGTGCTAGACGGGCGTGAGAGGTGTCCAAAAAACCGTCTCGGCGCGGGCCAGCGAACTACGAAATAAAACTGTGTGGGTGCCAAACAAAAATTTAGAGTTTTGGTCAAAAAACCAGTTTTTGAAGCAAAAAATTTCGAACTTCGCCCCACCACCTGAAAACCAGCACACGGATCGCGGACCAGAGAACAGGGATGAAGGGTGAGTACTATTGAAACTATAAACTAACGCTACTTTGGCAAAAAATTTTGAAGAAACACTAAATTTTGATGATTTTGTATGAAAATTTAAAAAAATTACAAGGGTTGTAGGGGAAACTTTTTATATAAGGGTAGAAATGGGTGCAACGTGGTCAGTACGTAGGCGGACGCCCAGTTATGTCTAAATTTGCTGAAAACAGCTTCAAAATCGCACTCCAAACAACGAAGATATTCGCGTTTATGTTAAAAACGTGTCCCCTAAGGTGCTTTTTGGCTGTAGGCAGAAACTATAAAAAATCGAAAATTCAAAAAATAAAGACGTTTTTTCGTGCTAGACGGGCGTGAGAGGTGTCCAAAAAACCGTCTCGGCGCGGGCCAGCGAACTACGAAATAAAACTGTGTGGGTGCCAAACAAAAATTTAGAGTTTTGCTCAAAAAACCAGTTTTTGAAGCAAAAAATTTCGAACTTCGCCCCACCACCTGAAAACCAGCACACGGATCGCGGACCAGAGAACAGGGATGAAGGGTGAGTACTATTGAAACTATAAACTAACGCTACTTTGGCAAAAAATTTTGAAGAAACACTAAATTTTGATGATTTTGTATGAAAATTTAAAAAAATTACAAGGGTTGTAGGGGAAACTTTTTATATAAGGGTAGAAATGGGTGCAACGTGGTCAGTACGTAGGCGGACGCCCAGTTATGTCTAAATTTGCTGAAAACAGCTTCAAAATCGCACTCCAAACAACGAAGATATTCGCGTTTATGTTAAAAACGTGTCCCCTAAGGTGCTTTTTGGCTGTAGGCAGAAACTATAAAAAATCGAAAATTCAAAAAATAAAGACGTTTTTTCGTGCTAGACGGGCGTGAGAGGTGTCCAAAAAACCGTCTCGGCGCGGGCCAGCGAACTACGAAATAAAACTGTGTGGGTGCCAAACAAAAATTTAGAGTTTTGGTCAAAAAACCAGTTTTTGAAGCAAAAAATTTCGAACTTCGCCCCACCACCTGAAAACCAGCACACGGATCGCGGACCAGAGAACAGGGATGAAGGGTGAGTACTATTGAAACTATAAACTAACGCTACTTTGGCAAAAAATTTTGAAGAAACACTAAATTTTGATGATTTTGTATGAAAATTTAAAAAAATTACAAGGGTTGTAGGGGAAACTTTTTATATAAGGGTAGAAATGGGTGCAACGTGGTCAGTACGTAGGCGGACGCCCAGTTATGTCTAAATTTGCTGAAAACAGCTTCAAAATCGCACTCCAAACAACGAAGATATTCGCGTTTATGTTAAAAACGTGTCCCCTAAGGTGCTTTTTGGCTGTAGGCAGAAACTATAAAAAATCGAAAATTCAAAAAATAAAGACGTTTTTTCGTGCTAGACGGGCGTGAGAGGTGTCCAAAAAACCGTCTCGGCGCGGGCCAGCGAACTACGAAATAAAACTGTGTGGGTGCCAAACAAAAATTTAGAGTTTTGGTCAAAAAACCAGTTTTTGAAGCAAAAAATTTCGAACTTCGCCCCACCACCTGAAAACCAGCACACGGATCGCGGACCAGAGAACAGGGATGAAGGGTGAGTACTATTGAAACTATAAACTAACGCTACTTTGGCAAAAAATTTTGAAGAAACACTAAATTTTGATGATTTTGTATGAAAATTTAAAAAAATTACAAGGGTTGTAGGGGAAACTTTTTATATAAGGGTAGAAATGGGTGCAACGTGGTCAGTACGTAGGCGGACGCCCAGTTATGTCTAAATTTGCTGAAAACAGCTTCAAAATCGCACTCCAAACAACGAAGATATTCGCGTTTATGTTAAAAACGTGTCCCCTAAGGTGCTTTTTGGCTGTAGGCAGAAACTATAAAAAATCGAAAATTCAAAAAATAAAGACGTTTTTTCGTGCTAGACGGGCGTGAGAGGTGTCCAAAAAACCGTCTCGGCGCGGGCCAGCGAACTACGAAATAAAACTGTGTGGGTGCCAAACAAAAATTTAGAGTTTTGCTCAAAAAACCAGTTTTTGAAGCAAAAAATTTCGAACTTCGCCCCACCACCTGAAAACCAGCACACGGATCGCGGACCAGAGAACAGGGATGAAGGGTGAGTACTATTGAAACTATAAACTAACGCTACTTTGGCAAAAAATTTTGAAGAAACACTAAATTTTGATGATTTTGTATGAAAATTTAAAAAAATTACAAGGGTTGTAGGGGAAACTTTTTATATAAGGGTAGAAATGGGTGCAACGTGGTCAGTACGTAGGCGGACGCCCAGTTATGTCTAAATTTGCTGAAAACAGCTTCAAAATCGCACTCCAAACAACGAAGATATTCGCGTTTATGTTAAAAACGTGTCCCCTAAGGTGCTTTTTGGCTGTAGGCAGAAACTATAAAAAATCGAAAATTCAAAAAATAAAGACGTTTTTTCGTGCTAGACGGGCGTGAGAGGTGTCCAAAAAACCGTCTCGGCGCGGGCCAGCGAACTACGAAATAAAACTGTGTGGGTGCCAAACAAAAATTTAGAGTTTTGGTCAAAAAACCAGTTTTTGAAGCAAAAAATTTCGAACTTCGCCCCACCACCTGAAAACCAGCACACGGATCGCGGACCAGAGAACAGGGATGAAGGGTGAGTACTATTGAAACTATAAACTAACGCTACTTTGGCAAAAAATTTTGAAGAAACACTAAATTTTGATGATTTTGTATGAAAATTTAAAAAAATTACAAGGGTTGTAGGGGAAACTTTTTATATAAGGGTAGAAATGGGTGCAACGTGGTCAGTACGTAGGCGGACGCCCAGTTATGTCTAAATTTGCTGAAAACAGCTTCAAAATCGCACTCCAAACAACGAAGATATTCGCGTTTATGTTAAAAACGTGTCCCCTAAGGTGCTTTTTGGCTGTAGGCAGAAACTATAAAAAATCGAAAATTCAAAAAATAAAGACGTTTTTTCGTGCTAGACGGGCGTGAGAGGTGTCCAAAAAACCGTCTCGGCGCGGGCCAGCGAACTACGAAATAAAACTGTGTGGGTGCCAAACAAAAATTTAGAGTTTTGGTCAAAAAACCAGTTTTTGAAGCAAAAAATTTCGAACTTCGCCCCACCACCTGAAAACCAGCACACGGATCGCGGACCAGAGAACAGGGATGAAGGGTGAGTACTATTGAAACTATAAACTAACGCTACTTTGGCAAAAAATTTTGAAGAAACACTAAATTTTGATGATTTTGTATGAAAATTTAAAAAAATTACAAGGGTTGTAGGGGAAACTTTTTATATAAGGGTAGAAATGGGTGCAACGTGGTCAGTACGTAGGCGGACGCCCAGTTATGTCTAAATTTGCTGAAAACAGCTTCAAAATCGCACTCCAAACAACGAAGATATTCGCGTTTATGTTAAAAACGTGTCCCCTAAGGTGCTTTTTGGCTGTAGGCAGAAACTATAAAAAATCGAAAATTCAAAAAATAAAGACGTTTTTTCGTGCTAGACGGGCGTGAGAGGTGTCCAAAAAACCGTCTCGGCGCGGGCCAGCGAACTACGAAATAAAACTGTGTGGGTGCCAAACAAAAATTTAGAGTTTTGCTCAAAAAACCAGTTTTTGAAGCAAAAAATTTCGAACTTCGCCCCACCACCTGAAAACCAGCACACGGATCGCGGACCAGAGAACAGGGATGAAGGGTGAGTACTATTGAAACTATAAACTAACGCTACTTTGGCAAAAAATTTTGAAGAAACACTAAATTTTGATGATTTTGTATGAAAATTTAAAAAAATTACAAGGGTTGTAGGGGAAACTTTTTATATAAGGGTAGAAATGGGTGCAACGTGGTCAGTACGTAGGCGGACGCCCAGTTATGTCTAAATTTGCTGAAAACAGCTTCAAAATCGCACTCCAAACAACGAAGATATTCGCGTTTATGTTAAAAACGTGTCCCCTAAGGTGCTTTTTGGCTGTAGGCAGAAACTATAAAAAATCGAAAATTCAAAAAATAAAGACGTTTTTTCGTGCTAGACGGGCGTGAGAGGTGTCCAAAAAACCGTCTCGGCGCGGGCCAGCGAACTACGAAATAAAACTGTGTGGGTGCCAAACAAAAATTTAGAGTTTTGGTCAAAAAACCAGTTTTTGAAGCAAAAAATTTCGAACTTCGCCCCACCACCTGAAAACCAGCACACGGATCGCGGACCAGAGAACAGGGATGAAGGGTGAGTACTATTGAAACTATAAACTAACGCTACTTTGGCAAAAAATTTTGAAGAAACACTAAATTTTGATGATTTTGTATGAAAATTTAAAAAAATTACAAGGGTTGTAGGGGAAACTTTTTATATAAGGGTAGAAATGGGTGCAACGTGGTCAGTACGTAGGCGGACGCCCAGTTATGTCTAAATTTGCTGAAAACAGCTTCAAAATCGCACTCCAAACAACGAAGATATTCGCGTTTATGTTAAAAACGTGTCCCCTAAGGTGCTTTTTGGCTGTAGGCAGAAACTATAAAAAATCGAAAATTCAAAAAATAAAGACGTTTTTTCGTGCTAGACGGGCGTGAGAGGTGTCCAAAAAACCGTCTCGGCGCGGGCCAGCGAACTACGAAATAAAACTGTGTGGGTGCCAAACAAAAATTTAGAGTTTTGCTCAAAAAACCAGTTTTTGAAGCAAAAAATTTCGAACTTCGCCCCACCACCTGAAAACCAGCACACGGATCGCGGACCAGAGAACAGGGATGAAGGGTGAGTACTATTGAAACTATAAACTAACGCTACTTTGGCAAAAAATTTTGAAGAAACACTAAATTTTGATGATTTTGTATGAAAATTTAAAAAAATTACAAGGGTTGTAGGGGAAACTTTTTATATAAGGGTAGAAATGGGTGCAACGTGGTCAGTACGTAGGCGGACGCCCAGTTATGTCTAAATTTGCTGAAAACAGCTTCAAAATCGCACTCCAAACAACGAAGATATTCGCGTTTATGTTAAAAACGTGTCCCCTAAGGTGCTTTTTGGCTGTAGGCAGAAACTATAAAAAATCGAAAATTCAAAAAATAAAGACGTTTTTTCGTGCTAGACGGGCGTGAGAGGTGTCCAAAAAACCGTCTCGGCGCGGGCCAGCGAACTACGAAATAAAACTGTGTGGGTGCCAAACAAAAATTTAGAGTTTTGCTCAAAAAACCAGTTTTTGAAGCAAAAAATTTCGAACTTCGCCCCACCACCTGAAAACCAGCACACGGATCGCGGACCAGAGAACAGGGATGAAGGGTGAGTACTATTGAAACTATAAACTAACGCTACTTTGGCAAAAAATTTTGAAGAAACACTAAATTTTGATGATTTTGTATGAAAATTTAAAAAAATTACAAGGGTTGTAGGGGAAACTTTTTATATAAGGGTAGAAATGGGTGCAACGTGGTCAGTACGTAGGCGGACGCCCAGTTATGTCTAAATTTGCTGAAAACAGCTTCAAAATCGCACTCCAAACAACGAAGATATTCGCGTTTATGTTAAAAACGTGTCCCCTAAGGTGCTTTTTGGCTGTAGGCAGAAACTATAAAAAATCGAAAATTCAAAAAATAAAGACGTTTTTTCGTGCTAGACGGGCGTGAGAGGTGTCCAAAAAACCGTCTCGGCGCGGGCCAGCGAACTACGAAATAAAACTGTGTGGGTGCCAAACAAAAATTTAGAGTTTTGCTCAAAAAACCAGTTTTTGAAGCAAAAAATTTCGAACTTCGCCCCACCACCTGAAAACCAGCACACGGATCGCGGACCAGAGAACAGGGATGAAGGGTGAGTACTATTGAAACTATAAACTAACGCTACTTTGGCAAAAAATTTTGAAGAAACACTAAATTTTGATGATTTTGTATGAAAATTTAAAAAAATTACAAGGGTTGTAGGGGAAACTTTTTATATAAGGGTAGAAATGGGTGCAACGTGGTCAGTACGTAGGCGGACGCCCAGTTATGTCTAAATTTGCTGAAAACAGCTTCAAAATCGCACTCCAAACAACGAAGATATTCGCGTTTATGTTAAAAACGTGTCCCCTAAGGTGCTTTTTGGCTGTAGGCAGAAACTATAAAAAATCGAAAATTCAAAAAATAAAGACGTTTTTTCGTGCTAGACGGGCGTGAGAGGTGTCCAAAAAACCGTCTCGGCGCGGGCCAGCGAACTACGAAATAAAACTGTGTGGGTGCCAAACAAAAATTTAGAGTTTTGGTCAAAAAACCAGTTTTTGAAGCAAAAAATTTCGAACTTCGCCCCACCACCTGAAAACCAGCACACGGATCGCGGACCAGAGAACAGGGATGAAGGGTGAGTACTATTGAAACTATAAACTAACGCTACTTTGGCAAAAAATTTTGAAGAAACACTAAATTTTGATGATTTTGTATGAAAATTTAAAAAAATTACAAGGGTTGTAGGGGAAACTTTTTATATAAGGGTAGAAATGGGTGCAACGTGGTCAGTACGTAGGCGGACGCCCAGTTATGTCTAAATTTGCTGAAAACAGCTTCAAAATCGCACTCCAAACAACGAAGATATTCGCGTTTATGTTAAAAACGTGTCCCCTAAGGTGCTTTTTGGCTGTAGGCAGAAACTATAAAAAATCGAAAATTCAAAAAATAAAGACGTTTTTTCGTGCTAGACGGGCGTGAGAGGTGTCCAAAAAACCGTCTCGGCGCGGGCCAGCGAACTACGAAATAAAACTGTGTGGGTGCCAAACAAAAATTTAGAGTTTTGGTCAAAAAACCAGTTTTTGAAGCAAAAAATTTCGAACTTCGCCCCACCACCTGAAAACCAGCACACGGATCGCGGACCAGAGAACAGGGATGAAGGGTGAGTACTATTGAAACTATAAACTAACGCTACTTTGGCAAAAAATTTTGAAGAAACACTAAATTTTGATGATTTTGTATGAAAATTTAAAAAAATTACAAGGGTTGTAGGGGAAACTTTTTATATAAGGGTAGAAATGGGTGCAACGTGGTCAGTACGTAGGCGGACGCCCAGTTATGTCTAAATTTGCTGAAAACAGCTTCAAAATCGCACTCCAAACAACGAAGATATTCGCGTTTATGTTAAAAACGTGTCCCCTAAGGTGCTTTTTGGCTGTAGGCAGAAACTATAAAAAATCGAAAATTCAAAAAATAAAGACGTTTTTTCGTGCTAGACGGGCGTGAGAGGTGTCCAAAAAACCGTCTCGGCGCGGGCCAGCGAACTACGAAATAAAACTGTGTGGGTGCCAAACAAAAATTTAGAGTTTTGCTCAAAAAACCAGTTTTTGAAGCAAAAAATTTCGAACTTCGCCCCACCACCTGAAAACCAGCACACGGATCGCGGACCAGAGAACAGGGATGAAGGGTGAGTACTATTGAAACTATAAACTAACGCTACTTTGGCAAAAAATTTTGAAGAAACACTAAATTTTGATGATTTTGTATGAAAATTTAAAAAAATTACAAGGGTTGTAGGGGAAACTTTTTATATAAGGGTAGAAATGGGTGCAACGTGGTCAGTACGTAGGCGGACGCCCAGTTATGTCTAAATTTGCTGAAAACAGCTTCAAAATCGCACTCCAAACAACGAAGATATTCGCGTTTATGTTAAAAACGTGTCCCCTAAGGTGCTTTTTGGCTGTAGGCAGAAACTATAAAAAATCGAAAATTCAAAAAATAAAGACGTTTTTTCGTGCTAGACGGGCGTGAGAGGTGTCCAAAAAACCGTCTCGGCGCGGGCCAGCGAACTACGAAATAAAACTGTGTGGGTGCCAAACAAAAATTTAGAGTTTTGGTCAAAAAACCAGTTTTTGAAGCAAAAAATTTCGAACTTCGCCCCACCACCTGAAAACCAGCACACGGATCGCGGACCAGAGAACAGGGATGAAGGGTGAGTACTATTGAAACTATAAACTAACGCTACTTTGGCAAAAAATTTTGAAGAAACACTAAATTTTGATGATTTTGTATGAAAATTTAAAAAAATTACAAGGGTTGTAGGGGAAACTTTTTATATAAGGGTAGAAATGGGTGCAACGTGGTCAGTACGTAGGCGGACGCCCAGTTATGTCTAAATTTGCTGAAAACAGCTTCAAAATCGCACTCCAAACAACGAAGATATTCGCGTTTATGTTAAAAACGTGTCCCCTAAGGTGCTTTTTGGCTGTAGGCAGAAACTATAAAAAATCGAAAATTCAAAAAATAAAGACGTTTTTTCGTGCTAGACGGGCGTGAGAGGTGTCCAAAAAACCGTCTCGGCGCGGGCCAGCGAACTACGAAATAAAACTGTGTGGGTGCCAAACAAAAATTTAGAGTTTTGGTCAAAAAACCAGTTTTTGAAGCAAAAAATTTCGAACTTCGCCCCACCACCTGAAAACCAGCACACGGATCGCGGACCAGAGAACAGGGATGAAGGGTGAGTACTATTGAAACTATAAACTAACGCTACTTTGGCAAAAAATTTTGAAGAAACACTAAATTTTGATGATTTTGTATGAAAATTTAAAAAAATTACAAGGGTTGTAGGGGAAACTTTTTATATAAGGGTAGAAATGGGTGCAACGTGGTCAGTACGTAGGCGGACGCCCAGTTATGTCTAAATTTGCTGAAAACAGCTTCAAAATCGCACTCCAAACAACGAAGATATTCGCGTTTATGTTAAAAACGTGTCCCCTAAGGTGCTTTTTGGCTGTAGGCAGAAACTATAAAAAATCGAAAATTCAAAAAATAAAGACGTTTTTTCGTGCTAGACGGGCGTGAGAGGTGTCCAAAAAACCGTCTCGGCGCGGGCCAGCGAACTACGAAATAAAACTGTGTGGGTGCCAAACAAAAATTTAGAGTTTTGCTCAAAAAACCAGTTTTTGAAGCAAAAAATTTCGAACTTCGCCCCACCACCTGAAAACCAGCACACGGATCGCGGACCAGAGAACAGGGATGAAGGGTGAGTACTATTGAAACTATAAACTAACGCTACTTTGGCAAAAAATTTTGAAGAAACACTAAATTTTGATGATTTTGTATGAAAATTTAAAAAAATTACAAGGGTTGTAGGGGAAACTTTTTATATAAGGGTAGAAATGGGTGCAACGTGGTCAGTACGTAGGCGGACGCCCAGTTATGTCTAAATTTGCTGAAAACAGCTTCAAAATCGCACTCCAAACAACGAAGATATTCGCGTTTATGTTAAAAACGTGTCCCCTAAGGTGCTTTTTGGCTGTAGGCAGAAACTATAAAAAATCGAAAATTCAAAAAATAAAGACGTTTTTTCGTGCTAGACGGGCGTGAGAGGTGTCCAAAAAACCGTCTCGGCGCGGGCCAGCGAACTACGAAATAAAACTGTGTGGGTGCCAAACAAAAATTTAGAGTTTTGGTCAAAAAACCAGTTTTTGAAGCAAAAAATTTCGAACTTCGCCCCACCACCTGAAAACCAGCACACGGATCGCGGACCAGAGAACAGGGATGAAGGGTGAGTACTATTGAAACTATAAACTAACGCTACTTTGGCAAAAAATTTTGAAGAAACACTAAATTTTGATGATTTTGTATGAAAATTTAAAAAAATTACAAGGGTTGTAGGGGAAACTTTTTATATAAGGGTAGAAATGGGTGCAACGTGGTCAGTACGTAGGCGGACGCCCAGTTATGTCTAAATTTGCTGAAAACAGCTTCAAAATCGCACTCCAAACAACGAAGATATTCGCGTTTATGTTAAAAACGTGTCCCCTAAGGTGCTTTTTGGCTGTAGGCAGAAACTATAAAAAATCGAAAATTCAAAAAATAAAGACGTTTTTTCGTGCTAGACGGGCGTGAGAGGTGTCCAAAAAACCGTCTCGGCGCGGGCCAGCGAACTACGAAATAAAACTGTGTGGGTGCCAAACAAAAATTTAGAGTTTTGCTCAAAAAACCAGTTTTTGAAGCAAAAAATTTCGAACTTCGCCCCACCACCTGAAAACCAGCACACGGATCGCGGACCAGAGAACAGGGATGAAGGGTGAGTACTATTGAAACTATAAACTAACGCTACTTTGGCAAAAATTTTGAAGAAACACTAAATTTTGATGATTTTGTATGAAAATTTAAAAAAATTACAAGGGTTGTAGGGGAAACTTTTTATATAAGGGTAGAAATGGGTGCAACGTGGTCAGTACGTAGGCGGACGCCCAGTTATGTCTAAATTTGCTGAAAACAGCTTCAAAATCGCACTCCAAACAACGAAGATATTCGCGTTTATGTTAAAAACGTGTCCCCTAAGGTGCTTTTTGGCTGTAGGCAGAAACTATAAAAAATCGAAAATTCAAAAAATAAAGACGTTTTTTCGTGCTAGACGGGCGTGAGAGGTGTCCAAAAAACCGTCTCGGCGCGGGCCAGCGAACTACGAAATAAAACTGTGTGGGTGCCAAACAAAAATTTAGAGTTTTGCTCAAAAAACCAGTTTTTGAAGCAAAAATTTCGAACTTCGCCCCACCACCTGAAAACCAGCACACGGATCGCGGACCAGAGAACAGGGATGAAGGGTGAGTACTATTGAAACTATAAACTAACGCTACTTTGGCAAAAAATTTTGAAGAAACACTAAATTTTGATGATTTTGTATGAAAATTTAAAAAAATTACAAGGGTTGTAGGGGAAACTTTTTATATAAGGGTAGAAATGGGTGCAACGTGGTCAGTACGTAGGCGGACGCCCAGTTATGTCTAAATTTGCTGAAAACAGCTTCAAAATCGCACTCCAAACAACGAAGATATTCGCGTTTATGTTAAAAACGTGTCCCCTAAGGTGCTTTTTGGCTGTAGGCAGAAACTATAAAAAATCGAAAATTCAAAAAATAAAGACGTTTTTTCGTGCTAGACGGGCGTGAGAGGTGTCCAAAAAACCGTCTCGGCGCGGGCCAGCGAACTACGAAATAAAACTGTGTGGGTGCCAAACAAAAATTTAGAGTTTTGGTCAAAAAACCAGTTTTTGAAGCAAAAAATTTCGAACTTCGCCCCACCACCTGAAAACCAGCACACGGATCGCGGACCAGAGAACAGGGATGAAGGGTGAGTACTATTGAAACTATAAACTAACGCTACTTTGGCAAAAAATTTTGAAGAAACACTAAATTTTGATGATTTTGTATGAAAATTTAAAAAATTACAAGGGTTGTAGGGGAAACTTTTTATATAAGGGTAGAAATGGGTGCAACGTGGTCAGTACGTAGGCGGACGCCCAGTTATGTCTAAATTTGCTGAAAACAGCTTCAAAATCGCACTCCAAACAACGAAGATATTCGCGTTTATGTTAAAAACGTGTCCCCTAAGGTGCTTTTTGGCTGTAGGCAGAAACTATAAAAAATCGAAAATTCAAAAAATAAAGACGTTTTTTCGTGCTAGACGGGCGTGAGAGGTGTCCAAAAACCGTCTCGGCGCGGGCCAGCGAACTACGAAATAAAACTGTGTGGGTGCCAAACAAAAATTTAGAGTTTTGCTCAAAAAACCAGTTTTTGAAGCAAAAAATTTCGAACTTCGCCCCACCACCTGAAAACCAGCACACGGATCGCGGACCAGAGAACAGGGATGAAGGGTGAGTACTATTGAAACTATAAACTAACGCTACTTTGGCAAAAAATTTTGAAGAAACACTAAATTTTGATGATTTTGTATGAAAATTTAAAAAAATTACAAGGGTTGTAGGGGAAACTTTTTATATAAGGGTAGAAATGGGTGCAACGTGGTCAGTACGTAGGCGGACGCCCAGTTATGTCTAAATTTGCTGAAAACAGCTTCAAAATCGCACTCCAAACAACGAAGATATTCGCGTTTATGTTAAAAACGTGTCCCCTAAGGTGCTTTTTGGCTGTAGGCAGAAACTATAAAAAATCGAAAATTCAAAAAATAAAGACGTTTTTTCGTGCTAGACGGGCGTGAGAGGTGTCCAAAAAACCGTCTCGGCGCGGGCCAGCGAACTACGAAATAAAACTGTGTGGGTGCCAAACAAAAATTTAGAGTTTTGCTCAAAAAACCAGTTTTTGAAGCAAAAAATTTCGAACTTCGCCCCACCACCTGAAAACCAGCACACGGATCGCGGACCAGAGAACAGGGATGAAGGGTGAGTACTATTGAAACTATAAACTAACGCTACTTTGGCAAAAAATTTTGAAGAAACACTAAATTTTGATGATTTTGTATGAAAATTTAAAAAAATTACAAGGGTTGTAGGGGAAACTTTTTATATAAGGGTAGAAATGGGTGCAACGTGGTCAGTACGTAGGCGGACGCCCAGTTATGTCTAAATTTGCTGAAAACAGCTTCAAAATCGCACTCCAAACAACGAAGATATTCGCGTTTATGTTAAAAACGTGTCCCCTAAGGTGCTTTTTGGCTGTAGGCAGAAACTATAAAAAATCGAAAATTCAAAAAATAAAGACGTTTTTTCGTGCTAGACGGGCGTGAGAGGTGTCCAAAAAACCGTCTCGGCGCGGGCCAGCGAACTACGAAATAAAACTGTGTGGGTGCCAAACAAAAATTTAGAGTTTTGCTCAAAAAACCAGTTTTTGAAGCAAAAAATTTCGAACTTCGCCCCACCACCTGAAAACCAGCACACGGATCGCGGACCAGAGAACAGGGATGAAGGGTGAGTACTATTGAAACTATAAACTAACGCTACTTTGGCAAAAAATTTTGAAGAAACACTAAATTTTGATGATTTTGTATGAAAATTTAAAAAAATTACAAGGGTTGTAGGGGAAACTTTTTATATAAGGGTAGAAATGGGTGCAACCGTGGTCAGTACGTAGGCGGACGCCCAGTTATGTCTAAATTTGCTGAAAACAGCTTCAAAATCGCACTCCAAACAACGAAGATATTCGCGTTTATGTTAAAAACGTGTCCCCTAAGGTGCTTTTTGGCTGTAGGCAGAAACTATAAAAAATCGAAAATTCAAAAAATAAAGACGTTTTTTCGTGCTAGACGGGCGTGAGAGGTGTCCAAAAAACCGTCTCGGCGCGGGCCAGCGAACTACGAAATAAACTGTGTGGGTGCCAAACAAAAATTTAGAGTTTTGGTCAAAAAACCAGTTTTTGAAGCAAAAAATTTCGAACTTCGCCCCACCACCTGAAAACCAGCACACGGATCGCGGACCAGAGAACAGGGATGAAGGGTGAGTACTATTGAAACTATAAACTAACGCTACTTTGGCAAAAAATTTTGAAGAAACACTAAATTTTGATGATTTTGTATGAAAATTTAAAAAAATTACAAGGGTTGTAGGGGAAACTTTTTATATAAGGGTAGAAATGGGTGCAACGTGGTCAGTACGTAGGCGGACGCCCAGTTATGTCTAAATTTGCTGAAAACAGCTTCAAAATCGCACTCCAAACAACGAAGATATTCGCGTTTATGTTAAAAACGTGTCCCCTAAGGTGCTTTTTGGCTGTAGGCAGAAACTATAAAAAATCGAAAATTCAAAAAATAAAGACGTTTTTTCGTGCTAGACGGGCGTGAGAGGTGTCCAAAAAACCGTCTCGGCGCGGGCCAGCGAACTACGAAATAAAACTGTGTGGGTGCCAAACAAAAATTTAGAGTTTTGGTCAAAAAACCAGTTTTTGAAGCAAAAAATTTCGAACTTCGCCCCACCACCTGAAAACCAGCACACGGATCGCGGACCAGAGAACAGGGATGAAGGGTGAGTACTATTGAAACTATAAACTAACGCTACTTTGGCAAAAAATTTTGAAGAAACACTAAATTTTGATGATTTTGTATGAAAATTTAAAAAAATTACAAGGGTTGTAGGGGAAACTTTTTATATAAGGGTAGAAATGGGTGCAACGTGGTCAGTACGTAGGCGGACGCCCAGTTATGTCTAAATTTGCTGAAAACAGCTTCAAAATCGCACTCCAAACAACGAAGATATTCGCGTTTATGTTAAAAACGTGTCCCCTAAGGTGCTTTTTGGCTGTAGGCAGAAACTATAAAAAATCGAAAATTCAAAAAATAAAGACGTTTTTTCGTGCTAGACGGGCGTGAGAGGTGTCCAAAAAACCGTCTCGGCGCGGGCCAGCGAACTACGAAATAAAACTGTGTGGGTGCCAAACAAAAATTTAGAGTTTTGCTCAAAAAACCAGTTTTTGAAGCAAAAAATTTCGAACTTCGCCCCACC